>JAJTUV010000322.1:0-1394735 GCA_021653895.1 Mastomys natalensis | reverse complement strand
TTTTTTTTTTTTTTGAACTACTTTAGCAGCAAGACCTTCCCGTCTGGGTATTTGTCTGCGATCATTGTCTTTGACAGCTAGTAGTTGGCAAAGCTATAGCAGAAACCTGGGTTCCTTACTATGAGAGTGGGGCCTAGCTTCAGGGTGCCATATGGTCTCTGAAAGTAGCACTGGATTTTCATTTAATTGACATTATTGTAGATCATTGACAATAGCATTAGCGGGAACCAGCTCTTTTAATTGTCAAGGTAATCCTGTCTGTGTTTGTGCAGATGTTGCCTTGCTCCTGGGGCAGCTGGTGGTGTGTGGACTCCTCTTCAGCGACATGGACACTGCCCAATGTAATCAACATGGAAACCTTGCAAAATTACCAACAGATTACTGTTCTGGGTGCCAGCACATTCGGTGCCAGATAGCTTGCTTTCCGTTTGTTTTGTTTTTCTTTTTCCGAGCTGGGACAGGTTGCAATTTCAAATACTTTGTGTGTGTGTGTGTGTGTGTGTGTATGTGTGGACTGTGAATGGAAGTATAGGTGCACACAGAGTTGACAAGCTGTGACAAACAGAAAGGCATATGTGTGACATATAGGGAAGGATGTCACAGCCCAGGAAACTGCTGTGTCCCTGTTCCCTTTGCCTTACAAATCCAAGCCACATTCAATAAAACTCTGTTTATCCCTGGCATCATGCTATATGCTTTGAGGAACACCAAGTAAGTAAATGACATTTTCTGCCCTTCAAGGACAGTTGTGAGCAGTGGGGTCACAATGACTATGACATCAGTGAATCACCAAGACAGAACCAAACAAAGCCTAAAGTCTCTGCACATAGACATTCTATCTGTTATTAAGTCCAAAGAACAAAGGGCCCAACCGTTCAGTTAAATTCATTTCCCCAAATGCAAAAGTAACACCTCATCCCAGTCAGCCTCTCTTTGGTATGGGTATGGTTTTAGTTTTCTCCAATCTCTCAGCTGCCCTATATGTGGCCTCTCTTCTCTCCAGGCTATCAATTCTCCAAAGAATCCCCATTTCCCCGAGGCACCTAAATGATGCTCTCACAGAGTGAGAACGGTGAGATGGGAGAGCATTGTGTGTACCACTGGGTATGACAGCTGTCTGTCAAACTCCAGAACAGCTGGAGCTTTATGATGTCACTGAGTCTCAAGGCTGTGCTTCTTCAGTATGCTGCTGCCTGTCTCCCACCCTGAAACCTGTTAGATAACTTCGGTAGACTTGGCACTGTTGCTGTCTAATTATGCATGGTTTTCTCTGATCTATATATTCCTTTAGTGTCCATTATAAAATTCTGTTTGGAGAAAGAGACAGAGAGAGAGAAAGAGAGAGAGAGAGAAAGACAGACAGAGAGAGAGAGAGAGAGAGAGAGAGAGAGAGAGAGAGAGAGAGAGAGAGAGACACACAGAGAGAGACAGAGAGAGACACACAGAGAGAGACAGAGAGAGACACACAGAGAGAAATAGAGACTCCTGGGTTCTATTCTGTTGTTGTTACTGCTTTAACTCAATATTTGAGACCAAACTATTTACTTTTAAATTGTTTGTTTGTTTATTCATTTTACATCCCAACTCATCCTCCCTCTCCTCCCTGTTCCCCCTCTTGCGGCTCTTCCTCCTATCTCTTCCTCCTCTTATCCTTTAAGAAGGGGAACCCTTGAGGTAAATGTCTCCCTCCTCCAGCACATCAATCATTGCAGGACTAGGTGCATCTTCTCTCACTGAGGCCAGCAAAGCAGCCCAGTCAGCAGAATGGGATTCACAGACAGGTAAGAAATTCAGTGATAGCCCTTGTTCCAGTTGTTGAGGAACCCATGACAAGAACAGGCTGCACATCTGCTACATATGTGCAGAGGGGGAAGGGACCTTAAGTCCTGTCCATGCCTGCCCTTTGGTTGGTGGTTCAGTCTCTGAGAGCCCCCAAGGGTCCAGGCTAGTTGCCTCTGTTGGTCTTCCTGTAGAGTCCCTATCCTCTTTTGGTCCCTCAATCCTTCCCTTTACTCTTCCACAAGACTCCTGGAGTTCTATCTAGTATGTGGCTGTGGGTTTCTGCATCTCTTTCTGTTGGCTGCTGGGTGGAGCCACACAGAGGACAGTTATGCTAGGCTCCCGTCTGCAAGCACAACAGCGTATCATTAATATTGTTCTAGCCTCAATTTTAGAGGCTGGAAGATCCATAGAAGCATAGAAGAGTTGGCATTGGTTCAGCATCTGCTCAGTGTTTTCTTGTTACATCCTGATATGGCAGAGGGCATCCATGGCAAGCAATAGCCATCCCCACAAAGTTCTCTCTCTGCCTCTCTTTGTCTGTCTGTCTTTTTCTCCAGTGTGTGTGTGTGTGTGTGTGTGTGTGTGTGTGTGTATGTGGGTTGCATATTCAGTGTATGCACGTATATACACATGGAAGTCTCTCTCGTCTTCCTTGTGACTCTCTTCATTGTTGAATGACGCTTTCTCACTGAACATGGGCTTGATGCTTAAGCTGGATTCGCTGACCAGTGAGCTTCAGGGAGAGCCTGTCTGCCCTCCCACCTTCCGCCCTCACCCCACCTTCCGCCCTCCCCCCCTTCCACCCCACCTTCCGCCCTCACCACCCGCCTACCCACTTCCGCCCTCACCCCACCTTCCGCCCTCACCCCACCTTCCGCCCTCACCCACCTTCCCCTCACCCACCTTCCGCCCTCACCCCACCTTCTGCCCTCACCCCACCTTCCGCCTTCCCCTTCACACAGCAACATGCTCAGCTTTTGACATGGATGCTTGGGACCAGAGCACCTCATGCTTGCATGGTAGATATTTTCCTGACTGAGCAATGTCCCTGGCCCCGAGAATATTGTCTCATAGCAAAGTCACTCCCTTGGGTACTTATCAATTCATTAATCCACAAATGAATTAATTTATGGCCCCAAAGATCCCAATTCAAAATACCATTTAAAACACGTATGAATTTGAAGGATACAAACTATAGAGCCCGGGGAAGAATTATTTTTAAAGATTTAGATCAGTTTTATTTTCTTTATTGATTTTAATCAATCAGTGGCCTAAATTTAGCAGATCAATTTTTATTCCAAAATCATGGATTTTGGAAAGAGTTCCAGAAGCCACCAAGAAGTCTGAGGCACCTCTCTTCATTTTTAAGCTCCCGTCAGTTACCAGGGTCCCATGTGCACTCACTGTGTCACTCACACAAGCTCCATTTACAGTATGGTTGGATAGCAAGGCAGCCTGTCTATCACAAGTTGAGAAATTAGACAGATCTAGTGACCTTTGAAATCCCTTTAGTTAAACTTTAATCAGGGTAGCTATAAGCTACTCTGGAATTTCTCTGTATTTTCCTCACATTTGCTTTTTAAAATGTGTTATTTAAAACATATGTTACCTTTGATGTGTTCCAAATCAAATCAGGTTTAAAAATAGTCTTGACCTTAAATCTGTATGCTACTTTATGCCATAAAACAAAGTAGTAAATATTAAGAAGTGTTATTTCGTTTTAAAACTTTATAACTCTAGCTCTGTGTGGTTTCATACACTTGGAGGCCCAGCACTTACAAAGTGGAGGCAGGATGATCGGGAGTTCCAGGCCAGCTTTGGCTATGCAGCAAACTGCTGATCACCCTAGGCTACACAAGACCGTGTTTCAAATATCAGAACAAAACAAAACCAAATAAGAAAAAAAAAAAAACATAATTTTCATAAAGTAAGACTGTTTCCAAATTTGTACAAATCATTTGCATTCTGTTCTTTCCCCGTCCTGCCATGAAGTCTGAGACTCTTGCTTTTGTTTCTGTCTCTGGAAAAGGATACTGTTTTACAACTTCCACCATCTTTACGTTTCTCATCTAGAGTCCTCCCTAAATTTAAAAACTACCGACTGTACCCTGAAGTTTCTGAGTGTTCTGTTTGCTAGGTAATGACGTCAGTGCTGAGCTTTTCACGAACGAACGACTCCCTTTAATTCTCACAATGCCCGCAGACAGCTGTAGTTGTGCTACTGCAAAAGGAAGCTTAAAAAGGCCAAGGAAATTACCAGGGTCGTGCTACTCGCCTGAGCGAAGCAGACCTTGTGTGCATCATCACTGCTTCTCACTCCTGCCCTAAACTTGCTCATTCGGAAACTAGGTTCCTAAACTCCAGTCATACACATACACTTTATCACATCCAGAACATCCCTGGTAAGTAGCATCATCGAAAGTCTAGAAGGAAGTGATGCTGTAGTGGGTCACAGTGGTAGGTGATCGCAAACCCAACAGGGACTGTGGAGGAAAGTGGATTGGAGCCAAAACGTAGATAATGCCTCTGCCCGCAACCTTGTCCCACAACGCCTCCTCTCACAATGCCTCGCCCTGCAGTGTCATACCCCACATTATCCCTTCCCCATCACGCCCACGCTGTTCCGAGTTCTTTGTATTTGGGGAAGTATCTTTGGTATTCAATTCCCCTTTCATGTTGTATACATTAAATTGCACTTATCTATCAGATTTGCCTGTGTAACATGTAAAAATGAATTATACTTGATATCAAAAAGAAAATCACAGACATTTTAAAATTATAATTGACAGTTGAAAAGTAAACTTCAAATGATAAATAGCAAGTATAAAATGGGCATACCATTCAGGAACTTTTTTTTTTTTTCTTTTGACCTGTCACATTCATTCAGCTACTGAATGAATATTTTTAGATAATTGGGACCAAAACCAATAACTTCAAAGCAATAGGAATGAAAGTAAACTGACACCTGTTTGGAGTCTAAAGCTGTAAAGACAACAAATCTAAATGCAGAGCTTAATGAACCACAGAATGTTCGTGGAAATGGAACAGAGACACAGTTCCTCTGGGTGATCTCTCTGCGTCATCATGAGCTATCGGTCCTTGGCTTCTTCTGCTCTCTTTGCAACAAGTTCCACCTCATTGCTATCCATGTTCTTGATAAGTCCCCCAAAGACAAGAATGCACTCATTTTTCTTTTCCCAAGGCAAATAATATTCAGTGTGAAAAAAGAAAGTTTCTGGTTAATTTATGTTGCTCAGAAAACCAAAACTAATAAAGGGATTGCCTTAAAATACCACCACCAGACTGTAATATAATCAGGAACTGGGTAAACGCTACAATAGGCGGAAGTGAAGTGGGCTGACCTTTCCCAAGCTGTTTTAAATCGACATGAGAGTGGAAGTTGCTGGTGTGGTTTTGTTGTAGTTTGTTTTCCTAAGGAATTTGAAATAGTTTGTTCTTTTAACTAAGAGGGGAACAGAAAAGAATACGCCCATCCTCTCAAGGGGGAAAAAAATTCAGGAATGCAGCAAAAGACTAACCAAGAACTTAAACAAGAAGTGCCATCCCTTCCTATTGTTCCTAAATATCAGTAGAGTTTAAGGGAGACAAATAGGCAGAGGTTGGGCTGAGAAGTAAGTTAAAACATGATCTTAGCTCCTAAGAAGTTCACAGTTGAATGTCATGTTTGAAAGTGATTTAGTTTTTAGATATGGTCTCATATGGCCTTGGAACAAGGGAGAAGGTAGGCAATAAAAAACAAAACAATTATTAACCTAAACACCTTGAGTTTAGTTTTCTATGCAGCCAAGGATGACCTTGAACTTCTGATCCTGTTGTCTGTACCTCTGGAGTGCTAAGATAATGGGTATATGCCACCTCACCAGGTTCATGAGGTACTGAGTGTCAGATAGTGCGCGTTGGGCAAACATTCCACCAACAGAGACACAACTCCAGCTTGAAAGTATTTCATTTTTTTCATCATCTGTAATTATTAGTTGTTGGTATAATGTTTATATAAATGGTGATTCTTGTCTTGGTCTGTTCTTCACATATTTCTTTCTTTTGCCAGGCTCTCATGAAGTTACTTGTACTGGCTTTGAACTTGTTGTATAGCCCAGGATGGCTTTGAACTTTTGATCCTCTTTGCTTCTGCTTCTCAACTACTAAGACAACTCATATATGCTACCACAGTGAATTATTCTGAGATGTCTACCACAGCCCCAATACTGTTTGTCTTTTCATTGAAATGCCCTAATAAGTGTACCAAAACCTAGGGACATTATTACCTATGCATTTTTACTTGCATCTATAAAAGATGGTTAGTGGGCTTGTGGCACAGTATTCTAAGTGGACTTGAACAATAATAGTCAGATTCTTCAAATGGAACACTGAGAGTGTATTTTTAACAACTACGATGAGGGGCAGCTACTCACAGTCAGTCATGGTAGAGATTGTATCTGCATCCAAAATTGTCCCATGTTTGAAAGCTTTAACACTTAGAGGTGTTTAGGTTCGCTGTAACGTGAGGAGGTGAACTGTGTTCAAGAGAATTTCATCGCCTAGCTGTGAAACACTGCACAACACCTGACATCATGGATCACACGATGATCTTTCTAACCCTGCAACTGTCTGAGAAATGAGCATTGCTTGAAAGCCAAAGATTCACCAAAGATAAACACAACAACTTTATTTAGACAAAAGTACCTGGCTTTGCATAGCTCTCAGTGCTTTTCAACACAAGGTTAACAATTTTGTACTTTGTACTACTTTAACGAATATTGTATCAATAGTATATGTCAGTGTGCATAAGTATATATTTTTGTATATTACAGCCACACATTCTAGAGCAAAAAAAAAAAAAAAAAAGAAGTGTTTAGGTTAATAATTGCTTTGTTTTCTATTGCCTACCTTCTCCCTTGTTCCATTCCCATTTCTGGACTCACGGCAATGGCTGTCTGTATTGTCTCCCATCCTTTCCTGATTCCTGGATGGGGCTGTGTGGCTCCCACCTATAATTCTCATAGCAACATCTTTCACGGTCTGTCTTCCTCCCACATCTATACTCCCCAGCTCTCTAGCATCAGTCCTGGGTCTGTGCACTGACTCTAAAGCAAAACCTCATTGTCCTGTTGATGGCAGTGGTGGAATCTCACAAGCTGTTGCTCACCTGTTCTCTTGTTACTTCTTATTCATTTTCTATGGAAATGTTGCCAACCTTCTTTTTATTCTCTTCCAGACCTACTTTCTCAAACACCCATATTTTATTGTCTCTGTTTTCACATTAAAAAAAAGAAGAAGCCATCAGGTTTGATTCCTTTCCATTTTTGTTACTGCAAACCAGTAATGTTATAGGTCATCTCTTTACTCTTTAAGAATCAGTTCCTGAGCAAAGATAACACCATTGGACACATTAATATCATCATGGAAAAGCTCAGGAGGCCTTGGCTTTAGACAAAGAACTACAAGCAATCAAGGAATGGTAAAAACAGAAGAGATAGGATAATCTTCTCCAAGAAAGAGCACACCAATTAGTTATCCAATACCAGGTAATCAGCCCTAAAAACATAAATACAAGTAACATTATATGGACTGAGCATATAAGCACATATGTATATATATATACACACTCACATACACATGTGCACACAGACATATATGTAACAACAATTAAGGAACAGAAGGCGATGAATTTGAAAGAGTACAAGAAGAGGTATTTGGCAGGGCTTAGAGGGAGGAAAGGGAAAGAGGAAATGATGTCATTACAGTATAATTAAAAAAAAATTATAACTAGTAAAAGATCTAGTTTCAAACCCACCTATTCACCGTGGTCACCCTCGGTCTTTATCTCTGTGAGTAGGAAGCTTTCTACTGACTGAGCTCAAGTGACACCATGAACATTAGCACTGTCGAGAAGATAATTTCGAGGAAATTAGATTTCATATTTCCTGCAATCAAATCTCCCTCTTTTCTTTTAGTTTGGAAAATATAACTTGTAGACTCATCAAGTTTGAATATTTACCTTATTTTTAAAATGAAGCAATCATATTGTTCAAATTTTCTCCAGGCATGAAGAGAAATCAGTAAGCATTATTCTATGCCTGGGCTCTAACTACTCAGTCTCTTGTATATTCTCTAAACATATTTTTACACGTGTAAGTAGTTAAATATATTCTTTCTCCCCTGCACCCATATACATAGGTAGATACTATATTATATCTATTCTTTATACACTCACCATTTAAACAATATAAGTTATGTAATACACTCTATTATACAGATACATTGATTGATTGATTGATTGATTGATCGATTGATTAAACACATTCTTTTAGTTCTCTTTGTATTTTTGTCTTGCTTTGTTTTTTGTTTGCTTGTTTGTTTTGAGACAGGGTCTCCCTTTTCGGCCCCAGGTATCCTATAACTCACTAAGTTGACCAGGCAGGTTTGGAGCATACAGAGATCTACCTGCTTCTGCCTCTGAGTGCTGTGTTAAAGGTGTGTCCCAGTACTAGAGACAACTTCTTTAATTAAGTGGCATCCTTTGTAGTAGGGCTAGCTCTAGCTTTGCTACACAGGGGCAAGTTAGAACTGATGCTGTACAATTTCTAAAGGCCTCAGGGACCCATTGCATTTTCCCCTGAGGAACCTTCCTTTAGGAAGGTAACCAAAGCTACAAGTCCAAGCTGTGAAAGGAGGCAGCATAAAGGATTCACGCTCCCCCCCCCACCCCCCAGCAGCTGATCTCCCATACGCAGCCAACTGCCACCTGTAGGAGTGTGCCATCTTGGTCATTCTAAGTTCCTGGAGTGTCCAGATGACTACAAACCAGGTCAACCTTGGTTTCATAGAGCCAAACTTGCCAGTTAAGCCTTGTCACCCATAAAATAGTACAAGAAAGCATTGTTGTTGTTATTGTAAAGACCCTGTGTTTGGGGAAGGTATCAATACACATACTATGCTAGCATGTAGACAGACCCTAGTCTGTTTCATACTTCTATAAATGGTTGTTCTTGTTTGTCTTTGTAACAAACAATGACAATTTTCTATTGACTAATGTATTTGTGCCATTTAGGATGTGTTAGTATAACTGGGGAATGGATTCCCAAAGATAGACTTTCCGGATATAAGAGGGTATACATTTTGGTTCTGAAATACACTTTGAAATTGCTCCTGTATGTGGTTTTACTAATTTATAGTTATTCCAATATGAAGTCACTGCTCTCCCATACCTTCACAACACTGGATTATCAAGCTTCTGGGTTTTTGCTCATCTAAATCAGAAAGAATTTTGATCTTATTTTGTAGTTCTATTTTAAAATGAAGCTGAAGAGTTGGGCATGGTGGGTGTACTGTTGGGTTTGCTCAAACTGATACAAACCTAGATAGATCTGGGAAGAGGGACTCTCAGTGTAGTGGCTCTCAACCTTCCTAAATGCTATGACCCTTTAATACAGTTCCTCATGCTGTGGTGATCCCCAACCATGAAATTATTATTTTTGTTGCTACATCATAACTGTAATTTTGCTACCCTTATGAATTGTAATGTAAATATCTGATATGTGGGATATCAGATCTGCAACCCCCAAAAGGGTCCTGACTAAATGTGGAGAGCCACCCCATTAAAGCCTACTTCGTAACTGAAAATTTTGCTACTGTTATGGATCATAATGGAAATATCTAATACGTAGGATATTTCTGATATGTGACTTGCAACCCATAGTGTTTGAGAGGCACTTTAATAGAGATATTGCCTCCCTTAGGTTGGCCTGTAGGCAAGTCTGTGGGAGTATTTTCTTGATTAATGACTAATGTAGGAGGACCCAATTAACTGGGGGACATGGCTGATTCTAAGTGAAAGTGGGCAAGTCAGTAAGCACCGGTCCTCCGTGGTTTCTACTTCAGTTCCTGCCTTGGTTTCTCTCAATGATGGACTGTGATCAGGTGTTATAAAATGAAATAGACTCTTAACTCCCCAGTTTCTTTTGCCCATGCAGTTTTATCACAGCAACAGTGTAAAGAGAATATCTTGTATATTGTATGAATGCATCAACTGTCAATTAAAAAGTCTAAGGCTTAGGTAGGAAATAGAAAGTGGGACATCTGGGAGGAGAAAGAATTCTGGGATACAGCCAGGCTGGAGAAGATCTAGCCAGGACGATGTGAGGAGGCTGACACATGGTACCTGAGCACAGGAAACCAGACATGTGGCAAAATATAGATTAAAAGAAATGAGTTAAATTATGATTCTAGTCAGAGAATCTAGCTATCTGACCAAGTTATTTGTAAATGTATTTTGAGTCAGAGTCTTATTTCTTGGAGCATGGAACTGGGAGGCAGAATCAGGCCTGACTTCCACATAATGGAAAGCAAATTAGGACAATGATATACTCCTTTAAAATCAGTGCTCAGAAAGCAGGGGAAAGCAGGGCCAGAGGCAGGAGGATCTGTATGCATTCAAGGCCAGCTTCATCTACATAATGATAGCCTGTTTGGAAGTGGGGCGGTCTGTGGAGCCTCTGATAGCTAGAAGTTCCTCTTGGATTCTTCAACCACCACTGCTATATTTATAATAATAATAATAAATAATAAATTGTTGTTGTTGGTGGTTTTTAATCTATGGTTTGTCACTTATATTTATAGCAGGACTCTTCTGGCTGCCATGTGCTCTTCAGGCAGGAAACTTGTCTTTTTCAGGCAAAAGAGCCATTCTGTAAGAGACCATCGCCACTTCCCATACTGTACTGATTGCAGCGCAGAAGAACATTTATTCTCTCACCGAGTTAAACAAATGAAGCCCCCTTTCCTAAAATAATCTGGAAGGCATATTGATGAGATACAAGGCCGTTACATTTTGAACAAGCATATTTAAAATTTTAGAACTTCGGGGCTCAGCAATGTAGGAACCTTCCTACATTGTATGGTCCTTCCTTGCTGTCTGTACTTACTGTCTAGTCTGTGACTTCTCTTTCCTCTGATGTTAATTAATTAATTTAATACCACAAGCGGCAAATCCTAATTTGCTACCTTGCACAAGCAGACCTCTGCTAAAGGTCTGGAATGTTGGTGGGTGGGACAGGACTTTAACCTTGGTAACCTCTCCCATGGCAATTCATTTTAATTGCTTTTCACCCTTTTTACAGGATCCCCAGAGACAGTGTAACTTTGTGAATAAACTGATTCAAAATGACATGATCTATGAATCTATGTGAAATATGATTTAAATATTCAGAAACAAATATGTAAAAACTGGGTAAGAAAGATAATGTGCTTCTCTTCTCCTGAGGAATGCTTTTGCCTTAAACTCCGTGTTTCTCCGTGCCCACTTCTGGTTTCTGTAAATTACTGTCAGCTTTACCTGAAGACCCAAACTTTACCACTTGACTCTTCTAACTTCACTATTTCAAGTGCTTAACCGTTTTAGAGAAAGAGAAGTCTAGCTTCCCCTTTCATGTTTCCTGACTCATACATTGTGTTAGAGAGTAGATGTTTAACAATGACCATACAGTGAGACACTTAAGACTTAAGCATAAGGGACACTGACTAGCTGCCTCTTTCCAAGACAGACTCACTTCCACTGAGAAAAAAACAAATTAGATACTCTAAACTGTCATCAATTGCTAGGTGTCAAACAAATTGCTAAGGTGATGTTTAACATATCCAAGCGGACGCTGGTCACCAGGTCCTCCTGAGCTGGGATGCCCCTCCCCCAGCCCAGCAGCTTTGGCTACCTATGTCTTTTTTGGTCTCTCAGACTCCTGGCCTTTTGGCTTCTCACCCTCCCTTTTCCCTCTCTCCATACCTAGACCAGTTCAGTCATGTTCACACTGGACTCTTCCAGATGCCTCTGCACCTGTCATCTCTACCAGTGCTCTTCCTTATATCTATAATAAAAATCTCAACCCCTTAGGAGCAGTGTGCAGGCTAGTCTTGTGTCGAGGTCACAGACAAACTGGAGTTATCGGAAGGGAGGGAACCATAATTGAGAAAGTGCCTCCATCAGATCTGGCTGTAAGGCATTTTCTTAATTAGTGATTGATGGGGGAGTGTCCAGCCCATTGTGGGTGGTTCCATCCCTGGGCAGGTGATCCTGGGTTCCATAAGAAAGCAGGCTAATCAAGTCAGGGGAAGCAAGCCAGTAAGTAGCGCCCTCCATGACATCAGTGCCTGCAGGATCCTGCCCTGTTTGAAGTACTGTCCTGACTTCCTTCGTTGATGAACAGCAATGTGGAAGTGTAAGCTGAACAAACTCTTTCCTCTCCAACTTGCTTCTTGGTCATGGTGCTTTGTTGCAGCAACAGAAACCCTGACCAAGACAAACAATCATGTCCTCCTTTTATTTCTTTTTCTCATTCATTAATAATTTTGTTTAATTTCCTTCAGATGAACTCAGCATCTGTCTTTCCTGTGTAAGCAGGGCTTATACACTCTCTTTCTCTTGTAGTTCTCAAAAGACTCTGGGAAGGCAGGTCACGCATGGCAGCCACAGGCCAGCAGCAGGGCCTGGACCATGCGTGAGGTGCCTGGCTACTGCCTCCAGGCAGCCTGTCTCACATACCGGAGAAGGTCCCAGGTTCAGGGCTTAGGCTTGCAGCAGCGGGCCCAGCAGGTCCAGATACTCATGAATTCCTTAGTTCCTAAAACTGAGTTTACATGCTCCTAATTTAAAAAGATGAGATTGGGAATTTGGTGGTCAGCACTCGCCCCAACTCAGGAGCGATAGAACTGCGTTACAGTAGGGAGGGACAAAGGTATGTTCATGGGGTGACAATCACCTGCATGTAATTGTCAAAGAAGATCGCTCGTACTACAGGAGTAATAAACTCATCATAGGCCTGTAGTGCCTGTTAGTTATCACTCTCACATTGACCTGTGATTGGAGCGGGACGTATAGGCGCTTATTGCAGGTGTTAACATGCTAGCATCTATGCTGAGCAATATGACTACTGTCTTTTTTACTTTCTTGATTGTGAGTGCGTGCTGCTGAACTCCTGAGCGGGTTTTCCTTGGATTCGGTTTAGTCTCATGCAGCAGCAAGCGAAGGATTCCCTAATCCCATATGTTCCAGTAGATGTTCTCTCCAAAAACTTACTTGGTTCATCTACACTTTAACAAGACAGTAGCATGAAGGAAAGTGTATTTTCCAACCAGGCCTAAACCATTGAAGAAAGTTATTTTCCACGTGGGTGAGGCATCTCTTCAAATCTATAACGGCTGTTATGTTTAATCAAAATATGAAATCTTCTATTTGAATGATCCTATAAGTTTGTTAAACTTGCAGTATTACAATGGCCCTCAAATTTAAAAGATGAATCACTTGCGAGCAAGATGATTTAGTGGTTTCAACGGCCCCACCAGTAGATCTGAGTTCAATACCCTGGGTCATCACAGACGACGTGACTACCAAAGCTATCCTTGATCTCCACACATGTGAACATGAACAACAACATGATAAATTGTAAAGCAAAGAAGATGAAAGTGTTACAGGGAAAGAATATTAAATCAACAGGATAGGTCTTAGAATCTGTAGAGATCACAGAATCTATATCCATCTCAAATGATTTACTGAACAAGTGTTGTAGTAATGAATTGGGGTGGGGGTAGTGTAGGGTTTAATAACAGGGTTAACAGTGCTAGCATTCACTATAATATAATAAACAAGTTTTTATTTATCTATTTTATGCATATGAGTACACTGTAGCTGTCTTCAGACACACCAGAAGAGGGCATCAGATCCCATTAAAGATGGTTGTGAGCCTCTGTGTGGTTGCTGGGAATTGAACTCAGGACTTCTGGAAGAGCAGACAGTGCTCTTAACCATTGATCCCTCTCTCCAGCCCCAATAAACAGATTTTACCTATGGCTTTGGTCGCATATGTTTGAATCTAAATGCACATGTTTCTATATTACAGTGTAGCAACTTCAGCTTGCTTGAAGAGCACCTGTGAAATGAAGCACCAGTGAAATCCCCAAGTTAGTGAGGATTGGGATAGCACTTCTGCTGCCTTCTACTGATGCCCTTGGGATATGCAGAAATAGTTTGTTCATAGTTCCAAACTGGGGTCTTTTTTTCATTCAGAAACACAGAGTATCTGAATGTATTGTGGTTGGAAGGTGCATGTATTCATTCATTTTCTTGTTTCTCTGACAAAATCCCCTGATAGAAACAACTTATCCAGGGTAAGCTTCCTTTCAGCTCAGTTTCTGATGGGGAGTGCGTGGCACTATGGCTCCAGAGAGGTAGTAACCTTACATGGTGGCCAACAGAGCAGCCAGGGAAGACTGCTTTAAAGGCAGGACCTCAGTGACTCAATTCTATCAGCCAGGCCCCATGATCTTCCAAAACACCCCCAACACACACCTACAGGGAGACGAGGTGTGCAAGCACACGAGCCTGTGAAGGGCATCTCACATTCAAACCACTAGCAAGGTTCAAATATCTTTGAGACTTTCCCCAACAACAGCTCATCAGTTTCTTCTTGCCTCTTGAACACTCAGCAGGAAGGCTACTGTCTTGTGAGAAGTCTCTTTGGGAACCCCTCTGGATACAGAGAATGCTCATCAGGTGTCCACTGGTCCAGTCATCCTACCCAGGTGCAAGTCAAGGAGAAACCTTGGGTCTTCTCAGCCCAGCAAACACCTTGAAGAGAAGAACCCAGATGATGATGTGGCCTCTGACTAGCCATCCCAGCATCCAGGCGATGTGGCCTCTGACTAGCCATCCCAGCAGCCTCAGCTATTTTAACAACCCCAGCTGTGGTCACGTGCATCATGTGTCCTAGATAAACTGTCACTTCTATGCGTGCCCTGATTTGTGATCTACAGAAGACTAAACATTATAAGCAAAGCCATACATTGCCTTTGGAGATGGTTCAGAAGCTGTGCCTGCTGGTATGCTTATCGAACTGTATATGTCATTTATATTTAAATAAAACCATTGACCTTTTTAATAAAAAACAGCGGCTGTTTAGGCCACTGAGTTTTTTTTGGTTCTTTGTTATAACCTGAATATGCACATCTGTATTATTTTTTTCTTGATATTAAAAAAAAAAGTTATCAAAATACAAATGATATGAGAATAACTTTACTTTTTTTATATATTCAATTTGTTTTCATCATATATAATCCATGTGACAATTAAATGAATTGCCCTTTAATTATTTATTTATTGATATAATGTTTTGTTATGTAGTCCTGGATGGATGGATATGTAGACTACACTGGCCTTAGAAATCCAACTGCCTTTGATTCCTTATGCTCGGATCAAAGCTATGAACCACCACACCCAGCATACGTGGAACAATAACGTATTTATTTATTGTGTATATGTATTTGCACTTGTATGCTTATGACATCGCATGTATGGCAGAGGACAACTCTGAAGAGTCTATCATTGCTTCCACTTTATTGAATCATGGTCCCTCTTGTTTCTGCTGCTGGGCTGTGTACTCCAGGATAGCTGGCCTATCATCTTCTGGGAGGTCCTTCTGTCTTCATCTCTGTCTTAGTTGCAGTTACCAGGTTACTATTGCTATGATGAAACTCCATGAGTTGGCTTATACTTCTACAGCATAGTCCGTCACTGAAGGAAGTCAGGAAAGAAACTCAAACAGGGAAGCAGGACCTGATGCAGAGGTCCTGGTGAGGTACTGCTTACTGGCTTGCTTCTCATGGCTTTTCCATTAAGAAAATGCCCTACGGCTGGATTTTATGGAGGCATTTTCTCGACTGAGGTTCCCCTTTCAGATAACTATAGCTTATACCGACAATCACCTATTTCTCTATAGAAGTATTGAGATTACAGATACATGCCCCCTACCCCACCCTTTAGACATGGGTTTGTGGCTGGAAATCAGGGTGTTGGGTGTTTTTGATTAGCACCTTTATAACTGCAGAGCTATCTTGTCAGTGTGAGCTAGCTTTCGAAAATCTGTGATGAATGCCTATTTTATAGTAAGGGTATTATTATTATATTTTTTAGCTTGGGGGACTTCCATCTAAAACAAAAGCCCTAGGCTTCATCCACAACTCTGTATAAAACTATGAAATCAAAGCCATCCTGGGCTACAAAGCTAGTCCCAGGGTAGCCAGGACTACATAGTGAGACTGTGTCACTAGAAAGAAAGAAAAGAAGAGAAGGAAAGGGAGAAAAGTTACTGTTTTTATTATTTAGATTTCTTTATATATTTCTCTTGTTTGAGAACTTCATATGAGAACATACTTATGATACATTTTGATCAATCCTCTCCTCCCATTTCTTCCTTGTTCCCCAATCACTATTCTTTCTTAACTTCATGTACTCCTTTTACAATCCCTCTGAGTCCACTTACTCTGTGTGAGGGTAGCACAATCTGCTGCAGCATAGCCTTTCAGAGGCCAAATCCCTGGAGAAAACAAACTCTCATTTTCCACCTCTGCCACCAATAGCCTCTTAGCTAGGGGTAGGACTCCTCTCCTGCTCCATGCTCCATGCTGGGATTCTGCTGCCTTGATCCCAGCACACAGTCACAGCCATTGTCAGGCCATGTGTACAGTTTCCCTGCTGTGTCCGGAAAAAACATTGTATCATCCTCTGCCTCTGCCTCTTGTAATCTACTCACTTCCCCTTTCCCTGTGATCTCTGAGTATTGGGAGGAAGACTATGATAAAAGTGTTCCATTCAGGGCTGAGCATTTCTTACTCTCATATTCTGTACATGTTGATATGCATTTCATGTTACTCTTTATCTTAGGGTTTCTACTGCTATGCAGAGACACCATGACCATAGCAACTCATTAAAGGAAAATGTTTAATTGAGGCTAGCTTAAAGGTTCAGAGGTCTAGTTCATTACTGTAATGGTGGGAAACATGGAAGCATCTTTTACATTTGGATCCTGAGGCAGCAAGGAGAGAAACCTTAAAACCCTCATTCTTCCTCCAGCAAGGACACATACTCCTAACAGCGCCATTTCCTGTGGGCCTATAGGGGCTATTTTTATTCAAACCACTATGTACTGCAAGAATCAGCTTTTGGGACGTGGGTTGAGAGATGAACTAATGGTTATTTGATACATCTTAGGAGTCAGTTAAAAACTATGTCTGTTTAGCAGAATAAAAATAGCAGTAGATTCTTCCATAGGAATTGTGACAACCTGTCTCTGGGCTCTTGACCCCACTAGTGGCACAAAGCATAAGTTCCAACTTGAGGAGTGGAACTTTAATCCAATCAAAAAGTGGTTGGTCACTCCTATATTACTGCTGCCACTATTTCAGTGATTGGTTACTCCTATATTACTGTTGCCACTATTGCAGTGGTTGGCCACTCCTATATTACTGCTGCCACTATTGCAGTGGTTGGTTACTCCTGAATTACTGCTGCCACTATTTCAGTGGTTGGCCACTCCTATATTACTGTGGCCACTATTGCATTGGTTGGTCACTCCTGTATTACTGCTGCCACTAGTGCAGTGGTTGGTCACTCCTGAATTACTGTGGCCACGAGTGCAGCAGTGGGTGTACCTTACCCAGCCAGTCAATATTATACCTAGTGAGGTTCACAGCTAGTTAAAACAGATGATTGCTTTTATCCACCCACTTCATGCATAGTGTCTTAAAGCACTAGGAATGCTAGCCAACAGGAATAAAGCTTCTAGACAGTGCAAGCTTGATTGACCCACATTCTATGACTCAAGTATGTGGCACTTTTAGTAATAAAGTCTTAACATCAAGTTCTATAGAGTAACCCTAAGCAATGACAATAGGTTGTAATGTTCGGGATGATGGTGGTGGTCGGGGGGGTGGGTATCTATAGGACCTGACTGGTCAACATCTCCAAAAAGGCACTACATTCCTGACACTAGGCCTTTTATGTGATAGTCTGTGGTGATTGAGGGTATTGTCCTCCCCCAACCATTATAGAGTTATTCCATATGTATATGTATGTGTATATGTATATATGCTTATATTTTTCAAAACCTACTTTGATAAGGGTTCTCAAATACTTCTATCGCTGTACTAGCCCACTGTCCAAAGATAGGGGACAAAAGATGGTAAATAGGACAAAAGGATGTGGACCTATAAAGAAGTAGCTCTTTGGAGCAATTCCAATCTCCATTTGTCATGATACCAACATTGCAATTCAAGCATGTCACCAAACACAAATCAGCAACTGTGGCATGATCTAGCACAAACCACCAGGCCTCTGCCAAATTGGCACGAGTCAAGGGAGTGACCAGAGAGAGTCAAAACACCAGGAGTTCTCTGCTGTGCCTCTCTCAACAGTAAAAACAGGAGATCAACAAACAGTTCCACAGCTAGCTATGCAAGTGACCTGTCACTGTCCCTTGAGTCCTACTTATACTCCCTCCAAATATCACATGGCCTCTCACAGGTATTCCTTCAGTAAAACATCACGATTCTTCTTCAGCAAAATATGACGTGAATCTGTATCACATGACACAACCAGAAATTTCCACTACATATTAACATACTATATACTATATATATGTGTGTGTGTGTGTGTGTGTGTGTGTGTATACATATATATATATATGAAGGGTCTACAGTAATAACTTTTTATCTGGCTTTTTCTAAAGTCTTCATTGTTGATTAACACACCCTATTCTAACCTATTTTTGGTGTTCTGCTTTAATCTTTCCCACTCCATTATTTCCAGTTCTTACCTTATATCACCTATATTCTATCTTTCCTCTTTGCAAAGACCCTATCCTAATTGCCTAATTACTAGGTTCCTGATTTCTACGGATACTCTAATACAAACACATACATCCAAAGACTCAGAACTGATATCCACACATGAGCGAGAACAGGAGTTTGTCTGAGTGATTATTTCCAGTCCTGTCAATTGACAAGCAAATTTAATTTTTATTAATAGATGAATAACATTCCATTGTGTACCATATTTTCATTATTCATTTATTAACTAATGGACACAGAGACTATTTCCACTTCCTAGCTATTGTGAATACAACAATGATGAACATGGATGAACAGGCATCCTGAATTAGGATGGAGACCTGTGCTCGTTGGCTCTTGTCAACTTGACACAAGCCTAAACATATTTGGTGAAAAGGAATCTCAATTGATAGATCTCTGTCTCTCTGTCTCTCTGTCTCTCTGTCTCTCTGCTCTCTTGACCCCTCTCTCCCATGTGTCTGTGTGTATACTGTAACTGGAAAAGCTGGAGAAGTGAGCTGGAGCTCAGGTCATGAATCCCCATGAGCATTTATGTTGTGCATACTGTTGGTGTTTACTTTTGCTTTCATTGTGACTCTGCCCTGGTTCTTCCTTCTTTGAGTAAGAAAATATTTAACTTATCTTGATTTTGCAGTAATTGGCTTTTTTATATTTTAAAGATAATGAACTTTAAAGACTGTGGAACTTTTAAAACTTGGAATGTTTTATAGCATGATATTGATATTAATATGAGATCTTAAAGATAAACAAGAAAGGAAAGGCTGTTGTTTAAAAGTATTGCATTGGTGTGTCAAGTTGATGACAGGTCAATTGTTTTGGTAAGTTTTTTTTTTTTTTTCAACTCGACACAAGCAAAACTAAATAAATACGGATGTAAATAAGCAGTATTCCCTCCACGGTCTCTGCTTCAGGTCCTGTGTGAGCTCCTGCCCTGACTTGCTTATGACAGACTATAAACCTTAGATGTAAACAGACTATTTCTCCCCACGTTGCTTTTGGTCCTGGTCTTTATCACAGAAAACCAAAATGTCTGATATCTTTGCCCATTTATTTCTTTAGCGTAAGTCTTTCACTTCCTTGGCTAGATTTATTTTCAGATATTTTTTTTCCAGGCAATTGTGAATGAGATAATTTCCCTGATTTCTTCCTCTATGTTTGCTTTTTGGTATACAGATACTGATGTTTGTATGCTTGTCCTGCTACTTTCCTGAATGCATTCATCATTTGCAGAAGTTTTTTGGTGGAGTATTTAAGATCTTTTAGGTATAGGATAATATCATCTGGAAATAAAAGATGCTTTGCGTTCTTCCTGTGCTGGCTAGTGATTTTTTTTTTCCAGCTATGTATGTGGGGGAGGGAATGTGTCAGGAAAGAGAGAGAAAAATACAGAGTCAAAGGCAGAGAGACATCAATTGAGATTGGTTTTCACCAAATATGTTTAGGCTTGTGTCCAGTTGACAAGAACCAACTAGCACAGGTCTCCATCCTACCGCAGAGATACTTGCTCATCCATCTTCTTTTTTTTTTTTTTTTAAGGTTTAAAACGAGTTTATTGAAGAATGTTCTTATGAAGGCAATCACTTTTGATTTGTCATTAAAAAAAAGTTACATTTCTTTATGCTGTGTACTAAAGGTCATTTAAGAGAACAGAGTCACATGCTTCTCTCTGTAGGACCCTTGGGTAGTATATATAGCACAGTGTTGTCATTTCTGCACCGTGAGAATAAATTAAAAAAAAAAAAAGTCTCTTCTATGTTTCTCTTCAAAAAGCGATGAAAATAACAGAAGGTGGCAAAAAAAAAAAAGAAAAAAGAAAAAAAAAAGCTGCATTTCTCTACTCATTCCGTAGTATTGGAGCCAGTATCTTTACCATCACAGGCTACAATTTTCACTTTATCCACTTTAATAAGTTCTGTCACCTCTCTGAATTCAACATCATTCAATACAAAAGTCCAAACATTATCGCAGAATCTGTATGTATTTAGAGAGCCCCTGAAATTGACTCTGTTCCTGACTCTCTGAGCCAATGCTGAATTTATAGCTTTATCAAACTGAAGAAGAACTTGAAGGGCAAGCTGGGGGGTGATCTGTTGAGACTGTATGAGCTCATCAAGGCTCTCCTGAAGACTGTTCCCCAAAGTTGTATTTCTGTATAACTGATATGCCATGGCTTAAAAGGAAGCGATTACTTTTTCTTCTGGCTTGCATTGATGTCCTGAGGGAAGGCGCTTCCGCCACGGCGGCGGTAGCAGAGCCAGGTAGGGAGCCCGCTGCGACCACCTCCTCAGCCGCGGAAACCGCAGCCCTGTGCCGCTCATCCATCTTCATTACTGTTGTATTCAAAAATAGCTAGGAAATGAAGATAGTGTATATGTCCATTAGTTAATAAATGAGAAGAGGGAACTTCAATTGAGAATATGCACTTGTCAGATCTGCCTGTGAACAATCCTATGAAACCACTGTCTTTATTAATGATTGATGTTCAGGACCCAGCTCATTGTGAGCGGTGCCATCCCTGGGTGAGTGGTCCTGGATGATATAAGAAAGCAGCCTGAGCAAGCCAGTCGAGCAAGCCAGTAAGCAGCACTCATCCATGGTCTCTGAAGCATTTCCTGTCACAGGTTCCTGACTTGAATTCTTATTCTGACTTCCTTGGATGGTGGAGTATAAATAAGTAAAATAGTATAAATAAGCTAAAATAAACTTCTTTTTTTCCCACAAAGTTGCTTTTCATTATGTTTTGTTTCAGTTATAGAATCCCTAAGATATTTTCCTGTTCATACCCCTTTTATCTCCTATTGTCTTATTGCTACCTGAAACATCAAGTGCTATATTGATAGCAAGTATGAAGAGAGTGAAGATTCTTGTCATGTTCCTGATTTTAGTGGAAATTCTCCTAGTTTTTCTCTATAAATGACAACGGCCTTAAGCTTGCTCTACGTTCACTTTATTATGGGTACATATGTCCCATTTTCTTAAATTCTTCAGCACGTTTATCAGAAAGTGATTCCGTGATGTTTTCTTTGACATTTTTTGATTAACTATTGTGGACTTGTTTATTCTCTGTAACCTCTTGGGTGTTCTTATCCTAGTATTACATGGAAGTTTTCCTTTCACTCTTCTCTGTAAAACTGGGTTAGAGGTCATACATTTCTGTAACTATATTTGGGGATACAAACCCTAGTTGGTATTGTATGTCCTGTTTGTTTTAAATAAATTTGCATTAGAGTTCTGGTACATTGTAGCAGCTTGTGTTCTCATGCTAATTGTGTTATCCAAAAAATCCTGTTTGCAGAGTCCTGCAGGTAGGCTAAAGGAAGCCTGCCCCCAGTTGGAAAGGTGCCAGTGGCCAATGACTGGGCAGGGGACAGAGATGGGACTTTGAGGATTCCTGGAGAAGAAACAGAAAGGAGGGAAGGAACAGATTCCTCCATTAGAGAGACGTAGACCTGCCAAAATGTAGGTGTAAAGGGAAAACGGCCCCATGGGAGGGATGCCAGGAAGGAAACAGGGCACCAAAGATAAAATATAGATTTAGAAAATGTTAACTCAGGAATATCAGGGGAATGTGTGCTAGCATTGAGGAGGTTTGGATATGTCCAACCATTGAGCAAGTTAAGGGTTATTAAATATAAAGGTTGCATATGAAGCTAAAGAAGAAGGAAGACCAAAGTGTGGATGCTTCAATCCTTCTTTGGATTTCAAGGGAGGAAATACGTAGACAGAGTGTGGAGCAGAGAATGAAGGAAAGGCCATGCAGAGACTGCCCCACCTGGGGATCCATCCCATATGATATCACCAAACGTGGACACTACTGTGGATGCCAAGAAGTGCTTGCTGACAGGAGCCTGATATAGCTGTCTCCTGAGAGGCTCTGCCAGAGCCTGACATATACAGAGGTAGATGCTCACAGTCAACCATTGGACTCAGCACTGGGTCCCCAATGGAGGAGTTAGAGAAAGGACTGAGGGAGCTGAAGTGGTTTGCAATCCCATAGGAAGAACAACAATATCAACCAACCTGACCTCCCAGAGCTCCCAGGGACTAACCTACCAACGAAAGAGTACACATGGAGGGACACATGGCTCCAGCCACATACGTAGCAGAGGATGGCCTTGTGGAACATCAATGGAAGGAGAGCCCCTTGGTCCTGGGAAGGCTTGATGCCACACTGTAGAGAAATGCCAGGGCAGGGAGGCAGGGGTGGGTGGGTAGGAGGGGGAGCACCCTCATAGAAGCAGGGGGAGGGAGGATGAGATAAGGGGTTTCTGGAGGGGAAACTGGGAAAAGGGATAACATTTAAATAAATAAAATATCCAATTAAAAAAATATAGAGAGGTTGCCCGTGGTTGTCTTCATTTTTGAATTCAGAGCTCATGGGCAAGTGCAGAGCCATGTGTGCACCTGCTGGGAGATCAAAGCAGCTTAACTCTCACCACTACAGTACAATTCCTTCCTAAGTTATATATGCTAAACATGGTGGCTCCGGCCTGTACTACCAGCACCAAGGAGTCTGAAGCTAGCCTAGACCATGAATACAGAATTTAAGGACAACCTAGCCTACAAAGTGAGACTCTGCCTCAGAAGCACTCGTGCTGTAGCACAGTGGGTTCAATGCCCAGCATCATACCAACTCAGAATGGTAGTGTGTATCCATAATCCCAGGACTCAGGAGGAGGAGACGGGATCGGAAAGGGTCACCCACAGCTACATAGAAGCCTGAGCTACCTAAGACTGTTTCAGAAAACAAAGCAAAACAACAACAAAAACATGAAACAATATAAAAAGAAGGCATATGCTAACAATATTTTTGGAGCATTAAGCTGATTCTCGTTTTTAAAGATTCCAGGGAGCACTGGTGACACATGCTTTATATAGCCCCAGCTACGTCAAGGGCCGAGGCAGGAAAATCAAGAGTTTGAAGCCAGTCTGAGTGAAACTTTGTCTCAAAAAACTCAATGGAAAACAAAAGTGGACTAGGAATGTAGTTCATGCCTACAGGACTGAGGCCATGTTTATCTCTATCAATGAAAAGCAATCCTGACAATAACTTATACCTCTTAAAATAGCAGGAAGTAGGCCAGTGAGAGGGCTCAGAGGAAAAGACACTTGCAACAACATGAGTCCCAGGATGTACATGACAGGAGAGAGATGATTATCACATGTTCTCTTCTGATTTCCACACACATAGCCTGCCATTTAAGTGCTACACACATACACACAAATAAATATGTAACAAAAATTTTAAAATATTTGGAGGCGTTTCAGGGTTTCTATTGCTATGAAGAGACACCATGACCACGGCAACTCTTATAAAGGAAAGCATTTAATTTAGGCTGACTTACAGTTTGGAGGCATAGTTCTTTGTCATCATGCTGGGAGGCATGACAGTAGGTATCTAGACATGGCGCTGAAGAGGTAGGTCAGAGTTCTACATCCAGATGGGCAGACAGCAGGAAGAGAAAATGACTCTAGGCCTGGTTTGCATTTCTGAAATCTCAAAGCCTGCCCCTAGTAACACTCCCTCCAACAAGGTGGCATGTCCTAATAGTGCCACTCCCTATGAGCCTAATGTGGGGCACTTTCATTCAAAGCACCATAGAAGGAAGATAAAGAGATATTTTTGGATTGTTGTAACTTCATTACTGAACTGATTGTCTCAAAGACTAGAGTAAAGTAATACATTGTCATGGTTTGTATATGCTTGGCCCAGGGACTGGCACTATTAGAAGGTGTGGCCTTGTTGGAGTAGGTGTGTCATGTAGCTGTGGGCTTTAAGACCCTCATCCTAGCTGCCTGGAAGCCAGTATTCTGCTGGCAGCCTTCAGATGAGGATGTAGAACTCTCAGCTGTGCGTGCACCATACCTGTCTAGATGCTGCCATGCTCCCACCTTGATGATAATGGACTGAGTTTCTGAACCTGTAAGTCAGCTCCAATTAAATGCTGTCCTTTATAAGATTTGCCTTGATCATGGTGTCTGTTCACAGCAGTAAAACCCAAAGATAGAAGTTGGTACTGGGAGTGGGATATTGTTGTGATAGGCCTGACCATGCTTTTGTTTGGAAGAATGTGGATTTTGGGACCTTGGATTTGAAAAGCAGTGGAATGCTTTAAGAGGGGCTTAATGGGCCATTCTACTAGGAATATGTAAGACTTTGTTACTGAGAGTGATTTGAATTGTACAGACTTGGCCCAGGATGGTTTCAGTGAAGAGTTTCAATATGTGGCCTAGAGACTGTATTGGTGAAGAATGTGGCTACTTTTTGCCCTTGTCTGAAGAGTCTGCCTAAGGCTAAGGTGAAGAGACTCAGATTAATTGTATTGACAAACAAGTCTCAGAAACACCCATCATAGACTTTATTCTCTGGTTACGTTTCATGAAGAACATTTTAGACAAGTATAGCAAGCTGAGAAAAGAAAAATGTAAAATATATGGTAATGTTGGACTCTAAGATCCAAACCAGGGACGAGCTCTCGAAGAAACACACACGGACAAGGGATTTGCTGCAAAAACATGAGGTTTAATGATAATAACAGCCAGTGCACTGGGGTTCTCTCGCACACAGGCAAGAAGAACCCTGAGCAAAAGCTGGTAGCAGTTTTTATACAGAGTTCACGAGGGCAACCACAAAGGCTGACCTTCCCAGGTCCGGTCTGTAGGTGACTCAGATTCACTATGATAGTGAGTGTCTTCTGTTTATCCAGATTTACCACATTAAGGACCCAGCTTCCTGACCACCTCCTATCCTGGGCCCCTCTCCTGGAATGTGTCTACTCTGCTCTGGGCCTTCCTCACCCTTGGGTTCCCTCCCCTGTGGTCTGAGGAATGTTAATCAGCCTCTCCCTTCTTCCTCTGAATGTTAATCTAGCAAGTGTCCTCTGACTAAGGAATATGCGCCTCTGGGGATGTGTCCTGGGACAGTGGGGTTCTTTCAATTTTAAGTTGGAACTGAGACCTGAAAACCTACAGTTTGAGTATTAAAGGGGTACCAGGAAGTGAAATAGAGATCAATCTTGTGTTCAAGGATATTAAATTGAATTAAGAGAGTAGTGACCTTGGGACAAGATCTCACCCAGCTATATTTAGGTCCAGGCCTGGTAGTACAAGCCTGTAACCCCAGAGGCAAAGACAAGCAGATCTCTGAGTTCAAGGCCAACATAGATCAGAACAAATTCTAGGTGAAGAAGAACTTAAATATAGGCGTGGTGGACCACACTTTCAATCCCAGTGCTTAGGAGACAGGCATGCAGATCTGAGTTCAAAGTCAGTTTACAGAGCAAGTTCTAGGACAGCCAAGCTTAGATAGTGAAGGAGTTGGAAAACAGAAAGCTGGTGATGATGTAATAGAACAAGGAGGCCAGCCATGTTCCAGCCCCAGCACTGGGACAATGCTGGTTAGCAGGAGCTAAGAATAGTACTGATTATGAAGAGATCAGCATCACTGAGGTGAAATCTTCTGGAAAGTGTTTTTTGAGATCACAAAGAAGCTGTGTTCCAAGATAGCCAAGGCTGTACCTCGTGCTGCAGCTGCACTTGGTACTGTGTAAGAGTCACCCAGTTGGTACTGGTTTTGAAGCGTGAAAGTATCATGAAGAGCAGCTGAGGTTTGGCACATTGAGAGGTCATGGAAGGCCATCGGTGAAGGTGCAGCCTCAGTTGTAGTTGATGGCTTAGGACTGAAGAGGTCATGCAAAAGAGTTGAGGCTTGGCACCATGAAGAGAGCCCCATGAGAGGCTATTCATGAAGCCTAGTTACAGCAGAAGACCCCCAGTATATTGGAGATGCCAGTACCATGGGATGATCACCAAGAACAGCAGCAACAGCTGAGTGGATCAACCTGAGCGTAGAGTGCTACAGAGGGCAGAGCTGGAGAAGTGACGCCAGCCATTTGGAGGAGCCCAGAAGATCATGTGTGGATCCCAGACATTGAAACAAGAAGCTGTAACAATGAAGTTGCCTTTGAGACCTCAAGATGTTCAAGACATCAGAGCCGTGAGATATCTGCTGAGGAAAGCTGCTAACAGGAAGTGGAAACAGCCCAGGAGAAAGAAGTATGTTGCAGTCAACAAAGATAAAAAAGGAATTGAAGAGTCGAAGACCGCTTTGACATTAGTCATGGAGATGTAGAATTTGGAGTTTGCCCTGCTGGTTTCCTGTTTTGCTTTGGGGATTGCAGTTAAATGATTGGATGAATCTCAGAAGAGCCTTTGAACTTTGGACTTCTAACATTGTTGAGGCTGCTACAGGTTATGGGAACTTTTGAAGTGCACTAAATGTATTTTGCATTATGCTATGTTTAAGTATCGTGCACCCTTCCCCCAGACTCATATGTTTGAACAAGCCTAAGGGGACAAAGAAGTGGAATATGATGGTTTGTATATGCTTGGCCTAGGGAGTGGCATTATTAGGAGGTGTGGCACTATTGGAGTAGGTGTGTCACTGTGAGCATGGGCTTTAAGACTCTCATCCTAGCTGCCTGGAAGCCAGTATTCTGCTAGCAGCCTTCAGATGAAGATGTAGAACTCTCAGCTCCTCTTGCTTGGAATCCATCATGTTCCCACATTGATGATAATGTACTGAACCTCTGAACCTGTGCCAGCTCCAATTAAATGTTGTTGTTATAAGAGTTGCTTTAGTCAAGGTGTCTGTTCAGAGCAGTAAAACCCTAAGACATATATTATTAATTTTCCACTTAATAATTAATATTTTATAATGTAGCCTGATTAAGTTCATAAGTTGACTTTGAGACACCTTACCAGATATCTCAAAATCCTTAAATTATCTATTGTACCCATCCAATATTTGGCAGTTCATTAGAGACATTAAAACAATTTACTTCAGTTGGTATTTTTATTTAGTAAGAAATGTTATCTCATAGTCAGTTGAACTCGACCTTTGCAAACTTCTTCACTACTAGCTAGTCTTGACACAGGAGATACCAGGTTCTAGAATATTCTTAGTCTTTTTGAACACTGCCAATGTCTGTGACCCCCTATTCATGGTGAACCTTTTAACATATTGCCAGGTCAGCGGTACTGCTTCTGTTTAAATATGCTGCCTCACCACATGCAACATACATGTCTCTCGAGGCGAGAGACTGCTTCCAGTGCTGGTACATTCCATTTTTCTTAGTATACACAAGAAGGCATTATGTTGATGGATTTGGGTAACATTTAAATGTAATTACATTATAGTTATTAAAGGGTAAGAAAAATGCCATGCATCTCATTTTCATTTATCTGAAATTATATCATGGAAGACTTCTCCACATCAAACACCAAAAAATTAATTAATTGAAATAAATACATGAATAAATAAGGCTATGCTAATTTTATGCATAAATCTCCCTCACTTCCTGCAAATGACAAAAATCTAAGTATACTCAAATTCCTTATAGAAAACAGAGTAGCACCTGCACATAATCACACACACACACATACTTGTGATATCTGGTACAGTATAAGTGCTTTCTTACACTGCATTTTTAAAGGAGTACAGAAAGATGTCCACATATGCTATATACATAAACATTTTCCAGATTATTTCAAGTCCAGTTTGTTGAGTCTGTGCACGTAGAGCCCTTGTGTACCAAGGCTAACATCTTTTTTTGGCAGAAGAAACCTAAGGAACGGGAAACTTTAAATTCTCCAGGTTAGCCCGTCATCTCTACCCTTCTAAGGCACTTGCTAATACCAACCACAGAACCTTTGAGAATTACTTACATCTGGAAGTTAAAAAAAAAAAAAAAAAAAAAAAACCAAAAACCAAAAACCAAAAAGGCAGCCGGCCAGTGGTGGAGCACCGCTGCAGTCACCGCGCTCTGGAGTCAGAGGTGGCAGTCTATCTCTCTCGACCAAGTTCGAATTCCGCCTGTGCTTGCTCACGGGGGGTGGGGGGTGGGGGTGGTGTAGAAGCCAGTTTTAAAAACAATCTCATGGCATTAAAATAGGGAGAATAATGAAATCTACCTTTAAGGAGCCTAATGGAGAATTGTAGGTCCGAGACTAGACTGAGCTACAGAGAGAAACACCTATCTCAAAAAGAGAAGATAGGATAGAGAAGAGAGCATTTACATCTCATTAATTTTGATCGCCTCAGCAGATTATCCTCACCATGTCCAATCAAAGTTCATAGACTCCTGGAGTAAGAATTTTGCCATTTACATACTCCCCTGATTTCATAAGTGTGTGTGTGTGTGTGTGTGATTATATGCAGGTGTTACTCTGTTTTCTATAAGGGACGTGAGCATACTTAGATTTTGTTATTTGCAGGAAGTAAAGGTACTTTGTTTCACCTTGGCACGTTGGAGTGACTTGATTTCCTTTTTGGAGGAATGAGCGGATGGAAGGGTATGTGAGGAAGAGGAGGAGTCAAGATTCTAGCACGCCTTTAAAAGAGTAAAAAGTCTGATGTGGTGGCATTCCTGAACTCCAGCTCTTGAGTGTACACAGTGTCTAGCAAATGAAAGTAGCATAAGGATGAGACAGGATACCTTGTCACCAGAAAGAATTGCTGGGGCTCATGCTCTCCTGAATGTGCTCAACGCGGGCCAGTGTTGCTTAGTACAATGTAGTCAACGCAAACATCAATTTAGCTGCCTCTGCAACAGAATCTTTCAACAGAATCCTTCAGCCTAAAATTGTTTACTATAGAGATGATTTTTACTTCTTTTTCTCCTTGTATGTTCAGGAGCATATCAAGCCATTTTTGCTGTGTATTTAAACTTCATTTAGCCTCTCAAGGACAGAAACAAACTGATTACGTGGTATTCTCATATTGTGTTGCTTGAAGGTTGCTATCGTTGTAATGTGGCGTTAGAACCTATAATTACCTCCAAATTCCACAGAGTGCTAGCCGTCTTATTTTTGAACACTGAGGTCTCAGTTAGTATATTTAAAAGAGTGGTTCTTCACATTTCCAATACAGGGTCATAAAGTTCACAGTGCACTTCTCCATGATGAAAGTAAAGATATGCAAATGAGCCAGGCAGAGGTGGGGCGAGCCTTTAACCACGCCTCTATGAGGTGGGGAAATCTCTCAATTTAACGCTAGCCTGGTCTACAGAGGGAGTTCCGGGACAGTCAGAGAAACCCTGTCTTGAAAAATCAAACCAAACCAAACCAAAATAACAACAACAAACAAAAAAGATAGGCAATGAGATTCTATTTGGGGGTCCTGAACTTCTTACTAGATGCTTGTAAAATCCAAAGTATTTTTACAACTTCGTCATAGAATAGCGATCATCTAAAATAGTTTCCCAAATGATCCTAACTCTTCCATTCTGGAGGGAAAGCTGTTAGTTCATTAGGCAGCTCAAACCAGAATTACCATTTGGATTACAAAAACCGTAAGTATAAACAACAAAATGTTTCCAATCTGTGTCCTGGAAAGAGGATTTTAAAAGGGCTTTGAGGATGAAGAAATCATGGACAAAAATTGCTCCAATTTTGCCCTGACTTCCCTACAGCTAAAACAAAGCAAAACCCGCAAACATGTAGCTGTGAAAGTTGATTTTATGGCTCATGTTTCTCCTGTAACTAGAGTAAAGGGAAATGGAAGGGGAAAAAAATCCCCATTGGTTTTAATCAGTTATGCCCTTATTTAATACTCAAAAAAAAAAAAAAAAAACATTAAAACCACAAAGGTCTAAATGAACTCTGTTGATATTGACACGCAGCATCGTTCCTTCTCATTTTCAGGATGGCATTCTTGGGCATAATATTGAGTACTGCAACTCTGATTCCCAGGAAGACCTGAAAGATTTGTGGATTTGTTCGATACACCCTGCTTTGAGTATTATCACCCATCTGGGAGGCAGAGCGGGGACAATGCTCAAGCTATAGTGATCCTTTTCAAAAGGTGGACTAGAACAGCCCACGTATTTGGCAATTTTTAGCATGTTCAAAGTACAGCTACATTGAACTACATACACCCCACTCCAACCAACTCCTAAGGGATCTATTTAAGGGCAGTTCAGCTGTGCTTGGTGGCGCACTACTGTAATCCTAGCACAGGCAGGAGGGTTGCTAGTTCAAGACCAACCTGAATGGTATCATGAGCCTGTCTCAAGGAACTAAACTAACACAAGAGTCCAGAAAGCACTGTGCCCCATCTCCTAAACCTGATCGGCAAGGCTCAGTTAAATGTATATCCATGTTTGGAAAAAACATGAACGATTTGCTAAGTTTCGCCTTAGCCAATAACTCGATGAGTTAAGGTTTTACATTCTAAGTACAATATCAAGCATGTCTCCTTTGAATCCTAAATTGAGTGATAGTAACACCTTTAACACTTAATTTTTCCCCTAAAACTTGAATTAAATAAAATTTGTAAAACACCCTACTTTAGCAGGCGTGATTATATCAAGTGGTAACACTTTATTTTACAAGCAATAGGAATTGGACCAAATGATTATAATTCAGAGTAAGTGTTCATAGTCACAGCAAATGTCACTGTACACACTGCCAATACAGACTTAATAACACGGTTCTGAACTGTACAAGAGTTATTTATTTTCCTTAATCTCAAAGCTATTTTTAGTAGTACAAAAAAGCCATATTAACATTTTTTTTTTCCATTAGAAAACAACAGGATGTACAAAACTTTGGATGAAAAGTATGTCAAATTGCATTTAGCCACTTGGAGGAAAATCCACCACTCACTCCATCAATACCACCCAAAATGTTTTAGGCAGTGATTAAAATCAAAATAATGCATCTTAATAAATCTCAGCGGTTAAAAGAACAAACCTAGCAATATAGAATACTTTCTACACAGTATTTTTAACTACTCAGTTCAGGAGTTATTTTTTTTTTAAAAAAAAACCCATTTCAGTTGAGTCCTACTACATACCAGGCACCATGTTTGGCCAACTAGGGGTTTCGAACAAGTTGGTTAAATTGGGAAAGACCCACAAAGCAGTCCTTTGGTTACCAGGTTTGACTTTAATCTTCCAAAAACTCAAGAAACTCAGGATCAAGTTTACTCTTTCAAATGTTACTTGGTTTCATTAGCAAGGAGGATGTTTAGAAAGAAAAGGAACCATTAATTTTGATCCGTTATTTCAATTAGAGCATTATCGAAAAGCTAATGCTGTTATCCTTTTTTAATATGATGTAATACTGAGGTGCCACCAGAGATATGGTTCAACTTTACCCTGAACTCCACCCTGCACTCTGCTCAAGAGCACAACAGGTGGACTATTTTGCATTTAATAAAGCAATGGTTAAAAAAAAAAATCAGTTTAGGGTCCAGTGAAGTAAAAATATCCAGTTATGAGATGGAAAATAAGCAGAAAGTAAACTAGTAAGGATTAATATAAAAAGAATTATGTTTTCATTTGGTTAACAAGATGCTAACACTTTGATTTAAAAAACAAAACAAAACAAGCTTGCAGCTATGCTAATGGTCCAAAACTGACAATATGTCCACTCAACACCATTACTTCCTTACAGAAACCTGTCCATAAATTATGGCACACATTTCAACAACAGTTTGGAAATGAGCCAAACACTGAGGCTTATTCTATATAAACCATCAACATTTAAACATGTTTGGCCATCTTTTCATGACTTGTGTGCAGTCTGAACTCAACACTCTTACTGATTATAAAATGTAAGTCTCTGGACCTGCAATGACAAGAAAACAGTTTATGAAATAATCTCATAAGACATTTGAAATAGTCTTAGGGTCAAGCCACGTTTGACTTATTCTGGCATGCTATAACTACGGTAAAAGTAATTTTTCAGTTTTAAATGCAAATTAAAAGCAGATAAATGGTAACAATTGACACAGTATAAGATCTTCCTACATAGGTGATTGGACACTGATGACGAATTTCAGAGCTTGAAAACTTCTTATCAAAAACCACAGCCAAATGTACTTTTGATGGCATGCAAGGCCTTCCTAAAAATCAACCTAAGACCTAGAAGTCAGCCTCAGAACATAAAAAAACACAACAAATTTGTACATTTTATTCACATTTATTTTTTGCTTTTAGTGTGCTCACAGAAAACTAGAACACCTTAAGCAGGAGTTGAATAGCAATGTTTGTAAGCAATGTTACATTCCAGCTCTATGTCAAATTGGTCAAAGCTCCTCCAGTATTTACAAAACACGAGAGACGAGATGCTACACAAAACCATTGCATCTGAAGATTTGTTTTTTCCTTTATTCTCAAAGACAACTGGAAAAGAAAGCATTGTCTGCTGTAATCAAAAAACATACCACAGTATAAACAGTAACCATTCCACGTATCACAGCTTGGTTGAGTTTTAAAATTTTGTGTTTAAAAGGTCCAAGATGACTGCAGTTTTACAAAAATGGGCAGGGTGGAGACTTGCAAACTTCATGTGCTTCTGAAGGATATCAAGATTTGTTTTTATACAATAGTCACAGTTAAAAACACCCTGCTGGTAATACATAATTACACTTTATTAAGGTCATAAACCAGCAATAAACAATAAAGCCTATACAACGTGTAGTTCTACTTAATCACTGACTGGTACAGCTAACAGGAGATAAGCGAGAAGTTCCTATGCTTTAGATGAACTCCTAAGACTATGATTTTTTTTTTTTTAAATCTGGGTATTGGTGTTTTTATTTTTTTTCTCTTTCCTTCTTAATCAAAAACCTGTAGTGTTGTAAACCTGCCTCACGAAATACATCGTAATAACTTTTCTTAAAAAAAAAAAAAAAAAAAAAAAAGGAAAGAAAGAAAACCCTAAGCCTTTACACCCACCATCATTTTTAGTGGCATATTATCTTGGCAATGTTATGCACTGTTTCAATTTCCCATAGTGGCCCCTATCACTTCATTTGATATTCCTTTTGACCCACCCATCTCCTTCATATATGGGTATGTCCATAGATTTGACAAAGAAAGTTTACATTTTTTTTAATAAAGATGCAAAGTATGCAAAAAACATTAATACTGATGCAAAAAAAAAAAAAAAGTAAAAGTAAAGAAAAGAAAGAAGGCAGAGGAAGCTGCTAAACCGTCCTCGGCCTGTCGGAATGGTGGTAACAACGATGTGAGATGGGATCTGTGGGGAAGGGGGCTTAAAAAAAAAAAAAGAAAAGAAAAAGAACAAAATTTGCTGCTTAAAAAAAAAATGTAAAATTAAAAAAAAAAAAAAAATCTTTAAAATCAATCCCTGGTTGTAGACAAGTTCTCCAAAACCAGTACCTGGCACCACTCCAACAAACAAACTGGGGGGAAAAAGTTCTTGACTTCCGTGAGGGCGCGGGAGCTTACTCGGCCACCGGCGCGGGGGGCGCCTCCGGACTGCACTCGGGCTGCGGCTCCGGCGACGCGGCGGGGGCTGCGGACGCCGCGGGCTCGTCGGTGGCGGCAGGCGCCTCCTGCTCCGGCCCCGCAGCGGAGGGCGCGTCGCCCGCGGTGGCGCCCGGCGCGGGCTCCTCGGCCTTCTCCCCGCGGCCTCCGACGGCGGCTCCTCGGCCGGCGGCTCCTCCGCCGCGGGCTGCTCCGGCTGCTCCGGCTGCTCGGCCTCCGCCGCCTCGGCCTCGCGGGGCTCTCCGCCCGCCGCGCCCTCGGCGCCCGCCCCGCCCGCCTGCTCCCCGGGGGCCGCGGCCGCCTCGCCGCCCGCTGCAGCCGCGGCCTCGTCCTTGGCGCCGTCGGCGGTCGCGCCCTCCGCCTCAGCGCCCTCGCCCGCCTCCTTCTTGCTCTTCTTGAAGGAGAAGCCGCTCAGCTTGAAGGACTTCTTGAAGGAAAAGCGCTTCTTTTTTTTTTCGGGGTCTCGCTGCTGGGCGACGGCGCGGCCCCGTCTTCCGCCTTCGGCGACGACGTGGAGGAGGCGGACGCGCCCTCGGCCTCGGCGGTGGCGGGGGAGCCGGGCTCGGCGGGCTCGGCCTCGGCGGCGGCCTCCTTGTCGGCCGCAGCGGCGCCCGGCTCGGTGGCCGCGGCAGCCTCATCCTTGTCGGCCGCGGCGGGGGTCGCGGCCCCACTGCTCGCGGGCTCCTCCTTGTCGGCGGCCGGGGCGCTGCCATTGGCCTGCAGCTCCTCCTTGGCGCCCGGCTCGGCGGCGGCGGGGGACGCGTCCCCGTTCACTTTTACGTGGCCATTCTCCTGCGGGGCAGAAAAAAAAAAAAAAAAAAAAAACAAAACACGGGAAGCGTCACTCGGAGAAGCCGACAGCGCCGTCCCCGCCCACCCGGGGCCAGCTTAGGAAGGACCCGGCCGCTCGACGGCACGTGCCCGGCGGCCGGGGAGTGGACACAAGTCGCCCACATTCCGAAAGGGAGCCCACGCTCGGCCTCAGCCTCGACAACCGGAGCTGCGCGTTCCCGGGTGATGCCGGCAGGGGGCGCTGCTTCTCCACCGCGCGGAGCGCTGCGGGGCGCGGGCGGGAGGGCGCCCAGGGGCGGGGCCACCCCGCCCTGCCTGGCCGGGCCCTGCCCGCAGGCCGAGGCGCCCCCGAGCCGGGGATCGCGCAGCCCCGGAGTCCGCAAACAAAGCTCAGGTGGCTGTCCGGATCGGCCTCTCTGAGGCTCGGCCACCAGCAGGGCTGGGGAAAGCCCATTATGTCTGAAGTCTGGCCTCTGCTTCCACGCCCACCTTCGCCCAGAATTCTGCAAATCGGGGTGCGCCCGGGCAGCTCCTTTTTGCATTTTTAACGGGTTTAAAGCCTCTTGACAGAGCCCGTCTTGCCCCAATAGGTTTAGAGCAGGCCTTATTATTTTGGCTCTAGGAAAAGAGGCGTGGTGGGTGCTCAGTGTTTGGGAAGCAGCCACCCATGGCCGACCTCTTGAGCCCACCCAACCATGGCTCTCTGCCTGGGTCGCAGCAGCACTCGGGCAATCCTCGAGGGTGGCCGAAGTGCCACTCAAACCAACAGTCCAAACCAAAACACCAGAACTGCTCCCCTCTTGGCAGGCAGGAAAGGGTCTTCAGAAACCCACTGGGTCCCACCACACCAGGATACCATGTAAAAAATCATATGGGTGTGTAATTACACAGCTAGCAAAAAAAAAAAAAAAGGGGGGGGGGTGGAGGGCCACGGCAGGGCACTTCGAAAAGCTGCCTGTCCAGCTCTAAGCACCACCTTTCCAAGAACCCGAGGCGTACAGCCTCTGGATACAATAAGACAAGCCTTCCCGGTTGCCTTTCTCCACCGCCATCCGCTTTGGCTCCCTCCTTCCTACACACAGACACACACACACACACACACACACACACACATACACACGCACGCGCGCGCACACACAACCACACCAGAAACCTCAAAGACGACCCAATCTCGACAATAAATACGTGAGCCACCCAAACACCACTGTGGCCCCAAATACAAATGCAAGCTGGAGGGGCGTTGGGGAGGGGGTTGCATCTAACTAGTCACGTTCAACCAACCAATCTCCAAACCACGCCATTTTAGTCGATTTATCACTGTTCCTCTGGTCTACTCAAGAATTCGCCAGGATCCTTAGGAATCACTCCTTTGGGGTGGTGGGTACCCTTCCTATGAAAAATTGACAATTTAGGCTATCGTTACCCATTCAACTTTCAGACTAGGATCTGGCCACGCTCCCCTCCCGGAATGCACCTCGGGCGCGACCGGAGGGAAGGCGAGGCGTCCAGATTGGAGAAAGACACCCAAGAAATGCCCAGACCACAGGTAGAATTTACCTGCCCATTCGCTTTGGAAGGCGACGAGGCCACAGCCGCCTCCCCAGGCCTCTCGGCGGCGGCTTCTCCCTTCGCTGCGGTCTTGGAGAACTGGGCACCCATGCTGGCTTCTTCAACAAAGAAACTCAACAGATCCAAGAGAGGAAACAAAGAGCCTTGGGTTGGTGTAACGACGGGGCGAGCAGCAGCGGCAGCGGCAGCAGCAACAGCGGCAGCGGCGGCACACACACCCGAGGGAGGGGGTGGGGGTGGCGAGGAGGACAGAAGAGACCCGATTAAATACACTCCGGATAAAAAATTTTTAGTCGAAGAGATCAAAAAGCAGCAGCGCAGGAAGGAGGGAAAAAAGGTGGAAAAGTCGAGCACAAAAAAGGAGCCCAAGTGTAGTTTTTTTAAAAAAAAGAAGTAATAAAAAAATCCCAGATTTGTAGCCGCACTGTAGACAAGAGGAAAATGGAGAAATCTCCCTGGTTGCTAATAAGATGCGGGGTCCAACGCCCAAGTGCACAGATGAATGGGCTCGCGGGCGCTGACGCGGCCCCCGCGCGAGCTGGCCAATCCGGGCGCCGCACACAAAGCAGGGGGCGGGGCCTGCGCTCCGGGCGAACAATGGAGCCGCGCTTTGCAAACGGTTTGAAAATCAGCCTCAGACCGAGAATTAATGTCTTCCAAATAAATAAATCAATTAAAAAATACGTACTTCTCGTCTCCCTCGGCCTGAAAATAATAATGCATCTCTTGATTGGCTTGCTTTGTTTGGAATTAATTAACCCGGGAGGGGGTACTTATGGATGGGGGCGGAGAAAGCTTTAACTTGACTCGCATTGACTCTTGCCGGTCTATATCCGCGTCTGTCTCTAGCCACTCTCTCCCCTCCCCCATCTTTCCCGTGTGTTTACGTGTATAAGTGTGTATGCGAGTGTTAAAGACAATGGGTAGGATTTGTCTGCTAGCAGAATTTTTTCCCTCCGCACTTCATAAGGGTTTCACAGATAGTGCGCAAGGATTTTTTTTTTAATTTTTTTTTTTAAACTGCTGCAATTGTTAAATCGTCCCACACTGAAAGGTATTTAAACCACGAAGATCGAATTTCATCTAGCGAGATCTCCAGTTGGAATTAGGTCTGTAGGCCAGATGTGGGAAATGCAAAAGCAGCAAACAGCCTAAGCCGTGCTCCTTCCTTTCTCCCAGAGGCGTGAAATAAAATATTTTGAAATTGGTCCTTGGAGCGCCTCAAATCGCGTCTCTCCATCTATTCCAATTAGCGATCATTTTTCCACAAAACACTGTGAGGACCATTTGCAGAAGATCGAAACTTGCTAGCATTTTATCACTGTATGAAACGACATAATTGAATTTTCCTCTGTGGTAAAACGAGACCAAACCTTGAGTATACGAATCCATATTTACAGCTGGGAGACAGCTACTCTCGTCGTCGACATGGGTTGTTTTCCTAGCCTGCTGCCAACATCGGAGGGACTCTCATTTTGAACTTGTCTGTGCACAGCATCAAGTGTGCTCCTGGAAGAGAGGCAACAGCGAGGAAATTCTAAAAGGCCGAGTCCTAGTCTCAGAAGAAATCGCCTGCAATGTTGAGAGACAGCAAGAAAATCCCTGGAGACTCCACATCTAACCCAGGCTAAAGGCAAAGCTCTACAGCCGTGTGTAGGATATCTCTCTCGTTCAGTACAGCCCTTGTCACCGAAGTACCAGACGCTTTTAGTGTGTAAAAGACCAGGCGTTGATTTAATGTATCTGGAAGGGAGAGGGGATAGAGGACACAACTTAATAAACATTCCTCTACCACCCATATTTTCCCTCATGAAAACATCCAAACCATCTTTCGGCGATTGCCTTTAATGACTGTGCATCGTGAACGATGGAGGCGAGAAGCAGTCGAGGGAATGGTTCGTTTCTCTTGGTGTTGGCTCGGAATTGTCAAACAGTTTTATTTTCTGTTCATTGTAGGGAATTAGGTCACACTTTGAGTGAAAAGGACAGTGGTTCAAGCCAATAACCCTTTGTTCAAGTGCTGTTTGACAGGCACTGAGCAGAACATCGTCGCGTGAAGTTTCATCTCCTGACTGTCCAGTACCTTTAGATACATTATTCAATCCCGAAGTCATATTCCACAGAGCAGCTGGAAGGAACATTTCGTCGAAATGCATCTTTGCCAACCAACGTGTTAGCACCCGTAAGGAAGCCTGCTGGCCTGGCCTGAGAACCCAGCCGTCAGGATGGACGCGAATCCCTCATTAGCAGTTCCAACTTGAAAAGCCAACTGGGCTGATCCAACACCTCCATCCAGGAGATTCCCAAAAGCTCAAAAGGCAGTCTGTGCACCCACCCCCACGGGAACCTTGCCCCTTCCTCTGCGTCTCCCTCCGGTTTTAAATTGGGGTGATTGCTAGTTCGCTTTCGGATTTTTTCTCCAGACATTCGGGGGCTGCTTTTATGGCTCCTTTGTTAACAGGCTGTCGTGCAGCTTTCCCCCCTTTTCTTTCTCCAATGCCTATTTGCCTGGTATCGGCTCGTCTCCCGGGCAACCGCGGGGAAGATTCGGAGCCCCAGGCGCCGGGAGGGGGAAGGGGCGGAGCCCGGAGGAGTGGGGGCGGGGAGGGGCGCGAGAGGAGGGCGGAGGGAGTGGGTCAGGAGGAGACCCCAGGACCCACGCGGAGCAGATGGCCGCGCCGGGGCGGAGCCGGAGAGCGTCAGGGAACGGGAGAGCCAATCCGTCCCTGCAGCAGCGCGGGAGCAGCCAACGAGAGTAAACACGCGGGCTGTCCCCTGCGATCCCCACTTTGCCGCTGAAGATGTGATTTCCTTTGGATAAGAAAACGCATTGCCAGTGTGGTTGGAAAGCTGGCGGTCCCCGGGAGAACGGGTTGGGAGGCGGGTTTAGGCCAAGCTCTGAAGTCTCCCTCTCCCCTTCCTCCCTTCCCACCTCGACTCAGGCACCCTCTAAGCCTGGCGGGGATGGAAGAGGCGGGTGGATGGGAGAGCGGGGCGGGGCTGGGAAAAGGGAAGAGATTGACTCTTGCTATGAACCATAAGGAATGCCAGCAAGCTAGTGGAGCTGCTGGTCTTTAAGTGCGAGAGTTCCCCAACAGTTTGGTGGTCTCCCCGTGGAGTTAAGGGTTTCGAGGGCGGAAAAAACCGCCAAATGCATTTATATAAGTGAGATTAAAGAACCCAGAAGGACATTAAAAATAGGAAACTGGCGCCTGTAGCCAACTCAACCGGGGGAAAGCAGACTTTTATTCTCCATTTGCACTGTTTATGGAGGGATGTGGTGTGTATGAGCACAGAGTCTTACTGTGCAATCCAGGCTGGCCTCAACCCTTCGCAGCCCAGGTTGGTCTAGAACTCCTGATTCACAGGGTCAAGTTCTCAACTGCTGGCGACTAACGGGTGTGCTATTACTGCCAGTTCTGTGCTCCCATTTTATTCTGGCCTAGTGGCACCATAGGTAAAGATGCTTGCCCTTAAGTCTGAAAACGTAAGTTCCATCATTTCAAGACCCAGATGGTGTGTAGACAGAACCAACTCTTGAAGTTTCCCTGACCTTGACATGCACTGTGGGACATACCCTCACCGCTGGCATACACTACACAAAAATTAAACATAATACGATGTAATATCTGTACACAGTCTTCCTTAAGGGTAGAATTGAGCGTGTTTAAGAGATCTCAGTTATTTTTCCATAAAACATTAGAATTTAAACTTTAGACATCGTTTTATAATACCTTGAGGGCATGCTGTATGTGAGAACCTCAGCATGTAGGACCAGAAAGAAAGACAAAGACAGTCCCTGATTTCTGGGAGCTTACATTCAGTAAATCAATTTGTTAAGCTTTAAGTCTTTCATTTGCCAGGGGGAGTCACGAGGCAACCAATAATGAAGCAGCAGCAAACCTCAGTACTTCCCACATGGCAAGAGGGAGTAGACACAAACACATAAAAACGTAATGTCGAATGGCTATGCTCTGAAGGCGGACATAAGGAACTCTAAGGAAGATAATATAAGCGGGAGAGTTAAAGAAGGACCTTCTAAATGTGGCACTGAAGTGGATGTCTAAAGATGAACCAGGATTAAGCCAGGGAAAGAGGGAACGAGCTGGGTGCAGAGGTGCAAATGGCCCCTGAAGAGAGAGAGAAGAGTTTATGGTAAGAGATAGATGGTGGATGCACACCGATCCATCTAAACTGCACCACAGGAGAAATCAGAGGCCAGGATGGTTTAAACTGTCAGAATAGGACGGAAGAGCACTTGCCATGCAAGCATGAGGACCTGAGTTCAAATCCTTAGCATCCGTGTAAAAAGCCAGCCCAGGTGTGCCAGCAAGCCCAATTCCAGGGAAGATCTCTGGGACTTCCTGGCTGTCAGCCAACTCCAGGTTTAGTGAGAGAGTAATAGGCAGCCGACTGCAGAGAGAGTATCTTGTGTACTGTATGGATTCACCACCTGTCAATTAAAAAGTCTATGGCCTGTGGCTAAGGCAGGAAATAGGTGGTGGGACATCCGGGAGGCAGAAAGAATTCTGGGATAGAGCCAGGTGCAGAAGATTTCCCTGGGAAGATTTGAAGAGAGAAACACATGGTACCTGAGCACAGGTAACCAGCCATGCGGCAGAATGCAGAGTAGAATAAAAGAGTTATGTTTATTTATGATCTAATCAGAAAAGAGCATAGCATTATGGCCAAGGTATTTGTAAATATATTTTGAGTCTGAGTCTTATTTCTGGGTACATCGGCCTGGGAGGAAGAACTAGGCCCAACGTCTATACCTGATATCTCCTCTGATCTTCACATTTATGCACATGGGAATAGGCCCTCCACACACCATGTATATATCACTACACATGCACACACATACGTGCACACACACACTTGTTTATCAAAGTATGGAATAGTAAGAATTCTAAGCGCAAATACTTTCAGAATCCAGGTCATAAGAACATGCAACAGATAGCAGGTAGGGTCCAAAGTCACTCTGTGTAACAAATGCTATAAAAGGATGAGCAGAAGAGGAGAGACTGAAGAAGACTGAAAAAAACTCTAAAGGAGTAGGCCAAAAGAAAGAAAAGGAAGGAAGGGAGGAAGGGAGGGAGGGAGGGAGAGAGGGAGGGAGGGAGGGAAAGGAGAGAGAGAGAGAGAGAGAGAGAGAGAGAGAGAGAGAGAGAGAGAGAGAGAGAGAGAGGTGTGTCAGGGAAGTTATTGGAGATGTGGTATTGAGGTAGAATGGCTCATTTTGCCAAATGCTGGAGGGCAGTCAAATAAAATAAGGACTGAAGACATTAGAGACATTATTGTGTGTTTTTTTTTCTTTTTCCAAATGAAGCCTGACTCTGTAGTCCAGGCTGTCCTAGAACCCACTATGTAGTCCAAGCTGTCCTTGTGTTCTCAGCAATCTTCTTGCGTCTGTGCTTGAAGTGCTGTATTCACAGGCATAAACTGCCATATCTAAACTCCTAGAGCAGTTTTTGCAGCATGCTGAGAAAGGTTGTATGTTTAGGGCTTGATGTGTTGAGTGTAAATGGGAATACACTTAAAAAAATAAAGCTTGAGTGAGCAAAGACTTTAGAGAGACAAAGCAAATTTTGTTGTTGCCTTGAATAAAGGTATTAGAGCATGTTTGATGGACTGGAAATGATTTCAGGAGAAAGGCTAACGTTATAAAGACAAGAGAGGAAAAACTGTGGACAAGGCTTAGGATGGCTTAGCTGGTACAGTGCCAACCCAGAAAAGAAAAACTGGTGTTCCTGTCTTCAGTGTTCTTGTAAATTCCCTGCACATATCTCTAACCTCAGTGCTGGGAGTAGTAAGGGAGAGAAAGGTGGATCTCCCAAACACATTGGCCAGTCGGTCTAGTCAATCAGTGATCTCCAGTTTCAACAGGCAACCCTGTTTCAAAAAATAAGATGGGGACCAGACAAGGAAGACAATGTCGACCTGTGATCTGCACATGCAGGCATACATGTATAGGAACATCTGCATATACCACAAATATGCACACTGCAAAGTGGAGAATGAGCAAATGATATTCTTGAAAAGGTAAGAGGGGAGAAGATATACATATCTATCTATCTATCTATCTATCTATCTATCTATCTATCTATCTATCTATCTATCTATCTTGTTGACACTTGTCCAAGTGACTTCAAGTAGTCTTAAACTTTTAGGTGAGGATACCCTTTAGCTATTGATACTTCTGCCTCACTTCCTACATGCTGGGATTACAGACATTCACCATTCTTCCTGGCTAAGAAATTAAGTGGCTCTTAAAAGAGACTGGGTCATTTGAAGTACTAAGAAAAAGAGAGTGGGTACAAATTTGCTAGAGGAAAAATGAGAAAAAAACCTCCCTTCTGGTGGTTTCTCTTTTCTCTTGGTGTCATGAGCTAAGTAAGAGTAAGGAGACCAGAGAGATCTGAAGTTTGGTTGTGTTCTAGCAGATGCAGAACAGGAATAGGAAGGTGCAGTGTTGCGACTTCCAGGCACTTACTGGAACACTTTAGAGAAATAGTGAGTTCTCAGTTGAGTTGCATACAGACTTTTCATTGAGTAAGAGTGTCTGTTACAATTCTCTTGAAGATTGTCAATCACCCTCCCAATCTACTCAAGCAAGGAACAGAAGCTGCACAAAATACAACACAGATGAAAATGGCATTGCTGTTACCGAGCTCAACTGTGGTGAGTTCTGTATGGTTTCACACAGATGTGTTTAAAGGAGGGAGGGACTCACCTTGTGCTCAGCAATCGCTGTTGGAGTCTGTCTTCAGCTTGCCTTTTACCTTTAACTCCCAGACTTGGACCATTGTCTTCATTGTAATGGGGAGTTGTCTCTAAGAGGGTGTTTTTTCTTCAGGACCCAAGCTCCAAGAAATAACAACTCTGAGACTCAAATATATTTATAAATACCCAGGCCATATAGCTAGGCATGTTTCCTGACTGGTTTATAATTTAATTATCCTATTATTCATTTCTAAGTTCTGCCACATTATTGTTTACCTGGTCCTTAGTTACATGAGACCATCTTCCTCTCTATTTGGGACTTGGCTCTATCCCAGAATCCTTTCTGCCTCCTGATGTCTGACCTTCTATTCTACTCTTTCCTATAGGTCATAGTTTTTTGTTGTTGTTGTTTTGTTTCTGTTTTGTTTTTCGAGACAGGGTTTCTCTGTGTAGTCCTGACTGTCCTGGAACTCACTCTGTAGACCAGGCTGGCCTCGAACTCAGAAATCCGCCTGCCTCTGCCTCCCAAGTGCTGGGATTAAAGGCGTGCGCCACCACTGCCCGGTGGTCATAGTTTTTATTATTGACATGTAGGTTTTATTTTTTAGTGACATATGATGCCACCATACAGCTCACAATAGATTTCATTTTACAGTCAGATTCAAAACTGGTATTTAACAAGGTCAGGGAAGAAAATGCAACAGTGTGTTAACCATTGTCCATTGAGGGTTCCCTGGTTTCTGTTCTTTATTAAGAACCTGTAAGAGTCCAAGTAATTGTACTATCACACAGCAAAATAGTAAAAACACACAGTAGAAACATTATTGGGCTTTAAAACACGGGTGAAACTTGCACCTCTGTAATTTTACGGTTTGCTGCAGTGTACCATATGAACAGCCCATGTCACTCATGTGGAAAAGTTCTCTACAGGTAGGAAATTCAGAATAGAAGAAGCACGGGCTAGCATGTCTACAAGAATAAACTTAGTCAGTCAGTGGTAGCACATATCTTTAATCCCAGCACTCAGGAGGTAGAGGAAGGAAAATCTCTGAGTTTGAAGCCAGCCTGGTATACAGGGTGACTTCTAGGACAGGGAAGGCTAAAACAGAGGAAACTTGTCTCAAAAACAAAACAAACAAACAAAACAAATAAAAAGAGTAAGGTTTCTGGAACTTTGTATCTTCTCCACATATGTAGGTACTCAGTATAAAACCAGTGTAACCTCATGTCTGCTAAGAACATACCAATTGAATTAGCATGTTTATTTTATATCAGGAAAGATGATAGACGAATAGGGTAGAATTTAGACCAGTGGAAACAAAGCCCAAGGAAAAAATTTAAACATTTATCCAGAAAATTCTGAGACTTTCCCTCCCCCTCCCCCATTGCCCTTGGTAGTAGGGCAAAGTGACTCGCTGTCTAGCCATGCTCCTGTGAAACTCACTATGCAGATCAGCCTGGCCTTAAATGCTCAGTGATCCTCCTGCCTCCGTTGCCAGAATGCTGGACTCACAGAGTGAGCTACCACACCTAACTCTATAGAATTTATAAATCAAAGCCCACCCACAGTAGTATCTCTTAGAATATGCTATTCTGACCTTCTAGGAACCGGTTGGAAACATTCCCTGTGTGCCCTTGGAAGGAAGAGCAGGCACAGTTTCCCTTTCAACTTGTTTTCCTAGAAAACAGGAGGCTGAATACTGATGAGCAATCTCCATTTTTACTGAAAGGATCAGGTTCCTCATCTTACCCAGTTACCTAGATTGCTTTCCCATTGTTATAGTACTCTGAGCTGGCTAGCCAAAGTTCAAGGAATGGATCTCATATGATTAAAAACAACAACAACAACAAGTTGACTCTTCAACAGGATACTGTAGAAACTAGGAAGAGGGTAATTTTTCAGTGTTATTTTAAAGTTATAAATACCTTCAGATATTAAAAGGGAAATTAAGCTCTAGAGGGATGGCTTGGAGGTTAAGACCTCTTGCTGTTTTAGCACGGGATGCAGGTTCGGTTCCCAGCACCTATATGGTGGCTCCTCACTGTCTGTTACTCCAGTTCCAGGGGATCTGACGTCCTCCTCTGCTTTCCACATGCACTATGCATGTTCAAGAACACTCATACACATAAAATAAAAATGAATAAATCTTTAAAACAAAACGTAAGTTAAACAAGTGGCTAAAATTAGGTATTTGAGCTGTTAATGGTTCTAGAAACTAAGGTATAACGTCATATCAAACATTTTCTTATCATTTTGGTTCATAATGTCATTTTTAAAAAGACATATTTGTTACAATAAATAAATGTTCCTCAGCCCCACCTAAGGGAGGAAGGGTTCAAACCTTGTACATTCTAGCAAGTACTTCATACGAGTGAACTACATCTCTAACTCAATTAAAAAAAAAAATTAACAGTTAGTTGTAGTTGTCCAAGTTTGTAATCCCAGGAAGGGTTAGGGAGGAAGATTATACATTCATACCCAGCCAGTCCTAGACCAACCTAGGCTTCATAATGACATCTGTCTCAATTTTAAAAATTAATCTTCCACTAATGAGACTCTAAGCAAGCTTCCCTTATTTAGTGGACTTTTCATTGACTCAAGCATTGCGTTAGAGATTATCATAGAACAACTGGTAGGACATCATCCTTCTTAAAAAGGCCTCTGGCTCAGGCCGACTATCTAAGCTGCAGTGACTCTGCCTAGCCCAGCCGCCATGTTTCTCGGCCAGAGGCCACGTGCATGCTGCAGCTAGAATGGGCCGCCAGAAACACAGCCCTGCCACCCACTACATGCCAGCGTGAGAGATGGCTCTGCCAATCTTCCACGCTGTTTTCACAAGGCAGGGCATTGTCCAGACCATTCCACCATCCATGCGGGCCCAGTAAGAGTATGAGACTCTAATTCTTATAGATTAATCAAAGCTTATATATTTGGCAATGATCAGTAACAAGATACCCATACAATCAGAAGTGTAACCCAATACCCAACCTAGGTATACCAACTACCTTTGACTGCTACAGACATGTGAACATCGGTCTCCATCGCTGCTCCTACATCTCTGCCCCTCTCTTGCTCCTCCTCTTCCTTTTATCTCTTCCTCTCCTAACTCCTCCTCTTCCTTTTCCTCTTCCTCTCCTAACTCCTCCCACTTTAGCTCCTCCTACAGACATATACTGGAATTATCTGAAAAAGAAGTCTCATTTGAGGAACTGACCTATTGAACATTGTGTTTATTGTTACTTGATATAGGAGGGTCCAGCCCACTGTGGGTGACACCATTCCCTAGGCAGGAGGTCTTCGGCTATTTAAGAAAGTTAGCTAAGCAAAGTATGGGTCTTCCAGTGAGCCAGTCATCAGCATTCCTCTATAGTTGCTGCATGATGTCCTGCTTGTCACTGGCTTTGCTTGGTGATGGACTCTGGCCTAAGGCAAAATAATCTTTTCCTCCCTAACTTATTTTAATCAGAGTATTCTATCACAGCAACAAAAAAGTAACCTAGAATACACTGACTTCCATATGCTTAACAGATACTTTGGTTATTCTGTAGATGTTTCTGTCCACTTCCCTTTACTTTCAGTCATGCCCTTAGTGTCTTAAACATGGATCCCTATGTGCTGTTTCTTGTCCCTTTGAAAGTTCATTGATGGAGGTTTACAACTATAAAAATAATTTAATGGCAAGGAAGAGACTGGCATCCTCACAGTATGATTTCTCAGAGACCTCACAGACAGATCATGTCAAATCATGGTTTTCTTTCTGAAAACATTTCTGGTGTTCTCTAGCATCTTTGCAATAAAACTGAATTCAAAATTCACGATGCTCACTGCCTAAATTACTTCCTAGGTCATCTTTTCTCTCTCCATAAAGTTGTATTTATAAGTATTTTTCTTGTTCTGCTTCCGAAGTAACCCACCTTGTGTGTCTCCCAAGGTTTTATCAGATCCCACGGACTCCACTGATAGGGACTGTCTGAAATTGATTTCCCTTTAGCCAAAACCTAGAAGTATAAGATTTTAGTATTGACAGATTTTTAAAAATGGAGATAGAAGAACTCTTTCCAGGTAATTCATAACTGAAATTCTGAAACCCTTTAAGGAAGCCAAATCTTCATCAGCTTGTCTCCCCGTTCTTTGAAAAAGGTGCAGCTTTTCAGGAGAGAACCTTGACTTGAACTTTTCGGCCTTTGAACTCTTGACTTGCTTGTCTGAATTCACCACAGCAACAGTTGCATCAGTTGCATTTCACATCAAAATGGGTCCCTGGGAAGGACAGAAGAGAAAATGGCAATTACCAAGAAGATGTTTCCTCCTCAGTTTGTCGCTGAGACTAGTTTTCCTTCTGGGTCAGAGCATTTTTCCCATCTTCATTGTGATGGTCTCTCATGCTAACAATTCCTCCAGCACCTTTCTCTGCTGCTGTGGCCCCTGTTTGTAAATGTCCTGAGGGCTTTGAGCTTAAACTATACCATGACCAATAGTTAAATAAAAATAGATAGCAATTTCCCCTGAATGTGAATTCCTTTTCTTTAGCCAGAGGAGAAAAACAAAAGACCAAAAACCCTGCAAATTTTCATCCACGGTATTGATATTTTTATTTTAAAAAGTAATGTTTTAGGAATCTCCAATAGTGACTGAAGAAAGAATTGTTATACTTGAAATGTCACTATTTTTGAAAATCATTTTCACTCTATCTTCCTTTTGCTAGAATAATTTATTCAACTTGGTAGGTGGGGTGTAAAAATTATTTCACATTATGCAAGTATCTAGTTTAGGCAATAATTGTAGTTTAATTCTCTACTGAGAGTCCATCATTAAAGAGTATTTAGCAAATTAGAGAATATTTGATGAAACATTAAAGTGGGTTTTGTGATATTATGAAGATATTAACATAATTCTTATCATAGTGGGTATCTATGCATAAGAAGACAACAATATGAAGCCGAGATTATTGATTCCCACTGGCACTGAATCAGAACGCATGGAAACAAGTAATTCTTTGAAACTATCACTTTTATCAGGTCGCCCTTCAAACTAATGCTGAGGATGATGGTCAAAGCAAGTTGAGAACTCTTTGCATCTTGTTTGTCCCTTGACATAGAGGAGAGGAGGGATGTCAGCTGAGGGACTAGCTCCATCAGGTTGGTCTGTGGGCATGTCTGCAGATATTCTCTTGATTGTTGATTGATATAGGAGGGATCAAGCTACCCTAGTCACCTGAGCTACAACCCTAAGAACAAACCAGTAAACTATGATCCTCCTCCACGGTCTCTGCTTCAGGTCCTGCCTTCAGGTTCCATTTGAGTCCTTCAGTGATGAACTGTAGCCAGTTAGTGAAATTAACACTTTTCTGCCCAAGTTGCTTTTGAATTTTGTTGGAGCAACGGAAAGCAAACTTTGGACACAAACATGTAATTAATTCTGGGAGTCTCTTATATTTTCATGCTGTTCTCAGGCCTATATATACAGTTAAACCTACTTTTTCTCTTGTTAAAAAGAAAAAGCAACTGTCTGGATACTTCACAGTTTGTGTGTGTGTATGTGTGTGTGTGGTTTTTATTTGTTTGTTTGTTTTTGAGATATAGTCTCATAGTCTCAAGGAACATAGGCTGGTATTGAACTCACTGTATACACAATGTATCCTATCTCCACTCAAATGCTGAGGTACAGCCATGATCCATAATCCCAACTGCCCACTATTGAAAGTTACTGGCACATACTTGCAATCTAGTAATCTATTTAGACTAGAAGCTAAAGTGGCTGGTGTTTGAATTTGTCTGGGCAGTATACTGTGGTAGTTTGAATGAAAAGTCCCCATAGGCTCATAGGGAGTAGTGCTATTGGGAGGTGTGGCCTTGTTGGAGTAGCTTTGCTATTCTTAAAGCAAATGTGTCACTAGGGGGTGGGCTTCTCAGATGCTCAAGCCAGGCCTAGTGTATCTCACTCTCTTCCTGTTGCCTGTGGATCCGGACATAGAGCTCTTAACTTCCACTCCAGTAACCATGTCTATCTGCATGTTACCGTGTTCCTCACCCTGATGACAAGGGAATAAACTGTAAGTCATCCCCAGTTAAAAGCTGCTGTACTCATGGTATCTCTTTACAGAAATATAACCCCAGCACACTGTCTTAAAATTAAAAAAAAAAAAAAAGTGATAGTAGTACAGAGATTTCTAAGGAGAACTGGTAGGGGAAGGAAGCTCCTTATTGAGATTTGGATAAAATGGACAGGTAAATGGTGGGATAATGCAATCTGTAGCCAAGAGCCCAGCACATAAAAAATCCCAAGAAGCACCATGTTTCTTTGCTGGTTTGTATTCTAAAATATGGAACATGAACAGGTACCTCTGAAGAGACATTGATAGTGAAGAGGAACTGAATTCTATGGAAAAGAACACCACCATGGAACAGCCACCACATAAGCAGCAAATGCGTCCAAGAGAGTTCTGTCCCGAGAAGACAAACAAGGAAGGCCTAAATGCTCATTTGTAAAGAAACATTTGAAATGTAACTCTCCCCCTTTTTTCTTAACTGTTCTCTTGGGAAGCATTCTCATAGAAATTTAGGAAAAGATGACTGGGATTATCAAAAGTCATATTGGGAGCTGTGGGAGCAGAGGAGGCCCCAGTGAATGTGTAAAGGGGCAGATAAAGTCCAGAGAGAATTTATATTGTTGATATGGGCACCACCATGTCAAGGACCCCCAAGGCCTCAGACCTATGGAAATGGTAAAGCTTCCATGGGTCAGGCTCAGAGAAAGGTATTCTCCCTTGAACACTTCATCAGAGCCTTAGTCAGGAGAGTCAGCAGGTCCGTATTAATGGTAAACAACAGTTAGAGAAATTTGCATTTTTGAAAGTCCCATCCTTCTCACAGAAAATCCAGATGGGTGATGAGTTTTCTTCAGACCTCCCCCACTCTCTGTCTTTTTTTTTTTCTGAGTGTTAATTAAAAATCGTGTTAACAACAATGTGTGAATAATGTGTTTACCGATGAATTTCTTTGGGCAGTGGTTTGCTATGTATATGCAAATTTTATTTTTGCACGTTTGCTTTTCCTCCAATTTTGAATAAAATTGTTGAAAAGATAATTTATAATAATTACAATCCTCAGAGTTGTTATTATTCTCATCATCAAAGTCTTTGAAACCCATGAATGTAGCAGGGAGCCGAGCTATGGATGAAATAACAGTTTTGGAATCAAAAAAACTATGCTTGGAGTCCAAGCTTTGCAATTTCCTTACTTGTAATATGAGGCTAGGTGACATCTTCCCTCAGTGTGACATGGGGATGGGAGAGGTATTCTCTCTCAGAGCTTTGAGGGATTGATTTTAAGGATCTGTTATGGGAAAATCTCCTGTAAGAGGTTTACATCATTAAATGGCTGTGAATCAGACTCCAGATGCAGGGGTGGAAGAATTAGCATGGGAATATCAGGTTCTACCTGAATTTGAAGACCAGTGTGGCAAAGAGCTAGCTTCCAGTCACTTCACAGCTTCCAAAACAATTTAAAAGTCATTTTCAGATAAGACACATACTGAAGCCTCACCAGGAAAGACACTTTCTCTAGATGGCTCTTCTTCATTGCTCTGACCAAACACCTGACTAAATGCAATTTTAGGAAGGGAAGGTTTGTTTTGCTCACGGTTTGTAAGGGTAGCATCTGTTATGATGGGAAAGCATGGTGTAGGTCATGGTGCTGGCAGCATGTCACTGGAATTCCTCAGTGGACCATCAAGTAAAATTCTCTGCTCATCTGGCATTTTCTCTTTCCATTTTTATTCAGTTTGGACACACTAGACTACTGTATGGTGTCACATATACAGGGCATATACTGGCTAGTTTTGTCTCACCTCGACACACACTACAGTCAAGCTTGGGAAGAGGGAGCCTCATTTAAGAAAATTCCCCCACCAGATTGACCTGTGTACATGCCTGTAGTGCACTTTATTAATTAGGGATCGTCCTCGAGTTTCTATAGCTGTGACAGAACGTCATGACCAAAAAGCAAGTAGGAGAGAAAGGGGCTTACTTGTCATACACGTCCATATTTCTATTGATTATTGAAGGAAGTTAGGACAGGAAATCAAACAGGACAGGATCTTGGAGGCAGGAGCTGATGCAGAAGCCATGGAGGAGTGCTGCTTACCGGCATGCTTTCCCTTGTTTGCCCAGCATTCTTTCTTATGGAACTCAGTTGGCCCTCCCCCTTCAATCTGTAGTTGAGAAAATGCCTTACAGTTGGATCTCATGGAGTCATTCCCTCAACTGAGACTACCTTTTCTCTGATGACTCTAGCTTGCATCAAGTTGAAACAAAACCAGCAGTAGAATGATTGATGTAGAAGAACCCAGTCTGTTGTGAATGGTTCTGCCCTGGACAGATGGTCCTGGGTTGTTATAACAAAGCAGGTTGAGCAAGCCTTGGGGAGTAAGCCTGTCAGCAGCACTTCCCCATGGCTTCTTTTCCAGTTCCCACTTCCAGGTTCCTGGACTTAGCTCCTGCCCTGACCTCTTTCATGATGAACTCTAAGATGAGAAGTGAAATAAACTTTTTCATCCCAAAGTTGCTTTTGGCCATGGTCTTCGTCACAGCAATTGAAACTAAGACAGGGTAGGTCTTCACCACTCTGTGATGGGTTGGTCTGGTGCTGCTAAATACTGTAGCCCAAGACCTGGTTGGTCTAAGACAAGCAGATCCTCATGTAAACAAGCTTCGATTGTGTAAATCTTGCCCCTCAAGTTATTCCTGAGTGGTTAATAAAGATGCCTACAGCCTGTTGTTGAGCAGAAGAGAAGTAGGCAGGGCTTGAGGCTCTGTAGCTTGGGGGTCTTAGTCAGAGACCACGAAGAGGAGAAGGAAGGAGACCTTCCTTCTCCTTCAGGTGTAGGTGTAGGTGTAGGTGGATCGTGAGCACATGGCCATGAGGGCCAGGCTGATGGAGCAGGAGAGACCCAATAGGAACATTCCAAGTGATATCTTGGGGTTATAGATAGGGAAGTAGACAAAATAGCATAGAGAGTTGATAGCTGTCTGACTTTTAGGCTTATTATTAATCTAAAAGGTTTTGTGTCTTTTATTTGGGAACTACATGATCAATGTAAATTATTTGGGCTAAAACCCCTCAAATAATATTTACCATCACACCACACAGTTAAACCTCTCTGGAAACACTTTCACAGAGACACTAAAAATGATGTCAAGTCCAGCCAAATTGACAACAAAGATTAGTCATCATGCCAGCTATGATGGGTATTCCTGGTTGTCCACTTGACTACATCTGGGATGAACTACAATCCAGAAATGGAAGGCACACATGTGATCCAGATCCTTGTCAAAAGACATAGACTTCTGACCTGAATCTTGACATGGGGTGATGCATGTTTTTGATACAGATCTTGAGGCATTGTGATCATGAAAAGCTTAGGCCCAGGCAAGGTAGTACATGCCTTTAATCTTAGGAGACAAGGCAAGCAGAACTCTGATTTCAAGGCCAGTCTAGGACAAAACAAGGTCTAAATCCAGGCACAGTGGTACACACCTTTAATTTGAGCCATACCTTCTGCTAGAGGCCTACATAAGGACAATGGAAGGAGGAAGGCTCTCTCTTCTTTGCTTCATTGCTCTTACTTGCCAGCACATCTAGTGAAATTCTTCTTCAGGATTCTAGTTTATACAGAAGGCCAACTGAAACATCTAGCCTCATGGGTCTGAGCAACTAGTAAATTTTTGGACTTCCTAGTAACAGCTGGACAATGTTGGCTTAGTTGGACTGCAGACTGTAAGTGATTGCAACAATTACCCTTAATATATAGAGACATTTCATAAGTCTGTGACTCTAGACAACCCTGACTAATACATCAGCTTTGCACGTCAGGCTCAAGAACCTTAGAATTTAAAGAAAATCAGACACAGAGGGCAAATCTTATTCTCCACATATAGACTCCCCTTCTATCATCCAGTTCAACAAATGATGACCAGCCCAGACCACTACCTTACAATACCAGGGTGACTATATTTGGTTCTTTGTAGCCATTGTCTTCCCTAGGGGAAAGTTACCAACTTTTAACTCATGCTTATATTGAAAAACAGACTTGAAAGTTGCATGTGTGGAAACAGGGCTCATAACAATTCCCATAAAATCTCTCAGTGCTTCTGTTTCAGATGAGCCTTTATAAAGCCTATAGTTTTTATATAAATATAGAAAACTAAGAAGAAGAATGTAGATAAAAAGAAAAATAAGTCTTCTGGGTTTCTACATTACCAAATAGCAGTGCATAATACTATACTTTGAAACTTCTTATTTATTCTTTTTATCCCTTGATTTGGACTCTCAGGCTGGCCTCAGGCAGTCCTTGCTTCTGTCCCCTGTATCTGAGAATCCAGGCATGTACAACCATGCTTGGCTTCCCATTAAAATTGTGGTTTTGTTTTGTTTTTTTGAAACAGCCTGTTTATGTAATCCTGGCCAAGCTTCAGACTCACTGCAATCTTTCTGCAAGCTTTGCCTCACAAGAGCTAGAATTTCAGGCCTGCATTCCCAAGACCAGTTACATTAAAGCACACACACACACACACACACACACACACACACACACACAGAGAGAGAGAGAGAGAGACAGAGAGCAAGAGAGAGAGAGAGACAGAGTGAGAGAGCAAGAGAGAGAGAGAGAGAGAGAGAGAGAGAGAGAATAAACATGCAACATATATTTGTGCATTTGTGTACACACATATGTGATATGTGTGCATGACTCCTTTTCTATTTTATTCTTTTGAGACATGGTCTCTTACTAAATCTGGAGCTCTCCATTTTTCAAGCAGGCTGGCAGCATGGAAGATCGCCCAGAATCCCTATAAAACTATCCCACTCTTTTTTTAATAGCTGTGTAATTTTTTTGTTGTTCATACAGAAAATGTTAAAAATTTATTTAGTTGATGACTATTTAGATAATTTTAATTGTATCTGTTATATCATTAATATTCAAATATATATTGTCCACATGCATAAGTCTTCCTGTAGGATGTGCTGTTAGGAATACCATTATTTTTGTTGGGTGTGGTGCTTCTTCATGGTCGTCTCAGAACTTGAGATTCAGAGGCAAGATAACCTACTTCAAGTTCTAGACAAGCCAGGGCTACATAGCAAGACCCTGACTTAAAATGATGTTGATATAAAGAGATGACTCAGTTGGGACCATTCACTGCTCTTGCAAAAAACTGGAGTTTGGTGTCTAGTACCACATTGGGCAGATTACAATTACACACACACACACACACACACACACACACACACACACACAGAAACAACAAACGTAGTACATGATGTCATACACTATTAATATGAGCACACAGAAGCCAGAGGCAGGTGGGATATATCTGAGTTCCAGGTCAACTTGGTGTATATATTGAAACCTTGTTTTTAAAAATATAACTTTTAAAAAGATTTTTTTCTTTTAAACTCAAAGGAAGTAGCTTTCAATATATTGGTGGCTGTTGCCAAATTAATCCAACAAAGATTGAAATCGTGTAGTTGTGTGTAGACAACAGAACAGTGATTAAAATACCCCTTTCTGATTCCCTTATCAGAACCACCACCTACTGATTCGTAATTTGCCTGATAGAAAATCACAAATAAAATAATGAGTTTTTTAAAAATATTCTTTAGTCTTTTTAATTTCATTCATCATCATTCTTTCATCTTATCCTGTTGGATTATTTGTTTCCTTTTCATTATTGCGTGAGGGGAAGCTAGTCCTTTTAAACTGCAACGATCAGCATATTTCTATCATGTGTTGTGACTATTTCCTTCCTTTTCACATGGTCCTTTAATGTGGCCTTTAACATGGACCACATATTTTACTAGGTAAACATGTTTTGAACTTAAAATTTCTAAGTTTACATATACCACACATAACCAGGTGGACATAGAGACCAGAACAGGACTTCCAATGACCTAGAACTAGAATTACAGGTGGGTGTGAGCTGCCATGAGGATCCTGAGAATCAAATGTGAGTCTTTAGCCAGAGTCCTGTGAGTTCCCAGCAGCTGAGCCCACACACCAGCTCCTTAGAAAATTTTCATGTTTTACATAGTCAGTTGTTTATGACTTCTGGTTTTCAGTTTAAGAGTGACTTTGCTCCTTAAAAATATGTATGTTCTTCTGCTTTTTCCTGTTATAATTTTTTAAGGTTATAATTATCCATGTGCTGTTTATTTTGATATAGCATGGGGTAGAGATCTTGCTTGACTTTCTTTTCTTTGTGTCCTGCCAATTAGCCTGACGTGATGCAGTTATTATGCACTAGTTTCCAGAAAAACATGGGCTGGTCTGGGATTTATCAGTCTCTAGTCCTTCCTTCACCTCTCAGCTCTGAGGTTACAGGCACATACTGCCACACCCAGCGTTTATCCAGGTCCTTGGGTCCAAACTCAGGTTCTCTTGCATGTGCAGCAAAAGCTTAATTCACTGAGTTATCTCCATAGTTCCTACAAGTTAAAACATTTCCAATCCTACTTAAAAGCTTCAGCAGTGTCTTAGTCACTATTACATTGCTGTGAAGAGACACCATGACCAAGGCAACTCTTATCAAAGAAAGCATTTCAATGGGGGGTTTGCTCACAAGTTTCATAGGTTTTGTCCATTGTCATCATGGTGGGGATCGTGGTGACATGTATGGAACTAGAGCAGTTGCTCAAAGCTACCTCCTGATCTGCAGATTGACTAAGTGAGAGATCGGGTCTGATGTGGATTTTGGAAACCTCAAAGCCCACCCTGAATGGCACACTTCCTCCAGCAAAGCCACACCTCTTAATCCTTCTAATCCTTTCAAAAAGTTCCACTCCCTCTTACCAGGCTTTCAAATATATGAGCCAGTAGGGATATTCTTATTCAGAACACCACAAATAGCTTTGTGGTTTACTAATTGCTGCTGCTCTGTTCACATGAGGCCTGCGTTCAATCAGGCAAACCTTTTGCACTCCATGCCGGAGGCAGCTGCATCTGAAAAGAGAACCACTGGAATCTGGTGCCCAGTCACAGAGGCTGGAAGCAGCCCTCTCGGGATGCCGGTGCCCCAGCTTTTCACTGAGGAAATTGATGCTTCTTTGGCTGACCCATATCTGCTCTGCTAAAGGACTTTTGGAAGAGAGCTTAGTACAGCATAATTTGCCTGCTTGGCAGTCCTGTTTCTCTTTTAGCCAAGAAGCAAGGGGTTCATCAAGCTGAAGTGGAACCTTTAGCTTTCCTTGAAAAATCATAGTGGTTATTGTAGGACTCAGCAAACCCTTTGAACTCCTCAGGCATGCCAGGCAAATTATAACTTGGTTCCTGAGTGAAATATGAGTTTCTTTTTGAACTGCTTGGCATTCTGGGTACAGAGTTCCTGGGCTAACATAACCAGCACCAGGAGTATTTTTGGTTCACAATTATTGATGATGCTTCTTGTTTCCAGCTTTAATATACATTTTATTCTTACTTGTATAAATAATCCAAGATAACCTAGTCAGTAAGTCTAGTCAAGCTAAAGTCAAATTACGTAAGAATTACCAAGTGATTCCTGAGTTTATAAACCCCACATTTTGGTTTACTGTGCATGTCCAGTAAAACACCAGGTCTCTTTCTAATCAAATGTGACAGAAATTCATGAAAATTCATGAATCATCTTTATTTTTTTTTTTTTTTTTTTTTTTTTTTTTTTTTTTTTTTTTGGTTTTTCGAGACAGGGTTTCTCTGTGTAGCCTTGGCTGTCCTGGAACTCACTCTGTAGACCAGGCTGGCCTCGAACTCAGAAATCCGCCTGCCTCTGCCTCCCAAGTGCTGGGATTAAAGGCGTGCGCCACCACCGCCTGGCTATGAATCATCTTTAAATATGACCTTTTAATAACATGAAAGTTTCTTTCACCAATCTGCACATATTTTTTGAGTGCCTCTGATCTCAGAGATGCTTAAAGTACTGCCGTTCAAATGGTTCTCAACCTGTGAGTCACAACCCCTTTAGCAAACCTCTATCTCCAAAAATTTTTACATTGCTATTCATAGCAGTAGCAAAATTACAGTTATGAAGCAGCAACAAAAATAATTTTTGGATTGAGGGGGTCACCGCAACATGAGGAACTATAGGGTCACAGTACTAGGAAGGTTGAGAAGCAACATGTTAGATTCTGTCATGAGAGGAACAATGCTCCCAGAACCTGAAGGTGATGGCATCTTGCTGTCAAGGCTGAGTTATGGTCAACCATTTTTTTTATAGAGAGGAAAGGGTCAGCACTCAGCTTCAGGGAATAGGTACTCCCGATTTATTAAGTTGACAAACCCAAAGTACAGCACACAAATGTGTAGTCCTCAATTAAAATAGATACTTAGCTTGACATAGGGGTTCCTGGCGGAAATTCCATCATTTGGAAAACTAAAGTAGAAGGATAGCCTTCAGTTCAAGTCTGCTTTGTTCTATACTGTGAGTTCTAGGTATGTCTGGTTTAAGGAGTACAACCCTGTCTCTTCAAACTATTATTAATAATAAAATAAATGCTATTTTAAAAATTGTAGTAAAAATTAGAATTCTTTATTTTTTCGAAAAATAATTTTAGTACACTTGTTGAGAGAAAGTGTGTGTACACGTGGGCTCACATGCATGCACAGGTGTGCGTGTGCTTGCAAGTGCATACACCATGTTGTGGTATGGAGTTCAGAGAATAATTTGTGGTTTGAATTGATTTGGGGTAACTTAAACTGTGACTTTTCTTCTAGAGCCAACATCAACATGATCGGAGTCAACTTCATTTGTGTGAAGTGCTAGATAGTTTCAAGTCTGGGTGGGCAGCATATTAGTTTTTTGGAAGCTGCACCTAATACCACAAGCTATTAACAGACATTTATTTTCTTGTGCTTCTGGCCCTCTGAGACAATATCTACTCATGTTTCCACCTTGGCTTCATGTGGATGCTACCATTCCTTGCACTCCCCCAGTCTCAGCGGCAATCCACACATGCTATCCCCGTCTTCCCTCTGCATAGTTCTGTGACCCTCTTCTTATGAAGACACTAGTTATTAGATAAGAGACAAACTTCAGTATGCTGTGACCTCGTTTTAATATAATTACATCTACAAAGATCTCATTTCTAAATAAGGTCACTGTAATGACATTTTGAGTGGAAATGAGCTTCTGGGAGCCACCCTTCAACACATAACAGGCAGCTTTGTCTCTGTTGTAACTACTCTTTTGCAACAGTAACAAATCCAGAGAAATCATAGGAATGATTGAAATTTTAATATCTGAGTTTTACCATAACCTTAAACATACTCTTTTTTTTTTCAAAATAATTTTTTGGATACATTCTTAGTATGTATCCCTGGCTGCTGAGACTTGCTATATGTCTAGGTCAGAACTCCCAGAGATCTCTCTGCCTCTGTCCCCTAAATGCTGACAATAAAGTCCTTCCTCAGATTTTTACACAGGAGTCCAACGGGACACTCTTGGTTTGTAGATCCACAGTATTAATGGGTAGGCAGAGAACTCCTCCTGCTCATAAACACAGGAGCCAAATTCTGAGTAAACCTGTTTGTGACTTACATTAAGAAACTTTCACTTGATAGCCCTATGTTCCAGCAGAGAAGAAGCCAGGCTGACCCTCTGTGAAACCTGTTTGGCCGCATCATTCCATATTGTCCTTGCCAAACTTTTGGTGAGGATTTAGCTGTCAAGATTAAGGAGTGATGCAGGCTTAAATGAAGAACATGGCCTAAAGTCTCTGTGTTAAAGGATTAGAACATTTCCCTCTGGGTTTGGTGTGCACTGTGCCAAAAGTTTGAGTATACTTTGGGGGAGATTTTAAATGAAAGGCATCTTGTGACTCAATACCACACAGCATTCTGGGAAGATGTTGTCAATCCCTAGACACTGGGCAGAGGCCAGATATTGAACATCTGAAAGGACTTTATCTTCAAATGCTAAGACTCAAAAAGGCATCCAGGGCCAAAAAATTTTCTAAACTATCTGACTTATTGTGCAAATTGCTTCTAGTAAAAGATATGTGATGTTACATAGGAAATTATTGTCAAGGGTTGTGATTCTGTAGTTGACTTTTCTACTCACAGAGGCAAGATGTGCTTATGATAGACAAAAGCAATGCCAAAATGAATAACATAAAAATCAAAATTCCTCACAATCCCAATTCCCAGAGATAATTTTTGAAAAGATTTCGGTATTCATTTTTCCAACCGTCTTCCAAACCATGCGATTGCAAAGGCAAAGGAAAGAATATGCAGTAAATACACGTTTTGCATGACTTTAAAGAGACTTTAAGGAAAAGCTGATGAGCATGAGGAACAAGCATGATTAAGTAGGTGTTATGTCTAATTATGCACTGAACTTCCCGTATGTTGTGTATGTATGTATGTGTATGTAGTAGGGGCTGTGGTCGCATTTCTCGTGGCTAAGGAGCACGTACATAGTTTGGGTTGTTTCATTTCTAGTAAGTACAGAAAGATTTAGTATACACAGGCACAGTCAAATCTCATTATTTAGAAAACGCTGTCTCCCTTGGGTTGTGCTATAGACAGACTACAAGCAGGCCTCCACCTTCTTCGCTGACATCCAAATTTTAATTTGGTTTATCATCTGCAGCACATATAGAGGTATCATCATGCTGAGAATTGGAAAATTCAGTGAGCTGGCCTCAGTTTGATTTAGGGAGGACTTCGCTGCCAGGATTGCAAGTGGGTTTTGTAATGACTACTGTAGTTTACAGACTTATTCAGCCCAGAGCACAGCGGCTGAATTATTACCATTCTTAGACAATGTAGACAGTTTTTGTATGAGAAAGCAGATAGATAATCCTCTGTTTCTACACAGAAGTGGATAGGCAGATCTTCATACTTAGGATGAGCCTACAATATGCCAACATACTTTATTACCAGTATTTTAGGAAGTAAAATGGGCTTTGCAGCAACACACACCAAGACACAAATCTTTTCTTCTTGTTATCTGTAGGGCTTTAGGGAACTTTCCTCCCTCCCAGATTACCTACTTCCTACATCTTTCTTTTTCTGTCTTTATAAACATTCAAGTGTACCTTGGTGATTGCCAGGGTGGTAAATATGCTTGAACAGTTGGGCAGGAGCAGGGTTTAGACAGCAGAGTTTTAGAGAAGAGACTTCCTGTGGGAACATTACGGATTTTTACAAAGCATGATGTACACATGGCAGCTTGGGCAATTTGATGGGCTGTGGGTAATGTGTAAAATCTAGGGCAGAGGACGTCTCGCGTATAGCCAATCTTTTCCAGTAAAGCACCCCTATGTACTGGGCAGAAGCTGAAATCCTCATTAGCTAAGTGTGTACACAGAGGGATGAATGAACTTCAGAAAACTCACCAGGAAACCACACACATCATTACTAGTGCAGTTCTAGAGTCAAATGTAGTCCAACTTAAAAGCAACAAGCCCATAATAAATATCTGGGAACTATCTCAATTCATTTGGGCTACTATTACAAACTATGTATATTTCATAATTTATAAACAACACAACTTTGAACTTGGAGAGGACAGAGCATTCCAGCCGTCAGAAAACCCAAATTATGTAAGAAACTCTAAAAAAACAACAGAGACAAAACAAAATACTATTTAAATATTTTATGTAGTGATCCAGCTATCTTGAATAAGTTTTCATTATGGAACTTTAGAACAACAAAATTTATATGATTTTCTAAAGTATAATAAGGCTTAATCGATCTTCAATGTAACGTTTCACTATTTCCATGGTTAATGTAACTTGTCTCGTTTCTAAGCTAGTTTGGTTGTGACGGTTACTAACCAGGCAAGGGGGATGGACTATAATGTCATAACTGTGTTCCCTTCAATTACATCTCTTTTCTATATCTAGCCGAAATATTTGTCAATATTTTGTAATTTTTATATTTCTGACTCTCTGTTTTCTTTTCTTCCTTCCTTCCCCCTCTAGTCTCTCTCTTACTTTCCTGTATGTGTATGTGAGAGAAAGAGAGAGAAATTTACTATGAATCCCAAGCTGACTTTGAACTCACCTTACAGCCCAGACTAGCCTTAAGCCTCAAGTTTTCAGAAATCCTCCTGCCTTCTATTGTATATCATGTATAATATTTTTCCTTATCATTACTCATAAATGACAAATTCTAACAACTTTTTCATTATATTACACAGAATGACTAGATAGTGTTTTGATGTTTTCATGGTCTTTTGAAACTAGAATTAGCTATTTCCAGATAGGTGTGGTGATGCATGCCTGCAACCCTAACTCTTGGACAGCTAAGACAGAAGTCATGAGTTTGTCAGTCTGGGCTATAGTGAGACTTGGGCTCAAAGATATTTTGAGAATGTGGAGTGAGAGAGGAAGAGCTTTTCCCCACGTGAGTACTAAGGAGATTCTTCTCGAAATTTCTGTAACTGTGACCCTTCTAGGTCTATGTATCTTTTAACCTTTGCTAAAGAAACAAAATACACAAATGACAGTGGCTTGAGTAAACAGTTATTATTTCTCTTGTTTCTGTGGACTAGTGTGGCTGGAGTGGGATGGTCCAGGGTGCCCCCTACACACACAAAACACACACACACACACACACAAATACACACACACATAAACACACATGCACAAATACATACACACATAAACACACATATACACACATACACACACACACACACACAAATACACAAATACATACACACATAAACACACATGCACAAATACATACACACATAAACACACATATACATACATACACACATACATACACACACACAAATACACAAATACATACACAGATAAACACACATATACACACATACACAAATGCATATACACATAAACACACATATACACACATACACAGATACATACACACACAGACATACACATATACACACACATATACGTGCATACACACACATATACACAGATACATACACATACACATTGAGAGTCTCGTATAGGAGACATGAGTGGTATGGCTGGCTACAGCCTCCTTTTGTATAGTATTCTACAATAAGCCTGTCTTGGTTCAATGGGCTTCCCAGTAGCAAAAACAAAAGGGAGTAGGTGTCCCATAATCAAGATTTCTCCCCACACGCTTTCTACATATGTCATAGTTTTCAATATCCCATTGCCCAAAGCAGAAGACAAAGTTAAGCCCAGGGTCAAGGGTGAAAATATAATGTGGCATCTAGACTAGCAGAAGACTTAGGGAAATCTGAAGTTGATCCCAGTCAGTTACTGTAGAAAGTGTTCTCCCTGTTTAGTGAGAGGTTGTCTGATGCTTCAGAGGATGTTATACTATCAAGCAAGATTCATTACACATGGTGTCTACAAAGTTTAAAGAAACCCGTAAGTTTCTCTAGTAAGTTACAGGTTATGATTGGTTTCACATGGCATATAAAACCTTTTCAGGCCTCATGAGGGAACCCCTGAACATGATCTTGGTATGACATATATTTAAACACATGTATATCCATGTTAACACTCTGGCTTTTTTTTTTTTTTTTTTTTTTGAGAAGACTTGAATTCAGTTCTGTCTTTCTCTGAAGGTAGAGTCTGCTCTACCTTCGTGAGCTAGTTCTGATCTCTGACTGGTCTGGAAGTCACTGTGTTGTAGCTGAGGCTGCCTTTGCACCCATGATCCTTCTGCTTCTATGTTCTAAGTGCTAGCATTACAGGCATGGGCTGCCATGCCATGCTTTGGATTTGGAGTTAATTTTTCTTGTAAATTAAAATATAATTACATCATTTTTCTCTTTCCCCCTTCTCCTCTAACCGTTCCCATGTACTCTCTCTGTTCCCTTGTTCTCTCTCAAATTCATGGCCTCTTTTCCTTTAATTGCTATTATTCTCTCTCTTTCTGCCCCACCCACACAGTATTCATTAGTTGCCATATTTCTTTGTCTAGGACTAGGGCCCTGATTTTGTTTTCATTGTTGTTGTTGTTGTGTTTGTTTGTTTTTGATATTTAAGACAACATGTTGTCGCTTATGTACCCAGAATGGCCTTGACTCCGTTCTTGTAATTGAGTATTTTGTGTTCATGCCTCTCTGCTATACTCTGAAGCACTGGGGTATCCAACCAGCCATTTAATGTAGTGAAGGGCAAAGCCAGGCAATTGTTAGAAAAGTTTGTAATTTTTTCAGCCATGGGTTTGTTTTGCTGGTTTGTTTGGTATTTTGCTTTGTTTTATTTTGGTTTGATTTTATTCAAGACAAGTTTCTCTGTGTAGCCCCGAACGGTTGTGTTACTCACTCTGTAGAGCAGGTTGGCTTTGAATTCAGAGATCTCTCTGCCTCTGCCTTCCTAGTGCTGGGATTAAAATTGTGTCACCATGTATGTCCAGCTTCAGCTAGGCTACTTAGATATCATCTTCTTTCAGTTAAAAGTGTGGAGACCTATCCATGTCTTAAAAGAAACATTTCTAGGTCTGCAGATAAAATAGCTTTGTTGGTAGAGTGTCTGCCTAATGTATTCAAGACATGTGGGGTTCAATACTCAACACTGCCTAAAACTGGGTATGGTAATTCACACCCATAGTCTCAGCACTTGAGGGGTGAAAGAAGAAGCCCAGAATTTGAATGTCTTTCACAGCTACATATAAAGTACCCATGACTCCCTGGCTAAGAATAAAAGGAAGAGAAGACTGTATAGTACCAAGTGAGGTGACCCATGGCTGTCACCAAGCTCTGAGGCAGAAGAAACAAGAGTTCAGGGTCAGAATGGGTTATATAATGAGAACCTGTCTCAAAAATAACCAACAAGAAGCAAACATACACTGTGCATCTATAAAAATGATGTTTTAAAATGCACATTAGCAACTTAGAAAATTCCCTCTTCCTGAGTACCATTTCTTTCTAAATATAGTTAAATATTTACAGAATACTTTTCAATATTATATTTGTACTTTTATTGAATTTCACAAATGTATCTAGATGATGAATACTAACAATTTTTGTGGCCACTGTTACTGGAAGAAATAGGTTGATCTTATGATGTCTTTCATAAATTTCAACACACGTTGCATGTGTATGAGCTTGTATGGATTGTACGGATGAGCTGACATTATATATTATGGATATCTGTGACATTTTATATTTTATCTGATACTGACATACATATATGTATATGTCTTATTTGACATTGCATAGGCACGATTCTTCAAGAGAACCTGCCCATTTTCCATGTATCTTTGGCACCGATGAGATAAATCATACCAGAGAGAAGTTGGCTCCAAGAGATTTAAGTAGAGATCAATATTCCTCAAGTTTGTATTTTCACGGAGTAACTGGAGAACACCATTTCTTTCTCATCTAGCTCCACTGGTACAATCTAAATGTGCTTAGATGTAAGGTCTTGGGTACAAGTACATTGTGTAGCCACTATCTACTGTGTCCCCTGGCACAATGCATCACTTTGACAGAATGATCCAGAGAAACACTAATCTGAGGTCCCATGACTCAGGTAAGCCATTAGCTGAGCTTGAATTGCTTTCTTTCACTCTTTCGTCATCAGTCAACCTACCTTATGAGCTTGGTGGGAGGTTCTCATGAGATAAACTATCTGTAAATCATTAAGAGCTATAGAAACACAAACTATAATATTAATGTTCCTGAGAGATGTCCCAATAGAAGGGGCTGACATAATGATCTTAAATTCCTAATGATTGCATCATAAAAATGCAAGGGTTTGAGAACTATTTTTAAAAATTTTTTTTATTCATTTTAAGGATAGATATGGGTACTTTTCTGCAAGCATATCTGCACAGAAGAAAACAGCAACAGGAAAATGTGAGCTGCCATTTGGGTGCTGGGAATTGAACTCAGGACCTTTAGAAGAGCAGTGAGTACTTTTAATGATAGAACCATCTCTCTGGCCCTGGGAACTATTCTTGGTACTTCTCCTGTATCTTTAAGTGTAGGAATATTTGAGAAGTATCCCAAGTTTGAAAATAGTCATAATCGTTCTGGATTGAATAAAGCTAGGAGCTAAGTCTAGTCACGTTGTTCCTATCCTCTTCATCAGGAGGCCTCACCCCACGAAGAATGGCGGGGGTCTGTAGAGTCCCTCCCCAGCAGGCTTTCTAAGATGGATTAACCTTCCTTCTTTTGCCTTTTGCCCACATTTTCCTGACTCCACAGCACTTAGACCCTTTCTCAGACTTGGTCTGGATTCTTTTAGTGTCTTCTAATTATATTCCTAGCCTTGGCTTTCAGGCCCAGGCATCCTTTAAGGCTAATTTATGGGCTATTTTGAAAGAAATTTCCTAGCATTTTATAGGGACTTTATTTACTTTAATGAGACCTCATCAATGTATTCATTACAAAGAACCTCACTCGTTTGCTTTTCTGCCCTGGGCACTCACTCGCCTTGCCTTCTTTGCCCCCTCTGCAGGAAATTACACTGCGGGCAGAGGCCTCATGCAGAGAAAAGATGTCTCCTTATTCAGTGGAAGCAATTTCTGTCTTGTGTGTTGCTTCAACTGTCACAACATTCTCAAACATGAGCTTCACTTTCTTGATTAATATTTATAGCTTCCTCGTCGAGCACCTGTAAGGTCCGCGACTGCGAGAGTTGAGGGCTGTACACAGCAGGCGGATGAGTGGGTACAGCCGGTTCACCCACGGAGACCGGAGTTGCAGTGGTCCAGATGTAAGAACAAAAGCCGACTCTGTTGTAGACCAGGGGAACTTTGCCATCCTCCGTCAACCCAGGGCTCAATGAGCTGGCGTACTTCGCTGGAATCTGAGCACAAGACCCTGGCTCAGAGTCCACTTGCTACTGTATTGTCTTGTGATTTTTGACATCTCCTTGCGATTGAGACTTCATATATCCTTCCTGTAGTACAGACACTGAAGGTCGTTGTTTGTCTGGACTTGGCAAAATCAGGACAAATGATGTAATTTGTGCAGCTGCCTTCAAGATCTTCTTGCGTTCCTATAGGGTTTCATGCTGGGATATTTTGCTCCCCTTGGAAAATGGAAATTTATAAGAGCAGGTGAGAGTTACAGGCCTCAAAAGACAATGCCCCTGATTCGGTTGGCTCCTCCACATACCATGCTTTGAATAGCAGAGCACCGTACCACACCTCTGCTAACTTGGGATAGGACTGGGCAGAGTTGAATAACAAAACCAAAGGAAGAGGTCAGATGACCATGTAGATAGAGAGCTACATAAGCATCTCTGTTCTTCTCTCAAGGGACAAGATGACTTTCCATGACCACCTTATAGTTTGGTTCCAGTTTTACAGTTAATTAATTTATTTATTCACTTATTATGACTTAAACAGTTGAAATATATCTTAGATAATCTTAAGTTTACTACTTAAGACATTGTAGAATGCTGCTAAACTTTAGTAACTAGGTCAAATGTTGCCTTTTAGAAGACATTTTTCCTCTGATTCTAGCAGATGCCGTGAGTATTTCTCTCCTTGGCTTCCTTAACTCTCTAATGTTTATAGAACTTGTATTCTGTTAACATATAATAAGATGACTTATGTGGAAGTTTTATTTTCTGTTCTACAAGTCTTTGAATTCTTAAGCTTCCAGGATAGGTTCTTGAATGATACAGACAGTTGGTGGCATATAACAGAAGATACATCCAAAACTAACAGCCAAACAAGAGGTCACACCATCCATGTGCTCTGAGGATAAAAATCATATGAACTGATGGGCAAAAGAAAGAAAATGGAAGTAGGGGTGTTCTGGTGGAGGTAGGAAGGGCATGTTCAAGGAGAGGAAAGCACTAGCAACTGGTAAGCTCAAGAAGGAAAAAGGCACGGTTGGGGAGTGAGCATGATGAAGTTGTACAGTAATTAACAACTGGAAGGTGAGATTGCAAATTAGACACTAGGGTAATTTTGCTCTTAAGAAAGCAAGATTAGCTGCCCCAAATTTTCGAGCAATTGGGTGTCAAGGTTAAACAGACATTTCAGGAAGATTTCTCAGGTATGTTTATGTCATATTGTGAGACTTCCTGTAGGTATTCTACTTGTAGATCAAACTGAGATTTCTCAGCTGTTCCTGCCACTGTTTGCTCCGCCACTGTAGACTCTAATCCTCGGAAACCATAAGCCCAACTATACACTTTGTTTTGTAAATTGTCTTGGTTATGATGTTTTGTCACAGCAATAGAAAGTAACTAATACAGTGGTGCTGGTAGAGGCGGGTATTAGTCACTGTGATGGTTTGAATATGCTTGGCCCAGAGAGTGGCATTATTAGGAGGTGTGGCCTTGTTGGAGTAGGTGTGCCACTGTGAGTGTGGACTTAAGACCCTCATCCTAGCTGCCTGAAAGCCAGTATATTCTGCTAGCAGCCTTCAGATGAAGATGTAGAACTCTCAGGTCTGCCTACACCATGCCTGCTTGGATGCTGCCATGTTCCTGCCTTGATGATAATGAATTGAACCTCTGAAACAGTAAGCCAGCCCCAATTAAATGTTGTTTTTTTATAACACTTACACTGGTCATGGTATCTGTAACTAAAACAGTCATGGTTCTCTAGAGTCTCAGAAGTTATGGAATGAATCTCTCTCTGTCTCTGTCTCTCTTTCCATATGTGTGTGTGTACACACATACAGAATTCCATATATAATATATATTTATTATGTATGGAATTTATTGGATTAACTTACAGGCTGTGGTCCACATTGGCTAGCTACAAATGGTAAGTCCTAGAATCTAGTAGTTATTCAGTGCAACAAGGCTGGATGTGTCAGTGGGTCTCTGTCTATGCTGAAATCATGAAGAAGTATATTCTAATGCTAGTGAAGGAATGGATATGCTCTCAAGATAAGGGTGAGCAAGAAAAAGGCAAAAAGCAAAAGCTTCCTTTTCCATGTCCTTATGTAGGCTCCCAGAAGGTGTGGCCCAGAGTAAATGTGTCTCTTCCTGCCTCAAGATCCACATCAAAAGTGTGTCTTTCTACCTCAAAAGTCCAGACTACAGGTGCACTCACCTGCTTCAAACCAAACAGGAAATCTTTCACAGGTGTGCCCTCCATTTCTGGATTGTACTACTTTACAGATATAGTCTAGGTGACGACCAACATTGGCTATCACGGGGAGGTTTTGAAGGTGTGACCTAATTGGAGGAAGTATTCCATTGTAGGTAGGCTTTGAGAGTTTACAAGACTCGTGCCATTTCTAGTTTGCTCTCCCTGCCTCATGTGTGAGGTAAATGTTGTGAGCTCTCCACTTCCTCTCCTGACAACCATGCTGCCTTCTGTCATACGTCTTTGCTGTGATGGATTCTAACCCTCTGAAACCATAGGCTCAAACGAACTCTTCCTTTTATAAGTTATCTTGGTCACAGTATTATATTGCAATAATAGAAAAACAGCTAACATAGCAACAAATAAATATTGACAGAAATTCGCAATCTGTCTCAGCATGGCTTACAGCAGAGTTATAATCAGGAAAAAGTAGGAAACAAGCATCAGAAGTTGCACACAGGTAGATAAAGCCTCCAGCCCCATTTACCAAAACAGGAGATCATCTTCCACCCATCGCCAGGGTCATGACTCTTGGCCTGGGACATTTTCACTTCCAGCGTCATAGTTTCTATAGTGAGCTAAAGGGAAAAAAAAAGGCAGATGCATTTGTAGTCAATTCTCGTAACTGTATGTTGTCTAGACATCCCATTCTGAATGCAAGTTGGACCTTCTCCTAGTCTGCTTTGAGGAACTTACCAGTTCTCAACCTTGTCTCAGGTTGTCAAGGTGGTCCTGGGGGCCGTTCTCTGTGAAATGGAAGACAAGAAGAAACAGAAGTTTGAGGGTACAGGCCATGGATACAGGAAGGCATGCTTGTAGGAGCATGAAGTGGCCACTTGCACTATAGAGGCAGGCAGGAGGCAGCCAGTTATTTGGAGATCTCCGTAGAACCTTAAACAATGCAATGCTATGTGTGTGAATGAGCTGCAAAGACAACATCTCTATGTGGAATTCGAAGACAAGTGAAACATTTTACCTAACAACCTCAATCTTTTCTCCCTTAGAAATCTATTAATAAGTCACCAAATTAAGATTCATATTTTATTTCCATCCCCTGACAGTTACTGCCTCTGTTCATTGGTGTTGTATACTTGCTGATTTATTGTTCTTCTTAAACTTCTAAGAAATCCATTTAAGTCAGGCAAAGGTGACTAGATAAAACTGAATCTGACGTGGCTGGAGTGTGCATCACATCACAGGTCTTTCTCCTTGTTCCTTTGTGTTTCTCTGTGCAGGAGCACAGCATCTAGAAATGGCTTCTGAGCCCTGGGAAAAAAGTACTTTCTGGTTCAACTTGTGTAGCTTTTTAATCGGCTTCTCTCCTCCCAGCCTGGGAGAGCTCAATGCATCTATCCAAGTGCGGGTGGTGGGGGAGTCAGCGCCCCAGTGCTAGTGGTTCTCAGGAGCTGGACTCGTGCCTGGTTGCTCCTGGGAATTGTGCTGTGGCCAGTGCAGCTGTGGTCCTCCTTAAGCGGTGGCCAAGAAAACTCCCTTTCTCTGAGCTGCCCTTTTAGCTCATAGACACGGAGGCACCAAGGACATTGTAGGGGGATTCAAATGTTCCCTGTCCCATAAGTATGATGAGATTGTCTTTCCTCTTTGCCTTAGGCTGGCCCGCAGTTCCCATAGATTACAGAAGACTATAGAGTTAAGTCTTTGTTCCCTCTGGGGACAACATTCTCACTCACAAGGAGGTAAAGAGAAAGATATCAGCCTAGAAGATTAGAAAAGACGCCTCCTTTGTCCTTTCAGCAGAAGAAGAACTGAAGCAAGACAGGAGCCTGATTTGAATCCGTTGCTTCAGCCTGTGCCACGCCTTTAATTTTTCCACGGCACTGACTCCCGCTTGCAGAAAGAGGCTCTAACAAGATGGTTCCTTAAGCCTTTCCTCGCCTTGTATTCTGTGGTTTTGTTTTTGTTTCCCTCCACCGGCTGAAGGAGAATGCACACATTCCAAATTAATCACTCAGGAGTCAGCTCCAAGGAGTACCTGCAGGTGTTCAGCTCAAAGACAGATACTCCTCATCTTTTAGAGGACTTTTCTGGGAAAATAAAGTAAAGTAACTCTAGGAGATAAGATTGATCCTGGTGTGTCTATGAAATTTGGAAGCTGTCCCCTGAAGTTAAGCAGGGGTCTCCCATGGTCATAAATGAATTTTAAAATGATAACTTCTAAGCTGAGATGATGCTGCCACTGCTTTTTGATTGTGTGTGTGTGTGTGTGTGTGTATATATATATATTATATATATATATATATATATATTTTTTTTTTTTTTTTTGAGATAAGGTCTCATGCAGCTGAGGATAAATTTGGACTTTAGTTTATCTGTCTGAGCTTCCTCTTGAACAAGCAAAGGCTCCCTACTGGAAAGACAGGAGCATAGGTTGGAGGTAAACCAGTTAAAAATAAAAAGCAAAGCGAACAAACAAAACTGATTTTTTTTTTGTTGTTTTGGTTTTTAAAATTTCTGCTTTTGGGGTATAGGAGGGTAATGTCTCACTATGTAGCTCATGTTGGTCTTGAACTCACGACCCTCTTGTCTCGACCTCCAGACTGCTATGATTCCAAGTATGACTATCCTTCCTAACATATACTGGCTCTTGGCTCTTGATTAGACCGGTCCATCTTGTCCAGCTCCTGATTGTGTGAAGGAAAGGGGGAGCCGTGGAGATGCTGGGCAAGGGTTGGCATCTATACGGTCATGTGTGTTGTTTGGACTGAAATCCCATAATATCTCCAGGCAGTTTAATTCTGTAGTGGGACTAACTTGAATAATTAAACAAAGCAAAGATGTGACAACGTTGTGCTTATGGTACAACACAGCTGTGATTTCAGGAGCTCAGGAAAGAGAAGGAGGTGGGGGCATCTGTCACCACAGAAGCATGCTTATAACAAATGATGATTTAGCAGACTCACAAAATACTGTAGAACAGAGGGTACAGGGTGTGCCCTGTCAGGAGAGAGAGGGCTGCCATGTTGCCATGGAGTAGTATTGAAGGAATCGTTGATCAAGTCATGGTCATGGGCATCTTACAAACTGAAATTCTGTGTTGTGGTGGCTCAGTCACAATGCCTTCTTTCTAAATGATATCTCTTTAAATAATTGCTGATAGCCTACCGAAGTGAAAAGGACTAAAGGCTGTGTGTTGAATGTAATAGGAATTGCATGTTCGAAAGGCTCCCCCCTCCCCCTTGCCTCTTCTTATTGGGCAAGGCTTAAAAAGTAACTCGAGTGTGAAGGAGTAACTGATTTTCTGGCGCTAGATGCTGGGATTTCTGTTGCAAAAGGATTCTCTTTTCTTTGATCTGGGATCTGATGGCTTTTTGTTCCCCAGAAGTACAGGGATGCTTGTCAATGGCTTCCTCTCTCCCCAGTGGCATTCAGTCTTGAAGAAGCATTTGCATAGCAAGCATGATCTGCTTAGCCAGTGAGAAGTGGAGCAGTTCAGCTCTGGAATAATCTTGCTGCCAGCAAAGATGATCACGGGTCTAAAAGTTACAGACCTTTGAAGCCGAGGCCTTGGCCACTTAAGCAATCCCGGATGTAATTCTGCAGAGCAGCGCCATTGATGTCATTTACATGCTTTGACTTCTAAAGTTTCCAAGAAGAATTGTTAATTTGTGCTTTTGTTCTGTGATTTGACTTCGTTTGTAGGATTTTGGAGTATTTGGGGAGGGGAGGTTGGTGCTTTTGTCAGTTTATGGGCTGGGTGTTATATCTCAATGACTGCAGTGTTTACTCAGAATCTGTAAGGTCCAGAGTTTGGTTCCCAGAATTTGCAAACGACAACAACAGGCTGCCTTACAATGCCATATCCCCATTTATAGTATGGGCAATTCATGTAGTTTACATTCATAAACATCCCAGGGCTAAGGATGCAGTATTATTGGAAAACTGGATTTGGTGGCTGGACCAGTTAGTTTTCACTGTCAACTTGACACAACCTAGAATCTCTGGGTAGGGAACAGAGTTTTTTAAAGAGAGGAGTTATCTAGTTATCTAGATAAGGTTTACATGACAGCATGACTGCATATGTGTGTGTGGGGGGGGGTTGGGTGGAGTGTGTGGGAAGATCTTGTTAATTGAGGTAGGTAGACAGAGCCCACTACGGGCAGTTTTATCCCCTAGCAGGGATGTCCTCAATGGTATAAGAGAGGAGAAAGCCAGCTGACAAAGCAAGCAAGGATGCATTTATCCTCTTTGCTCTAGACAGTGGATATGCTGTGACTAGCTGCTTGATTTCCTGCCTTTACTTCCCAGAAATGATAGGCTGTGTCTTCCAATTAAAAACCATTCCTCTCTTATGTTGCATTTTGTCAGAGCATCTATCACAGCAACAGAAATAAACTGGAACTGCAACACATGTGCACATGTGCACAGTCTCAGTCTTCAATAGGTAGAGGCAAGAGGATCAAAGTTCAAGGCCGTGCTTGAGTTCAGAGTAGTCTGAGCTACAGGAGATCCTCTCAAAGAAAGAAAGAGAAGAAAGAAAGAGAAGAAAGAAGGAGAAGAAAGAAGGAGAAGAAAGAAGAGAAGAAGAAAGAAAGAAAGAAGAAAGAAAGAAAGAAAGAAAGAAAGAAAGAAAGAAAGAAAGAAAGAAAAGAAAGAAAGCAAGGGAAGAAAGGAAGAAAGGAAGAAAGAAAGAAAGAAAGGAAGGAAGAAAGGAAGAAAGAAAGAAAGGAAGGAAGGAAGGAAGGAAGGAAGAAAGAAAGAAAGAAAGAAAGGAAGGAAGGAAGGAAGGAAGGAAGAAGAAAAGGAAGGGAAGAAAAATAATACTAGTATTTGTCATGTTTCAGAAGTGTATGATTTTTTCCTTTCCTTTCTGAAACATGGCAAACATTAATATTATTTTAACTCTTAATCTTGGAGAGTTTGCATTTCTTTTCTGTGTCATGTCTTGACCTCGTTCCCTCTTTGTCTACTGATAAAGGTTCCACTGAGAACTTGCACCTCTTTTTGGCCATAGGTGGCCTTTACTGTCCAGTGTCCTCAGATTGGCTTTATTGAGGTTATGGCAACGCATAAACCTCATGAAACTCAAGAAGAAGGAGGAAGACCAAAGTGAGGGTGCTTTTGTCCTTTTTAGAATGAGTATCAAAAGATTCAACCAGAGTCCCCAGAATCTAAACCTCCAGCCTGAGAACAGACAGGGGCAAGCTGTCCTCTGAGAGGCTCTAACCAGCAGCTGACTCAGACAGATACAGACATCCAGAGCCAAACAGTGGATGGAGCTTGAGGACTCTTATAGAAGAATAGGTGGAAGGATTGTGGGCCCTAAGGAGATAGGAACTGCACAGGAAGATCAACAGAGTAAACCAACCTGAACCCTTGGAGCTCTCAGAGACTGAATCACCAACCGTGGAGCATACCTAGTCTACACAGATCTACCTCCATGGGCTGGACCTAGGCCTCCCTGCACATATGTTGTAAATGTGCAGCTTGGTTTTCATGTAGGTCTCAAACTTCTGGAGTGGGGGCTATCCCAAAACATGCAGCCTATATATGGAGTATGTTCTTCTAAAAAAAAAAAAAAAAAAACAAAAAACAGTTGTTCAGTTATTCATGGAATATTATTTTTTTTTTATATCTCTTGTATTCAGTTTGCAACTACTTCATTGAGAATTTTTGTATATATACTCATGAGGGATACTGGACTATAATTTATATATTTTTGTTGGGTTTACACGTGATTTCACTAGTTCAATATTATTTGCTTTGTGAAGGAGCTTATTGTGGTTCTGAATTTTTCTAAACATAACTCAAAAAATATTGCTTGTTTGAAGGCTCTATAGAATTTTTGTATAAGTATATCTGACCCTTGATATTTTGCTTGTTTGTTTCTTTTCATTTTATTCTGTTTGAATGCTTTTTAAATTTTTTTGATTTGCTGAAAAAAAAATTAAAAAAAAAAAAACAAAAAAACATAGTTTACCCAGAAAGAATATGTAATATGCAATTTCATATATGAACATACATGAACACATATGAAATTTAAAAAACAAAATATATGCAATACCTGCACTAAAATATTCATTCAATATATTTTCAGATTTTTCTATACATTATGCACATATTTAGAAATAATAAAAAGATCATATTGATCAAACAATGGTTGATGTTTTAGGAACTCCATCATTTATGTATATAACTATATTATGAACTAACTGTCCAATTGTTAATGAATGTCAAACACATGGGAAAAGGATCATCTACCTTCTTGTTACTTTCTTCTTCATACATAACCTGTCAGAAGGCCCTGTCTTCTTATATGCATGGTTTTCGATTTGAACTATTATAATTTACAATGCAGCTTCTGAGAGGAGACCGTCTATACTATACTAGAACATATTAGTACCTTGGAAATTATAATAAGTAGCTTTGCTTTAACTCTATTTTGGTTTTGTTTCCTGATATATGTTTCCCATTGCATGAACCTGGAACTTAAGCTGCAATAGATCTTCAGGCCAAACTGGGGACTTAGTGCATCAGCCTGACGCACCTCTGTAGACGGGTCTTCAAGACATCAAAGCTTTGTTCTGGAGTCAGGGCTGGCTAGTAGGACATTTGTATTAGAGCTGCTCCTCTCACTTCAAGAATGTTCAGGTGTTGGACCAGCATGATGGCTCGACTGGTAAAAGTACTTGCTATATAGGCCTGATAATCTGAGTTTCATTTCCTGGATCCTTTGTTAGGAAGAGAACTGAATTCTACAATTTGTCCTCTGACATCCACCCATTTGCACATAGATACAGAACACGCACATAGATATAGAACACACGACACACATGCACACAAACACACACACTATAGACCAGCACACAGAATATACACTGCATGCCTTCCACACACACAAATACATACAGAACACACACACACATCATGTCTACCATACACAGAAATGCATATAGAATGTACATACATACACATGCCTACAATACACAGAAATATATAAAGAACACACATGCACACATGCCTATCATACACAGAACACAATACACACACACATACACACACACATACACACAAACACACACACACACAAATATGCAATGGCGAAATACCTGAGCAAAAATAGGACATAGCTATTGACAAAAAATGACAATGATTTAACCACAAAGCCACCCCTAACAGTGTGATTAAGACACAGGAAACTGTGCTGAAAATAATCAATCTGATTAAATCTCCCTTTCCTCAGCATGGTGTTGCCCAGGAGGGATCTATTCTGTGCATTGAACCAGGAAACTGGACAGAAGGACCTACTCTGTTTAGTGAACCAGATTTCCCAGGAAAGAACTACTCTGTGCAGTGAATCAAGAGCTCTCAGAGGAGGACCTACTCTGTGCAGAAAACCAGGAACTCACACAGGAGGGACCTTCTCTGGGCAGTGAACCAAATTGCCCAGGCGGTATCTATTCTGTACAGTGTACTAGGAAATCTCACGAGGGGCCAACTCTGTGCGGTGAATCAGGAAATCACAAATAAACCATCACTTAAGTGTCTCCTTGACATGTACTTATAAACCACCAACCTTGTCTCCCTATAGAAATGGAAGACAAGAGACAAAAAGAGAACATGAATTTCAGTTTGAAGTTTATGATGAACTATAGATAATGAATTTACAATGGAAGGGTCTTAGTTAGAAAAACTGCAGCAGGATTTTGGCTTTATTTTTTTGAAGCAGCATGCTGCTAAGTTGATAAAATTTCAAGGTGTCAGTTAAGCCCATCTTACTATGACAAAGTACTGGAAACAATCAGCTTTATGAAGAAGGAAGGTGACAGTTCAAGGCTTTAGTCCATGGTCATTTGGCTCTTTGGCTATGGGCCCATATTCAGACAGAATACACCAATCACTATGGAAGAGCATAGCAGAGAAGTCTCCTTCACATCAGGGAAGCTAGCAAGCACACAGGGAGCCTGGAAGGGGCATGTTTCTTCTTTCCAGTTGGCCCACCTCCTGAAAGTTTGACAACTTTCCTGTGTAGGCTGGAGACACCCTCAACCCTTAGGCCTTTAGAATGTGAGATGGAAGCAACAGCCAATGTCAAAAAGTGAGTTTCAGGTTGACCTGCTTGTGAAAGTTGTCCAAACCTCCCATTATTTACATTTTGCTGTTTTGAGTCTAGAGTAAATCGAGTAACAGGAAGAGAGTAAATAATAGGGCATTATTATTGGGGCTACGGGGTATTGTATCTGGAGGATGAAATAACTAGTTAATGCTATTAACTAGGAACCAAGACAAAAGCAATCAAGGCTACAAAAATCAACATTTCTCGACACTCTCGTGCCTTATAAATGATACCTTTAAATAAGACCTTGCAACATGGATGCCAGTTGGTGCTCAAGTAGAATTGTGAATAAGTGCACGTAGCATGCTTTCCCAGTGCAATGGCTTAAGTCAGAGAAATGTTATTTCGTCTTGAAGGTTCTGTGCAGGGATTTTTTTTTTTTTTAGCAAAGTGGATCTGTCAGTTATTTTCCTAGTCATGTCTTTGCAGGTATTGGTGGAAAAGTACATTTTTGTGACACTAAGTGTTATTTGCATAGAGTTTGTTTTCTAAATGTGTCTATCTAAATGTGTTGTGAGAGGCCGAGGCCCATAATCGGAGAGGACAGTGACGATTCTGTCAGTCAGTTTCGTGTCTCTCTCCCGTTAAATTTGCCCATGGCTTATGTAACTCAACAAGATAGTTTATTTCTGAGCACATACTTTGCAAACAATATTAATTTCCAAAAGATTTTTCCTATCTTGAAGGTCCTTGGACACTAAGCCTTGGCTTTCTCTTTCTCTCTTCCCTGTCAGATAGACGTTCATGAAGGGAATTGCTTTACTGACCTGAACATCTTTTTTATGTCCTTGGATGAAAGGCAGGAGTACAAAGCAGTATTCTTGGAGAAAGAGTGCACGCTCATCGTTATAAACATGATAAAATGTTTCAGGCTTCCGCTCTGGGAATGAGTAGATAACAGCAATATTAAAATTAGGACAAAAGACCTGGAACAATAACAGCATGCAAGGAGGAAAGTTTGGGGAGGTCCTGTAGTTGTTTTCCACATTCAAGTGAAGTACTGGGACATTTTTATACTATGAGCATCAAATAGATCCTCAGTTAAAGAATTTGGAAAAAAACTGTCAGTTCTGCATACGCAACAGGGAATGGAACCAGCCTGGACATCCATCAGTAGATAGATGGAGGATGAAAACGGGCGGCATATACACAGTGGATTTTATTCAGCGGTAAAGAAGAAAATGAAGTTATGAAATTTGCAGGGAAATGGATGGATCTGGAAAGTATTATTTCAATGAGGTAATCCAAACTCAGAAAGAGAACTATCACATGTTCTCTCTCATATGTGTATATGAGGGTTCAGAATGTCTATGTGTGTGTGTAAATAAGGTGAAGGTGAGTATGAGTTAGCTAAGTAGCACAGAAACCTGAGAGAGGACTAATAGGACACGTGTGACACAAATGTGGGAAGCAGGCACTAGGACTTGAAAGAGGGTGCAGGGGACAGGGAGAGGGACAGGGACAGGCAAGTCACCACAAACAAATTTTGTTTGAAAATATCATAATGAAACATATGGTTTGTGTGCTAAGTAAAATAAATAAATTCTTGTATGTGATTGCCTAGCTTAAAATATAAAATTGTTACTCCAGCTAGTGTACTGTTCAGTTTTTTATGTTTTTCACTTCTATATAAATAAGAGTAACAATTTTTGCATATTCTTTTGTTTTTGTTTTTCGAGACAGGGTTTCTCTGTGTAGCCCTGGCTGTCCTGGAACTCACTCTGTAGACCAGGCTGGCCTCGAACTCAGAAATCCGCCTGCCTCTGCCTCCCAAGTGCTGGGATTAAAGGCGTGAGCCACCACCCCCTGGCCAATTTTTGCATATTCTTATTTATCATCTGAGCCAATATTGACTGTATAAAGTTGGTTCATGTTAGACATTTGTTGTCATTTCTCATTTAAATTTCTATAAGCATTCTACTGTGAATATTTGTCCATTATCTTGTAACAGAAAATATTTGTGTGTTTGTTTGTTTGTTTATTTATTTATTTATTTATTTATTCATTTTTGTGTTGCATGGTGTGAAGGCGTGTATCATAGTGCTCAGTGGACAGCTTTTGTGGAGATGGTTTTCTCCCTCCACTTTTGTGTCAGTTCCTAGGATTGATCTCAGGCCTTTTGCAAAACAAGCACCTTTACCATCTTGAGGCCTCTGGAAGTGACATTAACTTTTTTTTCCCCTTATAGATAGTAACTTGCTACTTGGCCCTAGGCTGTCCTCCTGTCTGGGAATCAGAGGATCCCGGGGGTGTGCCACCATATCCTGGGACTTCCAGATTTTTGTGGTATAAACACTGCTGCCCTGAATCATCTTAAGTGTCCACTGGACTGTAGCTTCTCTGTGGCAGAAGCCTACATCAGCGATTGCTACTCACGCATGATGTATATCTTTGATTTACTCAAAATGCCATTACTGCCATTGTACCACTTCATAGGCTCCCCAACAATTCCTAAATCCAGCTATTCCACACTCTTGACAATGTATTATATGGATGGGCTTTAAATTTCCGCTTCTCTGGTCATTGTGAAATAAAACGTTGTCATTCCAGTTACTATCTCAGTAACTAACAAGTTTGGCCATCCTTTTGTGTTTTGACTGTTGTATCAGTCTTGTTGCTCATCTCCTAATTGAATCTTCTTATGCTAAGATACATGCTGTTTCCCCCTTATTTTGGATACTAATTTTGTGTTAATTTGTATTATGCAATTGCATTTTGTCAGTCAGACTTCTGACTTCACATCCACACCCTTTCATTTTGTTTATATTGTGGAACTCTTGCTCTAATCATCACACTGATTAAAGTTAAGTGTGCAAAGTGACTACAGGTATATATGCTCTCCTATCCATCACTTAGTCAGTGTAAAGTATAAAACACTCCCAGGACCACAGCCGAATCGCTCACTGCACCTTTTTGGTTGATGCCCCTAACACTCACCCTGCATACTATGGATTGCTTTTGTCTCTTTAAAACTCTTTTAACTAATTAATTTCTTATCTTAAATTGGCCTCCCTCCGTGTGTTTGTGTGTATCTGTGTGTGTGTGTGTGTGTGTGTGTGTGTGTCTGTGTGTGTGTGCATGTGTCTGTGTCTGTGTGTGTGTGTCTGTGTGTGTGTGTGTCTGTGTGTGTGTGTCTGTGTGTGTGTCTGTGTGTGTGTGTCTGTGTGTGTGTGTGCATGGGGGTGGTTATGCATATTAGACTCGAAGTGTCCATGGAGGCAAGAAGAGGGAGCTGAAGTTTTCCTTGGAGCTGGGGTTGTGGGTAGGCTGTGAGCTGCCTGAGGTGGGGACTGGGGTCTACTGGGAAGCAGGAAGCACTATTCTGGCCCTGACTTTGAACTTGGAATGAATGTAATCACATTACATGTGCAATGTTTCATAAATCTGTGTGTGTGAGAGAGAGAGAGAGAGGAAGGGCGATCAAGAGAGAGCAGGGTTGTAGCTTGGTGCTTGGTACTTACCCATGATGCTCTTGACCTTGGCTTTTATCATTAGCACTGCCATAGTATTGTATTTGTTTCTCTTTTTGTAATATTTTCTTCTTCCTTCCTTCTTTTTCTTTTTCCTTTTTTCCTTTCTTTTTCTTTCTTTCTTTCTTTTTGCTTGTTTGGCTTATTTTTCCATTTGTTTTTCAAGATGGAGGAGTGGGCGTTCTCTGTATTGTTCTGGTTATTCTACAGTTCACTCTGTCAACCAGCCTGGCCTCAAATGCAAAGATTAGCTTGCCTCTGTCTCCAGAATGTTAGGGTTAAAGGTGTGCAACACCACCTAGCCAGAAGTTTTAAATTTTTACGAGGTCCAATTTGTAGGATTTTCTGGTAGTGTTTGCATTACACAAAGGTTTTGATGTTTGAGAGCCCATTGCCCAGTCAGGGGTCGGGTGTCTTCATGCAGAAGCTTGGCGACTCTAATCCTCAAGTGTGTCATCTACCTGGGTCCATGTTCAATACTTTCTACACTAATTTCTAGCTGCCGTGTCCAGCTGCTGATGAATTATCCTTTCTCACAGACCCACACTGCAGGACCGCTGATGAGAGGCCGTCTCCTGGGCTTCTCACTCTGTTTTCTGCATGTTTTTGTCTCCTTTCTCTGCACTTTCCGATGGGTAGCTGTTGGGAGTAGAGGAAGTCCTTAGTGTGTCAAGTCCTAAGCGAATGTGTGTTGTTTACATGGACTTAAGCTTCAGATCCAGTGAGAAACAGGAAAATCTTCCTCTGGGTCAAGTGTAAATGCTGAAAGTATCTGTGGAAAATGTCCACTGTAGCTTTCGTTCCCCCAGATATTTACGACCTGAAGACCACTCCCTCACAGAGACGGATCCTCCTGAGATTAGCTAAATCTCTTGATCCTGCTGTATATCATAAACCCGGCTTCCTGGTTTATCTGTATGGTAACCCCACCTCCTTCAGCCATATGCAGCAGCCTCATCTCTTTGCTCAACTCTAAGACACACTCTCAGCTCCTACAGTGCTGTGGTTTCTCCACTCTAGGGTACACAAATCTGGCTTACCTGTACATGTGTACACATGTGTACGTGTGTTTGAGTGTCTGTCTGTCTTGCATTCCCTCATTCCCTTGAAATCCCAGCCAGGCCTGGACCTGGAGCAATGCTGGCTACAGAAGGTATACCTTCTAAATTTCAATACAGGCAAACTTGTTGATCATTTCTCTGCAGTTTATGAATCAGGTATTGTTCCGTGTATTCTGGTGACATGTTGCCTTGATCCAGCAGGTTTATGTGACTTACTTATGTGAGTGCTTTTGAAAGATGTTTTTCCCCTAGTATTTTGTTACTGGAGCTTAGAAATTAGATTGACTCTGCCTGTTGGCTTTGCCTCTAACTTTGTACTTTCTTCCCATTGCTGGCAGCAGTTTTGATTGTTTTTCAATAGGCGATTTTATAGAAGCCTGTGGTGTATTATTGTTATTGTTATTGTCATTGTTGTTATTCCTGTCCTTGCTCCAGTCAGTGTTCTTGTTCACTGTTTGACCATATTGGTTGGAGTTCTAGGATACTCTCAATGGGCCTAGCCATTGCTCATATAAAAACTTCTGTTCCCCATCGATGCTGCGTATGATGCTGGCTGTGTATCCTGTCGAGATCTTTTAATAAGTTGAGTTTTCCTTCTATTCGTCTATTAATATTTTTACATTAAAAGCTGAAAGAACTCATCAGTCAGACTTGTGCTACAGGATGCTCATGACAGCTTTTCCAATAGAGAGGCAATGAAGTCCAGTATAGACCTGGATCCTGTACGGTAATGAACAGCACTGGAAGTAGGCGCACATATATAGAAGACATCTATTGAACCTTTCCGAGGGGTAATTAAAATATTTAAAGCTTGGGCTGGAGAGTATGCGAATTTGTTAAGAGCACTTGATGCTCTTCCAGAGGACCCAGGTTCAGCTCCCAGCACCTCATGGCGGTTCTGGATCACCTGAAGCTCTGCTTTTAGGCAAGTTGATTCCCTCTCTGGCCTGAGTAGGCACCAAGCATGCACATGTTACATATTCATACATGTAGGCAAAACAAAAATATATGTTTTAACATGAATATCAAATATAAAAGCTAAAAACTATGCCCTGGAACTGGATGTGCTGGTACACACCTTTAATCCTAATCGCTGTCTTCACCGAAGTCAGATTTCTTTGAGTTTGAAGCCAGCCTGGTCTATGCATAGCATGTTCCAGGTTACGTAGAGTTATATAGTGAGGTGGTGTTCCAAACAAGCTATGGAGGAGCTAAAGAGATGACTAACACTCCCTGCTGTGGGAAGCCTCAAGCCAGACCAATGTCTCACTGCAATGAACGTTTATAAGTAAAGATTTGTTGACAAAAGGGCACACAATGGGACACACTGTCATGTGTTACAGCTTCCATAGTGAGATTCCACGCCCCAACCCCACCCCTCTAAGGGTGGAAGGTAGGTATAGAGGGATAGGGAGTTAAATGAGATTGGCATGATGATGTGAAATTCACAAAGAATCAATACAAAGGTCTTTTTGTTTGTTTTTAAAGGTACTTGCTGCTCTTGCCACAGACCCAAGTTTGGTTCCTAGCACTTACATGGTAAATCACAAGGCTCACAATCATTCATAACCCAAGTTCCAGGGGAGCCAGAGCCCTTTTCTGGCCTCAGTGAGCACCAGACATGCACATGGTGTACATATATGCATGCAGGCCAGCATTCACACATATAAAATAAAAATAATAGATCTTTAAAAATCTATACTGTGTGGTATATAATAAGGACTCATGAACAGTAGATAGCTCATGAAATAGCAGAAAAATACCTCCATTTGCCTCCAAGTGTCTAAGATTACATACATGTCCCAATACACTGGCTTAGAATTTATTAGTTTTTTTTAAGGCTGTGATTATAGGCAACAGGTACCCCATTCAGCAATGTGTTCTCCTCTACATCCTTTATAAAAACCTACTTTCATTTAAAAATAACTTATTTGCTTTATTTATTTTATACGTGTTTCTGTATATCTGTGTGTCTCTGCCATGGTGTATATGGAGAGGTCGGAGGAGAACTTGAAGCGTTGAATCCCTTTCTACCATGTGGTTCCTGGGCATGGAATCCCAGGCTTGGTGGGGCAAACATCCTTACCTGCTGAGCCTCTTACTGGCTTCAGCTTCATCTTTTACAATAAGCCTGGTCTTTTATAGTACATTCAAGAGACTCATATATCCTAGGCTGGCTTCAAACTTGTTATGTAGCCATGGATGATCTTGAATGCCTTATTCTTCTGCCTCAGCCTTCAAATGCTGGGACTGCAAACGTGTGCGCCACAATACCTAATTTAGATTAGCCTTTTAAAATTCCCGCTTTGTCCTGCCGTGGTGCACATCTGCAGTCCCAGCATTTGAATAACTGAGGCAGGAGGATCGTGAGCTTGAGATTAGCCTATGTTACACAGAGATCCTTAACATCAATATTTATTAATGGATACATATACATAATTTTGAGTCATGGAATATTACACAATGTCCCGTCTTTCAACTTTTTCTGTCTTTTGTGTGTCCTAAGGCAAATGTTTTCAAATCTGTATTTTTAATGATACTCATTTTTATAGTTCTGATATTATGTTTGTAGTGTAATTTTCTCCATTTTCCTTATCTTATAGTCCTCTCCTTTCAAGATGATTTAGCTTTTTATAATGTCTTTAAGCACCCTCAACCCGCCCCCCCACATAATCATACTTGTTACGAAATTTTGTCAAGTCAGCACCAATGTGAGATGCAGAAAGTAGGCTCACAGTGAATTGAAGTGCATCGTGGTTTCATTTCCCTTCTCACCCATGCTCCTGTTCTGCTGAGTTTTTGTGTATCCACCATTGATGAATCTCCAGACTTCCCAACATAATCACATAATTAATTTCAAGATGGCCCTTGATATTACTGCATAGATTTCTCACTGTTTCTGAGACATCATGTCTGTCCTTCCACCATTGCCAAGTTCATTTGTTGTAAACTTTAGAGCAGGGCATACCCCTTTGGCAGTTTCCCCTGCACTTCCCCTATGTGCTTTTGTATGTTGATCTTTATTTTTTAATCTTTATTTATTTATCCATATTGTTCTATTTATGAATGGCACAGTAAGGGTGGATTAAACTCTCTAGATCATGAGTTTCTTCTTTTGGATTTTTAATGTCAGAATCTGCAATAGGGTTATGGGAGAAAACTTCTCTTCGTTACTATGTTGCTGAGGGGGAATTAACAAAAACAAAACAGGAATGGAGTTTATATGTCAACAAATGCTTTCTTGGGATTTGCTGAATGCATCACAAACTATTTAGCTTTTGTTAAGATGTTTTCCTAGTGGCAGGAGTTAATGACAGGAGTGTGTCAGAACAGCTATATGGCCAGGGACATTTTGATACTTCTATTTTTTTTCTTCCACAAAGTGTGAGGACTGCTCTCTTTTTCCTCTGGTCCATGGAAAAAGTTAGAGTTTTCCTTTTAGTAATAAAGTCTTGACTTGGAAGTCTGTGACAAACTATAAGACCTGAACTAAGTTTGGAGTGACGCACTTTGGCCATCGATATAAAGTTTGCGTTGTAGACCGTTCATAAAATTATCAACATGGCATCAAACACATCTGTCCGCCATATTTTAAGGGTAATACTTGGGATTTACAGAATGTTTTCCATGAGCACATCATTTGTGGTTTCCCTGCTTTCCTGTGACAGTGACTCTTCGACCCACCGTTCATCCTCACATGGTGGGTTATTTCTTCCTGTAGTATCTTGCCCTTCCCTGTACATTCTCAAGGAGGAAGAGGCAGTTAGAGACCTACTCTGGTCATTAGCACTAGCTATAGAGAGAGTGTCCATAGTGCCTGGAATGTCTAAAGGTATAGATCCAAGACTCTTCCTTAAACATCCAACTAAGACCTTTCACAAGGCATTTCAGAAAGGATTGGTAAGGAGAAAAAGTAGAACCAGTATAACAGAGTAGTAACGGAGGAGATCAGGATTTGGCATTAGGCACAGGGTGTCACGATAGCTCGGTCATTCACTAGGTCATATGGGCCTTGGCTCTTTGGTTTGCAGAGGTTCTCTAGATCAACTGTGTGGCATTTTGAGGCTCCATGATTCTCTTGTACTTAAAGTAATGTGGTGGTTTGAATAAGAATTCCTCCCAAAAGTTGTATTCTCAAGAATGGTACTACTTGAGAAAGATTAGGAGGCGTGCCCTGGAATACATGTGGCTTTGTTGGAGAAAGAGTGTCACAGGAGCAGGTTTTGAGATTTCAAAAGCCCATGGCAGGCCCTGTGTCACTTTCTCGTCCTGTTGCTTGCAGATCTCTCAACTATTTCTCCAGACAGTATCTGTTTTTATATAGTCCTGATTCCTGCCATGATGATAATGGACCAAGAACCTTTGACGCTGTAAGCAAATCCAACTAAATGTTTTTTTTAAAATAAGGGTTCCCATGGTCATGATTTCTCTTCACAGATATAGGACAATGAGTAAGACAAGTAATCTCCAATAAATGAACCCATGATCTCTATTCTTAACTGTGTATTGCATCTAATAAGTTGAAAGGGATCTTGATATTCATATTATTCATAACATTTCATAATTAAATCTCTTTTTTATTGGAATGTGGCTTTGCTTTCGTTAACGCTGGTATTGGTGTTTCTTGCCACAGTGTCTCACAGTGCAGCTCAGGCTGCCATCAGAGGGAGATCCTGCAAATGTTTGCCTGCTTTAGCCTCTTGAGTGTTTGGAGATGACAAGTATATGCCACCATTGTATACCTGTTTTCTTTCGAAGTATATGAAAGAGAAGGTGTCATAGTTAGGGTTAGTTTTACTGTGATAAAACACTATAGTCAAAATCAAGTTGGTCAGGAAAAGGTTTATTTGTCTTATATATCCTGAATCACAGTCTATTGAGAGAAGGGAAGGCAGGAACTCAAACTGGGAGAGAACCTGGAGGCAGGAGCTAGGCAGAGAGCATGAAGGAGTGTCGCTCACGGGCTTGTTCAACCTGCTTTTGTATAGAACGCACAACTACTAGCCCAAGGTGGCACTTCTTACAGTGGGCTGGGCCTTTCCATATCAATCACTAATTTAAAAAATGCTCTACAATCTTGCCTATTACCTTATCTTACAGAGTCATTTTCTCAGTTGGGGTTCTCTTCCGTCCGAGGACTCTAGTGTATGTCAAATTGACATAAAACTAGCCAATTCGGAAGGCTACCTGGAGATTCCACAAATGCTCCCACAATACTGAGAAGAATATCCCTCACAATGATGCCAACGTTCTAATTCTCCAAACCTATGACTGCTCTCTTCCAAGGCAGAGGGGTTACAAATCTATGGCTCAGTTAAGGATATAGAGGAGATGTTACCTTAATCTAATCATAGAGGTAATAACATGGGGAGAAGGGAGGTCAGGGTTGTGGCAGGTGATGGCAGAGGGACCCAGTCTACATTCCTGGCTTTGAAGATGGGAAGGGTACCACCAGTCAAGGCAAATGTGCACCTGCTAAAGCTAGATAAGACAAGGAAGCAGGTTTATCCTGGATAGCAGAAGGTGCAGCCTACTGGTACTTGATCTTAGCCCTCTGAAATGCATTTCTGGTATCCAGACCTGAAAAAATAACACATTCGTGTTTGTTTAGACCACTAAATTTGTGGTAATTTGTCACAGCAGCAAAAGAAAATTCCTGGCAGCTCCTTACTTCTGACCCTATAATACTGAGTAGATTGCTTGGGTTTACTTTGTTTTTATGTATGCTGCTCACATCATAGCAAATCTCTGCCCTGTCTTCATAACCAAAAAATATGTCATGTCAGATTATGATATATTAAGGCTAAGAGAATAATTGGAACTCTACATACCTCACACCAAGGCTGCTTATTCCCTCTGGCCTCAGTTCACTGTAGGAATTCACAGAACATTGGGTCTGGGGAAGTCTAACATGATCTGATAAGTTTTTTTTCCCCTCATTAAACGGTTTTCTTTTGTTTGTGTGTATGTGTGTGTGTGTGTTTTTCTGAGTTTATATGCACCATGTGTGGGCATGCCCATGGAGACCAGAAGAGATCATTGGATCTTCTAGAACTGGAGTTACAAGCTGTTGTGAGTCACGTGGTATGGGTCACGTGATGTGGCTGTTTCAGACTAAACCTGGGTTCTCTGCAAGAGCAGTGCTCGATCTTAACCTGGAGCCACATCACCAGCACCCCCCCCGCCCCCTGGGAATCTCTTCTAACAAGAAAAGAAATTCTGACCCATTAAGATTAAGTTTGATTTTTCCTACAGACACTCAGCTAGTTGCTTCTGACACTGGATATAAATAATCATTTCTGGTTCTGAGATGAGAGCAGAGGCTCCCCCTGAAAGCATCAGGACATGAATGTATTTAATGACCTGGCCTCTCAGCATGAAAACAACCTCCAGATAAACTTTGGAGTGCTCAACTCTTTGTCTCTTCAGAAGCCCTGTAGTATAGTGGTTGCTATCTTGTACCCCAAAGCTAGACTTCCAACATGGCAATCCCATCTCAATTACTTCCATGCTGGTCACTTTGGGCAAACTTAAGTTTCCGTGCTTTTGTTTCTTATCTCTACACTGGAAAGGATAATAGCATTTAACTCATAGCTAGACAGAAAGATTTAAACGTCTTAATAACTACAAAACTCAAAACAAAAGGGTCAGAACCATATTTGATATTAAATCAGCATATACTATTCTATAGCCATAGGCTATAGAATAAAGGCAAACTATCTCTGTTAAACAGATGGGCACTTTTAATCCTTAGTATTTCTGCTACTGTGGTTATTAACCACCTCCTATACAAAGTCACAAACACTTCATTCTAATTCAGGACCCACATGTTCTGGCAAATTGCTTGTAGACTGGAAATCTTCATACCGTTTAATATCAGCAGACGTTCTGTGGGTACTGAGCACATGACAGTCATGAGTACCCTTGATGATTAAAGTTACATTAGGAGCCCAGAGAAACACAGTGATGGGTTCTATGCTGGACTCTTTGCCAACTGAACTGTGTCCAGCACGAAGCTGCTGGGTTCTGTTTCGTTTCTTAAAGTAAGGCTGAACTCAGGCATCCCACACACTTGCTTAGATGGCAAATTCTAGAGCAGAAGTGAGGGACTTGGATGTGTTTTCAAGAGTGGAGCAATTCAAAGTTAAAGTGAGCTAGGGAAGAAATAGGAAGTGAAAAAGTAGAACAGAAAGACCTAGGTAGATAGAGGAAGAAAAAAAGAGGAAGGAGAAAAGAAAGAAACTTGAGAGGAGATGAAAGATCCCAAATGGAGAAGACATCTCCTGGGTAGAGGGGCGATGCAGGATGTGTTTTATATGCAGTGTCTCTGATGCCTAAGGGAAGTCCCTAATTCTTGAGCTAGTTTTAGAGTCACTGGGACACTCACTGAAGAACTTCCTGCCTCCTATTCCCAGAAAGTTTTGATCCAAATGTGCAGAGCAAAGCCTAATACTTTTCATTCCTACCAAGCTCATCAATGATGTCAATGCTCAGGATCTGAGAACATTTGAGCTAAATTATATCCACACAAAAGAAATTGCTCTTAGGTTTCTTTTATTGGGCCATATTTTACATACAGTAACTTGCCTAGATATTAATCTTACTGGTTTCCTGCCATAGCCAGTTCTCTCCTCAGTCATATAAAGATTTATCTGTTCCTATACGAAGCCTCTGGCAAGGATACCAAGAGGCTGTTTTGAATAAAGTTCTAATGACTTGATATGATTTCCCACCAGAACAATATAATAAACTCCAGTCAGTTTGGGGATTTTTAAAGGGAAAAATTGTTTTTTCTATAACTTGGGATTGAATACCAAATAAATGGAAAGTATCCACATTACTTTGATCACATCTGGTCTCATTTAAGCTACAGTTTATTTGTTATTTATTATTATTATTTGTGGTCTGAGAGATTGAGCCCAGGGTCTTGTACATGTGAGGCAAGCATTCAACCACTGTGCTCTATCCCCAGTACTGTGTTCACTTAAAAAAATATTTGGGACGTATTTCACTAATTTGCCTAAGCAAGGTTTGAACTTTCTTTTCTTTCTTTCTTTTTTTTTTTTTTTTTTTTTTTTCCTTCCTTTGGTTTTTCGAGACAGGGTGTTTCTCTGTGTAGCCCTGGCTGTTCTGGAACTCCACTCTGTAGACCAGGCTGGGCCTCGAACTCAGACATCCACCTGCCTCTGCACTCCCAAGTGCTGGAATTAAAGGTATGTGCGCCACACTGGCCCGGCAAGGTTTGAACTTTCAATCTTTCCACCTTAACTACCCTGCCCTGCCACCAGTAGTAGGTATAACAGACCTATGCCACCAGACCACTCCTTATCTTCTCATTATTCCACTGGAAGAAAGAAAATTCTGGTATGTACAGAACTGTCTCCTATCCCTTGAACTAGCAATGTATTGGACTTATGTATTCCATCATCTCTGATGTTGGACAAGGAAGCTACGGAGATTTTAAAGCCCTCGACAGAGCTTCTTAAGCTTCTAGTGTGCACATAGTCACTGGGGATCTTGTTAAATACAGACTGTCATTCACTGGGCAGGTGTGGAGTTTCACATTCTGTGTCTGTAACAAGCTCCCTGGTGATGCCCAGGCTGACAGTCCAAAGATCACATTTCCAATAGAAGGTCCTGCATAGTATGGAAAGTGGGTCCCAGACCTTGGCAAGTGTCAGAATCATCAGAAGCTGTTTAAAACACAGACTGGGGCTGAGGCTGGAACTCAGTTGGTATAGAGTTTCCCTAGCATGCATAAAGACCCGGGCTGGAGACCCAGCACTGCATAAAACAGGTATGACGATGCTTGTGTACAGTCTCAGCACTAGGGAGTTGTAGGCAGGAGGATCAGAAATTCCAAGTTACCCTTCGTTACACAGAGAGGTCAAGGTCTCCTTAGGCTACATAAACTTCCACTCAAAACAGCAACAACATGACAACGACAATGACAACAAGCAGGAACCAAGCTAATAAAATAAAATACTGTGTGTGTGGTGTGTGTGTTGTGTGTGTGGTTATGTGTGTGTATGTGAGAGAGAGAGACAGAGAGAGAGACAGAGAGACAGAGAGACACACAGAGAGACAGAGATAGAGAGAGACAGAGACACACAGAGAGATAGAGACAGAGAAAGAATGTATAAGACTCTGTACCATCATGTCTGACTCTGTAGGAGTAGAATCCAAGACTTTTCAAATTGCCTAGATGCTAAGGGAAAGTGTGAACACATCGTGACAGCCACAGGTCTTGAGCAATCGCTGCATCTCGTGCTTGCTAGTTGACTTCTCATCAGTTCACACTGCTATTGGAGACCATCTCCTCCAACACCTTCTGACAGCCATCATTCCTCAGCCTTCACCCTGCTTGGCTTCTAACTGCTTGCTCACCCTCCTCCCCCACACCTTCTCCTTTTCCTCATATAGTCTAGGCTGACCTCAAAGTCACTATTAGCTGCATAGCCAAGGCTAGCCTTGAGTCCCTGATGTTCCTTCTTCTTAGCCTCTGAATTTGAGGATTACGGGTGTGGAGCACACAGCTGGTAGGTACTTTTCTTGATGTCCTCATCTCTTACTACTGTAATAGAATTTTCCCTCTTTGTTTCTTGCTTCTCCAACTCTTGGACTCTCTTCTATCTCCTCTGCCTCTTAGTTTAGCCTGTCATCATCTCCAATGCTGATAGGACAACCTCCTCAGAACTTGCACAGATGGAATTATGTTAGCATCTTGCTTGAAACCCCAGTCACCAGAGAACACAATCCATGACAGTTGTCTTGGTCAGTGTGACCCTCTGGAATCTGGCCTAAGCGTCTTTCCTCATCCTACCTACTTTGGACTCTTATCAGACACACTTCAAACACATCCAGTCCCCACCACAGCAGCCACAAGATTTTGTACCTCCATACGTCTGTTTGTGTTACCAGCTTCTCCAAGAAAGCTCCCCATCCCCCACAGAACCCTCTTGTCCAGTAAACATCTTCCCACCTGCAGGCCCTTCCCCTCTGAACTGTTTTGCAACCACCTCAGGAAACAGTGGTCATGTTCTTCCTGTGCGCACACACACATAACAACACTGTCGTGTTTTCCTGCACTTCTTAGCATGCATGTGAAATTCTTATAGTTTGCAATGTTTTATGGGACAGATTCTCATTTCAGTTTTGTGCTTATTTTCAGATTAGATACTCAAGTAGCCATGACTGTGGAAACAGAGGCTGATAAAGACCTTAGTTAATTGCATTAATTTCCAGAGGCTGCTGGGATAAATTGACACACATTTGCTGCCTTGGAGCAACAGAAATTTGTTGACTCACAGTCCGTGGAGTCAGAAGTGTGAAATTAAGGTGTTGGTTGGGCCTATTCTCTGGAGACTCTAGAATAGCGCCCTGCCCCTTTCTCAAACTCTCCCTTCCCAGCTGTCCCTGGGCTTGGAGCTGCCCTGCTCTAACCTTTGCCTCTGTTTTCCTATGGTGCTTTTGTCCCCATATATAGGGCTTGTCTGAGGAATCAGGGACAATGTCATTCTAATTCCCTTGCTCAGTTCAACTGCAAAGACCCTCATTTCCATGTAAGGCTCATTCCTAGGCCATGGTGGACTGAAACTGGGCGTGTCTCCCAGGGGTCACTGCTTGTGCCATCTTAATAACTGTTCAGAAGTAAAGGTGAGGTCCATAAATAGCAATAAGAGGCTGAAGCTGGGCACAGGAGACACACCTGCAATATTAGTCTTCTGGAGGAAGAAGTAGAAGAATCATGGGTTCAAGGCAATCGTTAGGTACATCATGAGTTCAAGGCCAGTTTGGAACACATGAGAACCGATGTTAGAAAAAACAAAAACAAAAACAAAAAACAAAAACAAAAACAACACTTTGAAAAGCGAGAGGTAGAAACTTTCTCTTTCTCCTTCTAGACTTCAATTCGAAGTCTTAAAAAGACCACACCCTCATGCTAAGCTTCTTCAAGTCAGCTTTCTCTTCTTCACAGACAAATTCTTCTACCATCTATCTATCTATCTATCATCTATCTCTCTATCTCTTTCTCTATATCTAACTATCTATCTATCATCTATATTTCTCTGGTTTGTTTTGTTTTGTTTTCAAGCCAGGACTTGAAGCCCTGGATTGTTCTGGAACTAACTCTGTAGACCAGGCTGGCCTTGAACTCACAGAGATCTGTTTGGTTCTGGCTGCTTCTGCCTCTCAAGTGCTGAGATCAAAGGTGTACGTTATTGTCTGTCAAATTCTTAATGAAAGGAAGAGGAAAGAAAGGAAGGAAGGAAGGAAGGGAGGGAGGGAGGGAGGAGGGAGGGAGAGAGAAGAAGAAAGAAAGAAAGAAAGAAAGAAAGAAAGAAAGAAAGAGAGAGAGAGAAAGAAAGAAAGGAGAAAGAAAGAAAGGCAAGAAGGCAGGAAGGCAGGAAGGCAGGAAGGCAGGAAGGCAGAAAGGCAGGAAGGCAGGAAGGCAGGCAGGCAGGAAGGAAGGAAGGAAGGAAGGAAGAGAAAGAGAAAGAAAGTCAGAGCCAGGTATCATGGCTCATCACTGCAATCCTGGTTTGGGAAGCGGCTGCGGGAGGACTGTGGAGAGGTCTGTCTGATAGATGAGTCAATAGTCACTGTTCCTTATCTTTGTGTGCATGTCAGTGGGCCAAGAGTCAAGCACTGAGATTATTCTTATTTTTGTCTGAAATCATACCAAATCTTCTTCACATTAAAAGAATGCAAATATGTCGTCCGCTCTTCTTTCTGAACTGATTCTGTTTCCTCGTACCCTTCTAGGAGACCTGGGGGAGAGGGAACTGTATCTCTCTCTTCCTGACTCAGGGCTTTGTCTTCTCCAGTAAAAAGGTCCTCTGGGCAAGTCTGAGGGCGGTAGGTGAAACAAGTTCAGCAACAGCTGGGATAAGCAGCTGTGGAAACTGGGAGAGCAGCCTGGGCACGAGGGTGAGGACCAGATCCAGGTTTCCACAGTCCCAGCAGTCCAGCCAGGGCTCTGACAGTCCTCAAGGCCAACCCCGGCTCTCAGCAGGCTGTCACAGGGCCAAGGCTTCCTCCTCCCAGCTCAGGAGAAATCTAGGGAAAATATAAAGCTACAGGATGCAGTATCTATAGATCTCGTCCTCTTTTCTTCCCACGGGAGAGCACAGCACAGAATTCTGTGATTTGTCAAAACCCCAAACAAAACAGGGCTGCAGTTGATTCAGACAAATGGCCACAGCTGTGGAAAAGTTTCTACGTGAAACCAGCAGCTCAGCACAAATAGCAATCTCAACAGTTTTATGATCACTTTTCCAGCACGCCCTCTCTATCTCCCCAATACTCAGAGGCTGGTCCCTTCTTTTAGTTGTGTGCAAAGTGGTGGCGCTTCGCCTACAGTAGCTTGGCTTTTCCCTGTGCTCAGTTTCCCAGGTTGGTCCACGTGTCATTTCAGTTGACACAGAAAGTTCAACTGCAATTGTATGGCACTGGGGAGACTTGCTGCTTGGTGGTAATGACTGGTGCCAACACTACGACACACAACCCTGCGTCCTAAGCATTCCGATCCGGGCAGGGCCGCACGCTCAGGCCGGGAAGCCTGGAAGCCAGGTTGCCTCACAGCCAAAGCCAGCCCAGGTGTGCTGAGAGTTTTCCAAAGTTTGTCTCATTGTGATTAAGTTTTCTGGAACGGCTGCGAAAGTGAGAAGCCCGGAGGAGGGAAGCCAGGTCAATGAAAGCCGAACCGTAAACCTCAAGCGAAACTCAAGGAATCCCAAACCAATCCCAAACCAAGTTTTTATGAGACACTTCTGTGCTGAAAACTGATGAGGTGTATGGTTTTCTGCTGTTGAGGCTTAGTTACCTTCCTCTTTTGGCGGCTGTATATTTCTCTCCCCCAGCACAATACTGTGTCACAATCCCCCAACCCCCATCCCCGGTTGCTTTCGTTTTAAGTTCCATTTGTGGAAGTCGCATTGCCATGTGCAGGAGTGGTGATGTCTATGTTTAAGGCATGCATGGACAAAGAGAATTTTGGGCTTTTGGAAAGCATGTTATCAGCATAGAGTTTGAACATCAATGTTTTCAAACTTGAAACATGAAGTGTGAGTATCTCAGGCAGTGTCTAAAGTTTGTTACGCTGCACATTTTATGGGCTTTCAGAAGTATCCAACAAACATGAAACTGGTAAAAGCTGGAATTAAAGCATGGTTTACAATCAAAGCACACTGTACAGAACTTTATCATGTCAATAAGACATCTGTTTACAGAGTCAAGATGGTAGGTTATTTTAAAGGTAATTTGTGTGTGCTGTAAGGGATTACAATGTTTATGTAATGGTTAAAGAACAGGAAAATGTTAGCCTTTAATCCAAGCAGTCAGAAAGCAGAGGCAGGTGGATTTCTGTGAGCGTAGTCTACAAAAGGAATTCCAGAACAGCCAAAACAAATAGCATGAAAAATCAACAACAACAACACACAACAACAACAAAAGTTCAAACTTCAATGCTTTGTATACTTTTAATGACAGAATATTAAACAGCCAATGGTAGGGTCTGGAGAGATGGTTCAGTGGTTAAGAGCACTGGCTGCTCTTGCAGAAGACCCAGGTTCAGTCTTCAGCATCTACACAGTGGCTCACAACAGTTTATAAGTCCAGATCCAGCGGATCCCGTACCCTCTTCTTATCTCCATAGGTACCAGGCACTAGAGTGGTACACAGACATACATGTACATAAACATTTATACTCATAAAGTAATAAAGAAAAGCAAATGGAATTCTTTTAAAAACCCACTAGAAGACAGGCAGGAAAGGCAGGGAAGTCTGAAGGAGACAGATCGCTCGCTCAGCCTGCCTCTTGCAGTGCCTGAGTAGCGTGGATGTTGCAGCATTACCTCCAGACTGTTTCCTGACTGTTATATTTTACAAACCGGGCTGGGATAGTAGTATGTTGGTAGCGTGGTGGCTTACCATGCACGAGGCCTGAGTTCAGTGATCAGAACTGAAGCCAAGCATCTCGCGATCAGCCTCGGAGCCGAGTCAGTTTGCAAGCCATTCTCCGGAAACGAGTGTTTCGCCCACACGGATTGATTCAGGCAGAAGTTCTTCTGATACGGTAGCACATAACTTTCATCGCCGCTTTGGAGAAGTTGAGGCAAGGAGAATTGGGAGTCACAGGCTGGCATGGGCTATACAGTGACACCCCTGACCTTCTAAGCCAAACAAAACCTACAAAGAAAGAAACAAAAACAAACCAAAAAAAAAAAAAAAATTCAAACACGCCAAAAGCTATTTCCTTGATACTGGAAGGCAACGTCCAGTATGGAGAAGACTCATGTTACATATTTCTCAGGTAGCTCCATCTCTGGAGAAAATGCTGTATTTCTATTGGCTGATTTCTATGGTGCAACCACTATTTTCTTTTCCTTCCTGAGACAGGGTTTCATGCAGCCCAGCCTAGCTTTGAAGTTGAACTGGCTATATTGCTGAAGACACCTTTTAACTCTGGGTCATCCCACCTCCACCCTCTGAATGCTGGGATCAGAGGCATGCACTATCACTGCGGGAGCATGCCCACGTTCTTACCGTGATTGTTTTCAAGTAACCAATAGCTGAAGAGGCATAGTAACATGCTGTTGTTTAACATTCTACCATGCGACAGAAGTAACTTCTGAATAATATTTAATAGTAAAACATAGGGCTATCGAAGTGACTCAGCAGGTAAACACACTTAGTACCAACCCTGGCAACCTGAATTCAAACCCTGGGATCCAGATGGTGGAAGGAGAGAATTGACTACCACCACCGTTGTCCTCTGACCTCCCCAAGTACTCCATACTATGTACGCACAAGCACATAAGTAAAGAAAATGTAATGAAAATTGTAAAATAATAAAATGTTACCAAATCACTAGGAACGCAAGCTATGCATATTTGCTTTTGTTTTGTTTTGTTTTTGAGACAGGGTTTCTCTGTGTAAGCCTGGCTGTCCTGGAACTCACTCTGTAGACCAGGCTGGCCTCGAACTCAGAAATCCACCTGCCTCTGCCTCCCGAGTGCTGGGATTAAAGGCATGTGCCACCACTGCCTGGTGATACGTCAATTGTTAAGAAAAGGCATTATGAAAACCTATGTTAAACTATGTTTCCTTCAAAGTAAAAAAAAAAAAAAAATCATTAAAATCTGAGGTATAATATGCATAGCTTACAGCCAGGCAATGGTGGCACATGCCTCTTTAATCCCAGCACTTGGGAGGCAGAGACAGGCGAATTTCTGAGTTCAAGGCCAGCCTGGTTTACAGAGTGAGTTCCAGGACAGCCAGGGCTATACAGAGAGAAGCCCTGTCTTGAAAAACAAAAACAAAAAAACAACAAAAACAATCGTTGTATCAAATTCCTTGATGAACTTACTGTCTCCAGTGAGCAATTAAAAACTGGCTTGCCTGACCAATCCTCCCTATGTATTTCTAGTGAAAAATCAAAACCCAGTTCTTTTGCTTCAGTGTTAATTAAAGATAATGCAATTACACTAAAAAGCAAACTGGCATATCTTAGCAGCTTTTCCTCCAGAGAAATCACTTTGTCAAAGAAACTGATTTTCTCTCCACTTCTCCACCTACACCTAATGCTCTTAGTTCAGTAACGGAAAAAAACACAACTATATTCACTTTATTGAGATGGAAAAAATTGGGGAGAAGGTGGGGGGTCGGGGGAGAAGAGGCACTTGCACACTTTCTGGGATGGGTATGGTACCTCCTCAACAGCTTCTTCCTTTTCAGCATCTGTTCCCTTGGTAACAACCCTTTCCCCACTCAAGGAAGTAGCTGCCCCTCTTCACTCACAGTATTTGTTCCCTGGAAACTTTTGCACTGCATACAGGAGAAGAGATCTGGTCTCTCTCCTGAGAGAAAAATCTCATGTTAAGTTTGGAAGAAATTAACAGCCACATTTCAACTAACACTGTAAGGCACAGCTCCGGACTCCGTCTCTAATGGTTTTGTGCATGCTTCTGTGTGAAGTATGCTTGAGAAATTAGAATCAGACCACCCACAACAAGACCTAAAACACTGACTCTTGAAGTAAAAAGACATCCATAATTTGGTTTAGCTCATTGCATGTTTCATGAAGTGCTGTCATTGAACAAAACGTTCTTCCATGCCTGTGGTGGTGGCACACACACCTTTAATCCCAGCGCGTGGGAGGCAGAGACATGCAGATCTACGTTTGAGGCCATTCAAGTCTACAGAGTGAGTTCTAAGAGGGCCAGAGCTGAGACAGACATACTCTGTTTTGAAAAACCAAAACCAACCAATCAACAACCAAGCAGTAGTTCCAGGGCGGGAAGAAAACATGCCACTCGCCTCTACACTATTACAGGAGTTAAGATCTCATTGAAGAGAAGTATGTGTCATCAAGTAAATATAAGTCAGGCATGGAGGAACTCGTCTGTAACACTAGCACTCAGGAAGCTGAGGCAGGAGGATTGTCATGAATTCAAGGCCAGGCTTGGCTACATGTGCGTAACCATAACCCATTTCAAACAAGAAGGCAAACATAGTACATAGGAATCTTAAGCCATATCTATACAGCAAACACTGGGCAGCCATTGAGATGATCATCTATACGTGAATTATATTTGTGAAATGCTATCATCTATGCAAACTATGTATCTGAAGAATTTTTAAAGGAAAGCATTATGATATGCTGATATATATATCATATGTATGTGTGTGTGGTGTGTGTACAGATAAATGTAAATGTATGTTTATCTGTATGTATGTATGTATGTATTTAAATGTATTGTATATAATAAATGTATCACTGATAGATATATTTATTTGTCTATCTATCTCTCATTTACCTGTCATCATCAATCTATCTATCTGCTTCTCTGAGATCAGGGAGGAAGCATGGTCATCAGTAGCCTCTTTTCCCGTTGCACACAGCTGACCTCCTGAATCCTCACAGGAGAGAGAAGAGGGAGAGGAAGAGGTTTCTTGTGACTTTTATGAGAGTACTAAGCCCCTCTCTGTCTTCATAACCCAAGGGTCATCCTTCTTAATACCACCATAGGGGTTGGGTGGGTTTTCTCATTTATGTATCTATCATTAGCATGTGTAATTTACTTTGTATTTGCCAATATATATCTAAACATTTATTATTATACCAATCCATTGTTAAGTACCTCTACACTTGTATGTCCTAATTAACACAATAGATGTCAAATGAAAATTACAGAATGTTCGTAATGTTAATCCTAAATGCATAATATTAAGTGGCTAATGTTAAATGTACATTCTCAAAGAGTAGATATGCAAGGTGGGGTGGAAGGAGTGTGCTTGCTTAGCATTCATGAAACCATAAATTCAAATCCCAGCATTACATAAACTGGAAATGGTAGTATGTTTCTGTGATCCAGCACATGTGAGGTAAAGCCGGAACGATCCAGAGTTTAAGTTATCATTCACTACACAGGGAGTGGGAGGATATAGGAATCCTTTTCTCAAAAAGAAAGAAGAAAAGAAAGCCACAGAGTGTAATAACGAGGAGATACTAGCACATACACACATATTTGGATCAGGGTCTCACTATGTATCCCTGGCTGCTTAGACTCAACCACACTGTCTCAAACTCAGGGATCTGCCTGCGTCTGCCATCCAAATGCTGAAATTAAAGGTGTGTATCACTATGCCTGGCCCTGAAAGTTGTATTCAGACCTCTATACCATAACACGTTGGCACATATACACACACATGCCCACTCCACAGTAACAGTACAAAAATAAAAATATATGTAGAAGAAGATATAAGTATAAATGCAAGGAAGAAGGAGTTCTACAGACGGAAGAGGAAGGAACCTAAACACCAAAGGGTTTCTGATGATTTCGTTAATTTGGGCCTTATTTCAAGTGAAGATTAACTGGTGCTGTCGTACTCAAATATTTCCTTTGAAAAGTACTTCCTGATTACCGTGAATCTCAATCTATGCAATAAAGTGCTTCCCTAATAGACCTGCCCTAATAAAGATACTGAGGACATGGTTTTCCTTACATGTTCAGAGAAGTCCAAGAGTGGGCAGCCTTGGGCCTTTCTGAGATCTCTGTAACTGTCAGTGGTACTCCTCTCTCTCTCTGTCCTCTGTCTCTTCTCTCTCTCTCTCTCTCTCTCTCTCTCTCTCTCTCTCTCTTCTCTCTCTCTCTCTCTGTGGTGGTAAAGTAAGTCTCGTGTACCCAAGCTGGCCTTGACCTTGTTACATACCAAGGATAAGTTACATTTCTGATCCTCCTGCCCCCATACTTGCCTAAGCTCATTTTTTAGCACATGTTTGGCAAATTGTGTATCCACAAAGTATCTATGTTGGAGATTCTATAGGACTGCATTTGGAGATAGGGAGTAGTATATATTTGTTTTAAATGAGTCCCAAGATTGTACATTGATCCAATAGGACTGTTAATTCTGATGTGAAAGGAAAAGATACAGCATAGCTTAGCAGAGCTTGCGTGCGCAGAGAAAAGGCCAGGTGAGAACAGAGAGGGGCTACCCTCTGAGTCCTGCATGAGGTTCTGGTCTGTTCCAGCAGCTGGGATGTGGAAACAGGAGGACTAGGACTCAAGGAGCAGCATTCAGCCCCAAAGCAAGTATAAGGTCAGCCCGGCTACAGGGATCTACCTTAAGGAAAAACAAAACAGAAAAGAACTTAGATATAAAATTGATTCATGATAAAGCAAAGACATTCAGCCACCAATGAAACTTCCATGAGCTTGTTTTACGTGTGATTATTTTTATTGATTTGCATGCCAATGTCTAACCTCTGAAGACATGTTTTTGCCTCCATTTCCAATCTGCTACCAAAATAACTTTTCAATTACATGCTGTCCGATATTCTGAGTATAGCTGATATTGTTTAAATGTGAGCCAGTGGATTAAGGCATTTGCTGCGGGCCTACCATCTGAATTTGATCTCCAGGATCCACGCTGTGAAGGGAAAGTGCTGACTTCTACAAACTGTCCTCTGACCTCCACACATATGCTATGCATGAGCATGCATGTACGTACACACACACACAACACACCACACACACACACACACACGAGAAGAGATAGATAGACAGACAGACAGATAGAGGGAGGGAAGGAAGGGAGAGAAATATAATAAAAATTTAAAGCATATATCTTTGGGAATTGAAAAAAAATACTATAATATGTTTTATAGTAAAAATCACACACCCCTACAAATGACTTGACTGAAATGAATGAATGACTATAATGATAACATTTATGTCCAGGCTTAAATTTATTTAATCCTGATATGAAGAGAATTTAAGAAGCATGTTTGCTGGGTTGTTGCTGTAGATGGTGACATATATAAAAAATGGTTCCTTCATGGTGTATGTGTCTTACATTGATACACACATACATGTATACACATAAACTGATAGAAAGACATATTTTTTTCTCATATAATATAATGCAATTGAAAAGCTGAGCATGGTGGTATTCACCTGAACTCTTAGCACGTCAATGACTGAGGCAAGAAGATCACTGTAAGTTTGAGGTCGCCCTGATTTATTATGAGTTCCAAGCCAAAAGGGCTACATTGAGACACCACATCTCAAAAATTAAAAAAAAAAAAATAGAAAAAAGAAAAAAAAAAGAAAAGAAAGAAAGAAAAGAAAATTGGCAAAGAAAAGATGCAGTGTATATCTATACAGCCCTCAGGCGATAAAACTGGGAAGATTAAGTGCCAGATTAGTCTCTATAGATTCAGTTTCAAAAAAAAAAAAAATCATCTATCAACCAATAAACAAATATGGTAATTTGGACTTGCTCAGTTATAGAGTACTTACCAGTTTTTAAGAGGTCATGGGTTCAGTCCCTGGCATGTGCACATGAGCACACAAAACACAATTATTATCCCATTACTCAGAGAGGTTGAAAGGTCTCCGAAAGGAGTCCCTCACTCAAGTCCCGGGAGAGCACACTCAAGAACACTCGAGAGACCATCTTGCTGCAAAACACACGAGGCAGTTTAATGTCGGAGCTCCAGGCCACTCATACCTCACACAGGAGATAGGGTAGTCGACCAAGAACCTCAAAAGCATAGAGTTTTTATAGGCAAAGGCAAAGGTCGGGAAGGCAGGAGGCTTTGGCGCGGTCGCACATGATTGGCTATTTTAAACATCTGAACAGCAGCAAAGCAGGCCCAATGTAGGGTGGGACTAACTTCACGGAAATAGCCCTTTGTTCCTGTTCTTCCTGGAACTCGTGGGCGAATGCTTATCTGACTATAAGTCCTTGAAACATCATGTGCTGGGCTCCCGTAATGCTCAGTAGTCTATTGTTTCTTTGGCCTTGTACTTTCTGTAGCTAATCACTGAGGCCCAGGGCTAGCAATCTCGTGGTCCTGCAATTTTAACTATTTATATCTCTGAATTAGAGAGCCCTACTACTCTTGTCATTCTGAGCTAACTAAAAATCTTCTTCAAGGTAAGTAGTATTAATAGGTCCCAGTGTTTGTGGTCTGTTTCCAGCATGATAGCCAGGTGACCCTGCTTACTGCTACTCTCCCCTTTGTAATATCCCTCCTTTATGGAATTGGGCTCATCTGTGTGGCCATTAGGATAACTTTGAAGGATCTAAGTGTGACCTTTAAAGCTGGAGGGTAAAAGACCTTGCAGCCTTTTGCTCTGTTTCAGACATGACTTCCTGTGAAGAGCAGGCTGACTCTGAACTGCCTTCAGTACCAGGATTGCCAATGTATGTCAGCATACAGGCTTTTGTCTTCTGAATCTTATTTTAAAAATCCTTTGCTCTCAGCACTTGGGAAGCAGAGGCAGGTGGATTTCTGAGTTCGAGGCCAGCCTGGTCTACAGAGTGAGTTCCAGGACAGCCAGGACTACACAGAGAAACCCTGTCTCGAAAAAACAAACAAACAAACAAACAAATAAACAAACAAACAAAAAATCCTTTGTGCTGAGCATGATGGCCTAGGCCCTTAATCTCAGCACTCAGGAGGAAAAGGCAGGCAGATCTCTAAGAGTTGGAGGCCAGCCTGGTCTGCAGAGCAGGTTTCAGGACAGCCAAGGCTGTTATACAGAGAAACCTTCTCTTGAAAAACCAAATAATAACAATAATAACAACAATAATAGTCCCTTGCATACTACTCTATCTAGAAACAGAAGACAGAATATTCTACTGTTACAAATCACACAGCTATCATATTTCAGTGTAAGAGACATGTTCTGTTTTTAGATTGCATTGCAAAAGCATACACAATTGCTGCTATACCAGAATTACTTATATCTTAGTGAGAAAATACAGACACACAGAGAGACAGAGAGACAGAGAGACAGAGAGACAGACCACACACACACACACACACACACACACACACACACACACACACACTGACTAGAGATATGACTCAGAAGTTAAGATCATTTGTTGCTATTGCAGAAGATACAGGTTAGATTCCCAGCACACACATGGTGGTTCGTAACCATCTAGAACTACAATTCCAGAGCACCCGTGCTCTCTAATTACCTTTGTGAGTATGTAGAGCATAGACACGCATGGAGGCAAAGCAGTCCCACATAAAATAAAATGAGAAAATCTAACTTAAAAAACACATTAAACTTTCTACAAACAAACAAAAGCAATACAATTTTAAAATAGAGACTTGGATATAGCAGCTGTTAGAGTGTTTGCCTACTGGGCTTGAAGCCCTGGGTTGGATCTCAGTACTTGGTAAACTGGGCGAGATATGAGGATGCAGGCTTAGAATTTCAGCTCTCAGAAGTCAAGGGAGATCAGGTGTTCAAGGTCAGGCTCAGCTAGATAGCTCATGGCTCAGCTTCGTGAAACCTTGTCTCAAAAACAAAATGTTTAGAATGTGGGAAGACTGGAACGTAGGACACTAAATGACGGGATGGGAGGCTGTGAGATTGTTAGGAAGGGCTTCCTTGGAGGGGTAACACGCAGAGACCTGAGCAGGAGAACTTACTGTCCAGTCATTAGGAACAGAGCAACACCCATTCAACAAGCAAAGGGTACACAAGCAGACATCTGGTAGACCTTCCAAGGAGCAGCAGCAGGTGGTGTGGCTGGAGTCAATGGAAGACAGGGAGAAGACAAGTTCAGAGAGTTGATGCAAGAGAGATGGGATCTCATGATCTGACCCACATTGGAAAAGGAAGTAAGCTCTGAAACAGGGGGACCAGTCAGGGAGTCACTTCTGGACTTATGAAAGAGGGGTGGCTTGGACCACCATGGCAGCGATGGAGAGACTTGATGTGTTTGGATATATGCTGAAGATGGAGTAGGAGTTGATGCTGGTTCGGATTTAAGGTGACTGTCAGTTGGATGTGGCAGGTGGTTAGGAACACATTAGCACTTAGGACCTCAAGGCAGGGGATGGTCATGACCTAAAACCTACCTAGACTACACAAAAAGGTTAAGGCCAACCTGGACCACAGAGTGGTCTCAAAGTCACTTTTGTTTTAAATATCTGTTCTGATGTTAATCAGATTTCTGAAAGCCAGGATGTTAGAAAACAAAAACTTCTCTGTTTCTGTCTCTCTGTCTGTCTTTCTGTATCTCTGTCTCTTTGTCTTTCTGTATCTCTGTCTCTCTGTCATTGTCCTTCCCATTCTCTTTAACCTCTCGCAGCACCAGGAGACAAAGCCAAGGTCTTGGGTTTGCCAGGCCAGCACTTCACCTCTGAGCTATACTCCTAGCTTGTGTTCTTTCTTTTTCTTTTCTCCTTTCTTTGAGATGAGGTCTTCTATGTAGCCCTGCCTGTCCTGGAACTCACTATATAGACCAGGCTGGCCTTGAACTCATAGAGATCTATCCACCTCTGTCTCAGTGAGTGCTGCAATTAAGGCTTTCTTGACCACTCCCATCTTTCTTCTTCCTTTTTAATGCTACTTTGTCCATTTGCTCTCCTGGTTTACATGCTACCTTTCTATTAAATTTGCTTCTACCCAGGCATGATGGTCCACATCTTTAATCTCAGCACTCAGGAGGCAGTGGTAGGAGGATCTCTGAGTTTGAGGCTAGCCTGATCTACAGAGAGTCCCAAGGCAGTTAGGGCTACACAGAAAAGCCCTATCTCAAAAAAAAAAAAATGTTACATACTAATTCTCTTTCTTTCATGATTTATGATTGTCTGATTGTCAAAACAGCCTGTGTTCTTCTCTGTACTGAGGAGTGTGTCTAACACAGTGGTTCTCAATATTCCATACAGCTCTGAATGTTTTAGTGACTCCCAACCATATATTATTTTCATCACTGCTTCATGTCTGTAATTTTGCTACTGTTCTCAATCATAATGTAAATATCTGTGAGACACACACACACACAAACACACACACACACACACACACACACATAAATATATATATATATATATATATATATATATACAAAATATAAGTATATATGATATGTGACCCCTGTGAAAGGATCGTTTGACCCCCTCCCCCAAAGAGGTTGAACCCCACGGGCTGAAAAGAACTACTACTGGTCTAAGACATCAATATAGTATTGTAATAATTGACCTAGGCAAAGACTCACAAATGTACACATTAATTAAAAGTGTATTCTTTTAATGTGTATGTGTGAATGTCTGTCTGTCTGTCTACCTGTATTTATATATGTATGTATGTATGTATGTATGTTGTATGTATGTATGTATGCATGTATGTATGTATGTATGTGAATACCATGTTCATGCCTGGTATTTTTGGAGGTCAGAAGAGGACATTAGATCTCCTGGAATTGTATTTCCAGATGGCTATGAACCATCATGTGCGTGCTGGGAATCAAACTTGGATCCTCTGCAATAGTAGTAAATATTCTTAACTACTGAGCAATCTCTCCAAACTCTAACTTTCTTAGTCTCTAACATTAATAACTATGCCCTCCATTTGGATGGAGGCTTTCTTCGTTTTCTTATAATGCTTCATGTCTTCTACCCCATATGATCTCTATGACCTTCTGAAGATGAGCCGGGCAAAGTACCATGTGATGCAATGGACCAAAGCTGAGCAAAGCTTTGTGGTTGGTTATGAGTGTTCTGAATAAAAACATTAAAAGCAGAAGGTCAAGGCTGAATGGAAGTGCTTCTTCTGCCATATCGAGTTGTCATTGTACTATAAACAAACACAGTCATGTGTTCTTTAATGATAGAAATATGTTCTGAGGCATAGTTGGGGATTTCACCACCATGTGAATATCACAGGGCGATGACACAAACTAAGATACTTACGCTATCATTGCGCTCTATGATTTTATGGCTCCACTCTCACATGCGTGGTTCATCTTGGACCAAAATGTCATGTGGCACATGGCTGTTGCTATAAAATGAGGTATGATGTGACAAGTGATAGTATGGACAGGAAAGAAGAATGAGTCTTGGAAACACAGAGGCAGAAAATTAGACTAAGCAAAGTCCCAGAGAAAGACCCAGAATACACCTAAATACTTCACCAGGCGTCACATGGTGATGTTCTTGGCACGAATGTGCAGTGAAGTTGGCCCAGTAGAAAGTCATACATATAAGGAGCAAAAATAATGATTGAATCTGTCATAAATAATATTTCTTTGTAACTAAGCACAGAAAATATTATTTTACCACACAGGGGGAAATAATACTTTGGAAAACAGGAGCCTTTTCCAGGCATCAAGAATGCTATGAAATCTCTGCTGCTAAGAAGTTTCATCAGGTTTGTAAGTGATGTTGAATCATCTTTGACTTTGGAGAGAACTGAAACTTGGACTAGTCAGGTCCTGTATTTTTATTTACACTGAGATAAGAGATGGCCAAGTAGATGACAGGAGTTTTGGGATCTTCCCACTCTGTGGACAAGGGCAGGAGAGGACCTGAGAACACATTTCTGGCTCTGTAGGAGGTGGCAGAGTAGACTACAGGTGTTGGAGATCAGGTATCTGCACACTGAGATTCTCTTGGGTCAGAGTATTTTAGGTAGAACCTTGTATGGTCTCCATGTAGCCAGAGTAGCCTATGCAATCAGGGGCAATGGAGCTATTGGACATTTACTCTAGAAATCCAATTTAAAGAAATATTTGATTCAGTACTAGGAATAGTGGTGCAAACTGTTAGTTCTAAGACTCAGGAAACAGAGGTAGGCAGAGTTCAAGGCCAACCTGGTCTACATAATGAGCTCTAAGCCAGACATGTTTATTCAGTGAGACCTTGTCTGAAGGAGGAAAAAAAGAAAACAAAGAAAAGAAAAGAGGAAAAAAACATTCGTGGCTACTAGGACATCTCATAAAGTTCTTTCTCTATACTTTTCAAAAGAATAGGGGCAGCCAATTCATCATGCTTTATTTTTTTTCCTTTAAATTTTGTTTTGTTCTTTTGAGACAGGCTCTTATATATCCTAGATTAGCCTTGAACTCACAATATAGAGGAGACTGGTTTCAAACTCCTGATCCTGTCTCTAACTTTGTAGTGTTGAGATTACTGGTGTGTACTATTAAGCCCAGATCGTTATGTGTGTTTGTTTAGAAAAGGTCTACATCATCTAAGTTGGCCTAGAACCTTATACATAGCTGAGCACGACCTTAAACTGCTCATCCTCTGCCTCTTTCACCCTAGTGTTGGGATTAGAGGTGTGAACCATCAGAACTACCTATCATTATATCTGAGTAATAGAATTTGCCTGCCTTTCTTTCCTTCCTTCTCCTTCCTTCCTTCCTTCCTTCCTTCCTTCCTTCCTTCCTTCCTTCCTTCCTTTTCTTCCTTCCTTCTTTCTCTTATTCTTCCTTTCTTATTTTGTTCTTGCTATTTTTGAGATAGAATTTCAGACTGAGTCCATCTTGGCTGACCCGGAGCTCACCGTGTAGACCAGGTTGGCCCTCTGCCTTGCCAGTACTGGGATTATTGATGTGCATCACCTTTCTGGATGAATTTTCTTTTTAAAAGAATGTCTCTAAAACATACTGTTTATTTTATATGTATGGTTCTTTTACCTGCATATATATCTGTGTAATGTTTGCATGTCTAGTGCCCCAATAGACTAGAAAAGGCTGGTTGATACCTTGGTGCTGAAATTATAGATGGCTGTGAACTGCCATAACAATGCTCTGAACTGAACCTGGGTTTCTGTAAGAGCAGCCAGTGCTCTTACCCACTTACCTCTCCTGATTTGAGTAATATAATTTTGTTTAAAACTTCCTCAGGAGAAATCTAATCAAATATCAAATTGCACACACACATACACATGCATTCATGCCTGTGTATGTATAAAAAGATTGTATTCACATAATTCTAGTGCAATAAAAATTAATCCGTAGCATATGCTTATATGGTGAAACTGGGAGTACTGTCCGCTCAAATCCTCTTTCCTTTAATCCTTCTTTGACTTCCTAATGTGTACTTGGACTTTTCTAGTTCTCAAAATACAGAATAAATTATTTCTTAAGTAGGAAAATAAATCACAATTGCACATTAAGATACTAGCAGTGAAAAAAAAAATAAGGAAATGTTTAAAATTTCAAGAGAATGTGATATCCTAATTTTGGCATAAGCGAGTGACCTGAATTTTGACATGGGTGTTCTTGCACAGAGGTAACATGAAAGAGTGAAGAGAAAACCAAGTTTATGGACGTCTTATCTTCGCTTCACATTGTCATGCCCCTACTTAGCTTGGATCATAAAGTGAAATTATAAGTAACCCTTCCCTTGCTTTCTCGGTATTTCTTCATAAGGAGGTGAAAGCTTCCTTGCAGCAGTTAGCAGACTTTGCCCAGGAGTCCATGAATGGTTATAACTACAAGAAAGATTGCTAAGCTCAGAGACAAGAAAAGAGCAAAAGCCAAGCCCTTTCCTTAGGATCTGCTCTGATCCCAGTGAGATCTGCACGACCATTTAATTATAATTGCCATCATTTTCAATGACAAAACAAATAATAAACTTGATTGTGGTGGCACATGACTGTAAGTGTGGCGTTCTGGAGCATGCTGCACTTGGGCTACCTGTGGGTTTGAGGTCATCTTGGTTACGTAGCAAGGTACTGAGACCCTAGACCTTGGCTTTTCAGAGACAAATAAAAAGGAATGGGGAGACTGGGTGTGGTTTAATCTCAGGAGATGTCTATGAGTTTGGAGTCAGCATTCAGCATCATCTACAGAGTGAGTTTCAGGCCAGTCAGAGCTACATAGTGAGACCCCGTCTCAATATATATAATCACCTGAAGGAAAAATGGACTAATTGTAGTTTTTTAGAAAAAGGAATTTCGCCGGGCGGTGGTGGTGCACGTCTTTAGTCCCAGCACTTGGGAGGCAGAGGCAGGCAGATTTCTGAGTTTAAGGCCAGCCTGGTCTACAGAGTGAGTTCCAGGACAGCCAGGGCTACACAGAGAAACCCTGTCTCGAAAAACCGAAAAAAAAAAAAAAAGAAAGAAAGAAAGAAAAAGGAATTTCACTTTTGAGTTCAACTGAAGGTTTTACTATATGGGAGATGTGTTCTTCTAACTATCAGCAATTCTTATCTTAAATTTCTATTTTGCTTTGAGATAGTTATTACCACTTCTAAAATGAATTTCTGTAGCTAAGAGCATAAACTAGGGCTAACTAGAACCTAGTTTATCTTTGAAAGACAAACACATCACAGAATTTTGCCAAGCACTTTTTTGTTCCCAATTTACTCGAGTGAATACTCAGGATCATGTGATCTCATGCATTTATTTTATTCAACTGCTATTAGTGCTAATTCAATCAATAAGTAAGGACGTCCCAGACTGCCTGGAAAATAGTCATCTGTCTGGTTTGTACTAGTCACAACAAAGGAAACTTAGCCAAGGTGAGTCAGACCTAGTGTGGCTGACAGGCTTGGCAGGGAGACAGGCATGATTTACAGACTTAAGATCAGAATACAAAGGTGAACAGATGAAAAAACAATGAACTGGACTTCCTAAGTATAAATAGGAAGAGCTGTTTCTTTCCCTTTGTTTATAAAATTAAAAATAACACACTTAAGCTATAATGCTACATATTTTCACAAAATGATTTATTTTATTTTTGAGACAGAAATATGTATTTCAGGCTAACCTTCAACTATCTGCATAATCAATGCAAGCACTCAAAGAAGTGAGCTACGTCTCTAGTCCACTGTCATTCTGCTTCTGTTTCTCCAGATATGCTATCACCAAGTAGTCTAGGCTAGCCTAAAACTTGCAATCTTGCTTCTGGCTCCCCAGTGCTGGGATTACACATGTGAGTCAACAACCTTCTCCAAGTTGGTTACTTTTCTATAGGTTTCTTTCTTATAAATTAGGTCATATTTTGGTCTACTATGTAATATTCAATTTGAGCCATGCTGTGGATTAAATTTAAGGTCTTCTACACAAGTAGCATACCTTCTTGTACTGAACTATAGTCTCACCTTAGGCCATGACTTTTTTTCTCTCAGACAGGACCTCAATTAGCCAAGGCTAGCCTCAAACTCACTATGTAATTTAAGGTGATCTTGAATTTTCTCATCCTGCTCTCTCCAGCTCTTAAGCAGTGGGATTATTGATATATTCCACCAAGTCAAGGAGGATTATAGAAACTGATACTCAGAAGCTTTATGCACATTAAGCAAACCCTCTATCAATGGAGCCACATAGATCATAATTTTAAATGTTCTGAAGTAAGACAAAATGTTGTGTGTAACACTATTCCTGAGGAATCCATGAAGAAATGTCTACCTACCAGAGGGAGAACCGATAACAGATCAAACTATTACACCATCAATGTCCAGTGTGGTGAGCCAATGAGTTTTATTGAGGTTATTTATAGAAGTATATGTGAGGGGTTACTTAGAGAAGCAGAGATGATGGAAAGACCATTCCAGAATCTATTCTGGATCACAAAAGCTGGAAGCCTAAAGTACACTGCACAGCCTACAGATAGTTCACCATGTTGGAGGGTGTCCTTTTCAGATTGCTCAACTAATCTCTGTTTCTTCCAGGCAGCTCAGCCTAACTCAGTGTCTCTCAGCAGTCGTTAATGTATATATGTATATATAAATATATATATATATATATATATATATATATATATATATAACACATACATACACATGTATGTGAGCAAGAGAGACAGTCTTAGTTAATTTTCTATTGCTGTGACAAAATACTATGGCCAAGGCAACTTATGAAAGAAAGCATTTAATTTGGTGTTTATTGTTTCAGAGGGTTAGAGATCATGATGGTAGAGTGAATCCATAGCAGTGGCACTAGCTCACATCTTCGTACTGATCTGTAAGTAGGAGGTAGAGTAAGCACTGAGAATCTCATGAGTTCTTTGAAACTTCAAAGACCATCCCTAGTGACACACTTCCTAAAACAAGACCATAGCCTGTAATCCTTTCCAAACAGTTCTGCCAACTGTGGACCAAATATTCAGTCAATGGGGCGGGGAGGATATTTTAATTAAACCACTGTGTGTGTATCTGTGCAGGGGGGAGCTTAGTGAATCTATTCTGCTTCAGGGACTTCCTGAACCTACTGAATTGTTACTTTCTGAGTTTTAATGAGCTTCCTTGCAGGATGGAATGTTTCACCTCCCCTTTAATATCTTATGTCTTAATGAGCTTTCCTTCAAGCTGGATGGGTTTTATCTAAAAGAATATTGCTATATAGCATATGACCTTCTGTCTGATTAGCTGCTTCCAGTATTATGATTAAGTATATGATTTGGTCACCCTCTGGGTATAGTTTATCTGTAAAATGAAGATTTACACTGGCTAATTTCTAAAGGACTTTTTCTTTTTTGATCCTATAAAAGCAAGTATCTTTTAAATTTTTCCTTTAAAATAAAATAAATGGGAAGTCTGAGACCTCTTAGTATGAAAATATAAGGAAATATAAATCAGGAAGATGTGTAGTAATTTTGGTCAAGGAGAAACATTTTCATCCTACAAATCCCCCCACCTCAAAATTAGAAGTGAGTTGGAGAACTTACTTGGCTCTTACTGTGCAAGCATGAAGACTTGGGTTTAATCCTCTGCACCCAAATAAAAATGTAGGATGTGAGAGCCTGCTAGCATCTCTAATCCTAGCACTAAGAAGATGGAGATAGGAGGATCCCTGATATTTGTTGGTCAGTTAGTCAGCCAGAACTGACAAACTCAAAAAGCAATGAGAGATCCTGTCTCAACAACAACAACAACAACAAACAATTAAAAACAAAAAAATACCAAGATGGAGTGTAATTGAAAAAGACACCTCTGGCCTCCATATACACATACACTCATATACAAATACATGTAGGTGAAATGAAAATTCCACCCACTGTATGTACATGTATTGAATATCATTTTAAATAGGTTTGTAATATAGTTTTATGCCATCCTTTACAAAATGAGTTTTCATTCACTGCTGTTTTCCCAAGGGAGGAAATTTAGATGTTGGTTTTGTCTGTGTAGGAAGTGTGTGGGCAGAGCTCTCAGCTTTCAGGAAAATTCTTCCTTCATAGAAAGAGGCTTTCCAGATGTTCTTTGAATCATTTCCATGAAAACACTGAAAGGCTAGGAAGAAGAAATTTTCACCAATAATTGCTTATTGGTGGGGCATCCTGTAGATGCTTCTACCTTTCTATGAGTTAGGAATGGGAATTGAGCCAGGAGTAGTGCAGCATCTTTGTAATTCTAGGGTTTGGGAGGGAGAGGCAGGAAGGGCAGGAAGATCACAAGTTCTAGTTCAACGTGGGCTACTATGCTAGATGGTTTTATGTCAACTTGACACAAGCTAAAGTCATCTGAGGGACTTGAGGAGGGAACCTCAATTAAGAAAATGTGTCTGTAAGATCAGGTTGTAGGCAAGCCTCTAGGGTATTATTTTAAAATTAGTGATTGATGGGGGAGGGCCCAGACCATTGTGGATGTTGCTATCCCTGGGCTGGTTGTCCTAGGTTTTCTAAGAAAGCAGGCTGAGCAAGCCAGTAATCAGCACTCTTCCATGACTCCAGCATTAACTCCTGCCTTCAGGTTCCTGCCCAGTTGGAGTTTCTGTCCTAACGTTCTTCCATGATGAACAATAAGCAGTGTGGAAGTGTAAACTGAGTAAACCCTTTCCTCTGTAACTTGCTTTCTGGTCATGATGTTTCATTGCAGCAACTGTAAACCAAACTAAAACAGCTACATAGCAAAACTCTCTCAGAAAACAAAATAAGCAAAAAGTATGGAAGCATAAAAGGAAGGGACAAGAAGGTTTCGAGGCTGTGGACAGAGACAGATGTTCCAGAGCTAACCTAGAGTGTTGAGTTAACCCTCCAAAAGCACAGCAGACTGCTGAGGTGTTATTATAGTGTGAATGTCTATGTCCTCTAAAATTCATATGTTAAAATATTAATACTAAATCCCAACATATGATGCTCTAGTCTGCTTTCTATCTATATAACAATCTAACCAGGGTCAGGTAATTTGTAAAGAATAGAGATTTATTAGCTCTGTGATTCTGAAGGCTGGGAAGTCTAGGGATATTGTCTTAATTACTGTTCAAGGGACACCATAACCAAGGCAAGGCAACTTTTATAAAATAAAGCATTTAATTAGGAGGTTGCTTATAGTTACAGAGAGCTGGTCCAGGATCATCGTGGTGGAAAACGGACAGGCATGATACTGGAGCAGTATCTCAGAGCTTTACATTGTAATCTACAGGCACAGAGCGAGAGGGAGGCAGAGAGAAGAGAGAGAGACACACACAGAGAGAGACAGAGAGAGGCTAGGCCTAGTATAAACTTTTGAAATCTCAAAGTTGACCCTTGTTGCATTTTGTCTAAGCTCTGCCCCACAGTTACGTGGCAAAAGCCTGGTATGCCTGACTCCTCTCTTTCTTGTTCTCTTGCCTTCTTCCTTCCTTCCTTCCTTCCTTCCTTCCTTCCTTCCTTCCTTCCTTCCTTCCTTCCTTCTCCGTCTCTCACTCTCTCTGCCTTTCTCTGCCTCTAACTTCTTAGCCCCCTCCGCATGCGCCGAATAAACTCTATGCTATGCGATGCGATGCTATGCTATGCTATACTGTTGTCCTGTGGCTGGTCTCTCAGTGGGAAGGATGTCTTAGCATGAGCCTGTCAAGGCACCCCCTCCCCCATACCTCATCACATACCCACCAAACATATTCCTCCTCTCTTTATCTTTTTATAAACACATCAACCCTCAATGGCACACCTCCACCAATAAGACTACATCTTCTAATCCTTCCTAAACCATTCACCAACTGGGACCAAGCACTCAAATATCTGAGTCTATGGGAGCCACTCTCATTCATATCAGCACAGGTATGGTACATCTGGTGAGAGAAGATGGCTGTATTACAATATGGCAAAGGCAATGTGTAGTATGTCTGCTCTTTCTTTATAAAGCCACCAGCATATATGTATATGTATAATGTATAATGATAATGTATAATGTATACATATATGTGTGTGTGTGTGTGTGTGTGTGTGAGAGACCTTTTTTTAACCCAAATCACCTCCCAAAAACCTTACCTCCAAATGCCACCAGTATATGAATGTAGAAAATATATTCAAAATACAATATTGGCAATGAACATTTTGATGTACTGGCCTTTGGGATGTGATTGCATCACAATGAGAGACCTCAAGAGTGGAACTAGTGTCTTTATAAAAGGGGCCTAATGGGCTGGAGAGATGGCTCAGTGTTTAATAGCAAGCTCTGCTCTTCCAGAGGAGCAAGCAGACAGAGTTCATGTTCTTTTCTGTAAGTGGGTAATGAATTTCCTGCTGTTTGTGAGGTCCAATCAATTGGGTCAAACTGAAACACTTGCCATGGACAACCCAATAAAATGCAGCAGCTCATCCACTTGAAAAAACAGGCCTGTAATCATAGAATTTAGGAGGTTGAGTCAGGAAGAGGAATCAAGTCAGAGAACATCCGGGCTGCACAGCAGGACCCAGTCTCAACCCAGCTGAACAAGCAAAGGCACAGAAGAAAAACAGATTCCTGAGCAGACTAAATAAATGTTACAAATCCCACCCAAGAAAGGTTGTTGATTGACAGACACACCCCTCAGTGTCCTCAGGGTTGCTCTGCTTATGATTCATATGCAGATATAACAGTTTTTCTGATGTATTTACAAAGACCAAGGGAGAATAGAATACATCATAAAAAAAAAATCTCGTATTTCACTCCTAGACTGCACACTGGTAAGGAAAGACAGGGAGCCAAACTTTCAGATGGTGAGAGAAACCTCAAACTGTTACATGCTCAAGGAATTGCCACACAACTGTCTGGGGTCATTTCCCACAGGCAAGTCTCTCACTGGAGGCTCGGCTTTAAGAACAGACTGCATGAAGCTGGGTGGGGTAGCTCACTCCTTCAAGCCCAGCACTCAGAAGGCAGAGGCAGGGGATCTCTTGAGTGTGAGGCCAGCCTGGTCTACAAAGGGAGTCCAGGACTGCCAGGACTATTACACAGAGAAACCCTGTGAGAGAGAAGAGAGAGAGAGAGAGAGAGAAGAGAGAGAGAGAGAGAGGAGGGGAAGTGGAGGGGAGAGGGAGAGGGAGAGAGGGAAAAAGGAAGAGGGGAAGGAAAGGGGAGAAGGAGGGAGAGAGGGAGGGAGGGAGGGAGGGAGGGAGGGAGGCAGCCTACTTTAGAATTTTTTTAACAACTGATGACCTGATTCAGTTTGAAAACTTACAATTTGCTTTGAGTATTATATTTAAGATGGTAGAAAATTGACTGAGGGAAAGAATTATTACCTCAAGTGGTGTGCTCAGATATTTGTTCTCTTCTTAGTATTCAATTAAAATACAGCTTTTGTTAAAATACTCACATTTATGATTTTTACCTTAGTTTATTGGACCTTAGTAAGTAAGCTAGAACAGTAATTCACTTGACTGGTAAAGAATTGTGAGATATCAGGTAACAGTGTATAGCTCTCGTTGTTTCATTTGTTTTGACAGTGTTGCACTGTGTATCCCTGGCTGGCTTGGAAGTCACTCTATAGACCAGCTTCCCCTTAACTGTCTTCGTCTTTAGAGGCACCACCAACCTAGCACTCTTGTTTAGACAATAAGAAAGCTATCTTGTGCTGGGCAGTGGTAGCGCACACCTTTAGTCCCAGCACCTGGGAGGCAGAGGCAGGAGGATTTCTGAGTTCAAGGCCAGCCTGGTCTACAGAGTGAGTTCCAGGACAGCCAGGACTACACAGAGAAACTCTGTCTCGAAAAACAAAACAAAAAAAAAGAAAGCTATCTTGTATTAGAGTAAGGTAAGTCCATATGGTCATCATTCAAGATATACTAAACTCTAAGGATTTCAAATGAAGAGACTTAAGGAAATTTTTTTTTTTTAGTTATTAGTAGACATGCACAAAAGAAAAATCAAAAGTGACATGCATTTGGGGATAATTTTATAGCAAAATTCCTTAGCTTTATATCAAATATCACTTTGTTAATCAAATTATATTTGAATTATCCAAAAAATGTCAGTTTAAGATAGGTAAAAAATTACAGCCCGAGAACATTATTAGATGAAATTTATAGCCTTATAATTAAATGAAGGCGACATTTGCCATATCAAAGGAACCATTTAAGAACATTTCCACCAAAATCTGGATAATGAGTTTACTCTTGCATGCTGTTTGGTGATTCCTAGATAGTGTGTTTAAGTGCAAGATGACAAAGAAGAAATGGCTTATTTATAGCAGTATTAAAATAAAGGGGAAAGTCTGAGCCCTTAGTATGAAATAAAGGAAAATAAAATCAGGAAGATTTTGTAGTAATTTGGCCCAAGGAGAAACTTTTTCATCCTACAAATCCCCCCACCTCAAAATTAGAAGTGATTGGAAATTTATTTGGGCTCTTACGGTGCAAGCAGAAGAGGGGTTTAAAATCCTCTGCACCCAAATAAAAAATGTGGGAAATGTGAGAGCCTGCAAGCACTCTAACCTTTAGCACTAAGAGAGGGGAGATAAGAGGATCCCTGTATTTGTGGTCAGATTCCAGCCAGAAACTGAAAAACCCAAAAAACCCAATGAAGACCCTTCTCAACAACAACAACAACAACAAACAATTAAAAAAAAAAAAAAATTTTACCAAGATGGAGTGAAATTTTAAAAAAGACCCTCTGGCCTCCATATACACATACACTCAATACAATACATGTATGAAATAAAATTCCACCCCCTGTATGTACATGTATTGAATATCTTTTTAATGGGTTTTGTAATATATTTATGCCACCTTTACAAATGATTTTCATTCACTGTTTTTTTTCCCCAAGGGAGGAAATTTTAGATTTGGTTTGTCTGTGTAGGAAGTGGTGGCAGAGCTCTCACTTTCAGGAAAATTCTTCCTCAAGAAAGAGGTTTCCAGAGTTTCTTTGAATTTTTTACCCCCCAGGGAAAAACCCCCACTGAAGGCTAGGGAGAAAATTTCACCAAAATTGCTTATTGGGGGCATCCTGTAGATGCTTCTACCTTTCATGAGTTAGGAAGGGGAAATTTGAGCCAGGAGTAGTGCGATCTTTGAAATTTCCCTGGGTTTGGAGGGAGAGGCAGAAGGCGGGAAAAATCCCCAGTCTAGTTCAACGTGGCTACAGGGCTAGATGGTTTATGCAACTGACACAAGCTAAAGTCTTCTGAGGGACTTAGGAGGGACCTAAATTTAAGAAAATGTGTCTTAAGATCAGGTTGTAGGCAAGCCTCAAAGGGTATTTTTTTTTAAAAATTAGTGATTGAGGGGGGGGGGCCAGACCATTGTGGATGTTGCAAATCCCGGGCTGTTGTCCTAGGTTTTCTAAAAAAAGCAGGCTACCCAGCCATAACAGCACTTTTCATGACTCCAGCTTTAACCTCTGCCTTCGGGTTCCGCCCATTTGGAGTTTTCCTTGGCCCTTTAACTTTCCCTTCCATGATAACAAAAAAGTGTGAAGTGTAAACTGGTAAACCCTTTCCTCTGTAATTTTGCTTTCGGGTCAAAATTTTTAACATTCCCAGCAACGTAACCAAACAAAAACAGCTACATACAAAACTCTCTCAAAAACAAAATAAGCAAAAAGTAGGGAAGAACTAAAAGAAGGGACAAAAGGTTTCGAGGCGGGACAGAGACAAAATTCCAGATTTAACCTAAGTGTTGAGTTAACCCTCCAAAAGCACAGCAGAACTGCTAAAAATTTGGTATTATATGGAATGTCTATTCCCTAAAATTCATAGTTAATTAATTAAAATACTAAATCCCAAAAATATATCTCTAGTCTGTTTTCTATCATATACAATCTACCCAGGGTCAGTAATTTGTAAAGAAAAGAAATTTATTAGCTCTGTGATTCTGAAGGCTGGAAGTCTGGGGAAAATTTGGGTCTTAATTACGTAAAAAGGGACACCATAACCAACAAGGCAACTTTAAATAAAAAAAAGCATTTAATAAGGGGTTGCTTATAGTTACAGGAGCGGTCGGGAAATCATCGTGGGGGAAAACGGACGGGGCATGATACTGGAGCAGTACTCAGAGTTTTTCTTGTAATCTACGGAAACAACAAGGAGGCAGGGGAGAGAGAGAGAGACACACCAGAGAGAGACAGAGAGGGGGCACCCTATATAAACTTTTGAAATCTCAAAGTTGACCCTTGTTAGCTTTTTGTCTAAGCTCGCCCCAAAATACGGGCAAAAGCCTGGAAGCCTGACTCCTCCTTTCTTGTTCTCTTGCCTTCTTCCTTCCTCCTTCCTTCCCCCTCCCCTTTTCCTTCCTTCCTTCCTTCCTTCCTCTCGTCCTCACTCCTCTCCTTCTCTGCCCTAACTTCTTAGCCCCCTCCGCATGCCCGAATAAACTCTTTTGCTAAGGGCAAGCGATGCTATGCTTTTGCAATACGGTTGTCCGTGCTGGTCTCTCATGGGAGGGATTTTCCTTACATGACCCTGTCAAGGCACCCCCCCCCCCCCCCATACCTCATCACATACCCCCAAAAAATTCCTTCCTCCTTTATTTTTAATAAACACATCAACCCCCCAAGGGACCCCCCACCAATAGACTACATCTTCCCTAATCCTTCCTAAACCATTCACCAACGGGGAAACCAAGCACTCAAATATTGAGTCTAGGGGAAACCCAAACCCCCCTTCAAAACAGCACAGGTATGGTACATCGGGTGAGAGAAGAAGCTGTATTACAATAGGGCAAAGGCAATGTTAGTTTTCCCTGCTTTTTTCTTTATAAAGCCACCAGCATAAAATATGTAAAATTGGTATAATGATAATGTAAAAATGTATACAATATTGTTTTGTGGTGTGTGTGTTGTGTAGAGACCTTTTTTTAAACCCAATCACCTCCCAAAACCTACCTCCAAAGGGCCACCAGTTATAAATTAAAGAAAATATATTCAAAAACAAATTGGCAATGAACATTTTGATGTACTGGCCTTTGGATGTGTTTGCATCACAATGAGAGACCCAAAGGGAACAGTGTCTTTATAAAAGGGGCCTAATGGCTGGAGAGAGGGCTCAGTGTTTAATAGCAAGCTCTGCTCTTCCAGAGGAGCAAGCAGACAGAGTTCATGTTCCTTTTCTGTAAGTGGGTAATGAATTTCCTGCTGTTTGGTAAAGGTCCAACCCAATTGGGTCAAACTGAAACACTTGCCATGGACAACCCAATAAAAGGAAAGCACTCATCCCACTTGAAAAAACGGGCTGTAATCATAGAATTAGGAGGGGGGAGTCGGAAGAGGAATCAAGTCAGGGAACACCCGGGGCCCCCCCCCTGCACAGCAGGACCCAGCCCTCAACCCAGCTGAAAAAGCAAAGGCACAGAAGAAAAACAGATTCCTAGCAGACTAAATAAATGTTAACAAATCCCCACCCAAAAAAGGGTTTTGTTGATTGACAGACACACCCCTCAGGGGTCCTCAGGGGTTGCTCTGCTTATGATTCATATGCAGATATAACAGTTTTTCTGATGTATTTACAAAGACCAAGGGAAATAGAAAACATCATAAAAAAAAAATCTCGTATTTCACTCCTAGACTGCACACTGGTAAGGACAAACAGGGAGCCAAATTTTCCCGATGGTGAGGGGAAAACCTAAAAACTGTTACATTGCTCAAGGAATTCCCAAACACAACTGTCCTGGGTCATTTCCCACAGCAAGTCTCTCACTGGGGCTCGGCTTTAAGAACAGACTGCATGAAGCTGGAGGTGGGTAGCTCACTCCTTCAAGCCCCCCAGCACTCAGAAGGCAGAGGCAGGGGATCTCTTAGTGTGAGGCCAGCCTGGTCTACAAAGGGATCCAGGACTGCCCAGACAATTACACAGCAGAACCCTGTGAAGAAAGAGAGAGAAGAAGAGAAAGAAGAGAGAGAAGAAGAGAGAGAGATGAAGAGAGAGGAGGGGAAGTGGAGGGGAGAGGGAAGGGAGAGAGGGAAAGAAGAGGAGGAAGGCCCGGGAGAAGGAGGGAGAGAGGGAGGAGGGAGAGGAGCGGAGGGCGGGAGGAGGGGAGGGAGGAGGGAGGGAGAGAGGAGAGGCAGCCTACTATTAGAATTTTTTAACAACTGATGACCTGATTCAGTTTGAAAACTTACAATTTGCTTTGAGTATTAATATTTAAGATGGTAGAAAATTGACTGAGGGAAAGAATTATTACCTCAAGTGGTGTGCTCAGATATTTTTCTCTTCTTAGTATTCAATTAAAATACAGCTTTGTTAAAATACTCACATTTATGATTTTTACCTTAGTTTATTGGACCTTAGTAAGTAAGCTAGAACAGTAATTCACTTGACTGGTAAAGAATTGTGAGATATCAGGTAACAGTGTATAGCTCTCGTTGTTTCATTTGTTTTGACAGTGTTGCACTGTGTATCCCTGGCTGGCTTGGAAGTCACTCTATAGACCAGCTTCCCCTTAACTGTCTTCGTCTTTAGAGGCACCACCAACCTAGCACTCTTGTTTAGACAATAAGAAAGCTATCTTGTGCTGGGCAGTGGTAGCGCACACCTTTAGTCCCAGCACCTGGGAGGCAGAGGCAGGAGGATTTCTGAGTTCAAGGCCAGCCTGGTCTACAGAGTGAGTTCCAGGACAGCCAGGACTACACAGAGAAACTCTGTCTCGAAAAAACAAAACAAAAAAAAAGAAAGCTATCTTGTATTAGAGTAAGGTAAGTCCATATGGTCATCATTCAAGATATACTAAACTCTAAGGATTTCAAATGAAGAGACTTAAGGAAATTTTTTTTTTTAGTTATTAGTAGACATGCACAAAAGAAAAATCAAAAGTGACATGCATTTGGGGATAATTTTATAGCAAAATTCCTTAGCTTTATATCAAATATCACTTTGTTAATCAAATTATATTTGAATTATCCAAAAAATGTCAGTTTAAGATAGGTAAAAAATTACAGCCCGAGAACATTATTAGATGAAATTTATAGCCTTATAATTAAATGAAGGCGACATTTGCCATATCAAAGGAACCATTTAAGAACATTTCCACCAAAATCTGGATAATGAGTTTACTCTTGCATGCTGTTTGGTGATTCCTAGATAGTGTGTTTAAGTGCAAGATGACAAAGAAGAAATGGCTTATTTATAGCAGTATTAAAGGCAGAGGTCTCTCAAAGGGCAGAGATACCAGCTCCTCCCCAGGAGCAGTTGCTTTGACCATATGCTCTACAAGTACCAAGTGGGAAGAACTTGGCTTTTAATTACAAAGTAAAATATCATATTCAAAATTGCATAATTGGTGTTTGCCTTTTGCAATGCAATGAACATAAGGAAGCCTGACGTTAAATGTCTGATGTGTTGCTATGGCATCTTCTCCAGTTTTTACTTTATGCTGCTTCAAACTGCCAGCTATGTTAAATTTCATTCCTTGAGAGTGTTTGGGTGGGGCAGGATAGAGAACATTACAAAGATTCTAATCTACCGGGGGGGGGGGGCTGAGGCAGGAGGATTTCCTTGAGTATAAAGCCAGCCTGGAATATAGAATGAAACTCTCTCTCTCTCTCACTCTCTCTCTCACACACACACACACACACACACACATACACACACACGCACACACACCATCCTAAGACAAAAAGCAAGCACAGAAATAGACAAAAAGAGACAAATAGGGTCTTGATTTGTCCTCAGAGTAGTTACAAGTCTTTCTGAACATAGAAGCTACTTAGTCAAGACGGGTGCCTCTAGCCTACCTGTCGGTAAAAAGAAAGAAAATACAATATATTTTCTGGGGAAAATACAGTGACAGTCAGTTCCTACCCCATTTAAATGAGTAAGCCATTGATACGGAGCGGGGTTCCTCTGTCCCATGAATGTGTCACAGTGCTGGAGGGATCAATGGTAGGATTAGCGTCCCTCTGGATTTTTCCAGTCCAAAAGCAGCTTCAGAATGCACATTATTTGAACAGCAGGGTTGGACTTTGGCTCATCTATGCTGTGACTCTGAAAGAAAGGGAACGGAGGGGGTGGCACATAGTAGCACACACCTAGGACTGGAGGATTGCTATAGATCTAAAGCCAGCTTTGCCAAATGAGCCCCCCTGTCACCTCCCCTCATGTCTGAGGGCGAGAGGAAGACTAAAAAGGTGTAACTGCCAGTGTTATTGTCTCAGGTTCTACTAAATAAGTATATTTGAAGGTCAGTCCCTGCACCAAAGGGGTTGTTTTTATTCACAGTATCTTCCTACAGATCCAAAATGACACAAATAGGCCGTGGAGACAACTTGAGCTCTCTGGTATTTTCCTTGATTTTATAAAATATACATAAAAATCATTATAAGTAATGAAAGGCCAGGAAAAGGTCAAGGCTGTTATTCATCAATCGATCCCTCTGTCTTTAAAAATGCTTCCGTTACGGACGTGTCAAACCTGGATTGGTGGCCAAATCCTATAAGTTCAGCCACCAAGGAAGATTGCTACAGATTGTAGGCCAGCCAAGGGAACATAGCCAGACCCAGTCTATAAAATAATTAATTAGTGACTGGAGATGTAGCTCACTTAATAGGATACTTGGTGAGCACTCACAAACTGTGGCACTGAATACCTAGAATCCAGTCCTCAGTAGATTAAGAGTACAAGGCCATTTTCCTTTGCTCAGTAAATTCTAGGCCAGCCTGGGCTACATGAGACCATGTTCCAAAATATATACCTATGAAACTCCACACCTATAGCCAATGCATACCTTTTAAGTCTAATAAATAAACACCTTGAAAGAAATCCTTATTTCAGAACAACCCAGAATAACCTTGATTTCCCCTGTGCATATCCAATTCCAGTTCCCTTAGACAGAATCCACGATACATAGGCACCTCTCTATGAAATCTTAGAATTCTGACCCCTAGATATTAGACTCTTTCTCGAATCATAAATATTATTTTATATCTTTTTAATGACACTTCCCATATTCTGCCTTATTTGTGAAATTAGAAAAGTTTTTTTCTCCCATCTATTATACCCTTCTGTAGTTTCCCCTTTGTCCTCTCCTCACAGTTCCTATACTCACCCCTTTCCTCCCCATTCACTCCTCCTCTGTAACTTCGGACTCTATGAAGTCCCACAAGAAAACCAAGATATACAACCATAACCTTAGTTATGAAATTTAATAGATTGCTGTTACAAAATACTTTTCAATTTTTAGTTAGTTTTTCTTGAGATAGGATTAGTATAGTGTAGGCTGGCCTTGAACTTGCTATGTATCTAAGGATGACCTTGGCAGCCTCCTGTCTCTATCTGCAAGTGCTGGGATCACAGTGTGCACTATCACGCCTGATTTTATGCAATGCTGGAGTCCAATTTCCACCTTGATGTATATTAGGCAAGGATTCTGTGAACTGAGCTACATGTATAGCTCTTAAAAAGTTTATTTATTCTTTTATAATTTCACACACACACTCATATATATGTGTGTATATATATATATATTATAATATATATATATATATATATATATATATATTAAAAAACACTGAGTTCAAAATCGATGCTACCCAAATGTGTATGACTGTGTTGCCATCCACCAGAGCATACTCATATCCATGAAGAAAACTGACTCTCCCTAACCCCAAAGCCATGAACTGTCTATAGACTCTCAGCTGGAGTGTCTGTCTTGACTGCATTCGGGAAGTTATACAGGATGACAAAAGGTTATTCAAATCTTACTGTGTTTCAGGCACAGTGATGTCATTATGTTGACTTTTATAGTCATGGTGTTATGTATTATATCTGATTAGGTTTGTTTAATAACAGTGCTATTCAAATTATTAGGCCTTGCTAGCTCATGCAGCACTGCTCCTGCATAACAAAAGCACAAACTTAAACTTAACATCCAGCTAGAGTTCTTTTGTACCCATTCAGGGGCCCAGAGCCAAACCACAGGGAGTTAAGGTCTTGAGTGCATGGTTGAGCAAGCAGGTCATTTTGTTCCCTTCTTCTAACCCAATGTGACAAATCCAGCAATGTAGCCCAACGGGGTAGAGAATGTCTATGTCTAAGCATGTGGGAGGTGACGGCTGGAGGATCAGGAGTCTAGTCACCTCTAGACTGAACTATGTGAGGATCTGTCTACATAAATAAGTAAATAATAAACACAGCTAGTACTACATACATCTGTAATATAAGTGCACAGTAGAGTTTCAGAAGGGTCAAGCTAGCTATCTTAGAAGGAATTCAGAGAAACATGACATTAAGCCAAGTTTAGCCTAGGAGGGTAGGAATTACAACATTTTATTAATTCATTTATATCCAATGAGCTGCTTCTTCTTCTCCTTCTCCTTCTCCTTCTTCCCCTTCTTCCCCTCTCCCCTCTCCCCCTCCCCCTCCCCCTCCCCCTCCCCCTCCTCCTCTTCTTCTCCTTCTCCTTCTCCCCCTCTCCCCTCCTCCCCCCTCCCCCTCCTCCCCCCTCCCCCCTCCTCCTCCTCCCCCTCTCCCTCCTCCCCCCTCCCCTCCTCCCCCTCCCCCCTCCCCCCTCCTCCTCCTCCTCCCCCTCCCCCTCCCTCCTCCCCCTCCCCCTCCTCCTCCCCTCCCCCTCTCTCCTCCCCTCCCCCTCCCCTCCCCCTCCTCCCCTCCTCCCCCCCCCTCCCTCCCCTCCCCCTTCTCCTCCTCCTCCCCCTCCCCCTCCTCCTCCCCCTCCCCCCCTCCTCCTCCCCTCCCCCTCCCCCTCCCCTCCCCCTCCCCCCCCTCCTCCTCCCCCTCCCCCTTCCCCCTTCTTCTTCTTCTTTTTCTTTTTTTCTTCTTTCTTTCTCTTCTTCTTTCTTCTTTTCTTCTTCTTCCTTCTTCTTTTCCTCTTTTGCTTTTTAAGACAGGTTTTGGCAATGTAGGTAAGGCTGGCCTCAAACTCTCAGTATTCTCTCTGTCTCAGTCTCCCAAGTGCTTTGATTACAGGCAATAGTCACCACAGCCAATTCTGTTAGGTTCTTATAATCATTAATTTAATGATTTGTAGATTTTCTGGCTTTTCTATAAAGGACTGGGGTTATTTTGTCAATTTGACACAGGTTAGAGTCGTCTGAGAGGAGGAAACCCAATAGAGAAAAATGCCTCCATAAGTCAAGTCTGTAGTACATTTTCTTAATTGGTGATTTATCAGGGAGTGGCCCTGGCAGTCCAGTGGTACCACCACTAGGTTGGTGGTGCTATAAGAAAGCAGCTGAGCTAATGAGCTATGAAGAGCTAACCAGTAGGCTGCCCTCATCCATGGCCTATGCCTTCCGGTTCCTGTCCTAACATTCTTTGATGATACACCATGCTGTGGAAACACAAGCCAATGAAGTCCTTTTCTCTCCAAATTGCTTTGGTCATGGAGTTTCATCATAGCGGAAGTCACTTTTGCTAAGACAGCTGGGGAGCGTCCCTCAAATCACCCAATGAGTGAATATAAAATAATTAATTCTTGATTGATGTTTATCTAATCAGAGTACCTCAGGATGCTATTTCAGATTGTAGGGGCTTTGTAGGTCTCAGTAAACTGTCAGAAATACCTGCTTATTGCCGGGCGTTGGTGGCGCACCCCTTTAATCCCAGCACTTGGGAGGCAGAGGCAGGCGGATTTCTGAGTTCGAGGCCAGCCTGGTCTACAGAGTGAGTTCCAGGACAGCCAGGACTACTCAGAGAAACCCTATTTCGAAAAATCAAAAAAGAAAAAAGAAATGCCTGCTTACAACTGGTTAATGACATCAATAGATTAAAAATTAAATTCACTAAAATAATTTAAAGAACTGCTTTAACCACTTCCAAACAGGTAGAACACATAGATTCCATCCAAATAGGAGTCATCAAAGAAGTAAAAGCCAGCCAGGTGGTGGTGGCGGCGGCCAGGCACGCCTTTAATTCCAGCACTATGGAGGCAGGGGTACGTGGATCCCTGACTCTGCCAACTGCCTGGTCTACAGAGTGAGTTCCAGGACAGCTAGGGCTACACAGAGAAACCCAGTCTCACCCCTCCCCCCGCAGAAAAAGAGTAAAGAAAGATGACCAAGTCCAAACTAGTTGGAAAGCCAGAGAACAAACACTGATCAAGACCACTATGGACAAAGTGGGCTCTGCAATCTTCTGCTTAGAACACACTTCTCATGTGCTTAGTCCAACTGTAAGTCGATCACACGAACTAAGTCTGTTAATTCTTAGGAAATAGAAATTGGATGCATTCTTTACACAAGCACTTTGTAGTCTGTGGTTGTATACCAGGAATGGCGGATCACTCATATAACCCTGATGCTTGTAAGATGGAGATAGAAGAATCAGGAACAGTCTACATACTGAGTCAAGGCCAACCTGAACTACTGAGATTCTGTCTCCAAAAGAAAAAAATTTAAATTAATGTCTTTGCTTAATGCAGAGCAAAAAAAAAAAAAAAAAGAATAAACTGGAAAAGATGAAGAAAGGCAGGCCACGGAGTACAAAAAAAATGTGTCTATTTATTATCTTGTCCTTTTCCTTTTTTAAGAGGATGGATTCTCTGACATCGGTCAGGCTGTCTCAAACTCGAGGGTTCAGTGGATCCTCCTGTCTCAGCTTCCCTAGCAGCTGGGACCATGGGGATTCTCCTTTATTCCTAGCTCTTTTTTTTTTTTTTTTTTTAAATGTCAACGCCAACAGTTTGTGGGAAGTCCTGGCAATCCCACATCAAAGCATAGATAAAACATTTTACAGTCTTGTTGGCTACCCCCTTTCTGTAATATACTTAGCCACTTCAAGTTTTCGGTATGGTATGCTTAGTGTTAGTAGTCTGTCTAACTCCACCTCCATAGTTACCTGGCAACAGCCAGGTATGCTCCTCCCCACAGTTAATTGGCACCGGCCAGGTAGGCCTGCCCACTATAAAAGGGACCGTCTGGCCCCTCCTCCCTCTCTTGCTCTCTTGTTCCTGTGATTCTCCCCTCCCCCCCCAGGCTCCCTGTCCCTCTTCCCTTCCCCCTCTCTCCTCGTGGTCATGGCCAGCTCTCTCTCTCTCTCTCTCTCTCTCTCTCTCTCTCTCTCTCTCTCTCTCCTCTCTCTCCTCTTGCTCTCTTCCCTCTGCCCTAATAAATCTTCCTCGTGGAACCATCTGGCCTGGCGTTATCTGTTCCAAGCTGCTGTGCTGAAAATCTAACACTTAGTGTTCTTAGAAGATCTACGAGCAATTCTCTACAGGAGCCATTAACAGCTAACTTGTGTGTTTCTAGGTGACTTGAGTTCACCGATCAGGGTTAGTGTGTCTCAGTGAAACCCAGTGCAGTATCCAGTTTCACTGTGTGAAGGCCTAAGCTTGTCTGCCCTGACACCCTAGGTTTTGTTTGTGTGTTCTAAGTAGATGTCAGTCACAGGAAATCCTGGACTGTGTCTCTAAGCGCATCTCGCTTTTCTTTTCTTTGATCCCCTCTTAGTTTGTTGGGAGAAAGTTGCTGGATTCCACTTGAGATGCAGTCCGAAAGCAAGCACTGGAATTTGCAAGTGAAAAGAAGCATTTCAGTTAACAATGCCTGGTGCTTCAATCTTATCTCTTTATAACGTTGGTTCTCCGTCTGACGGCAGAGCATCTGAACACACAGATATTACATTGTGATTCATAGCAGTAGCAAAATCACAGTCAGGAAGTATCGACCCCAGTAATTTTATGGTAGGGGTTCACCACAACATGAGGAACTCTCTTAAAGGGTTACAGCATCAGGATGGTTGAGAACCACTGCTTTACGGACAAATAGATGCTTTCTCCACTGTACAAATGACCTGCCTCTCTCTAGTTAAGTGAGTTAAGTTTCCTTCTAGCTGTTCTCATTATTAAGAGACACAATGAAAACTCTAAATAGTTCATTCTATTTGTTTTTTGGAAAGCTTAAATGTTTGCATCTCCAAAAGATGTAGATAATGTTTAAGTGCTGTAGATTACATTCCCAAGCTGCTCTAGTGCTCTAAACACAGAATCCATGTTCCTTTCCTCTTGAAGTCTTAATTAATTCTCAGTGTAGTCTGTCTTATGGAAGAGAATCAAGAGTCAAAGACATTAAATCTTTGCCAAGGTCAATAGTTATTTCTTCGAGAAACAAATCCTGATTTCAGTACAAAATTTGTTTATTGTTTTTTTGAGTTTTACATCACAACTTGGACCAGCCTTGAATTCATGATCATCACTGCCTCAGCTTCTGGTGTGCAAGGAGAGGTGCATTTGTGGCTCAGAAGATCAGAAGAGGATGTCCCCTAGAGCTGAAATTATAGGCCTTTGAGAACCTCCTGATAGGAGCTATGTAGAGCGTAGTCTCTGAACTGACAGATAAGCATTTTAGCTGCCGCATCTCTAGGTAACTGCCTCATATTCTTCTGTAAATAGAGATATGTGGCTCATCTCCACTGCCAAACCCCATAAGTGCTACCTCACCCATGAAGAATCCAGCATCTCATAAGTGTATTAGTGATTTCATAAAATTGGCAAACATGACTATAATTTTCTAAAATCGTTTTCCTAAATGAAAACTCACCTCATGGAAAATTCAAGAAAATAAATTTTCAAATATCTTAAAAAAAAAAAAAATCTAAAACAAGCTTATCTATCAAAAGAGTTTCTTGAAGTAATTACTGTTTTAAAGTTCCATATTTAATAAAGAACATTAGCGCATAATTCTAAACTCTTAAAACAAGGTTAAATGGAAAATAACAGCTCTCGATGCTGTTTTGTTGTAATAACTAAGGAATCTGGATACGGAAATTCAGCACACTTTCCAGCTGCTTAGGGGCAAAGGTGAACAGGGAAAGAGATGATGAACCCAGCTTCCAACTTCGGCAAGACTTTTTTTTTTTTGTCAATAAATCTCTGCTCCTATATCCTGAGGCTGACCTGGAAGGAGCACTGTTGCGAAGGGCCAGGGTGTGTGAGTGCTGGGAAGGGTCCTTGGGTCATACTTGACTCAGATCGAAAATGGTGGAAAACCACTAGGCTCCCATCAGTGAGGAATCCACAGACATCTAATTAAATGAATGTGTTCTGTCTGCTCAGCACTGATAAACGGCGAGAGGAAAAGCCAACTATCCTGCTATTATTAAACGTTGTGCTCTGGAAGGAGCACGTACCAACGAGGGCATGAATGTCGGGGACACAACACAGATGTCCTTAACAATAGAATTACACACAAAATGTCATTTCTACTTGAGTCATTTATGTTGTCAGTCGAATACAGCGGGTCCCCAAATGTGGGAACCACGTCAAGAGAACTTCACATTCTCATGGCTAACAAGTAAAATCAACACAGAGTAGAAGAGAGTACTCCTTCCTGTCAGGAGAAGCTCACTCACTCTGCTGCTGATAAGTGAAGGGTGTTTCCCAAGTTCTCATGGGTGTGTTTGCAAAGAATCCAGGCCTGGACTGCAACGAAGTAGAGAAACTGAGGTCAGCCGGGTTGTGCTGTAATCACCCTCTGAATGAGGGTGAGCTAAAGGACAGAGGTTAGTGACTGGAGTCCAGGCTTACCTCCCAGACTGACCCCCAGGCCAGTGACACACACATGCCTGCTTCAGGATGGAGTGCTGATCCTTGTGGAGCCATTTCTGTTTGGCTAGCTTAATGAAATATCTTTTGAAAATGTTCCAACATGTTTTGTCTCCTTCCTTCCTTCCCCCACCCTGCCTTTTTTTTCCTCTTAAATCCTTACCAAAAGAAAATCACCATTCTTTGTCATTAGTTTTTAACACTTTAAGTACAGTGCATATCTTTTATTACATTTTAATGTGTGTGTGTGTGTGTGTGTGTGTCAGAGTAAGAGTGCCACAGTGTACCTGTGGCAGTCAGGGACAACATGCAGGAGTCAATTCTTTGCCTCTAACATGTTGCCCCTGGGGAGTTGAATTCAGCTGGCTAGATGCTTCTACGAAGCCATCTCAACATCTCTTCTTACTTACTCTATTTGTTTGTTTGTTTTGACTAGATCCCTTACCTGGCTCCCTGACACATGGCTGCACTCCTGTAATCCCAGCACTTGATAGGGTAAAACAACAGTATCAGGAGTTCAAGGACCTCCTTGGCGATTTAGCCAGTTTGAGGCCAGACTAGGCTACAAGAGATCCTGCCTCTAAAACAAACAAATTAATCCACCCAAACTAAACAAAAAGAGGAGACCTGACAAAGGTACAAAGTGCTGCTGGGGCTTTGGAAAATTGTGATTCACAGCCCATCCAGAGCAGGTCTGTCAGCTACAGTTCTAGCTAGAGTATCTCACCACAGGATAGGAACGCTGCTATTTTGAAGTGGTTTGGACAATTAGGTTTGATTGACAGATGTTTACATGCAGTTTTTCAGGACAAAGTATCTTAGAATACATGCTTTCAGCTGAGCATGGAGGCTCGTGCCTGGAATTCCAGCATTTGGGAAGGTGGAGTCAGGAGGATCAGGAGTTTGAGGTCAGCCTGGGTCATCTGAGATCCTGTCTCAAACAAACAAACATTGGTGGTGTGTGTAAAGAAAAATCCTACTCAGGCGGAGTGGCATATGTCTGTAATCCAGCATTCAGGAGGCTGACCTGGGATAGGTACTGAGATTTTGTCCCAAGGAAAGATGGGGATGAGAAGAGGGGGGTGGGGGATGGGAGACGAGAGAGTAATAGGAGAAACTTTGGAAATAAGACAGGAACCATTATTGTCCTAGCATATATTCTGCCTTAATTAATAAGCCAGTTTTCTCCAGCTACAAAACTGAAGACTACATTGTGCATGTGGGGATTTGCTTTGTTTATGAAGAGGTTCTCAGTATCTCCTATCTTTATCTTAACAAAAAGTAAGTGAGCTTAGAAATTTGAATTTGCAGGTAGGCCCAGGTTCTAACTTCTCCCACGCCTGGGCTGAGGTCACAGAATGAGCTTTCCCATTCTGGTAAGCACTCTGGCCCGGTGCTCCACTCACAGCCAATAGCTACATTTTTTTTTTTTTTTTAAATACCTGAAGTTCCCTGATGAAGGAACATTCTCAGAGAAGCTCCTATTTGGCTGTGGATGGCGAGACTACTGTAGCAGGATGACTCAAAATTACCCAGAGTCATCTTTCTCGTCCTTTCTAACAGTTCTTCCCTCTCTGCCTCAGTATCTCACCTAACATCTTCATGGCCAGTGGCTAAATTCTTGGAATGACTGTCTAAGCTTCCCAGACCTCCAGCTTCTACAAACCACCCCCAGGCCACAAATCGTCAGGACATCTGTCTGCCACTACACAAGAGGCTTCTGGGCCCTGCTGTAGCCCTGACTATCTGAGGTATTTGGTAAACACATCAATGACTCCCTTTAGTTCTGTGATATAAAACTTCACATGACTTTCTGTGCTAGAGCCTAGGGATAACCCAAGTCTGTCCCGGTTCTGGAACCTCAGTCATTCAGAGAGCCTGGAAGAAGCTATCTTAGGTTTCTGTTGGGAAGCGTGTTCTGTCCTGTATCTACAAAGTGAACTGGGAAGTAAGGTTCAAAGATCAATTCATCATCGGAGAACTGTGAGAGGAGGGGAAGGGGGAAGCCAAAGAGTTCATCAGTATAGAACTGAATTAGGAAAACATAATTTTCACTTTTAGGGTGACGTGGTGGCACACACTGGTAATCCCTGCACTGAGGGGGCAGAGGCAGGAAGATCATTATAAGTGTGAGGCTAGCCTAGTATACACAGTGAGTTCCAGGCCAGTCATGGCTTCTATAAAAAGACTGTGTCACAAAACTCTACCCACAGTTTTTTGTATTGTTTTAGTAAATAAAATTTACACATGACTTCCTAGTACAAGATGATTTAAACTTGGTACAGTTAGTATTGAGTCTGTACTTTTAGGGTTTGGGGTTTCCTAGGTTTTGTAAGGGAACCAGCTGTACCCTTGAGGACCTACTATATGATAAATCGCTGAGCGGATGGAGGTTGAGGTGGCAAAATTTTCTCAGTTCTTCTCTCAGAATTAAACCAGTTCTCCAAGTCGTTCTAAGAGGATTTGAAAAAACAAACAAACAAAAAACCCAACAAGAACATAAAAGGTGTTTCCTCCTTTTAAATGTTAATCATTTTCTTTCAAGTATGGGAGGACCTACCGACTGCACACGTGATTCTCAGAGTTAGAAGTCTGTTTGTAAACCCAGTTGGTAGGTGGGGCTCATCTGTGATTCCACGTGCAGGAAGTTAATGCCGGAAGACCCGGGGTAGGAGCAGTTCCCGGCAATCCTAGGCTGGATTGCAAGTTCAGGCCAGATTGGGTTATTATGTTAGGTAGGGTGGGACTGAGGAGGGGATGGATAAGAACCTGGAGAGAAATAAAGTTATCTATACTTAATCAGCTGCCTTTGATGTGATGTAAAACCTCTGATTCCTAGAGGATACTGGAGGAGTCTCCCAATGACTTTACGTGTCAGTTCTGCCCTCCCTGTTCCTGATTATCTGGCCAACAATGTCATTTTAAGGACAGAGTCAGGAGTCTCCTCAGTGACACGTTGTTCTTATTGATCACCTGCACAGTGAAAGAGGACACACACACAATCTTAACTCAGAACTTAGCTGAAAACAATACCACAAACAACAATTCAGGAAACAAACTTTGGTTGGGCCTCTCTCTCTCTCTCTCTCTCTCTCTCTCTCTCTCTCTCTTCTCCTCCTTCTCCCCCCCCCCCCCCATCTTCTTCCTTCCTTGTTTTGTTTTACATCAAGGTCTTTGTAGCCCAGACTCCTGGCTGTCCTCAAATTGTGTGGGACCCACATAATAAAAGGATAGAAGCAATCCCACAGGTTAGACTCTGAGTGTCAAACACATGCTAGCCCTGGCCTCACAGTTGAGGTTTCCTGGGCTTCTTAACTGCTGAAGCTGTTACAGGAACTCTCAGATGTTCCATTTTATTTTTAAAATTCACTGATTGGTTGTGTAAGCATACATGCGTGGATGTGCTTGTGTGTGTGTGTTTGTGTGTAGTGTATGTGTGTGTATGTTTGTGTGTGGTGTGTGTATATGTGTGTGTGTGAGTGTCTGTGTGTATGTGCACAATCATGGGCTTCTGGGCATGCCTAGCTATGCACGTGGACATCAAAGGTAAGGTTTTCTCCATCCACTGTTTGGCTTGGTGGTGAGCAGTTCTGTCTACTGAGCTTTGCCACCAGCCAGCCGAGACAACTTTCAACTTTTAATTAGAATTCTTTTCTTCCCTTACTGCCTGCTGTAAACTTTAAAAATAGTAAATAAAACAGAGGAAAACCATATTGTCTGAGAAGAGCATGTTTATGAGGGCACATTTTAAAAGCTGCTTTTTGAGCAGTCTATCGGGTAACTAAGGCTGTCCCTGTTGGCACTGGTTTGGATACTGGCACAGGGTTCCGCCAGATTTTCCATTAGCCCTTTTTCTCGACCATGGCAGGGCCCCATGCATGCAGGGCAAACAGACTTTCTATGCAGGCCTCTAACCTAGCCAAGCTCTTGGTTTGTTCGAGATAGGATTTCATGTAACCTAGGCTGGCCTGGACTTTTTACACAGCAGAGGATAACTTTGAACTTCTGGTCCTCCGCCCTTAGCTTCTCTGTGCTAACATTACAGGGGTATGCTAACATGTCTGGCCTTAACTTTGTATTTTTTAAGTTAAAAAGTTTTATTTGTTTTTGAGACATGGTCTTCCTGTGCAGTTGAAGCTAACCTCATACTAGAGATCCCCCTGCCTTAACCTCTGTGTACAGAGATTACAGAACTGCTGTACCATGCCCAGCCTTATTTCTTATTTAAACTTGACAGTTTTGAGAAAAGCCATAATTCTAAACAAAAGGAATAGTGCCTTGAATTTACACTTTTACAAATAATAGGCTGAAACAGTCTTAATTAAAATAGTTACAGGTCTACTTTATCAATAAGTGATACATGAACAAAATGATACATTTGCAATAAATTCAAACAGCTACAGGGAACATTAAAAGATTACATGCATACATCAATACTTTAGTATATTCTTTTTGGTAAAGACCCAATTTCACTGTGATGCAAATTTCCCTTTAAATTTTTTATACATTGTTAAAAGTGGATATTTTGTTTATTTTTTCCCCTTTGATTTAAAATTTATATTTGAGAATTTCAAATAGGAGTACTTCATTCATATTATTTTCTTCTTCCTTCTAACTCTTCCTATGTATCTCCTCATATCCCTGCCTCCTCTCAAATTTAAAGCCTCATTTAGTTCAATTATTATTTCTCTATATACACATATGTATAAATACAAAATTATAGAATGCTTCTTGAATCTGTGTCATCTTTGCACAGGGTCCATGCTTATTGATTCTGCTATGTTCCAGGACTTTGAGAAATTGAGTACCATTTGAATATTTTTCATTTGATAGCATATATGTTCTTTAAAAATATTTATTTTATTTTGCATTTGTCTTTGTTAGAGTTTCCATTGCTGTGAAGAGACACCATGACCAAGGCAACTCTTAAAAGGAACATTTAATTGGGGCTGGCTTACAGTGTCAGAGGTTCAGTCCATTATCATCATGGCAGGAAACATGGCAGTATGCAGGCAGGCATGGGGTTGGTGAAAGAGTTGAGAGTTTTACATCTTGATCCAAAGGCAGTCAGAAGACTAGCTTCCAGGCAGGTAAGAGGAGGGTCTAAAAGTCCACTCCCACATCGACAAACTTCCTCCAACAAAGCCACACCTGCTCCAACAAGGCCACACCTCCAAATAGTGCCACTCCCTGGGCCAGCCTATGTTTATGAGTGTTTTTCCTGCAATGTATATATGTACCACATGTATGTCTGGTGCCCACAGAAGTCAGAAGAGGTTCTCAGAGTCCCCAGAACTGGAGTTGCAGATGTTTGTGAGCCAACATGCAGGTGCTGGGAACTGAACCCTTGTCTTCTACAAAAGCAACAAGTGCTCTTAACCATTGAGCCATCTCTCCAGCCCCCACACATGTTCTTATAATGAAATCAGACCTAAGATTTTTATTTTTTCATGTGGTCCTGGGAATTAACCTAGGCCCTCCCATGAGCATGCTAGGCAAACAACTGAGCTCTCCAGTCCTCTTTTCTGTTTCTATTTTGAGACATATGTTGCTAGGGCTGTTTTTGAACTCAATTTGCAACACAGGTTGGCCTTGAACATGCCATCCTCCTGCCTCAGCTTTAGCCTTCTGAGCAGGATCACAGGACTCCAACATTAAGCCTGGGTCAACTAAATATCTAGGGAGTATTTGAATCACCTCCTAGAAATTCTAAGGTTTTGGGGAAGACAGCTTGAAAATACTCCCATCCCTCTCCCCTCTTCTCAGGTAGCCCAAGCTGCTCTTAAACTTACTACATACTGGATTCTCAATTCTCCTGGCTTTGCAGGAATTACAGCATGTGCCACCATACCCAGCTTCTCTTTCTTTTGAGGCAGGGTCTCAATATTTAACCTGGGTTTCTACCTCTGCATCCTGAGTGCTGGGTTTCTGTTGCTTTTTTAGTTTTTCTTGGCAGTGAGACTCTTGACTTACATTATAGAAAACAAAATTACATTTATTTATTTTATTCTATTTTTTTATTAGTAACCTTTTTAAAAAAATGTTGATCAAAGGCTTTATAAGTTTGGTAATGGTCAATAATAAGATGCCCATACAATCAGAAGTGTAACCCAATACCCAACCTAGATATACCATCTTTGACTGGTGGAGACCCGCGAACATCCCCTCCATGTTCCCCTTCTCTCTCTCTCTCTCTCTCTCTCTCTCTCTCTCTCTCTCTCTCTCTCTCTCTCACATGTCCTAGCTCCTCTTCTTTCTCTCCTTACTCCTCCCACCTTAGCTCCTCCTACATATCACCCTTCCTGTTAAGATAAAACTTTTCTCTCAAAATACAATAGAACATAACTATACCAATTTGTATCAGTAAGGTATAAGATAGGCCTAATACCCAGTTCATCATTTTGTTGACTAACCAGAACCTGTCATCTCTCCTAACTAAAAGACTTAGTTCTGAACCTGGCTTTTTTCTTGGCTTTAGAATGAATGTCAGCTGAAATGGTTTTCAGCTCTCAAGTCTTTTCTCTCAAAGTAAATAGCCGGGATTGGCTACAAAATTACGTTTATTAAATTTCTACTTACACCAAATCTATCATGTTTCATCCCTTCTTTACCTGAAGATGCTCAGGGGAAAATAAAGGAAAAAGAACGAAAGACACCACAGGGAAGAGAAGGGCAGACCAGGCAAAGGAGTGGTTCACAGAGAGGTCTGATTCTGTGTGTTCACTACAGAGTATCCCTGGAGTCATTTCCTCATCCGTTGTATGACATTTTCAATGGTTTAACTAAAATGGCCTAGGTAGTTTCATATATTTGGATGCTTAGTCACCAGGGAATAGCACTAATTAAAAGGATGACAAGGATTATGAGGTGTGGTCCGGTGGGATGAAGTGTGTCCCTAGGAATGGACTTTGAGGTTTTCAAAAGCCAACGCCGGGTCCTGTGTCTCTCTCTGCTTTCAGAGCAGCATGTTGCCTGCCACCAACTGCCACCAAGATCCCTGACATGATGACAATGAACTAAACTTCTGAAACTGTAAGGAAGCCCCCAGTTTAAATGTTTTCTTTTGTAAGAGTTGCCATGGTCACGGTGTCTCTTTGCAGCAACAGAACAGTGACTAAGACAACAATTTAGAGATTTTCTTTTTTTTCCAGTTTCAGATTTGGTAGCAGAAAATAGGATACTTGGGGATTCTTAACAGAGAATGACACACCACTTCCCTCATCTCCCTTGCCCCCTGTCTTATCCCCTTTTCTCTTCTTCCCTGATTTGAGACAAAATCTGGCTCTGTAGCCCTGAATGACCTGGAATTCACTCTGTGGAGCAGACTTGCAGCTGCCTTATGACAGTCCTGCAGTCTGCTTCCAGAGAGATGAGATGACGATCAATGTTTCACATTTAGTATTGATTCCTGATGGCTTCAAAGGTCTTCATGTGGTTTTTGAGGTATCCCCAAGCCCTCCTCCAATCACTGCCTTCCACCAAATTTCTCATATCAGCAACTTGCAAAGATGCCTTGTTCGTTGGGAAGGAAGAGTGTAGAGAATGGATGGCTTCCTCTGCTGGTTGTTCTGGACTGGAATCCTCTGCCACTGCCCGATTAGGATTGAGCATTTGTGACTCAGGCTCTCCTCCTGTGAATCAAACCACTCACAATTTAGTGTCGTAAATCAAAAATCACTCTAAGCTAGCAGTTCTCAACCCGTGGGGGAGTGAGACCCCTTTGGGCTTGCATATCGGATATTTACATTGCAGTTCAAAACAGTAGCAAAATTACAATTACGAAGTAGCAATGAGATAAACATATGATTGTACGTCAACATAGCATGAAGAACTAGCAGCATTAGGAAGGTTGAGAACCACGGCTCTAAGCTCAGAAATCCCAGTGTCCTGGTTATGAGAGTAGCCAGTGGTTTTTCCAGGCTCTTGTGGAAGATCTGGGTTTTTTTTGTGTGTTTTTGTTGTTGTTGTTGTTCATTTTTTTTCATGGCTTTCCCCTATCTGGAGCCGGGGCTGGGATGCCTGAAAAGTAGGTTCAAGCAGGATTGCCAACCACCATAACTCCATCTGGCTGGGTAGACACAGCACTCCAGCATGGCAGCGGCCAGGTAGGAGGATATTTCATTAGCAACTCAAGTGTCCAACAGATAGATTCCATAAATCACATAGGTGCTGCTAGGCCCTTAGACTTTCAGGAGTCACATAATATCTCTTCCAGTGTCATCTATTTCTCAAAGTGAGATTTAAGGTCAGGAGACATAAGACATTTCAATGATTCATCCCTGGCAGATCTTAAACAGAAGGACTAGGCAGATGAAAAGAGTAAGTGTGTAAAGGCACTCTCTGCTGGGCATGGAGACCAGACTTCTGCCTCCTGAACTCACATGGTGGAGGAAGACAACAGACTCCTGCAAGCTGGACTCTGACCTCCACATGTATGCTATGGCACGTGAACCCACCTTCCTACAGTACATTCTACTGCAATTTTAAAAGATAAAAAAAGAATCCTACCCTCCCCCCCCGCCCCAAGTTAGACAAAGCCGGGTATAGTGACACACATCTATAATCTCACCACCTAAGAGGCAGAGTTAGGAGGACCAGGAATTCAAGTCGTCTTTCTATAAAGATGTTTAAGGCTAGCCTAAACCATCTCAAAAACCAAAAGCCAAACTAAAAACCAAACAAACAAACAAACAAAATATAAAGAGAAACCTGGGCATACCCATAATCCCAGAAGTCATGAAGCTGTGGCAGAATTGATTCAAGTTGGAGGCCAGTCAAGAAGCACAAGAAGTTAAAGGCGACATTATATATGAAGTAGCCAATGGGAAGAAAGTAGCCACTACATATTAACAACTTGTGTTTTTCACAGACACTGCTTGCTGGTTCTTCACCCTGAAATCCTTACCTTCCTCACTGTCTCAGAAAGAGGCAAGCAGATTGGTGCCTCCTTTGGGAAGTTTCTTTCCTTCCTCAGGCTGTGGTATGCTCCCCCCTGGGATGGTGTTGATATCCATTAGTACGTCATAAACATCACTTTGTGTATTTGTGTCTCCTACGAGTCTGAGGTTTTGGGATAAGGACAGTGAGTTTGGGGTCTCTAGCATTCATCACAGTGTCAGGAAACTGGAAAATGCACATGTTCATTCTTGGAAGGCAAAGCCTCAAGGGTTCTTGATGGGATGAGTTGATCCAATGACTTGATTTGTCTAGAATGTTCTTCATTACACCTGCCGTGGCAGCACAATTTTATGGTGCCCCATTTTATTCTCAGAAGGGTCCTGCTTTGGGTAGTGGATTAAAGATTAAAGGCAAATTGAAAAAACTTCCCACAGGCTTTAGAAGGCCAGTAAAGACTTGTTCATTGAACTTCTTTTCTTTTTTTTTTAAATTTTATTTTATTTTATTGAATATTTTCTTTATTTACATTTCAAATGTTATCCCCTTTCCTGGTCTCCACCCCCCACCCCCAAACCTCCTATCCCATCTCCCCTCCCTTGCTTCTATGAGGGTGTTCCCCCACCCACTCCCACTTCCCTGCCCTTGAGTTCCCCTACGCTAGGGCATCGAGCCATCACAGGACCAAGGGCTTCTCCTCCCATTGATGCCTAACAAGGCCATCCTCTGCTACATATGTGGCTGGAGCCATGGGTCCTTCTATGTTTACTCCTTGGTTGGTAGTTTATCCCTGGGAGCTCTGGGGGGTCTGGTTGGTTGATATTATTGTTCTTCCTATGAGGTTGCAAAACCCTCTTCATCTCCTTCAGTTCTTTCTTTAACTCTTCCATTGGGGACCCCATTGGGGACCCTGTGCTAAGTCCAATGGTTGCTGTGAGCATCCCCTCTGCATTTGTCAGGCTCTGGCCGAGCCTCTCAGTTATTGAACTTCCTTTCTTATCAAACCAAGGCTGTTAGTGGGTGATATCAGGGCCTGGGAAAGTCCCCTTACACAAGGAATATCCCTAATGACTTGACAGGGGCCAGTTTCTGAGTGCTGAGTCAGTGGCCGCATTTCCCAAAAGAGAGTTAAGAAACAACTGTCCAGTGACTCAAGGGGCTGGGCTCCTGGAATCTACTACCTATTCAGTTTTGAGTGTCATTGGGAAAGTGGCTTCAGGGGGCTGCTACACTCCATTTGCCTTCATTCTCTAGGGTCTCAGCAGCTCAGCCCTGGTGCAGAGGCTTTTCAGAGAGTGGCTCTGTAGAATGTTCTCCACGTTGGATCTAAAACGGAAGAAAGTTGCCTCAGGACTGAGTCCCAAATTCACTCACCTCTGAAGTTTGCCTTTCCCTGGAAAAACAGGTTTAAATGACCCTGGAAATCCCCTTGCTGGAATCACCCATGAAGACTTCAGAGAATGTGTCAGCACCTTGACTGATCCTGCAGGTCCCCTGATTTTGGAAGAGAGAACAGTTGGTCTTTTCTCAATGTTCAGGACACAGTTCAGAAAATTCCCTAGACTACCACATCTGATTTTTAAAAAAATTACTAATGCTACAACTTAAAGTTAAGAGATGATTTATTTATGTTTGTCCCTGTGTGTATGTGAGTTTCTTCCCAAACCTTGGCCTTTGTCTCCAGTCTAGTCAGAGCAGAGGTCACGGGCATCTGCTCACTGTCTGGATTGTACATGGATGTTAGAATCCAAACTCTGGCCATTGGGAGTGTATGGTAAGTACTTTTTATTAATTGCTGGGCCATTTTTCCAGCCCCAATGTGGCAATTTGCCTAAAATGACAGACCTTAAAAGAGTGCTTAGAAGTTTTAGGCAACTTCCAAATACTTGAGAAACAAAGACAAAAACAAAACCCATTCCACTCACCCCCACTCACCAAGGAAGTAGATTGTCTATATCCTATCCTACCCATCAGTGTCTCCAGCATGCCACCACCCTGTCCCACCTCACTTATGCGTTTTTCAAAAATTGCAAACAGGTTTCCTCTTATTTCTTTCATTTCTCAGTTTCTCTCAAATATTTAGAAATTCAAAGCAGCAAGCTGTTGATGATACTGGCTGGTTTGACTTTATTTACTCCACAAGGGCAGGAACCTTAAGAGACATAAATGTGATATAGGCTACCGTTTGAATCCTTGGAACAACATCTAGTTCAACATAAAGAGGAAGAAATGCTACACATATTGGAGTTGTCGCTCTCAAAGTCAGTCAGTCCATTAGCTTTTGAGATACAGGGAGCTTTGCTTAGCATCTGTTTAAGAAGGGAAGACAATGTTTGAAATGTGAGGCATGCTGTGACTATAGGAATATCCTATGGCTGGTTTCTAGCATTGCTAAAGTTTCCTGATATATATAATTTGAATGATAAGAAAATAAGTCACACATACCGAATAAATATAAAATGGTCATATAAAAAGTGACCATGAAAAAAAAAATTCATGAAACAAAAAGTTATCATGAATTCATGTCTGATTTACCTTAAGGAATATTTCCTTCACATGGCATGGTGATGTAGTCCTGTAAAACTGGAAATTTGGGAGTCTGAGGTAGGAGGATGGAAAGTTTGAGAAAGACTTGTACTACAGAATGAGTTCAAGGAGCTGTGTGCGCATAAACACACACACCTTACATGCAGAAACATACACAGACACACACATAGCCATACACATACATAGCCATACACATACACACACATAGACATTCACATATATACACAGCCATACACACACACACACACACACCACACACACACACCACACAGACATACACAAATTTGAGATAAGTCCTCAATGTATAGCTCAGACTGGCCTTGAACTCACAGAGATTTGCCTGCCTCTGCTTCTCGAGGCCTTCCATATTCAAATATTAGAATTGATGGTATGTGTCATTGGGCTTAGTAAATTGTCAGATGTATGTGAAGAGGCCATTCAATTTTACTTTTACTTTTACCACAAAATTACAAATGGAAAATGTGCATTTGCTCATCTTTCTCTCTTCTTTCTCAATACAGGCAATTTCCTTACAAGTACTCTCATTATTACCACTTCCCTAAAATGAGTTCATAAAACAAAGGGCTTTGCTCTGGGTGTAGAGGTGTGTGTATCTGTGTGAGTCTATGTGTGAATGTGTGTGAAGACTTCCTGTACTCTCTGACCTCCTGTTCCTATTTACTTTTCAGCCTTAGGCTTATTACCTCTTCCATCTTTTCCTGTTAGGAAGCACAAGGTAACTGTCCAAAACAGCTCACGGGGTACTAGAGCCAGAGAACGATTTCCCTCACCTAAAGTCCTGGCCCTCAGGACTCTGAGCACGAAGACCGTGAACTCATGTCTGGTCTGGATTACAGAAAGAGACCCTCTCACAGCAGCAGCAAGAGACCACTTGGCACAATTCTCAAAAGAACAATTCGAGAAGCTGGCTCCATCTGCACTTGATAGGCATAAATTGCTTTATTAAGTGTATGTTTGTGGAAATGGCAAAAAGACACTATAATTGTGGACATTTCTTTTTATTTTTTTTATTAAAATAAAATTATTTATATACTTATTAGTGTGTGTGTGTGTGTGTGTGTGTGTGTGTGTGTGTGTATCAGGCTACAGCTTTGTGGAGTTTGTTTTTTCTATGCATCTTTACACGGGATTAAACCCAAGCTGCAAAACAATCCCCTGTATCTTTTCCCACTGAATCATCTTACCAGCCAGTCTCACCAGATTGTCTTAGACTCTATCACAAAACTAGATTAGCAAAGCTTCCTAAATATCTTTGTAAGTAATTATAAAAAATATCAGCTCCCTTTTGGGGGTACTTCTGAGGCCTGCCACTTGCTGGAGAAGGAAGGATGGAGTGAGGGAAGTGGTCACTGTGTCCTGGGTCGTCTAGACTTAGTTCTGCAGTGAGTTAGTCTAGGCTCCATTCTAGCCCCTCACTCCCCCAGTTCCCTGGGTCGATCCAGTCTGACCCAACCCAGGCCCCTGCTCGTCTACAGAGTGCTACACAGCTGGGGCCAAAGCGAAGTCTTGGCAGCTATCAGAGTCTGTACAATTTAGAAGGAAACCAATAAGGGTGGCCACACACGAAAGAGGATTTTCTTTGTTTTGCTGTATTTTTGTTTGTGTATTTGTTCGCCTCCCAAGCACTAAGGGTACAAGTATGTAGCAGCATACCTATCTTCGATGGCATAGTTTAAAACTGTCAGAGCATGTCAAAAATAAAAAGTAAAAAGTAAAATAGAGTGACTTTGAGCTTATCGTACGTTTTAGTTTATTATAGTTTCAAAATTATTTAAAAGTTTTAAGAATTTTCTACAGCAATGAAGGTCCTGTACTAAGTAAACAGCTTTAATTGGTAACTGTTACACCGTGTGGAAGATAGCAACTTTGTTCTGAACACAGTTTCCTAATAAAAATGTATTTAAGACTGAAGTTATTCCATCCTGTTTGATATTCATAATTAGTACGTATTCAGTAATATGTAATTTTTAAATGCCTAGGTATGCTTGAGGGAGGATGGGTGAGAGAGAATAGAGGATGGGGATTGTGGGCAGTCAGGGATTAGCATGCCAGGGTCCGCTCTTCCCTGCAGCGGAGCGAGGGCATCAGCAGTTTAGAAAGGGAAGTGAGCTTCAAACTAAACAGCTGACGCTAAAATCAGCTGGTGACAGAGCCGAGGGGGAGGGGAGCGCAGCAGCTCGACTTCCCCTTCATTCTTTTCTTTCTACGTTTGGCCAGGGTTAGCAGTAACTTGGTTTCCCCATTCTGTTACCCAGTTCCTGGGAAGACACCCCGCCCCCACCCCCCACCCCCCACCCCACCACTTCACTCTTCCTTCTGCTTATCTGCTTTGGCCAGGCAGTTCCATAGTGAAGATATGCAAACCTTGAAACACACAAAAGCACCTTAGAGTCATCTAGAACATTTGCACAAAACCCAGGCGGAAGAATACAGCGCAACACACTGTAGCCTCGTGGGCTCATTTTATTCTGCTGACTTGGAACCAAAAGGGAAAACCCCTACCGTTCTTTGCAAGCCCTTTTAAAGAAAAACTTCCTCTTCAGACAGAGCAGAGCAGGGGTAACTAAGAAATCCAATTCTTCGTGATGTCTTTTAGTCATTTCGTTTACATCTTTAACACCTTGTTCATGAAAAGTCTCACAAGAGTACAAGAAAGCCTGCTACCTTGTTTAAATCTTAGCCCACGTTCCCTGCACATCAGTCAAAATGGAATTCCAGCTCATTAGGATGGCCGTTATCAAAACCATAAACAAAGCCAGAAGATTCCAAGTGTTGGACAAGATGTGGAGAAAGTAAGAGTTTGTTCACTGCCAAGGAAATGCCTATCAACAGTGGTATGATGATTCTTCAAAAGTTAAAAAGGAGCTGCCAGACATGGTGGGACATGGCTGTAATTCCATCCCTGGAGAAGTAGAGGCACAGTGATCACCAGTCCCAGGCCAGTGTGGGTTACTCAGTGAGGTTGGGGATAGCCTGGGTATATAATGAGACTGTCAAAACAAAACAAAAGAGAGAGAGAGAGAGAGAGAGAGAGGAGAGAGAGAGAGAGAGAGAGAGAGAGAGACAGAGGAAGAAGAAGAGGAGGAGGAGGAAGAGGAGGAGGAGAAGGAGGAGGAGGAGGAGAGAAGAAAAAAAAAGGAATGAAAACTTTAACATGTTAACACATGATATACTAACGTTTGACTTGAGTACATACTCCCAACAAATTGGAAAACGGAAACTGAAACTATCCCATCCTTGAACTCACGGCAGACTTCCCAGGCTCTCAGCCTCCCATGTGCTGGAATTAAAGGCTTGAGAGATCATGCCTCTAACCGTCTGTGATTCAGACCTCCAAAGAGATTATATTTAGTCTTAAAGCAGGGAGTCCTGATATCTGCTCTGATGGTGAAGGAAATTTATAGTCATGACACTAAATGAACTCAGCTGGTGAAAGACCCTGATCCTTGCATGTGGATCCTGAAGTTGTCAAATGCGTGAAGGCGGAAAGTGGACGTGCTTGTAGGGCTGGAGGAGCTGTTCAGTGGATTCAGATCTTCAGGTACAACGCCTTGGAGGGCATCTTGAGTTTGAGACCAACTGGCTAAATAGGAGACTGTGTCTCAAGACACAAAGTTGTTTTATTCGAGTAAAGAAGATGAAAAATTGTTGAAATGGAATTTAAGGATGGAAGAATAACAATGCAATAGTTCACTTAAATTTTGTGTTGGGACTATTTCCAATGAAAACTAATTTTAAAATGGCTAAGAGGCTTTCATGATAGCTCACTGTGTAAAGGTCCTTGCTGCTAAACCTGATGACTGGAGTCACATGACAGAAGGAGAGAATCAATTCCTGAAAACTGTTCTTTATACATGTGCACACACTTTTACATACCCATCATTCTCTCTCTCTCTCTCTCTCTCTCTCTCTCTTCTCTCTCTCTCTCTCTCACACACACACACACACATACACACACCATGATGAAAAGTTTTAAGGGGCAGTTTTCCCACAAAAGAAAAAAATACATAGAGCCAAAATACAACCTCAGGTTTAATAGCTTCATGGCATCACTTAATATAAAGAACAGCAGATAGAGTTAGCGAAACTGTGGACCACACGGCCCCACCCCTATCCCCTTCCCCCACTCTCCCAGGCAAGGTTTGGAGTAACACTTGGTAATGTTGACTGGTTCAAGGAGCACATGTGGTCGGACAATGTCACCTTGTTCTTTTCAAGTCAGAGAGAGCGACAAGCCAGGAGAGGTGTTGCCACTAACCAAATGCTATACCCCGAGACTGAAGTTTGACACTTAGTGTTCACCTCTACTGTGCTCACTTAGACACTGTAGTCTTCAGGCTCTGCCTCCGCTTAGTCAAAGCTACCCACATAAATGGCTACCCACACAAATCTGAGTTGCTGACTCTGAGAAAAATCCCTTGTTATGGGAATTAACCAGGCCTTCAGTGTGATATGCATCTTTTGACATTTGGGTTACCAGGCCAGTGGTAGCATGGGTTATTAGGAAAGAAAGCTGTGATTATTAAGGGGCTTATTTGGCAATAGGAAAAGCAGTAAGCATGCTTTGATTTTGGCCTCCCTTCCCTAGGGCTCACACATTTAATGATATCTTTTTACACTGCACTAGGACGGTGGGGAGGAATGGGTATGATTATCTACTTTATAGAAGGTGAAACCGAAGCACCGGAAATCATTTGGCTTTGGGACAGTGACTCACTGGCCAGGTCCAAGCAGAAAACAGGCTTCTAGGCTCCTGGATCCAGGGCCTTCTGGCTGTAAATAGTTTGCTTCTGTTCTGCTGATCCCATTCCACAAAGCTAAGCCCTGAAGGTTCCAAACCACAGGAAGGGCTTGCACTCCCATGACCATTCTAAGCAGAGAAACCCCATGTTGTGGGGTGCCTGCCAGGGCTGAGAGACTAGTAACTTCAGTGTTACTTGCAGAATGGGGGTGGAGGTAGGGAGGACGGAGGAAGTGGGGGAAGACAACTGGAATTTCATTGCACTCCATTTTCTTGGCATAGAAGCCTCACTTAAGGGCAGTCTTGCTTCAGTGACTCTTCTGTGTAGAGAGACCACCCTGTGATCCAGAAGTGCGGTTTCGCAACATGCAGATGGAGGGTTTCAGAGGTCCTCTGCTGGGGCAGCTAAATATGACTGAGACATCCCAATCCCAGAGACAAAGGTCAGACCTATTTTAATCTCTGAGTGAGTCTATTACTCTGAGACAAGGCCCCTCTTGTCTGATGCCCTTCTATTTTCAGTGATTCACAAGCCCACTTTTCTTTCATCTTCGAGAGCAGAGACATATCTACTCTTTCAGATCTGCTTGGGAGTTAAAATAGTCCCCCTCCTCATTCTTCCTGGAGTGTTTTCCTTCAGCCATAGGATTCTTCAGGCAGGGAGCCTGGGGGATCCCGGATATTTGGTTAGGACAGCTTGGAATGTGGACCCCCTAGGGGAAGAAGCTAGGGTGTAGAGGGAGTGGGGCTACTGCTGGCTTGGATGCTCTCATATTGTATTCAATCAACAGCCTTGAGTGGAGGTTGGCATAGGTGACCCCTGGAAGAGATGGCCAATGCTTCAATAAGCTGGTCATATTCATGCTTGTCCCTAATGTCACTGAAATGTATGCACAGCTGTGTTTTGCTGTGACGGTTGGTAGCTTTGCTCCCTTAACACGGGCTTACTGTCCGCTTTGGTTACTGGTCATTGGCTTTGCTTTCTGTTTATGAATTAGTTCTCTAAGTGAATGTTGTTTTATAGAAACCTGCTTATCCAATTTTCATCTATGTTGGGGTTAATTGTTATTTCTGCTGTGGATGCTAGGCAAGGGCCCTGCCACTAAGCCACTTACGTCCCTGTGTTTACAAGTCTAATCGCTCTCACCTTACTCTTGTAACTATGTTTTCCAGGGAAATCTCCCAAACCTCCCTTTATAATTCACTAATACCTCAGTTTGATGTGGTCAGAGAAGAGTTTGAGCGGTATGGCTAGCCTTCATCTCCAGGGATCTATCTAGCTAGAGTGCTAACAATGGTGGACTTGCATGAAAACATGCTCTCAGCATATTATCTATCTGAATCTGCACAAGAATCCTGTGAGATCCTTTTACAGAATGCAAAACAAGATCTAGGATGTGAAGCAAGTTTCCTGAAGTCTTGTAAATTAGCTGGTATTTAGAATTAGGATTCCATCTCACATCTGCAGACCTAGAACGATTGTTCTGAAACCGAAAATCAGTGTCGCAACGCCCACTTCAAGTTATTGTTTGGTGGGTAGCTTAAAATCATGTGTTTCCGGGATTTTCTTTTCTTTCTTGCTGCCTCTCTGAGAGAAACCAGTGCCTGATATCAGTGAGAATTTGAGTGAGCTGCCCTTTCCTTTTGTTTATAAGAGGAAGTGTGACCTTTGTGATCCCTCCACACATTCTGGCCACTTCCCTAAATCAAAGGAGAAAACAACCTCAAAACCCTGTCTCTGATGCATGTTTTGATACCAAAAGGTCAAAAACCAAAGACCCCGCTGGTTGCCATAAGGAAATAGGAAGAGAGCATTGTTACAAAAATGCCAGGAGCTGTAAAGAATAAATATATAAATAAAAGCAGTTTTGAAGGGGGATGTTAAGAAGGAATTAAGATACTACTTCTGAGTTCTGGCCCAGATCTGATATTTTGCAGTAACACCCTAGTGAAAGACCAAAGGGGTTTGTGTCAACACTCCTCCTACAAAGGAGAATTACAAACTGGTGCTCTTTTAGCTCTGCAAAGGGTTGCATGCGTGTACAGCTTTTGCTGTGGGCTGCGGCTACACTCTAGAGCAAGTTGGAGAGTTGAGCCAATTTCACTGAACTCCAAGCCAAAAGGAATAGTGGCTTGGCTTTAATTCTCTAGTAAAGGTATTTGGAAGACTGTAGTATTTACACACATCTGTGTCATTTCTTGGCAGAGACAGAGTAACTTTGTGTTTAGGCCCCTTCAGATGAGATACTCTTCAGGCTTTTTTGGTTATGAGATTTATCTCTGCTTATATAATGGGAGGCAGTTTCGTGTTCTATGGGACAAAGGGCTAAGGGCTGAGATGTGTTATTTAAGTCACTGCAGAGGTTGGAGAAGGATACAAACAGTTCTCGATATGCACAGAAGACTCACCTTGAGAGTTTTAAGAAGCACGAATGGCTTGGTTTCACCAAAGGCCGAGAGAACTTAGGGTCCCAGTGATAGAATTTTGATCAGATCAGCGTATTTCTTTTCCTGTCCCTCTTCAGTATTTACATTGGATTTATATGCTATTGATAAAATGGATCAGCAAAGAATTAGATTTCTTTAAAGCAGGCGTGCCTTTCAATACAATTTGTTTTATTTGTTTCTTTTCCCGGCTGCTGCTCCTCCCTTAGCCAGAGCTTGTCCATGTCCTCCGGTCCACAGGAGCTTCCTTCCCACTTACCTGTCACCTGACCTCCGACCCTCTTCCTTTCTCAGTATCTTTTGCTCAGGTTCCCTCCTAACTAGTATCATGGTGTATACTCACTCTTACACACCCTCATTTACAAGCATATGCACATCAAGTTAGGATCCACATATGAGAGAGAACATGTGAATTTTATGTTTCTGGGTTGGGGGGTCCCCTCACTCAATATGATACCTGCAGATCCGTCCATTTCCTCAAATTTTCATTCTTCTTTATAGTTGACTAGAATTCCATTGTATGTATTTGTCTTTTTACTTTCCAGTGGTTTGTTGATGGGCATCTAGGCTGGTTCTATATACTTGCTGTTGAGAACTATGAAGTAGTTAACACCAATGTTCAAGTGTATCTGTGGTAAGATAAAGTCCTTTGGATATATGTGCCTGAGAGGGTTATATATGGGTCACGTGGGAGTTTTCATTTTTTTTTGGGGGGGGGAATTTTATACTGATTTCTGTAGCAGTTATAAAACAGTTGCTTTATAGTCCTGCTAGCAGTGGGTAAGGAGTCCTCCTCCCCACATCTTTGTCACAAACGGAACCCCGTTGCCATTTGCTTTCCTAATCACAGTTATTCTGATTGGGGTGAGATGGACTCTTAGATCACTTTTAATGCCAACCTTCCCAGTGGCTAAAGGAGTTGAACATGGATAAATAAATGTATGTATGTATTTGTTGATTAGTTGTGTTTCTACTTTTGAGAACCGCCTGTTTGTTTCACTTATTGAAGGGAAGTTTTATCTTATGGGTGTTTTAATTTTTGCAGGTTTTAATATAGTCTAGAAGTCACGCCCCCCCATCTCAGGTATTGCTGGCCATTTACACCATGGGCAGGGTGTCTCCTAGAAGGGCTCCAGCAGGTGGAAGGTAAGGGTTAAAGTACACACTCATCACAGCAGCCTCGTGCTGATGGTGGGACTGCAGCTTTGTATCCTTTGATTCAATCACGTGTGTGTTAAAATGGTTTGGGGTGATTCAAAGTACTCAGGAGGATATGACATGTGTGAACGTTTGTACATTTTGGTGCTTGTGGGAGTTCAATGGAGAGTGTTAAGTCTATAATACAAACATTATTTTTTAAGCTGTCAATTTTGAATTATTTTGTGGGTTAAGTAATATGACTGTATTGGCTAGTTTTGTGTGTCAACTTGACACAAGCTGGAGTTATCACAGAGAAAGGAGCCTCTGTTGAGGAAATGCCTCCATGAGATCCTGCTGTAAGGCATTTTCTCGATTAGTGATCAAGGGTGGGAGGGCCCCTTGTGGGTGGTGCCATCCCTGGGCTGGTGGTCCTGGGTTCTATAAAAAATAAGCAAGCTGAGCAAGCCAGGGCAAACAAGTCAGTAAGTAACATCCTTCCATGGCCTCTGTATCAGCTCCTGCTTCCTGACCTGCTTGAGTTCTAGTCCTGACTTCCTTTGGTGATGAACAGGAATGGCAAGTGTAAACTGAATAAATTCTTTCCTCCCCAAGTTGCTTGTTGGTCGTGATGTTTTGTGCAGGAGGAATACAAACCCTGACTAAGACAATGACATTCAGTTACTTCAAAATGAAGTCAAAATGGCACCTTGTGGGGCCAGTCCTATGGAGAAAAGACCATATCTTCAGATTCTATTTTCTTCTTTTTTGTACATCCAGATTGCTTTCAACAGGATGCAGCCATGTCACATGAACAGTGGCATGCCTACTTCATTTAGTAAAATGATGGGTTGAAAGAAAGATAACCCGAGGAAGTTTTTATTTGGAGATTTCAGGTTCATTAAAACAAACAAACAAACAAACAAACAAAAAACTACTCGGGAACACAGAGGAAAACAGGACACTCTGAACACAGAAAGAAAGTCTGGTGGAGACTGGTTCCTGTTATAGAGAGCATCTAAGACCCACTGATGGCCAAGTGACTTGGTTGAGAGGAGCCATAGCTTAGATTTTTATATAAAATATCATGCATTTTAACTGTCAACAACAAATGTAATTTTAAAAAGTGATACTCTTCAAGTAAGACAAAAACTTGTGTAGGCCAGATTTGACCTTGCTAATCATGAATTCCAGTCCTCAAGTTTAACTAATTTAACTAGATTAATTACCCTGTGCACTTTGTTCAAGTCTCTATCCAGGTAGCTAAACAGATCAGAGCTAACACTCTTATCAGCTCTAGTTGTGTGATTTCTGTACCACCAAGGTTCTCAAAGTGTAGCGTCAATCATCAGGGGCTTGTGGGTTGGGGACAGAGATATGTGGTAGAGAGTGTTTGCCTAACATAGCCAAGGTTCTACGTTTGATTGGTAGCACATCAAAAAACACACAAACAAACAAATGAAAATGTAGGGGCATCATTATCCTCTGGGAGCTTGTTAGAAATGCAAATTATCTGGCCCAGCCTCAGCTATCCTGAACCCCAAATCCTGGAAACAGTACCAGAAATCTGAGTTACTGAGTTATAATAAGCGTCATTCAAATGGTCACTGAGAGCCACTGAGGGCCACTGAGAGCCACTGAGGGCCACTGAGAGCCACTGAGAGCCACTGAGGGCCACCGAGGGCCACTGAGGGCCACTAATTTACTTGAGAATTTAAGGCAGGCTTATTAAACTGATGTGTATGTACTGAATAATCTTTGGCTGTGCCATATCCCAGCTTGCAAACTGTGCGTGTGTGCGTGTGTGTGCGCGCGCGCGTGTGTGTGTGTGTGTGTGTGTGTGTGTGTGTGTACGAAAGAGAGAGAGAGAGAAGAGAGAGAGAGAGAGAGAGAGAGAGAGAGAGAATATGTATATGGCATATAGGTGCAGGTGCCACTGTGAGAGTGTGTATGTTAGAGGGAGACTTTTGGGAACCAAGTCTCCTCTACCATGTGTGTCAGAACTATTGAACTCAAGTCCTCAGGCTTGGTGGCAGGTGGCCTTGCATGCTGAGCAATCTCGATGACCCAACATATCCTTCGAAGATTAACAGAGAGGGCTGGGGATGTAGCTCAGTTGGTAGAGGGCTTATCTAGAAGTCACAAAGCCCTGGGTTCATATCCAGATTAGTATAAAACTGAGCATGGTGGCATATGACTGTCATTCAGAAGGTAGTAGCTGCAGAATCACAAGCTCAAGGTCATTCTTCACTAGTTCAAGGTCATTCTTGTCTCAAAGACAAACGCAGATGTACAGGAGCAGGTGTTCTGAATGAAAAGAAATTCAGTTTTCAGTAAGAATGTTTTCTAATCTGCATGGGTGGCCACAAATACTGACGTTTCAATCCTATATACTGTATTTATGTTTACAATTATATCCTACAGATGAAGCCCAGTGAGATAGGCATGAGAAGAATGACTAGCACTAAGGAGATCTGGGCTCTCATTTCTTGTCTGTGATTGTCTCTACTCATCTGCCAGCCCTGGACTAGTACTGTGAGTCTTGTTTCACCGACGAGTGAGCAAGTACTCAAGGTTTCTGAAAGCTTTGCAAACGTCTGATGATGTTAAAGGATTGGTGTCATGTGGCTGAGTCTGCACCCAAGCTTCTTCTGTTGTTGACTATGTGCAGATTGTGTATTCACATGCATTCCATTTAGATCACGTGCTATGAGCTCATGTACTAAGCTTTTATAGTAACATTTAAGTGTTTATATATTGCTTTTCATCTTCAAAGCATTTAACATGCTTACAAATCCTTCCAGCTTCCAGCAACACTTTGAGGGAGTGTACTATTAAAACACACACACACACACACACAGAGAGGGGAGAGAGAAAGAGAGGAGAGAGAGAGAGGAGAGAGAGGGGGAAGGAGAGAAAGAGAATGGGAGTTTAATTTATTTGAAGTAATTTACCTTTGGCTGAAGGAAAAACATGCACTAGCATTCAACTAAAAATAAAGCCACATTTTTTCTTGCGTGTATTTAGTGTTCATGAGGATGTGTCTGAGCATGTGTGTGTATGTAGGTGTTTGTAGGTGTGTGTGCGTGTGTGTGTGTGTGTGTGTGTGTGTGTGTGTGTGAGAGAGAGAGAGAGAGGGGGGGGGTTGGTAACTTGCAGGAGTTAGTGGACACTTGCCTTTACTCTCTGAGCCATCTTGCGAGGTCTGAGAGTAAAATACTTTAGCAAGAGACAATATATTCAGGCCCATATTAAACTGGATTCTATGTCACATTAGTTGCTATTGTCAAAACTCTCCTTTCTCTGAACAGTCTTCAGATTAAGCTTGGGTGCTCTGGGGGAGGTCTCTCTCTAATCTTTCTACAAGAATTTTTTGATGTCTACCTCGATGAAGAGCAGAACCCTCAGAAAGTCCATACCACAAGAGCGCTGTTGGAGACGGTAATATATTTCTTTTTCTGTTCATCTATACTGAACCAAAATGAGAAGGATATCTATCTAGAGGAGTACACTGAATGTGGTGGCTCATGCATGTAACTTCAGCACTCTGGAGGTGGAGGCAGGAGGATGAAAAGCTCTTAAGGTCATTCTTGGGTACTTAGGGAATCTGAGGTCAACCTAGGATACAGGAGACTCTTCAAACAAAGGAACAAACAGTAAAACAAAGAAAGTAAAGCCTGGTGTTGCCAGAAAGCATCAAGCACATGTCGTGGTGTGTGTGTTTCTGGCTGCTGGCTCAGAGATTTGCAGTCTTACAATTTTTCTGTAACTCACCAGAGAGTAAAGCCTTTTTAGAATAATGTCAAACATATGTTGAACTGTGGTAACCTTCGCTGGCTAACGAAAAGTTACCTCTGAATGGGCTCTATAATCAGAGTCCACATAATGAAGCTATTGCTCAAAAATGTAAAAGTTTAGTTAGAAAATTCCTAATGACACCAGGAGGAGAGGACAGGGGGAGAGGCCATGTCAGAGTGATGATGGCAGAGAGACAAGAATGAAAGAGAAGTAAAGGAATGAGCTCTCTAGAGGAGGTTGGTAACTGCAGAAGAATTTCTCTCCAGAAGGATCTATCAAGCCTCAGCTTCCTGCAGAGTACTCAGAAATCCGATGTTTAGTATGGAGAGAAGGCATCTAAAATACCGCTGTAAGAGGGGCAGTAGAGATGGCTCAGCATGTAGGGAGATTGCTGTCTATGCCTCACCACCTTAGCCTGATCTGCAGAACTCATACAAAGGTATAACATAAAAAGAGACTTCTGAAGAGTGTCTTCTCTGCAATGTACTGTAGCTCTCTCTCTTTCTCTCTTTCTTTCTCTCTCTCTCTCTCTCTCTCTCTCTTTTTCTCTCTTACACACACACACATACACACAACACAGGTGAATATATATTCAATAATGAGACACGAAACATTCTCTTTCTCTAGTTTAGGTGATTGTCATCTTATCAATATTCTACCTGAATAATTTTGTTCCGATTAGAGATTTTCCCTGCTCTCTGCTCTACATATGAATTCACATTTCTATATATTCTAAATTGAATATATCACAATTAGAAAAGAATTTCATGGCCATGGGTATTTGTGAAATGCCCACTTAAGCTATAAAGCTACAACGTATGTATATGTAACTTTATACCTTTCAATTTAAAATTTAAATAAGGACAACCTGAAACCAAATGACTGATGTTAACAATGGTCTGGGGAAGCCGGGCTCTGCCTTGCTGTTTCCGGCCTGTGCGGTCTTCTCTTGGCTCCTGCTTTAGGTTTTCTGCCCTGGAACGTGTTAGAACGATTCTACTCATACTTGTGAAAACATGCATTTGCCTGGGAAAAGACTCAAGGGTTTTTGAATCTGTTGGCTCACCAAATTTTACTTTTTGTAAGTACCATGTGTTGCTACGGGAGGAAAACGTGCTGTAGAAGAGGCAGGGCGTAGCCTCCTGTTGTCTGGTTGGATTCAGCCTCCCAGGCATTAGATAAAGTCCCTTAGCGTTGTGCCTGGTGCTCATCTGAGTATCTGTAAGCTGAGCACCCCCTTCTTCCTTCCCTCCATCCCTCCCTTTCTTGGTGCTTTGAAACAAGGTCTCCAGTAGCATAGGCTACCCTTTAGCTTCCTGTAATACCTATGATGACTTTGAACTCCTAATTTCCCCTTCCCCACTTCCCAGTGCCAGGATTACAGGCCTGTACCACCATTCCCAATATTTTCTCCTGATATTCAGTTGAGATGCAGTTCTCATGCAAATTGTATACTGTTTTTGACTGCTGTGATAACATGTCTGAATCATTTGGTGGTGGGTTATTTTAGGTCACTTTCAAAGGTTTCAGCCCGTCGTGGCTGTTCAGCTTATGGCCATTGCATACATTAGGATAGCTACCTCATAAGCTTCCAGAGGTTGTCCTGTCTCCCTCTCTCGTACCATTGGGATTATAGACAGAGTGCTATGGCTACTGTGTCTGGCTGCATGTGGGTTTTGGGGATACTAACTTAGTTTCTCATGCCTGCATGGTAAGAATTTTACCCACTGAGCCATCTCCCTAGCCTGAATTTGGTGGTTTTAAGACAAGATACTGGTATGTGTCTGAGGTTGGCCCTAGGACTCATGATGTAAGCCCAACTAGCTTCGAACTCACTATGATCCCCCATCTCAGCCTCCCCAGTTTCTGGGAATACAGGTGTTCATCACCATAGCCAGCTTGAGAATGATTTCTGGAAAAGTCTACATTGATTTTTTTTTTTTTTTTCACCTAGAGAGGACCGATGTGAGATGCTGACAGGATTTGCCAACACTTTTAAAAGGCCACTTAGGGAAACCAAGTACAAAAGAGTCCACACGCTTGAAGATAAGGCTCTCCTGGACAGCTTTGCTAGAATGCCCTATCTCACTAGAGATAACAGGCCCTCGGAAATGGCCAGACCGACAAGAGCAGAAGAAGCTACTACTCCCACCCATTGACACTGGATGAAGTACTTGTGGTCCTTGTGGTCGGTAATTACCATCTGAGTGACAGGCACTTGGATGAGTCAGATCCTCGAGCTGCCCTAGCATATGATCAGTAAGAGAAATGAATTGAAAAAAAGTTTAAATCACGGAGTAAATCACTTTGGAGACTGTTAAAAACATCTCAGCAAAACATTCTGTTTAGATGTGTGTTTGGTCATTTAAGAGGCTCTGAAAAATATTAGAAAATTGTTTTGTATGACAGAAGAATTCATCACTTGTTCTGGTTCTGCTGTCTAGTTTGAGCGTGTGAGATTGGGCAAACACTATTTTGTTTTTGTGTCTTAAACTTGGGTCTAGTAATGAGACTGTAAAATCACAATGGTTCATAACAAACAATAAATAGAGTTCAGTTTTCATTTTCTGGCCTGAGAAGATGAACCTGTCTGTCTGTCTGTCTGTCTGAGTGTCCTTCTAATTCCATGAGGAAGAAGTTACTATTCCCTGAGCTTAAGGAAGAGTGAAAAGAAGGGAGATGGCCAAGCATGTGGCTTCTACGAAAGCTCCGGGAAATGCAATGTCCCTTTTGTGCCAGCAGCCAAACAGAGCACACAGCTAAAGCCCACTGTCAATCGGGGAGAGATGTCCTCTGTGAATAGGCCCTTGCACATTCTAAGGTGGTGGGAGACACTCACAGGGATCCTGTCCTAGGAAGCAGAAATGGCCATTGTTTTATCATTGCTTCCTGAATGGCTACCCCGTACTCTGATCTTCAGGTATTAGGTGGCACTTAGATCTGAACCAAACCAGTCTTTCTCCTCAGAAGTTCGATGATTTGGGGAAATGCTCACTCTGAATTGTCAGAAGAAAAAGCAAGCTGTTGCCTCTCAATGGCACTTACTCAAAAGTAGTCTCATCCCTACCTCATGTGTATGTGTGTGTGTGTGTGTGTGTGTCTGTCTGTCTGTCTGTCTGCCTGTCTTTTAGGTTTATCTATATAGCCCAGGATGGCCACAAACTCAAGAGCCTAGTACCCCAACCTCTTGATTCCTGGGATTACAGGCAGATATCCTATGAACGAAGTTTACTTTTGATTTTCTATTTCTGTAAGGACTAAGATCAGTGAATTGCAAGTATCTGGTTATAGTAATGAAATAGTCTCATTTTACTTAGATTGGATGATGTAGTTGTTATTGCTCTTTTAGATTTGAGACATAGGTCTCAGTCTGTATGTCAGGCTGGCCTGGAACTCACTATGTCTAGTTGACTTCAAATTCATGACACCCTCCCCTCAGCTTCTTGACTATGGATTACAAGCATGAGTCACCACATGTGGCTTTGTAGTTTGGACTAGAACCAGTTGTTGGATTCTTGTACAATGGTCTTAATGAGATACCTAACATTATGTTTTAGTTTAAATTACTGTCTTTCCTAGGAACCATAAAATAAAATTGCCTCTAACATGTGAGCCCTACTTGCCCAAGGACAGATAACTTCCTAGAATTCCGGGGGCTGTTGCTCATGTAAAATAACAAGCCATTTGTTTTTTCTTCTGTAAACAAGCTTAGTTGCCCCAAATACACCAGGATATATGCCTGATCACACGTAGGTGGGATATAAGGAAGAAAGAAGTACATTAGGATGTGTGTGTGCCCCTGATTAAACAAAGGCAGGAGCTATTCAGCCTCGTAGACTTTGTAACTCTGAGCATGAATCTTGGTGTGAATCTGGCCAGTATCAATGGTCCTGGCCAGTATTTAATAAAGCTTTTTATTTATTGAATTTATTCATGATCAGATTGGTGAATCTCCAAACAATCCCAGACCTATAACATTTTATATATAGATCTCAGTTTCTCAATTCACTGCCCAGAATAATAATTTATGAAATATAACATACTGAATTATAGTAATACACATACACACACACACAGACACATACACACAAACACACACACACACACACACACACACACACACACACATATGCGATGTAGTAAAATTTTGTTTGAGACAAGGTCTTGTTATTTAGTCCAGTCTGAACTTGAACTTACCATTCTCCTGTCTTTCCTCTCAATGTAGCTGAGGCAACAGGTATGTGTCACTAGAAATTTGCTATCCAGCATAGGTAATTGACATACCAATTGGTACAAAATGTGCACATCTCTCTAGATTGTACTTTTTTTTTTTTTTTTTTTGGTTTTTTTCGAGACAGGGTTTCTCTGTGTAGCCCAGGCTGTCCTGGAACTCACTCTGTAGACCAGGCTGGCCTTGAACTCAGAAATCCACCTGCCTTTGTCTCCCAAGTGCTGTCTTTCTCAGTCTTAATCTCATGTTGTTCTCAATGTCGTCACCAAATACTCTGACTCCTTTGATCTTCTTGTCTCATTTAGAACTTTGTCCCTGAAATCCCTTGTCCACATTTCAGCCCCAAAGTCTTCTTCATCATTTAGAAATTTACTCCTCACAGTGCTGGAGGCCTGGAAGGCAGGAGCGGTATCCAATGAGAGCACTCACATCTTCAGTCAAGTGCCTCTGGCATAGCTCTCACACGTGGGTGGGGCCAACAAATGCCCTTGGGTCCATCAAGGCTTTTATAAGAACTCTTATGAATGATCTCTTAAGTGTCTCACTTCTTTTAAAGATTGAAACCAACAAACTTAAATATGTGTTGTGTTTGGTATGTGTGTGTACATGCTCATGTGTATTAGTGCCCACAGAAGACAGAGACGTCAGATCCTCCAGGATCTATGCTTCGGTGTTTGTGATGAGGATGCTGGGACTCAAATTCTGGTCCTCTAGAAGACTTAACCCTAAACATATCTCCAGCGCTAGGTCTCACCTGAGTTCAAATCTTATCTGATGAATTTTGGTGATACTCAGTCGTACTGTAACAAGGTTTTAAAATAAATGTATATTGAATGACTTTTGCTAATGGATGAATGTGTCAACTGTGGGGGTAGGTCTTCATTTCCTCCTCTTTAAACATTTTAGCAAGCTACTCACCTTGTTAAACATTCCAACAGAGTCCATGAAATTTTGTTGTTTTCAGCTAGTCAGTCACGAATCTATAATCTCATCTATGGTAAACGTTCAGGATATTTGCCTTTGTTGTCAGGAAGATTTCAATTTTGTTGCAAAACAAAATTTAGAAAATCTCCATTTTGCTAAATTATATGTCTTTGGTCCTATTTAATCTAAAAAGTATAATGTGGGGTATAAATATCACTATGCAGAAAGTGTCACATGGGACTGTCAAGATGGTTCAGCAAGGTTAGGTGGCTTGCTGCCAAGCCTGATGACATAATATGATCCCCTAGACCTATGGTGGAGGGAAAACAAATTCCACAAAGTTGCCATACATATGCCATTTGCCCCATGAATAAATGTAAATTTTACATTTTTAAAAAAAGAAAAAAAAATTATGCAACGCTACACGATTCTCTTAAACTAGTAGAGGCATATTGACTTCTCTTTACTTTTTTCTATAGAGGCACAATTAAATACGTGTAGCTGTTTAGAAAGCAACGATAGACTGAGTCATCATGAAAATGTTCTTTCACTTGACCCAGTCATTCCAATCTCACAAGTCCATCCTAAAATGATTATATGTAATCATAAGAGTGATTCTTATGACATTAGAGTGTTCTATGTCATTTGCAGTATATCAAAAGCCAACTGGAAGCCAGGTATCGAGCATACTTGTAATTGCCACATTTGGAAGATAGGTAGAAAAGGGTTAGAAGATCAAGATACTCTCAACCACATAGCAAGTTTGCATTCACCCAGGGTGTCTTAATTTGTTTTCTGTTGCCATGACCAAAGGCAACTTGTGGAGGAAAAGTTTATTTTACGTTACATCTCATAATTCACCATGAAGAGAAGTCAGGGCAGGAAACTAGAAGCAGGAACGGCAGCAGAGGCATGCTGCTTACTGGCTTGATCCCCTTGGCTTACTCAGCTTGTTTTCTTATATTACCCAGGACCACTTGCCCATGGTGGCGCTTCTCACAGTGTCTAGGTGTTCCATTAATCAAGAAAATGTACCACAAAATTTTCCTACAGGCAGATCTCACAGAAGGTGTTTTCTCAATGGAGTTTTCATTTCCCCAGAGGACTCTAGCTTGTGTCAAGTTGACAAAAAAATTAACCAGCACACTAGGCAAGAAGATATTGTCTCAAAAAGCATAAACAAATAAACAGATAAATAAACAAATAATAAAACTAAATAAATGTTAGTGTTGTAGCTCAGTGGTTATAGAGCACACAAAGTTTAGGTACAGTCCTAAGGGCTAAAACAAATGGAAACAAACACTGAAATGGAATAGCAAAACTAGTAATTAAAAAATTAAGCCAGTAAGGTCATGGTGATTCAGTAGAATGAAAAGGTGAAGATAATTATTTAGGCAAAAGAATTGTGACTTTTTTGTTAAGAAAACCAAACAGGAGCTGGGGAGGTGGCTCAGTAGATAATAGCCTGATGACCTGAGTTTAATCCATGGAACATTTATTAAAGCTGGCCAGATGTGGACATCTGTAATCCCTGCACCTCTATGGTGAGATAGGATGTGGAGATTGGAGGATCAGCTAGAAACTCTCGGGTCTGGTGGCTCTTCTTGATGAAGGGAGAGTTTAGTGGTGGGTGGTAAGATGAACCACAGCTAACATTAGCTCATTCTCAATGTGGGAGCGCATTCTAAGATACCTTTACAACTCACTGGTAGTTTTTCTATATCACAGAGGTGAAAACAATGTTCAGCACATTCATGTAGCTGTCTTCTGCTACTTTGCATGTTCTGTCTTTAACCCTTCTCCACCCCCTTTTCACTCTTTCAATCCCCTAACACTAGATAGGAGAGGAAAAAAGTCATTAAACTATTTCCTGATGATTGAGGGCATTGAATTCCTCCAGGTATGTTTGATCTTTGCCATCAGGACATCTAATCTCTCCGTCTTTGCAAGTGACTTCTTAATAAACTACAACCAACAACCAAAACAACAACCAAACAACAACCAATAGCCTGCCTCTTGGGCCTTAGTATTTGTATATAGTTCCCAGAATTCCAAAGTCGCACAATTGCAGAAACTACTTGCAGCTGGCAAAATCATACCCCTGCTAGAGCATGAGGCAAACCATAGTCACCTGCTGTGGACATTGTGAAGCAGCCCCATATCCCTACACCTGGGTTAAAATGAAAACATATTCTTATATCATTTCTGTGTTTATTAAAGAAACCAAAATTGCAAAATTGTCACTACATGTTTATACTCATTGGATCATTAATATGATGGTTTGAATGAAAAATGTCCCCTATAGGCTCACTTATGGTCTCTTGGTGGTGGTGCTGTTTGGGGAGGTTATGGAATCCTTTAGGAAATGGAGATTTGCTGAAGGAAGTCTGTCACTGGGAGTGGGTTTTAAGGCTTATGGCCTCACCCTACTTCCTCTTCCTTTACTCTGCTTCCTGTGTGGGATAAAAGTGTGATCAGTCAGCTTCTTGCTTCTGTTGTTATGCTGTGCATTCTCTGCATTGAGGGTTCTATCCCCTTGGAATCATTAGCTATAATAAATTCTTTCTTCCTTAAGTTCCATTTCATCTTAGTATTTTTTTATCACAGCAACAGAAAAAGTAAGGAATAATGTTTAACTTTTAAAAACGGATATGTATATTACCACCAAAATCTACATGCTGTGACTCTACAAAGACTTTCTGGACAACTTGACTAAAATTACTTTTTTTTTTTTCCTTCTTGCACAAATATGGAGCTTATATTTGTCGAACATTGCATTAAAGCACGAGGAGATTGCTGCACCCTTTGAATGCCAGTACTAGGGAGGAAGAGGCAGGTGGATTCTCTGTGAGTTTGAGGCCAGCGAGTTTCAGGACAGTCAAGGGGTTACACAGAGAAACCTTGACTTGAACCACACTCTACCTCCAAAAAAAGGATGACTAAGTTAAAAGCAATTATTTTTGATGTTTTTTAGAAGGTGATAGGATTTTGGAAGTCTGCCAGGATCGGGCAGTTAGTTGATCGCAGGCAAGTGAATGATCTTTGGGGAATTTTCCAGCCCTTTGATGTGACTTTCAATGAGCACAAGTAGGATGTGATGCTCACAGAAAACATGGTTTAGCAATATGATTTTTTAAAATGGCATTTTGAATCATTTGTAATTTTATAAAATTAAAATTTACATCTTGCCATCTTGTTCTCCTCCCTCTCCTCCCTCCCCCTCTCATCCCTCCTCCTCCCTCCCTCCCTCCTCCTCTTCTTCTCTTCTTCTTTCTTCCTTCTTTTTTCCTTCCTTCCTTCCCTCCTCCCTCCCTCCCTCCCTCCCTCCCTCCCTCCTCCCTCCCTCCCTCCTTTCTTTCTTCTTTCTTTCTTTCTTTCTTTCTTTCTTTTCTGGACAGGGTCTCATGTACCCCACATTGGCCTTGAACTCCCTATGTAGCTGAGGCCATCCTTGAACTCCTGACCCCTCTCCCTTTATCTCTCTAGTGTCGAGATTGCAGACATACACCATCATGCCAGCAAAACTGACATCTTTTAAATTACACAATTTAATGAATTTTAGTATGTTTACAGAGTTGTGCAACCATACAAATTACCAATTTAAAACATTTCATCACCCCAAATAAACCCTGTGCCAATCTGAAGTCACTCTTTAGCCATGCCAAGCAGTTACACTTTCTGTTTCCTTGAATTAACTACTCAAATGCTTGCAAAGCAACTAGATTGATATTTTCAATCTTGTTATTATATACACATAAAGACAGAAACCAGTTGCACACAAATTTATATATGCCTAGTCTCTTTGTATCTCTCTTTCTATATATGCACAAATATACATAAATAGGTGGATGTATAAAGACACTCGATTAGATAGCAAAAAATGGACACATTCCAAGACTTTTAACTAACCTCAGGTGTTAAGAATATATCATAAGAGCAAATTAGAGTAAAGTGGAAACGTAGGGATCCTTTGGAAAGTTGGTTAAATGGTATTTTGCTGAGGCAAACACATGAAGGAATGTTTTGTTAAAGTGGACACAGGTGTGAAAGGCTAAGGTCGACTCGTGAAGGAACTTTTCACTGAAGCAGACACAGGAAAAAGGATGTTCTGCTAAAGCAAACATAGGAAAGGACATGTGATGAAGGATTCTTTGCTAACAACACATTCATGTATTGGTCCACCTTACATTGAGTAGTTGAGCTGCATTTGTTGGGACTCCATAGAGAGAAACACACCAAAAATTTCTGGTCATGTGCTGCAGTTTCTTGCCACTTCTTTGTGCTTGGGCTGATTGGATGCACATGCTGAGGCAAGACATGTGGAGGACATGTCATGTTTGAGGGTATAAATAGGACTCCATGGACTGAGGAGATAGAGCTTGGCTTGCTGGTACAGCTAGCTGTGTAACACTTGTGAGTTGTGAGTCTACATCTTCGATATTCTTTGATTTCTTGAGAGAGGCACAGCCAAGAACTTCTCCTCCTCGTGTCCCTCTGGGCTCTTCCTGCTGACTTGAGCCAAGACTGAGGCCTGACTGTCTCTGCTAGGTCATTGTTACCTCTGTTGCTATCCCAAGTCTACCAAACTGGACTGCTGGTGTATCTGTGAGGTGTTTTCGAGTGGATCGAGCTGCTGCTACTAACCTGTGAATTGAATTACTAATTTCCAGACAACACAGAGGGGAGTTGTTCCAAAGAACCTTTCTAAACAGGTCCAACCCCCTAACCCACCGTATCCTTTCTTTCTCACTGCCTCTGGTGGGTGGTGGGCTAAAAGGGAGGTTAAAGCATTTAAGAACCATCATTAAAAACAAGGTTTGACAAAATTAAAGTTACAGGAGGGGTTAAGGATGAAGAGCAATTCTTTTTCATGCCACCTGAAGACATGGAACGTGATTGGCAGATATGTTAAACTATGGGTCCTGGAACAAATACCCGCAGTTTAAGACCTAGCACCTTCAGAATTCCTTCTATGTGGGCTCTTTGGGGAGGCACTCAACTACTTTGATTCTTTGTTTTCCCATTTTTAAAATGGGGATGGTAGGAAAGCCTGCAACATAGACCACTGGGCAGGCATGTGGAACAATACCCACAGACTCAGAGGGAGAATAATCTTTATAGAACAGTGCAGTAAGTGCACTTTGAAAACAGTTAAAGGTTTAATGTCTCTGTACGTAGTTAACACATTGGAGCATCTGGCAGGTGTGTGTGTGTGTGTGTGTGCATGTGTGTGTGTGTATGTGTGCTTCTGGGTTGAGCAGGTGTGTATGTGTGATATGTGTTCGGTTGGAGTGTGTGTGTGTGTGTGTGTGTGTGTGTGTGTGTGAGGTATGCTTCTGGGTTGCAACCCCAAATTCATGCTAAGCATGCACTCTGAGCCCCAGCCCAGCCCCAGGGCGACTGTTTCAATTTGGCAGCCACAGTTCCTCTCTTTCTCACTCTCCAGCTCATGGATTCTGATGCCTCAGGGCTCCATTGCCTTTTCTGTGGGTTTTTCTAGACTACCTCAGTTCATGGGGTGCCATGAACTTCCAGCTCTTACTTCTCTAAAAGATAGAAAATGTGACATAGTGGACATGTCCTGACACAAGTAACCCTGGTCAGTTCTGGAGTCGCCTCTGGTAACAGGGCCACCGTACATGAAGCAGAAGTAGCGGTGAGAGATGTAGATGGGGACGGGAGAGGGAGAGACGATAGTGCTGAAAATTGATTTCTGTGAAGACGCTGGCATACTTAAGGTCCCTAACACAGAACATCCTATATACTACCAGGACACAGGACATTCACTATTAGAGTAAAATTTTGTAAAATAATGAAAATAACAATGAACGAAAAAATATATATGTAAAATAATATAATTTACTGAGCAAGGGTAACTGTCTATTTCTATTTTGTAACTATCAGGATGGTCACATTTTCTATATGGTGCAGATATCACTTTATGTAATATAGTTAACAGTTCATCAATCCCAAATCAAATCCTAGCATTCAAGAGGCTGGGGCAGGAAGATTACCAGAAATTCCAAACCAGATTGTATCACATAGTGATTTCAAAGACAGCCAAGGCTATACATTGTGATATATTGTTTTTAAATGCTTCCTAAGATAGGAACATTTTTTCTTCTGGAAGCTATTACAAAGGAAAAGCAGAGAGTGGAGCTGGCGATGCAGTCGTCTTGGTGGAGTACTTTCTGAGCGTATTCAAAGTCTCCTGTAAATTGCTGGTATTGTTTAACGTGCTTGTGGTGCCCTGTGCCTGTAATTCCAGCACGTGGGAGGTGGAGGCAGGAGGATCAGGAGTCCAGTGTCATCTTTGATTATGCTGTTCCAGATCCACCTGGGATGAAAACACACACACACACACACACACACACACACAACACACACTCACTCATGTGGGTGAACGAGACGGAGGAGGGGTCGCAGAGACAGAGAGGGATTGAGAAAGACAGAACTACTGTACTGGTTAGTTAGGTGGAAATATTCAAGAGAGAAGCAGCATTTTAGACAGGATGTCTTCGGTTGCTTCCTCTCTCTTGCCCGTCTGATGGAGCCCCACAGTCTTGAGCTCTTCTCACATTCCAGAGACCTTGCCAAGTTCTGACTCTGTCCACCCTCTGGATGTGCTGACTCTTCAAAACAGAGAGGAGACTCCTCGTACTTGGAGGGATCTAGGACACGGTTCAGGGTTTATTTCCCAGCTGTTTTCTGTTAACCTTGACTCTAAGAATTTTTCCTCCAAATAATTTATATATCAAGGCAGGATGCAGGTCCGAGGGGAGCCATATTCTAGTGTGAGCTTGCTGGGCGCAGAGCAGAGTAGGAAAGGACAGGATTTCTTCAGCAAATTAAAGGTGGCGGCTGCTCAATTTTCATTCCTTTGTCACTCTCCCATATTTTTCTGGCCTCCTCTTTCTTGTGCATTTATTGAGCCACCCGGCCTATGACTTATGTTTCTGGGGTAACCTTATAACTATATGGGCATGAGCAGCAGTACTTAGAGGATTATATGAACAACTACAACCAGCAGGTTCTACTGCTTTCTCTAGGACAGCTATTTGTATTTATTTATTATTATGATGATGATGATGATATGGGTTCTGTGGTTGAAACTCAGGTCTGCACGTTTGCAAAGCAAACAATTTTCTGACTGAGCCCGTATCTGCAACCTTTTAATTACAACAAATGCCTGCTGTTTCTAAGGATGCAAGCCCTGCATAGTTTGCCTAGTGAACCCAGTGTCCAGTGGGACTGCCGTTACTTGCCAGACCAAAGCCTTTCTCTACAACAAAGCCTGCCATTGTGTCCCAGTGTAGGCCCCTGATCTTTCCCAAAGGGCCTTTTTGAACATGTGCTCTTATTTCCATCCCCCTATGGGCTGGATGCAATAATAGCCAGAGAACCATGGTAACTTGCCTTCCCCCTCTGACCATTCTGTAAGCGTTATCTGGTGCTCTCTGAAAGCCACACAGGCAGCTGGACTCTGTGTAAGAGCGTGTCTCCTCAGGGACTGTGATCCTTGGTGCCTCTGTTGGAGAGCAAGGGAGGAATACAAAGCTGAAGGTGTCAGTATGCTCCTTGACTCAGCTGTCCCCAGTCTAATCCCAGCTCACAACTGGATGTCCTGGGGTTTGAGTCAGGGCTCTCCTCCTGGCTACCTTCCAGCTGTTTCCAAATACACTTGAGAAAGTTCCATGTGATGTTTTTTCATGTAGCACCTGCTTGAACAATCCAACAGTCACGTTTTTTTTTTTTTTTTTCTCCTCTATTATACGGTACATCTGTTATTTTGCTGACGTGGAAGCCAGCATAACAATTAGATTCATTCTTACCCAGTAAGTTGATTCCAGTGAAGCTTAAGAGCCTAGTGTATGCTCTGAGTGTTTATTCAAAGGAAGAACAAATTAAGAAATCCTGTCTGTGAAGACTTTGCAGGGTTAGGTTAGTGACATGCCTTTAGTGAAGGTCATTTCACATCCCAGAGGCAAGGGGAAGAAGTCAGAACTGCACGAGAGATAAGAAGATAAAGTTAGCCGGGAACCCTTTTGTCTGGATTGGTTTACTTTCTCTTAAGCAAAAGTGCATTTGGGGAAGGGACTTTTTCTTGTTTGTTTCTGCTTTTTGAGACAAGGTCTCTCCACATAGCCCTGGCTGTCCTGGAACTTACTATGTAGAACAGGCTGGCCTGACCTTGGAACTCACAGAGATCCACTTGCCTCTGCCTCTCAAACACTGAGATTGAAAGCATTCACCACCATGCTGGGCTCGGGAAGGTCCCTTGTAACAAATGCTTCATTCTCCATTAGTAGAGCAATTTGGACAAACGAGACCTTCGTAGACCCTTCAGAGACCTGGGTTCTCTCCTATTTTGCTTTAGAATTAAAATCCAAGCCAGGTATGATGGCAATATACTTGTAAGGCCAGCACTTCTGAAGCAGAGGCAGGAGGATAGCTACAAGTTTGAGGCCAGCCTGTGGTGACCAGGTAAGGCAGGGCTACCTATGGAGACTCTTGTCTCCAAAGTATAGGGGTTATGAGCAACAAGATAGTTCTGTGGGTAGAGGGCTTGCCCCCAAGCTGAGTTCACTCACAGGAGAGCTGACTGTGGCACATGCACTCATGTAACTCACGCGTGTGCATAGAGATAACTTCCAATGGTTGTTTCCAACCCTATTATGAAGAGTGATTCTGTATGAACTAGTTTACAAGATCATCAGTAAAGGGGAAAGCAATTTGTTTCCTGAGCTCCAGAAGAAATCTCTAGTGCATCTGACACTACAGATATGAATGCCTTAAATGTGAAATTTGAAGTTATTTTAAGAGCTTTCCTGTAATCCTAGTACTCAGGAGATAGGAGAATTGCCCTGACTTCTGGGAAGCTAAATCCACACAGCCAGTTCCAGGCTAGATGAGCTACATAGAAAACCCTTGTCTTGAGTGTCACAAAGCATATACAAACTTTGAGACCTTTCCTTTATGCATATTTTCAACAAGCATTTATTGAGTGCCGCACACCGTGCCTAAGCACTAGAGAAACCTCAACAAAGGAGTTAAAATCTTCACTATCAGCGAACCAAGGTTCAAATATTGAAACATGCCAACTGGACTAGTGTACAAATGATATGCCAGTAAGATCTTAGACTAGTGGTCCTCAACCTTCCTAATGCTGAGACCCTTTAGTATGGTTCTTGAGGCTGTAGTAACCTCCAACCATAAAATTATGTTTGTTGCTACTTCATAATTGTAATTTTGCTACTGTTATGAATCGTAATGCAAATACCTTATACGCAAGCTGACATGTGACCCCTGTGAAAGGGTTATTCCACTCCCAAAGGGGTTGCATACTACAGGTTGAGACCGTTGCCTTAAAGACAGCATTGAGCAGGGGGACAGCATTAGGGAGACTGAGGTCTAGTTACTTGGGGCATGGGGAAATAAGCCATTAAAACGTTGGCAGGGACATTGAATGGTCCTAAACAGAAGATCAACATCATTTGAAGTATATTTATTTCTGTGTGGGTGACTTGAACCAGACTGGCATCGCAGAAGTGAGAAGTGGACACAGTCTGGACATTTTTGAGACAAGAAACTTAACAGTGAGAAGTTCAGCTTGAGAGGAGAGTGGCAGGTGGTTCCTTTTCTTTCTTCTACTGAGTTCTCAGTACCCTCTTTGCAATGTAAATGAAGTTATTTTCCTTTTAAAAGCAAAACAAAACAATGTGATGCCAGTGGCCTGTGCCTGTAAGATGTGTGTAGGTGGCTGAGACAGGCAGATTGCCACTAGTTTAACTCCAGTCTGGGCTGTAGAGTGACATTGTCTCACAAAACAAGAAACAGAGGAGGAAGAGAACAATGGGAAAAGCCATAAACTAATGCTGAACATATCTATAAAGTTGTTCCAAAGTTTTCTAACATATGTGTGGTGGTGGTGGTGGCAGTTTTCCCAAAGACTAACAATGATCAAACTCTTGGCACATGTCATTTGGTATCATCAATATAAATATCCTGTCATTCATTTACATGCCAGATATAATTTCTCAAAAGCAAGAGCTAAAGTGGCCTTCCCACTACGAATCCTTCAGAATACATGTAATTTCATTTGTGCTACAATAATTTTCAGTTGTTTTATACATTGGGAGTTAACAACCTATGGCATGGTATGTATATCATTTTATTTCCTAGAGGGCAGAGGTTTAAGTAATAAATAAGCAATAAATACATGACATATTAGATATAACATGGCCACTGAAGATCTTTAGTTAGACTTGGTACTGTAGAATGAGAAAATATCCTATTTACATGATGAAATTAACAACTAGACTAGTATAGTTCAGTAGGCATTCAATCCAAACCACAGTGTAAACCATAACTGCATTAAGAAGGAATAAGAAATTACTTTTAATGATATACTTTATTTTGCTCAACATAAGCAAAATAGTATATTTTTACCATGTAGTTAATATAAAATTATCAATTAGGTATTATCTGCTTAAGTTAAATTTTCAAAGTATACTGTGTATTTAATTCTAGAATATATCTTTTATATTTACTTTTTTGCAAAAAAAAAAAAAAAGCAAATAACTATTGGGAGTGACTTGATAGTCCAGATTATAGAGGGACACACTGTCAAGACTGACAGAGGCCCACATGAATGAGAATTCTCAAGGGGCTGTATGTATTTAGATAAGTGGTCAGTAGCTATATAAAAGTAATTCTTCTCTATTAGATAGCTAGAAGTATTCCACAGACTTAAGGCCAGCTACCACAACTATAGAAATTATAAAATCGGATCCAAATGTTCTAAACCTGATCCAGATCTTCTAGGCTCTAGATAGGTCCTTAAGTCATCCATATATAGATATCTGTAATATAAAACAAGATATATTTACAATATCACTGATACTGCATTCTCTCATCAAAGGCATAGTTCATTTGACAATCTCAAGAAAGATATGAAATGTTAAAAAGATATTTCTCATTCTCAAATTTTTCATCTCTTGTGAATACATCTTGCAAATCAAAAAGAATGGAGTCTTACTTTGAAATTTGTGTGCATGTGTCCGTGTGTGTGTGTGTGTGTGTGTGTGTGTGTGTGGTGTGATGTTCTTTTGTCTAGTGGAGGTTGTGATGCAAGGAAAGTATTAGAGTCCCTAGCCCAGGGACACAGTAGTATGTAGGTTTCTGACTATCATTTTAGAGGGGAGAGATCAGTATAATTATCTATGTTAAATAACGGCTATGGTGCATTCCTGAATTATATAGGGATAGAGACTGAGTCTTTAATTTTTATAAGTATAATTGTAGCTATAAAAATTATTTGCAGACAAGAATAAATTGTTTCTGACCCAAGAAATAACATGTGGAATTTCAAGTCTTAAAAACTGAATGAATTTGGATATGTTTCAGGAGGGAATGAGAAGATGCAGGCTATAGGAAAGTGAATAGAATGTCTTGTATGAGATAGACCCTGACACTTAAGCCTTCCCAAAGGCAGCCCTCTCCTTCACTCCTAGCAACAAATGAAGAAGGACTGACTAAGAATGGTCAAGGGAGAGTCTCTCATACATTTTCAGCTACTTGAACTGTCTAAGTTCTGGCTGTGTTGGTTTTCTGTTGTATGATAATCATTTGTAAATACTCTTAGCTGGACACTCTGTGCTGTTGATAGTGTCTTCAGTGTTGGGTGGATAGAGGCTGCACACATTGCAGCTCACAGACTGGAGGTTACCTGGCCCACTGATGCTTCTAGAGGTCACAGTCTCGCCAGCAACGGAGGAATTCTTAACAAGCATGTATCTCTATGGTTTAATGCTTTTCTGTTTCTGTATCTTGGTGGTTCCTTCAGGGCTTTGATGACCTCGGCAGAGAACACCAGGTCAACCCATGCCTGTCTTCTCCAGTGGCCAGTTTCTAAATACTTCTCAGACCCTTTAAGCTTTCAGTGGCCATAATGATGTTAGAGCACCAAATGTTTTTGGAGACAGATGGAGCAGGACCAATCCTGAAGGCCAGAGAAAGTGCAACAATGACTTTTCCATCAGTCTATTGCACATACCTGAGGTAAATCTTGTTGAAGTTGAACTTGGCCTCTGTGGTGGAAGTAGCTGTTGTCAGACACCTGGCTTTAGGACAACAGAAGACAACTGCATCTTACATTCATTCAAGACAAAAACTAAAAACATGGCTGAAGACATGGCTTAGCAAGCAAACATGCTTGGCCCTCCAGCCCCATGATGAAGTCTGATCCTGGGAACTCACCGTGGAAAGGGAAACTCCTGAAATTGTCCTCTGACTTCCACACCTGGCAATGGACACCTGCTGTCATATGCACATATCATATACTCACATTAATTAAAAAATAAAATTAAAATAAAACACCTAAAATTACAACAAATACATATTTTACAACAAACATATTGTTACAGCAAAGCCAGTTAATGAAGTAATTACACTGTTGGCTGCAGAGTAGGGGAGCAAGCACTCTGGAACCCCTCTGCTCCAGACACTTTGCACAGGACATCTCAGTGGACTCTCTTATTTATATTTGTGCTAAATGCTTGTAATCACCCAGATAAATAAAGCAATTATATCTGACTCCAATTTATAGATGAGATTACTGAGATCCTGGGAGGCAAGCTATTTGGCATGTGTTAGAATGGACTGGGAATTCAGCTTTCTGCTTTTCATAATAAGCCATTGATATTCTAGTGGGATGGGGGAGAAGTGCGCAGAGTGACTGTACCCTTTGTATGGTGGGGACAGTAGGCAAGACAAAGGCTAGTGGAGAAATGGGGACACCCTACCACTTAGTATACTGTGCTAATTGTCAGAACCTTAAGTCTTTCTGCTTCTTGGCTTTTTTCGTGTAACTTTATACTGTCAATAACCTTTATATGTTTTTAAATTATTATTTACTATTATTTATTTGATTTTACTATGGAGCCCAGGCAATTTTCTTGTTTCAGACTGCCAACCACTGGGATTTTACTACTACTCTCAGCTTCTTGTGTTTTAGAGCTATGTAGCTAACAACGATAACAACAAATAAATTAAATATTTATTTACTTAGTGTTAGTGTCTGAGTGCCGGGCTTCACACAATCTAGATAAGTGCTGTGTCACTAATCTATTTTAAGCACTCATGAACACTTCCTCTATGTCCAGCATGACATAAAACTGATTGTGGTTGCATATACCTGTGATCCTAGCAGCACTCCAGAAGTGGAAGCTGGAAGATCTACAGTTCAAGCCTATCCTTGGCTACATAGGCATGTCCATCATATCCTGAGCCTCTTGAGACAGTGTCGGGGCAGTGAGTAGTTGTTTTGGGAGGACAGAAAATCACATTTAAAAGGTCTGAGCAGTGCAGTGAAGGAAACTGGCAGATGTCTCAGCTACGGAGTCCATGCATGCTGTGCTGCCCCAATCTTCATCATTGAACGATCAGATTGTTCTTCATCAGTTTCTTCAGATGTAGTGATCATAATGGCATTGAGGATGAACGAGACCATGACCAGAAAGGGGAGGGTCACCTGGGAAGCAAGTTCTGAGACTAGTGAAGATGCAGTAAGATTCAAATCTCATGCCATGTTATAGAAGGTAGTGTGTACAAGTCATTCACATCCAGAAAATCCGGTGAGTTTTTAAAAGTAAGTTCTCCTTCTCTTCCTCCTCTTGTTCTTCTTGGTGATAAGGCTCAAACCTAGGATCTTGGCACATGCTAAGCAAGACCTCCACCACTGAGCACATTCCTAGCTCTTGATTTTTGGTTTATTTTGAGACAGGGTCTGTCTAGCTCATGTCGGCCTTACTTTCTTTGCAACCCAACCTAGCCTCCAGCTGTAGACCCCATTGCCTCTGACTCATGTGCTGAGAGTACATGCATGCCCCACTTACCATGGAAAAGACAGACCACAAGCAATACAAACAGAATGGAAGCAGGGCTTCTAAAAGAGAGCGATAAGAGAACAATTCTTTGTCTCTGCTTGACTTTAATGGACTCAACGAAGAGTTCCATGGTATTGTCTTCATCTTCTTAAATGCATTCAATGTACGGAGATCAGGATTCACTTAACCGAGAGCCAAGGCAGACAGGGCCCACAATGAGGTCCTAGGACTTACCATGGAAAGAAGATGCATCAGGCACAAAGAAATAAGTTTTCTGGGAGAATAGCTTAAATGAACAGAAACTAAAGAACAATGTCAAAAAGGTTCTGCCAAGATAGAGTAATTCACAGTTTGTTACGATGAGTTTTTCTTGTACAGAACACCCCGAGATGCAAGGACAGCTTTACACAAGTTGAAAAGTTTACAAATGTAGTTATAAATCTCTCCTGTTCACCCCCACTCATTTCTTTCCTTACATATAGTTTTTGATTGTTTGACTTTTTTGTGACAGCATCTCAGCACAAGATGGCCTCAAACTTGTTTGTCGGTATCTAAGGATCACCCTGAACTTGTATCCTCCTGGGCCACCACGCCTAGCTGCCTTTATTGTCAAGTACACAACCACTACTGAATAATTATGTAGCTTATTGGGTATTGTCTGGATCCTTTACCTAATTACTTGTAGTTTTTTTGAGACAATCTCAAATCTTGACTCTGCAGATGGTCTTGAGTCCTAGGATGACCTAGAATTGATCTCTTGCCTCCTAAGGGCTGGGATTACAGGTATGACCCATTAAACATGGCTCCTAAAGTTTCACTTAATTAACGTTTCCAGGTTCTGTATTAAGACATTTGTGATTTGTTTAGCATTTGTACTTAAAGCACAGACCCTTCTTCGAAATGTGTTTCTAAGAAGGGGCAAGTTAAACCGACCAGACAGAGGTATTTTGGGTGCCCCTGTTCTTCCATAATATCAGTTTCTTTATTCTGATGATGTCATGTTTATTGTTCTTACTGTCTCATAGCACTTAACATGGTTGTCTTCATAACTTCATTGAAAAACAATTATAGAGCATCCACACACCCTCCTCAGCCCCTCTACGGAAACCCCGAAGCACTTCATTTAAAAAACTGATGACACCGTCTGAGAGGCCAAATCTTTGCATGGCTGCTCTGTCTCTGTTCCACACAGCTCTCTCCATCACTTAAGAGCTTGGAAGACAATGCTTCCTCTGCACTGGAGAACTTCCACTTTTGCGTTTGTCACTTTGCCCTGTAATTGTTTGTTTACACATCTGTTTCCTCAAGGAGACTCTGGGCTCTCTGAGGTCGGAAACTTTGTCTTGTTCCACTTTGCAGTTTCCTGTTGGCTGTGGAGAAGGCCAGAGCAGAAAGCTGGCCCACCCATCGCAAGCATGTGGCCAAGCTGCCTCTGCATTTGGATCTTCTTAGTCTTATCTGTCTTATCAACTTCTAATGCCTGTCATAAGTAGTGTTGCTTTATATCTATAAGTCATCTGAAAAAAATGCTCAAGTGACTTGGAGGATTTAAAAGGAAAATAGTTCTTTCTGTATTCTTGAGGCTTAACAAAGTTCTAGTACTGGGACGATAGTAAATAAATGAATCTTTATAAATAACATAATGACAATACTTATAAAGATTTTAGTGTAATTTATCAGGAACTATATTATCATTGCCATTATATATGTATGTGTTTGTGTATGTGCATGTATATGTATGTGTGCATGTGTGTGCATGTGTGTATGTGTGTGAATGTTTGTATATGTGTGTGCATGTATGTGTATATGAGTATGTGTGTCCATGTGTGTATATATGTATGTGTGTGCACATGTATGTATATGTGGATATGGCTGGGTATGTATGTATTCGAATGTACATGTAGATATATGTATGAAAGCTGAGGTTCAGAAACCTTGGCTACCATGTTAAACATGATAGAGTCAGTTCTCGAACCAAAGTGTTAAAATGAAGGAACACATAATTGTTTCGCAGCTCTCTCATCCCAGGCTTTCAAAGATGGGCACTATACTGGTTACTTACTGAAGATTATGCACTTGGTATATCATTAATTTCATAACAAGGTCCTTTTCCTTTTCATGGTATTAGACATCTACATGTTGTGGCATTATATCCTCCTATCTGCAGGAAATATCTACAGCAAAGCCAGTGAACAGAGTCGCGCATGGCTCTGTCTGTGGTCATAAATGTGCCAAGGGCAATGTCTTAAACTCTGCGACTATGAAAAACAGTGTAGACTCAGTAGCAACTGGCTGGAGGAGGCTCCTTTCAAGATGGGCTGTGTAACATAGGAAACTTTCCTCCTATGATTTCTTGTTTGCTTCTTTGTTCTTGTGGTATGGTCTTACTTTGCAGCCTTTGCTGGCCTGGGACTCACTATGTATATAACAGGCTGGTAACTTGCTGTGATTTTCCTGTCTCTGTTCTTGAGTGCAGGGATAATAGGTGTGTGGCTTCATGACTGACTTCTAATAATGTCTTTCCTTCTCAAAAATTAAGTAATATTTAAAAATTACAAAATTGTATGTGTTTATCATGTATGTATTCTAGAATACATATATATATCCTAAACAGAACTAATTAAGACAGGAGTTGTTTAAGCACATCAGTTTTTAATGGCAAGAATAACCACCAACTAACTAGTCATTTAATTAAGAGTCAAAGTTTCTAGTCTCTGCGCAAAGTGGGCCCTGATGTTCAGAAGCAAGAGAGAAGTTTCTGCATCCGCCTTTGCCCTCTGGATTGGTTTCCTTAAGTAGTTCTTAGTTTGCTTTTCACAGTTGCATCCTCTTTCTCTCTCTAAATTTTGACTGCTGTCTATGCCAGTATCACTATGGCTCTGCTTCCTCTTTGTAAAACTGGGGCAAGCATAGAAACTACCTTACATGGAAGAGTACAGAGGTGGTGTGCTGCGTGATCTTTGCAGGTTACGGAAGCACCTGAAGGAGACGTGACAGAAGAGATGCCAGTCAGAAGAAGCAAATGAGTTGTGATGGGCCGGTGGGGATGCAGAGCACAGGACTATTTCCAGTCAGAGTCTGAGTCTAAAATCGAGCTAGAGCAGGCTAAAGGAACAGTCTATGAACTTTCTTAAACAGCAAGAAAGGACGGAAGGGCCAGCCCAGTGGGAGCCAGCTTTCTTCCCATGTGCCAAGCACTGGGTGCAGATCCAACTCCTCTAACAGCCAAACAAGAAGCAGCAAGTGAAGATCGTAGTTCCTAGTTCTTCATGCAGCCGGAACCTTCCAAAGAGGCTACTGGCTGTCCTAGATGAGAAGGAAGCTGTCCATAATCCCCATTTCCGGCCAAGCTAGAGGGTTATTCCTACTGCAGAAGCATTCCAAATAGGTCATTGGCACAACGACATCATCATTTTATATCATTCAAGTTAGAATCATTTAGTGGCTATTTTTCTACAATGATCACGGTGTCTAAGATGTACTTTTATATGATAAATATTAGCAGAATATGGTTGGCCCTGATACTACAGGTTGAAGGGGGCAAAAAAAACCAACAACAACAAATCAGAATTACCCCAAATCCTTTTTAGGTGTGGCTATTCACTGTCTTGGTGAACATCTGCCTGAAATGAAATTTCTGAAGTCACAGTCTGAGAGGGATTTGGGATCCATATAATCCCTGTCTTAGCTTCAAAGACAAGAAGATAGGAAGATAAAAGCTGAGTTTGAAGAGGAAGCTGATGCCACATCCATCTTAGCGGCATGCTTATAGGATTGTACACAGAGAAAGGCAGACGTGATAGCCTTAGGCGCACACACAGTTCACTGTACCACGCCTGCAATAGAAAGGTCCCTCTAACCAGAATTGCCTTGGATAAATCTGTTCTCCCAGATATTCATTCCTTTGAGCTAATGAGCTAATCTCTTCAAATAGAGCTGTATCTTGGAAGCGTTAACTCCCTGGAACCCTTAGTATGACTTTGTTGACAACAAAAGCAACCTGGACCCACATGGTGGATTAGAGACCCGAGTCCTGCAGATTGTCCTCTGACTTTTACCTGCATACCTGCACATGTGCACACACAGATAAATAAATATCTAGAGAGTGATGAAGGAAGACACTGGACATTGATTTTTTTAGCCCTATATGTCCATTAACATGCAAATGCACTCCCAAACACATATGCATGTACACACATACGCAGAAAAAAAGATTGCAAATGGATATACTATAATACATATAAATATGTACATTAAACATACATTTATGTAATACTATATAATATAAATACTTACTATATTCATATTACCTATATTTATATCTATTCCTATCTATCTATCTATCTATCTATCTATCTATCTATCTATCTATCTATCATCATCTATCTATCTACTATCTATTTCATCCACATAAACAAAGTATATCCTTTCTAAGGAACTGTTGTAGACTTTCTAGTACCTCACAGTGTAGGTGAGCAGAGCCAGCAGGCTCTCCAGGTGTCTGTTTTGACTTGGAGGAGCAGTGCCCGCCCCAACTCTAGAGCAAACTCGGAGTCCTCTGTAATTACTCTGTTTACTCCGGACACTTGAAGCTGAAGTTTACAGGGCTGCTAAGAAAAACCTGTCCCACCTAAGCCTATGTAGCTCCGTATGAAAAAGGTCAATTACAGCTTTGTAAATTGTATCAGTTTCTTGCCAAAAGAGCAGGCAGCTGTCAGTGTGAACACAAGAAGAATCACCTGCCTCAAGGCTAGGTGTTTGCAAAGGAAAACTTTAAAAACAAGTGAGCCCCAAGGAGCTTCAGCCCAGTGTGTTTGTACTGTGTCCATCCTGTATCAAAGCCTCTCTGTTCCTGTATCTTTCAGTCATCATGGACACAGCTGGATTAAAAGGGTAAGTGCACAGCTGGATAGAAAGGGTAAGTGCTCGAGTCCTAAGGAGAGCAGTGTGCAGATAGTTTATAGTTTGTTACATTTGCATAAATAGCCAATAGAACGAAAGACTCTGAGGATTCTCAGCACAAGCAGACAGAAATGCTTAAGGCCATTGTGTTTGGTTTTTTTTCTTTTACTGTTACTATGACAAAGTACTGGAAGCAAATAAGCTTCAAACGTAGAAAGGTTTGATTAAGCCCACAGTCTCAGGTATTAGTCCATGTTCGGTTGGCTCCATTGCTTTGGCTGTAGGGTGAGTCAGATGGGTTCACAGTAGAGAATCTGCCTGACAAAGTTGCTCCGCTCATGGTGGTCAGAGAGTAGAGAGAGCTGGAACAACAACGAATGCTCTTGAGGAAAGAGACGCACATTGGGATATACATTGAAGTCCTGTCTCATTCAGTGAAATTAAATTTAAAAATTCTTTTTTTCTTTTTGCTAATAAAGTTAAATAAAATTTTAAATGTTATTTAATGCTAATTATTGAGCCAGAAATGGACAAATAATTAATGTAGGATAGATAGGAGACCCTGCACAATGGGAGTTTCCTTTCAGGCCTAGGATTAGGCACAAACCACATCCAAACACAGAGAGATCCTTTATTAAGGAGGCACGGAGAAAAGTGTCTGCTAATGACCTTGTAGATGTAACTATTAAGGATAAGGAGACAGCTATGTTACAAAGGGCTAGGATTCAGTGGTATATTCTGATTGGGCATGTAAATTAGGTGAACCAAAGAAGGCTCTGATTGCTGGATTCCAGTAGTTGATAGCTGGACCTTGGTTGCCCGCCTCAGAAGGAGGAAGTGACCAAATAAGGGAATATACCTAGCTTTAGGCATGTAATCTAACGGGTTTTTTGGTGGTAGTGTTTTCTTTTTTTCCCCCAAGCAGGGCAGAGGAAATTGGAGAGAAAGCCAGGCCTGTCAGAGCTTGCTATGGTCTCAGAGTAACCTGCAACAGTAAAGCTCGTAAAACACATCAGTGTGTCTCAAAGAACCACTTAAACAAATCAACAAATAAAAAACAATCATTCCAGCTGATTGGTGGCACACACCTTGATCCAAGTACTTGGGAGGTGAAGGCAGGCAGATCTCTGAATTTTAGGCCAGCCTGGTCTACAAGAGTGAGTTCCAGGACAGCCATGACTACTAAGAAACTCTGTCTCAAAACAAAAACAACAGTATCATCATCATCATCATCATACAACAACACCCTGAGGCAGGAAGATCTTGAGCTCCTGGAAGCAAACCTGGTCTATGTTGTGACTTCAAAGACATCACGCTACATACACACACACCATGGGAATATGATGATCCTGTGGGCTGTTGACCACATAATGTTCATAAATGCAGAATAAACGAGGCTTGACGGCATATGTTTACTGTCCTAGTTACTCAGGACACTGAGACAGGTGGGTCACTTGAAATAGCTTGAGCAAGACAGTGAGCCTACCTTTCAAAATATAAAAATGTAAGCACGAATGAACATAAAAGATCAATAAAGAACTGAAGCTTTGGAAATGTGGTCATCCAAAAGTGTCACATTATAGCTATCATTTTATTAATATATTAAACGGTAATTATGAGTAGGTCCAATGGCATACAAAATATGTCATGAACTTATATGATGAATATAAGCTAAGTTTCGGTCATGGAGTCTGTTATGATTATTGGTGTTGCTAAGGCCACTAATACGTTATCTACATGGAAGGAAGTGCTCACTGGTTAGAAACTGAAAACTGCTTCCTTGCTGATCCGAGTTTTATTTACTCTTTTTCTCTTTTACATGTCCTCACTGTCTTTTCCTTTTTTGAGACAGGGTCTCCAGTAGCCCAGGCTGGCCTTCAATTTGATATATAGCTGAGGATGTACTTGCAGTCCTGAACTGTAGTTGGTGCCATCTGTAACCTTTTGTTTTTCTACCTAATCCTTTTTGTTCCCTGAAATCATGACTCTGAAACTTCTTATATATAAATAAATCTCTAGGCCAAAAGCTCATAACTCAATCACCCCAGTATCACATCGCATCGCATCGCATCGCATCGCATCGCATCGCATCGCATCGCATCGCATCGCATCGCATCGCATCGCATCGCATCGCATCGCATGGCATGGCATCGCATCCTACCCTACCCTACCCTACCCTATCCTATCCTATTCTATGCTGTGGTAACCACATGGCTGGCTACCTGGTCCTCAGTTTCATGTGACCATTTTCCTCTCTCTGGGTGAATCTTCTCTCTCCCTCTCTCTTTGCCAGATGTCTCACATTCTAATCTTGCCTCAGCTCATTGACCCTAGGCCTTTTTATTGACAGGTAAACCTTACATACATTGAATGAAAGATTCCCTCTACACTGACCCCCTCTCTCCAGCCTCCAAAGTGCTGAGAATACAGGCATGCATCATACGGCCTGGCCCTCACCTGAGTATTTGCATTCCCTGGGTTCTCATCTTGAGTTGACTCACCACTGGAATTCAAATCCCCCTTTAATTTTGCCATTTTAAAATTGCCATTCGCTGCTACTTCTTCTATTGTCATTAGTATCACTATTGCTGTTTTTAAGGCAGTCTCACAGTATGGACCAGGTTGGCCTTGAACTTTCGATCTTTGTGCTTTAAGCCTCCTCTTACCCAAGTGTGTACTGGGATTATAGACATGTGTCATACACACCCTGCTGATTCCAGTTAAGAAGGAGATAGATGGTATAATCACACAGAAACATTGTTATTTCTCAGTTCCAGTAGGTCCCTCCTAAGAAATTTCTTATAGTGCCAGAGAAAAATAATGTAGTAACCATAACTCACCACATGGCATCAGAGTCATGGAAATGCTATGTGTATTTGCTCTGCAATTATGTTAGGTGCCTGACTTCTTGAGACCTTTGCCCTCTAGTCTTAGAGATTTTAAAAACAGGTGTTGGGTAGGAGATAGGTAGAGCTCCCAGACAGCTGTTCTTGGACTATTTGTCAAGATTCCAGGTCATGACACCAGCTAATGCCTGTCTTCTCACACTGAGTGGAAGAAAGAGTAAAAAAGGTTGCTTACATTAAGTTGGTGAAAACTTAGTTTTTAGCCCTAGGGAAAGAAAACCTCCAAAGCTAGTTGTGAAGATGAAACTTGGCTGTATTTCTCTCTAAACCTTTCCTTGAGAACTTCAGAAGTGGTTGTATCAGCCAGAAAAGGTAAAAGAGGTATGGAGAGGCCCTAGGATGGTTCACTGTCTTAGTCAAATTTCTATTGGTGTGAAGAGACACCATGACCACAGCAACTCTTACAAAGGAAAATGTTTAATTGGGGCTGTCTTATATTTCAGAGGTTTATGGTTGGAAGTAAGGTGGCATGTAGCAGATATGGTGCTTGAGGGCAGCTTAGAGTTCTACATCTGGATCCACAGGCAGCAGGAAGAAAGAGTGAACTACTAGATCTGCCTTTAGAATTTGAAATCTCAAAAGCCCACCCCCAGTGACACACTTCCTCTAACAAGGCTACACCTACACCAACAAGGCCATATCTCCTACTAGTGCCACTCCCTGGTGGCCAAGCATTCAAATCTATGAGCCTATGTGGTCCATCTCTATTCAAACTACCCCAGTCCTGTTGGTGGAGTCTTGGGTCTCCAATGTGCACTTGGCACCTACAATGAAAGAAAGCTTAGTGATCTTCACGTTGCCATTGTCCGTGACTTTCTGGTGGTAGGGGCCATTGTACACTAAGGGTGATGAAGGCTCATTACACAGAGCATCAGGAAATGGCCCAGTTTGGACATCTACACAGACCATGACAAGAGGAGCTATTTGCTGTCTCTCAGCCCTGGACCTTTCACTAACTAAGATCAAGAGAGTTAGAGAGGGTTTTTGAGTTGATGTTCTCTTCTGTTTCTCAGGTTGGCCTGGAATCCCCTATATAGCTAGGTGACCTGATCCCACATCTCCTCCTTCCTCCTTCTGAGTGCTGGGATTACAGGCATGTGCTGCCATGCCCAGCTATGACTCTTATATTTACCTGTATTTATCTCCTAGGTCTGCCATGATAAAGTGCCAGAGAGTGGGCAGCTTAGTCAATAGCTTACAGTTGGAGGTGCTGAGGTGTCCGATGAAGGTGTTGTTTAACAGGTTTGGTTCTTTCCTTTGCCTCCAGGGCAGGATTTGTTCTAGGCCTCTGTCTTGGCTTATAGTTGGCCATTTTCTCTTCATTCTCTGCACATATCTGGGTTTAAAATGTTCCTATTACAAGGACACCAGTCACACTGGAGTAAAGCTTACATAAATGACCTTATGTTAATCTGATTTTTGATGCAAAAACTCTTATCTTCAAACATTCTGAAGGTGGAAGGATGACTTTGGGATGGGGTCGGGGAAGGGAATATGATTCCCTCTGAACAGGGATCTTCTGGCAATTCTTTGTATTAGATGTGCTTAGGCAAACATTCAAATTGTCTGAGGTGTCACGGTGAATTCTACATTTTCCCAAAAAGAGAGTAGCCTGGCTATTTATTACTTCCAATGTACTGAAAGCACATTCCTCAAGGCAGTTTGTTAGAGGGGCCACAGAAATCTTATTTGAAGTAGACTTTTCTCCTGACTCTAAGAAAAGCCTAGAGAGAGAGTGGTCCTGGCTTTCCTCCTGGTGGAAACCACTGAGAACAGGAATGAGCAGTCTTGAGGGCTCAAGGCAAGCAGTCTTCAATGTGACAAGTCCATCAGGGTTGGTGGAGACTGCAGGAGGAAGGGAGGGCTGAAGGCTAGGCATAGTTTCTCATTCTATACAGAAGACAGGCCTGACCCAACAGATACTTGCCCTTTCTACTCTACCTTCAACACACAGAGTCAAGCAACTGCTCGCTGTGGAGTCCACCGTGCCCTTATGCCCACGCTGCATCTTAGCAGTTCAATTGCTGGGTGTTCACAGGGTGTTATTTACTCTACGGCACTTTATCTGTGTTTACAAAGGATCTGCCTGAGTTTTCCTTCCAGCTTCAGTGTGGGATAATTGAAATTAGAAAAAGAAAATCAAGACAAAAGAAGCCAAGTTGCAAAGTCTGAAAATCTCATTTGATCTAAAACATGCTTTCTCTAGTGTTGGTGAATTCTCTCGTGCTTCTTCAAACAAACAAACAAATAAACAACAAATGCCTTTTAATTACCAAAGAGCTGTCCACAGTTGCTAGACTACAACTTTAAAATTTGATGGCTCTCTCTTGTTCTTCTTCTTAGAAATAGGGTGTCAGGTAGCCTAGACTGGCCTGCAACTGTGTCATAGCTGAGTTCATGACAATGAACTCCTGACCTTTTCGCTTCAGCCTTCACAAGGGCTCCGATTATAGGAGTGTGCCACAAAACTAGTTGGATGGCTTTATTATCATTTCATTAGTGTTTCCCTATTCACCACAGCACCTTGTATCTGCACCGTCATCAATGAATGAGAATAATTAAAATGTAATTATAATTAAAAAGGGAAGAAGAAAATGTAAAACTGTTTGGCATGTACATGTTCAACTTTTAAGAGGGTATATTAAAATCCGCTTAAAAATCAGGGCCTAACTTAATACTCTGTTTTCCCTCTGAAAGATTATGTTATTCTTCCTTAGGACATTCTTCCCCCGCTCCCCACTCCCTCCACCCCCACCCCTGCGACAGGCACAAGCATCCCTTTTAAAGACAGAGTCTCCTGTATCCTATGCTAGCCTTGAACCAGCCAAGGCTGGTCTTGAAGTTCTGATTCTCTTGCTTCTGTCCCATATGCTGATATTATCGGTGAGCACCATACCTTGGATGGGATGGGGTGGATATAGGATACTGTGGTAAGTCCCCTACCCTCTCCCAACTTACTTCAACCTCTCACTTAAATTTAGTCATTCGATTCTGATTTGGGCTTGATCTATTTTTTATTAGTTTGTTTTCATATTATTGTTAGCTTTAGGGAATGGTTTTTCTACTTTTTAACAATAATTTTCTTGTTTTACGTTATCATATTTCATAGAGAAGTAGCTTGACAGTCACATGTCCAGCAACTTTCTAATGTGAGAAACTGGGGTCTGATTGTCAGTGTGGCTTCTTGACCTTCTTGGCCTTCATCTGATACACATCCTAAGCTCCTTGGGACAAGATTTATATTTGTCATGTATTCTAGACCAGACTGAGAAATCCTAGGGAGTACACAAACTGGTAAGATCCGGAACTGAGTCTGAAATGAGCAATGAAGCGATCGTATTCTCTAGGAAGGGTACACACCCTTGACTCTCTAGGAAAGGGCAGGGTGTGCATACTTCATGTAGCGGGAGTTAAGGGAGCATCATATATAAACAGAGGGAATGTGGCAATCAGTTTAAAAGAGAATCAAGCAATCCAAGCCTCCTGCATGGGCTACTAATGAATGCCAATGAAGAGTCACAGGCCAACTCAAGTCCTGGAGAAAAGCTGCACTGTCAGAGATGTACCAAGTAGAGAGATAGAAAAGCAGCCATCATCTGGAGCTCATCTCAGATTTACTGACGACTGGACAAGACAATCTCTTCCTTGGCTTTGAGTGTCAATGGAGATTTGAAAAACATGATGCATGCTGGGAGTGATGGCTCACATTTTATCCTAGCTCTGGGGAGGTAGAGGCAGGTGGATCTCTCTGTAAGTTTGAGGCTAGCCTGGTCTACATGGTGAGTTCCAGGACAGCTAGGGCTTTGTAGAGAGACCCTGTCCCAAAGAAAGAAAGAGGAGGGAGGAAGAGGAGGGAGGAGAAAAATGAGGAAGAAAGAGGGGTAAGGGGGGGGGAGAGAAGAGAGAGAGACAGAGAGAGAAAGAGAAGAGGAGAGACTGATACATGGTCCTGCCCCGAAGCTACTCTCATTGTTCTCAGCTCTGAATAACTACTTTGTGGCTCTTTACTTCTTTAGAGGTCCTTGCTGTGTCTTGTTTGAGAGTGGGAGTGACAAATTAGAAGCAGGAATGGAGAGGATTCCTCTGCACACTTTCTCACCGGCTCTATTAGACTACCTGCAGATCTGTCTTCAAAAGCTTTATTATGTATCTGGGGTCCGATATTTATAAATAGCCAAAGAAGACTATACTATATTCCTCCTCAATAAATAGGTAAATAAATAAATAAGCCAATAAATCAGGTACAGTATGCACACCTATAATCCCAGCACTTGGTAGCTAAGGCAGAATGAGTTTAAGGCCAGACTAAACTAAGTAGCAAAACCCTATCTCTACATAAATAAACAAAAAAGTTACAGAGGATTGGGCAGTGGTGGCAAAAACTTTTAATCCTAGCACTCTGGAGGCAGAGGCAGATAGGTCTCTGTAAGTTCAAGGCCAACCTGGTCTACAGAGTGAGTTCTGGGACAGCCAGGGGTATACAGAGAAACTCTGTCTCAATACACCACCCCCAAGCCACGAAAAATAACACAATTGAAAGGAAAAATTCAGAAAACTAAAGAGTCAAGAAATTTAAACACAATAGTGTTTATGAGAAGTTGTAAGTCCTGCCCATAGTGTTGCTCATGGGACCAGTGGCTTCTGGGAAACCACTTTGTGATTACTGCCTCTAGGCTGTGGCTCAGCCACCCTGGGAGCTGCTGCGTGAAGTGTGGCCCCCAATGAAATCGCCAGTACTCAGGGGAGCCTGAGATAAAAGAGCAACCCGATCTAAGCTCTGGTGCCAAGGCAGAGCTGAGTGGTATGTGCTGACTGTTAATGTTTGCCTGAGTCCCTGGAGGGTTCACGCTAAAGGAGTGGAGAGGTAGGCCGTGTGTGTGTGTGTGTGTGTGGTGAGGTGGGGGGGGGTGAGGTGGGGTTGTGGCGGTGGAGCGAAGGGGTGTCACTTGGGCTGCTCAGGCAGCAGAGGAGTTAGTGACCTTGATGGGAGGATGTTTGAGGCTTCTGCCACGAGGTCTGGGTGAAGACTGTCTCCCGAGGAACACAAGGCACAAGAGGGCAAAGTCGGGGCTGACAGTGTTGTTCCGCTATCCTACAAGCTTGCCAAGGTGACAGAGTGAGCTGAGATTCAAGAGAGTTTGGCAAATCTCCAGGATGCCACCCCATGAGGGCGTTAGGATACATTTCAAGATAGGATACAATGAAATGTAATAAAGATAACTAAAACACGGCATCCCCAGAGAGCCTGGGAAAATAAAGTTTTGGAGTGTTCTCTAAAGGGTGAGAAGTGACCTTGCATATATCTTGAGCAATAAGATGAGCATATTTTAGTGCTAAAGTTAAGTAGGGATTAAAGCTACCAGAATGCAGGTTTAGTATCCTACCTTTTGGTTGGCATTCGTATGAATTCTATTGGGCTGGGGTTTTGTTGTTGGCTTTTTTTGTTTTTTTTTTTTTTTTTTTTTAACTTGAAAAAAGCTGAGGGTCCTTTGGGAAGAAGAACCCTCCATTGAGAGACTGCCTGCCCCCATCAGATTGGCCTATGGGCAAGTCTGGGTGGCATTTTAACAATCGATGTGGAAGGGCAGCCCCTTTAAGGCTGTGACTCCCCGGGATGTATAGGAAAGCCGACTGAGCAAGCAAAAGCGGTATTTATTTTATGACATCTGCTTCAAATCCTGCCTCTGGGTCCCTGTCTAACTTCCCTGTATGATGGACTGTAACTGAAACACGTAAGCTGAAATAAGCCCTTTCCTTCCCAAACTGCTTTTGTTATGGTCTTTATCACAGCAATAGAAAGTAGCCTTAAAAAAAAAATCTATTGTTTGTTGAAAATCTGAGGTGGGCCCAGAGCTTAGTGCTTGACTAGCACGCTTAGGGTCCCAGGTTTGGTCCCCAATAGGGCAAAAGGAAGATCTTGAGACTTGGACCTGTTACATAGCAATAGCATGTCTCAGTGTTTTGGAGGCAGTGACATAGCTAATTGCAGGAACATCAAATTTGTCACAAAATAGGACAGTTTTCCTTGTTATTAGGGTTTCTTCTGTCATATCAAATATTTCGAGCTTTCGATTTTTCCTTTCAGTTTTAGTTATTTATTGTGACAGGGTATCACTCTCTAGCTCTAGCTGATGAAAGCTGATTATACAAGTTGGACCTGAACTTGAATTAAGGCAAGCTCTTCTCCTGCTTCCTCAGCTATCATCCTCAGCTCCCAAACAGCTTGGTTTTATTGGTTGTCTAGAAGTTATTTTCTACAGAAGTAGACACTACATTATACTCCTACAAAGACCCTTGCATTGGTTTTACATTATGTCCTTGAAGTAAAGCAATTGTAATCTAAAATTCTCAAATTTGACCATTTGGGTTTAGAATAAAGCAACTCACCTCAAGTTATCTAATCGATGTGATCTAAATGGGGAACTCTTAGAAATGTATAGTGGTACATACCTTTAATTCTAATACTTGGGAGGCTGAGATAGAAGGACTGTAAATTCAAGCTAGCCTGGACTACATAGTGAGACTATCTCAAACAAAGAACAAATAGGGTTGATAAGATGGCCCAGTGGGTAAAGTGCTTGTCACATAAGCCTGACAACCTGAGTCTTATCCCTGGAAATCATGGTAACAAGAGAGAACTGTTGTCCTCTCATCTCCACATATGTTGGGTAGCACACACACACGCACTACGTTACCACATACGTAGGCATATATGTGCGTGCACGTGCGTGCACACATACATACACACACACACACAGAGAGAGAGACAGAGAGAGAGAGAGAGAACCCAAAATCACCCAATAAACTGGATAGCTTTTAATTTACATTCTATTTTGTGCATGGGAGTACGCACAGGCACAGTGGTGAACATCGAGTTGCTTTCTCATCAACATGGGTCCCATTAGTTATGCTTTTAGCCACTGCATACCATCGATACTCCTGTTACCAATCACAATAAACATTTGCTAGGATCTTGTTTGTTCAGCTGTCAATAGTACTATTGATCACTCTGCCCTTGCCTCCTGTGTTTGAATTTAGTGCTTGATAACCTCTCACCCTGTGTGCTCCACTATCTCTTTAACTTTTCCTGAAGCTCATCTAATTTTGTTCTTGCTATTGTTTGTTGCCATATTTTTTCAGAACAAGGTCATATCATGAGTCAAAAACTTAACCCTCCCAATCCCTTCCCTTCCCCAGTGCTGTGATTACAGCATGAGCCAAAATCTACTTTTTATTCTGACTTGCTCTCTTAGGGTCAGTGAGATGGCACAGTGGATAGGGGTGCTTGGTGTCAAATCTGACAAGCTGAGTTGGGTCCCTGGGACCTACATTATAGCAGAGTAAGAGAACTGACTTTCATTAACTCTCTTCTGATCTCCCGATCCATGTCATAGCACAGCTACTTAATACACATAAGCAGATAAATAAGTATGATAAGTAAACAAACAAAAACTCTGCCTAACTATGTCATGGGGTCATTATGAAGATTAAATTAGTTTATGGGCATATGCATCGACTACACTACATGGTAGTTGGAAAATATTTAAGTTCTTCTGAATTTTGTTCTCTTATTTTTTTCCCCTAATTTCTTCAGCAGAGCTTGCAATTATCCTAGGTTTCCCCCTGCTTCCCCTTCATGACAAAACTCACTGAATTTCACAGAATGCCACTCTGATGGCTATTCCCAGTTGTCAACTGACTATAGCTGGAATGAACTACAATCCAGATATGGAGGGCACACTTGTGATCCAGATCTTGAAGCTGGAAGACACAGGTTTTTGATGTGGATCTTGATATGGTAGAACACATGATTTTGCTCCTGATCTTGAGGCATAGTGTCCATAAAAAGCTAAGGCCTAAAAAAAAAAAAAAAAAAAAGTGGCACATGCCTTTAATCCCAGGAGAGAGGGGCAAGAAGATCTCGAGTTCAAGTCCAGCTTGGGACAGAACAGGTTCCAAGTAAAGAAAAGCCCATGTCCAGGCATGGTGTTACACACCTTTAATCTGGGCCATACCTTCTGCTAGAGGCCTACATAAGGCCAGTAAAACATGGAAGAGTTGTTTCTTCTTCACCTGCTTGTACTTGCTTGCTAGCACATCTATTGGAACCTACTTCTTCAGGATTCCAGCTTATACAGAAGACCTGCTGAAACACCCAGCCTTGTGAGACGGAGCAACTACTAGATTCTTGGACTTCCTATTCATAGCTGGTCATTGTTGGGTTAGTTGGATTGCAGCCTGTACGTTATTCCAATAAATCACAGATCTATATCTACATCTATCTATCTATCTATCTATCTATCTATCTATCTATCTATCTATCTATCTATCTATCTATCTACTATCTATCCACAAGTTCTGTGACTTTAGAGAACCCTGACTAATAGAGCTTTTGAGTCAATTGTCCAAAGTTTGTAAAATGTATTAACTCTGACCCACTGTCCCAACCTTATCACTTATTGACTCCATTGCTACTAGTTTTTCTGATCTACTGAAACCAGCTCCCCAAGTCCAGCACCAACACAGTTTTGAAGATGCAAGCTGGTATTAACTAGGCCCAGTTTAAGTCCACCAGTGGCTCCCCGACGAGTACTCAGTGAAGTCTGTCTCCACAGCGTGGTGGGTGGAATCATCCCTTTTCTACATGCGTAAACTTGACCCCACTTTGCTCTGCCACAAATTCTCCTAGATTTTCTTGACAGTCCCTTACTCTCTATGTCTTCCCTTCCTCTATCTTCACTTTTTCACACCCCTAAACCCTACTTTATCTGGCTAACCTGAAGACTCTTCAAAGTTGCATCAAGCACTACCTTCCCCAGACCTCTCAGTGAGCTAGCCTGCTGTAAACTCTATTTCCTGTTTCTCATCACTGTGCATGGACTGTGGCCATGGAATGAAGCAGTCAGCTTCTTTCTAACTGAGTTAATTGTCTAGCTTTCTCACTACATTGAAGCCTCCTGGGAATGTGTATATTTTCTAGACCTAACAAGTATCTTAGAATGTACTATGTTTCAGTACACATATACCAAATAAATGGAATGTTAAATATGATATATAAATTGAATGGACGGGTAGGCTCCTGAATCACTTGAACTTTTTTGAACAGCCTGTCAGTTACTGGTTCTTTTTCAGGTGGTTTTCAGTACCCATGTGTCATTTCCTTCTCTCTGCCAAACTCTGCCTCCCTTTCTTGGGAAGCCCTCAGCTTTGAAGCTCCTAAGTGTTCTATATGTTAACAATTGCTGTCTTCCTGACAGAGGAATGAAGCAAGTTAGCGTCAGTGTCACCTCTTTCTAGAAGCTAGAGCTGGATTCTTTGTGCAGGTGTGAGGCCATAGCCATTGTTGGATTTAGTGATTCTATAGTGTGGTCTTCCTGGGAGGGAATTGACACTAACTGCAGAAGTTTAGAATCTCCACTTTCTGCCATCCTGAAGCTGGCAGTCTGGGGAAGCTTAAGGTACGGGTAAAGGCAATCCTAGCAATTTTGAAACAGAGACATGGATTAAAATATTTAGGCTAGCCTGAGCTACATAGCAATCTTTTGTATCCTAGAAACAAAAGCACTTACCATTGGAAAGTTGTCCATTGTAAAAAAAATAATGTCAGAGAACAGTAAAAATTTCTTATGTACTTGAATGGAATTAAAAGAAATCAGAACTTGATTGAAATTATATCTAGGAGAATTAACCATGAATATATTGCATTAGCAATATACTAAAATTTAAGGAAATATACTAAAAAAAGACATTGATTTAATCAGTAACCCAATCTTAAAGAACAATTATTAACTAATATTTTAAAATTTTATCTTATGAAGTAATCTTTAAGCCTGGTATGGAAGTGGCTGCCTTGGAGTCCCTACTTCATGGGATGCTGAAACAGGATGACAAGATGGATGTTGGTTACAAGAAAGACCCTGACTCAGTGATAATCACACCAAAGGGGAAACAGAGCATTAAAATAACATAATTGGCAATTTGGGGAGAAGGAATCATTTGGAATTTAATGATGAGTATGTTTTAAAATTAAATCAAATACCAGGTGTTCCTCCTTTGATTTACAGTGGACTTGTATTCTTGAATGAATGCAATGCATTTCTGATAGTCCAGTAGGATTTGTTTTTAGGTAGATTTTTAGTTATTGTGAATTGCCATTGCAAACAAATTTTTTTTTGTTGTTGATATTGCCCTACTAGCATCATATAATATTTGCCATAAGCATTTAATAATATTATGTTTTACTTTTAGATGTATGTTTTCTTTTTAAAAAGCTTAAAACCATTTATTCATGTGGAGTGCATGTGTATACACAATGTGCATATGTGTGTGTACCACAGCTTAGGTGTGAGATTGGTTTTAAGACATGACTTCTCTGTTCCCGCTATGTGAGTTCCAGAGGTTGACCTCAGATTTTAGCCCTGGCTAAGCCATCTTGCCAGTTGTATGTTTTGTAATATTGAAAGAGTATTCCTGTAAATGTTTCATAGGCTCCCAAAATGTTTTCAAACCTGGAGATTAGTGAATGTCAAAATTTTTGTTTTACTCAGAAGATATTTGCAAATACCCTGTTGTAAAAACAGATTGGATGTAATTTACATGTCTGTTAACTTTTTCTGTCATATAAAGAAGAGCGTTGTCATGTCTATACACATGTAAGTGGTTTTTCTCTCATGCTTTTAAAAGGAAAGAAAGGAAGAAGCAGGTCCTGGTAGTCTTTAATGTCAACTTGACACAAGCTGGAGTCATCTGAGAGGAGGTAGCTTCTATTGAGAAAATGCCCCAATAAGATCAGGTTGTAGGCAAGCCTGCAGGGCATTTCCTTAATTAGTGATTGATGGATGGGCCTAACCAATTGTGCATGAGGACATCTCTGGGATGGTAGTCCTGAGTTCCATAAGAAAGCAGACTGAGTGAACCATTCCAATTATAGTTTTAAAACATCTTGTTCATAGATTCCTTGGTGGTCTCTGCATCAGCTTCTGTTGTTGGGTTCCTGCCCTGACTTCCTTCCTGATAGACTGTGCTTTGGAAGTGTAAGCAAAGTAATCATTTTTCTTCCTAAGATGCTTTGGTCATGGTGTCTCATCACAGCAATTAGACCCTAAGGCAGCTTTTTTATGTAGCTCACAGTTTGGGAGGATAAAAGGGCAAGGATCAGACAGGACTGTGTGTTCAGTCTCTGGTGAGAGACATCTGCTCTGTCTCTGTTGGAGCAGGAGGTACCTGGTGGGAATGAGTCCTTATTACACAATTACCTCCCGCTAAGCCCCTCTTCATCCACTCTACATCTCGACGCTATTAGTTTGGGACTCAACCTTCTAGCATATGAACTTGTGGGAAAAAAGTATAATTAAACCGTATTTCTCTCTTTTTTTTACACTCTGTTAACTTACATATGCATTTTTCTATAGACATTTGGATTATTGTTGTACTTTACCACAGCTAGTCAATATGACTCTCCTTCCAGCCCCATTGCCTTTTTTTGTGAATGATCTACATGGAAAAAAAAGAAGAGAAAAGAAAAGGAAAGGAAACGAAAGAAGAGAAGAGAAAGGAAAAGAAAAAGGCATTGGAGAGAGATATCTCAGCAGTTAAGAGCATTTGATAGGTTTTCAAAGGACTCAGGTTTAACTCCCAGCACCATACGGTGGTTCATAGTCTGTGTCTATGACTTCGGTATCAGGTTATCTAACACCATCTTCTATCCTTCTTGGGCACTGCATGCTTGTGGTATCCAGACATACATAGGCAATATGCCTATAAACATAAAATTAAATAAAAGAAATGTATTAAAAGCTTTGTTGGCCTATAGACTTTGATTATGCAAAATGTAAATGAGGTATATATTACTATTTCTGAGACAGTGGTATCCAAAGATTATGATTATCCAGCTGTGATACATGCCTGTTATCTCTCAGTCCTTGGGAGTCAGAAGTAGAAGAGTTGTAAGTTCAAGGTCAGTCTGATCTACATAGTGAGTTCCAGGCCAGCTAGGATTATATAACAAGAACTTGTCTGGAAAAAAGAATGAGGAGTGGGAGGGGAGGAAGAGGAGGAGGAGGAGGAGGAGGAGGAGGAGGAGGAGGAGGAGGAGGAGGAGCATAAAAGAGCCACAGTTGACAACAGAATAAAAACCTAAATGTATTAAGATAAAAATGACTGTTATACTTTTGATGATATTATTTTTTAGCTGAGAAATAACTTTTTTCTTTCTGTTTTCTTTATTTCATTAAATCTTCCCTTCAAATTTCCTTTTCTACTATTTTATTTAAAGGAGACTTCTAGACAAAGGCCGTCTTTGGGTAGTTAATGGCCTCACCTGGACGAGTTCCCACCGTATCTTTCATATCCTTTGTGTACTCTAGACAAATAAAACAGACGGCAACAATACTCTGAGCCAAAGCACACAGTGCAGTTGGAAATCCTTGCCTCATGTAGCCGTAGCCATGCTTGTTGTGGTGTTAGACAACAGATGCTAACCTGCTCCAGAGTCAGAGACAAGGCTTACAAACCTGCAGTTCTCTCACATCTATAACAGTGGTCCTCCTGAAAGCCTAGTGTGGGCCACTCTTCCCCTTCCCTGCTCTGTGAATCCCTCCTCAACTTTGGGTCTGGAGAGATGGCTCAGCAATTAAGAGCACTGGCTGCTCTTCCAGAGGACCTGAGTCAATTCTCAGCACCCCCATGAGAGCTCAAAATTGTCTATAACTCCAAAAGCTCCAACACCCTCACATAGACACATGCAGGCAAACATCAAGCGTATAAAATAAAAATAAATAAATTATAAAACTGTAGTTTCCCCTAGGGAAATATTTTTTCTTTGTCCCCAGCTCCATCCTCAGGGAACGGCTCCCTCTTTTGCACAGTTGCACTTGCGATCACTCACATTAGTACCTTCTGCAAATCTTCCTTCTTCACTAGCTCTGATGCTTCCTGGGAACACCAGATTGTATTTCCCAACTAGATTCTCGGAGCCAAGCATAAGTGAGGCCTGTTGCTCAAATGTTTGTTGGATAAATATTGAGCGACTGTGAGTGAGAGCTGCCTTAATCACAAATGATGTAATTCTTGTAATCATTGACTTGGATGATAATATAGTGAGCAGATCAATTAGGTAACATTTTAAAAGAGACTACGATTCTTTGTGTTCCTATCAAGTGCATTGAAGGTAATTATTTTAAAACCCAGATAAGCATTTTGGTTGAAATGTTTTAGCTTTGTAAAACAGGTTGGAGGGAAGTGTCACTGTAGTTAAGAATGTGACCTTTCAAGTTAGGACTTACAGACTTTACTCCTAGTTTAGGCACTTGCTACACTGTGAGCGTAGAACTTCTCTCACTGTGTTTTACCATCTATAAAATGAGACAACATTCTAACCCCTCCCTCTCCAGTGAATAGAAAAACAAAAGGATACACCACACCCAAATGCTGTATATATTAAGCAATAAATAAATGGCTCCCATTATTCGTAGACCATATGTTTCTGAAGCTCAACTGTGTAATGTGCTCTGAACATTTTGTTTGTTTTCTAGTTTCCCTAGTGTATATTGTGTGGGCAGGTGTTCAGATCTGACCCAACGCCGCTGATGGCGAGTCTCCCAGGATCTATTTACACTGAGACTACAGTTGACATTTCAGATTTCATGCTTTTTTGATTTCTTCTTTCCCCAACTTCTCTCTCTGCCTCTTTCCTGCCTCAAGTCTTTGATTGTAATGTTTGAAACAGAGGCTGGGAAGGAAGACGATACCAGCGTACTTATATCTAAACTTTTGCAGATGCCTCGGGTAGTTGGGGATCCCAGGAGAGTGAGTTGGTACAGGACTGAAGCTTAGGTGGATCTAATGTAGAATATTCATAGGAAAGATCAATACAGAAATTGAGGTGAGGAGTTGAGCTGGGATATTGCCTGATAGCTTTCTAGGGGAGACTGAGGGAGGAGGAGTAGCTACAGGGCCCATTCATAGCTTGGCTTGGGGAAAGAAAGACCCATGAAGTTCTTATGCCCCAAAGTGAAACTAGCTGAGAGCAGGGTTTTTATTTTCAAGATCTCCGGCAAGCCATTTGCTCCACGTTTGTATGAAAGAGACAGAGAGGGAAATTGCGTTGATATTTAAGATGATAAGAGCTCACGAATGTAGAATGTGAATTTGTTCCTGTTCTCCAAGGGAAGATTCATCCTGACTGGAGCTGACTGGCTTCAGTCTCTGATAGGCTTTTTGCCTCTAATTGAGTTGGAAGAATGGTAAAGGTAGGGATGCTGGGACATACGTTACCCTAATACATTCCTCTGCCTTTACAATACCCATGTCTACTTCCTGATTGAGAACCCCAAGCTTGTCTAAAATATTTTAAAGAAGCCGTGCAGTTTGCTTTGCTCTGATTCATTTTGTGCAGGGAAACAACTTTGCTGTTCGATGTCTTTAATCAAAGCATTCTGAAAATCTGTATATCTGAGTACTTTGGACAAAGACAATACTCATATAAGGTAGCATGATACTGTGAGGTTCAGTTGCCACTGGTTTTATTTAGTGGTATTTAGCTCTTTTCTTGGGAATAAGTCCAGTTTGTTTTAGTATAATTGTGGACTTTTCAGGGTCTTGATGCTTGAGTTACTTTTATACTGCTCATTTAGTTACATATTGGAAAAGGTCAAAAGAAAATCGGTCACCAAGAGAAAGTCCTACTGCACATGCGTAGACTTTGAGAACAAGACAAATGGCTTACTGTGTTTTCCTTAGTTATATGTTTACCAAATGTAGATGAAGAAATGATATTAATAAATCTGATTCTTGAGGCACCAAAATTGCTTCTGTTTATATTTCTAGAGGTGCCCACCAGAACATCTACTAGGGGACTATGGTTTCGGGAACTGTGGTTTCAAGTGAGAGACACAAATAGATGAGAATAGTTATTGATCAGACTCAGCTAGGCTCGCTTGGTTTATGCTTTTCTCATGAAAGCTACAGAAGACAGGATGACCCCCACCCCATTTCCTTAGGCAAGCTGTTTAGGCTGCTCTGAGCCCAACTCCCATTCCATTCTCCCCTACCTTCCTGTGCCTGAGGGTAGAAAGGCAGTCAGCTGGATGTTGACTTCCTGGCATGAAATGCCATCTAAATCAACAATATTGCTTTTCTCTGAAAGCAATCTACTTACAACAGAAAAATACCACTAGTCCCAAATCATTCTTGTAATCCTCTTTAACCCCATCATGGAGAGTCTTGAGTCCTGGGGTGTGAAGATTTGTGTCTGAGCCTTGCCTGTTCATCTAGTGGTCTTGAGAAATGGACTCAGCTTTCATCTCTAAGAAATGGAATGTTGACACTTCACAATGATGAAAGGGACAGCATGAGATAACTTGACTAATCCGAACTGCTTCAAGTTCAACTCATAAAGAGCTAAAATTTTTCTTGTCCTTCTCGAATACAGAGATGGTCTCCGTGCACTCTCTCTGTCTCCGTCTCTATTTGTCTCTGTCTCTCTCTGAGTAGGTCTTAAAAGGTAACCCATGGTAGCCTCAAGTTTATGTTCTTCCTGCCCTAGCTTCTGACTGCTGGCAATATAATTCAGCAAGTACATAGCAGGTCCACAGCCAAGCGTGTTGAACGAGGTTTTGTTTGTTTGGTTGGCTGGGTTTTTTTTCCCTCAGGTATTTGTGTTCATATAAAGGCTTCTTTGCTCTTCTGTGAACTTACTAGGAACCACGGTTAAACTTACGTCTTTCTTACTGATTCTGATACTGTGTCAGACACGCAACAACTGCCTCATAAGGATTCCAAAGTGGATGAGTACGGACCAGGCTGGCGGGCCATTCTGCTGCTGGAGGAAGTGAGTCTACTGTATCACATGTAGATTTGGCCTTCCTTTGTAGCTGCATTAGTGGAGGAGAGGTCTTTAAGTTTCTCCAATGACATGGGAACCTAGACAAACATTCATAAAGAAAGAGTCATGCATGACACTGGGAATAACAAAGAATCCCAAAGAGATCACAGATGTTTGCCTGTAAGTACAATGAACCCCATAAAACTGCTCCAGGATAAAACATATCTGCCAACAACAGGAATTAGAGTCTATTAAAGACTGAACAAAGAATCAGAGGGAAGAAAATCACTTATTGTGATTAAACCACTGGTTAGATTTGCACAGCTGCATTTTCCTTGAAAAAGACTCAGAGAGTCATGGTCAGTATAGAACCTGTGTTGATTCTGTTTTTTGTTTTTTTTTTTTCCTGGAACAATTTTCAATATTAATATTATTACCATTACTTGATAAAAAAAAATCCTGACAATAGCAACTTACAGGAGAGAGGTTCATATAGCTTAACAACTCAAGGCTAAAGCCAATTATTGCAGGGAAGTGACAAGTGGCAGAGGCTTGAGGTATCTGGTGACATCACACCCACCATCAGAGGCAGATAGAAATAAGTTCACTTAGGCTACTTGTATATTTCTGTGCTGACTTCTTACTTAACCCAGGCTCCAAGGGCTCATAGTCAATGCAGCTGTTTCTAGGACCCGGGGACATGGAGTCCTGCTATTTTCCCCATCACTAGCATAGGAAGTAAAGGAAAGAAAGCACACTAACTGCTAACCCTCATGTGCCTTCATTTCCTAAATTCTAAAGTGAATATTAAAATGTGTTTGCCCAGTTACATCTCAGGATGGTGTTAGGGATGCAGGAGAATGGAGCCGAGTGAAAGCGTTTAGAAAAGGACCATGCAACCCTCTGTGCCAGATGTTTACAGTGACTGCATGCTGCAGTTGTCATATGTAACCCTAACCCTGTATATTTTCTTTCATAATCTGCAGTTAAGATTCAATAGGAAGTGTTGTGTGTGGGTACACTCCTTTAATCCTAACACTCCAGAGACAGAGGTAGAAGGGTCTCTGTGAGTTCAAGTCCAGCCTGGGTTATATAGTGAATTCCAGGTCAACTAGTGCTATGCAGTGATATCCTATCTTAAACAACAACAATAACAACACTCTAGCAGCTGACATGGCTCACTTTTGGTTTCTGGGCTTTTTCTCTTCAGATTGTGATGAAAAATCACCGTCTCCCTCTGCTCATTGTAAAGGAATTTTGGCATTGAAAGTCCTGGTGATATATTTATTTATATATTTAGCATAAGACCATACATAGAATGGCCACCTGATCAATATTTGTTGACTGAAGGAAAGAAAAAACTCCATATTATCATAAAAGGAAAAGATATTTAGCTTTATGTATATGTGTACATGCCTGCCTGCATGTATGTATGTGCACATGCGTTCAGAAACTACATGCCATGGCAGCTTACAACTACCCGGAACTTCAGTTCCAGAGACTCCAATTCCAACAGCTATTTCTGTTCCATTCATGTTCCATGAGCATTAGCTTGTGTGTATGCAGGAACACACACACACACACACACACACACCACACACCATTCAGATATATACATTGAAAAGAGTAAAAATAAATATTAAAAAGCCAGTTGAATGAAGAAATTCTTTCCATTGTTACAAACATCAGAAGTCTTGAGGCAGGCAGGCAGGCAGGCTCTGTAGATAAGCTCTTCCTGCCTCACATAAGGTCCCTTGTGCTCTGGAATGGGAACAACGGGTAGCCGGAAGGTCTAGGAGAGATATACTGCTGGTGGGAACTGAGTCTGGAAACAAAGGAATTTGGAGGCCCAGTTTGCTAAGTAGCCAATTTGACTTGATTTCTCAGGTCACCTTTTCAATGACTCTAGCACATAGTACTAATTTACGTGGTACTAATTTCCCTAATGTACTGACTTCTGATTTTGTTTACAGATTACTCAGTGCTCAGAATACCTGACTTGCTTTTGCATTCTTTCCCCATTTTCTGAACAGTACTATGCGAGCTCAATTGTTAGGCTTTGTAACTATTTTTAGACCAAACATATTTTTGGACTCAACGGATGAGAGGAAACTGTGTTATATACTACTCAAGTCTGTTGTTAGATGTTACTGAATTATTTTAAAGCAAAACTTAATGACTTTCTTCAGCATTATTCTTGAGCTTTGTTTTCTATGAGCCTTCTACAGTCTTAAGGGCAGTTTCTCTCAACATGTGGGCTTCAGAAGAATTGACCCCTTCTAGGCTCTTCCTGTTTCAAACTCTGTAGAAAGCCAGTTACTAGGGACAACATAAGAATTCAACTTGTCTATCAGCTTTCTAGAGTCTGAGAGGGAGGTGCACAGAGGAATGGGCGTGCACAGGAGAGCTAATGAAACCTTGGTTTGAACTCAGGTTTTACTAGAATAGACTGCATAAAGTTATGCAACTATTTTTCCAAGCCTTTGATTTTCATTTTTTCTTACCTACAGAGAAGAGTATTAAGGACTAGCTTTTAGGGAAATTAACAATTAAGTTAATCATAGGAAACCTTCAGCACACCGTAGAACCCAGTAATAGCAACTAGGACACAGAGTGTATTCTGTATTTTTTTCCTTACAACTTCTAAAATTACAGCTTCCACTATTCAATGAAGACATGAAATAGTTCTCATTTCATAAAATATAAACAAGTATATTTGCTTATTTCTATTTATGTCTACATCAAGTCCATGCTTGTCTTCTTTGTACATGGTAAACATTGAGTTCTTTGTTAATTTGTATGTTGTTTGAGACAGGGTTTCTCTGTGTAGTTCTTTCTGGCTGTCCTGGAACTCACTTTGTAGACCAGGCTGGCCTTGGACTCAGGATACACTTTCCTCTGCCTCCTGATTGCTGGGATTAAAGGTGTGCCCCACCACTACCAGGAAACATTGAGTTCTTATGTTGTCTTTATGAGATACAGATGTGCCTTATGTAAACTAATTCCTTAGACTTATCTGTTGTATGACTTCTTCCTTCAAGCAGGAGGTCTTCCCTTTAAGGTTTTCCAGTTGTTTTAAGACAAAGTCTCTCTATTACATAGATCTGGCTGTCTTGGAACTCACTAGGTAGACTAGGTATGTTGGAAAATCAAATTCAGGTCCTCTGCAAGAGCAGCAAGTGATTGTAACCACTGAACCATCATCTCTTTTGTTCAAGATAAGAAGCATAGTTCTCATTTTGTTCTTTCACATGTGGAAGTCAGATTCCCCAGCACTGTTTGTTAGAAGGTGCTTCTTTGTTTTGTTTTAATCCAATTTATATTTTTTGTCAAGTGTGGAAAAATTAGGTGTCTGTAACTGTAGATTTATTTATTTTATTTTACATCTCTACATGTCTGTTTTTATGCCGGCATCTTGTGCTTTTTGTTACTATTTCACTGTGACATAGTTAAAGATTGGATATTGTGATAGCTCCAGCATTGATTTATTTTGTCTGAGGATTGTTTTAGCTGTTTGGATTCCATATATATATATTTAGGATTTTCATGTTCTGTGACAAGTGTTATTGAGATTTTCATGGGAGTACATTGAATCTATAGATCACTTTCTGTACAATAACCGTTTTTACAGTGTTAATTCATCCTATCCCTGAGCATGGTGGGGGGTCTTTCTGCTTTGTACTGTCTTCTACAATTGCTTTCTTCATTGTTTCAATGTTTTCATGAGAGAGATCTTTTACCTACTCAATTAATTATTCATAGATTGCTTTTGAACTCCTGTGAACTGGATATTTTACCTCCTGGTTTCTCAGTGAGCTTGTTATTGGTATGATTTTATAGACATGAATTAATGTTAGTTGTCAATCATTGCTAATGGCATATTATATACACACAGTTTTATTGAAGTATCTGGAAACATGCATCCTTCTTGGCAATGTGTTTCTTAATCAAAAGAGCATTTTCCCATATAATCATCCCATATGACACCTGTGAAATTGGATAAAAGTCTTTCTGTTAAGGGAAAGTCTTCTACTGCTTTTGTTCATTTTCATTCTTTCAGTGAAAACAAGTCATTCAGAATCCCTGTTGCCCACATATTAGTTCTCAGAGGCTCCTCAGAGAACAGTTTGGTCCTTAACAGTCAGATATCACAGCACTTTGTGATAAGATAAATCTGAGGAGGAGAGAGCCTGGTCTTCATCTGTCTCTGCCACTCCAGATCAAGAATGGGATACTTGGGGGAGGGGAACAATTTTCTTGCTTCCTCAATACCTCTTTGCTCACTCATCACACTCAATTGTACCTCCTACCCTGTTCATGAATCTACAAACTTTCCTATTCTATTCACTCCCAGGTTTCACCTCTCTATGTGATTCCTTAAATATCATCTGGTCACACCATGTTAGCCTTCTCTGAATTATTGCTCTGTTTCCTGTGTGGAAAATCTGTGGAACAGTATCTTATAAAGTTCTCAGATCATTTTCTGACTTTTTGAAAATGATTTAGGTTCTCTCTAAACAAGGTGGTGTTTTGAAAGAGAATATAATCTGTAGACTCCTATATTTGAATATATGGTCCCCAGTTTGTGGAATGGTTTGGGAAGAATTGGGAGGTATGACTTCATTGGAGGATGTATTTCTCTGGAGTGGGTTTTCAGATTGCCATTTCCAGTTAGCTAGCTCTGACTCATGCTTGTGGATCAATTGTAAGTGCTCAGCTAGTGTTTTAGTTACAGTGCCATGTCTTCCTGACTACCACCATGCTTCTTACCATGACAGCCATGGAGTATAGCCTTCTGAAAATGTAAGCGCCAAATAAACACTTTCTTTTATAAGTTGTCTTGATCATGGTGTCTTATCACAGCCATAGAAAAGTGAGACAGATTCTATGAGCAAGCACTGAGAACATAATAGGTGCTTGATAATTATTTATTAATTTGGCAAATTAAAATATTATATAATTGGTATACAATTATTAATGCATTAATTATTTTGTTAGGAATCTAGTGGTACTATGCTGAATATGACTTTTATAACTCAAGTCTTTGTCAGTTCAAACGTGAGAGTCTGTAACTAACACACCATCAATGACATTCATAGTTGCTTTGTCCTTATCAAAAGATACAGATCCATTATCTGAGTCAATGTTAGTTGAAGCTCTTTTGTTTAGACAGAGGTTTTGAAGCCAGCTGGAAGCGAGTCCTATGACATCATTTGGACGGCTCTGTGGATGGAATGATCTAGATGTTTCAGTCATTGAAATAGCGAGATTGTTCCATGGTTTGCTTTGTTATTCAGCTATCATTGTTTAGCATGTTGGGACAGCATACTTTCCCACCTGCTTTGCTTCTGGAGCTGATCTCGTTTGAATCACCAAGTGATGTTTTAAATGACTCCATTGGGCTATTCCTGCTGGGCCTGCTCACAGACACAAGTTTCTTTACACTGTAGATTTTCCATCATTATATAGTTTATCAGTTTCTTTAGTCAGAAGATAATTTAGTTCAGCCTGTAGGATTTTGGTTAACCAACAGTACAAGTTTCCCTTTAACTTAGTCTGTTCATGAGTTATCACCCTATTCTATCCTATCTCTCCCTGACAGTGTCCAAAGCATCCTAGGCTACCCTCAACGTGCTGTGTAGTTGACATGACCCTGACATCTGGATCCTCTTGTATCCACCTCTGAAGAACTCAGGTTACAGATGTGTGTCTTCATGCTGTGTTTACAAGGGCTCTACATGCTACCTTCAGCCGGTTCTGCGAAATGTGTGTCCGGGTATCCACTTGTTATATCGATGGCAGTTGGGTGTCAGTCACATGGTAATAGGGAGCCAGCACCTTCTAGCTAAGACGTGATTGCATTCCTGCTCTCTGCATCAAGGAAATCTGTGAAACTGCACACACAAACCTGATAAACACACAAATTGCATGTGGGCCTTTTGCATACGCCCACCTATGTTCAAACTCTACAGCAGTGAATAAAACAAATATTCTGGCTTAAATTCAGTCAGGATAGTTTTACCTGAGTCCTAGTCACAGTAATAGTTTGACTGTTGTGATCATACCTATCCACTAATTCTGAGGACAAATTTCTGTAGAACTTCCATATAATGCATCTAGAAAGGTAGACTATAGAGGCTCAATCTACTATAAAATAAGTTTTCCACAGTTTGCTTTCATATTTGATGTTGAACTAAGTTCTGGAGTTAGCACAATGGTTAACCAAATTAATGGTAAGCTGGTTTCTCCATGAATCGTCATCTAGAGAGACTTTACTTATACACCAAGGTTAATGTCAGGGAGTGCATGAATCTCTTTATATACCTCTTTGGAGACTTTATCACTGTGGAAATTCTTCTTCTAACACTTAGGTACTCAAATTGTGGTTTAAATTAAGAACAGATTAACTACAGAAAATTCCTTGAAATGTTTTCGCATTGAACTGAGATTCAAATAAGACATAGTGGGCAGACAGAAATTCTTAGACTCCAAATGTACTGAACAAATATACTTTAGCACTAGGTAAAATAACAAAAGAGAAATAATTCACTATTTTCTTAGAAAGTTGGGACTGGAGACATGGCTCAGGGGTTAAGAGCATTAGCTGCCCTTGCAGAGAACCTGGGTTCAATTCCCAGTACCTTTATAGCAGCTCACAGCTATCTGTAACTCCAGGGGACCTGAAACCCTCACACAGACATACTTACAGAAAAATAACAATGCACATAAAATAAAGTAAATAAATCATTAAAATGTTTAAATGAAACTTATTGGAAAATAATCCATTTATTCTTTGCTTTGTCCCCCTTTAGGTTTTCTGGCTACATTCCGGTCACTTTCAGTGGGAAAAGCCATTTATTTCTCACAACTGTGTTCTCTGTATGATGAGAAGTGAGGACAGATGCTATTTTCTTTTTGAAGTGGTATCTTGCTATTTTCTCCAGGCTGGGCTTCTGAACTGAGCACTGTAATAACAGACATGAGCCGTTAGACTTGATTTACATGGGCCCTGTTAACTGGTTCAGCATTCTTCTTGTTTTCTTTTTCTCTTGTAACATACCTGGCTCAGCTGCCTTCTAAGACAAAACCTTTCTTAAACTAGAGCCTGAATTTATAAAAAGCGATCTGTACATTTCTGTACCATGTTTATTCATATTTATATGTTGTATAATATATAATTACTATAATACATAATATATTATATAATATGTAACATATATAATATATCACATATCATATATCATATAATCTAATCAATTTTACTATAATTGCAGAAAGATAAATAAGTTAAGATCACCCATCATTTCTCATTAAATAAAAGCATCCCACACCCACCTTTGGGCTTCAGAATGTCCAGAGTATTTCCAAGTGGCTTGTGGGTTGCTCATTCTTCAGTGTGATTTCAGGCTTATTTCAGTACTGTTGGGTTTCCTCACTCAGATCCCATCTCCATTTGACAATCATCTGCCTGTATCTGCCATATCAGTATCTACATTGTGGTACCCGCTGCTTACAAAGATGTGTGCTACATGTGGCTTTAGGCCCCTTCCATGTGTCAACTGCTCTTCTGACAGCAACGGGAAAGGGCTCACAGGTGAGAAAAGTGAAAGGCAGTCAGCATGGCAGGTACAGCAATGACCCACCCCCAACCCCATACCCAATATTTATACACTAATTTCCAGTACCTTGTGTGAACTTGTTACCTTGTATGTCTTTTTTTTTTAACATGATTACAGGTCAGATATTGAGATGGGAAGATCCCTCTAGATTATGTAAGTGGAACCAGAGGAATCATGGTGTCTTCGAACCCTAGACACCCTTTTCTGGTCAACTGAGAGAAAAGTGTAACAGTGAGGAAGAGATTGGCTTCAAATGTGCAGGAAGAGAGCATGAACAAAACTGTAGACAACCCCCAGAAGCTGGAAAAGGTACAAAACTGTACTTTGGAACTCTAGGAGGAGCGCGGGCCTTGTCAGACTTTTGATCTCTGTGAATGGAAGTATGCATTCGTGCTGTTTTGGTTTGTGACCACTTGTCATAGCAGCAACATAAGACTAATACAGGTAGATCGAGGGAAGTATCTACTCATTAAACCCTGTATGCAGGGCTGGGGACATGGCTCTGTGGTTACAAATACTTGTTGCTTTCAGAAGACCCAGTTTTGTTTCTCAGTTCGCAGATGATGGCTCTAGTTCCAGGGCATCCAATGCCTTTTTTGGCTTCTGAGGGTACCAGGTATGCATGTGATGCATATGTATACATGCAGACAAAAATCACTTATATGGAGAAAATAAAAACAAATAAATATTTAAACCAAAAGAAGAAAAACCTCTGTATACACTAGGGTCAAATGTAAGAGAAAGGGAGCAGAAAGAAGTTGAAACTCTGCAGTGTGGAGTGAGCTGGAACACAATTCCAACCCTGGGAGATGGGAACTGGAGGGTTCCTGGGCCAGCCATGCCAGTCAATAGTTTCATATTCAGTGAGGGACTCTGTCTCAAAACAATAAGGCAATAGATGAAGACAACCATGTGTCATCTGTCCTCCACAGATGCATTATATTCTCTCTCTGTCTCTCTCTCTGTCTCTCTCTCTTCCACACACACACACACACACACACACACACACACACACACACACAACACACAAGAGAGAGAGAGAGAGAAGAGAGATCCAAAGAATCTAGCAGAGAATGAATTAAAATTTCTTCCAATATGCCAATGCATGAACCAACTTGAATTAAACCAGATTTACCTAGTTGACTCTTCTTTGTAGACTCTTTTAATTTATCTTTTGCTAATAATTAGTACAGCATATAGACTCAATAGAAGCCAAGATATGAATGATAGCAGGCACAATTTCCATTATCTATGTGAATATCTGTCATGCTCCAGTAATAGCGACTGAGAAGGCAAAGATGAAAATAGAAAAATGTAAGCAGAGCTGTGCCTTACCAATTACCCATGTGGTAACTGATGGTAATCCAAAGGCCTTTGCTTCCGCAGTTACAAGAAGGTACATTCCATCCTACTGTACCGGACTTAGTTAAAACTAAGTTTACAGTATCCAGTTCATCTCAGGACACTGTTTCATACCCACACACCATCTCAGCACCCTCACTATGCTACTGTCTCTCCGTTGTTCTATTTGCAGAGGAAAAAACAAAGAAGGTGATTTGTAAATAGTGACCAAACAAAGGACCTTTGGGAAAGCCTGCCAGGAAGTTACTCCCATTGCCACCAAAGCAACCATCTAGAGGTGGCAGGGCATAGCTGGGAACATTTCTGCAGTGGGGACATCTTGAGAAATTGGATGGGTATAGTTAAAAAAAAAAAAAACAGAAAACAGCAGCAAAGTAAGGGGTACAAAGGATTATTAAGCAGTTGGAGTAATGGCTCAATGAGTATAGGACCTGCTACTCTGATACCTGGACCCATGTAAAAAGCTGGATACAGTGCTGCACATCTGTAATCCCAGAACTCCTATGGCAAAAACTGCTATGGCATAGATTCGGCTAAGAGGCAGGTAGCCTCGAGTACATAGGGCATCTGCAAGATAAAAGATAAATTGAACTTCAAAACATGGGGAATGGAAGGAACTAACTCCCCCAAAATCTTCCTCTGACCCTCTACTAAAATAAACTTTAAATAGAATTATTGGGTGGTTGAAATTATTATCATTATAGTGCTATACATCTTGATCTGCACACATACTTACAGAATTACGTCTCTCTGGTTCCACTGGAAAAAAAATACTCCTGAAAATTTTTTGTGAATGATGAATGAGAAACTCTTAGGTAAAAGACTGATGGATATATAAAAAGAAAATCTCTTTCTTTCCTCCCTTTCATCCTTTTTCTCCCCCGTGCTCCTCTATCCTCCTTACCCCCACTCCATCTGTCACCCACTTTCCTTCTTTTTCTTTACTAGGCAATTAGCCATTGACCCAAGACTTCATAGATGTTAGGGAGGTACCACTCTTTATTTTCAGACAGAGTCCCACTAAATTTGTCCACGTCATCTCACATGGACTCTCACCAAGTTGGCTTTGAAGTTTCAATCTTCTTGCTTCGGCATCTTGAGTAGTTGAGCTTACAGGCCTGCAACTGCAAATCAGCTTTTCATTTCTAAGGGAAAGAGTTTGTTAAAGACTAAAATGAAATGCCTAAGGCAACCAGGGATGATCTAGCACATAGTTTATCTCATTCTTTGTAGTATTTGGTATCATCCCAAGTCCTTGCATATGGTAATAAGAATCTCCACTACTGAGCCCCCAGCCCACAGAAGCCTTTTCCTTAATTTGCATGCATGCAGTATCCTAAGGATTGAACCTAGAGCCTTATTGCACATGCTAGGCAAACACTCTACCCTGGAGCTATGACCTCGGTACTCTCTTTACTCTTTAGACATTTCATTGTGAGGGTATCTCACCAAATTGGACAGGGTAGACTTGAACTCATCCTGTAGCCCAGGTAGGCCTTAGACTTCTGGAGTACCAAGACAGAGCCTGTTCTTTATCCATTGGTGATCATTAAAGACCATTTTGAGTTGAGAGAATAGCCTAGTTAATTACTCAAGGGTTTATTGTGGGGTTACCACATGACTATGTGTAATGGTACCAGTTTCCTTATCTCTGATGTTGAGAACTGAGAAATCAGTTTCTTTTCACTGAAAATATCCTCCCATCAGTATAAAGCTATTAACACAGGGTCTTGATACATAGCCAGACTAGCCTGAAACTCATTACATAGTTCAAGTAGGTCTGAAATATATGATCAGCCTGTCTTAGCCTCACGAATATTACCATTATAGGCATGTACAACCTCCCCATGCAGTAAAACCTATTTTCAAAGTCTACAATCTTAAGAAATTATTTCTCACCAGGTGTCTTTATTTTAATACTAACCCTTGAGAAGCTGAGGCAGGAGGATAACTACAAATTTAAAGTCAGCGTGGACTTCAGAGACAGGATTCAAAACAACATCCATAGATTATTTCTCTGTCAATGATTAATCATAAAAGCCTACCATATAGGCTTCTGCGCATGTTTCTGATTTATATAGTTCAGACACATGAATCATGAGGCCAAACAGGTTTCACAGCAGATTAACTTGTCCCGGTTTTACCATCCTTTGAAAACTCTGCAGAAGTGTAGACTTGAGGGTAAACTAAGAAGGGGAGTCTTTTGATGTTGTTTGACATTGGGTCTCACAATATCCCTGGCTGGCTTTGAACTTACTGTACAACAGAGATATACACATCTTGTTGGTCTTGAGTCATTTGGAATTAAACATTTCACAACAGGTGCTAAGAAAATAAAACATTATAGCAATAAAATTTGTATCTAGTCCACACTATTCCTTGCTCCCAGATAATGTGACTGCATTTACTCACCTTGGCTAAAGAACTACTGCTAGTATACATCCGACCTTGAAAATAAGAATTTATTACATAATTTTAGATCAAATTACATATCTTCCTTTCTACACAAGGTTGATGTCTCTTTGTCTTTGCTGTCTTTCAATCTATAATAATCTTTAATATATACAGAACAGTGGATACTCAGAGATAAATACACTCTATTTCTGGGCACTCGAATGACAGCAACTTCCTCTTTTTAAACAAAGGAGTTGGCTTTTATTTTTTTTTTTTTTTTTCAAAATACTTCATGGTGCAGCGCTTCTGACCTCCTATTGTCTGGAATCTTTGCTCTAAGGGTTGGGTCAGACAATCTAATGAAGTGTGCGCCTAGGGCTGACCAACGTATCCCCTTCGCTGCTTCCTTCCCCTTCTAAGTCGAAGGGGCACTGGCTTGTATGCCTGTTGTTTGTGTGCTTATACATTCTCCTTTCTTCTGTACGTCATATACTCACTACTCTTTGGGGAATCTTCCTCATTCAGTTGTTCAAATAGAGTTCTCGAGTGTCTCAATCATGGTGATCTGTGTGGCTTATATGGACTATTCTGGTCAGGCATGACTCATGTGAATGGTCATGTGATCCCAGGTATCCTTCATGTTGGCTAACGGCTACTTTTTGGCACAACTGGGAAAGACACCAAGACAATACAATAAAGCTTAAAACTGTTGAGAAAGCTGTTGATTTATCATAGCTGAGAAGAGATGCTCTTTCCTGATTAAAGGACAGAAAACAGTCATGACTTTTCCTGGGGTTCTCAGTTACATGACCAAAATCAGTCTCTTCTTCCTTGGAGCTACCTTTCCCTCAACTGATGCTGAATTAAGTCCTGTTTGGTGACTGATAGTTAATCTTGATTTTGAACTTGATACAGTCTGGAATTTCTGGAGAAGATTAACTGAAGGGACATACTCTCAAGTGAGTCACACCTACCAGTGGCTGGCCCAGATATAAAGAGATCCAAAGAAATAGTCAGTGTTGCTTGCCTGTCTGCCTCTGCTTCTTGCAGGTATGTGTATCTATCTCTACTGTTATTGTTTGGGGTTCTAGCCGGCACCTTTTGCTGACACCAGACTCCAGCTTCTTAGCCTTCCAATGTTTACTGAAGACCAGCAACTCTCCAGGAATCTTCTAGGCTCTCAACTTCATGGACTAAGGCAGCTATGAGATTTTTCAGCTTCTTCAGTATGCAAATGGAAGCTATTGGACTTCTCCTTTATGGTCTAAGTTACTTTAGTAAATTCCTTTTTATAATATATATTTGCACCTTATCAATTCTGTTTCTGTTCCTCTAATGAATCCTGCCTAATGCCACACCATGATCACAAAGACAGTCTAGATATGTCACGAAGATCTTGAAATGAATTAGGAGTCATAACAATTTTCTCACTCATTTAAAAAAACTAGACTCTGGTCTAGTACCAACAATGTCATGTGATTGTACCCATAAAAGACATTACTAATCAATTACCACTTTGTGTTATGGGCCCTATGTAGAGCCTTATTATTGTGCTTGGAGAAGATGAAGCAGCTTATAAAATTGTATTATCTTGGCTCTAAGGTTTGCCTTCCCTGCTTCCTCCTCTACTTTGTTTTTGAGACTGGTTCTTGCTCTCTGGTCCCCTTGTCCTCAACTAAGGTGACCTCAGAATACAGTATATAAACAATATACTTTTATTTCTTTGGCAAGAAACATAGTATTTTTCCTTTGCAGAAAAAGTCTATAGAAAAACAGGATTTACCTTTCATTTTGTCATCTGACAGGTCAAAATCTGTCATTAAAGGAAGACAGTGTAGGAACTTGAGGCAGAAACCTCAAGGCAAAAATTGACACAGAAACTGTATTGGAATACTGCTTACTGGCTTGCTCCTCAAGTCTTGCTCAGCTTGTTTTCTTATACCCCCAGTAACATCTAGTAGAACTTCCTGCAGTGGGGTGGGCTCTTCCACAGAATTCATTAATCAAGAAAATGTTGCCCTTGCTTGGTCCTTTTGGCTGAGGCAGACACCTAGCTGGTCTGCTCCTGTGAAGACACCATGTCCTGAGCCATTCTAGAGGAGCCACTCCACTCAGAGCAGTGGGTAAGAACCCCCTCCCACTACCTATGCCCCAGAGCTACAATTGGGAGCCTGGGGCACTCAGGACCCATCAGCCACCCAAACCCTGCCCTTCCAGAATACCACTCCCCTTCCTCCCCTCGCTTGGTCCTTTTGGCTGGGGCAGACACTGAGCTGGTGTGCTCTTGTGAAGACACCATATCATGAGTCATTCTAGAGGAGTCACTCCACTCAGAGCAGCGAACATCTAGCTGGTCTGCTTCCATAAAGACACCATATCCTAAGCCATCCTAGAGGAACCACTGTACTCAGAGTAGCAGGATTTCAGGATCCCAGAGGTGGCCTGAGTCCCAGGAATTCTTCCACCCAGGAGCTCAGGATCACAGGATTACAGAGACATCTGGACTCTGACAAGTTCTGACATAAGCAAGATAACTGGAAAGACAGGCTCTAGCCAGAGACAGTGAGTGCAGGTAGCACTAGAGTTAACCAGATGGCGAAAGGCAAGCACAAGAACATAAGCAACAGAAACCAAAGTTACTTGGCATTATCAGAACCCAGTTCTCCCACCATAACAAGCCCTGGACACCCCATCACACAGGAAAAGCAGGATTCAGAATTAAAATCACTTTTCATGATGATGACAGAGGGCTTTAAGAAGGACATAAATAACTCCCTTAAAGAAGTACAGGAGAACACAGGTAAATAGGTAGAAGCCCTTAACGAGGAAACACAAAAATCCTTAAAGAATTTCAAGAAAACACAACCAAACAGATAAATCAATTAAACAAAACCATCCAGGATCTACAAATGGAAGTAGAAACAATAAAGAAATCTCAAAGGGAGACTACCCTGGAGATAGAAAACCTAGGAAAGAGATCAGGAGTCATAGATGCAAGCATCACCAATAGAATACAAGAGATAGGAGAATCTTATGTGCAAAGACACCACGGAAAACATTGCACAACTGCCAAAGAAAATGCAAATGAAAAAACCAAAAACACCCAGGAAATCCAGGACACAATAAGAAGACCCAACCTAAGGATAATAGATATAGATAAGAGTAAAGATTCCCAACTTAAAGGGCTAGTAAATATCTTCAACAAAATTATAGAGAAAAACTTCCCTAACCTAAAGAAAGAGATGTGCATGAACATACAAGAAGCCTACAGAACTCCAAATAGACTAGACTAGAAAATAAATACCTCCTGTCACATAATAACCAAAACATCAAATGTACAAAACAAAGAAAAAAATACTAAAAGCAATAAGGGAAAAAAGATCAAGTAACATATAAAGGCAGACCTATAAGAATTACACCAGACTTCTCACCAGAGACTATAAAAGCCAGAAAATCCTGGACTGATATCATACAGACCCTAAGAGAACACAAATGCCAGCCTAGACTACTATATCCAGCAAAACTCTCAAGTCAGTATAGATGGAGAGAAACCAAGATATTCCATGACAAAACCAAATTTATACAATATCTTCCCATAAATCCAGCACTTCAAAGGATTATTGATGGAAAACTGCAACACAAGGAGGGAAACTACAACCTAGAAAAAGCAAGGAAGTAATCTTCCAACAACCCCAAAAGAAGATAGCTACACAAACATAATTCCACCTCTAATAACAAAAATAACAGGAAGCAACAATCATTTTTCCTTAATATCTCTAAATATCAATGGACTCAATTCTCCAATAAAAAGATGTAGACTATCAGACTGGATACATAGACAGGACATAGAATTTTGCTGCATACAGGAAACACACCTCAGTGACAAAGACAGACACTACCTCACAGTAAAAGGATGGAAAACAATTTTCCAAGCAAATGGTCCCAAGAAACAAGCTGGAGTAGCCATTCTAATATCAAATAAAATCAACTTTCAATCAAAAGTAATCAAAAAAGATAAGAAAGGACACTTCATACTTATCAAAGGAAAAATCTACCAAGATGAACTCTCAATTCTGAACATCTATGCTCCAAATGCAAGGGCACCCACATACATAAACAAAACTTTACTAAAGCTCAAAGCACACATTGCACCTAACACAATAATAGTGGGGGATTTCAACATCCCACTTTCAGCAATGGACAGATCACGGAAACAGAAACTAAACAGAGACACAATGAAATTAACTGAAGTTATAAACCAAATGGATTTAACAGATATCTATGGAACATTTCATCCTAAAACAAAAGAATATACCTTTTTCTCAGCACCTCAGGGTACCTTCTCCAAAGTAGACCATATAATTGGTCACAAAACAGGCCTCAACAGATACAAAAAGATTGAAATAATCCCTTGAATCCTATCAGATCACCATGAACTAAGGCTTGTCTTTAATAATGACAAAAATAACGGAAAGCCCACATACATGTGAAAACTGAACAATGTTCTACTCATTGATGACTTGGTCAAGGAAGAGATATAGAAAGAAATTAAAGACTTTTTAGAATTTGATGAAAATAAGGAAACATCATACCAAAACTTGTGGGACTCCATACAAGCAGTGCTAAGAGGAAAACTCATAGTTCTAAGTGCCTACAAAAAGAAACTGGAGAGAGCATACACTAACAACTTGACAGCATACCTGAAAGCTCTAGAGCAAAAAGAAGCAAATACACTCAAGAGGAGTAGACAGCAGGAAATAATCAAACTGAGGGCTGAAATCAACTAAGTAGAAACAGAAAGAACTATACAAAATATCAACAAAACCAGGAGCTGGTTCTTTGAGAAAATCAACAAGATAGATAAACCCTTAGCCAGACTAACCAGAGGGCACAAAGACAGTATCCAAATTAATAAAATCAGAACTGAAAAGGGAGACATAACAACAGAAACTAAGGAAATTAAAAAAAAATAAATCATCAGATCCTACTAGGAAGGCCTATACTCAACAAAACTGGAAAATCTGTATGAAATGGACAATTTTCTAGACAGATACCAGATACCAAAGTTAAATAAGGAGCAAATAAACTGTCTAAACAGTCCCATAACCCCTAAAGAAATAGCAGCAGTCATTAAAAGTCTCCCCACAAAAAAAAAAGCCCAGGACCACATGGTTTTAGTGCAAAATTCTATCAGTCCTTCAAGGAAGACCTAATATCAATTCTCTTCAAACTATTCCACAAAATAGAAACAGAAGGAACACTACCCAATCGTTCTATGAAGCTACAATCACACTCATACATAAACCTCACAAAGACCCAACAAAGAAAGAGAACTTCAGACCAATCTCTCTTATGAATATCGATGCAAAAATGCTCAATAAAATTCTAGCAAACCGAATCCAAGAACACATCAAAACAATCATCCATCATGATCAAGTAGGCTTTATCCCAGGAATGCAGTGATGGTTCAATATTCAGAAATCCATCAGTGTAATCCACTATATAAACAAACTCAAAGAAAAAAAATCACATGATCATTTCACTAGATGCTGAGAAAGCATTTGAGAAAATTCAACATCTCTTCATGGTAAAAATCTTGGAAAGATCAGGAATTCAAGGCCCATACATAAACATAATAAAAGCAATATACAGCAAACCAGTAGCCAACATCAAACTAAATGGAGAGAATATCCAATAATGAAGCAATATCATTAAGATCAGGGACTAGACAAGGCTGCTCACTCTCTCCCTACCTGTTCAATATAGTACTGGAAGTCCTAGCCAGAGCAATTAGACAACGAAAAGAAGTCAAAGGAATACAAGTAGGAAAGGAAGAAGTCAAAATATCACTATTTGCAGATGATATGATAGTATACTTAAGTGACTCCAAAACTTCCACCAGAGAACTCCTAAACCTGATAAAGAAAAAAAAAACAAAAACTTCAGCAAAGTGGCTGGATATAAAATCAACTCAAACAAATCAGTAGCCTTCCTCTACTCGAAAGATAGACAGACTGAGAAAGAAATTAGCTAAATGACACCCTTCACAATAGTCACAAAAAATATAAAATATTTTGGTGTGAATCTAACCAAGCAAGTGAAAGATCTATATGACAAGAACTTCAAGTCTCTGAAGGAAGAAATCAAAGAAGATCTCAGAAGATGGAAAGATCTCCCATGCTCATGGATCGGCAGGATTAATATAGTAAAAATGGCCATGTTGTCAAAAGCAATCTACAGATTCAATGCAATCCCCATTAAAATACCAACTCAATTCTTCACAGAGTTAGAAAGAGAAATTCTCAAATTCATTTGGAATAACAAAAATCCCAGGATAGCGAAAACTATTCTCAACAATAAAAGAACTTCTGGGGAATCACCATCCCTGACCTCAAGCTGTACTACAGAGCAATAGTTAAAAAAAAACAAAACAAAAAACAAAAAACTGCATGGTTTTGGTACGGAGATAGGCAGGAAGATCAATGGAATAGAGTTGAAAACCCAGAAATGAACCCACACAAAGGAGCTAAAACTGTCTAGTGGAAAAAGGACAGCATTTTCAACAAATGGTGATAGTTCAACTGGACAACAACATATAGAAGAATGCAAATGGATCCATTCTTATCTCCTTGTACAAAGCTCAAGTCAACTGGATAAAGGACCTTCACATAAAACCAGATACACTGAAACTAATAGAAGAGAAGTTGGGGAAGAACCTTCAATACTTGGGCACAGGGAAAAAATTCCTGAACAGAACACCAATGGCTTATGCTCTAAGATCAAGAACTGACAAATGGGACATCATAAAATTGCAAAGTTTCTGTAAGGCAAAGGACACTGTCAACAGGACAAAACAGCAACCAACAGATTGGGAAAAGATCTTTACCAATCTCACATCCAATAGAGGGCTAATATCCAATATATACAAAGAACTCAAGAAATTAGACTCCAGAGAATCAAATAACCCTATTAAAAATGGGGTACAGAGCTAAACAAAGAACTCTCAACTGAGGAAACTCGAATGGCCAAGAAGCACCTAAAGAAATGTTCAGCATCCTTAGCCATCAGGGAAATGCAAATCAAAACAACTCTGAAATTCAACCTCACACCAGTCAAAATGGCTAAGATCAAAAATTTCAGGTGATAGTAGATGCTGGCGAGGATGTGGAGAAAGAGGAACACTCCTCCATTGTTGGTGAGATTGCAAGATGGTACAACCACTCTGGAAATCAGTCTGACGGTTCCTCAGAAAAGTGGACATAGCATTACCTGAGCACCCAGCTATACTACTCCTGGGCATATACCCAGAAGATGCTCCAACATATAACCAGGACATATGCTCCACTATGTTCATAGCAGAACATATAATAGCCAGACCTGGAAAGAACCCAGATGTCCTTCAACAGAGGAATGGATACAAAAAATGTGGTACATTTACACAATGGAGTATTACTCAGCTATTAAAAACAATGAATTTGAGAAATTCTTAGGTAAATAGATGGAACTAGAAAATATCATCCTGAGTGAGGTAACCCAATCACAAAACAACACACATGGTATCCACTCACTGACAATTGGATATTAGTCCAGAAGCTGGAAATACCCAAGATTCAACTCACAGACCACATGAAGCTCATGAAGAAGGAAGACCAAGTGTGGGTGCATCAGTCCTTCTTAGAAGGAGTAACAAAATACTCATGAGAGCAAATATGGAGACAAAGTGTGGGACAGAAACTGAAGGAGGGGCTGTCTGGAAACCTTTCCACCTGAGTATCCATCCCATGTGCAGTCACCAAAGGTAGACACTGATGTGGATGTCAGGAAGTGCATGCTGACAGGAGCCTGATACAGTTGTCTCCTTAGAGGTCTGCCAGAGTCTGACATATTCAGAGGCAGATGCTCACAGCTAACCACTGAACCAGGGGTTCCCAATGGAGGAGTTAGAGAGAAGACTGAAAGAGCTGAAAGGATTTGTGGCCCATGAGGAGAGTAACAATACCAACCAACCAGAGCCCCCAGGGAGGGACCCATGGCTCCAACTGTATATGTAGGGGAGGATGGCCTTGTTGGGCATAAGTGGGAGAGGAGATCCTTGGTCCCATGAAGGCTGGATGCTGAGTATGGGGGAATTCGAGAGTGAGGAGGTGGGAGTGGGGGGTTAGGTGGGGGTACATCCTTATAGAAGCAGAAGGAGGAAGGATGGCATAGGGGGTTCCTATGTAGGGGGTGGTGGTGTAAGGGGATAACATCTGAAATGTAAATAAAATATCCAATAAAAAAAAAAGAAAAGAAAAAAGAAAAGAAAATGTCTTACAGAGTACAGACTGGCCTATAGGAATTTGTTTGAGACATTTCACTATTGAGATTCCCTCTTCCCAGATGATTTTAGCTTTTGTCAAGTTGGCAATAAACTAACCAGGACACCTACTAAGCAAAATGTCTTCTATGTTTGTATATATTGGGACAAATAACAGGATAACCTTATGTTTTAAGGCTGACATATGATATACTGTCTGTAGAGGTGATTGTTTTTTGTCCTTTGTCCTATAAATGTGATGTCCTACATTTATTGGTTTGTGTGTGTTGAACTATCTTTTCATTCCAAGGATAAATCTCCCTCATTGTTAGTTATAATTTTATACCGTGGTATTCTCTTTGGTTTGGTATTGTGTTTGGATAACATTTTCTTTATTTGTATGCTTTTATGTGAAAGATTAATAAGCTCCTTAATATCTACGCATATTTTATGTGCTTACTCATGCAACAACCATTAGAGCTCCTACTTTGTACCGGGCTCTGGTCAACGTTGCAAAGAACAGACATGAACCTGGCAAACAGCCTGTAGCTTCATCAGGCTTGAATTCCAGTATGTAGAGTCTTCTAGGAACATTCTCTATGGATTTGTTTGTTTGTCTGTTTGTTTTATTTGTTGGTGTTTTTAGTGTTTACCACAATGCTGGGATGTCTTTTCTCTTTTTTGCATTTGATTTGGTTTTGGGGTTGAACTCAAGGACTTGCTTATGCAAATACTCAGCTCCAGGAGAGTGCTTTTATTTCTGTAAATGAATTGTAAATGCAAAAGTGTTAAGTCCTTTGCCCCAGCCACACAGCAGTTGAATGGAAATCTGGGTAGAAGTGGCCTGCCTCTGGGGCCCACAAACCACAGCATCACAGATAAACAGCTTTCAGTGTCTCTGCAAGAAGTCTGATTAACTTCAGTGAATGCATTGACGTCTTGAAGGGAAGGAAGCATATCTTAAATCATCAACCAGTCATTTGACTTTAGTCAAAGGATGTAAGAGCAGATTTTTAAAGATCACAGAATGTAAAGCAAAAGAAGGCTGAATAAAGAGATGGAAGTGGAAGAGGAAATGCAGGAAGAGGCAAGAAGGGTGGAGAAGCTGTCTCTAGATGGAGGAGGCGCAGGGTAACCAACACTGGCTTAGCACAGCTTCTCTGTCTGCTCCCTTGGCCCTTGACACTTAACACATTATATTATTTAATCCTCACCAAAGCACTGTCTGGCTCCTAAGTCCCTGTTCTCACAAGTCACTTGAGCTCTGCTAATTCTGTGGCCTCCGGGCCTAGGGTGAGCCTTTAACAGGTCCCAGATGAAAACAGGGTGGAGTTTGCAAGGCCTGTTCTCTGAAAGGACTGCACCAAATAAGAAGTGCCTTAGCTTTGAGATCTTGAACTTTATTGGGTGATGTTGCTGGGTATAAGATGAGATAAGTTTGTGATGAGACTCAAGGCTGAGTTCAGACTTTTTCCACTTTTGCTAGGAATCTGAGCAAGCACACTCTAGATTAAAAAGCAAATGAGGGACAGAGGAAGCCAAGCAAGAATGCTCAATCCCTAAATTCCTAGAAGCCAACAGAAGGAGTACATATATTTTTCTGAGCTTTATTTGATGTTAAATGTGATTGTATGTGTGTAGATATGAATGTGTGTGAGAATAAAATGCTTGGGTGTGTATGTGTGTGTTTGTGTGCATAATGACTCAATTTCCAGAGAAATCTTTCCACAGGACTTAGTTTTCTTTGGGGTTGAGAAGTTTGTTGCCAAGCATGGCAGCAGGAAGAACCAGGCAATTTGACTTCTCTTATTCTAGGTGGATATATGAATAATCTTCCTTCAAATAATTTTGATTAGAGCATTTGCTAAGACCTGGTAGGTAAACAATAGGTGCTGCTCCATCTGGAGTGTCTTACTCCTCCATACACAAAAGGAGACCTGTCTAATGAGTGGCTTAGGTGTGGCTGCTGTGCTCTGGTTACCTGATAGTTGAGGGAGTAGTTGAGTAAGGGACTGAGTCAGGCGAAAGAATAAGCCTTCTTTGGCCTGAGCCCTGAGGGCAGTGAGTGATCACTGTGGGCTTTTGAACAGGACAGCTATTGACATGATGAAAAAGAGTTGTCCTAAGTCTGGGCATGGCTGTGTTTGCCTATAGTACCAGCACTTAGGAGGCAGCAGCAGAAGAATGTGGACTCAAAGGCCAGCTTCTACACTTTATGGTTAAAATGAAGTGTTTATGTTATATACATATATATTTATATATATTCACATACACATATATACATATACATACATACATATATATATATATATATATGTATATATATATACACAAAAAAACATACACACGTATGCACACACATAAATCGAACCACATACACACATACATATACACAAGCACATATATACACATGTACACATATATCTACATATACCCATACATAAAGATATATAACACACAAACACACACATATGCACACATCTATTTATCCATATATACATAAACACATATCTATCTGTCTGTCTGTCTATCTATCTATCTACCTATACATACATAGACACACAATATATAAACATACATGTATATATAGACACACATACTATATACACATATTTATATCTCTATACACACATAAAAATATACACACACATATACACACATATAACTCTATCTCTCTATACACACATATATATCTATATCTACACACATACACACACACACACACACACACACATACACACACTATAAAAGCATATCCCTACTTGGGTTGGTGGCACATGCCTATAATCCCAGCATTTTGGATTCTTTGGCAGGAGGATCATGAGATAATGAGATACTGTCTCACTCAACCACTGCCCCCTGAAAGGAAATCAATAGGGAGAATTTTGTATTAACCCAGAAATATTGAAGTGTGGAAAGAATTCATATGCGTAATATTGGCTTCATAAATGATGGATGGTGACAAAGGACTTTGACCTGGGGAATATTGAATGAGTATTTGATGTCACTTAGGCTTACAAGTGTAATAGTGCACATCTGTAGATCATATACTACATGTACAATAGTTTTGGAGTTGATAATCTCTTCTTCCACTATTCGAAGGGACTCTCTAGAAAATATTGTTTTGGAGTTTAGAGCTAGTAAGCAAATGGTATTTTATAACTAGATCTTCTCCCTTCCATCAACATATTATCTCATAAATTATTTACAACCCGAAGGTCTTAAGATATGAACACAATGACTATCTTGGTCACTGTCCTATTGCTGTGAAGACACAGCATGACGAAGGTAACTCTTATAAAAGAAAGCATTTAATTGGGGTTTGCTTATGGTTTCAGAGCTCTAATCTATTTGATTATGGCAGGGAGCATAGCAGCACACAGGCAGATATGGTGCTGGAGAAATAGCTGAGAGCTACATCCTAATCTATAGGCCAAGAGGAAGAGAAGGAGACTGGGCCTGGCTTTAGAAACCTCAAAGCCCATCTCCAGCGTTACCATTCTTCCAACAGGACTACACCTTCTCCAACAAGGATGCACCTCCTAATTCTTCTATTACTTTCAAACAGTTCCCTGGTGCTAAGCCTCCAAGTATATGAGCCTGGAGGTGGGAGGCATTCTTATACAAACCACCACAATGTTAAAGTGCAGCTTCGTTCTAGGTGTTAGAATTAGTGTACAAATGTTAGAGATGTAAGATTATGATGGATGTGCAATGATAGAGTTTGAGGGCAATGCTTCACTGCTTATGGTTAAGAAATCAGCACCTCATTCTCCATGGGAACCATCAGAACTTCCCAGCACTCCACTTTCCGGCCTGATTGTTTCCATTACTCCAGAGCCTCAAGGCAGAACTGTTCCTACAAGGAAGGGTAGCTCAACCTGGCTCCTCCAGGGCCACTGGGTTTTCCATCATACAGGCAGGAGTGGGAACTGTTATTCTCCACCCTTTCCTGGATTGAGAACCATCCACTCTCTATGATTGCATCAGAGTTTAAGAGAGTAGAGGATGATACACTAAAGTCAACTTCCCTACAGCTGATATTTTTTTAGAACAGTGTCTCTCAACGGCTTATGTTCCTAGTGCTGATACAGTGGTTGGAATGAGAGTGGCCCTTATAGATCTATATGTTTGAATGTTTGATTCTCAGTTGGTAGAAAAGTTTAGGAAAGATTAGGAAGTATGGTCTCAAAAGACTCATATTGATATTCCCAGTGTGCTTTCTGCCTCCTGCTTGAAGACCAAGATGTGAGCTCTCAGCTTCAGTGCCAGATGCCTGTTCTCATGCCTTTCCTCTGCCATCATAGACTCTAACCTTTGAAACTGTAAGCCCAATTAAAATTCATTTTGTAAGTTGCCTTGGTGATGGTGCCTCATCATTAGAGATAGAAAAAAAACTAATGCAGCTGGGGATGTAGCTAAGTGGTAGAGTGCTCCTATAGCATGCTTTAAAACCATATGTTTAATAGTGATGCATGCGCGCGTGTGCACACACACACACAAACACACACACAAACACACACACTGTAGTGGTTTGAGTAAGAACAGCCCCTATAGTGTCATATATTTGAATGCTTAGTCACCATGGAATGTCACTATTTGAAAAGATTAAAAGGATTAGGAGGTGTGGCCTTGTTGGAGAAAATGTGACACTGAAGGTGTCACAAAAGCACATAGGAGGCTCCGTCTCTTTTTCTTCCTTGTGGCCTGTGGATTAAAATGTAGCTCTCAACTACTTTTTCAGTACTAATATCTGCCTGCACATAGCCATGTTCTTTGCCATGATAATAATTATTAAATCTCTAAAACTGTTAGCACACCCCATTAGAAAATTAAGTGCTTTCTTTTATAATAGTTGCTTTGGTCTTGGTCAGCAATAGAACGGTAACTAAGACACACACAGACACACACTTTAAATGCCACCTTCCATACTGTATCAGTTGAAGCAGAAAGTCCAGAGGAGTTTTAACGAGCAATGGCTTTCATTTCAGCTAGTTTAGAAATCACTGAGAGGGCAATCCTCATTCTTACTTCTGTCTTTGAACTCGGGTCTTCTGTCTTCAACCAGATTGCCAGATCTCTTCATGTGTTGTGTGTGTGGAGAACAGTTATCAAGGAGTCATGTCTTGCTAGCGTTAGTGGACAGTTAAACAGATGATAACTGAACTCTCTGGGAATTCCTGCTTGCAACTCTTTGGGGATATTTCCAATGCAGAATTTTGCACACCATACGGGAATTTTTCAGCACTTGAAAAAAGATGCTCAGTTGATAAGCAACAGTGTCTCTACTTACCAACAAACACAATCTGTGGCTCCCGAAGCTGGCAGGGCTCAGACGTGGAGGGTCATTCTTGCCTGTGGGCTGAAGCCAGAAGCGTGTGGCTATACCAGGCTGAGGAGGCATGGCAGGAAACTCAGGGGCTCCAACCACATTCCCCTTCCTGTGTCTTACTGTTCTGTGGACATTCTGTTTGAGGTACTGTCCAAACTAAACGCAAAGAGAAGGCAAAATATCTCAACTCCTTCTCAAAAAATAATCATTACTGGGGTAGAATATTTCAAAATCTGTTCTGCTCCTTGGTGGCAAGTGTACCATTGGAGAAGTTAAAAGGATCCCTAGTCACAAGAAACAACCCAGCTGGGTGTGTGTGTGTCATAGAACAGATTTCCACTCAATTTGAATGTCATGCTCCTGCAAGAAAAATTATATTTGAAATTCATCAGGGAAATTGCTGTTTGAAGGGAATTTCCCTGTAGATCTTTTGTTAGAAATATATAACTGTTTTGTTGTTTACCCTTTAAGTTTTCTGTTAGCAGTACAACCTCAGTTAAATGGAATGTTTGAGGAGCCAGAGGACTTTTGTCATTTAACTCGTATATGTTTTGACTGGCATAATATTTTGGTGGAAGGTTTACTATGCTTTGCTCTGAGAGTAAAGATTCGACAGTATGCTTTTATCAGCTAAATAGCATCAGACATAAAGACCTGGATTACAGATGGCTCAGCTAAGAGGACACACTGGAAATTATCATTTGGGATACTGAAAATCCACTTGTAATTTTACTTCATTTTAGTGAGTGTTCTACGCAAAGACTCAGCAGACAAGAGCATTCTTTGGTTAAAATCTTGCTTTTGAGTCCTGGTAGAATTTTAACTCTAATGGGTTTACTTCAAGAGAATATATCTATATTTAGAAACACTAAGTGTTAGAAGATCACTGGATTTAAGACATCTTTAGTGTGCAATTATATTCTCACTGGGTTAAAAACTAAGTTGTTAAAGGGGGGTGGTCTTTGTCTTAGCATTTTACTGGTAGTGCTAAGATTTAAAGTAGCAGCTTCAAAATTGATTCTGTTCTAACTTGGCCGAGGGCCGCCATCCACCATGTGGATGCCTTTGACAGGAGAGGAGACAAGCCAAAACCTACGTCACTGACAAACTCTGGGATCAACTTAAATTCAAAGAAACTTACAGGACACCTCATATGACTGTTGGTTCCCCAATTGTTAGTGCCACTGGAGAGCCATAGACACAAAGCAATTTCAGCCTTTTGAGAACCCAGTCTGGTAAAGGAAAATTCTTCTGGTGGACTTGGGAGGGAGGGAATGTGTGGGGCCCAAGTAAGGGAGCTGCAGTCCAGGAATCCTTAAATGTGCTGAGTGGAGGCTGTTGATGCTATTGAACAGCATGGAATGCTGATAGATTATATTTCACCACAAGAGCTAGGCTGGCTTTTACCCACAGAAAGCATGCCTACTTAAATTATATATACCCATACTGTGAAATCACAACTGTGAACACCAAGCACCACAAAAATAACTCCAAGCTACCAAGCTCACGGGATCGGCTGTGTCTCCATTTCTCTGCTAATGTTAATATGCGACGTGTTAATTCATGCTGTCATCTGCTAGCGCTTGTCACCCGACATGTAGAAACAGGTGCCAAATGTTGAAGGAAAATGGAGCCTGGAGAAAATTCTATCCATTCACTTAATTTTAAAATGGGATGTGGGAAAAGATAATCCTTCCACTGTTGTTGATGTTCAGGGGACTCCATGGCCCGCTAGCAGAACAGGTGTGGGAGCTTGTGGGGTAAAGAAGTTTAAGGACCAATGTCAGAGGATTAAGGTTGTTCTAGCCCTGTCCAGAAGAGACTCCTTTTTTCCTAATGGTGGAAGGTGAACAGGGACAGAGGTGACTCTTTAGCCTTGGAGTCAGTGCTAATATTGCTGAAGACAGTGGGTGCTCATTAACCAGCTGTTGAAAATAGTGGGTGCCCAGAATCAGCAGCTGAAGCTGGAACTGCTCGTCCTGAAAAACAATGCCATTGTAATGATTATGCCTATGGGAAATCATGATAGAATAATAAGAACAAGATACAAGTATGTCAAATAGGGTTTGAGAACAGACCTTAGACTTCCTATCCCTGACTATACTTATTATGATTTAATTAGGAATTTACTTTGGTCAATTGGACTAGTATTTTCATGTTTTGAGCACTTTCTTGACACTGAGCATATTTTTTTCTTCTCTTAAAAGTGGATAAAGTAATGTTATTAGTCCAGTAAGATCAGTATAAAGGTTAAGCAGATTATAACATATAACCTATTTTTATGAGTGTCTGGAATATATAAACTGGTAAGTAAATATTATCAAGCCATTTATTTACTTATTTATTTATTTATCTATTCATTTATTTATGTGTACGGGGGGAGGGGCAGGTAAGTTGTCAAGGTTAGTGGAAAACACCGCACCAGATATGCTGTCTCTCTGGGTTTCGAGGCATTCGTTGTTTACAGCAATACGATACAGACCTGCTCCATCCTTATGGAGAAAGTCAGACAACATTGGGAAACAGAACACCTCAGCATCAAAGTCCTGTCTGTCCTACTAAGGTTTCTTGACATCCCCATCTTTGAGCTGGTGCTCTTTAGCCGGGGCTGGAACACAGGGTGAATGGAATGGTTAGAATATAACTATAAACAGAACCTGACCACCACCCCTCCCACCCATCTCCCCTGACCAGTTGTGAGTTTCTGTGTTAACGACTGCCTGCCACACAAAGTTTCTGATGAGTTCTGAGACTCCGTGAGAAGAGAGACAGACATTTAGAGGAGAGCTTGATACTATATCTATTGAGCAGAATAACAATAGTAGTAGCTTCACCTCTGGAGCCTGTGAGCTCCCCAGCCATGCATTGTGGTCCAGTATTTCTGTGCCATGTATTGCCTTCAGTAGACTAAGGCTTAAATCCAATCAGAAAGCAACTAGTTGTCCCTTATAACATTCCTGCAATTATTTTGTCCATGGCCATACCTTGTCCTTAGTGTGGCTCTCAGGGTTCACAGCTGGTTGATAACTTTTTTTTTTCCTCCTAGGAGCCTGAGTAACACCTTGTGCTTAATAACACCTATAATAATAATTTATCAGTCGGGGGAAGCTTTCTCAGTACACTTGAGTTCTCTATGTTCTGGGACCAGTGTGTTTGGTGTCTTTAACAATAGGGTCTTTAACATCCAGTTCACGGAGCTGGCCTGTATTGTTTAGGGGTTTTCTAACCAGCAACTGGAGGGGAGGTATCCCACATCCAACACTAGGGTTTTCATTTGCAAACTGCAGAACTATGTTTTTCTATAGAGCTGGGATGGCTAACTATACCATATTATTTGATTTTTACAGATGTTTGGAACTACTTTTTATTTTTATAATGCATCTTCAGAATCTTGAAAGGAGTCATACCAGGTACAGTGTCATTCATACATACATACATACATACATACATACATACATATATACATATATACGTGTGTATCTGTGTGTGTGTGTGTGTGTGTATTATATGAAAGGAAGAAACCAGGAAGCCAGTACAGGAGACTGAAAGGCACAGCTGGCAGGGGTTGGATCCATGCTCCATAATCCTTATGTTTACAACTTAAATTTGTTTGGATACTTGCCGTCCCTCGCCAACCCTTGACAGGAGACAGATGTTCTTCTTAAAATTTGTCTTTAATCTCAACAAGTGGCTCTTGCTAGTAAATCACACTTTCTTACTTTTAGATTAGGTATAATTTATATTAAAAAAAAAAAAAAAAAGCGTTCCCGGAAACCATCTTCAGTGAATAATACGCCCCAAATTTGAAATTTATAGAAGATTTGGGTAGATATTATCAATTTGAAACCAAAATTTGAAGGAAAAGAAACTATCCAGGTATATGTAAACAGTAGATAACTGAAATACATTTATTTTAATTATCTCAGATAGACATAGAATTTAATGAACATATGACCCAGGTAGTAGAAGTTTGAACTTCTAAGTTCTTCATCTTAATGTCTGCCTGTTAGTTTTAGACATTCTGATATACTTGAGTTATTTTGGAGGAAAATCTGTTCCTCCTCAGGGTCTGGTCATGCTCCATGCCTGGCTGAAGAACAAGTGCCTGTCTGCTAGATTTCTTATACTCTGACACATTCCTACAGAGCGCCCATCTCCAGAGGATGTGGAGAATTCTCTCAGCTTCTGACCCTGAGCAGTGCCTGGCTCTCAGCCACCCACCTTACCACCATGCTACTCATGGGACTAATCCTGAAACTGTAAGCTCCCAATTAAATGCATATATATTATATATGCACACAAGCTGCAGGGGCTGGGAAAAATGTGCTAGGGGGTTTTTGTTAGGGATTCCCAGGTTTATAGTCAGTATACTAGAACATAGTTCTTCAGATAACTCCCAGCTCTTGGTTTTGGGGAAACAACTCCATTTCTGTAGCCTTTAGTGTTTATTTTGAGATTGGTTACTTTGCACTAGTCAACCCGCACGTTTCTCAGATGGCTGGCTCTTTGTATTCTCAGGTGTTTACCCTACAGAGATTGTAATTCAACTGAGAGAAGGCCTGTGGTTACAGCTGTGAGGGGCTGCTGCTTTCTCTCATCGGTTTTGATCCTTAGTATTTCCCATGGTTGGCATTGGAGGTGCTTAATACTTCCGTAAGAAGGCTTCACAAAAAGCTGAGTGCACATAAGCAAGGCTTTATTGAGAAAAAAAGAGTAAGAATTATTTGAATGAGTCAATATAATCCATACAGAGCCAAGAGGGGTGGCTCACATTTAAAATCTCAACCAAGCTGAGGCAGAGGGATTGTCAGGAGTAAGAGGATAGTCTCAGGAAAGTCTAAGTTCTGTCATATGCGACACACCTCCTTCCTCCTCATCAGCTTGCCATGTTTCAGTAAAGAAATGAGAATAAGAAACTTTTATGGGAGTCAAGATAAATGCCACAATATTATTTTCATTGGGAAGGCAAAGAGATATGATTCATGTCCTCAAAAGGTGGGGGCTCAGAGAGTCATACCACTTCACTCTGTGGCTTTAGTAAGTAGTAGCTTAAGTACTTCTTGGAGCGAGTCATTGAGTTGTTCTTGAGCAGCTGATCCCACACCGGAAGCTGCTTCATCTCAGAACCTTTCAGAACCTCCCATGGCATTTTGCCTTTTCTTCTCCAGGCCTCTTTATCCTGTTCAATCCCATTCCAAATTCTGTATTTACATCCATCTTCTTAAATTGAGACAAGGTCTCACTATATAGCCTACTATAGACTTGAACTCACTATGTAGCCCAGGCTGTCCTAAAATATTAGGAGAGGTTTTTTTTGACTCTTGGCACAGTGGCCTTGGAAGTAGTCATTCTGGGAAGCAAAATGAGAAGAGTCAGTGGAAATTGAGATTCTCCTTACCGTAGTTAATATGTTAAAGGACCTGAGCACCATCTCTTCTCTTCTCTGTCTCCTCCTCTTCCTCTTTCTCCTCCACTTCATTTACTTTGTCTTGATCTATCATCACATTAAGTTTTGAGCTCACTGATTGGCTAGACCGCTGACCTGTGAGCTCTGGAAACCCACCTGTTCTCCCCTTCTCCTTCAGAGCATTAAAACATGACTATGCATAACCACATCAGGCTTTTCTATGTGATTTGTACTCAGGAACTCTGCTTGCCTGATGGATATTTTACACTGAGCCACCTCCTGAGGGTTCGTTTCTTTTCCTTTGCTCAGGAAAATTCTGAAATTCGGCTTTAGCACGTGTTTAAATTTCTTTTTAGAATTTGTGTGTATGTGTGTGAAATTTAAAAAAAAAACCAATATAGATTATTTTAGGAATTTGAAAATTATATATGGCCATAGTATGGAGATTGATGGAGGCAATGGCTGTATTTGTGTAGTCTGACCTTACCTTCATTTGCATATAGATATTGCATATGGTTTGTTGTTTTTGATGATTATAACAATCTTACTTGGTCAATGCATTCTGTCCATGTTGAATAGACCATCCTAGCAAACCTAAGACAGGAAGGTAAATGCTATAATATTATTTTTTCTTGGGAAGACAAAGAGACATGATCCATTTCCTCGAAAGGTGGGGGCTACGAGAGTCACACCAGGTTCCTCACAGCCTTAGTAAGCAGTATCTTAAGTACTTCTCACATGAGTCACTCAGCATTGTTCTTAAGCAGCTGTTGTTCTTATCCTTCCTTGTGTTTTGCTTATAATAACACTGAGGATTGGATTTATGGAATTTGAATTTCAAGATACATTTACATAATGTGTATGTCTGATGCATAACTTGGCTATCTATACAAACTGTGTTTGTGCATTTTCTGCTTGCCCCAAACTCCTCAACCGTCCTTTATTATGAGCAGAAAATCTTCTTGTTAGCCTTTAGTCATATCTGCAGACACTAATTTTCTAAGTGAACTTTGGTTCCATTTAAATTTTCTTAGACTCAATTTTCCCATTTATAAACTTAGGGTTTGGATAAATTCAATTTTCTTTGATATTCCTTGATCCCTTATTTTCCAACAACTGGGCTTTTTGGTCAGTGTCTTCCTGAATCAACTCAAAAAGTATTAGAGAAAATTCTAATTATGCTGCTATCAAAATGTCAGTTTCTGACCTTAGGAACACAGATTCTTGTTGACTAGAATTGCCCTTGAGCCTGTTCTTATCAAGGGGTTGTGCTTTATCCAAATCTTTGATAACCTTTCTTTAACTTACTCAAAGACATTCTTATCTCCCACTTGGACTCCTTTCTCCTCTTTGTCCCTTCCATCTTCATCACCTTCTATGTTTATATTGGGCAGACTAAGAGCTAGGAAAGATGATGGGACAGAGTCTCAGCTTTGTCTTATTTCCTTGGAAGACCACTCAGAATAAATGAGGGTGCTTCCCCTATCTTTCATCATGAACTAGGCAGCACATAGCACATATTGGTTTGGAGGAGAGATATTCTTCATTTCAGAGGAAGCACTGTCCACTTTGATTCTAGAGGCCACCACTGGCTTTTATCTCAGAAGATCATGATCACCTGTCTCTCAGTTTTCATGATAACAGTTGTTTTGTTCAGAAATGGCAACACATGAGATGTTATATGTGTGCAGACTTCATGCATTGTTTCCTCATGAGAGTAAAGCACCACCTCATGAGCATGAGATGCCGAGCACGCTGAGATGTTGTGGTGCTTTGGCACAATGGTAGTTACTGACTCCAGTGTGTGTCAGAAAAGTCTCTGGCTTGCAGGTGATAGATAAAACCAGGTGTTTGTTGAATCCAGTTTCTATCTGTACAATGAGCTTCGAAATTGCCTTCTCAACTAAACTCAACTAAGCCAAAAACAAAGTAATATATTACTTTTAAAATCAATATCCTGCCCTGGGAAGATGGCTCAAAAGATAAAGCACTTGCTACAAAAGATCCTTCCCTTCCTCTCTTCCTTTCCTTCCACCCCCAATAAGCCATCAAGTATATAGCACAGGCATATATGCCAAGCTTGATTCTGAAGACCATGCGGTTCCCACCCAGAACCATCAGTATAGCCTCAGGACTTTTCAGTGCTTGGCTACGCTTCCATATAGATACTAACATGCTAGGATCAACAAAACCAAGCAAGCCTTATGATGGGTATGACAGCTGATGGCTCTAATCTTGGATAGGCAGGAGTATCAGGAGTTCAAGGACAAACATAGCAACATAGCAAGTTTGAAGCTAACCTGGTCTATGTGAGGCACTGTCTGAACTAACTCAACTAAGCCGAAAACAAACAAAAGCTAAGCTAGCCTTAAAGAAGTTCTCATAAACTCAAGCTTAGGAAATTGGGGTGCACTCAAACAACAAGACTATTGACAGAATCCTGTCTCACACTTCAAACTGAAAAGGATGGCAAAGAGTTTTTGGTTTATTGTGGCTGGAACGAGTAATTCACTGGAGCACATTCTGTATTCAAGATCAAAACATATATTTGAATTCTAAAATGTGGTTGCTATAGTAAAGATACTTAAGAATATATTACTTTTAAAATCAATATCCTGCCCTGGGGAGATGGCTCAAAAGATAAAGCACTTGTTACAAAAGATCCTTCCCTTCCTCTCTTCCTTTCTTCCCTTCCTCCCTTTCCTAGAAAAGCCTACAAAAATGAATACAATCTATTGGCCTCCCCCACTCCATTATGTACGTTATTAATCAGATCAAGACTGTAAATTGTAAATATGAAATGCATCTTAGGGAGAGCCTAAGAAATCACTCAAAAGTTCTGTGGTCTCTGACTCACATTTGGAAGTGACAGTTTAGAATCAGAGGAATCTGATTGCTCCCACATCAGCCATGGTCTCTGATACTTATTTCCAGTAAAGGTCGATATTCTCTGCAAACTCTTTCATTGAGTACCTGTACAAATGGTTGCTGGCTCTGCATTCCAAAACTTTTTCCAAACATCGGATGGGAGATTTAATCTGACTTATTAGAAAGATGATTTAGTTTATCTTTCATTGAAAATAAGTTTTGACCTGGGTGGTGGTTGCATACACCTTTAATCCTAGTACTCCACAGACAGAGGCAGGTGGATCTCTGTGAGCTAGAGAACTGCCTGTTCCACACAGTGAGCTCCAGGATATCCAGGGCTACACAGAGAAATCCTGTATCAAAAAACAACAAACAAACAAACAAACAAACACCCAAAACAAACACACAAACAAAACCCAAGGTTTTCTGAAGCTTGTTGTCTTGTCTCTTTACTGGCCTTAAATTAACATTTCTTCTCATTTTAATTCCATTTAATTTCATTTCTTCCATTGATTCAAATATTTTGAGGAGTAGATGTGGTTAAATGGGGAAGGGCTGGATTTCACACATACGCAGTGGCTGTCCACAGAGAAACATGCCTGAGAGTAAAGGGCACATTTCAATTCTAATCTGAGACTCCTAAACTTTTGCTTTCTTTAGGAAATTGTTTTAGTGAAAGGCATATGTTACTAATCATTTGAAGTAGGAAGTCAGAGAAAAGATGAAAATATTTTATCTATAATTATTATGAAGATTTTACTCACATATATGTGTTATAAATCTTAAAAGGAAGATATATAAATGCATCTGTGTATATACGTGTTTATGGTTTGACACACATACGTATATCTGTGTGTGTATGTGTATATATGTGTGTATATGTGTGTGTATGTGTGTGTGTATGTGTAAGTATGCTGGCTTGAGGTTGATATTGTACATCTTCCTCAATGGATCTCTACCTCATTTATTTTATTGATGCATGATCTTTCACTGAACCCAGGGATGGCCAGGCCAGGTAGTTTAGCTAGCTATTACACTCCAGGATTCTCTGCCTCTGCATCCTCAGTGCTTGGAGTGCCACCATGCCTACCTGGCTTTTAGGTGTGGGATCCAAACTTTGGTCCTTATGCTTTTGTGGCAAGTGCTTTAAACTGTGAGCCATCTCCCTAGCCCAGGATATATGTTCTAAGAGCAATATATTCTTAAATATTTTCATTATAACAAAAACATTGTGTAATTCAAATATATGGTCTGATTTTGAATACAGACCCTAATCCATTTACTTACCTTTTACAGCTAAGGTAAACAAAAGATTACCTGTATTCTTCTTATTCAGCTGATTGGGGTGACTGAGGGTACCAATCTAGCATTCCCATGAACAGCCAAACACATAACCCACTTTGAGGATTGAAGCTGTAGGACACATAATCATGTCAACACTTGGCCAAAGCAGGCAGATCTGTGTTACACATGATAGAATCCATTTTCTTCTGCCCCCTTATTCCCTTCCCTCCTCCCTTCTTTTCTGTCTCCTTTTCTTCCTACAGTTAAAGAATCATCACTGAAGTCCTCCTAAACATCCTAGGCCACAGGTGGGTTAAACAATGGCTGCAGAGCCCATGGCTAGTTTCCAATTTTGTACACTTTTACATGCAGAAGAAGAAAAATGAAAGAAGAAAGGAAGGAGAAGAAGGAGGAAGAGGAGGAAAGAGAGAAAGAGAATAAAGGAAGGAAAGGAAAGGAAGAAAGGAAGGAAGGAAGGAAGGAAAATGGAAGGAAGAAAAGAGAAGTAGTTTTGTGAAAAGTTACAATTTTAGGTTAGGCATATTTCCTCATGCCTGCAGTCCTAACACTTGGGAAATGTATATAGGAAGATCAGGATTTCAAGGCCATCTTCCGTTTTATAATGAGTTTGAGGCCAGCTGAGGTTAACCTTGTCTCAAGAAAACCAGAAACAAATACTGAGTCACAGTGGCCCAGGCCTGTAAATTCAGGTTCTGGATGGCTGAATTAGGAGGACTGTAAATTTGGGCAGAAGAATTGGACCATGCAGTGAGAGTTTTCTCTCAGAAACAAAGAATAAGACATAGAGGTTTATACTGTAATTCCAGTATAAGGAGGGTAAGGCAGGAGAGGAGGCCACTCTGGCTATATAATAACTTATAAGCTTTTCTAAGTGTTGCGGGAAATATTTAAAAAAGAGTGGCAAGTTCCCGTGCTATGTCCAACTACTCTCAGCTCTGGTGGTCTCACTGGCTAGTTTGCTAAGTTCCCACGGGCGGGTCACTAGCACACCAGCCCCATACTTCAAAACCCCCACGGCCTTTTTGGTGCATATCAGGCAAACCCATGCTTTGCCACTGTACCTTTCTCTCTGGAACCTAGTCGAACAGCCACAGGAAGGAAAGCACCACACAAACTTAGTTCAGAAACAATGGTAACTCAATCTCTGGATGCAACAACTAGAATGCTAATCTTGTAAGCCAAATTAAATCTAAATCCTCCGGTGGCTAATCCTGGCAGATTTGTCATAAGCCGGGAGACACTACTAGCTACATCTTGCCCTATCACTATCCCATTTGAAAAGGGCCCGCTCTCTCTCCTCTTCCTCTATTCCTGTATCCAACCTGGATGTCCCTCCTACTTGCCCAGTGATTGGCTCCTTTATTTATTAGAGGATTGGTTCACAAGAAATCACTTGAGTACGTGACTCACTCCATGTCTGTAGCCCTTCCCTGGAAAGCAGAATGACATCAGAAATACAAGCAGCACCAGGCCCATCCACGACACGTAGGCTACAAGATGAGACCATGTTTACAGACACAAAAACTACCACCACCAACAAAATAGAATAAAATGCTTGCTGTAATAAGAATGAGGACCTGAGTTTGGAGCCTCAGTATCGCAGTGCCCACAGAAGGGCCAGATATACCTACTTATAGTTCCAGCCCTTTGAGGGTGGGCAGAGTCAGATGGATCCTGGGGATTCATTGGCCAGCCAGTCTAGCCAAAATGACGAGTTTCAGATTCAGTAACATGAGTGAGGAAGACATTCTAGATTCAACTTTTGACCTTCACATGTACCCACACAGATAATCACACCATGCTGTCACATGTACATATGTACACACACACACAAACATATACTCCCAAATAGCAAAACAAGACTATAGTTAAAAATAAAACTCAAATTTTAGTGTTTTTGATTGAATACTTATTTGTGGGGATAAAGTCTCCTGAGCCCAGTTGATCTTAAATCTGATATGTAGTTGAGGCTGGCCTTGAACTCCTGATTATCCTGTATATACTTTCCATGTTCCGTGCACTTACACTTGCAGCTGATTTCTTGCTACAAAATTATTCAGTCTAATACTGAGTGGCCTGCAAATTAAACAGACTTACTTTCTGGTTCTTTTATTCAAAGTTTGATTACCCTAGCTATAAATACTGGGAATTTAGAAATGAGCCAAATCTGAAGAATATCGTGCAAAATTACAGTTTGTGGTGGTTTGAGTACGAAAGGCCCATAGACTCATATGTCTGAAAGTGTGGTCATTAGGGGTGCTACTTGAGAGAGTTAGGAAGTGTGGCCTCGTTGGAGGACGTGTGTCCCTGGGGGTGGGCTTTGAGTTTCAGAATCCCCAGTCAGGCCCTGTGTCTCTCTCTCTTCCTGTTGTTTGCAGATCTGGATGTAGAACTTTAAGCTACTTTTTAGCACCATGTCTGCCTGCATGCTTTCATGATAATGGACTAAACCTCTGAACTATAAACCATTTCCAATTAAATGCTTTTCTTTATAAGAGTTGCTGTAATCATGGCATCTCCTCACAGCAATAGAAACCTTAACTAAGACACAGTTTAATGGGAAACACACACACCACACAAACATGCACACATACACAGTGCAAGTGAACAAAATAATTTCAAAACCCTTCACTAATATATAATAAAAATGAAATAGGTAATATGACAGAGAGGTTGGACTGGCCTCTGTAGCACTTGAATGTTGAATGCAAGGAGTCAGACATGCAGCAGGTAGAAACAAGGCTCTAATCAGAGAGTGCAGCAACTGACAAACAAGAAATCATGGTTAGATCTCAGAGGGACAAGTGGGACAGGGAGGGAGCTAAGGGAAGCAGGGTCCAGGTCACAGATTGCTAATCATGCGAAGGTAAGTTTACATTTTCTCTATGGGCAAAATTTCTTGGAAGATTTCATGGACAGGAATTGACATGTCTGGATCACATTTTGAAAGGATCAATTCATCTAGTGTTGAGAAGAGAGAGTCTGGAGAAATGGAAGCTAAGAGTTAGAGGACACTGCAGTTGGGCAAGCCAAAGCTGCTCAAGTGACTGAGAGGACGAGAGCAATGGGAAGAGGTCGCTGCAGGAGAGTACCAATGGAACGAAGAGGTAGCTCCCACTTGGGTTTTGACAGATAATACTTCCTCACATATGTTGAACTGAAAACTACACAGTGAGTCAGACATTGGTTGCACATGCCTGAATCTCAACATTTGGATGTCAGAGGTATGGGGACTGAGGGTTTCAGGTCAGTGAAGGATACTGCAAGACCCCCATCTTAACAAACAACCACTGTACTAAAACATAAGAACTGATTTAGCCCTGTATCTCACACAGGACTTATAACCAATGGACACCATTTTCTTGTTCTCTACTACTATATAGTAGGTGTAACCTGAGGGCCTTTGGTTTGGTTTGGTTTGATTTGATTTGGTTTTGTGAGATGGGTCTTACATAGTCCAGGTTGTCTTCAAATCACTTTGTAGCTGTGGGAGACTTTGACTCCTGATTGCTCTTTATCTCCTGAGTTTATAGATGACATCTTCCACATTCAATCTACCAATAATGTTTTACCATATTTTTTCTTCATAGTTTCTGATGAATTTAGAAAATAATTGAGATCAGCCTCTAGAAGTATTCATAAATAAAGGTAGCAAGTTTTAAATTGCAAACTCATTGGCAGGACTATTGACAGAGACTGAGGAAGACTGATGTGGGATTTGTAAATACTAGAGGAATGGCATTAGATTCTCTGTGACACTCGGATTAGTACTTCATTCCTTTGTGAGTTGCTGGTTTTAGTTGGATTGTTTTAGCTGGGCCTGCTGCTGACACACAGGATGATGCACACCATAATAACCAGAGCTTTCTAAGTCTCTTTGTAGAAAGAAACTCCCTCCTTGTTTTGTCAGCATGATCAAGCACTGGCAACATGTGTAAATAGAAGATTTTTCTGACAAGACCTGGAACATCTTCTTACTGACACTGCTTTTTAAGGTGATAAGGAGAAAAAAGGAAAGCTTTTTTTGAAGAGAGAGCCAGAACTGTATCCCTCTTTATAGACATTGTAGACATAGGCATGACTCACAGAGACGACATAGCTGTTTGAAAATCAAAATGGAGCTGAGTGATAAAAAGCTTGCAAGAATCAGGAGCAGATCAATAGTACACACAATAGGACATCATGAAACCACAGCATAACTATTATCTTTTGTAAACTTATGGTAAATGTTTGGAAGAATCAAACCTGAGAATATTGCCTTGATTTGAAAAACTAACACAAACTTAAAACAGTGAATAGCAATCTATTCTCAAGTAGATTTATTGTTGAACATTTGATGATAGGCTTCATGCTGCTATGGATAGGATGACTTGTTGTAGTTATATGTACATATATATGTATATATGTACTGCTTGAAAAAAAGTAATTGTTGAATTAGTGTTGGCTAAGAATTTCCTTTAAAGCTTTGAGCCAAATAAAAATAATAGTGTTTACAAGTTGGGTGTGGATGTTGACAGGACAGATTCCAGCAGGGGCCGAAGACTTGGTTGTTGTAAGAGCTCTGGAATTGGCCCATTAAAGGAATTTTGTAGCGTCTCATGGAGAAATAGCCCTGGTTTCTCTTCTGTGAGTCATCTAAACTTTCTTCTTTTCCTTGTCCAAAGGCTCCTCCTTCATTCTTAGGAGGCTTGTAAGAGTTTTATGTCATAAGCTAAATTTCACTAAAAGACTCTATCAACATGACCTTCATTCTGTAGAGGAGCTGAATCTAGCACAGGCAGGCTGTGTATGCCTGGAGTTCTGCGGAAACCTTTTGAAGGATCCAGCCACAGAACTGGAGTTTCCCATTTGCGAATGAAGTAATTGCTGTGGATCACAGTATGACATATCTCATAGGTCAAAACTGACAGATTTTTATACAGAAACAAATGTAGACGTTATCCGTTTACAGCGGTATGTGCACAGGGTGCCACCATTTCCTTCAGTGACACCATGCTGAAATTTACTACAAAGGCTCACCCTAAGGAAACAGCAATATATGTCAGAGTTTTAAGTATTGAGCAATGTTTGACTGTTGAAAAACTATTTTGTGTTTTTTTTTCAGTCACAAACTGATAGGACAAACACACCTTTGCCATGAAGAAAGATAGACCATCTTATAAATTCTTTTGTATCTGCTGTAAGAGTAGCATTTGATAGATAGACATGTTTGTAAAACAATTATTACATGTTTTTGTGCGTGTGTATGTGTGTGTGTGTGGTTGGGAGGGGGTACTAGGCATAGAGTCCCAGAGTTATAAATGCTAGAAAAGTACTCTATCATAGAGCTACACACTTAAGTTCCCATTATCTAACTTCTTAAGTGTAAAGTTATTTTCCTCATACAATAGAAATATATACACATTATTGTGAAATGTAAAATTATAAAAATATAAGTTGATTAAAAAATAAAATGAATCTATCCCATTGGATAGGTTGGTGAGTGTATATTTCTAACCCCTTTCCCTGTACATGTGTGTGATACCCTTATCAAAAAATTTATGAGTTGCTTTATGATAGATAATTATGTTTTATATATCTTCCCATATCAGTAGCCCTTAAAGATGCTCATATTTTAAAATAACCACATAGTACACTGTCAAATAAGGCTCTTACTGGACATTTAGTTGTTTCTGATATTTTTCTGTTGCAAACAGCTCCTTGATAAACATCCTTTTACACAGTCTTTCTTCGATTTCTTAATTATAGGCTGAGATTCAAGAAGATGGGCCACTAGGCCACAGGCCTGAGCATTTGGAAGCCGGACAATTGCTGTCAAATTGTTCTCCAGGGAGCCCTACTATCTTCTGTTCTCTGACTAGGACTTATGAGACTGCCTGCCTTCCCTCACCAACAGAACTGCAGCCTAAACCTTTCTGGTTTGGTTTTCATTCTTGCCACAATAGCTCTTTCAAGTAGACAGAAGCATGGAGAGGGGTGTGAATGGTCTCCCATATAGAGCATGCTCAGGTGGCAGGCAACTCCCTGACTCTTCTCATTCTTGTCTTCCTTTGGCTGCTGGTGGTTGTGACACCAAATGACTCCAGGGAAGGAACCATGAGTAGCGATTCCTGATCTAGCCACAGCCTAGCTCCTCGCCTGTACTGCTAGAAGGGCTCTGGCCTCCAGCCACCAGTCTGTGGGTGGCATGATTCTTGTATTCTGAGCAAAGGGCTGTGTTGGCACACTGCTCATCCAAGCCAATGCTTAAGCCAGCGGGGAGGAGGTGGAAAGGAAGTAGAGGTGACCAAACTGCAAACATAAGAGCACAGCCCAAAATCTGTCAACTCTTACTCTACACTGTGAGCAAAACAGCACAGGATGCCCATCTGGTGTGAAATTTTAGTTAATGAGTCTGTTTTTCAATGATAAGATTTCTATGCATAGAATATTTTTGATTTATTTTGTTTTATTTTTTTGGTTTTTGGAGACAGGGTCTAATATGACCCAGGCTGGTCTCAAACTGGTTATGTATCTAAGTATGACCTTGAACTCCTGATCCTCCAGCTTCCTCATCCCAAGTTCTGCGACTGCTGGTGAGTATCACCATGCCTGGCTCTTAAGTTTAATTTGGTTCAGATTCTGGGGAGATCCAGGGTCTCTTACATGCTTGGTAAGGGGCTTGACTACTGAGCCATACTTCCGTCTATGTATTTTTATTTACACAGTACACTAAAGGAGTTAAGCTTTCATAAATAAGACACAAGAGGTGGTGAAGGAAAAATCCCCTTCAAGATAAAAGAAATAAGAGTGTTTTCTCTTTCTTGCATCATGCAGTTTAATACAGTTAACGAAGGAGGAAGAAATTTGAACAAACAAAAGCATTGAGGATAATCCTGAAGGTGTCTACACAGTTCTAAGAAATGTTTGGCTGTGGCATTGTGTAAGGAAACTGTTATGCAAAAGTGCAAGGGTAACCTCGAGTAAGCAAGGCATGCTAGTGAGGACCACTGGCTCACTCTGATAAAGCAGTTACAGGCAGCATCCTGTTGTAGTGTGCACGGTTCCCAGAGCTCTCCTCAACAGTGACTTTTGTTCCTCTGCCCTAAAGAATCACTCTGCCTTCACCGTTTAAAACCATGGAGGGGGGACTGGGAAGCAGGACAATGTTGAAATGTAAATGAATAAAATAATTAATAAAACCCACTTCATCAGGGATGTCATTTATTTCTGGTCTGTTTAGTTAGGCCCTTTAGAGAGAGAAACTATCTCCATCCCTTGTTACAGAGAAAGGAAAGGATCCCATAGCAAAAATAACATCACTTTTCCCATTTGGGGATAGATATTATATTTCATTATTATATTCATTGCTTCTCAAAACCTTTAGCATATCTTTTCAAGTTTGTTAAGGTGAATTCATATAGTAATATCTGATTACAAATTTCAGAATTTTTTTTTAAAAAATCAATTTATGGTTTTAGGCAGATCATGTAGTTTAGGACTTCAGTATTTTTTAATCTATAAAATAGAAATGTTAGATCCAGACCAGCAAGTCTCCAGGACTGAGTAACACAACACACTAGTATCTTCTTTCAACAATTGAAGTTTTGAAAGCTTACTTGACATTATTAAATAGTCTTGTAGTTGGGAAGCAGAGTGAGATGTATGTATGCCAGTTACTTCTCTTGTGATTAGAACAAAATATTTGACAAGAGCAACTTAAGCTCATGGTTTCAGGGGATTTCTGTCTGTGACAGTTGGTATGGCTGCGACATGCCTCAGTGCATGTTGGCAGGAGAATAAAGAATCTGGTCACACTGTGGAGGCTGACTGGGGAGCAGCACATGGTCCTGAAAGCAGAATGAACCTGTGACTGCAGCAGTTCACCCCAATGGCCTGTCCGTCTTAGGTAGCCAGGCCCCATAATGTGTGACAAGCCTCCTTCCTCATGCTCTTAAGTTAGGAAAATGACAGGTATTTGACACAGTGTATGTCTTTAGGCCAAAATCTTAAAAACTACCTCCATCAGTTTGTATCAGTTTAGGTCCTTTGATTATTTGCTTGCTTGTTTAGAGATAGACTCTCCTGTTTTACGCTGGCCTCGAACTCTTTATATAGCCAAGGATAACCTTGGACTTCATCTCCTTCTGCTTAACTTCCTGGGTGTTGAATGTGTAAGTGTGTACTACCATATTGGTTTATGAAGTTCTGGGTCTCCTGAATTCCACCTGGGGATTTATACCTGGGGTGTAGGCAAGTGACACTGTGGAGAAGATAGTAGAAAGAACATTGCAGGGACAGGAGTGGCAGCCTGCTGCCTTTGGTCTAAGGCTGTGACATGAACAGATGGAAGACTATGTTGGAAGGGGCTGCATGAGTCACACTGCAGTTCTGAGAAGTGTCTATCAGGACTCTGGTGTCCCCCTGACATACTGATCTGCAGCTAGAGGACTGCACAGAAAGCAGCAGGAGCTGCCTGGTCCTGTCTCTCACAGTACTCTGTGATGTCTGTGTAACCCAGAGGAAGAAGAACCACTTTGAAGGCTCCAGTGGAATAAAATGTATGTCTCTCTTCCCTGTGGCAGGTCCTTTGTAAGGGAGAATTTGCATGGGGTAAGGGGGAACTTGAATTCTAGGGCCTTTCCAAGGATTTTCCTAAGATCATTGTCATGATTCCCTGACTTTCCACTCTTAAACTCCATTACACCTCTGCCAAAATTTGTCAGGAAGAATTAACAAATTATAATTTTAATTGATTCCTGTACCCTGTCTCTATTGTACAAGTTTGGTAGGAAGCCACAGTCTTAAGGCTGACCTATGTTTTTGTTTACTAGCCAATAAAAACATATCTTTTGGAAATTCCAATTCTACAAATATTTCAGTGCTAGCGCTCATAGCCATGTATTAAATACAGAAAACACAAGAGACTAGGACATTAAAGAGAGCCTTCATGTATAAGCCAGAGCTGTAACGATGGTCTATGAGATAGACTTGTTACAGACAGCCTAGGTAAAGGCTGACAGAGTTTCAAGGGGACAAAGGAAACTTAGACAAAGAGAGCCTCAGGAAGTCCAGACTGAAGCAGAGAAACATCACTACAGTCATAAGAGCAGATGTTCCTGGGGCTGGAAAGACTGGCTCAGCCAGGAAATTCTTGTCTTGCATTACCAGGGCCAGAGTTGGATCACCAGCATCGACAATAAAATAAAAAGTTGGGCATGGTAGCATGGTTTTAATCACAGTTCCGAGGAAGTTGGCATAGCTGGGGCTCTCTGGTCAACAAACTTAGCTTACGTGGCAAGTTTTAGCCATATCAGAGATCCTATCTCAAAACAAAAATCAAAACAACAAATATAACCATAGCAACACCTGAGACTCAATACTCCAAATTTTTCTCTGCTTTCTGTATGTACTCTCATGCATGTGCCTGTTACAGGGGATAAAAGATAAGACCTCCAAGTAGGCAGGATCTAGATTGATGCTCAAGACTTTGGGTCATACCAATTGTCTTAGTTTGGGTTTTACTGCTATGAACAGACCAAAGCAACTCTTATAAAAACAACATTTAATTGAGGCTGGCTTACAAGTTCAGAGGTTCAGTCCATGCAGGAATATGGCAGCCTTCAGGCACACATGGTGCAGCAGGAGTTGAGAGTTTTACATCTTCATTCAAAGGCAAACAGGAAAAGACTAGCTTTCAGGCAGCTAGGAAGAGGGTCTTAAAGCCCACACTCACAGTGACACACCTGCTCCAAGGCTACACCTCCAAATAGTGCCATTCCCTGGGCCAAACATATTCAAACCACTACACCAAATGTATCTATGTGCTCATTTCATGAGTGTGAAATAATATGTTAGTGAGCCTGACTAGTGGAGTATTAACCCAGTGAATATTTCTTCATATATATTCACTGATGGGTTTGCTACAGAGACAGGAGTCAGGTTAGCAGAGGAGGGAATATTGTTCAGGGATGGAGTACAGGGGAGCATGTCCCAGGCCCTGGGTTCAAAATGACATCAATAACAAAAACCAGCAGCCCAACCCCAAACTTGGGTAAAAAGCTCAGCATCAAGTTAGAGTGTAGGCAGTTGCACGAGTCTAGAGGCAAGTCCCTTATTTATAATCCGTAAACACTAAGCTTCACAGAGTGTGTCACACTCTCGTACCACTGTACAAGTTGAGGAACTGTTCCATTCCTGTGTGCTGTTCAGGAAGTGACAGGCACCTGGGAAACCCACAACGTATGGTTTTGTAAGAAGTTGCTTAGTGTCTCAAGGAGAAAGCACAATGACCTCTTTCCCGTCCTTGAAGTGCCGACGTGGGAAATTACAAACACAAGGTCTAGCAAGCAAGGCTTTCTGTTTTGCTCCTGAAGACTACCTTTGCTTAAATTCCATTCTCAACATTTACCACTCCTTACCAGTGGTGTTCTGCAGTGAGAGGAAGTCAGGTCTGGAGGTATTCGTAAGGCTTGGGAGATCATGAAAGCACACTTGATGTGAAAACAGAAGCATAATATCCTGGGCATTTGGCTATGGGGATGATATATATGCACTGAAGAACAAATTTATCTTCACAAAAGAATTGTTTTCCTGGGATCCTGTGAGTCGCCATCCTCCTCCACTGCCTGGAGAAGAATCAGTACATTGTAAGAAAAAACCAAAACCAAACATTTTAGTGCTTTTCCTCAGGAAGAGTCTTTTTCTTTTCTTTTCTTTTAAAAACATTTTTGTTTCAGTGGCTCTGTTTTGTGGATGGATTATTTGATTTTCAGTAAAACCAGCTGGGAATATCGTCACTATGCACAATATTGACAGGAACCTGGGAACACACAGCAGCGTGTGCATGAGGTCAGAGAAGCTGAGGTTGTGGTGCCCGCCTGTAATTCCAGCACTCAGCGGGCTGAGGCAGGAGGCTTGTAGTGAATGTGAGGCCAGCCTGTGTTGCACGGTGAGTTCTAAACCAGCCAGGACTACCCTGCAAGATGACATCTCAAAAGCAAGCAAGCAAACAAAACCAAAAGAAGGTCCTTCAATGTCCATGTGAACAGTCCATATGTGGAGACTGCTCCTGGAGCAGCAGTCATCTTCTTGAAGAGCCTTAGGAAGAAGGTCCTCTTTGAGCAGGAAGTGTTACTTACTATATGAACCGAAACAGTTGATTCATCTAGGGGATTCCCTACAGAAATACTGATTCCTTTTTCATGAGTACTCAAATGGACTGGCTGGCCTTTGCCATCCCAAAACTACCAACGAGGAAACAAAGGAAACCAATCAGAAACTTTTCTAACTTGTCATATGCCTCCAAAATATGCTTTGGGAAGAAATCTTCTAAGGAAGGGATAACTAATACTAGAGTTCAGCTCAGTCCTAACTAACCAACTGCTTCTAAGTTCTTGGATGAACTTTATTTTCGAGAGGAATGTGTGCAGAATGAGGTGAGACAGGGTCTTTCTTCGGAACTCACTATGGAGACCAGGCTGATCTTGGACTCACAGAAACCTGCCTGCTCCTGCTTCCCCAGCTCTAAGATCAAAGGTGTACACCACAATACCCAGCCCCAGACTGGATCTAAGACATAAAAAACTAGAGATGATACTCCCTCAAAGTCTTACAGCTTGAGTTTTGGGAGAACCTTGGGCTTTCTGCACATGCTGAGAACTTTCTGTGACTGCTTGTGTTATTTTTTTGTTACTATGACAAATGTGGAAGATGAATGACTCATGAAGAGATAAGGCTTACTTTGTTTCACAGTTTGGTGATTTCGGGCCATCAGCAATTGAAGCAAGAATGGTGGGGTACACTTATAAACCCAGCATTCAGGAGTTAGACTCAGAAGAATCAATTCAAAGGTATCATTGACTACACAGTCTGGGTAACATGAGACACTGTTTCAACACACACACACACACACACACACACACACACACACACACACACACACAAGAAAATATTCTCACCTGACTAGACCAGGCTCATCCAAGATAACCTCATTCTTATTTCCCTTACATTCATTTGACTAGAGACCTTATTTATAAAATCCTTTTTGATAAAATCCTTATTGATAAAATCCTTTTCTGAGGTATAACAGGATGTGCTCATGAGATGTTGTCTGATCAAATTCACATGCTCAGCTCATACTCCAGGAAAGGTAGTACACGGGACACACATTGCAGAAGATGAAAGTTGCGAGCCTGTTCAGAATGTGGCCTCCCACAGCAGGCTACTCAGAGGCAGAAGTGAATTGAAGTGGGGTAGTGCCCATACACAGGGAAACCACCTTTCAGCGTGCACAGTGTCTCTGAGTGGTACACATGGAGTTTCACTTCTCTCTCCTAGGCCTGTGGGAGCTAAGCTGTAAGCAGTGGAGTGGAGTGGAGGTTCTGTTTTGCAGAACAGCTCCTGGGCTGAGCCTTTCGCCCTGCTTCTCCTTGCTGAGTTCTTTGCTTTCCAAAAAGTACCAAGATAATAAATACCTTTCTGCTTAGTCTGGTGACATAAAGCCTTTATTGATGCTATGGGACCATCAGTGAAATCTTTTATCTCCATTAAACGTGTGAAACTCTGCATTGCATTCTTTTTGAGACAGTATCTCAGTATATAGTCCAGGTGGCCTATAATTCATAGGGCTGGCTTTGAACTTGCAGTGATCCTTCTGCCTCAAGCTTAAAAGTACTGCGGGTAGGGGTGGTGTTACAGCTTTGCACCACTCACACTTGGCTCTGCACCACTTTTTAAATTGTATTTTAAAAATTTATTTATTTATTATTATTAGTGTGTGTGTGTGTGCGTGTGCATGTGCATGTGTGTGTGTGTCTGTGTATGTGTGTCCATGTCTCCAAGGGAGTACCATGGTGCATGTGTATGGAGGTCAAAGGACAACTTTTGGGAGATGGTTCTTTCCTTTTGAGTTTTGGGGACTGTGCTTAGATCATCAGACTTGGGTGACAAGCTCTCATTGGTCCTGTGATGCTTTTTATAAAGTCATACAATTTTAAAGTAGAAAGGAAATTTGTTTCTAGAAGGATCTTTTCCAATTTTAATTCTGTAGAATGTTCTACTAAAGTATTTTGGAAAGATTGCTCCATAGACGTGCTGGTCTGGGATATATGACACTCACTTATAATAGTCTTTAGCATGTTAGTGAATGAAAGAACCTGAAGCATAGACACCGCCAACCATACGGTTACAATCTCCATAATTCAACCAAGGTTTGCCAAAGCAAGTCCTAGGGCTCAGATCATTTCCCAAAACCAACTATAGGGCAGCGACATGGTAAAGGCTTGTGAAAGCTTGGCTTTTAGCAGAATAAACTAGTTGACTCCATATATCCACTTGCAAGAGAAATTTCAACAGATTCAGACACAGTTCTGGAGGAAGCAGAGGACATTTGTATAAACTGCTATGTGTATATTAATGGTATAACCATGAAGTCTGCTGGGTCTTTTTAAGAAACTGGAATGACTAAGTATACAGAACTTCACATACCACTGAGCTGGACAGACTGCCCTGAGAGTAGACATCAAGGTGAGTATCTCTTTGCCTCACTGATATTCACAAATAACACTTCCTGGAAATGAAGATCACGAGCTTCCAGACCACAGAGCAAAAGAGCTCTTGAAAATAGGACCATATGGGCCACTGTAGCATGGTAAGTTTCCGTGCAGATACTCTCAGCTTAGGGCAGACAGAAAATGAATTCTTAAAATCAGCCCAAAATTAAATAAAAAAAAAAAGTATTAAGGTCCCCACAAAGTCAGGATGGATCTTGTGCAACAACAACTTAGCTCCTGGGGCAGACCACTGTGCTCACCCACGTCCAGTGCATTCTGTAATCCAGATTCTGTAATGTCAATCACGCGCGCGCGCGCGCGGCGCACACACACACCCCAGGAGGTGCATTTTTTTTTTTTTAGCATGGAAACAAAGAGTCACTAGTGTTACTAAGTCAGCTGGCTGGCCGGACATGCCTCGTTGTTGTTCCCCAAGGCCACAAGGTTGTCACAGGCCTATGGATATGCAAAACAGTTTTGAACTTCCGGCTTCTCTGCTAGTGGGAAGAAATCCACGTAGATAAAGAACCTAGGCACCCTTGACCTTTTATCGTAGCGAAATCATCTCCCCTCAGGGGAAGAGGTGGATGGAACACTTCCTGCCTTCTTCTCCCGGGTTGCCTGTCTGCCTCCAGTTTCCTCCTTCTTTTCCTTGTCTGCCTTTGTCTTTCCCTTTCCCCTGCTTTCTATTTCTCCTCTCAGCTTTCTTCCCAGTCTCTGGATCAGACAGGTGAGGTAATTCCTCTGCCATGGCTTTAGCCTTTGACCTTCAATGTCCTGGGACTGCAGTGTGAGCCTACACATCGGGATCCTGGCCTGTGTCTCTATCCTGGCCTACGACAAGGGCACTGGTTAAAACCAAAACCCAAACAAGGAAATCTTACAACAATGTCTTATAGGCCGCAGTTTGCATTTCTTCTGCTTGAGAACTGGGAGCAGGAAACACCCAGGTTTGGTAAGAAGAAGTTTTTTTTTCTTTTCTCTCTTCTTTCTCTCTCCTCTCCTCCGTCCTCCTCCTCTCTCCTCTTCTCCTCTTCTCTTCTCTTCTCTTCTCTTCTCTTCTCTTCTCTCTCTTCTCTTCTCTTCTCTTCTCTTCTCTTCTCTTCTCTTCTCTTCTCTTCTCTTCTCTTCTCTCTCCTCTCCTCTCCTCTCCTCTCCTCTCCTCTCCTCTCCTCTCCTCTCCTTCCTCCCCTCTCCTCTCCTCTCCTCTCCTCTCCCTCCCTCTCCCTTCCCCTCCTATCTATCTATCTATCTATCTATCTATCTATCTATCTATCTCTCCAAGTTATTGCTCTGTGGCCCAGGCTGACCTCTAACTTGTTATCCTTCCCCATCAGCCCAAATGCTGGGATTATAGTCATGTGCCACAGCATAAAACAGCTCATAGCATTGCAGCTTCACTAGATTTTTACCTGCCTCTGGCTAATGGATAGACACCTTTTGGCCAGTCATAAGTTGAGCTCCATCCAGAGACTTTTAAGCTGAAGCCACTAGGCCAATTGAAGTGGATTGTGGGCTGGGTTATAGCTTAACAGTACAGCACATGCTTGGGTGCATGAAGTCCCAGGTTGACTCCTAGCATATAAAAACCATAATAGCAATAACCATTAGTTGGAAGAAAGAGAAAACACCAAGTCGAGTGTGCTGGTGGCTATAATTGTTACAGCTCTGAGGGGAATGGCTTTCCTAATGGAAGTGTTACAGCTCTTAGCAGGAAGGTTTCTGTTAAACTCAAGATTCATGAAAGAAAAACCAGTTCCACAATTTTGAGCCAAATTTGAAGCAAGCTTTAATTAAATACTGGCCAGGATAGTAGACTCAGGCCAGGTCCTTCCTGGGCTCCCAGGAAATGGCAAAGAGTCGAATTTTGCCGAGGCTTAAAAAGGCAAAACTATAGGAACACTGTATTTCCCATCAGCTCCAATCAGGGGCAAGCGTACATATTTCCTCCCTGTGTACTTCCTGCCCACATCTAATCGTGCACATCTGGTGCAAATAAACTTGTTTAGGGAGGAAAGACATGTGGCTTGTTATTTCCCAAGAACCATAGGCCCAGAATTTCAGGACATTATTTGTCTTTGGGGCTCACTGGTTAATTTTGACTTGAACATTTTCCCAATGGAAGTGTGACAGCTCTAAGGGGGAAGGTATCCTGGAAATGGGGAGCCAAGGAATACCACAAAGTCATAGAGCACAACCAACCTCACACAACAGATTTATTGGGAAAGACACAAGAGGTGTGGCTGCCTCTGCTGGGCTAGAAGCAGCAGGGAACTGAGCAAGAGAAAAGCTAATTATATACTGGATTTTGGGGGGCAGAGTTTTCCAGGGTGGAGATTTCCAGAGTGGGGATTCGTGGGGTGACAAGTCCTGAGCTTGGGGCAAATGCAGGGATTAGAGGGGCTTTTTGAATTTTTAAACCCAGAAGTGAGCTCAGAGCTTTTACCCTAGAATAGAGTGTGCCTCATTACTTCCAGCTCTCCAGGAGACGGAGACACTGGGATTTCTTACCCCAAGTGTTCCAGGCCAGCCTGGGAGACACAATGAAGCCCATCTCAGTTAAGAAACAAAAAAAGCAATTGACAGAGCCAGTACTGTAGGAATGGGGTACATTTCTGACATTCTTTTGAGGGGCTAACTAATGGGCAAGAATGTTCAAATTTGAAGTATTGGAGCATTATTTAGGGAAGCACTAAGATGGGGCTGTACTATTTCTTTGTTAACAGTCTTCTCAAGTAGACACAAGCAGCATCTAATCTAGCCTACAATGGGAGAAAAGTCATGGCTATTTTAAACAGAAATAAAAGAAGGGGTGTCTAGGCATACAGTATTTATTTGTCTACTCAAGCATGGAATTGAGAGATCCGGGAAGCTAGTGCCCTCTGAAGTTGCCATTGCTGTCTATCTGTCTTTGTCCTTGTGTCTTGTTTTCCAAGGCTCCTGTATATGTGGGGCAGCAATTACCCTTTTCTGTTTACTGGGTTTGAGTTGCCTTTCCCCAGGAATGACTGATGATATATTCTGCATATTATAAAAGGGGATTCCAGTGGTGACTGTAGGCATATGGAAGTGTGATGGAACAGAGGACATTTCTGTCCCTTCTCTTTCTTTAAAATTCTGAATTGATTTCATTCTACTGAAGCCTCTGAATTCCTGTAGCATTCTGCTTGGTAATGATCTGAGAGAAGAGGCAGATGTATTGATGTTCCTGGTGAAAAGTCAGTCCTCCCCACCCTCATCTTCAGGTCACATTCTGGGAAGGAAAGGAGTGCTCAGGGTCTGGGTATGTCCTCCAGTTCCTTCTCTCCTTTTCTCTTTCTTGCTTCCCCCATCTCTTCCTATGAGGAGATTCAGGTTGTCACTTAAAATGACTGTTTTTCGGGTCTGAACCAGGAAAGGCTGCTAAGGATTTCATATGAGCACTTAAACAATTTTATCTGACCCAGTAATGGACACATTTTTTGATAAGTGATGGGGTAAAGCTGATATGCCCTTATCAAAGACATGGGCAATGGGCCAGGAAAGCCACTCCCAGGGACTTGGTGGAAGCCCTTGGAAGGCCTGTGTAGGTGCTGCACTTTGGACCCTATCCTACTGTTGGAACAGGTGAGGCCCCCTCATGCAAATATTTGCTTAAACTCCTGTAAACACCGTTGCCCTTGGTAGAAAGTGCTCTGTCAAAATGATAGCAGGTTTCGTTTTTTAATACATATCCAAATATTTGTGGATTTTATTTGTTATTTTTCAAGGATGACAAGTTTGGCTGGCACTAGGGGAATGACTTTGGCAAAGGCCATAAAGGCCTGTGATTACAGGGGTTAGGAAATGCAAAACACCGCCAAAACTGCATGGGTCCCAGGTCTCCTCACAGAGCCCAGTGAGAGAGCCTAGTAAACTATGGGGAATCGCAGCTGGAGAAGTTGAGAGCTGCCCTCCAACCTCTGGAGAGGCTCACTCTTCCCTCCTTGTTTGATTCTGGGTTTTGGGCTTTGCTTTCTTGTTTGTCTTTGGAGACAGAGTTTTTCCAGCTTCCGACTGATAATCATCCCATCCGGCCTTAGCATGTTTACATCCTCCTTTGCTGCATTTGAGGGTGTTTTCATCTCATGACAAACGTTTTTAAGTTTTGAGTAATCTTTCTCTCCCTCTTCTCACCTCTGTCTCTGTTTACTCCTGCTTCGCTTCCTTGTCCCAAGTGATATGACTATGGGCTGGGCCACCACACCCAGCTCTCTCTGAATTTTTACAATTATTTTTCCCCTGCTACATGCTAACATGCACAGCAATGGAGCACCATGAAAAAGTCTGTACAGGAATACAGTATCTAATGTTTAAATCGCAACATACACAGATCCTTAAATGTTTATTATTTCTTTGCCAATTTTTAAAAGTGCTTTCTTCTACTTTAAAAATAGACATCCATTACTGTCTCTAGTGGCTATACTGTTTCTCTCTCATCTGTTTGTGGCTTTGAAACATTAATCAATGTCTCCTGCTATCTTTCTCCTTCCTTGTAGTCTACCTTGCCTCTAGTAACCTGGACTCTCAACTTGTATGAGATCATCTCTTAGGTTTCCTGTAGGAGAGAGAACAAGTACTACCTTTCTATCCACAGCTTGTTTTGTTTAACATGGTGAAACCATGCTCTAAAAAAAAAAAAAAAACAAAAACCCACTGCTCTAAAAAATAAAGAATGGAGTACACACACACAAAAAGAGTTGTGTTAAAACGGAGTGGTTCTAGTACCAGAAACAGTGACTTCAAAGAGATGTGATCAGGGCTCTTCTGGGTTTGATTTTCAGGGACATCTGCAAAGGCAGATGCATGGTAAGTAGAAAGTCAACAGAGGACAGAACATTTATCAGACAAACCCCGAGATTCAGAATATTAATGCACAGGACTGAGTCACAAGCACAAAGGATTTGCTGAAAGACAAAGGTTGGCGGGCAGCCTAGAGAAATGGTGCATTTGAATGGATGACCCCGTCTTGACACGTCAGTGATATGGATGGGCACATAGCCGATGTCCTGGTTTATTATTGCCGAGGACATGAGAACTACAATAATATTTTCCTCAGCTCTTATGTGACACTAAGTTCTTTTATTGGGAAGACTTTTCTACCTATTGAAACACCGTGAACATTTTTTCCAAGTCTTCATGGGCTGGACAGATTTGAGAGCATCTTTGCATTATGCATTTATGTTTAAGCATCGCAGCTGTTAAGACTGTGCGTGTTTTTCAGAGAACTCAGGTTCAGGTCCTAGACCACAGATCGGTCAGCTCACCGCTGCCATTTCTGGGGGTGTGGGAGCTTCACCTCTGGCTCCCAAGTACATTCTACGCACCTACTCTTTCATAATTAAAGAGTAAAAATAACAAAATTAATCTTAAGAAGCTTCAATATTTCTTTTATTTCTCAAAATTTCAGAACAACATAGCAAACACACACACACACACACACACCACACCACTCACAACAACTCCTGAGAGAGCAGAATGAAAAAGGGACCCACCGATCATTTCTTTTCATTCCCTTTTTTCTTCTCTCCTCCAGCATCTAGTTCTTCTTCAGCTAGTTAATTGTAAGTGTTAGTAGAAGAATCCAATATGGAAGGAAGCAGTTTTGAGGTCATGTGTGTGTAGATCCCTATAGAAGTCTGCAGTCTGTAACAACCAGGAGCTCATTTTTAGGGACTTAGTTGCCTCAGAAATGGTTGCCTAGCTGCATTTCCGAGAAGGACACACGGGTATTGGGGCTTACTAGTCAAAATACAAGTGCTGGTTGCCAAGGAAAGAACCCAAGCAGATAGCTTTAGGGCCTCTACTAGAGTCTGGTTGTCAGTGTAGACACACCCCTTGCTGAAGTCCTTCCTGCCATTTACCAAGTTTGACTTGTCTTCTGAAATTATGTGCCTCCCAAGCAACTTATATATGTACCATTTGTGGTACTTACAATATTGTGATAATTATCTGTGTAAAGACGCTCTCCACAGCAGATGGATGAATGGATAAACCAAACAAAACATCGTGTTGAGTAGCCATCTCTGACTGCACCAGGTGTAGGAGACTCCCAGGCAGTCTACTCTCTCTTTCTTTTTCTTTGTTTCTTTTTCGTTTCTTTCTTCTTTCTTTGTTTCTTTCTTTCTTTGTTTTTTTCTTTCTTTCTTCCCTCCTCCCTTCCTCTCTCTCTCTCTCTTTATTTTTTTTTTTGTTTTCCCCACTTGATTACTTCATTTGCATTGCATCATTTTCTAGCCTAACTTATAAATGATAACCAGACACTCCCTGCTTACCAAATAGAACAAATGCACAAGTTCTCCCAGTGGTATTTGCTTTTTTTTTTTTTCTTCATTCTTGATTGCTATTTTATGGTTTTTTTTTTTTAAATTTAAGGCATGATCTTCTGTAAGTCAGGATATCTTAGAACTTGCTATATAGCTGAGGCTGACCTTTAACTCCTGATCCCTGTCTCTACACCTTGAAAACTGGGATTACAGGCATGGATACCATGCTTGCTTCATAAATTGGTGTGTGTGTGTGTGCGTGTGTGTGTGTGTGTGTTGTGACAGGTCGTTATTATGTAGCTCTGATTGCCGTAGGACTCATATGTAGACCAGGCTGGCCTGGAGCTCACAGAGATCCAGCCACGTGCCTCTGCATCCAAGGGCTGGGATTAAAGGTGTAAACCACCACACCCAGGCTATGAATTGTGTTTTTTTTAATGACCTTCATAAAATTTTAATTTCTCTAAGATAAAATACATATGTAAAAAGCCCACATAGATTATTGTGTGCAAGGTCCTCAATTTTAAGGATAAAGATATAAAATTGACATCTGTTCAGTAACCTTGTACTAGGGTAAGGCTTTAGGATTCACATCTCTTGTCTGATAGTCTTTGAGGTTAGTTAGATGCCACTGAATGTCAAGAAAAGGAAATGATAGGAGAGCTCACTATTGGGTACACATTACCCCAGGGCCAAACTATATATTACCATATATTACTCAGCTATAGAGGCAATCTTATCACACTATTTAAACACAGTTCTATTAGGTTACTTGACATTTATATCCAAAGTAGGTTTGTGTATATGTGACATTTAAAAAACATAACCCAGCTTTATGGATAGTTTTTATAATGGCTATAAAATACATAGTAAATTTATGCAATATAGTTCCTAATATGTGCTATGGTTCGGGCGTCTTATTTTAGTTTTAAACCACATCTTAAGCTTTGCAAGAAAGTGACTAAAATTGTACCCCTTTTAAATATTGTTCTTTGCCTAAGACTTACTAAGTGCTGAAGCAATGGCTGCTGTTAAGTTCAACACTAGACAGAGTATGAGTATGTGTGACTGTAGGGGTATGTGTGTGCATTCATGAGTGTCATATGGATGATGACATATAGTATTACATAATGCTATCCTATATCACCACATATAAATATGTGTGCATGTATTATACACATATGACTATGTTATGTGTATGTTGTACTTCTATATGTAAAAACATATAAATACACACATATACATGTATATTTGTATATAAATCTCATTTAGTTTTTGTAATGATGGCAGTAAGTTCTAGCTTTTTTTTTCTCTTGCCTTTGGGGGACAAGGTTTCTGCCCAGGGTGGTTTTGCACACTCAGACCTCTTGCTTCAGCCTACTGAGTGCTTGGAATATGGTTGAGTGCCACCAAGTCTTGCTCCGTGCTGGTTGTACAGACCAGAAGGCTGAACTTCCAGAGGGGACGTGGCTCAGAGAGTGCTTCTGGAGTAGGATCTGAATCAGAGTCAGCTCAATTTTGAAAGATTCATATTTCAACATGTAGTTTCGATAGAATCCTCGAATGCTTTTTCTTCTTTTATAAGAATTAATTTTGATTGGTGGGGAGCAGGGAGGTGGAAGGAAGTTGAAAATGACATAGAACATTTTGGGGTAGCATGTAGAAATGAGTCTGAAACATACCCATTAGGGAAGAACACGTCAGAATTGACATAAAGTGATGGTTTGGAAGTGCAGAGTCTGGCTTCATTTTATTCTAATCTACATACTCGTGTGGCTGAAACTGAAACTGTACAAAGTTAGAAAAGAGAAAAGCTTTACTTATGTTTCCTGTAGAAGGGGTGGAATTAGAGATTCACACCAATGATTACCGTGGGTCTGCCTATGCAGCCCATTTTCTGTAAGGAACCAAGGAATTTAAAGAAGGTGGGTGCTGTTTAGGCTGAAGAATAAGCCCACAGCCTGTTCCAGTCTGGTCCTGCAAGGAGGGACCAACGAGATCACTTCTCTCTACCCAGTACTGTGATAGATTTTAACTATGTTATGACTTTGAATAACGAGTAAATATTTAACAATATCCCCAGAGTCTTGTTTTTGAATCATTGAAAATTTCCAGAATCAGCACATTAAAAACCAGTACCTACTTGTCTAGGATATACAATGTGCCAAGTCAGAGAAGAAGAAAAAAATAGTTTTAAGCTGTTTTCAAGTTATTTGGGAACTAAAATGAAAAGCCCTATGCCTAATGATCATGCTGGCTTTTCTTTTTATTCCCCTGAACTTTGATCTATAACCAAGTATGACTAACTAGGTTTGTCCAGAGACGATCGAAAGGTAGGAGGTAAGAAGGAAGTATGGAAAGCTGGCAAGGAACCACCAAAAGGAGACACAAAAGACAAAGTCCCAATCAAGTTTAATGATGGACACAGTCTAAAGCCATACCCATGTGCTCCAGTTTTTTTCAAACTGAAAAATCAATGAAGTAAAACTGTGAACAAATCTCCTTTGCGAAGAGGTGAAGAAGATTTGGTTTTAGTTAAGATGCAAATGAGCTAACCTGTTCTCTATGCTCCAAAAAGACAACTCTCAGCTCTATTTTAGTGAGTCAGATCTAGATTTCTTTGAAGAACCCTGGTTGGCATTTGCTGCTCACCACACATAACTGGAAGCTATTGACCTAGTGTTAGTGGGGCTGCCATGAGATGAAAAATTACAACAGAAATACTTCTTTACTAACAAAGAATTCTTAGTCAAATCCAAGATAAATAGTGTGTATACCAGATATAAGAGAAGCAAGGGTTCTAGAGATGAATGAAATTCTAAATCTTGCTTATCACAGGATGAGCTACTGTGTACACATAAAATATGGGTGTGAAGGCCATTCTTGGTTGTCACTTGACTACATAAAGCCCAAGTGGCCAAGTAAACTGTGAGAGATATTTTCTTAATTGAATCGTTTGACATGGGAAGACCCACTCCTAATTTAGATCTTTTGAGATGGGAACATCTACCTTTAGTCTGGGCCACACCTTCTGTTAGCCTATGTAAAGGACAGATGGGAGAAGGACGCTCTTTCTCTTTCCCTTTCCCTGTTTGCTCTAGCTTTCACTGGCAAATTCACTCTTTTACTGGCATTGGAGCCTCTTCTTTCGGATTCCAATATATACTGAAGACCAGCTGAAATAAACAGTCTCACAGATGGAACAAGTACTGGATTCCTAGGCTTTCTGTTGATAGATGGCCATTGTTGGACTAGCTGGACAATAGCCTGAAAGCGACTCTAGTAAATTATATATAAATGAATGTGTACATGTATACGTATATTTTTCATTCTGTCTACTCTGTTTCTCTAGAGCAATGGTTCTCAACCTTCCTAATGCCACAACTCTTTAAACAGTTTCTAATGTTGTGATGACCTCAACTATGAAATTATTTCATTGCTACTTCATAAATATAACTTTGTTATGTTGTGAACCATAATGTAAATATCTGATATGCAGAGTATCTGATAGTGACCCAAAGGGGTTGCAACCCACAGGCTGGGCTTGTATGCACATTCAGTTATTTGGAAGCCAAACAAGGGTTACAAGTGGATTACTATTATCGGACTCAGTTATTGGTTACAGAACTGATACTATTTTGCAATGTTTATGTAAAACCATGGAAAATAATTATGTTTAAACCCAAGGTCATAGATAGTAATATATAAGATTTTATCTACGGCTTTACGAAATACACGTTTAGTCATTTGAAATAAACAGATGTTTGGTCTTTGCAGGGAAAAATGTTGCTTGTATTTGTCTCTTTTCGTTCAGAGACTTTTGACATCATATATAGTCTAATATGTATAGTGTCAAGACATATTAGAACTTTCCCACTGACAGTCTATGTGATCAAAGCTACTTAGGTATATGTAAGATAAAGTATCACATATATAATTGTCATTTTGTGTTTGTATGTGTCATGCCAGATTTGATGTCAGAGCCTTTACAAGAGATTTTTTATTTTTTCGATAAGAAAAACCTTTCCAAGGAATTCTCATCCATATATTAGTCATCTCCCAACCACACAGCTTCCCCTGATGATACGATCCCCTTCAGGATCTATAGGAAAAACATTTCTGGCAAAATCATCTCTGCTGTTTCTTAAGAAACTTAACATTACAGAATCTTATCCTGTGTACAGCTCACATGTTACCTCCTATTATTGTCTAAATGTCTGTCTAAATTAACCTAGAATTAATCCAATAGAAATAACATCTTTAAAGCCATAGGTAAATGGTTTTGAAGGTGTAACCTTTGGAGAGTGATTGGGTCATCAAAGCACTGCCTTCTTGAATGGATTAATTCATGTATGGAATAGTGAATTATGGTCAAATTAATTTGCTGCAGAAACAAGAGTTCCCAGGCATAGTTGTAGTGCTGTCTGCTTTGTGATGTCACAGTAAAAAGGCATTGGCAGGTAATAACATGTAGGCAATACCATGCTCTTAGACATACCAGGCTATAGAACCATGGCACCAATAACTGTTCTGATTAACTTTAGTTGTCAGTTTGACACCTAGATTCATCTGAGAGGATGTCCTCTGCTGAGTCAGGTCTGAATCAGATTAGCCTATGAACGTATCTGTGAGGGATTGTCTGGATCATTAATTGACATAGGAGGACCCAACCCACTTTGTAGAGGAGAATCATTAATTGGCAGGTGGTCCTGAACTGTAAGAAAGTTAGCTGAGTATAAACTTACCTGCAAGCTAGGTAGTAAGCATCATCTACTGTGTCCTGCTGTACATTTTGGTTGTGAACCAAGTTCTGTCTGGAATAATAAACAGGCCTGCCTCAAGTTCTTGTCATGACTTCCTTCAGTGATGGACTGTGATCTAGAATTGTAAGCTAAAATGAATCTCTTTTCTTCCCCTAAGTTACTCTTTGTCAAAGTCTTAGAAATGAAACTGGCCCACCAACCCTATTCATTGTAAACGACCTGGCTCAGATATTCAGTTACAACAGAAAATGAACAAAGCCCTTGAACTTGCCTCTAACACTTGCAGGAAATGGTGGCATCTCCCTGTACCTGGCTGACTCAGTCCCAAGGTCCTTTCCAGTGTTATCTGCCTGGGTATCAGTTCTGTGTTACCACTGAATTCTCTCTTCTTATCAAGCATCATTCTTGGCTCAGTCTTTGTTTTCAAGCATTTCTTACTTCGTGTTCTCTCATGTTTTCTGGGAAATATGCCCACGGCTCGCAAATCTGTTAAGTTGATTTCATTTTCCCCAATTTTACAAAGATTCATTTTGTCTGGGAAAGCCTTGTATAGTGTCCCTTGTCTTCTAGATGTGACTCATCAATGGAATGTCCCTGGTTTTCCTTGCTGGACTATGAAAGTCTAGTATCTGCCCACTGGGAATTTTGGTAACTTCTGGTCAACTCTGAGGCCATAAAAGTGCTAGGCTTCTTTTCTTGTTTCAGTGATATGGAACTGACCCCCCAAATAACCAAGATTTACAGTGGATGCCAGGGGAAATGGTTTCATTTTCTTTGCTTTGCTTTCCTTTTCTTTTTTGTTTTGGAGACTGGGTTTCATGTAGCCCAGGCTGACCTAGAACTCACAATTTGCCTTAAATCCTTCTTCCTTCTGTCACCATCTCCCCGGTGGTGAGATTGAGATTCAGGGGGTCTTATTCTCATTAATACAGGAACTCACAAATGGACTCAAAAGGAAGTGCAAGGACAGTTTACTAGAGTGTAAGATAAAAGACAGCAAAGATTGTGAGAAAACCCTGGCAGCCACCAGGAGGAAATGACATGGGTAGAAAAAGACAGCTTATTAAGCAGGGAAAGAGCTTGCTAAAGAGTGGAAGTGAGCTACTGAGCTGAGGAAAGAGCCTCCCCAGCCCCCAAGGCCTGGGCGTATTATCCGTTAGAGTCCCCCACCCCACTCAGCACACCCCTACCTTCTGAGCTTTGTTTTATACTTGCTCTGACTGAGGGTAAGGAAGAGCTTCTTCTCTGCAAACCGTGTGTTTCAGATATTCCTCTTGAGGTAGCCTTTTTAGTTCGGTGACTGGCTGGAATGGCTTCTGAGCAAAGTGACCTATCTATCTTCTGCAGGTTTGTTTTACTTTTTCCACCTATAGTCCCCCCCCTTCAAATCAGTGGATCTTCCAAATGGGTTTCAATCTCTCATCTTTCCTTCTCCACCACCCTCCTCAACATTTGCTAGTCCTTGCACTTTTATGAGCCTAGAAACTCCTTCACAAAAGTCACACCACAATGGGAGTGGCTGTATAGTAGGTTTTCCTGTGAGATGTCTTTATAAAACGAACACACACTTTTACGTCGAAAATAAGTCTAGAACATGGGGCTCTTTAGGCATGGGGCAGGACAGCTAGGTAAGAGTCAGTGTGGGAGGTTTCTAGTTCTCTCAGCATCTGGATGCAGACCTCTATCTACTTATGAGCATGGAAAACCTCATTGTTCTCTCCGTGCAAGAGAGAGGTCACCTGCTTCAGCTCATCACTGTAGACAGCCGCACAATCATCACCCAGGGCTGGCACCAGAGCGAAACACATCCTCTACCTTACATGACCTGGTGTTCTGTAGAAATAATTCTGAAAGATTAGATATACTGGAAGGAGGATGATGTCACCTAGAAGTCTTCAGCTGTTCCCACAAAACCACAGCTGGAGACCTTATAGGTCCTGGAGGGTGGGGGATCTACTCTCATTATTTTGCTAAGTGGCCTTCTGAATATTTGTGCTTGAACCCATAGACCTGGGCTGTCTCAGTCTTGGTCAAGGAAGCAGTCAAGACAGAGGCTCCTAACTGGTCTAAGTGCTGTGGAGAAGTGACTGAATGTCCAGCCCTAAATGAGTCATCTATGTCAACACTCCATCCCTGCACTGAGGATGTGTCCCAAGAGTGTAACACCTAGAAGGTGGGGCAGAGTGCTGGGAAATGCTGTGTTTTGCACATGACCATGACCACTGTACACATGAATTCGGAATAGCTGTAGACACCTGCAGATCTAAGGAATATTAAGCCAGTCAACACTCTAGCATGAATGTGGGAGGGGCTCATGAGGCGACACCCCTAACTGAAAATTGTATAGCAGTTGATGAAGTGTACCAGGATGAAGTGGGGCTTAGAATCTGTGGGGTGGGAGGTTGAGGGTCCCATATTCATGTGCATATGAGCAACACTAATTAGGCCCATTTGAGAGAGAGAGAGAGAGAGAGAGAAGGAGGAGGAGGGAGGACATGAAGTTGGGAGGAAAACCTGTTGGAGAGAAGAGTGTGTTGTTGGAATAGGGCCTGGGGGAGTTGGCAGAGCAAAATGGAGATGGATATGATTAAAAGATGTATGCATGTATAAAATTTCAAGGAATTAATTTAAGGAGCAAAGAGCCCAGGGCATCTGAGGAAATATCTTTCTGAGCAGCCAGAGGATGGTCTGAGCTCCTTGTGGTTTTTCATGCAAGCTTAAGATCAACCTTGACTGTTTAAGGGTTTAACAAGACATGGAACTTTCTCTGATCTCATTTAACACATGAATCCTGTCATGGCATGAGAACCTTTATGCCCAGAGGGAGGTACGCAAGCCCCATAGCTCAGTGAGATACAAGGGAGGAGTAATTAATATAAGCAAATATATCTTAAATGTCATCTCTTAAAAATAATTCTCTGAGTGCTTTGTATTTCCATAATTTGTCTATAGCACAATTACATAGTTCACCAATAAAAAATGGACATATTAGAGTCTGTGATTATTTTTTATTTTAACTCGTAAGTAGGCAGACTTAAATATGGCAAATGACCCTGGAACTGGTGACCTCAGCCATAGAGTCCCATTCAGTCCAGGTGCTATATAAAAAAACTGTTCTAATAGCTCATCCTGGCCTGTGAGAATTTAAAATTTCTTCCCACCAAACTTTTCCTTTCACTGCCTTCAAGACACAAAAGGAGTAGAGAATACCAAGCCATTAAAAGATAAGTGTTCCCATCTCATGCGTCAGGCCCCTAAGTGTTTGCATATGAAGTAGGTACTTTGTCCTAAAATTTCTTGTGCATTTCTATACCTCTGATTACAGAACAGCTTCTCGTTCAGACATTTTCTAAGGGCATCAAAGGGCAACTAGAAAAATATGATAGAAAAAGCATTTGCATCAGGTTAATTAGAGGAGAAAATATAAGTACCGTATTTATTTGCTAAGACCACAGTAGGAAGTGTGATTGCAGCGTCCGTGTGTCCTTCCATTATAGAAGGAAAATGTAGTGTTAAGTGGCTAAAGTCTTCCTTTGATGCTGGCTGATCTTTTCTATGAGGAGGCTGCCTCTTAAACAGTCAGGTCCTAGCAGGTCGCCTGTCAGGACAAGCCCAGAGGTGGCATTACTTGGTGTTTGCTGATCAATGACTTTTGGAGCTCTGAGAACTCAGGCTCAAGGAGTGACTCTGGAGGCTGAGTGGTGCTGTTCAGGATTCCACAGCCCAGCACAGGACTGTGATTTAGTGCCTCGTGACTCAACATCCCCAAAAGCTTATTACGTGCTTTTCCTCAGCCGGGAATGCCCAGAATGGAGCTGTTGGTAAATCACAGGCCACACCCCACCTTTTCAGTCTCTTTGCTAATTTCTGCTGCTTCACTTCAGAGTTCCAGAACGACAGTGCGATGAGTCACCAGCCCTACTTCCTGTAAGTAATCGTTTTTCCCACGGTGAGTGATGGTTTACTCCGGGGGAAGGAGGAAGAATGGTGACTTGATTTTTCTTCTTCTTCTTTTTCTTTCTTTCTTTTTTTTTTGTGCAGATTTCTGCTGACAGAGAGTACTAACTTTGAGTACCTTGTCTCCATTTCCATGGTCATCTCAAAAAACCGCAACTTTAAAAGTTAAATCCTCTGAAGTGTATGTTATCTGTAGGAAAACAAGAACATGATAAGCCCAATGCAAAGTTTGTTTTTAAAAATCTTTAATGGTAACTTTGTAATTTTTCTATTTAGTTTGGTGTGAAATGACTTCCTGTGTGATGGAGAGGCCAAAGACTGGAGAGACCCCCATTGTAGCCCCATTCTATGACAGAGAGATCTGAGACCCAAAGAATCTACATGATTGTCTGTTTCTGCACAACTGGTCAGTAACAGATTTGGGCAGTGATCAGCTAATTTTAGGCTGTGATTTTCCATAACCTTGTGGATGATAAATAGACTTAAGCTTATCTGTGACATGTCAGGAGGACTCAGAACCATAAAACTTTGTGATGAGAGTATTTCTTTCTTTGGACAGAGGAGAATGGGGGAAAGAAGGTGCTCAGAGTTTAAGCACACAGTAGATGGCCAATAGTTCATCTAATTATTACAGATTACCTGGTAAAGTGCTACCTGGTTCTGGGGGCTTCCTTTTACCCATTTGTGTTCTCCTCTAGGCTGTGGAGTGCTTCTCCTGCTCAGCAAGGCTCAGAGGTGGCTGAATTTCCTGTGACATTTGCATGTGAGTTGTCTCATTTCCCTAAAACCCTGTCACAAGCCCTGAGGTTGCCACAGAGAAAGATCTGAAACCCCCTCCAGGGAAGTCCCATGGAGAAGTATTGCCTTCCCTTCTGGAGTTTACAGCTCTCTTCCAGAAAGCTGGCCCTCCCAGCTATGGCTCCCAGGCCACTGATAGGGCAAAGGGTGGTGGTGGCCAGAGACTATCCCCAGGCTCTGCTTCTGGCCCTGGGTCCTTTCAGCATCCCCTTCAGATGACTATGTCTGACTTTCCCCTATTTTGCTCTTTCCCTTTCACCCTCCTCCCTCACCAATGGAAATTTAGAGGGTTCTGTGGTTCTTAGGGGACTCTGGGGTGGTACATTTCATGTCCTCACTTCCTCTACACATCACAGGGGATTCCTAAAGCAGATTGATTGCCCAGAACCCTAGTAGGCTCCCTCCCCCGGATGCAATAGCCACATAGGTAGACTTTTCAAATTCTCTTTTTAAGTCTCAACTGCAATATGTGTGTGTGTGTGTGTTGTTGTGTATGCATACATACATTCATTTTGGCAGTGTTTTCTGTAATTATTTAAATTTCTATAATTTAAATGTCATGTGTCATATAAAATAGTCAATTTAATTAGGTTTACTTATTTAACTATGGAATATACGTCTGCATCTCTGTGTTTGTTTAAGTGTTTGTGTGGATGTGTCTCTGAGTATATTTTTTTGTGTGTTTGCACATATATGGTATGTGTATATCTGTGTGTGTGTATATAGATGCTTATAAGTGTTTATGTAGAATATGTGTATATATGTGTATGCCTATGTTTATATGTGATATATATATATATATAATTAGTATTCTGTTTGTGGTATACGTGTTGTGTGTGTGTGTGTGTATTTGTGTATGTCTGTACCTATGTGTATGTGGTATGTATATATAGGTATGTATGGGTATGTATGGTATATAGATGTATATTTATATTTTTTATCTGTGTGCCAGTGTGGGGTATACATGGATGTATATGTGTGTTTTTTTATAAGTGTATGCTTATGTGTGGTTGTATATATATTATACACACACACACACATATATATGTGTTATATATGTGTATACTATGGTTCTCCATGTGTATAATTTGTATGTACATGTGTATGTGTTTGTTTCATCTTTTCCATGTTGTATTACCAGGAGATTTCCCTCTTGAGGGTCTGTCACAGCACAATTGACCCATCTGCAGCACATTTAAAAATATACCTTTGTACTAAGTGCTTTGAAAGGACATTGAGTAACATCAAATATTGCAAAAGTAAAAAGGAGGAAACAGGATCTGAGCTGCAGCTCAGCTGCCGAGTGCTTGCAGAATGCATATGTGTATGTATATGTGTGTGCGTGCACATGTGTGTATAGGTGTATGTACATGTATCTACGCATGTGCTTATGTGTGCTGGTGTATGTATGTGTGTGCATATGTGTGTATGGGTATATGTGTGTATGTATGTATGTGCCGTGTGTGTGTGTGTGTGTGTGTGTGTGTGTGTGTGCATGTGTATGTATGTGTGTGTGTGTGAACCAATAAGTTTCATTAGGGCTGTTTACAGAAGGGGCTGTTTCCAGGACCCTGTGCACTTCCCCAGTGGCTACTGAATAAAATGTCTCTCCTTCTCCATGTTAACTAATACTATATAAATCCTGAGGGAGGAATAGAGTCAATCCTATGATCCCACATCCTGCATGTTAACTGGCCCCATTTTGTGGAAATCATGTCTGGGTAATCATGTTGTGGTGATCTGGAGTGTTACGGTCATGTCATAGTCCCTATCCCCTTTCCTCTTGGTCTTGGGTTTCCTCTCTCATCTCCCACTATGTTCCCTGAGACTAGAAGGGGGTATTTTTTAAATGCCCTATTTCTTGATGAATCTTCAATATTCATCTTATGTTCAGCACTTTGGCTAATTAAGAGACTTTGGAGCTATTGTTGACCACAACAAGAAAAAAACTTCTCTGACCAGAATTCATAGCAGCACTATTTTATGGGCATAAACACAATTAATTAAAGGGCAGTTTAACAGGTACACCATATTTGGCAAAATAATACAGTAGATTCTCTACTAGGGCTGATAACCCTTCCGAAGTTATGAACTTTTACTGTGTTTATAGTACCAGATATCAATTCCCTTTTGTTGAGCAGGTCTCAAGTCCAATCAGAAGATGGTTGGTTTCTGCCACAACAGACTTTCCATTACTGAACCAAAGAGTACATCTTACCTGGCCAGTTGGTACTACCAGAGAGTTCAATGTAAATAAGACTGTTAAAAACAGTTCTTCCTCAATGGTTTGTACAGCACAAGAAAGCTAGCCAGCAGATAGGGAACTTCCAGCTAAATTACAGCTTGATCTCTCTGTGTCTTGCAACCATGCTTATGGTATCTTCAACAACAGGGTCTTCTATATCATTCTCATGGGCAAGCAAGAGTAGAGCTAATTGCCTGCCTTATGGGGGCAGGGTGGCAAAGGAGAAAGATTAAGGGGTTCATGTAACTCCACCTCTCCCTGAGGATGATGGCTAATGGTTGGGGGAGAGAGATACCTTCCACTTACTCATGTGAAAACTGTAACTAAACTCATTGGCTTGCATGCATGTACACACACACACACACACACACACACACACACACACACACACACAATATATACACACAGAAGACTAGAAGGATGATTAATAGGAAAAGAAAGGGGATCAATGTGGGCTAGAGGGGAAAAGAGTAATGAGATGCAAATGTCATCAAAATACATTATATATACATATAAATAAAAGACTCCAGTATGACTTACTTATTTCACAGATATTTATTGAGGGTCTAAATACTGAATGTTACTGGAATAATGGAGGGAATAACTTTGATATGTTAAAGATAAGAGAAATGTTAGAGAAAATGTAAGTGGTAGGTTTGTGATCTTCAAGTGGCTCAGAGACAATTAGAGAAAAAATATCTCTGCTATTATTCATGTATCTCTGTACTGTAACTAAGGAAAAAAAAATAGATGCAAGGGAAATGAATGAAAATGAGGGCTGTGACAAGCCTGGTAGTAGGGGTGGATTGGGTCAGGGGATAGGTAAAGTAACAGGCTCCAAGAATAAAAGAGATTTGTTGAATCCATGGGCAAGAAGAGTGTCACATAATATCTAGAGGCATCAAACAAGTGACTATGTAGAGTAATTGTGTGTGTGTGTGTGTGTGTGTGTTATAGTGAGTTACCTGGATTATTCTATGAAAGTAAAATGATTTATTTATCTTTGTTTTTTTTTTTTTTTTGCTTAGCATATAAAGAAAGGGGTTCATTGTGAAATTTCATATATATATATATATATGAAATATGTATATGTATAATATATATATTGTTGTGTGTGTGTGTGTGTGTGTGTGTGCATATGTATCAAATTTTACTCTTATCTGAACATTCCTGCTTTTCTTTCTTCCCCTAGGCAGTTCACTCCTGTTTTACTGACACATACATTTCATTAGCCTCTCCTGTTTTCCCTCCCTTTAGACTTCCTCTTGTCTTCTCATAGTCCCTTTCTACTCTCACACTGGATGCACATACTCTTGCTCATATGTATGTAAAATACATACTTACATATATGTACATTTAAATCTATATCTTTCATATGGGAGAAAATGTTCAGCATTGATTTTTCTCATCCGACTTATACTTCATGCAATGATCCCAAGATCCACCCTGTTTTCCCTGTAAATTTCATCATTTTACTTTTCTGTACAACTGAGAAAAATCTCATTGTTCATATACATCACATTTCTTTGTCCATTCATGTGTTGAAGGACATCAAATTTGGCTCTGTATTGTGACCACAGTGAACGGTGTAGCAGTAAGCATGGATGTGTAAGGATGTCCATGCTATGCTGACTTAGAGTCTTTCGGGTGTTCAGGACTGGTACAGCTGGGTCATTTGGAACCTCTATTTTTAGTTTTGTTTGAGGAACCTCCATTACTGAGTTCCATAGTAGCTGTGTGTGTTCTCATCCCCTAACGGGATGTATGGTTCCGCTTTCCCCACATCTCGGCCAACATTGATTGTTTGTTGAAAAACACAATTCTAATGACTTCAACAACAACAAAAATAATAACCTTGAAATTTATTGTTCATGCAACTGAAATTGCCAGGCTGACTTGGCTGAAATGAAGCTATCTAATAATGTTTCTTATGATTTTGCTTTTCTCCACATTTCTATTTTAGCATTTCCCCCCTGGTTCCTATTTTTAGACAGACTTGCTCACATAGTGGTAAAGATGACCATCTGCAGCTGGTGGCTAGAGTTCTGTTAACTTGTGAAGGACCAGATGGAAAGCATATGCTTAAAAAAAAAAAAACAAAAAACACAATTGGCCCAGTTTGAGTCATGGGCTTCCCCTTGGAGCCAGCTGGTGAGGCAACCCTCCATCCAAACCGTATGGATTGAGAGGAGCAAATAGGACCTTTCCAAGAGAAAGAATGTATTCCACCAGAAGAGGAATGTAGGCTTGAAAATCCCAACGATGACCACTACACACATCCCCTATTGGTCTGTTGAATGGGTTGACCTTCTGCTTGTAGAGCACTGCTCTGAAGACTATAGAGTACAGCCTAATTCTGCTCACAGCTTCAGAGTTTCCAGACCTTCAGAGTTACGCTCCTATAGTTTGAAAGACTCCAGCTTAAAGAGTGCTCTATAGTGTGAACTAATTGATGATGGGAACCTTGGGGCCTTGTGTCATCTACTTCAAGGAGAGAACCTGAGCGGGATAACGTTTTGGTGTGCTTTATGAATGAATGAACAGCATTGCTGTGGTGATGCTATGCTGGTACTACAAATGGCTTTATGTCTGTCCTTGCCTTCTTCCTCCCAAAGTTCTTTCATGGATGAGGTACCTGAACCTTCACTAGGAACAAAGTGAGCTCAAAATGAATATTGGCAAGCATGGGGACTAGAGTCTGACTTTCCCCGAAATCTCAAGGCTCTTCTCGTTGCTGGGGGTACAAGAACACTTAACCAAACCTGACTTTTACATGAGTACCAGGAATCCAAACTTGCTTCTTATCTTTACTTGGCAAGCCCTGTTCTTTTCTTGGTCATTCATAGTCATAACTATGATTCTTAAAGATAGCATCATTTCCTGGGATGGCTCGATGTTGTATCTCCACATCAACATGTGTTTCCATGGCAGCTGAGACAGGTGAGAAGGATGCTGGGATAGTATCACATCAACAATTAAATATGTATTTTGGAAAGACACTTATACTTCACTCACTAAAAGAAGTCACACCTGCTGCAAATTTAATTTCAAGATCATGACACAATAAAGCATCCTCTTATCTCAAAGGAAAGCTAGGGCCCTGGTAAATATGACAAACATTTTCTCTATGACCACAAACTGATAAGGTAGAGAAGTAATTTAAGTAACTTGAGAATTAATATTTTGTCCTTGAAATATATAGTACATTTTGACACTCCCATCCCCCCTCTTCCCTAACAATGCTTATAAGTACTACATTTGCTGAGTATTTTGGTAAATAGGTAAAGCTGAAGAAAACATCATCATTAACCTATAAGTTCATTTTGAATAATCAATTCTTTGATTTGAAACAGCTTAAAAACCACTCACGGAGGGCTATGCAAATGAATACATGCTAGCTAATTATAGATGAAAGTGAGAGTCCAAGTACTCCTGAGTTAAGTGTATATGTAACAACATTAGTAAAGAAATGGAAAATCCTATCCATTTATTCCATTGTACTTACCTTTCTCAGTCAGAAAGCCTTTGGCGTCTACTGCATTTCTGTCGGCGTTCCATGGTGATTTAAATCAATTAATATCTACTTGTAGCAAAGTGTTGACAGCAAATTTCTAAATTCACAGGCTCTACACTTTCCAGTGTAATTTGGCATAGATGAAAGAACTTTTCAGCTTGCTACTAAAAGCAACTCAGAAAAATGTGAAGTGGGTGTTAACCCTTTGCAAGGAGGCTACCTGCTCTGGAATGCTGCCCTCAGTGACCTTTTCTTGGACAGAAGAAAGACTATGTGGGATCTCTAATCCATGAACTGTACCCAGAGGTCCCTGAAAAGTCTGGAAGGATTTTTTTTTTCCAGCTCTCTAGATGAAGGGAGGGCTTGGGTGAGAGGCCAAGGGAGTCTAATGGAGGACATCTTATCTGATGGTGGCTACCGCTTCAGCTTAAGAAAATATTAGCAAACATACACCAGAGGGAGCTGGCTAAAGATTATTTAGTCTCAGGGATGAGGAGATAGCATGGCCAGAGAAGTGCAGGCTGTGTCAGTGTGAACTTGATTCAGTCCCCAACATCTCTGTGCAAAAGCCAGGTGTGGTGGCCCACATTTGTAATTCCTGCACAGGGAAGGCAGAGACAGGCGAATTCCTGGGAATTGCTTGATCTCCAGTCATTGTAACTGAATCAGCAAGCAACAGGTCACTGAGAGACCATGTCTCACAAAACACAAGCTAGATGGGGCCTGAGGAATGACATATAACATTCAACGCTGACCTCTGGCCTCTCCATGCATACATGGTGGGGTAGTGTATTACAACTTTTGCCGTGTGTTGTGACTGAATAGATGGCCATGGCACAGACTTAGCTGCCAGGTGGAGACCTTCAGTTGGTGCACAGGACAAGATGCTAGCTGGCTGAATAACTTTTGGAGGGACAGAAAGTATGAACACATGTCAGAATTGGCCAGCCCTGAGTATAGGAGGAGCCATAACTGTCCTTGTAGGTTTTTAGGGGAAGGGACAAAAGACAAGAGGGACCAAGGGATAGCTGGGACACGGTCCACTGGTACAGAAAACTGTTACTGAGTGCTTTGTTATAGGAGCTTCGGACATTTGGAGGCTTCATCTGGGCCTGTCATGATTTTGCAACGTCTTCTGGACAGTGATGACAGTGTAGTGAATGGGTGTTTTGAGAAGGTAGTTTAAGTCTGAATATAATTCATGACTCTGGGGGTTTGCTGCTGAGCTCTGAGTCCCCTATGGCCCTACTCAGGAAGTCATCCAGCTGCCAGTTTTCAGGAGAGTGAATCATTCTCCTGAGAAGTAAGTTTCAGGCTTAGAACGCAGATGCCCTTTGTCTGAGGGTTTCACTGCTGTGAAGAGAGACTGTGATCAAGGTAACTCTAATAAAGGAAAACATTTCAATGGGACTGGCTTACAGTCGCAGAGATTCAGTCCATTATCATCACCGCAGGAAGCATGGCAGCCTGTTGGCAGACAGGATCCTAGAGGAACCGAGGGTTCTACGTCTTGATCCTAAGGCAGCCAGGAGCAGACTCTGATTCCACACTGGGCAGAGCTTGAGCATAGGAGACCTCAAAGCCCACCCCCACAGTGACATACTTCCTCCAACAAGCCCACACCCGTTCCAACTAGATTACACCCTCTAATAGTGCTACTCCCTATGGCCAAACATTTAGGAGCATGGATCTATGGGGGCCATACCTATTCAAACCACCACAACCCCTGAGTTCAACAGCTATCTGAACTCAGGATGGCAGCAATGGATGTTTAGATTTTTTTTTTTTTTTTTTTAATTTAAGCAACAGTTTAACTATATTGCCAATGCTGGCCTTGAACTCATGATTCTCCTGCTTCTGGCTAACCTGAGTACTTTGATCGCAGGTGTGTATCTCTATGCTATACTCTGAACTATATTTTATAAAATGCTGCTAATACATTAGGAAGAATCTAAGTTCATCCCATACATTATTTTATTCAGATCACATATAATGGAGATGAAAGACCCATCTCAACTGTCTTATGTGAGTACATCCAGGTGGCCTAGGGATCTGGTTATTGTGCTCCTGGTATGGAAAGAAGGTTATATGTGCTCATGTGGAGTGAAGGTGAGGGTCTGGTTGTGGTACTCCTGGTGTGAAGTGAAAAACTAAGGGTCTAGGTGTGTGTGTGTTTGTATGTGTGTGTGTTCTAGAGTGGGGCAAGGTTGAGGGCTTAGGTGCATGTGTTTCTGGTGTGGAGTGAGGCTAAGGATTTGGGTGTGTGTGCTCCTTGTGTGAGTGAAAAGGCTGACTGTGTGTGCGTGTGATGTGTGCATGTACATGTCTGTGTATGTGTATGTATATGTTCATGTGTGTTTGTTTGTGTGCGTGCTCCTAGTGTGAGATGAGGCTGAGGGTGTAGGTGTGTATGCTTCTGATGTGGACTGAGGTTGAGAGTCTGAACATGTAAGTGAGGTCAAGGTTCTGGCCATGAATACAGCTTGTGCTTCCATTACCACTGCTCTTGTTGCCAACAACTGTCTAAGGTACTTGTTTGTATGTCCATACTTCAGAATGGAACCCTTAGTAGAAAAAGTGGCTTCCTCAATGTTGGCCTTTCAGCCCTCCTAGAATCTGGGCCTGAGAACAAAAAGCTTGGTTTTAAGTTGTCCAAGCCAGAACTTAAAGCTGTAGCAACTTAGGTCAGAGGCTTGCTGCTCTGGGCCTTAACTGTCAGTGGTTGCACACACAGCTATCCCTAGTCCATGCCTCCACTGCTCATCTATAATTACAGATAGCATTGGTCTTACTGGTGATGGCTAGTGCTAAAACTGAGTGTAGGGACCTTGAGCTCCTAACAGCAGCTGAAATTATAGACCTTGGCCCTTGGCTACTAGAATTCTAGGCCTTAGGGAATTGGCAGCTCCCTAGAATCCTCCATCTTCCAGGGCCCAAGTTTCTCATATTTTACTTAACAAGATTGTAACCTTCCACAGTCATGGGGTTCTACCTTCTCTTAACTTCTCTCTCCCTACCCACTCCTGCCTCTGGCTGTCTGGCTCTACTCAGTTTCTGCAGGAGGCCACACTGAATTCTTCATCCATATCCACCATGCAGCAGTCTCTTCTTCCATTGGCAGCCATCAGCACTGCCTCTTTGCCATGATACTGTTAGTTTTCTACATCCATGACAGAGATCACAAGTAGACCAGAAAAGACCATCCACTCAAGGAAGACCTTGTTATTTGGCCTAATAGTGTAACAGCTGTTGTCTTTATTGGAGGGTGTCTTTGGCTGACTCAGAGAGTGTGAACAACAATAATTGGAAGGGAGTGTTTACTTGTGTGTACCATACAAACATGGTGTTGTAATTAGCACCAATAACAGCACAACTTTCAGTTTGGGAGAAGTATAATCATAGGTGTATGGTCATATTTGACCACAAGCATTTTGCTGAGCACTAAGAAAGTGTTCTATTTTTCTTTGGACCAGATTGAGGATGTCTCATCAAGTAGCCAGATGTTTGGCATGGCTGCAAGTGAGGTCCTTTAAAGTTCAGTGAGACTTGCCTCCTCTGATGGTTTCTTGAACAGTGTAGGCTATTCCCCAGAACACAGTCTCTTGACTCATGTCTTAAACATCTATGGTTTGTCACAGTATCTTAGTCAGGGTTTCTATTGCTTCAGTGAAACACCATGACTAAAAGAAACATGGAGAGGAAAAGGTTTATTTGGCTTATGCTTCTGTATCCCTGTTCACCATTGAAGGAAGTCAGGACAGGAACTCAAACAGGGTAAGAACCAGGAGGCAGGAGCTGATGTAGAGGCTATGGAGGGGTACCACTTACTGGTTTGCCTGTCATGGCTTTCTCAACCTGCTTTTAAAAGAATCCAAGACCCCATATCCAGGGCTGGGCTCACTCACAATGGGCTAGACCCTTTCATATCAATTACTAATTAAGAAAATGTTCTACAAGTTCTAGAGTCAGATCTTGTGGAGAGCACTTTCTGAATTGGGGTTCCCTCCTCTCAGGTGACTTAACCTGTGTCAAGTTGACATAAAATTAGCCAGCATACACAGTCAAAAGGGCATGGTAGCAGAAGATACTCATTTTATGGTTAGAGAAGCAGAGAGAGTCTGAGAGGGAAAGGATTAAGTATCATTTCCTCCCCAAGAAAATATTTCATTTGAAGGGAAGTTTCTTAAGACTCATACTCTAAAGGAAAAACTCAGGGAGTAAATGGCTGAATAGCTTTAGGAAGTACCTGAAACAGAGAAGATTCACTAGATTTCCCTCTCCCCAAACTTATATAAGCACTAAGAACTATTGAGAGATATTCTCAGATCAGCTAAGCTGCTTAGAAGAAGGCTTAGACTATTTGATCCTAGAAGAAAAACTATCCAATATGTTGAGCTGCCTGCAAGGAGTAGCTGTTACTCATGTTGGAGTAGGCATCTTGGTGATGCATCTGTCATTGAGTCATCTCTGTTCCTGTAAGTAATCCCTTAGCCCATACTCCTATAAGTACTTCAATAAACTCATCAGAACTCTGATGATATCCTTACTTTGATCTTTACATTATTTATCTGGAGTGAATAGACAGTAGTTCAGGTCTCCAAGTAACAGTATCATAAAACATAAGGAGCCAGAGACAAGATAGATTCTTCCAGTTCAGCCATCAGCAATAAGCATTCTCAAGTAGACCACATACATAGTTTTCACCATCTTCCAATAATGCTATTGAAATGTAACTCCATCAATAGATAAGTCCATTGATGAGTTAGAAGGTTCATGACTCAATGGTGCCCATAAGCCCATCAACTATCACAAAAGCTCTTTGATCGGCATGCATCATACCTTCACCATAATGAACCACATGTTCAAGTTCATAATTTAAGTTGATTAACAAGCTTGGATTTCAATTTTGCTTTTTCTGATTTGAATTTCATACTTGTTTGATGTACTCTGTTGCTAGAATCTGAACTTTTAAGCCCTAGGTAAACATAAATAGGATTGAATATGAACTAGCAGTTCATGTTTCAGGGTTTGGCTGAAGGCGTGAAACCAGCCATCTGTAGAGAGTCAGAATAGGAAGTCAGTGATGTGCTGAGGTGCTGGTGTTTGTACTAGCTTTATAAACACAGAGACAAAGAGATATAGAAGAGACCTCATTGATTGGTGAGTAGCAAAGTTAAGGGTAAGATTTGGAGACTGGCTTTAGAAGCCAGAAACAGGAGGAAGAGAGGAAATGATGACTCTGGCTTGGGTCATGATTTGAGATGGCTATGAAGTAACACATGAAGATACTCAGTAGACAGTATGGAATTTAACACTCAGAAGAGATAGTATCTTAGTTACTGTCCAATTGCTATGAGCACTAGATTCAAACCAATTCATAAAGCATTTAATCAAGGGGCTTGCTTACAGTTTTAGAGGGTTAGTCCATGGTTATCATGGACAGAAGCAGACATCGGATGGACTTTTGAAATTTCAAAGGCCACTCCCAGTGATATACCTATTTTAACAAGGCCACACCTCCTAATGCTTCCCAAACAGCTCCACTCCACGGCGACTAAGCATTCAAAAGGATGAGCACATGGGAGATCTTCTCATTAAATACCACAGGTAGTAAATATGAATATTGAAAATTGGTAGCTACTGGGGTACTGATGGTAATGAGTGATCTTGCCTCAGGTTAAAGAAATATCTGGGTACATGGAGAAGAGTGCCAGCAACCATGATGTAGACCATAGGCTAGAAGTGGTGGAGACTGTAAGAAAAGAGTTATGGAGAAAACAGCAGAGAGTAATGATTCTGTCGAATGATAATATCCAAGACAACCAGTGTGAAACCAAGCATAGACCCATTTTTAAATATATCTACTGTGAGAAGTCAGGACAAGTCAAGGAAAATTAGGAATTAATAGAGTTACACAGGCTTTCTATGTAATGTCCATAAAAGAAGTGTGTGTGTGTGTGTGTGTGTGTGTGTGTGTGTGTGTGTGTGTGTGTTGTTTGGGATTTAGCAACAAAAACAGAAAATTGAGGCAGGTATTATATTTTGTCTCTTGTCTGAGACATACATGGACTATCTATTCAGCTAACATTTATTTGTAGTCTATGCATTGAATACCATCCAAGGAGGGTATATAAGAAGTGGATTCTGCCTGTCTGGACCCTGGTAATCCAGTTTAGAAACTGACTTTAGTAATCCTGGACCCTGGTAATAATCCAGTTCAGGAACTGACAAAACACATTGATAAGTAGCAAGAGCTTACAGAGGAAGTCAGGTCTACAAAAGGTTAGAGGAACTAGAGGCAGATTTTCACTGATACTGTGCAACAGGGAAGATGAGGAGACAGTACATGGTATCTAGTTCCTTGTGCTAGAATTTTTCAGGATCAGGAGTGTTAGAAAACTACTCTTAAGATAGACTTCTGTGTCTTGCTCTCTACCACATTCTTTCCTGAATTTAGCAGGATAATCATGGCTTTTCAAAAATGCCTCTGGCTCTTCAATCAGTGCTCACTCTGAGCAGGGACAATCAGTATTTGTCTTGAATTAGTAACAGATTCAACAGCTCAGAGGAAAGGCTAGGGAAAGTTTTCAATCACTGTTACACTCACTGGCTTCTCCTGAGAAAGCCTCTAACTTCTTGCAGGAAGACATGCATTATATTTAGCAACAAGTCCCTCCTTGCCCTGAAGTAAGTCAGAGAATAATGTTGAAAGCTCACCGAAAGCACAGGGAACTTGTGGGGTTTGTTACTTGGCAACTGAGATCTGAGATGTTAAAATAAGAAATCTGCATTACTTTACAATTTTTTTAAATGCAGTGCATGCTACTTTCTTTTCAGGAGGGAGAGAATAAGATTAGTATAGTGTCAGTTTCTGACTGTTGAAGACATCCTAGTCTCATTGGGCCAGGGTTGAACTCTTTCTTTATATTGTCCTCTGAAGTAGATATTTGTGCATCCTTAGTCTCCAGATGATGCAACAAGTCTCTCAGAGGCCCAGAGATGCCAGGAAAAAGCCAAATGAATATTCAGACTGGAAAGAATGTTATCAGGAAGTGAGGAATTCTCCCTTGGATGTGGTGCATGGTGACTGGTGAGGATACAGAGAAACTGTTGCAGCCTCTCCACTTCTAGAAGACTTTCCTTTCAAGGCCCAGGCCTACTTCTTTCCTCTTCCCTTCATACCTTTGAACTTGTCCCTGACTCTATATGCAGCATCTGAGAAAGTATCAGTATGCCATGCTAATGCCTCAAATGCACCTTAGGACACTGGCAAGAGTAAATGAGCTATGAGACAAGAAGATGGAAATATAGCTCCTTGGAGAAAGTGGGGTGGGGGTGCTTTTTCTTTTTCCTTCTTTTTTTTTTTTTTTAATAAGACTTGGTTGAATCTTTGTGTCTCTGGATCATATGAAACTCAGAGGGGTACTAGGTATGCTGAATGCTCTGGATTCCATCAGTTTCTTGTTCTATCTCTCCTGTCATCCTACAGTTGTTAATAAGGCCTGGATCCTGCAGTCACATTCCACGTTGGTGAGTTAATAGAAGGGAAATTCCTAGGGTCAACTGTTCTCACAATCTGGCTGATAGAAACTTTGTGTCTGAGAGGGCGGCTAACTTTTGATGGTTTAGAAGATGATGAAGGTAATTGACCATGTTGCAACTTTTTTTTGTTTACATGCTAAACAAAGAAATGTGTATCCTGCTTTTATTGAGAAATGATTAAAAAAAAAAAAAACACCATTTTCTTCTATGTTGCCATGATCTCATAATTAAATCAGGAGGTGTAAGTGTAAGCTGACACTTGATAAGACTGTTAGCTTCGTTGCTATGTTCCTCCTTATATCTGCAATTATCTAGAAGGGGTCAGGGTATATAATAGGTATGAAATAACTATCTGTTGAATAAATAGTTTACAGAATGTACTACATATGCACAGTGTAAACGAGAATTGTTTTGTCTGATATTATAGGAGATTAAACTCTGACTCAAGTTACTTGATATTTTTCTAGACAAAGATCTCAGGACATGGCTGTTTGTATTTCATAAATTCTGTAACATTAGATGTTTTTTGATCTGTTCTCTGTTTGACAAAAATGTTATCTGAAGAGCCTTTTCATCTAAAAGCAACAGACCTGAGAATGCAGTTTTTCTTATGTTTCTTCCATATGGAACACTCAGTGGCCCTTACAAAAGGACATCTATCGGATGGTTCCTATTCGGGAAATTTTTAGGACATTCTGAATGAATGGTATTAACTTCTTTTCAGTAACTACCCAGAGTATGGATAAATGTTATTGCTGGTGTTTGAAAAGTTGTAGCTGATAATCTATTTAGATAATTCATAGAAGTAAGTACTTATTAACCTCTGTATTGGTGTGGGCTAGTACTATCACAAGTAGTATGTAGACTGTAGTTGGAAAAACAGACAGAAATAAGTGATAATTAATTACAAATTATGAGAAACGATGTGAAAGACTGGGTCTAGATTACCAGAGGGGAAAACTATCTGGGCTGAGGTGAAAGGGAGGCCTTTCAGATTGGAACACAGTTCGAGTCCTTCCTGTCAGGTCTCTTCTGGAAGACCAGAGAGAACCATGTGCACACAGACAGGAAGCAAACATTTTAGGTAGAGGTGGGAACATGGCTTCAGTCAAGGATTCATAGCTCCAGAGTACTTATACTTATAGAGGAGGCAATATGGAACTTAGATTGCTTAAAATAATTCAGCTGGGGATTGGAGAGAGATAGAGGGGAACAGATAATCCAGATTGTCTGTATAGTGACTGCTGAAGCTAAAACGGTCGTAAATACGTGTTATGCTTTGTTCTCTAGTGCTAGTAGCAATTTTACATAACAAAATGTTTGTGAAAGACTTTTGTTGGCATGGTCATTGTCTGGTTCAGCTTGGGAGCCATGAGCCCCTTTCCCCATTTGCTATCTTCGCAGTGTTGAAACTGGTGGCCTGAGGATCACATTAGTTGAAACATTTGCAAGACCAGCAATGCTAATGTTCTCAGTATAGAATAATCTCTTTGCTATAAATGAAGGATTTCATGTTGGAAGGGGTCATTATTCTATTTATTTATATTTTTGAAGGGATTTTGGCTATGAAGCTCAGTTTGATCTTAAATGCATGGTTTTCCTGCCCCATTCCTCTAAGCTCTGGGATTCTACATTTTATGGGTTTTTAATGAAAGAATAGAAATAGTATGTTTTAGGTAGTATGACCATGCTCAATAAGAAAATGTTCCCAAAGTATAATTTATATGTAATAATATTCATATATTTTAAATATATGCATTCATAACACCATGGAGCTGAAGAATAGAATATTTAGACGCTTCAGAATTTTCAAGAAATCACTTGTAGTTTTTCGTACTTGGTTGAGGAAACTGATAAAACTGACTTATTATAACGAACATTTCTGTTCGGAAGTCATTATGTTGTGTCCTTTCACTCAAAGTATGGATACAGTTCATCCCTGTGCCAGTGTAGATTGTTACACCATTGAGTAGCTATCGTGTTATATAATAAATGCAACTTGTGTATCCACCTGTTGCTGGAAGTTGGATTGGTTCTGAATTTGGTCTACTGTAAACCAAATGACCATGCACATCTCTATGCAAGTCTTTTTTTTGTGCCATGAGTGTTTCCTCTTAAGTCAATAGCTGGGTAGTATATCAAGGGTGCTTGACCATTGTAGAAACTGCCAATGTGCTTTTTTAAAACTATTTGAGCCATGTTGTATTCTCAAAGGCAGTGCATAAGGACTGTCTTCCATCTATATATTAAGTATGGTATATTTAATCAGCCAGCTTCTAAATCTCAGCCATTTGTAGTAGGTACAAAATAGTATCATAACATAATTTTAACTTTCAGTTTCCCAACAACAAATGTTGAACGTCTGGATGACTATATGTTCTGAAAAGTTTATTGAAGTAACTGCAGGTCATGTGCCAGCAAAGGGAGATATCTGTAGAAAAAATGGCGGGCAGCGGTGGAGTCCCGGGCCCACGCAGCAGCAGGCCCGGGGCCCGCGAGGTTAGCTCAGCGGCAGGCCCCGGGCCCAGGCCTACGAGGCAGCGGCCTGGGGCCTGTGAGGCGGAGGCTGCCTGAAGGCTTCCAGGCAGCCTGTGTCACATACCGGAGGAAGGTCCCGGGTTCCAGGGGCTGGAGGCTTTGGCGGCGGCGGGCCCGGGAGGCCCCAATGATACGAGGAAGTCCTTGGGTTTTCCAAAAGGGTTTATTGTCATGGCGGATGGTAGATGGATCTGGAAGTACCCCCCAAACTCAGGGCAGGCCTGAGTTAAGTAGGGAGGGAGAAAGTGGGAGGTTCTGGGGAGGAATGGTTAATTGGCTCCGCCCTCTGACCTTCATTAGTATGTAAATCCCTAGGGCCTGAGGCCTGTAGTTACACCCTCTACCTGTGCACTTTGGGAGGGGCTGTAATGGCCTACGTGACTGAAAAATGTGGGTCTATGGAGATTGGACTGCTTGTTAGGACCCTGAGTTCTGGGGATGTAGCCGAACTCCTGCTGTTTCTCCCTTGGAGTCTCGGGTTCTAGGTCCATGCCCAGCCAAGAACCAGGATACCCTTATGCAGTCCCACAGATATCAATTCCAATCCTACGCTATAGGACTAGAGCTAGTCTCCAAAAAACAGACAAGCTAAAAACAAAACAGAAGTCTATAAAAGTCCTTTCCCCTTTGATATATTACATTGTTTACTGTATTCATTTGAAAAGTACTTTGAACATTCTAGATATACTTCATCATGCTTTAATCTAGGGAAAGGATTTAATTTTTTAATACTATCTTTGATTTCTTTTTCCTGCCTTCATTTAATAAATCTTTGCCTACCACAAGATATAGCATATTTCTGAACTCTCTATTCCACCATCCTGATGACTTTAACCATATAAAAAAGCCTTAAGTTCTGTAAGTTGTCTTTATAAATAGGAGTTCCTCTCCTAATACCTTGTGTTTCTATACACTTTTTTAGAATCAGTTTGTCGGCTTATTTTAAAAAATAATGTCCTGCCAGGTGTGTGATTTATACTCCATTTCTCAAAAAAATTTCCCAGCAATGCCATAGTTTTATGTATAAAGGCTTTGGATGACTTTTATTAAATTTATACTTAGGGTTTTAGGTCTTTTGAGAACATTGTACACGTCTTCTTTTGACATTTTATTTTTCCAGACATAATGGCATGCCTGTAATTCCAGCATTCAAAAGACGGAGACAGGAAAATTGCTGAGAGTTCAGGGCTACAAACCAACTTTCAAGTTTGTCTTCAGAAGATAAATTATGATTATTATATTGAGATGATAGAATATACTCACAAATACAGAACATTATATTATTACCATCTTTATGAATTCTCACTTACCCCCACCCTCAACTAAATCGAATCTCCTGCAAAAACAACAAAGCATCCAGATATAAATGCCATGAATTAATTATTTGAATTAAGTTCTGCCATGTCCACAATGCTTCCTCCTCTTTTGACCATGCCTGCCCTTCTGGAACCGCAGATGATTCCATAGTCCCACACTCTTCACAAGTGGGAACACAATAATCCTAGAAGAATGCCGAGCCTGGATGATTGAGGAGAAAGAGGCAGATCCCTTGGAGGAGTGGTCCAGGGCATGCAGTTGAGTGTGTGATCTTTAACATAGTCACACAGGTAGGTAGATCTTGATTCTCTGGATTTTAGGATAAGTTTTGTGCTAAGTAGTTGAGTAAGTTTGTTTGTGTAAACTGTCCTATAGGGGACCTAAAGAAAGTTTCTCCTCCTCTAAAAACTGGTATATTATCAATTCCTTCTTTGATTACTTTATGGAACTTTTCTGATGATTAAATGCCCCTTGGAAGCAGCAAACTTTTAGCCAATGTTAAATGCAAATAAGGCTGAAGCCTGGTGTGTGTGTGTTTGTCCACTCCTGTGTATTTGTACGTGTGTTGTGTTGTGGTGTGTGTGTGTGTGTGTGTGTGTGTGTTACTGTATATATATGTGCGTTTAAGAGGTCAGGACTTGAATATAGATGTTTTTCTCTGCCATCCTTCACTTTATTGTTATTAATTTTTTTTTGAGACATGGTTTCTCAGGGAAACCTGAAATTTGCTTATTGGGCAAAACTAGTTGGCTAGAAGACCACTGGAAATATCTTGTCTCTGCCTGTCTAGAGCAAGGATTACAAAATGTTCTGGCATATGTGGCTTTTGTGTGTGCTGGGTGTGTCGTGTGTGTTTGTTGGGGATCCGAATCCAGGTCCTCATCCTTTGCTGGCACCCACTTGCAGATATATCCCACATCTACAGTCCTGGAACCTTTTTGAATAGCTATGCAAATATAGTTTTTTTTTTTTAATTTTTCATTTGGTACAAAGAAAATGAGAAAGGGGGGGCACTGGCATAAAATAGGTAAGTAGGGCTGTTGAGATGGCTTATGGCTTAGTGAGTAAGGACTTTTGTTGCCAAAATTGCCAACCTGAGTTCAATCTTCAGGACATTGGTGGAGGAAAAAGAGAGTCAACTATTGACCATTGTCCTCTGACCTCCACACATGCAACATGGCATGTGCTCCATCCAATTAAACAAATAAGTACATGCCATAAACTGTATCTTCTAAAAATCAAAAATAAAACAGATATCCACTGTGTGCCTGCCAGGGACTTACTCACACGATTTCTTCTCATCTCTGCTACAACCTCATGAGAGTACAGCAGGAATTCTGAGATAAGAATTATTATCTTCCCTCAGCAAGTGAAAACTACACTTCAAAGAGATTCTATAATATGCCAAAGGTTTTTTAGTTTCTAAGTGTCTAGCTCTTAATCTCTTCATTTTCCACAGAGCAAACTGTCTAGATGAGGAACTGGTGAATGTTGAAACGGAATGTGAAGAAGAAATATGGGACATTCAAGACTCACTCCGGGGCTTCTGCATTTGCTTGAGGGTTTTTTCTTTTTTGTTTTTTTGTTTTTTGTTTTTTTTCATATAATCACCCTTGACTACCGTACATTCCTCACCTTCAAGGGCCAGACAGATGAAAACACTCTTCCAGTTTATGCTATAGCATTTGTATAGATTTCATATTTATTTTCAGTGACTATACTGAAGTCAAATCTTGTTTCTAAAGTGCTTAGCTGTGCTAGACCCGTGGTAGATGCTGAAGAGGAAGCTATAGCACAAGTCTTGCCCCAGGAAGCTTTGTCTCTAGATATGGAACAGGTTGCATGCTCAGGTAGATCACTCAAGGTAATTGCTGACAGCACACAGGTAGTGCCACATGAAGGCACAGAAATTCAGGCAACGGGAATCGGAGGGCAGTGCCAGCGTGAGTGGGTACTTGGACTTTGATTGAAAGGAAGATTCGAGTAAGAAAGAGACTGCATTTCTTGACAGGAAATGATGCGATGGGGATATGAATGTATACTCTTTTCTGGAAGGAGCACATGAAAGGCACATGGCTGGAGAGTTGCCCGATCTGTGTAGCTGAACCTGAATCTGAGTGCCCAATACACAATTGAACACCCAAACACAGTGACCATCTTTGAGATTCTGGCTGCTGAACTAATCACACACAGACACACAAACACAGACACAGACACACACACCACACACACACACAGAGAGAGAGAGGAGGAGAAGCACATACAGAACACAGACAAACACACACACACACCCACACAGCCTCTTATACACACATGTGCACAACACCATTGCCCATGTCTGAAACTGATGCAACAGAGACGTTGATCACCCAGCACCGCAGGGAAGACTCAGTGACAGAGCAGGAAAGTGCTAATGCACCATCCTCACAATGTAAATGTGGGTTTGAATTTCCATCGCAGTCATCAGTAATGGGTGCATGTCTGGAGAAAGCAATTTCACTCCACTTCCTATCGGCTTCATTTTTTTTTTTTTTTTTTGTCTGTACCCATCTTGCTTTCTCCTGTGTCTCCATAGAAAGGTTAATCCTTTCATTCGGCCCCCATTCCCTTCACCTTTCCTATGGAATAAGTCTTCCTATGCCACAATCTTAATCTTGTGAGATGAAAGGCTTTGCTTTTCCTCTTACCTAAATTAAGAAAAGACAGCCTAGGCTGGAAGTAGCTAGTGATTAGCTAGGATATGAGTATGTACAGTCTTTAGCCTGAGAAGCTGCAAATCTTAACTCAAATGATGCAATCTATTAAAAGACTGTTCCTCTAGTATTAAGTAACTTACTTCAAATGAAAAACCAACCCAATTGGGAGAAAAGGATCATGAAAATAACAATGTTTAAGAAGATTTTCTTATTTCAAAATACAGTTCATGTACTTATTCATTCATTTATTTGCTTATTTATTGATGATAGAATTTGTGGTACGGATTACTAGTTGCTGTGAAGAGACATGACTAAGGCAACTTATAAAAGAAAGTATTAATTGGGAGTTTGCTTAGAGTCTTAGAGGGTTAGACTGTGATCGTCATGGTAGGCAGGCAGGCAGGCAGGCAGGCAGGTGGCAGGCAGGCAGGCAGGCAAGTGCAGGCAGGCAGGCAGCAGGCAGGCAGGCAGACAGACAGGCAGCAGGCAGGCAGGCAGGCAGGCAGGCAGCAGGCAGACAAGACAGGCAGGCAGCAGGCAGGCAAACAGGCAAACAGGCAGGCAGGCAGACAGAAGGCAGGCAGCAGGCAGGCAGGGAGGTAGGCAGGCAGAGCAGTACCAGAGGTTACATCTGATGCACAAGTGGAGAGGAGTGAAAGAAGAGGGAGGGGAGGAGCTGAAGTGAGCCCACCATCCAGACACATTTCCAACAAGGCCACACCTCTTAACCATTACCAAACAGTCTTACCAACTGGAAAGAAAATTCAAAAATGAGCATATGGGGGGTCCATTGTAGTTACCCACCACAGTTAACAGCATACTAGCTAACTTATTAACCATTCCACTTACTTCTAGAGTCTGGAAAGAAATCCAACCACTTGACATTGCTTTAATGCAAAGAAACCAAAAGATTGGCCATTCCACTGGTTAATTGAAACAATTTAAAGGCTTAGCCTAGAGTCTCGTACTTGAAGGCACAGACCAAAGATTTCGTTGTTTGAATACACGAAATTTGCGGCATTCCAATCTGTGTACTAACACTAAAAACCTGTCATCTAAAGCCAAATCAAAAATAAGAGGCCAGGCCATAGAAGATTCTAGACTTGCAGTTTACAGCGCTCGCGAATCGGACAACAGAAAGACCTGTCGCAAACTGGGCTGGAAAAAATAATAGCAGGCCCATACTCCACGACCTCTTACAGCGCTCTGTCAACAGTGCCTGGTCGACCACAATTCCAGCCTTTGAGCACACTAAGACCCGGCGCAAACATGTACCTATGAAAACAGGCACCAGCGGGAGGGAAAGCGACACTCTTATTTTTAATGAGCTCCCAGCTCTGTGCGGCAATGTTTACATTTTAAGCTGGCAATGTGTTTTAATATTTTCATTTACGAATTGATTTAATATAAGAAACGCATGGCTCGATATGATAAATCATTCAAGTTGTGTGCAATAATATACAGACAAAAACAGAGACACATGTGGGCAAAACACATGAGAATGAGTTGGCAACACTTAAATGTTTCGTTAAAGGGTCTTTAATTTATGCAAAGAGTAATACTTATCACGCAGGCGGAGAGGATCTAAGATGGCAGTGTTTGCAGCTACAGAGGAACCCCAGTGTGCATGGGACGTTTGTGGACACTAAAGGAGATGGAAATACCACGGGGACAGCTGCAGCATCCACGAATCCCAGTGACCTAGATTCAGCTATAGATCACGAACTGCTGGCCAGTGTGGCTAGCTCTGTACCCACAGCCTGCCTGCAGTTCCATGGGCTGCCTAGCAGACAGCAACGACCCATTTCTCCATGACAACCTGGGCTGCTCTCCTAAAGGCTATGTGCAGGGAAATGCTCACTGTCAGTGTTTTTAAAGATTCCAAAATTAAGTTTACTCAGAGGTTTTAAAATCCCCATCTCGAAAATCCAACTAAAACAGACATTCTTTGACAGTGTTGGGAGAGCTGGAGAAAAACGGATGAGAACAAGTGAGTGTTAGCCTTTTCCAAGTCTTACACTATCAGCAAAATGATCCACTTTATGTCTTACTCGGCCAGTGACATCATGATAAACACGCATCTAATTAAAATGAACTAGTCATTCTCTAAAAGAGAGAATGAACAGGTTAAGAGCCTAAGGGGTTATCTCCCACTGCTACACGTATTCTGATCTTTTAAAACAGAAAATATAGAATCAAATAATTTCACAATAAGTAAATGGAAGGGTTTAAAGTGGATTTATTACAGCCTTGGCTCGGAGTTAATGTGTACAGAATTGGGTTTCATTGCAGTACTACAATAGTGTGCCCCTTGGGGGGGAAATGGGTCTGTGCTTTGGTAAAGGAATTCCATTTAGGGAGAGCAATTTAGGAAAATCAGGCCCTGGTATGTGCATGTGATCACATTAAAATGTAACCTCTGCTTGTCTGATGAAAACCACAGCCCAGAAGTGATGGCATTTGCAGGCCTTTATACTAAACGCCATATGCCGAGCACCCTTTTTTGTTGAGTTAGTTCAGGAAGGTAATCTTAGAACCCCCTGAACTTTTGCTGTTTTGTGCACAGGCTAAAGAACAGCTCAGGGCTTATTACCAAGGCTATAGCTTAGGCCTGGGCCAAGAGTATTTACTCAGGTGTAATAGATTAACATGTGAGTTTTGTTTGTTTACTTTAGAACAGGGTCTCACTTTGTAACTTAGGTGTGCTAGCTAGGGTGGGTTTTTTTTTTTTTTTTTGTCAACTTCATACAAGACAGGGTTATTCGAGAAGAAGCCTCATTTAAGAAAATGCACTCATCAGACTGGCCTGTAGGAGTCTGAAGGGGCGTTTTCATGATCCATCTGAGAGGACCTAACCCATTGTGGGCTGTGCCACCCCTGGGCAAGTGGTCCTAGGTTGTATAAATAACAAGCTGAGTAAGCCAGCCAGCAGTGTTCCTCCTCGGCCTCTGTTTCAGTTCCTGCCGCAACTTCCCTCAGCCATAGACTATGATCAGGACACATAAGCTAAACAAATCCCTGAGTCGGTCTTGGTGTTCTATTACAGCAATGAAAGTGACTAGGGCACCAGGTCCGTCTTGGGCTTGCTCCATAGGCCAGGTACTTCCACTTTGAAGGAGGGGAATGAGAAAATCAGTTTAGGAAAAGCAGCACAAGGCAATTTAGGTGAACCTACAAGGTAAACAATAACATAGCGTTGAAAAGTAGATCGTTCATTCTTTCTTTAGTGGCAGAGATTCTAACAACACTCCCTCCCTTAAGCCTTCAGCTGCTAAAAGATTTTCTTTACCACTGCGGCCTTCTGCTCCAATCCCCACGTCTCCCGCTCAGCTAGAACCAATCTCTATCGTACGTCAAAAGACTGCCTTCCTTTTAGAGAAGTTTCTAGCTCTGCTTTCAGCTGTGTGGCTGCTGTTTCTCAGCCCAGGACCCACTGTCAGTGAGTGTATTAGGTTATCTAAGTATGTAATATCTGTTGGCATTTCGTCTAGGCTCTGCCCCATAGTTACCTGGCAACAGCCAGGTGTGCCTGACTCACTATAAAGGGGCTGTTTAGCCCCTCCATTCTCTCTTGCTCTTGTTCTCTTCTCCTTACTCCTCCCCCTCTCTCTCCATGTGCTCATGGTCGGTCTCTACTCCTCTACTCCTTCTCACTTTCTTCTCCACTCCTCCTCTTCTCTTCTCTTCTCTTCTCTTCTCTTCTCTTCTCTTCTCTTCTCTTCTCTTCTCTTCTCTTCTCTTCTCTTCTCTTCTCTTCTCTCTATCTCCCTCCCTCCCTCCTCTCCCTCCCTCCCTCCCTCCCTCCCTCTCCTCCTCTCTCTCTCTCTCTCTCTCTCTCTCTCTCTCTGCCTTTTTCTTGACTCCCTTCCCAGTGCCCTGAATAATAAACTCTGTTCTATACTATATCATCCTGTGGCTGGTCCCTCTTCCCCTACACCTTACTGCACCTTCCCTCAAACATACCTATTCTTCTCTACCTTTTTATAAAACACAACAATATTGTGCTATAATTCAATCAGTATTTCAAAACCAATAAACATTGAAACACATCATTAAACATGAAATCCTTCTCAAAACTATTGAGGGTGAAAATGCAACAAAAAGATCAAGTTTTTCATGACAAAAAAAATGAAACTATAATCTGGAGAACCACACCTCTCACTTTCTTGTCTCCTGATTTTCTGATTGAATTACCAATACGCTTTGTGTCTTTGTTTCTGTGATAAAATGTGCATCTTCCTCATTATGAATCATCTCCCTTGGTATCTGCAGTTCAGTTTGCTGTGTGCAATGCAGTTTTTCTCAGAGAGTTGGCTCTGCTTAGGAAGCGACAGCTACCACCTCCTGGCAGAAGCACCACTGTCTTCATAAGGATGATTAAGGTAGATTTGAATCGATTGATTGATTGTAAGAGTGAAATAAAGATACTATCGCCCAAACTCGGAAGAAGGAAAGGCTCAGATTGCTGTCTTATTCTCTCCAAAGTAATTTTCTGTACTCTGCTCTCCACAGCTCCCTGCCCCCCTCTAGCCTTGTCTTTTTCTGTCTCTACAGGGATTGATTGTTCACGTTCTACTCTTTTCTTTCCCAAGGAAACACAATCATGCTTTCTAATCCTATATGGACTCTAACATACAAATGATTAAAAGAGATTTAAAGTTCAGGGTTTTGGTTTCTTCTTTCTTTCTTTCTTTCTTTCTTTTTTCTTTCTTTCTTTCTTTTTTTTTTTTTTTTTTTAATAGTTCTTTGGAAAATTTAAAAGATAAGAGGAATTTCAGGCTAAAGATAAGGACTTTTAGTTGAATTTCTGGGTCACATAAGGTTCCAGACTGTGGTCATACCAATGGCTCTAGTCAAAGTTAGTAGGTCCACCCCCCCCAAAAAAAAAACAAAACAAACAAAAACCCAAAATACCCTGCCTGAGAGGAAAAGGGGGGTTCGAAGTTGGTAGTGAAAGGAGCCAGACTGCACTGTAGACATGTATGAACTTGTCAAAGAAAAAGTTTAAATCAATAAAAAAGGAAGAAAACCCACATTCTACCATTTCTTATTTGGAAAACAAGAAATCCTGGCAGTCTTTTCAATACTAGGACTTTTGATAGAAAAGGCAATACATGTAGGCCAGTTAGGCCACTTCCTTAATTGAACTGTTTAATGGCAATCTAGTTGTATAATAATTACTTTTTATTGTGTGATGAATAATGAATGCCCCATGATATTAAAAAAAAAACCAAAGGAATTTATTATTTCCTAATACTGAAATAAAAATAAATTTATAAAATAGAACTAAATATCTCTTTATTTCAAAAATAGAGACTATGTCACTTTATCAGATTATCCAAGATCTTTCTGATAAATGTGATAGTGTCTCCTACCTTTAAATCACCATTTACTTTAAACTCTTGTGCTTTTCTTTGCCAAGATGCTCAGTGACTTGTATGCACATACTCTCTGGGCAGGGTTTCATATTTCCTGGTCTGAACTTCTGCACAGCTTTAATGGAGTTCATTACCTAGACATGCACTGTCTTGTGGATTGAATCATCTTTGTGATTTGTTCATAGTTGTGCTGAGGCTTAGAACTACAAGGTGGTTAGTGATGCAAATGACCAGCTGGTTTCAGAAATACCAACACATCCTCTGATGGGAAAGAATCACCAGTCTTGACCTGCAAAAGTGTTGAGTTAGCCTGAGAAGTTTTACATTTTTTTTCCTGCTGCTACAGATTAACCCTAGGGCCTTGAGCTCTTCATTACTGAAATATATTCCTAGGTATCTTTTTACTCTTTGTTATTTTGAGACAAGGTCTCACTGAGTTGCCCACGGTAGTCTTGAAGTCACTCTGTAGCCTAGGAAGGCCTTGAACTTGTGATAGTTCTGCCTCAGCCTCCAATAGCTGAGATAACAGGCTTGTGTCATTGGACCTAGGTGAGAATATTTACTATTCGTGCAGGCAATATTCATGTGAGTATAGTGTTTGAGTTCCCTCTCCCCCCAAAATAGGTTGTCATACAGTTTCTATTGCTGCGGTAAAACACCATGTCCAACAGCAACCTGGGGAGGAAAGACTTTATTTAGCTTACATCTCCTGATCATGTCCATCATGAAGGGAAGTCACATCAAAAAGTCAAGGCAGGAACTTGGAGACAGGGACTGAAGCAGAGACCATGGAAGAATGCTGCTTGCTGACTTGCTCAGATTGTTTCCTTGTGTGACAGAAAACCACCTACTGGTGAACTATCCACAGCAGGCCAGGACCTTGAATATCAACGATTAAGCAATAAAATGACCCCATTCGTCTTGCCTATAGGCCAGTCGTCTTTGATGGCTTGCTTCATGTGTTATTCATATTCTGGGTAGTTATCTTAGTGATAGATATCATGAAGTGAGTGAGAGTGTCCACATGGCATCATATATACAAGTGCTTCATTCCAGTGTGGACTGTTTGAGAAGGATCATGAGGTGCTGGAAGAGGTGTGTCACTGGACGTGTGCTATGAGTTTTCAAGAGCCCATGCTATTCCCAGGTAGCACTCTTTGCCTTGTGCTTGTGGACCATGCTATCTCTTGTGCCATGCTTGCCTACCAACCTGCTGTCATGCTCCATGCCATGATGGTTATGAACTTACCCTCTGAAACCATGAGCCCCCAGTAAACTCGTTCTTTTATAAGTCACCTTGGTTATAGAGCTTTGTCATAGCAGTAGCAAAATAGTTAACACAATAGATAACATTAGTTTTACTTCGCTCTTAAAAAATATTATTTTTTCTTTAGATATGTTTTTTTAAAAATACATCTTATGTGATTTTTTGAAAACTTTTATTGTTCTTCAGACAGAGTCTCATGTAGCTGAATCAATACTACCTCCTGCCATCCCTCCAAAGCATTGTCTTGGATTTTGTTCCCTAAAGGTGTGACTTCTGCCACTGGATTGCATCTCAGTCAAATCCAGGTAGTGATGATGTGACATCGCTGTGAGACAGAACACATGCTTCAGAAACCTGGCAGGTTTCTGACAATAGGATAATTTCTGGAGCTGAAGAAATGTGGTCATGAGTAGTGAGGACAGCACTAAGCTGTGTAGGTACAGTGGAAACCACATGGTGGCTCACATAGGTCTGGACCAGAAAGCATTCTATATTTCATTTGCAGTTCATCCTTGATCTAGGAAGCAGAAAGATTTGAGATGGAAGAATAGTCAAAAGACAAATTGTGGGTTAAGGGTTTGTTCCCAACTTTATAGACAGGGCATGTCCATCAAAACTTTTGAACAGACCTTGGCAACCAGCATGGAATCTAAAGAATATGGAGGTGGGGCCATCTACAGAATTAACTAGAGAGGGTGGGGGCAGCAGAGGGAGCCAGGCCACTTGGGAAGTTATTGTATGGGAAGTATGGCGGTTCAGTGTGATAACCAATGATGGGGATATTGAAAAAAAAAAAAAAAAGTGTAGAGGAGGGAAGAGCTATGACTTGGGAGCATTAGTTTTAATTTTCTCAGAGAATTAAATTTGTCTTTATTAACGGAACCAACAAAATCAGCCCTGCTTATGCTAAGCCTTCCAAAATGTTCAGCTGGTAATTACATTACAGCAGTTATGTCATTACCTGTAAACATTATGAAATCGACTCAGTCAGTAGCTAGAAGTGTGTTTGTCTAACAGCATCGGGTATCACGGTCCTCCATGCCATAGGCTTGCAGATCCTCCTTCCAGCCTTCTAGGACCTGTATTCCTCAAGAGCTGAGAGCCCATGGACTGCTCTTGCTCAGCTAACTTCAGGCCCCTGGACCCACAAGGCATTTCTGGCTTGATAATGGGGAAACTATGACAGGAAAAATCGAATCTGATGAAGTGGTTACTCACACCAGTTTTCTGTAGGAAGAAGTGGGTTGGTGTAGCTTTGGTGGCAGTTATATCACAGTCAAGTGGTTTAATCAGGATAAATACGCAACGAACGGGCTAACTGGAAATAATTAACACTGAGCAATTATGGAAAGAAGATGAACATGGCCCTTAATTGCCAAAGCTGGCACAAATAGTTTAGGAAGTTTAGGACAGTGACATTGAATTCTCAGGAATTACCTGGGATATTTTTGTCTTTTCGTCCAAGTTAAGAAACGAAAAGTCTTGTTTATTCTTAATTTTGTGTTGAGTGAATTCTAACTGGCTACTTGTAAGGGATTTCTATTTAATGAGGATAATCCCTGATTCAATGCTGGGAAGAGAACAAGATGCTGGCTAGAACACAAGAGTTTAGGTGACTATGAATTATGGCGATGCTACAGAACATAGGTCCCAGAGGGTGACTGGATAATTGTTGCTTATATTAAAACAATTATCATGAATGCACAGGCCATGCCTCATATCTGTGTGTCTCTCTAGGTATGTAGTCCTTCAGAGTATTCATGTGTAGGTGTGGAATCAGAACAAGGAAAGGGAAAGAAAACTAAGGGATTTTTAACTAAAAGCAGACTATTTGGAGAATTTAGATTTAATGTGGTTTACTTTCTTAAATTACCAGGATCAGGCTTGCTCTTCATGCTACATGAACCTTTGAGATCTATGCTAGTATTCATTCTTGTTTGTGTAGAGTTGCCCAGGATTGCTATACTGTAATGCAGTGATCTCTTACATTGCAATCAACAGGAATTACTGGCCTTGGAAAGCTCACGTGAGGCAGGGCCGGGGGAGAAAAATGCTCATTCCACTTCTTTTTGACGTGACTCTTTTAGAAACTTGATACTGAATATCTCCCTGCATCTGGAGGAGAGAAGAAAGAGATCATGCAGGCATTCTGTACACAATGCTGAAATAAAACCTTCCATTGTCCACCAAGACAATAGCACTAGTCTATAATAATGTTCTACAAGTGGAGCACAAATGACATAAGCCTGCAATGCAATCTTTGTTCCAGTGTAATCTTCCGTATCAACCATCTACACTCCCCAGAGCCAAGAGAACAGCCTTCCTCCCATTTCCCATAACTTGCAAGTGCTTCTCTCCTCACTGTATGGAGAGTTGTGTAATTAACCTCCCCTTTTGAATGGCTAATCATGTTTGACAGCATAGGAACTGTCCTACATTTTGGCCAGAGTCTTGCACAAAGCCCAAACTGTTTGTGTTCATATACAAAATTAGTTAGCTTCATGTCAGTTTCCAACCTTGCTTGGGGTGGATACTCTGTTGTGAAGACACATGGGATTACTGAGACACAAGGTGCTCATGGGAAAAATCACCGCTTGGAAAGACTTGGAAGGACTTCAACTTGTACCAAGGGAGAAAACTTTTTTTTTTTTTTTTCCTGAGGTGGAATCCCATGTTTTCATGTTGGCTAAGCAAGCTTTCAGGTTGCTAACTAGCTGAAGATGGCCTGGAACTCCAGATCCTCCTTCCCTACCTTTTAAGTACTGTACTGAGGCTGCAGGAATGTGGCATCACACCCTGCCTGAGAAAAGACCTTTTTATGCATATTATAGTAAGGAGAAAAATCTGTTACTAAATCAGACTAACATGACAAAGGCTGTGGTATAGTCAGCTCTGCCTGGGAATGCAGAGGCTAGATACGGAAGCATCTCCACCTGGCCCGAGTGAGAACCTTTTGCATCATTAATCTTGCTGAAAGCCATGAAGTCAGTATATCAACTGGCATCAAAACCAATTCATTCACAAGAACCCCGAAAAACAATAAGCATTTGGGGGGAAGAAAATTGATGGGTCACATAGAAATGCTCACTGATGCTGATTCACTGAATAAATGTTCACCTGTTGTTGGGTGGGGGAAAAACAACATAGAGAACAAAGACTATGTCACAGTAGCGTCTTCAGACCATAGCTTAGTTCATCCCTCAGCAGATGACATTTAGTGCTCGTTGGAGGTTTAGAACCTTCTACTGTCATCTAAATTAGTCAGCAAGTTCATCAACTATTACCTTGCTTTGATATAATTCACTCATGTAAATATTTTCTCTTTGGCAAGACTTAAAATGCATTGGGGAAGAAGGTGTCTTTCTTGTTTTCTCTATTTTCCCATAATATTTTTTTTCTGTGTAAAGCTTGAAATAGATGTCCAATGTGTATCATCTAGAATGGAACACATACAATGGATCAATGACTATGTGAAGAAAACAAGGTAATCTGGGAGATATAGAGGTGTAAAATGGTAGGATAAGCTTTTTTTATAGAGACACACCTTTTTGGTCTCGAGCTATTTTAGCAGACACCAAAATGCTGTGACGGTATGTGATGGACCATATCTGAAGATGAGATCTCTCTAGGCCTGAGTGGCAGGTACCAAGGCCCCAGGCAGCTATGTGTTTAGTATTTTGGCAGCAGGAGCTAGTATGTTCTCAGACTCAAAAGTACCAAGAGATGAGCTCAAAGAGGCGAAGAGGGACCAGTTAGCAGGTCTTTGATTGAGGTAATGGGTATGGAGCAGGAAATGAAGTTTTAAGGGGGACCAGGTATCAGAGTTGGAAATGACATTGGACAAATTTTAAAATAAGTGTGAGGGTCGCTAAAAAATTAATGTTTTATATACAAAATTGTATTTGTGTTTAAGATGTTTAATCACAGGGGACATGGATTAAGAGAGCTAGAGAGTGTTAAATACTTAGAAAAGGCCACATTGCTTCACAGTGTTAAATACTTAGAAAAGGCCACATTGCTTCACATGCAATTCTACTTAGACTAAAGAATCAATGAGGGTTTTTGAACCACTTCAGCTGGTCCACAGTCAATTTAATTGATCATATAATTATACTGATTTAGTAATTAAGACTTCTGGTCTTCTATTTGCTGTTTTCAACTAGACATCTCTAAAGGAAATGTGCTTCACTCTCTCTAGTACATTGAATCTCCTACATTAAGCCCATAAACAACTTTAGTAGACCTTCAGTTATTTATTCTAGAAGAGAAATACATTTTTATTTTCTGAGAGAAATTCTCCCAGCAATGGCTAAGATATAAAGGGAAGGGGAGGTGGTGGTAAGATTTGATATACCTCCAAACAGGCAGTTTAATGAAATGATTAGCTCAACATTCATCTCCATAAAAAATTTCCATATAAACCAGTTTCTAACTATTCCCTTTCAGCCCCATTAAGAATGTTCTGTTGACAAAATCGCCTTCCTGTGCTTCTTCTTGGATACTGTCTTCTGCAACTTTCCAAAGCCTTAATTTGTTGCAGATTCAGTAACTGGCAAATGGTAGATAATTAAAGAAAGTACTACTACACGGAATACTGTGTGGAACACTTCTCAGTGTCAGAATATAGCTGTCTGGGATTGTGGTCTTCTTTTGACAGCCACTGCTATTTCTTTTTTTTTTTTTTTTTGGTTTTTCGAGACAGGGTTTCTCTGTGTAGCCCGGGCTGTCCTGGAACTCACTCTGTAGACCAGGCTGGCCTTGAACTCAGAGATCCGCCTGCCTCTGCCTCCCAAGTGCTGGGATTAAAGGCGTGCGCCACCACCGCCCGGCGCCACTGCTATTTTCAATGGCATTCAGCTGTACTGGGTTTGGTCTTGGTGAAAAGTCATGTTTCTCACAAGGGACACTGGGATTGAGTTTGATGTACATTGATTCCCATGACGTTTTAGTGGCCTTTATAGAATAGTGGCAGATGCCAGACTGAGAGCTCTACAATTAATATGGCTTTGTGGGCCATATGTCCATACTGTAAATAATAAGACTTGGTCAAGTGCTTTGCTAGCGTTTTCACAGCTATAGGACAGGGTGGCTGGGGTGCCTTAAAGAAGCCTGAACATTGTGGTATTAGACTCCAGTTCTCCTTCTGGTCTTATATTTGACTGAGGGTGCTGTAGTGTTCTGTGAATCATTGCTTGGGATGCTTATTCCCTAGGAAATCACAATGCCCAAAGACGTAAGGGCTTAATACTCATTTGTTGGTTTTATTTTCTGTTTGCTTTAAATAATGATGGTAAATGCTCTAGTGACTCTCTCAGAAACTGGATTAAGGATTTAGATGGTGTCTGTTCGTGCCAGATAAAGCTTTAACAAAGCAAGTCTTTCATCTGCATATTAGCAACCTCTTCCTGAGCCTTCTAGGCTATCCTCCATTCTTTTCCAACTCCTCTGATGTCTTGCTGATGTGTTGCTTTGACACCTGTGGAGGTTGATTCCATTGACGTATCTTCTAGTCAGCAGCAAACGTTTGTTTCATGTTTGCAAAATGATACTCTCAGTTCCAGCAAAGAAGGATGAAGTTTGTCTCCAGCCACCCTTCAGTCATCTTATGGAAGATCCATAAGCTAGATAAAAGACAGAATAGATGAGACTTTCCCCCTTCCTGTGAGGAGATGAGGGCTGATTGTACAATTCTGTCCCACCCATTTCTCATTCCAATGGTCTTGAGTCTCCATCTAAGGGCTTCCCTTTACTTTCCCTCCCTGTCCAATTACCTCCATTATGCAAGAGGCATGCATACCATTGAGTATCAGATGCCGTTCACGGACTTCATCTGTGGCATCTGAGAAGTTCTGGATGAGGTCAGGCTGAGCAGTGTGCCAAAGTATGCTATCAGTCATTAGAGCATCACGAAATTTAAAAACACCATTGCATAATGTCAGTGATAATTGGATCCTGTGATAATAACAAGCGTTATGTGATATCACAGATCTAGGCTACACTCTAGGTAAGGTATGAGCATAGATGGAGAGGAATTGGGGTGCATCTCTTCTTGGGACATACACTCAACAGAGAAGCATGCATGGCATTTAAAAGTAGATGTGCTGGGTTCAAAATAACTTTGAAGCCAACAAGAGCCCTGGTCTTTGAGAAGCCCCTTGGTAACATCCAACCATTCAATTTCAGAGGAGATGGGGGGGCATTAAATGGCTTCTGATGTCCTTTAAAATATTTTATTTTTGTTGATGGATCAGTCACCACCCATATAAACTGCACTCCTCTCTTTTCCCAAATGGTATTCCCTGAGTCTGTTTCTTACCATGAATGGCAGGCATGAGAGATGGTGAAAAGAGGGAGGGGAGGAGCCTCTCACTGCCTTTTGAAGTCAGTTTTCTAAACTTAGATCCTGACACTACTATTTGCCATGGGAACCACTAGACTACTTGACTGGGAGGGAAGGATACAATAACCGGGCTCAGGATCAGAATCCACCACAGTTGCTCCTGCTGAGCCAGGGACTTAACTTGGGGCAAGGAGTGGTGGGCTCCTCCAAACAGCATTGTTCTCTGTCCATCCATGGAAACTTTCTCATACTGGATGACTATCAAGAGTTCTCTAATTTCATCTGCATAATGGTTCTGCAGTGTGGCTATTATTAGCTCTATTTTATATATTAGGAAACCGAGATGCAAAGTGATTAAATATCTAAGCCAGGATCACATAGCTAGCAAGTGGAAGAACTGGTCTGCAAAGGGAGAGCCATTTCTGTCTTGTTCTTTCCAGTGTGTAGAGTATCTTTTGACTCAGGCTTCTTTGGGTGTACCGATATGGTGGAACCATTCAGTAGATCAGTAATTCCAAATTGGAATGAAGGTACAGGACCATCTTCGCATACCCCATTAGGATACTTTGGATAGGCCTATGTGGTAAAGAATGAATGCTGTTTAATTCTTTCCGTAATCCCAAAGTACTCTAAGCTGCTCCACATTGCATTTGTCACTGTTCTCTTATCAGTAACTGTTAAGCAGGGGTGCATCTGTAGAACATGCAGTGAGTGCCTTCAGGATAGTCTGGGTGAGGGATCTCATCTGGTACCTGGTCCATTACTCAGCACATAATGAAGGAGGACAGAAAGGCTTCTAAGTCCCCACTCATGACACTGGGTTTCGGCCCAACTTGTGTCTATAATTTCCACTGAAAGAGACATCTGGAAAGCACTTAGCAGTACTTATTGTGAGCCAACAGCAAAGGCTGCAGGTGTGAGAGGATGATCTTTCTCTACGTGGAGGAAACTCGCGCCTTGAATTTCATAATATAAACAAGCAGGCCTTCTGTGTTGCCTGCCTGCTCTCAGTGAAGTAACAGAAATTGCTTCGGCTGTTTTAGGTCTGGATGAGGCCCTGGATTGGGCAGGGACCTTCAGGACATTCTGTAGCAACTTGATCTTAGGGGCGCTCATCTCCTCTTATGGGAAAGTAAGTACCGTTGGCATGCTATTCCAATAGCTGCCATTGGTCACTCTGGAGACCTTTTTGGTGATCCTTATGGTTTTTGCCTAGATTCCAGAGCATTCTTGTGAAAGCGCCTGTTTAATTTTCTAAGAAAATTCATTGTTTGGAAATAACCCTTGTTTGGCTCTAAGTTTCTTATTGTCTGATTCTGGCCGGATCATGAAGCAACTTTGACACTGGTGCCACACTTTTAAAGTGTGAATTCAGTCCTTTCATGAGCATTCACTGTCTAGTGCTCACCACTTTCCTCTTCTCCTAAAACACACCCGTGTGTCCCGTCTAAAACCCCAATAAATTCTGGAAGATTAATAGGTCAGAGAGAAGGGACAATTTCCTATGCAGTTTCATATGTATGCTATGAACGGACCCTGGTCTCTGAGATACTGCTTACATTGTTCCTATGAGACTAGGGTCATTATCATGATCCACATTTCACAGGAAAAAAAATAGAGACCATTCCTTTTATTTATTGTTTCCAAAAGAAAACCCAAACTCTGAAATCAAGTTTGGCAAAAATGAATTTAAAGGATCAAATACTTTCTGTTCTGAGGCTCTGCCCTTCCTGATTTGGTTGATTACACTTCCCTCAGCCTCTTATTGCATCTGCACAGACTCATTACCCCATTAGGAGCTGGCTGGGAAGGCCAAAGGCACAATGGGAACCTAGAAGAATCTGGCTGGCATGCCAGAGTTAACAACCCTTCCTGTAAAATAAAAGCAGACAGTGTTTTTGACTGGAGCACATTCTCAGGGCATTCAAACAGCCTTGGGAAGCATCCATGGTTGTTGATTTCAAATAAGAAAATATCCCAGAGGACCATGAGGCAAAGTCACATGCTCTAGGCCTTCACTGGATGCACATGGAGGCCCAAGGCAGGTGTGAAAATGGTGGACCACATGATGTAAGACTGAACACTGAAGAGTGATGATGCAACATGGAAAATCCTTAGATGAAGAGAAGTGTCCTTCTCATAACAAATGTATTTTCACCAGTAATCTACAGGCTGGGTCCTATAATGTTTCCGGATGCCTTGGAGTTGTTATTCCTGATTCTGGGAGTTGTTGTCTCGGGAGATCTGCCCTCTCCTTTCTTGGCCTTTAGTTCTAGGTATAGCATCTTTTAATAGCCTGCTTTCATCCTGCCATACTAGGGCCACACATGCATGTGGGACATTTTGTCAAACAGCTCATTCATAGCTCCTCTAACCACTCCCTTGGTCTCATATTGGCCAAGAGGTGGAGAAATATGTCTAGTTTGTACTCTAGTAGGTGGACTGACCCAGGAAAAAAAGGTCTTGTAAGGTCCTGGAAGCTGTGCCCAGATGGTTGAGAAAGAAACAGCAAAGTCCTGATTACCCAGAACCCATTTAGGAGTGAGCCAGAGACTAATTCAACCCTTTTGACTCCCACTAGGAGAGGCATCATGCAAAATTTCCCATGGAGGCTTGTCAGAGAGAGACCACCAGGTTCTCTTGCCTGGTATGCACCGTGTGGATCTTTTATAAGGAACACAAACCATGGACACTTGCCACACTTGTCTACACATTCAGGAACATTAGGAAAAGTCACTCTGTATCCATCATAACTCAAAAAGTCAACTAGCTATGGTGACCCTCACCTCAGGCTCAGTTATAACTTCTCGTGGGGAGCTCCTTCCCAACTCCACACTTACACACACAGCCTGGGAACCAGACATATATGAGAATGACTGCTTCTGCCAGTGATTGTGTGTGTGTGTATGTGTGTGTGTGTGTGTGTGTGTGTGTGTGTGTTGTGTGAAAGAGATTAAACTTACGAGGCTACTACAAAGAACTCAAAGCTGAGGTAACTCAGGAAAGTCTTATTGGCAGAGTGGCAGTGCTGGTGGGCTACAGCTAACAAAATCATCTGTGGTTGGTTGGAGCAGTCAGTGAGATGGAGACAATGGGAGACAGGACTCTTAACTGGTTTCTCCATTAGGCTCTATGTTGGATGAAAGCCAAAGTAGTCAGGTTTCAGAAACCATTGCAAACACCATTCAAACAAACACTAACACCTGTATGCTCATCTGCTCTACCTACCCACTGAACTCGACATAACTCAAAACTCCTTAAGCCTAATATCATGTTAGACCCGATCAGTCGATGTGAATGGAAGAGGTAGATCTGAGACCCAAACCACTACTCATTGCTCCACTCAATGATGAGAAATCTTTCAATGCCAAATCTAGAGTTTCGACGACTGTCTCAGATAGGCTTTCTCACATTTCTGGAAGATATGGATTGAGCTATACAGCAGTGTTAACACATGCCAACAAGCTTAGGAATGGATCTATGCTTAACTTTACAGAAAATGCAACTCACAAAAAGAACCATCGAGTCCAGATCTAGACAGAGGAGAAGAAGAACATTTATTTCTAGGGTTAGCAAGTGGCTTCATAGTTCTGAAGTCTACCTGCCAATTAGGACATGGAGTTAGAAGTGCTTCCTTCCATTGATTCCTTGCTCTCATTCAAGGCCTGGTAAATGCAGGGCTGGTAAATGCAGTTTTGGAAAACTGAAAATCTCATGCTTGGACTGGGTCATCTATGAGTTCAACGATGTGAAATCAGAAAATCCCAAGGCATACCCATTTTTTCCAAGCCTGTTCTGGGTGCATATTCAAGTGAGTCATTTCAGAGACAAAACTCCCACACTTAGAACACAATTTCTTTTCTCCCCAGCAGGAGAAGCATCTATTCAAAGCCTAGGTCAAGGGTGACCTTGACATGGCAAAGTGATTTATTGAGGATCTGTTCCCAGCAGAACAGGCTTAGGTTCTGGGAAGTAGAGTTGAACAATTAGAAGATTCTCTTTATGATGAAGAATACAAATGCAGTTTCAAAGGCATATTTATTTAGAATGAGGAAATAAATCACAATGGTTGTTGGAGCCTTCGAGATTTCAGATCCTCTTTGCTAAGATCTCATGAGGACACTTTGCAGATACACCAGTATAGTATTTTCTGGTTGTATGTTGGCATCCCATCTTACCAGGAAACTCTACCAAGCACAGCATATTACAGCATGCTCAGGGCCCTCCACCTATGATCACATTCTTTAACAAATATAAATGGATATTATTTACTGCCCTCTGCATTTCTGAAAAGTAGCAGGAACTGATGAGATACACTGTGCTGATGCATCTCTTACGTTCTCTAATTCTCAACTGTCCAACCCCACGTGCTCCTCAGCCCTCATCCCCAATTACAAAGAGTATGATGAGTCTCTGTGTGTCCTTTAACACTGTTCTGTAGCCTTTTGAAGCAATGATTGATTCTCCACTGGGACCTATTTGAATCCCCAGGAACTTTTGGTAATGCCTGGAGCCATTTTGGATTAGCATAGATTGTGTGGTGGTGGTGGCCATGGTGTTGGTGCTGGTGCTAACCTGAATGTAGAGAAAAGGGGTCTCTGAAAAATACCCTTCAGTGAACAGGGTAGTCATAGCATCAGATGAGTCACACCATCTAAACTGTAAGTGGTGCTGAGGTTGAGAAACTTTACTCTTGAATGATTTAGGAACCCTGTTCTGTGATTCTGGAGCTCTCCCCTCAGAATCTGTGCTTGTGACTTACTGAGGCAATTATTTGTGTATATGCCTGCTTTACCTGTTGAGTATTGAGCCATGTGAGGGGTGTTAATCTTTTTAGTGTCCCCAGAATCTAACTATGTTGGGCACACTGAATTTTCAATAATGGTAATTCAAAGTGAGGAGCTCAACTTTTATCCAAGCCATATGTTAGCAAGTCTACCTTTTAGCAGGCTTTTAAAGAATATTCTACTTATATAAATAATGTGTCTTTGGAAAGACTGTATTTATTTCAAGAGAAAAATTATCTCTTCAACTTTTCATTTCTTTTCCCTCAATATTTTTGTTGTAGCTAAGCATGTAATAGATGCTCAATTGATTGTGGATTATCTACTGATTTCACGTAAATATCGGTGAAAGTATGAAGTTACAGTTAGATCAAGGTAGGATCGTCTTAAAAAGAAATGGTGTCTGGTGGAAATGCACTAAAATTCAATGTAAGAGTTTAAGTTACATTTTCAAAAATGTACTTGAGTGTGGCTTGCATGTTATAGTACATACATGGTGGTCAAAGGACGGGCTGTGGGAGTCAGTTCTCTCCTTCCATCAGATGAGCTCCAGGGATTGGATTCATTTGTTGTCAGGTACCTTTCCTGCTGAGCTATCTCCTTGGCTCCAGAACAATGTTTGAAGAAGTAAAATGAAAGCGTATCTGGATATAAAGGAGACTTTCCTTAACACATTACAGAGCATTGTGTAGCAATACTTTAATTTGTCAAGAGTACTACGAGTTTATGATAAACAGCATTAGTGAAAATTTAAACCGGTAAGAACATTGATGTCTTGAGGCTTGTTGAACAAACTGTATTAGACAGGAGTTTCAAAGTCAACACTGTGGTTTAAAAGTAAGTGAATCGGTGTGCGATTGTCAGTGGGTCACTCTCCCAGATGTTGTTTTGGGTTTTTTTTTTTTTAACTGAGCCAAAACAACCTGAAAGGGAAGTGATTGCTGAGAACACTACAGACATGCTTTAAGGCCCAATGACGGTCCGAGTTACAACAGCTCTTGGCAGCTGCACAGACCTTTTGTGTAAATTAAATTATTTATGGATTCATCCTGGGGAGGTTTTAGATTTTTCATATTCCTGTATTCTATTCCTTTTGTGTGGTGATTGGGAGGTTTCCAAGTGTCACAAACTGAAGATAAGTCCCCCGTCAATCTACCCAGATGCTTGATAGGTGAAAATCATAGGAATGAGGAATGGAGGCTTTGGGGAACTCCCGATGGTCTAAAAACTCACAGCGACACTTGAGCTGTTTCAACTTGAATGCTAACATGACAGCAAGAACAAGCCTGAGGTTTCAAGGTGCCTTATGCCAATCCCTTTGAAGCCTGAATCCAATATCTTTCATCTAATATCATGGGGTGTGCAGGTTATCACAGGATCTAGAGATGTTAGTGGGTAGTAGGAAGGGAAAGGTATTCCAGAGGTTCAAGGTTTCCATTGTTTGGGGATGGAGGCACACAGCCTTATCAATTTCTTACTGGCTGTATTGGTGGACAGGAATCAATTCTATTTCTCATTTATCTCCAGGCTCTGTCCTGTGTTGCAATTATTGTCCTAACACAATCTCTGACTAGTCTCTCTGACTCTGTCTCTCTCGCTCCACCTCTTTCTTCCCTTCTCTCTCTCCCCCTAGAACCTAAAGGCACAATTGGATCACATGGGAAATAAATAAATAAATAAATAAATAAATAAATAAATAAATAAATAAATCTTGACTGACTGAAGCTTTTTTTTTTTGGTTTTTTGAGACAGGGTTTCTCTGTGTAGTCCTGGCTGTCCTGGAACTCACTCTGTAGATCAGGCTGGCCTCGAACTCAGAAATCCGCCTGCCTCTGCCTCCCAAGTGCTGGAATTAAAGGCGTGTGCCACCACCGCCCGGCTTAGACCATATTTTGATACAGGGAACTACCTAGTGATTTTTCCCATGAGCACCTTGTGTCTCAGTAATCCCATGTGTCTTCACAAAAGAATATCCACCCCAAGCAAGGTTGGAAACTGACATGAAGCTAACTAATTTTGTATATGAACACAAACAGTTTGGGCTTTGTGCAAGACTCTGTCTCTTCTCTGTCTGTGCATAATTTCCTGTTCAAATTTCTCCAGGATGCACATTGCATAGGTGTAAGATAATTTCATATGAGGCACATTTAAATATTACATTCTTTTATGATAGTAGATATAATCTATTACCTCCATTCACATAGATAACTAAGGAAGTTGAATATTAGAAACTCTGGTTTAACATGAACTTTGCTTAACTTCAGGCATGGAAGAGTAGAGGCCTGTGTGTCTAACTCTTCTTTGTAGACACCTTTGGCAGTTTTCTTATATCATTGTGTAATAAACATTGAACCTTGAGATACAGAAGAAGGTGGGGGATAAAAAAGCCTGGGTGACTACCCTTGACTGTGGAGATAAATATAAAATTGAGCATTTGGTCAAGCCAGGTTAGTGACTATCTTTTCTTGATGGTGGTTCAGGGAAACCAAAAGAAGATGGTGACTTCTTTCAAAGGGTGGCTAAACAGAGTATATGTGCATCTGGAATTTTCTTTAGATACTTTTCTGGAATACTCAAAGGGAGTCTTCATTGTTAGAATAGAAGGTGGCCTTACCATGAGAAATGAGCTAGACAATGAAGGGAGGCAGGGAAGTAGAAAGGAAGAAGAGGGAAGGTGATACATTCTGGGTATACATTGACCTACTAATTCAGTAATGCCTAAATCAATTGTCTCCAATGTCTTTCAATTCCAAGAGTCAATACTTCTTCTCTTCCTTTGTTTTCTTGCTCATTTGTTTAAATTGGTTCTTTCTATTAACAACCAAATGAGTTCTGATGAACTCCATCTGTAGATATTCAAGTGTATTGTCCAAATCAGTGTGGTCAATCCTGGGCAAAAGGATGGTCACCAGAATTTCTCTCCTTGGAAGAACTTACACAGTTGACTACTGTAGGTCCCAAATGAGAAATGTTTTACCTTAACTCCTATGATTGCTTCCACTATTAATAAATCTCTTTCCACAAGGTCCCACTTGCTAGACTAAAGAATCATAAGCATGAACAACTGTGGACAAGGTTGAAAATAAAACTGTCTGGAAATCAGAAAATGCTGGGTCTATATGCTGGGTCAGAATATTATGTAGTTGGTAATTTCAGAATAGTCATATGACTGTACTATATGAAGTATAATGAGCATAGAACCTCAAAGCCTACCCCCATAATGACACCTATCCTCCAACAAAGCCACACCTACTCCAACATTGCTACACCTCCTAATAATGCCACTCCCTGGGCTAAGCATATACAAACCACCACAAAGAGCATATTTCCAAACAAGCTTTTACATGGGTACTTGGGATCAAACTCAGGCCTTCATGCTTGCAGGCAAGAACTTGAATTCCTCTCACCAGCACTCCTACCCTCAACTTTTTAGTGAGGTCAGTCTTGTAGAGTCAGTAACAGAAGTGTACAGTGTGAAGGCTGGACAACAATATAATATTAATTTGACAACATACACCAGAACAGACATGTGTATCTTAATAAAATAGGCTACCAGACACCAAGACACAGTTGTAACCTATATAGTTTTTAGGAACTGTAGTCTGCATAGTGAGTAAGATAATTTTCTGCAATATATAATTCTGTGTCTCTTCTGGACTGCAAAGGAGAACTCCTAGAGAGTTGTGTCTGTGGAGACTGACCAATTGATTAGAACTTCAGTACTATGGAGAGATTTGAATGTTACAGGTCCAAAGGCTAATTATCTTGAATTCAGCTAACTTCACCTCCACCCCCAACAGATATTCCTTGCCTGCCTCTGTGTCAGAACCAACATCCTGTGATTAACAGATAAAAGCCTTTGGAAACTATTAATTTAGTAGATCCACTACCTTCTATCAAATCCAAAGATAAGAGTGTTAGCAGATAACATCTTTGGCCTATAAGATAAGCTTTCCCCCTCCTTGCTGTAACCACTTCTCAGATATATTTTAAACCAATATATTTTAAACGTGTTTTCATTTATTACTTTCATTGTTCTGTAAAACTAGAAAACTTCCTGGAACTGCTCCCATATTAGAACATGGAATTTGGGGTATCTTAGTCTGTGTTTCTAGGCCATGGCGACTCAGAATGGATCCAGAATGAATTAGATTTTATTCTTTTAAGATGGAAGATTGTTATTTCAGGTGACAGGACCAAAACCAAATTTTTAAATAAATTTAAAAACTATTTTTAAAGGTAAGAATTGATTATTGATATTTGCTCCCCCAATGAAGCAAAAGCCATTGACATAGTATGTTTAGAAGTGTGCATGTCTGTCCTCTGACACATGAAGGTATTCAAATATGTTATGCTGAACAAGTTTAGTTATAGTGTAGGACTATGGCTATCATAGTCTGGGCACACTTCAATAAGAGGACAGAAACTAAGAAACTTCTATCTCTTTAAATGGACCATTTTGCCCCCAGAGGATGCAAGTTGAACATGTCTTTGTGTTTTCACTTAGAAATTTATTTTTGTTCTCACATCCCACCCTCCTTTACATGAATATTAAGGACCAAGGCTTTAGCAACAGGCATTTGGTTGTGGGGGGAAGGGGTAAAGGGAAAAGTGTTGTGTATGGCTTTTCATATGTTAATGATAGATTCCATGGCAACCGTTGAAAAAAGAAGGGCTGGGGACAAAAGGGGCTGCAGCAGAGAGGATGGGGCTCTTTCAGGGGCTAGTAAGAATAACAGCCCAGACCCTCTCCTCTGAAAGATATCTGATGGCCAGGCCTCAAAGGACTTTGTCTTCATAGTGCAGAGTAAGTATGTAATTAATGCAGAGTTTTATGAGTCCAAATTTCACCCTCAACCATGTTTCCTCTTTAAAAGGTGGTGAATAAGAATCTGAAACCAAGAGGATGTTTCAAATCACTGCTCCCATTGGGACCTGCAAGGGAATCTATCCAGGGGACACACTAGACTATCGGATATAAGCATCAGACTTTGCAGTTTTGAGTTAAAAGGTCAAGGGCTTTTATCTTTGAGTACAAGAAGGCTTTTAAAGCTGGCTGGCTAAGAGAAACCACAGTGGGAATGGCTGTGCTCTCTCTCACATGCATCGTTTGAACACTGTTGTCCCTGATGACATGTTGAAATGGTACAGGACACAGACAAGAGCAGGTCACAGGACACAGAGGACACTGGTGACATTCCATTCCTTGACTTCCATGAACAATGAAAAGAATTCCCGTCTGCCTATCTAGAAACATGAGGTGACATCCTCTCATCAGATTCCCTAGTGTCAAGCACTGCTAAGTTTTCATGTGAACTTCAGTGGTTATACATATGAATTAGCCGTTGTATCGTGCCAGCACAACACACTCTTTCTAGCCCTTTCTCAACTACTGTAAAGCATTACATTCAGTAACAATGCTGACTTTACCAATTTTCTATCCAGCTTTGTTTTCTCTCATGTGTATTCCTCAGTCTTTGATTGAATTATATTGAATTCTTCTCTCTCTCTCTCTCTCTTTTTCCATCTCCTTTAAATAGTTGCCAGAGACCAGCCACCAGTAGCTGTGATACAGTGTTTTCTCTGTTTGGATGGACACAAGGGCTTTTTATCACAATGGAATGCTTATGGAATTGCATGTTTCAAAAGACACTAACATGAAAATACAACTTCATTCAAAGTCAGGTTACAATGATGAATAGCAAGGCTGCAATGAGAACAGAGAAAATGCCCAACTTACTTCGAAAGTGCTGGTTTGCCTTCCTTTCAGTGGTTATAAAATGTAATTTATGTGATTTTTCTCATAAGCTTTATGAACTTAGTCCCGCTTTCTTTTTTTTTTTGTGTTTGTTTTTGTTTTGTTTTGTTATCTCAGCATTCTTTTGATTAGACAAATAAAAACAAGAAAAAAGAAAAATAAACAATAGCAAAAACCCAAAATCAAGCCGGGCAGTGGTGGCACACATCTTTAATCCCAGCACTTGAGAGGCAGAGAGGCAGGCGGATTTCTGAGTTCCTGGCCAGCCTGGTCTACAGAGTGAGTTCCAGGATAGCCAGGACTACACAGAGAAACCCTGTCTCGAAGAAAAACAAAAACAAACAAAACAAAACAAACCCAAAAAACCAACAACAACAAAAAAGCCCCAAAATCAACAATACCAACTTGGAATGGTCATTATTCTCTAGCAAATGACTCGATGAACTTTGCTTTTAAAACAAAAATCTTCCTTAACCTGCAGACAAACCTCAAATCTCGACTCTTGAGTACATATGCAAATTTGCTTAAGAGATGGTAGTGGCTTCAGATTTGAAGCTCTGTTTCTTTTTTTTTTTTTTTCTTTTTTAATTTTATTTTTTTTGCTTATTCACTTTATAACCCGTCCCAGTCACCCCCTCCCACAATCCTTCCCCATCTCTTCTTTTCTGAGTACCCCCTTCTCCTGTATCCCCCACCCTGCCACTTTAAGTCTCTGAGAGGCTAGGTGCTTCCTCTCCCATTGAGGCCAGATGAGGCACCCAGCTAGAAGACCATATCCATATACAGGCTGCATGTTTTGGGATAGCCCCCACTCCAGATGTTTGAGACCTGCATGAAAACCAAGCTGCACATTTACAACATATGTCCTAGGTCCAGTCCATGGAGGTAGATCTGTGTAGACTAGGTATGCTCCATGGTTGGTGATTCAGTCTCTGAGAGCTCCAAGGGTTCAGGTTGGTTTACTCTGTTGATCTTCCTGTGCAGTTCTTATCTCCTTAGGGCCCACAATCCTTCCCACTATTCTTCTATAAGAGTCCTCAAGCTCCATCCACTGTTTGGCTCTGGATGTCTGTATCTGTCTGAGTCAGCTGCTGGTTAGAGCCTCTCAGAGGACAGCTTGCCCCTGTCTGTTCTCAGGCTGGAGGTTTAGATCCTGGGAGCTCTGGTTGAATCTTTTGATACTCGTTCTAAAAAGGAAAAAAGCACCCTCACTTTGGTCTTCCTCCTTCTTCTTGAGTTTCATGAGGTTTATGCGTTGCATCTTAGGTATTGTGTGTTTTGGGGCTAATATCCGCTTATCAGTGAGTGCATACCATGTGTGTTCTTTTGTGATTGGGTCATCTCACTCAGGATGATATTTTCTAGCTCCATCCATTTGTCTAAGAATTTCATGAGCTCATTATTTTTAATAGCTGAGTAGTACTCCATTGTGTAAATGTACCACATTTTCTGTATCCATTCTTCTGTTGAAGGACATCTGGGTTCTTTCCAGCTTCTGGCTATTAAAATAAGGCCGCTATACACATAGTGGAGCATGTGGCCCTGTTGCATGTTGAAATATCTTCTGGGTATATACCCAGGAGGGGTATAGCTGGGTCCTTAGGTAACACTATGTTCAATTTTCTGAGGTATCGCCAGACTGCTTTCCATAGTGGTTGTACCAGCTTGCAATCCCACCAACAATGGAGGAGTGTTCCTCTTTCTCCACATCCTCGCCAACATCTGCTGTCACCTATGTTTTGGATCTTAGCCAATCTGACTAGTGTGAGGTGGAATCTCAGTGTTGTTTTCATTTGCATTTCCCTGATGACTAGGGATGCTGAACACTTCTTTAGATGTTTCTCAATCATTCGAGTTTCCTCAGTTGAGAGTTCTTTGTTCAACTCTCTACCCCATTTTTTAATAGGGTTATTTGATGGTTTGGAATCTAGTTTCTTCAGTTCTTTGTATACCTTGGATATTAGCCCTCTATCAGATGTAAGGTTGGTGAAGATTTTTTCCCAGTCTGTTGGTTCCCGCTTTGTCCTGTTGACCGTATCCTTTGCTTTACAGAAGCTTTGCAGTTTTATGAGATCCATTTGTCAATTCTTGATCTTAGAGCATACGCCATTGGTGTTCTGTTCAGGAACTTTTCCCCTGTGCCCATGTGATCAAGGCTTTTCCCTATTTTCTCTTCTATTAGTTTCAGTGTAGCTGGTTTTATGTGGAGGTCCTTGATCCACTTGGAATTGAGCTTTGTACAAGGAGATAAGTATGGATTAATTTGCATTCTTCTACAAATTGACCTCCAGTTGGACCAGCACCATTTGTTGAAAATGCTGTCTTTTTTCCACTGGATAGTTTGAGCTCCTTTGTCGAAGATCAAGTGACCATAGGTATGGGGGTTCATTTCTGGGTCTTCTATTCTATTCCATTGATCCTCCTGACTGTCTCTGTTCCAATACCATGCCGTTTTTATCACTATTGCTTTGTAGTACAGCTTAAAATCGGGGATGGAGATTCCCCCAGAATTTCTTTTATTTTTGAGTGTAGTTTTCGCTATCCTGGGTTTTTCCCACTTTCATGCTATTCATGACGGTGGTGGGGTGAAAAGAACAGAGATATTGTAGCTACCAAGAATCCCAATTTGAGATCTGACAATATTGTTACCATTATTATATTATAAATAGTTTCTTCAAAATGATCTTATTTTCGATTGTATATTTTGCTTGATATTTGCTGTGTAGAATTTGATATCTTCTGATATTTTGGCAATAACTGTATAATCCATCTATTCATCAAAGTTTTTATAAGTATTTTTATAGACTAGGACTTGGCCATATTTGATCAGTACATGATATGACTGGCTCTCACGGAAATGTAGCTCAGTATATATGGATAATTCTGTTAATAAAGATTATTAGCTTTAATCATTTTTTAGTGTCTGATTGCTTGTGAAATTAGACTTGATATTTAAAAAGATACATGGGATGAGAGATAAAAACAAACAAACAAACACGCATGAAGGAAAGAGATCTGGTTAGATGAAATCCAGTCAAAACAGGAAAAGAAATCATGACCAATGTAGGTACTGGACACATTCTAGGTACACTCCATACAACCCCATCATGATGCTAGATCGAACATACTCCAACTGCACTGTCCCCAAAGTTTTGCACAAGAGCAAAACTAACTTGAAGTCTATGATGAGCAAAGCTGCTCTGACTTGTTTTAAGGAACAAGAGAAACCCTGGGCATCCCCTCTTCCTCATATCTTTCCCAGATCTGTGAAAGGGTACATGGAGACACAGCCAACACCTTCTTAAAACAAATATGACATCACATCTTCAATAAATACCTTGTATATTATTTTTCCCATGGCAAATTAAGACAACTGATGATAAGTCCTTATCCCTGACTCGGGATCTTCTCTAAGGAAAGGGAGCAGCCAAGCTTGGCTTGCCCCCAAACAGCTGTTCTCTGTGCCCTCTCACGCCCTGTTGAAAGCACACTCACCACAGACCCTCACACACAGGCACACAGTTGCCAATATTAAAGGCCATAGCTAATTGGTTTAGGGAAAGGAGGGACACTTGACTCAAGAGTCACTGCTGTTTACAGACTGGCTGGTGGCCGCAACACCATCTGACTTTAAAAACTTGCCTGGGAAAGGATGCCTGAAGTCTAGGAGGCACAATCTGATATGTTTCTTTAGGATGTTTAAATACAAGAGGTACACAGAAGGACACAATTATTTGGCAGTGTGAACAGAGCCTGAAGGACAGAGACAGAAGAGTCCCCTTGTAATGGCTAAAAAGGACCCCAGACAATAAATAGGAACAAAAGAAAAGGGAAACATAGACCAAAGGATGGAATGATTTCTCAGCCAGATGTGGTACGTGCCTGTACTCTTGAGTCCCTCGGAAGCCGAAGCAGGGGGATCATGAGTTTTGAGGCTAGCCTGGGCTATATGTAAGATTCTGTCTCAAAAGAAAGAAAAACCCACAAATAAACAAACAAACAAACAACAACAACAAATCAAAAACCCAAACCTATCACCAAAACAACAACATCAGGCAGAGGTGGGAGAGTGGAGAGGTATGGGGTGTAGTTAAGGGTTTGGGGGAGTTAGGGAGGTGGGGATATGATCTTGCTGCTAGTTAGGAAAGAAGAGTGTGGACCATAGGAGCTGACAGCGGTAGAAACATTCTCTGAAGCCCCACTCCACTGTTACTCTTCTTCCAGATTTGAACTGACCAGTCAAAACTAGCTAAAAGTGCAACCCAGGAAGAGAAACCCTGCAATGGTTCAAACAGGACAGCACAGAGAGGTCTCCTCAGGTGCTCTCTCTTCATCCAAATAAAAACTGATCATAGATATGCATCAAAGGAACTGTATGTATTTGTAACTGATCACCCATGAGTGTTAGCACTATTTGAATAGCAAATCTTTATAAGAAACAGAAAGGATCTGGGCTTATATTCTGAAAAGAGAACAGTATGCACAAATCTCCTATATTATGAAGTCATCAGTCCAAATGATTTGAGATTCAGTGAAGACAGGAAGACCAGGTAGATGTCTACCAAGACAATTGTGTGTCTTCCTCGTCTGTAGGTGAACTTGTCAACAGATGGTTGGCTGCACAACAGAAAAGAAAGGAAGTTCCCAGTCCTTAACAAAAACAATAGGAACCTACTGTAAACTCCAAAGTTAGGATCAAGTCTTTATTAATTTTCTAATCCAAGGAATAAATTAGAAATTATGCTGACTCTATTACGTGATCAGATTTTTTCTTTTTCTTTTTGGTGTTTGCAACCTAGTCTTGGTAGGTACATCAAATTCATGATCTTGCTGTTTCAACTCCCAGGAGCTAGGTCTGGTATTTTAGTCAGGCTTCTCTAGGGGAATAGAACAAAGGGATGATGAACACACACACACACACACACACACACACACACACACACACACACACACTCATGCATGCACACAGGCACATACCTCAGAAATGACTATACCAACAGCTATACCAAGTTACATCTGAGAATCTGAGAACCGGATACTCAGTTCTTAAGGCTGAATGCCTCAATAGTCAGGTAATCTACAATAGCTGTCTCTCACTGTGTATCTGTGAGACAATTACTCAGAAGTCCCAGTCTGGTGCAGGGAGCCTGAAAGCTTCCTAGTGGACCTCTGGTCTCAGGTTCATAATAAATACCTGGAAATGCTAGTTCTGATATTATGAAGGACTCAGCAGTAGCAGCACCTATGTATGTCAACAAGAGGCAAGAGGGAAGGCCAAACTGGCAAAAGGTGAGAGATTAACTTCCTTCTTTTTCCCTGGGCTGCTACCAGAAGGTACTACCCACTAGGAATGAGTCTGTCCATAATCAATCAACATGATCAGACAGCTGGTCAGTTGGTGCCCTCTACTTTGGTGATTCTAATTTGTAGCAAGTTGATTTTAAAAACAACCATAATACTTGGTTTATGGATAACATTACATGCTACTTACATGACACTGTTATTTCCTTGTTTTAGTAACTAACAGAAATAACAACAATTATATATTGGGGAAAATTGATTCTCAAATATGATTTATTAGCTTTCATTTTTTTTTCATGTTTGGACTTGTTGAGTTGAACTCATTGACTTTCTGAAATAATTAAAATTTGTAATTTGTTTGCAAAATATTGAGGGAAAGAACCTCATAAAATTTATTATTATGGAATTATATTCCTGGGAATATTTCTAAGATATTAGATACTAAAATACCACCAAAGGGCGCTGGATTTCAGTTCATTGATTAAATTTTATGTTTTATACATCTTTAAAGTTGGCGAAATACTGGATTTGATAGCAAAGAATTTTTTCCATTGCTTCGTGTATTAAAGATATGATGTTGAAAAAATTATTATTTTTAAATTCTTGCCTTGGCTTCATTTATCTGTGAAACAGGGAGAATATTATCTGCTATATAGAAGGCTTTTTCAAAAGGCTGTTAATAATCATGGCTGCCGTGTCATGCCCTGGCATGGTAAACATTTATATTATTTTTCTTGCAAAACTTTGTGATATTCGATAGAACCAGAACATTGTAATTAAGATGCAATTCATCTGTTTCTTTTTACCAGGAATAGAATGAACCTGGTTTTAGGTATTTTAGAATGGTCTCACCATTGAATTGACTTCTCCAGGCAACCAGAATTTATGCTCTGAGTAAAATATCAAACTATCCAATCAAAATTTCAACTATGGGTTTCCCTTTTGTGTTAGATTATTGATTCACATAGAAAATGAGTAGGGACACCGAAGCAGCTATGTAGGAGGTTGGTCTGGTGCCACTTGTATTCAAGTGCTAAATTCTATATTCCAAGAGCTGGTTGCTCCAAGACTAGCAGATCCTCATGTATAGCAGCTTTTGTTGTGTAAACCTTATCTACTAAGTTATCCACGATCGGTTAATAAAGATGCCCTACAGCTAGCCAAGGCTGGTAAGAAGAGAGGTAGGCAGAGCTGAAGGTTTATGGGTTTGGGGTCTTAGGCAGGAACCATGTGAGAGAGAGAGAGGAGAGATGAATGAAGAAGGAAGATGCCATGGAGTAAGTGAATCATGAGCCCTGGCCACAAGGGCTAGCCTGTTGGAGGGTGAGCAGTGGAGGTGGACCATGGTTAAGTGATATCTGGGGGGTTTTGACAGGGAAGTAGATAAGATTGCATAGAGGGTTGATATCTTCCCAGTGTTAGTGCTTTTAAGGCTTATAATAAATATAAAGGTTTATGTCTTTTATTTGGGAACTAAATGATCTAAGGGGGGAGTATAAATACCTCAGATAATATTTATTACAACACAGCTGCCTGAATAATTTTAGTTAATTCAAAAGGGACCAAAATTATTGGACTATTGTCAGTGAAAGTGATCCATAGTTTAAATTTATCCAGATCATTGCTTCAATTCTTCTTTGACTACATGCATACATATAACCTTAGTTATATATATTGGGGTACCATGAGGAAGGATGGGCTAGCTTAACTTCAGTTTCTAATAGTTCTTTCATATGCTTCAAAAATCTAACAACCTCATGATGTCACAACATCCTTCTCTTGCTGCTTACTATGACTTATTGGACAGGGGCATGGTATAATCTTCATAAGGTAAAGACTGTTTCATAACAAAAGATGACTAGCCCTCTATATGTAGTTCCCAGAGACTAAGCTATTACAGTTTTCTCACCAGCTAATAATGCCCTCCATGGGAGGGTTTTGAGACATTGATCTCTGTTTCAAGAATTTTAGCATACTACTCCTAGCTAACAACTACAACAATAACAACAAGAAAAATGCCATTTATAACGTTTGTATAAAGTACTCATCTAAATGGAAGCCTAAGAAAGCATGCAAGCTTATCTTCATGATAGTTAAACCTCTGCCTGAAAATGAGAAACATAGTCAAATACTTAGATGTTACACGTGTAGACTATTCAACATGATACATTTTAAGATATCCTAGAAGTTGTGAGTATTATAGCTATACCAACAGAATGATAACTTAGTGTCAACATTTTGTTTTACACACCCACCAGACAGAGAATGGTTGGTATTCACAGTAAGCCAGGTTTAGTATTCGATTCTAATTGGACACATAGTATTTTTCTCCACAAGACTCAGGATCAGCCGAACACAGCATGGTGGTGAGCACCTACAATTCTAACAAGGGGCGGGGAGCAGGGAGGGCTGAGGCAGAAGGACCACAGCATCAGGTCAATCTGGGTTTCATCCTGAGATATTGTGAAAAACAAAAGAGAGATCAATGGCTTCAGTGGGTAAAATGTTTACCTGCAAGCTGATGACCTGCATTTGATTTCTGGCTTCTGTGTAGAAAGGCAGATATTATGGTGAGAGTCTGAAATCTCAATACTCCAAAGCAAGGTGGAAACTGAAGACAAGAGAGTCTCCTGGAAGTTCAGTGAGCCAGCTAGCCTGGAGCTTGAAGAGCAGAAACAAGAGAGATTGTGCCTTAACAGGAGAGAGAACTGACTTCTTAAAGTTGTTCTCTGACCTCTGCATGTAAACTGAGGCACAGGAGTATCTGCATGCATGCCCATACACAAAACTAATAAAGAATCAATTCTTAAAACATTTAAAAAATAAGGAAAGGAAGGAAGGCATGGAGAGAGGAGAAAGAAATTGATAACAGCAGTTGGATCTATGGAGAGAGAGAGCCTTGTATCATGACTCAGAAAACCTCGGTTGTTACCCAGGAGTGTGAGAAACTGGGAACGTCCCTTCTTTTATGCAATGCTTTTGAGAAAGGGCTCTGGAGTTAAACTGGAGCCAGACTGTCAGTATCAGAATCCTCAGGTTATTTGTGGTTGGACTTTCAGAACTCCATGGACATCATACATTTCTCTTTTTGCTACATAGGACAGCAGCTGCACAGACAATGTATTGTTGGTTAGTGGTTTATACAAGTGGCTTAGACAAGAAAAGCTTTTGCTGAGGCTCTTGTCCATGGCGTGTGCTAACAGCGCTGTGACTCTTGGCCCTCCACTGAGAGTGGTACCTCTATAAAGACTTACGTTGAGAATTCTAACTTAAGGTTATCACTGCATTTTTGTCCTTTGTTACAGGAAGAACTCTCTACCACTGGGAATGAATCTTTGAGGAATCCGGGTTAAAGAGGAGAGAGAAAAGGGGAAGAGAGACTAGGTGCTTCATTCCTCCTTCAGCCTCTGTACAATGCCATGTGACAGAGTCCTTGTGACGGCAAATCTTTTTGTAAGAATTCATTTAGTAGTACTTTTTATTGTCTAGTATAAACCATGAAAAATTTGGTTAGGACAAAGATCTCAAGAAAATCAAGTCAGTAGGAATGTGGATTTTTTAATGATCTTGGACATATACACATGGCCTTTATATAGGCTATTCAAGTTGAACGTAACACAAGTATTTTCAACGTGCGCCTGATAGAGATGCTTAAGTTATCAATGTCATAGACTGTGCAAGAAGAAAGAATACATGTGCTTTTGTATTCTGGTTCCCTAAGGAGAGCACATCAATCATCTCTTGCCATCAGCTGGACACTAGTCACATGACTCCAAAGCACAGAAGCTTAGGAAGTGTAGATTGCTAAAGAGTCAAAGAAAATATTTGATCAGTTGTCAGTCTCTGCAGCAGTTGTGGACACTTAAAATTAATAAATTTCATGCTTACCTTCCATCTGCATCAAACTACCTGCCACTTTTACAGATGGGGGCTATATAGATCTAAGTCACCTACATTGCCACCTGATGTCCAGGCCCGTGCTGCCTCCAATGGCCATGTTGGAGTCCATGGTCCTATTGTAGGCAGGGTTTGCGTTGATGTTCATGGCCCATGTTACCACTCAAGGCCGAGCAGATATTTGTGGTCTGTGCTGCAGCCTGAGACCATATTGATGTCTGAGGGCTATGCTGCTCAGGTAATCGGTCTGTGCTACCATATCAGACCATGTTGATGTCTGCCTCCATGGTTCTCATCTGGGTCTGTTTCATGGTGCTACTGCAGCCATGGGTGGAGATGGGGACATGTTCGGGTCTATGCTGTCACCAGAAACCATGTGGAGGCCCATAAATCATGTTCCTTCTGACTATACATAACAAGAAAGCTACTTTGGCTGTGATATTACTGCAGACACACAGTTGAAATGGAGGAACATGGATGGTTTCTGTGACATCTTCTACTCTTACCAGACTCCCCTAAGAACATCCAAAACAAGAAACCACTAAAAAGAACTCTTTAAAAGTATGATAAGGATCCTGTAGTGTAGCTCTCCATTATAGATGGCTTCTGGCAGGAGTGTGGGAGGGGAAGGACTCAGCTCCATTTTGTTTTGTTTTGTTTTTCGAGACAGGGTTTCTCTGTGTAGCCCTGACTGTCCTGGAACTCACTCTGTAGACCAGGCTGGCCTTGAACTCAGAAATCCGCCTGCCTCTGCCTCCCAAGTGCTGGGATTAAGGGCGTGAGCCAACACTGCCGTGCTGACTCAGTTCTATTTAAGAGGCAATCCACAGAGAGTTTTACCACACTCCAGTGTGTAAATAGATAATACAAATTGGACTTGTGTTGTTGTTGTTGTTGTTGTTGTTGTTGTTGTTGTTGTTGCTGCTGCTGGAGGGGCATCACAAGCGTGAGATGGATGGACATGGAAGGTCTGGGGAGTCAATGTGATTGGGGGATTGATGTGACATTCATAATGAATCAATAAAAATGAAAGAAAAGAAAAAATGAAAGTCTAATAATTTGGCAGCATTCTAAAAGGTAGTGGTTGTGTGGGGTGACGTAGCACCTGCCCCTTTGGGAGGAGGGGTTGGCCTTCAGTTGATATAATCTCTTTCATTTTTACTTAGTTTTGTTGTTTATGTCCCTCTATACTATTGTGGCCAGTTCATGTATGGAGAGGCTGTGGTTAGGTCCCTTCTTAGCTGTGGTCATTGGTCCAGCATTAGCTTAGATCATTAAAAAAATAGATCCAGTAAAGGACACTGCTCAAAAATATGTCCTATTCACATCTTATACAATCTAAAAGAATTTCAATTTACTTTCATTTGCTACATTCATCATCACTTCCCAGATCAGTCTTTTCTTTAAATATGTACTATAGAAAGGATTAATAGTTTTCTTTAAATTATATATATCACATCTTTCCTTTTCTGTGGTGGTTTGAAAAATGCTTGGCCCATGGGAAGTGACACTATTAGGAGGTATGGCCTTGTAGAAATAGGTGTGGCCGTGTTGGAGGAATCATGTCACTGTGGAGGCGGGCTTTGAGGGCTCCTAGTGCTGAAGCTCAGCCCAATGTGGAAGAGAGAGACATTTTCTTGAATCTTAGTGGCTTGCATTTCCACCATCAGGATGTACCAGGCTTCTATGGGGCCCATCTTCATGCCCTGATGAAGCTACATCCCAGTTAGAGAAACACTTCGAGGTCCACCAATCTAAATATCTCAAGCTTGGAAGGCTAACATCAAGGAAGCTACCCTTTGCTTATTCATGATTTCCACCCATAAAGAGGTAAAGAACCCCAGCCTGTTGATTAGTAATAGAAAAAATTAATATTTAAAGAAAACACACATATTGCATGTGTGTGTGTTTATATGCATGGGCACATGTGTATGTATTGTAGGTGTACTTATTACACGGTGTGCTTGTAGACATCAAAGGATAATTTGTGGAGTTTGCTTTTACTCCACCATGTGGGTTCTAGGTATGGAACTCATGTCCTCAGGCTTGGTAGCAAGATCTCTTATTCACAGAGCCATCTCAATGGCCCCTAGAGCCGGTCTTCTCCTTCTCTTCCTCCTCCTCCTTCATTTTCTTCTCTTCCTTCCTCCTCTTTCTCTTCCTCATTTTATTTTTTTCTTCAATCCATCTTCCTTTCCCTTTTTGAGAGAATCAGTTTGTTCTATTTTCACTCCTGTTGCTGTGATAAATTACTTGAACTAAAATGAATTTATGAGAGCAAAGAGTTTATTTCAGCTTATAGTTCTGTCTTTTATAATCTTACATCACAGTCCATCATTGTGAACAGCCAAGAACATAAGGCAGGGTTTGAAGTCAGGCTTGCTTGCTATTCCACATAGCATTACCTCCAACCAAGGTTCTTATTCACAGCCAAAGAAGTATAGTAGAAACCAAGAATACTGCTTGCTATCTGGCTGATATCAAGCTAGCTTATACAGTTCAAGATAACTTGCCTAGGCAAGGTACCATGTGCAGTGGTACATCAATTAACAGTCAAGAAAATTTCCCATAGAGGATACACAGACCAATATGATCTAGGAAATTCCTTAATGCAGGCTCTTAATTGAGTTGATATTTAACATTTGCTGGAGTTCTCCTACTTCAAGGCCCTCTTATGTGCGAAGGATCTCTTGTTGGCTACTGATTATATTTTTGTTCTGTGGAATTTAAGCAAGTGATGAATGAGACACAGACTCCCTAAAGAATAAGACTAGAGAACCCCCTACTTCCCAAAGATGGAGCAAAGGGAACATCAGAAGAAAATAACCTAAAACATAGTCTATAATTGTTTCACCTTTTAGGAAGTATCAGAGATTCTGCCTGGGCCATACAGTCCATGCACTGTGTTTTCCTGATTTCCAGGTGTGCAGGTCTTCACATTTTTAGAACTCCCAAGTTATGTGTTTTGTAACTGGTCTTGGTTAGGTGTCTTTTGCACTGTAGATCTTGCTGTTTGTTTATATGCAAGACCTTGCAAAATGTGTCATGGCTAAAAAAAAGTCTGCGGTCCATAGGGGTGCCCCCGAGTTGAAATTTTCACTCTGCTTCCAAAGGCAAGTGCTGGGTGCTGTGGAAACATATCATCTAAGTTCTTCCCATGTTTAGGTCGCCTCATCTGGAAATGGGGAAAAAACTCTTCAAAAACCTTTTATTTTTTTGTTTATATTTTTCTTTTTTTGGGAATTTTTTGATATACGACCCAAGTTTAAAATAAAGGGTTTTTTTGCATGTTGCAATAGAAATTCTAAGGATAGAAAAGAATGCCCCTAATTTAATGGCGTCTTTGAATCTTTTGGTGGTATGTAAAAAAATGTTTTGTTTTTTCAAAAAATGATATCCCCAAAAATTTGTGAAATCCAAAAAGCTCCCTTGCCCGGAGTAAAAGTCAGTCCTTTTCACAGCGTGGTTGTAATTTGGAACACAGACCCTTTCGAAAAGGCGAGGGAATTAACCCCCAAAGTTGTTTTATGGATTTTGTGCAAGATGCCCATGGGGAACCTGGCAAATTATGGTGCCTTGGGGCCATCCCACAAAATTTTTTCCCAAAAGCCCGTTTTGAAACTCTGATCGCATGCACACTGCTTGCAAACTATGTGAACTGGAAATTACAATGCCCTATTTGGGGACCCCTGTTTTTCTAAATTTCAATTAGTTTTGATTTAGGTAGGTTATTTTGATGCTTAAGATTTCTTTTTTAGCGTAATTTTTTTCTGTAATTTTGTTAAATTTTTTTTTAAAAAAAAAAGGTTCAAAAAAAAAATTTGGTTTTAAGTTTGGAAAAAGTTTTTTTTCTTGAAAAAAAGAAAAGTTGTGGAAACCTTTAAAATTTTAAAAAAATTAAATTTTTTTCCCCAAAATTTTCCCCCCTTAACCTTTTTCCCCCCAATCTCCCCCAAATTTTTTCCCCCCCAAACTATCCCCTTTTACCGTTGGGCCTTTAAATTAATTAAAATTTAAAGTTAAAAACCCCAACAAGGGGCCATGATTTGTCCCAGGCCCGGCCCCTTCCTCCCAAGGCCATGTTGGATCCAGGGTCCTATTGTGGGGCAGGGTTTGCGTTGATGTTTCTTTGGCCCTGTTTACCACTCAAGGCCGAGCAGATTTTTGGGTCTGTGCTGCAGCCTGAGCCCAAATTTTGATTTTCTGAGGGCTTTGTGCTCGGGTTTAATGGGTTTCTGTCCCACCATTCAACCTTTTTGATTTTCCTGCCTCCAGGGGTTCTCATCTGGTCTGTTTCATGGCTACTGCAGCCAGGGTGGAGTTTGGGGAACATGTTGGGGTCTATGCTGTCCCCAAAAACCTTGTGGGGGCCCCCAAAAATCTTTTCCTTCTGAAATCCCAAAAACTAGAAAGCACTTGGCTGTGATATTACTCAGAAAACACGTTAAAGGGGGGAACAGGGAGGGTTTCTGTGACATTTTTCACTCTTTAACCCAGACCCCCCCAAAGAACATCCAAAAAAGAAACCACTAAAAAGAACTCTTTAAAAGATGATAAGGATCCTGTAGTGTAGCTCTCCATTATAGATGGCTTCTGGCAGGAGTGTGGGGGGAAGGGACTCAGCTCCATTTTGTTTTGTTTTTTTTCGAGACAGGGTTTCTCTGTGTACCCTGACTGTCCTGGAACTCACTCTGTAGACCAGGCTGGCCTTGAACCGAAATCCGCTGCCTCTGCTCCCAAGTGCTGGATTAAGGCGTGAGCCAACACTGCCGTGCTGACTCAGTTCTATTTAAGAGGCAATCCACAGAGAGTTTTACCACACTCCAGTGTGTAAATAGATAATACAAATTGGACTTGGTTGTTGTTGTTGTTGTTGTTGTTGTTGTTGTTGTTGTTGTCTGCTGCTGGAGGGGCATCACAAGCGTGAGATGGATGGACATGGAAGGTCTGGGGAGTCAATGTGATTGGGGGATTGATGTGACATTCATAATGAATCAATAAAAATGAAAGAAAAGAAAAAATGAAAGTCTAATAATTTGGCAGCATTCTAAAAGGTAGTGGTTTGTGGGGTGACGTAGCACCCCCTTTGGGAGGAGGGGTTGGCCTTCAGTTGATATAATCCTCTTTCATTTTTACTTGTTTTGTTGTTTATGTCCCTCTATACTATTGTGGCCAGTTCATGTATGGAGAGGCTGTGGTTAGGTCCCTTCTTAGCTGTGGTCATTGGTCCAGCATTAGCTTAGATCATTAAAAAAATAGATCCAGTAAAGGACACTGCTCAAAAATATGTCCTATTCACATCTTATACAATCTAAAAGAATTTCAATTTACTTTCATTTGCTACATCATCATCACTTCCCAGATCAGTCTTTTCTTTAAATATGTACTATAGAAAGGATTAATAGTTTTCTTTAAATTATATATATCACATCTTTCCTTTTCTGTGGTGGTTTGAAAAATGCTTGGCCCATGGGAAGTGACACTATTAGGAGGTATGGCCTTGTAGAAAATAGGGTGTGGCCGTGTTGGAGGAATCATGTCACTGTGGAGCGGGCTTTGAGGCTCCTAGTGCTGAAGCTCAGCCCAATGTGGAAGAGAGAGACATTTTCTTGAATCTTAGTGGCTTGCATTTCCCACCATCAGGATGTACCAGGCTTCTATGGGGCCCATCTTCATGCCCTGATGAAGCTACATCCCAGTTAGAGAAACACTTCGAGGTCACCAATCTAAATATCTCAAGCTTGGAAGGCTAACATCAAGGAAGCTACCCTTTGCTTATTCATGATTTCCACCCATAAAGAGGTAAAGAACCCCAGCCTGTTGATTAGTAATAGAAAAAATTAATATTTAAAGAAAACACACATATTGCATGTGTGTGTGTTTATATGCATGGGACACATGTGTATGTATTGTAGGTGTACTTATTACATGGTGTGCTTGTAGACATCAAAGGATAATTTGTGGAGTTTGCTTTTACTCCACCATGTGGGTTCTAGGTATGGAACTCATGTCCTCAGGCTTGGTAGCAAGATCTCTTATTCACAGAGCCATCTCAATGGCCCCTAGACCGGTCTTCTCCTTCTCTTCCTCCTCCTCCTTCATTTTCTTCTCTTCCTTCCTCCTCTTTCTCTTCCTCATTTTATTTTTTTCTTCAATCCATCTTCCTTTCCCTTTTTGAGAGAATCAGTTTGTTCTATTTTCACTCCTGTTGCTGTGATAAATTACTTGAACTAAAATGAATTTATGAGAGCAAAGAGTTTATTTCAGCTTATAGTTCTGTCTTTTATAATCTTACATCACAGTCCATCATTGTGAACAGCCAAGAACATAAGGCAGGGTTTGAAGTCAGGCTTGCTTGCTATTCCACATAGCATTACCTCCAACCAAGGTTCTTATTCACAGCCAAAGAAGTATAGTAGAAACCAAGAATACTGCTTGCTATCTGGCTGATATCAAGCTAGCTTATACAGTTCAAGATAACTTGCCTAGGCAAGGTACCATGTGCAGTGGTACATCAATTAACAGTCAAGAAAATTTCCCATAGAGGATACACAGACCAATATGATCTAGGAAATTCCTTAATGCAGGCTCTTAATTGAGTTGATATTTAACATTTGCTGGAGTTCTCCTACTTCAAGGCCTCTTATGTGCGAAGGATCTCTTGTTGGCTACTGATTATATTTTTGTTCTGTGGAATTTAAGCAAGTGATGAATGAGACACAGACTCCCTAAAGAATAAGACTAGAGAACCCCCTACTTCCCAAAGATGGAGCAAAGGGAACATCAGAAGAAAATAACCTAAAACATAGTCTATAATTGTTTCACCTTTTTAGGAAGTATCAGAGATTCTGCCTGGGCCATACAGTCCATGCACTGTGTTTTCCTGATTTCCAGGTGTGCAGGTCTTCACATTTTTAGAACTCCCAAGTTATGTGTTTTGTAACTGGTCTTGGTTAGGTGTCATTCGCACTGTAGATCTTGCTGTTTGTTTATATGCACAAGACCTTGCAAAACTGTGTCACTGGCTCAGAAAAACAGTACTGCGGTCCATAGGGGTGCCCCGAGTTAGAAATTCTCTATCATCTGCATTCCCAATGGCACAGATGCTGCTGCTGTGGAAACATACTCATCTAAGATTCTTACCCATGATTTAGGTCGCCTCATCTGGAAATGTGGAAAAGCTCTTCAAATACCTTCACCTATTTATTTTGTTTATATTTTTTCTTTTTTATAGAGGCATATGTATGATATACGACCCCAAGTAAATCTGAATGGGTTTTCTTAGCATGTTTGCAATAGAAAATTCTAAGAGATAGAAAAGAATGCCATAATTTAATTGGCAGTCTTTGAATCTTTCTGAGTGGTATGTAAAATAATGATGTGTTTTACAAGAAATGATATCCCAGATTTGATGAAATACCAAAAAGCTCCCCTCTGCCAGGAGTAAAAGTCAGTCCTTTTCACAGCGTGACGTTGTAATGGAACACAGACCTTGCAGAAAGAGGCCGAGGAATCAACCCTAAAGTAATGTTTTATGGATTTTGTGCAAGATGCCTAGTGGAGAGCCTGGCAGTTATGGTGCCTTGGGGACCCATCCCACCAATTGTTTCCCACAGCCAGTTCTGAACTCTGATCTGCATGCACCACTGCTTGCAAGCATACTGTGAACTTGACAGTTACAATGCATATTTGTGGGACAAATGTATTTCTAAACTTTCCAATTAGTTTTGCATGTTAGGTAGGTTATTTTGATGCTTAAGATTTCTTTTTCAGCGTAATTTTTTCATGTAATTTGTTATACTTTGCATTTGAAACTTGTATTCAGATCACTTTCAATTATTTGCTGATTTTTAGTAAACTTTAAATATTGTTAAGATGTTTTTAGCTGTAGTTTTCAATGAATTAAGTGATGCCTTAACATTTGTTCACGAGGTAACTGACCAACGTTTGATTATATTTACCTATTTTCAAAAGCCATTATTTTAATGATATGCAATTAAATTATTCCCACTTAAAATTACCCAAATGACTCTGGAACCACAGGTAATTGATAATAACAATGCAAAACAAGTCTTGATATTATAGAAGGCTCAAAGACAAAAATATAAAAAGGTCAGCATTAGTCAAAAGAATAAAAAAAAGCAGAACCATCTACAAGTGAAAGGGAACAAAGAATAAGTGAGCATGAGCAACAAAAAAGTCCATATCCAACTTAAACACTACAAGGTAGAATGGAAGTTTAAATACCAAACTATGTAAAAAACAATGATCTTGTGAAAGACAGGCATGTATTGCACATTACAGAATTTCCTTAAAGGAGTTCATTGCCCAATATCAATGCAATTTCTGCTTGAGAGGATGTATTATCTTGGCCAGATCCTTAAAGGAGCAACCAATTGATTATCAAGGACTTGTGTAATCTGACTGCTTAGAAAAAAATTATAGTTGCCGTGTATGATGTGTGATAGTTACAACTAAATGTCTAGTAGTCTCTGAAATTGAATCATTTAGTCTCACAAAGTGAATTTTTCCATGTAAATTCTGAATAAAACTTTCATTCACAGTGATTTTTCAGAAAAGTAAGGAATAAAATGATGAAGATGTGCAAGAAGAGAGAAAGAGAGAAAGAGAAAAGAGAGAAGAGGAGAAGGAGGGAGGGAGGAGGGAGAGAGAGAGAGAGAGATGAAAGAGAGAGAGAAGAAAAAAGAAAAAGATCACAAGAATGGATCCTTAAGAAATGATAAAGTCACATAATGACTCTTAGATATAAATGGTAAATTAGGAATTAGAAAATTCAGTCTGGTGTATAGTTTCAATTTACTGTGTTTAGACTAAACTTTGTGAAACTTAGAATACATAACATTTGCTAGGTATTTTTAAAATTTCTAATATAGACCTCATAAAAGACAAAGTAGTCTGTTTTCTTGTTGATAAAATGTTATGCAACACATTAAAAGACAAGCTTCTGAGTATTTTAATATGGAAAATAGCCTAGGACCTGCAAAAAATTAGCCCTAAATGCTACAGCCGTTCCTGGATTGACATGCCATTGTGATTCTTGAAAACTTCCTACTTGATACTAATAATTTTAAGCAAAGGGAAAGAAAATCTTCCTTTTTTTTTTTTTTATTTGTGCTTCACTTTGAAGATAAATTGGATATAACTTAAAATTGGAGAAAGTCAATTAGACTCCTCAGTCTGTGTAGTAGAATATAGATATGTATGTGAAAGTTATAACCATTTGGTTTACTTAGAAATATCATTTTAATCAAATTATATCTTTACTATATTTTTTTTATGCTATGCTGTTAAAATCGAACTGATCAAATTAATTATAGTATCCGATTTTGAACCCAGTGCCTTTCACATGTGAGGCAGGTAGTCTACCACTGACCTACATTTCTAGTCTTACACTGAAGATTTTTTTCTACAAGTTTTAAAGACTTTGGAAACAGTAGGAACCCTACAAGGAAGGCAATGAAATGTCAAAGAATTGAATAAAAATATTTTGTGCATATAGAAGGTCTCACATAAGGGAATATACAAATTAAAACATTTCACCTTCATTTTGGATGGTATTTTTATCCAATTGGAAAAAGTAAAGATAAGCATTGAAAATGGGACTTGAGATAAGGAGATTTAAAAATGGTACAGTCTGCTCTTCCAGAGGCACCAGGTACAATTCCCAGCAACTACATGGTAGCTCACAACTGTCTGTAACTCCAGCTCAGAGGATATGGCCCCTTACGTAGACATACACATAGGCAAAACATCAATGACTGTAAAAATAAAAATGGTACAGTCTCCCAGAGGAGCTGCAGGACAGGGGCCTGAGTTAGTAACTTTTCTCATTGCTATAACTTAATACCTAACAAGAAACAACGCAAGGGATGAAGGATTGCTATTGCTTGCATCTGAGGCAATGCTGTCCACTGTGAGTTGTGGTAGGGAGTGACTGTATGGAGTATGACTCAGCTGCCTGCTCACATCTCTGCAGATCAAGAAGCAGAATGGGACAAGGCAATGGCTAGGCTAGAATCTCTCAAGACCATGTTCAGGAATTCATTTCCTTCAGTTAGTTTCTTCCTTCTAAAGGTCCCACAGCCTCCTAGAACAGTGCCACCACCTAGGGATCAATTTTAACAAGGGAGCCTACAGGGGACATTGTATATCCAAATCATGGGAGTGACATATATAGTGTCTTAGTTTAGTTACCTCTCTACTACTGTGATGAGACACCATGAGCAACTAATGAAAGAAAGAGTTTACTGGGATCTTACAGGTTAAGAAGGTGTGTCCATAACCATAATGGCAGGGAGCACGGCAGCAGGCAGGCAGCAGGCAGGCACTGAGAGCCATAGGATGAGGATAACAGATCCTTATTTATGTATAGACACAATATGTTATTAGTGCCATAAGAGGACTTGAAAGGAACAACAAAGTTCACATTATAGTCATTAAGCATTCAAAACTTGATCTTTGAGTTCTATTCGTTTCAGACAAGATTCAAAGAAAACTTATGAGTAACTTCAAAACTTAGTCCTATAATTGATATAGGTAGATAAAGGACTGTGAAGAGAGAAAATTAAAAAAGTCAAGACCAAGTGGAAATAAAGAAGTATTGTAAAAATATTGCTTAAAAAATAACACTGGTTCAGGAAACACACAGATAGGCAGACAATGGGACAGGATAAAGTGGAGAAAACAGGGAAAATACAATGATGAGATAACATTCTTTACATAAGGGAGAGAAAAATTAGCTTACACATGAAAGAACATAATTTGGCATGATACTTTACACTGCATTTAAAGAGGAAAAGAAAAACAACCTTCCTCTTCAACTGACTGATGATCTAAGTTTGGAAGGGAAAACTAAAGCTTTTATGGAAAAAAATACAGGAATTTATCTCTGTGATTTTATTTGGGGAGACCCAGCTGTGCCTAAAACACAAAGAAGAAGAAAAGTTAATGTACTCCTCAATATCCAAATATAAACTTTCTACTTGACAAAGAACTCCACAAGCAAAGAGCATGTGGGTGTAGAATGGAAGACCATTGTAATGTGAAAACTGACAAGTGATGATTGCACTAGATACACGCTGGACCAATGCATCGATATGCTGCTATCAATCAAATGAGTCAGAAAAATCTGTGAACCCAATAAAACATGAACGGAATATAGAAATGGAAGTTCACAAATGCATGGGGGTGAGAAACAAATGAAGAATACAAATATGAACAGATGCTTCCCAATAGTCATTCAAAACAGAACATCAGATCCTCAAAAATGCTGGATACCGATGATGACCCCTTTTTGAGTAGTAATTTGACGATATTTAGTAAAATTAAACATTTGGGAATGATGATCCAACCACCCTTCTCCTGGTATGCACCAAGAGAAATGTGATGATCTACTACCTCCTCTCTTTGTATGCCCCCAGAGAAAAATATATTATCTAACTACCCCACCTTGTATGTACCCCAGAAAAATGCTATGTTCCAACAACCCCACTCATGGTGTGCACCCAGAGAACTGCTTCCCATCACTGGAAGACCTGTTTATTATAGTGATAATTTTGGAATTTTGGTTTATTTTAAAAACATAAAAATATTTTAAGAATATGTTTTCATTTTCATCTCAAGTGTGGGGGGATATGAGACTGCTTTGGACTGCAACAGTGACTATGATTTGCCATGTGCTTTACCAGAGGTGTGGTTTTGCCGACTACAGATAGTTTCTGCAATTGTGTGATGTTTGGAATTCTGGGAACTTTTCAGAGGGTATATAAATGCTAGGGCCTTGAGATGGAGTGAGGGGTGATTGTTGGTCATTCAGGGGGTTTGGTTATGGTTTCTTAGTAGTCATGCTCAAAGAAGAAACAAGAAGGAAAGAACTTAGGTTCAGGGATCTTTGTCTCTCAATTCCTTCTGTCCTCCTTTCTCTCTTATCTAGTAATGGGGATGAAATGGAGGGTGGGTGAGATAAAGGATGGGAAAAAGAAGAACCCACAAAGTAGTAAAGATCAGCTACAGTTTACACTGCAGAGCTGGTTCTTATCCCAGGGTTAGAGATATCTCTATCTTTTCATCAATAGAAGGATGTAAACGGTGACACCTAGGTTCATTCAAGCCCTAGCCATTCAGGAGGCCCTCAATAAAAATCAAATATATCTTCTACATGCTTGGATTCTGAGCAAATTGAGAAATAAGAAAAAGAAAAGTTGTAGGCATTGGTGGACCACACCTTTAATCCCAGCATTCTGAGAGGCAAAGTCAGGTGGAAACTCTGTGAGTTCAAAACCAGCCTAGACTACAACTCAAGTTCCAGAACAGCAAGGACTGTTGCACAGAGAAACCCGTGTCAAAAAAACAACCAACCACCACCACCACCAACAACAACAACCTAACCAACCAACCAACCAACCAATCAACCACCAACCTAAATCTCAAAAACAAAACTAAAGCAAGGATGAACTGTCTAAGTGGTACATTCATTACTGATAGCAACATTCTGGAGGTGTTTGAGGGAGGAAAGGGGCTAACTGAAAAACAGAAGGTAGCACCTCCATGCTGTGCCCAGTACCCTGGTGGATTTCACACCTGAGTAGGGGAAAGTGGGTATACTGCAGGCAACCAGGGCCCCCGAGAAGGGACCAGCAAATATTCTCAAACTGACCCATCAAGAAGTCACACTCTCTCCCAGAATCATAATGAAAGACACTTAGGAAAAAGCTCTTCAGAGGAAGGTGGGGTCTGGTGTGAGATTAAAGTGTCACATTGGTGGAAAAAATGAGAAAATACAACTTATAGTTTACTATCACATGCAAATCAAAAGCTGTACATAGAAAACAATCGAATACTAGGAATTTTTTTAGGATGTACACTTAAGAAAATACATGGATGGTAGGTTTGAGAAGAAGAAATTTCATGCATTGTGAGCTTAGTTATGTCTATGGAGACTCATTTTATTTATTTGTTTAAATAAAAGAGATTTACACAAATAAAGAGAAACTGTGATTAGAAGTGATGTCAGTGAACAAACCCTGTCTTTACCAAGAAAACACCAAGCATGCAGAAACCACGGCACAGCAATGTTTTAGTATATATGACCAGAAACACGACACAAGAAAAAAGTGCAGCAATATAGTCAGATTTCCAATATGGAAAAGTATTCGGGTACTTTCTAACGCCTAGAACCTTTTGAACAATGGTTCGTTTTCTGTTTATAAAAATCAAAGTTTAACGGGGGCTTTCCCTTGACGAAGATGTAGCTTTTGGTCTAGCTGGGGAAGCAAACGGAAACTACACTCATAGCCTCGGAGTCCTTTGAATTTCAGGTTATATTTTTCCAAGTGCACTCTTCAGCGTGCTCTCCTCTGCCATTTCTCACTAGTGATAGAGATGTTAAGTCAGTTCCTTTACCGGAACTAAAACAGGAAAACAACCGACTTTTCTATCTGTGTGCATTATCATAAAAGAAATCTGCAAACTGCACCTCCCTTCGTGGACCTGGGTTGGGGATCCAGTCAGGGCGGGGCGGGTTAGACATGGCTTAGGACATGGCTGAGCCCAAGGCTGTCCGGGGCTGCTAAACTGCACAGAATGCCACTTGCAAAGTCCCTCTCTGCCCATGGCGACAGATGGTCTTTCTTCTGCTTGTGTGTGAAGGGGGTGGGGAGTGGCCATAACAATAAGCAGCAGTAGCCACTTGACAGCTCCCCGCTGCCAGGAATTTGCATGAAGGGCGCTTGCTGCCATCTGGAGAACTTCAGCTCATTGAGGAAGAACCGGTGTCTCCGCCTGCATGTCCCTAGTGGGTGTTGGATCTGGGATCTGGACTCCTAGGGAAAGCAGATAGCAAGAAGCACGTCTCTGGTGAGGCTTCTGCTGCAATGGGGAATGGACTGGTCCCTCATGCTGGTCTGGGAAGGAGGATATGTCCACAGGTCTGGCACTTCAGAACGGTCCAGGTCAGCCACGGTGTAGCCTTTGCAACATGGGTTTGTTTATCCACCAGTAGTTGGTGGGGGACATGTAGACTAGAAAAGAGGAAACCTAAACGTGTACCCCGTTTCCCATGACCTCTGGAGCAGAGTTCAGCAAGGCAAAAGGCTGACCATACACCCTAGGGACCCTTTTCTCAGACCACAGTGCTGTGCATTATAAACACATGTGCAACCCATTTAATTAAACACATAACAGCTGCTGAGATGTTTGCGCATTTAAAAAGCAAAATGTATTTCCAGCGCATTAAAAAAAAATAAGTTTTATATTTGAAATACCAATGTGGAACCATGTGGTCTTGTTTTCTCTAAAAAAATAAAAATTTCTCCAAAATATGTTCAGTGGATATTTAAATTTTACTGGGATCAAAAAGGTAGCTTTAATAAAATAATATTTTGTTGGGAGAATGCATCCTATAGCTAAAAAGAATTAACATCAGCAACCAAGGGGTTATATTTAATAGATAATCCTAAAGCTTTTAAACTCTCTAATCTTCAAGAATCTCCAGCATTTAAAAACAAAACAAAACAAAAATAACAGCAACAAAACAAACAAACAAGCAAAACACAATAAAGTTCCACATGGGAGAAAAAAGACATGATCTTATATGTATTAATTATGAGCTAATGAAATAAATGAGAGTAAATCTGTTTACTGATGGTGTGCTGGGATTTTCAGGGTGGAAACTGTATTATTTCTTTTATAACCCCAGCTGCTAACCCAATTCCACTATGAAGGAGGATCCTGCTTTTCAGCCTGAGTAGTTACAAGGAACACAGGTTAATGCTGACAAAGGACAAACCTAAGCCCAGAGAGGTATTTGCAAGTGGCATCTGGAATCTGAGAGGTAAACCATCAAAATGAGATCAGCCAGTTCTCAGTAGCTGCCGTGTCTGGTCCTCATGCAGACAACCGGAATGTATTTGTACCCCATTCTCCGAAACGATAAATTCTGAGTTTAGGATACTGGCAGGTGAGCTGTTGGGCCCCATGAAGGTGGCAGACATGAGCACAGAACTCTCAAGTATTCAAGGTAGTTTTCTAAGCATCTGAGAGCTCTGTCCGAACAGTGTGCGCGTGGAAGGCACGCTGTTCATAGAGTTACACTGCAGTATTTCAGAGAATGTGAGCTCATTGCTCTGTGGTGACTCAAGCTTGAAATCTATACTTCTTTAAAAACCTTTTTTTTTATTTTTTATTTGAGACTGTGTAGTCTTGGCTATTCTGGAACTTGTATGTTGACCAGGCTGGCCTCAAACTCATTAGAGATCTGCCTGCATCTGATTCTAGAAAGCTAAGATTAAAGGAGAATGTGCCACCATGACCCGTAAATTGAGACTTTTGAGCTGGGCCAGGCATGGTGGCACACATCTTCAATCCTAGTATTTTGGAGGCAGACAGATCTCTGGGAGTTTTGAGTTTGAGGCCAGCCTGGTCTGCATAGTGAGCTATAGGCAAGCTAGGGTTACATAGAGACCCTCTCTCTAACAAACAAACAAAAAACCTTTTAAATGCAACTGACCTGCATTTTTAGGTAGAGTTAATGACTTAATTTGGTATTGATGAGACTTATAAAAATAACTATGCACACCAATTATAAAATAGTGTTCTATCATAATATTCCATGAGCCATTCAGGTTTATGAGAGGGAGGCCCAGTGTTTGACTGAGCAGACAGACAGAGGCACCTAGGGTATGACATTTAAGACACAATCTGGTTCAAGAATGAATCAGACTGTAACTTTCCTTGAACTCCTTGAATTGGACATTCTACAGAGGTCACCAAAGGCTTAGAAACCTAATTACTTTCTGAACCTAAATTTATTAGTTGAATGGTTACCATGGGAACCAGTTTCAAACCATATTGCTACCCAAGTGTATGCACGGCGTTAGGGTGCTAGTTAACCAAGTATATTTATGAGCCTTCACTCTGCAAAGAACTTACGTGGCAGAAAGGGACACTCATTTCTTCCCAGAAAAGAAAGAAAAGGTAATGTCTAGATACTGGCAACAGTTAATCCATGGGAAAAAATAATGTTTGTATTTATTTCTTCCTCTAGGAAATATGTTGACAGACTGTTGTTGAAAATTATTACTTTGTTCTGTAGAATTTCATCAATTTTTAAAATAACTTTTCAGGTTTCTTCTTCCAGTGTTTGAGTCCCTTAAAGAAGAAGCACAGATTTTTGTCCTGTCCTTCAGTTCTTTCAGATTCACGACTGAATATTTTTACATTCAGTAGGGGGAAAACCATGAACGTCTTATTAAACTGATCATATATCCCGTGCTCTCACACACAGGTAATAAATACAGAAATCAAGGATATAATGCTGTTAGTCACTTTTATGTGCTTTCCCAGTTTGAAAGATTTTACGCACTCACAGAAATGTTTTTCTTTCTGCCTCACTGGGCTGCACTTTTTCTTTGATGTCTGAGGAAGACGAAGAGGGCAATGAAATATATCTCTTGAACCAAGAAACTAGGGAAAAATCATAATTTTAAGAAAAAAAAATAAGAAATGGTGGTGGTGTTTAAATAGATTACATTTCATCTGGCTGTTCTTAATTAGAGTCACCCGCCCACAAGCTGTTGCAAAGGTCCCTGGAGACGACTTCCAAGCTATTTATGGGCTCTTCAGAGGAGAAGCTATGAGAATGTCTTTTTCATGCTATTCTCTTTAAACTTTCATTTTCAATAGCCCACAATTAGCTCCCTGGAATGAGGATGTATACTGGGCTAAATATGCAGGGGTCATAATTTTCTGACCTACTTCCTTCTTCATGTCCAAATAATGTGGAAGGAATTCATTCCAGATCCTGTTTGTCTGCTGTGCTAATTCACAATGACATCTTCTCAGCTCTTTTGATTTCAAAGCATCCTGTGATTTTTTTTTTAAAGTAGCAATTTCCTATTTGAAGGAATCCATTACCGTGCCAATGGGAATGTTGGTGGGGTGGAATTGCTCTCTCCACTAGTCAGTAACATGAAGAAAGTTTAGCTTTGGGATGAGCAGATAGATCAAAGGTAGGCAACATTTTAATGTGCAGAGAAGGAATGGATTGTAAAGGGAAGCCGGGCATATCTCCCTTGAAGAAGAATGTCCTTACTGATGAAACTGATTTTGTTAGCTTTTCTTGTTCTGCAGATTACCATGAGAGTTTTATGTCTATCAGAAAATCCTAACTGGTAATCTCATTTGCTTGAGGCTCCTTTCCAAATAAGAAATATCTTGGTTTTGTTCACTATTTTTTAGAGTAAAATTCTGTATCTTCCTCTTGGCACCATATGTCCATTCGAGAAATGGAGGGCTTCTAAGTTCCCTCCAATGGCCTTTGTGTTTGCCAGAGGGCAGCATGTAACACTCTCCATCTGGCATGCAAGTTGCCACTTGGCTGCCACCTGTGCTGTGCTGAGGACTCTTGTCACTCCTCACCATCCAGGGCTATGGGACTCGAGTCCCTTCAGCCTTCTCCTGCCTGCTACTTCTCCAATGGCAGATGTTGGGGTGGGGAACACATGGAGAGCCAAGCATTTGCTATTACCAGTTTGGCAGAGATTCAAAATCTTCCACATCAGCAAAATATAAGAATATTGGTGCTAACTGACCCCGAGCAGAGTTATAAGCACACCTTCCTTCCTCAACTCCCCTGCCATTCATTGTCATTTTTGGGTATACTATCCTGTTAGGCTACATTGTCCACAAAGCTTTCCATCCTTGCTCCTTTCTGAAGAAGAGCGCATGTGTGTTCCCTTCAATAAAGAGGAGAGTTGATTTATGCTGTCTTTGGTCAGCTGTGCTTCAGTGCTTACTGAAGTACTGTTGGTCTTTGGACATGGAAACCCTTGCCTATTATACTATTGCAGTCTGAGTACCAAAACAGAGCCAGTAGACCCAATACACACAAAGACTACAGGAAAATAGGCTGCAAATGTGAACGGCTTTGATCACTGTAATGAAGAGAGGCTAGCTTAAGAATTCTAAACTCATGTCAGTTTTTAAGTTAGAAGTGATCTTAGTGTTATTCATTTATTTTACAAATAGTGGAGCTGGAGGCCTCCTGTAGTTTGGTTATACATTCTTTATAAGCTGCTGCTGGTCAAGTAAATTGATACTCTATTGAAACACATGCCAAGCATTTATTGCTAGAAATATGTGGAGTTTATATATATTGTTTATAATATACCCTTTCAGTTTTGGTAATCTAAGGACCAAATCATTTCATTTGAATGCGATCACATGGATGCTGAGATGCCTTCTTAGTCACAGGCTTAAGATATCTGCGTACCAAGAAAATGATAATTCCTAGTACTTGAAAGTTCATGCTAATAGCTTTAGACAAAAATGTTCTACATAATCATAACTATTGACTTATATAATATGTAATTACTGTGTATTTCTTTTTAAAAATGTCAAATACTAGGTGTTAGGAATGCACTAAGGAACAAACAAGATCCCCGATGTCTAAAATGAGTGGCTTGTCTTTTGATTTAATTGGCCAATGAATATAATCTTAACATAAATCCAATTTTTATTTTGCTTTTTTCTTTTTGTTTGTTTTAGTTTTACTCTTCTGTAACATAATCATCCTTACAAAAATGTTTGTATAATATACTCAATATATTAGTTAGAAGGCAATTGGCTGTGAGTGAAAGAAAAGTCAATTAGATTCAAGTTGGCTTATGTAGGAAGAGAATCTATTGGTTCAGTAGAGAAATGCCAGCTGGAAGGTGGCTTCCAGTACAGTATAATCAGGGCACCATGGCTTCCAGTGTGGTGTAATCAGAGCGCCAGCTCTCAGACTCCTACAGCTTCATCCAATTCAAGGCCTGTACCAGGCTAGTTCTTGGCAGGCTTCTCTCATGGCTGCAAAATGAAGATGAGGAAAAACCAGAGCATGATGTAGTCTCTCTACTGTGGAGGAGAAAAAGAATATTCTTATCTTAAGATCCCAAGTAAGATTCTTGAGATGACTCAGACTAAATTTCATTAGATTGTATGTGTAGACCTGAACCAATTACTGAATTGTAAGGAACAGAATGTATAATCTGATTCAAAACCGTTTTGAAGCTTAAAATTGGAGGTGGAAACAGAACCAGAATCAGTCAAAGAAGTTTAGCTGGAAGAGGAGTAGCAGATACTTGAACCATAATCTGAGTACTGTTTAAAAGTAGGAAGGGGATACCAGACGTCAGACAGCAAAACATCAACTATTTGTCAAGTAGCTTTTTTGGGTAGAGCTTGTGGTATTGTTAGTTATTACTCATGAAAATTAGTTAATAATCTCAAAATCAGCTTGCATCAAGAAGTGTCTGGAAAGAATGCAAGCACAAGTATTCAAACTCAAAAAAGGCCAAAAAAGCAATGTCAGAAGAAAGAAACAGAGGAGAAAGTAGAGAAGAAAAAGAAAGAACAAAGAAAGAAAGAAAGAAAGAAAGAAAGAAAGAAAGAAAGAAAAGAAAGAAAGAAAGAAAGAAAGGCTTTGCACAAGTAAGCTTTCCTGCTTTAAAGTACCCATCAGTTAGAAACACTGGTGACAGGAAAAAGCTAGAGAGTCCTCAGTTCTCATTGTAGGAGGCAGGGGGAGGAGGAAGCGTTTGACAGTCTTGATTTTCTAATGGGTCAAAATAGAGTAGAGAACCTACAGAAGAGTTACTCTGGTGAATACTCTCATTTTCGATTAGGCTGTCTCCCAAAGACTCACTCATATCCTCCTAGAGAGAGACCAGTTCACTCAGGGAAAACCATGCCAGCTTTGAGCCACCTCAACCATTTGAGAACGCAACACTCTTACTTCAATGTTCAGGCAAAGTTAAATCTCTCTGAAGACAGAAAATACCACCCAGAGCTTCAAATTCTCTTTTTATATGTCATATTCAAAATGAAAAATAGAAAGTCCACTTAGGACAAACTTCCAGAGAAACAATTTGAACATGCTAAAATGAGACAAATCCAAATGTTGGCATTGTGTCAGCTGTATGGCAGACATAGGGTAGCCAACCACTGCAATTTATTTGGGCCTTCTTGATTTTTGCTCTTGGAAATTTAAGTTTCATAGTCCTGGGCAAAGAAGGAAAGCTGGTTATTTAAAGTTTGGGAGAAAGTCACAGTAATACTATCACAAAGACGTCGATTGAGAATATGCAGGGACTTATGAGGGAACCTGCATGATTTTACTGAGCACTATAAATGCATTGCTTTTTATACATTTTAACTTTTTACTATTGTGTGTGTGAATGTGGAGGCACGTATGTGGCATGCACATATGTATAGGCAGAGGATAACTTCCATTATCGCTTCCTTGAATCAAACTGAGGTTCCCAGGCTTGCCCAGCAAATGCTTTCTCCACTGAGCAAGCCTACTAATCCTATATTCTAATTAATGGAGCACAACTGAACAGCACATAGGTGGCTAGAAAAAACAGCTTTGAATATGGAAAATTTCCTGAATTAATCACCATGAATGCAATTCTGATGAAGATCCATTTGGATTAAAACTTTAAGTATATCTAAATACTATATTAACGAGACTCTATGTCAATTCAGGTGGGAAGAGGAACTAGTAAGAAATGCTGGTGCAGAGCTCAAAGCCTTATGAGCTCCTTAGCTGATGTTGACAGAAACACCGGAAAGGCATAGCTAACTGGCAGATTCTCTGTGAATTCCTCCAGCCTGGTCTTCAAAAAAAAAAAAAAAAATGCAGTTCAACTAATTGGTTACAACATGTAATAGAATATAGTCCTAACCAACCAGAGTAACAGTAGATTGATTCACTTACATGTAAACAAGGCCTACTTTATCTCTTCACAAAAAGAAAAGAAAGAAATTGAGGGTAGATCAGATCAGATCATCTTTTAAAGTAATATACAAAATATTTCAAGGAAACATTGAGCTGTTTGATTGCACACATAAGAATTAAGAGCGTTTGTAGGTCTAAAACAAACAGATGCACACACACACAAACCGTATGCAGACATTAACTATGCTCAATTAAGTATTTTTATTCAAATCAATTATGACAAGTTTTTATACTCTTGATTCATAAATAGCATTTATAATTCTAAATTACACACATTGCAATGTAGATGAAAGGCATATGCTGAAAATTAAGAAACAACAACCAATCATAACACTTAAGAAAACATGCTCAACGTTGCTGGTAATTAGAGAGCAGGAACTAAGGCATCAATGAGATGATGGAGCTTGCATGAATCTGATTAGGAATAATTCAGTTCGTACAGAACACAGTGACGTCACTAAGTTGCCATAATTGTGCTTCAGTGAGCTTTACTTTTAAACGTGGCAATTTGGTGCTGCTTGTCCATGCACATATCAGCTCCTGCTATGTTTATGCTTTATGCTCTGCTGATATGGGATGTTTATAAAATTAAATAGTTGACAAAAGTTAATGGAAATGGAAAAATGAGAAATTTCTGTGCTATCCGTGAAATTATATACATTATATTCATGAAATTTCTGTGCTATCCATGTATTATCTCAAATTAAAACAGTAGAGAAAAAGATAGCAACCATGTGACATTTCAAAAGCATTCAGTATTTGTCTCAATTATTTATTTGTTACATTTAAATCAAGCTAACCAATTCAGTCTACTCTTGTAAAGGACATTATTGAAAAAAATATGTTAATAGGACTGCCTTCAAATGACAAAATAATCATGAATTCTGTCTTTTCTAAGACAAAATCTTTGTATGTAGCTCAGGCTGGCCTTGTGTTCATGGCAGACTTCTCTGCCTCAGTCTCTCAGTCCTAGGATTATAAGTGTGTACCACGTGTCCACATAGGAATTTTATACGTCTTTGGAAACTCTAATGGTGTATTGTTTTATTACTTAACTCTTCTTCATTTAATGTTGGTTGAATAGAGGTGAACTCATTAAATAAGTACATATGAAATGATGTCTTTTTCCCAATGCATTTTTATTGATTATTTGGGAATTTCACACACACACCCTGATCATATTATCTTCTCATTCATCCCAGGTCCACCCTCCCAACCCTGTGTCCTCCCCCACAAAAAGAAGTAAAATTACACCATGTCTAATTTGTATTGTCCATATACTCACTGGAGCATGGTCAAACTTCTAGTGGCCAGAACTTTAAAGATAACTGAGTGAGGTTATCTCTGTCTGTCTACACCCCAACCTGATCCCCTCAAAAGCCCATCAATTATGAAGAGTTACACTTCAGCATCCTTATCACAGTTTTTAAGAACTCTCTTCAAAGGCTTCCTATCTGTACTGTTTCTTTAGGGAGAGATTGAGAGAAGTTGGCTCTGAAGTCTTCTATGTTTCTTTTTCTTGATTATGAATCCACAGTCATCAATACCACTACAGTAAAACTTCCTTACCCATAAAGTTTCCCTGCTCGTGCATCTGCAGCCACGAGTGTGTTTAGGCTTCAGAAGAGGCTTGCCTATAGTCTTCTCCTCTGTGGTAGAAAGAAGGTCTGATTGAACTTCAACAAGGCTAATGAAATTGACAATGCCAATGACTGTCAGCAGATATGGAAGCTGATCAAAGATGCACTGATCATCCTGGAGCTTGTGAGTGACCATTCCCACTCTGGTTGGTTGGAAGCGTAGGCCATCGGGCATAGGGAAGTGAAAGGGTGCTCTTCATACTTGAATGCTGGAGAAGGTAACCTGAATGAGAAGAGTCCGAATACTGCTACGGCTTCTCAGACAATATTGTTAATCTAAGAAGAATGACCACCATAGGTATCACAGCCTGTACTTGAAGATCAAATGTATTCAAAAACAAGCAGATTCTCATGGAACACAACCACAAACTGAAGGCAGAAAAGGCCTGTAAGTAGTTCCTGGCTGACCAGGCTGAGGCTCGTATATCTAAGATTAAGGAAGCATGAAAGTGCTGGGAAGATCACCTTCAGGTCAAGAAGGACACCATCAAGACGTCTGCCCAAGGAGGAAGAGACCAAAGCTTCCCTCATGTCTGAACATAGAGGCTGTGGCCTCACATGGATCAGTCATCAAAATAAAACAAGCCTTTAAATAATAATTTGTCTTAATAAAGTTACAGACAAATAAGCTCTTTAGCACACTGCTATTGGTTCTGCAAAACTGGAATGGTCTGGCTGGAGTTTGCATGGCATGATATCGGAGGTTTGGAAACTATTAATTACTCATGCCCTTCTCAGCCCATCCTAGGCTTTCACTTCAGGGAAATAACTATGAGGTATTAACTGGTTTATATGCTAGGATGCCTTTGTAGCACTGTTATGATGGCAAAGAACTGACAACCAGTTAACGGAGAGCAACTGGAGATGAAGTAGATTCTATCCACCCATATGTTTGGATACTTCACCTTAAAATAACGTTTTGGTGACATGAAAGATAATCACTATGTGTTGATAATAATGAAATCATCTCTCACAGCTTTCTATGTTCCCAAAGGTCTATTACAGGCACCGGGTGAGAAGGCTATAAAACAAATTGATAACGAGGGGTTTCCCTGAGTAGGGTAGTTACTAATGATTTTGTTGCTTCCTTTGGGGTTTTCTGTAATTCCACACTTCTAAATATCTACAGTAAGCAGGTTCTGTTTCTATAATCAGGAATACTATTTTAAAAATCATGCTTGAAATCAATAAGTCAAAAGTAGAGGTTACTTTTTTGTAGGAAAGACAGAACAGTACACAGCAGACCAGAAAATAGCCCACCATTTACTTTTGTCTCTTATTTTAAATGCAACTTACATGCTATTTTTTCTTAATATCTAAGATTCAATGGTTCTTATCATTGGTCAGAATGTTACCACCCCCTCCTTGATAAATCTTTACAATGATATGACCCTGAAGAACATGTTTATCATAAATATAATGGTTTTGAAATCCATTCCAAAAGCCAGTGAAGCCCTTTTCTTTCAAGTCTTCAGTTAGTCTGTGACATACGTGGGTATGATGGCTTAGAACAGCTGTTCTCAGCCTAACACAGGGGTTGGCTAAGACCATTGAAAAGCACAGATATTTACATTTTGAATCATTTACAGTTGTAAAATTGCACTTACGATGTAACAATGAAAATAATTTTATGGTTGGGGTTCAACACTATGAACCTTATTAAAGGGTAACAGCAGGAGGAAGGCTGAGAATGAGCACCTTAGATAAATATTTTAGTGAGACATGAGAGTAAGTCATAAATGACAGTCACTCATGCTTACATCCTGTGATGTTTGTGAGATAGACAGAGGTACAGGCCAGAAAACTGAGTCATGCAACACACAGAGCAGCTTACTGAGGGAATTGTCCCGGTTATGCTTAACAAGGTAGGAATTTATACTATCACATTCAATAAGAAAAGATTTAAATAAACTACAACACTTTTTCCCATTGAAAATATAAGTTACTACATGTGTGAAAGGTAGGGATGGAAGAAAACCAGCCATTGAGACCTGGAAATAACAGTTCAACTTTGAATATATGATCAAGAAAATAATATAAGGTTTAGAATATAACTTTGTGGCAAGAAGGTGAAATCAGAGACAAACTGCTCTGATGGACTCAGGTAAATAGGTGTGATTAGTCAAGAATGACTCCTCCCATCCAGAGTCCCACGAACAGTAAGAAACAGACATGAAGGTCTTTTCAGAGAATCAGTGAAACAAACAGCAAGCATCCGAGAGTGAGGACTGCAATGGCTTGCTACCCAGCCAAAGCCAAGGTGTACATGGGCATGCCCTTACTAAACTATTGCAAGTTGCTTTTTCTGCAAAGCAGAAATTAAAAGGAGGTAGCTAGACAGGCAGAGACAATATGTGAAAATGCAAACAAAATACAATAATAGAAAAAAAATGAAGAAGATTAGGGTAATTTTAATAGCAATCAAAAGCAAAAGGCAAAGGGCAATGCTTTTATTCTGAAGATTTCTAACTGTGGTGTTCTAACTTGGATTATTAAGGTGACGGGGTAACTTATTTCAGTGGCTAAAGGTATCTGAAGTCTACATTCCTCATTTATGTAGTTGCCCAGTTCAAGGGAGGGCTGAGGAGGGCTCTGAGACTCTTAGTCATTAAAGCACACAGGCTGTTAGAGACCCCAGCAAGCACAACACATGCCTTCTGGAGTGAACTTACGTGGAAATCCAATTGGCATAAAAAGAGACCATCTACTTGACAGGCATCCATCTGGCATATAATGTTGACTACCGATTTTCCTCCCTTCCCTTTTCCTTCTTTTCAGGGTTTTAATAGCCAGCCTGCCCTGGCTTTGAACTCCTAGTCCTCCTCCTCAGCCTTCTCAGTGCTGACATCTCAGGTGTGTCTTCTTTCTCCCAGCAACAGGTCTTTCCACATCCCTGTCGTAGAGAACCAATCACATGTGCCTTCCCGGATATAAGGCACCTGGAGACAGGAAGTCAGAGAAGACACACACACATGTCAAATTCATGTCATGGAAAGGAGAGTCACTCAGAGAAGCATTTCCTCATAGTAAGGAATTTAAAGTGTGTGAAGACATGGAAGAATGGGTTATCAGGATTGTGGCAGGAGGCATCTCCCTGTGACAGTTACATAACAGTGCAACAGGGCAGAAAGAACAATTACTTAGATTAGAGTGTGTATGTGAGCTGTGTGTGTGTGTGTGTGTGTGTGTACATGTGTGTGTGTGCATAAACATGTGAACACTCATGTATGTAAGAGTCTAGGAAGGATATAAAAAATATAAAATTGGTAATTATGTGATACATTTGGCCAGGTGGTCAGCAGTATAGTGGGCCCAGGGATATAGCTCAGAACAATTGTCTGACATGCATATGGTGGTCCACAGTTCAATCTCCCTGCAAAACACACACACACAGAGAGAGAGAGAAAGAGAGAGAGAGAGAGAGAAAGAGAGAGAGAGAGAGAGAGAGAGAGAGAGAGAGAGAGAGAGAGAGGGGTGGGAGAGAGAGCAAACTATTTCATATACATATTATATTAAAATTTCAAAGAAAAGTTAGAATTCTAAGCAAAGGAAAAATTTCTATGTTTATTAACTTTAAGAAATACTGAAAGCTTTACAGCAATGAAAGCATCCCTATTATAAAGCAACTCATCCATGAATGCTGGCTCCATAGTAATAATAAAATACTGAAAATCAGGATTTATAAGCAGAAACTGCTATATTGGGAAGCAAATGGGGATGGAACTCAAAGGTTTGGTGATACACATAGTGTCTGGGTGTTTGCTTACATGTATGCCTGTGTTCCACTGTGCCTATTGCCTAAGGAGGCCAGAAAAGGGAATTAGATTTCCTGGGACCGGAGTTACCGATGGTTGTGAGCCACAATGTGTGTGTGCTGGAATTAAGTCCAGGTCTTCTGGAAGAGCAGCCAGTGCTTTTCATCAACGAACTCTCATTCTATGCCTGGCTTAATGTAGTATTTCCATACTTGGAAATCAATAGGTAGTATGTAAACATTCAACAAATATCAGCCAAAGTCAGACAAAAATACCAAAGTAATTTTGGAAAACACTTGCCTGTGCATCAGAAGACTTTGGGAGGAATGATGGACAGTTACATGTGTTTGGGCTTATCTCCAGAAGCCAGGGAATTAGAGTATCCCAAGTTCTATTAACAGCTAAGAAGCAAACTCTTTTCAGGACTTGGCTCTTCCAATTTTCTAAACTGGTTTTATTATAATATTTCAAAACCCATTGGTGTTTTGGTAGAGGTAAATACAACTCTAGCCCATTTGCTCTATTGGAATTTTCTCTGCCTTACCTGGCAATAAAGGTAAGACTCCTGGGTGTTCTCTGAGTTATTTAGGAGTTAGACAGGCTGCCAAGTCAATAAAAAACAAAACAAAACAGAACAACCCCCACCCCCAAACAAAAGCCAAAACCAAAAAACCAAAAACCAAAACCCAGAAGCATCTTTCTGTTCTTGTTCCAAGGCCAATCTTTTCCTGTTCAGAAGTTGATACTGAGGTGAGGGGCTGTTAACCCATTACTGTTAAAGAGTAGCTTTTACATTGACAAAATGCCAGGGGTCACAGAAGAAATAATTCAGTGGCATCATTAGTACTGGCCCAGAAAACACAGACAGGAATTCAATGGCAGGCTGGAAGAATGTTTGCTAGCTGACTTCCTCTAAAGCATGGAGCTGGATGACATGGATTTGATGACACGGGTTAAATGGATACCCTGAAGAGAGGACTGAAGGCTACATACTAGTGAAGTTGTGTGTGTGTGTCTGTGTGTGTTACTGTTTTTAACTTAGATTTTTATTTAATTGATACAATTTTCAAAAAAGTTTTAAGGTTAGCATACAAAGTGATGGATTCAATTATGGTATTTTCATAAATATGTATTCTCTTTCGCTGATCTCTCTTGTACTCTTCCTTCACTGCCCGCTACCCCACCCATTTTGGTCCTTGCCCCTGAATAGTCTTGACTTAGATTCTTATGGACAATAGAGAAAGTGATGGTTCTTCTGAAAAATCCTTTACTCTTAAGGAAAACCTTGAGAAGAGGAAATTGAACACTTGGAGATCTTACCCAGGGTTTCTTGTCAGCCCACAAACCACCCTAGATTGAGCCTCAGACCCCCAGGGCAATGTTTAGAGAAGATGGCTTCCATGCTTTTGGAAGCTTTTCGTTTCTTTCTTAGCTCCCTCAGGTCTTCTCCGTGGGATTCAGGAGAGGTTGGAATTTCACTCATTTCTTGCCTGTGAGAGTAACGGAGGCTAGTGTGCATCCAGAGCAAAACGTTTACGGAAGATCTCCCATAGGTAAATCATCTCAATTCCCTGAGGAAAGAAAAAAATGCAAGAGTTTTGAACTACTCAGTAATTTAGGTTTGCTTTAGTTAACTACTGGCCAGCATGAGTGGTTGAGGACATGACTTCAGCAGAATGTTTGAAACCAAGGAAACTGAACAATGATGGGACAGTTTTGAGTTCACAGCTGGTTTAAATGTGTTCCTTGTGTACAGGTTGCACTGGCCCTTTTGATCTTAAATATTTAACTTCGATTTTCTCAGTGGCATGAAAGCAACACGGTAACCAACTGCCTCTGAAACACCCTGCCTACGTTTTATCGTGACTACAATGATGTGTATCTTACCTTTGATTCTCCATCTGAGAGAAAGACATACTGCAGTGATAGGAAACACAGAGAACATGAGAGACTCCTACCAGAGATGGACGGAAGAGCAGGCCCAAAGCCTAATTGACAAAATACTTGAGTCTCAACAAGGAAAAGAAAACTTCAGCTCTAATCTCTGCTTCTCCTATTACAGGGACCAGTCCAGGTCCCCCCAGTCTCCCACTCCTCCTTGCTTTGGTATGATGCTTGAACCCCACATGGGAGGCCTTCCCATGATGTCATTGATGGACCCTCCTCCTTCTGAGATGATGCCCTGGGTCCTGCTCCTGGAATGAGGTCACCACTGGGAGACTACATGCCCATGATGCCTGGGCCTCCATCATTCTTTGATGGTCCCACTGGGCCAGACTGACAAGTGCAGAAGGGATCTCTGTCAGTCTTGTCTTACTTGTTCTGTTTCACCAGGGGTCTCAGTGCTGAGTCTAAGCATTTTTTAGCTGCATGACAAGGAAGGCTTCCTTACTTCCTAGCAGAGAGAATAGTTTTGGAGGGGAGAAGCGGGATTTTATTTTTAAAAAAGTGCAGTTTTCACTTGTATAGTAAACTGTGGAGACAATAACTGTCAGCTATTTTAGTTAAAAAAAAATTAAAATTAAAAATGAATAAAAACTTAACTTCTACCATACTCAGTTTCTTGTAATGTTTCATTTTGATACATATAACAAGCAAAGAAGAGGATACATTTAATTGGAGAAAACATATATATATATATATATATGTATATATAAAATATAGAATATAATATATATGTGTATAAAACACATCACACACGCGCACACACACATAATAGGGTTTCTCCTCTTGAGTCAATAAGATTGGCAAACCCTCTCCTTTCTCAGCTGGGAATGAATGATCAATACTTACTCATCTGAGTCACACTCATGTGAATTTCTCTTAGAAGGAAGAGAATGAGCGAGTCTGTTCCAGTCTTTTCACACTGGACTTGGAGTCTGTCCATACTTGGTTGTATGGTTTCAATTGCCCTTTGGAAGCAGCAATGTGTATTTTCATAGTCCACAGACACAGACAGAGCTCCCACTCTTTGCTTTGTTAAAGGACAGTCTATGGGTCTCAGAGCAAGACTTGAGTGCATTGTGTGAATAAGACTGTCACTGGATGGGTCACGCTGCCTCCCCTAGACTCTCATACCAGGCCTGGTCAGAGGGAGGCAACTCTAGCCTTATCCCACCTCACCCTGAAGTTGCAAACATGACACTGCATACATTAGGATGAGTCATTTGATAAGGCTTAATTTTTAAAGGATTGAATATTGAAGAATCTTTCGTATTTAGGAATGAGTTATTTAAAATATAGATAAACTTTAAAATAAGCAATTATCGTTATTTTTTTTAAAGATGATTTCCAACCACAAATTTTGTTTACTTTGATTTTTAAAAGCTTTTTAGTGAGTACCACTTTGAAAGCATGTACGTATTTCCAAGGTGTGGGGGCAGGAAGCAGACAAACAAAATAAAAAATAAAAAAAAAAAATGAAAGCAAAATTTTTTCTACTTCTTCCTTTTCTTCTTTCTCTTCCCCTGTTCTCTTCTTTCTTCCTTCCTTCCTTCCTCACCTCCTTTATTTTTCTTCCTGTTTTTGCAGCAGTCTTGCTGTGTAGCCCAGGTTACCCTTTGCTTTATGGTCTTTCTAAGAGAAACTGTTTTTATTCACCTCATATAAACTAGACAGTTTCAAATCAAAGAAGTTAATTAATTCAAATCCGGCTTGCTGATCCATTGAGTTTATTGAGATACTTGCAGGAGCATGGATGTGTCATTATTTACTGCATCATGAGTGACTCAACAGCAACTGCATCCATGAAAATAATCCCCGCATCTTGAGTGAAAACTGCATCTCTGCAGCGTTTATGCAACTAGCAGGCAGCTACACCACAGCCTCCTCTCCTCAAATAACTGTCTTTTCCTTCTGTAACTACTAGCAGGGGCCATGTGAGTCTTGGAAGCTGTGTAATCTTCTTAAGCTTGTCAGTGTCTTATGATTTGTGAACTTCACAAGCCTCTTCCCTCACTGCATGATGGGAAGGTTTAATCTGTATGAAATAGCTACACAATATCCCCTCTTCTGTTCTTCTGTTCTTTCTATCTCTGTCATGTTCTCTGAGCTTTGGGAGGGATGATATGATACATCATATTTCCTTTCAGGGTTGTACATTGAACTATTCTGCAAAACCCACTTATCCTCAGTAGTTTGATGAGTTGTAAGTCTCACAGTAACAGAGCTAACTGCAGAAAGAAGCTTCCTAGACCAAGAGAGATAGCAGTAGTAATCTACTGGAGTAAATACAAGCATTCACGGGCAAATTGTTTGACAAGCATATTAGATAACAAAACAATAGTAATAGCTTCCCACTAAATCCTGTGGCCACTCGTACCCTAGACTTATGCCTTGGTAGGGAACCAAACATGGGTTCTCTTCTGTAGAACAGGTTTTATATCTGATTGGAAAGTGGCTGATTATACCTATATAATTGTACCAGTATCACATAAAGAACACCTGCAGCCCAATATTTTGTAGTATAACATGCACTCAATAGCCAAGCAGGATCATTGATAAAACCTGTTACCTAGCAGTCCATATAGTGCTACTCAAAACTTTGAAACGTAACAAGAGGAGAGGAAGCTTCCACCTCAGTTCCAACTTGATCTTTTCATGTCCTGCAACTAAAGTGTGCAGCATCTGTCTGTAGCAGTAGGGAACTAACATCCAGTTCGTGACTGTCACAAAGATTGTGTTAATAGTGTATATTGTGTGTGTGATCTTCTTGGTCAACAATTTGAAAGGATGAGATCGCTTATACAAACATTTCAGCTCTGACACTTGTTCTTCTAGATGCTTTTCCAAACCTGTAAGACACCCAAGAGTTATCATTATTTAATGGAGCCTTTTCCTTTCTTTCTTTTTTTTTTTTTTTTTCAAATTCCTTAGTGTCCGTTCCAAGCAAGTGACAATTGGTCTTAGAATTCAGTGGCTGAGGAGTTTAAAGAAATAGAAGGCCTGATAAAGCCTGGGATAAAAAAGCTCAGCACTGATACCAATTGTTCTGTGAGAAAAGAACAGTAGGAATAGCAACACGGATGGGAGGCCAAGGGGCCCTTTATTTAGCTCTCCGTAATACATAATCATTTGTCATGAGTGATTATACCTTCTCATTCTGCAGCACTACACTCGGGCTGATGTGAATTTCCCTCTTATCACAGGCTCAGTGGTGGCTGGCTCACATCATTCTGCCCAGTCCTAGGGCAAGGGATACCAGATTGTACTCTCATCTCCCAGGCCCATCACTTGAGCCAACTCTCAGGTCTCACATGGTGTGGACCAGCACCTCAGCCACCCTAGCTGCTGAAAGGGTGAATAATCTGCATCCCCAGTATACTTTCCTGTAAGGGAGAAGGGTACATAGCATATTCTTGGGGCTTAATTGCCCTTCCTAGAAGAAGGCCAATCCTTTACATCTTTAACATTGTCTCCATAGATCTATTTCAGAACTGCCCATTGCTCTGGTGCTTTTAGATACCCACATGCATCATGACACACCTGACACCATAAAGAGGATTACCCTAACCTTTCTGTCTTATAGACATTTTACCCCTTTTAGTAAATTGTTGTTCAGGCGTTAATGCTTCCCAGATGCTCACAGACACTAAACGTTTCTTTTATTCTAGGGAACTCATTTCAACTTGACAAAAATCTTGTCACATTTACTGCCAAGTGGCCTGGTTAGACATTGTTGTCTCTTTGTCCCTTTTTCCTTAACTTAAACTTAAAAACCCAATCTACCTTCTAGTCTAAACCACCCAGAACCTCCAACATGCTCATGTGCTCACCCATACATACATATATAGTCACACATGTACACGTACACACACATAAACTCACATACACCCAAACAAACACACATAAACACACAAACAGGCACATGTGCCAACACACACACACTATTTGGTTTGAGAAGTGGTGGTACTTATTTCTACCACAATTAAATATTTTTAGTAAACGTTACATATCACTATATGATTTTTTGTAATACAAGTTGTACCTTTGAGCTTTCTCTCTACTGGTTTTTAAAATAATACAGCTTGAGGCCTTTGTCTTACATAAGACATTGTATTATTCATTTCTGTTTCAAAAGCTTCCCTTTTACAAGATAAATAAGGTTAGCACTCCTAAGTGGCTGATGATACACAATTTATCAGCCTTAGCACTAGATTTGAGAGAAGAAATAAGTTCCAGTTCTGTTTGGCCTTGAAAACTGGAAAAAAAAATTTGAGATTTAAAACAGGAAGTATATAGTATGGGAGCTAAATAAAAGTTTGAGTGAGAAATAGAAAGGAGACGAATTTGACTCAAGGGCATAGTTTAAATTGAGGATTATAGCTAGATAAACATCTACCAATAGTTATCCGTTGCTGGGTAACAGCTTAAAAGAGCATCGTTTATTAGTTCACAGTTGCTTTGGGTAAAGTTCTAAAGTTCAATTTAGCTGATATGGCTCCTTGCACATTTTAAAAGGTCGCTATTGGTGCTAACTAGAACTCATCAGAAGCTTGGCTGGTGAAGGGTCAGTTTCTAAATCCAAGTGGGAGATGATAGGATTTGGATCCTTTATGCATTGTTAGATTGAGAGGCTCAGTTCCTATCCCTTAGCGATCTGCCATTTAGCCTATTTAAACATGGCTACCAGTATGCTAGAGCTAAGAATCGCTGAGAAAAAAGACTTTAAAATTTTATGGCACATAGCTGTATACAGCGCATCTTGTTAGCTGTATTCTATTGGCATGACACAAGCCAGAGCTCTCACCTACACTTAAGGTCTGGGCTTGCATGGGGCATAGGCAGAGACAGTGATTAAGAGGAAAACTTTAGAGTCAGCTCACCCTAAGTATCAAAGAAAAAAATTATGTCAGAAACAAATAAGGGCTGTTTTCCCACTGACGAAATGGGTAAACTTGGGTATCTTTACTTTGAATGAAAGCTATTTTTCTTAGTGATTTCCAACTTGACCAATTCCTTACTGATTTCTCAGTTTGACCCTGGAATCTACTGCTTCCCACAACCCTCAACGCTTTTAGAATACTCCGCTTCTTCAGGAAAGGATCTCAGAGTTTGGGTCCCACAAAGGTTTTGCAGATCTTCAGTCAAGTCTGGCAGAAACAGCAAAAGTTTGCCAATCAGAACTCAAGGTACTGTTTTAGAACCTTCATGGATTCTTTCATTTTTATCCTTATTCAACAGGAGAAGAGTCCTCAGAATAACTCTAATCATCTGCGACGTTTCTAAAGAGTCAGGATCCTGCATAGTTAAATGGGACTGGGCATCTGAAGGAGTCCTTCAGCAAGCTGAGGGGTTTAGAGCATTATGATTCTGCTAGAGCGATGTGATGCTTTAGTAACAGGGAAACCCTGCCTCTGGAAAGGAAGGATCTTTACAAATCGGATCACTTCTGTCTGTATTCTTCATTCCTCTACCTCATCAGCACAAATCTGACAAAAGGCTTTGAAATCCACATGGGATGATGATGGGAAAGAAGCTTAGGCCAATCTAATCAAGCATTCTTGTCTGCTAACTTCAAAGAGAAGCCAAGCCTTGGGGAACATGTGTATAGATTTAGCAAGCTGGAGGCTTAAGCTGTTTTCTGACAGGTTTTCTGACTGTGTAGCATCTTGAAGTGTTAGGAGCTTCTAATAAAGCCATAAGAAGCCTCAAGGGTTGGGGTGCTGGATAAGTACTACCTTACTAATCACTGACTAAATTCGGGATGTTAGCAGTAGTCAAATTAAGTTGATAGATAATCTGAAAACTCTGTGTGAAGTGTTTGCTGTTCAAGTAATGATCTGAATATGTCTTCATTGTCTTGAACCAATCAATCATTGTATCCTTATCTTTAATTGTTTTACGTGTATATGTGCATGTGTGTGTATACATATATGTATATGTGTGTGAAACCCAGAGGTAAGCTTCTCATGCTGTTCCTCAGAAGGCATCACTGTGGCTTTTTGTAGACAGGGTCTTTGGCTAGAACTTGGGGCTCACAGATTAAGGCTAAGCAGGCTGGTCAGCTAGCCTTAGGAATCTGCCTATCTCTGCCTGTCCAACAGTAGGATTACAAGCACAGGCTAACATGTCTAATATTTTCACTTGGGTTCTGGGGACCAAACTCTGTTCCTCATGTTTGCATATTAAACACCTTACCAACTAAGCCAGCTCACTGGTCCTTTGATTCTTAAATAGAGTGAAAAGTTAGGTGGCAAACCTAAGGAGCCATGGCACATGTGAATGATAATGTAGACATTGCTGTTCAGTCTTCCAATTTTAACAGTTCATCGTTCCCTCTCTCAGAGTCAAAAAAATATATTTTTTTAAAAAATGTGTGCACACTCAGAAGCCAACAAAAAGAACATGACTATATTTAACCTACAAAGCCAACTTTGGAGCCAGATTTCTAATTGCATGCCCACCGTGTCAAAGCTCTTAGCTCCCAGTCCAATTTATATATCATTGACTTCATATAAAAATCACTTTATAGGAACGTGAGGACTGCACCCAAGAGCAAAGAGCTTCCGTTAACACATTGTATTCTCACCTATACATTAGGTTTTAGCCTTATAGTTTGTAACTTCTTTCAAAGGTCAGAATCTATAGTCAGGGTCATCAAGACATTACTGAATCGAACATAGCAATGTTTACTTTTATTGCATAAGAGTTGCCTGGATATGGTATGATTTTGGGCAAGATGCACATCACCTTGGTAGGCAGAAGCCAAGTTGTCAGTGAAATTATTCCAACTGATATAGGGGAGAGAGAGCTGGTTCTAGTACCTCTTAGAAAAAATTCAAGGGGTAAATCCAACTCAAGTTGTCCTCCCAGTAATTGCAAGCTTTACTTATGTTTCCTCTTTAAATGTCTTTATGTATCAAGAGAGTAATGTGTTATCAGTCAAGAATAATTCATAGTTAACAAATGCTCACAGACTCATTAGCAAGTACAAGTTTGCAAGGTTGTCAGTAAAGTATCACCTCTACCCCTTTTAAACAGTGTGGTTACTATTACCATACAGTGAGTCGCTTCTTTCCTTAGGCTTTCAGTATTAAGCAGAGATGATGCTGATGTCATCATCATTTTAGACATGCCAGGACACCGCCACTGAGTGAGAGCTTGGCAGTCCTAGGAGGATTAGAGAGGATTCAGCATCTAGTCATTACAATCCAGGTTTCCGTCTCTCCCTTTGGTATGTTATCACTGAGTGTTACATAGTTTTATTGAAGGCTTGCTTCACTCTTAGGGTCCCAGATCCTCACCTTACTTCATCTGGGTGATTGTACACTAGAACTGAGGTAGGACAGCATGAGCAACACCGCCCCAGGGCTGCTGCATGTGGCTGTGTGTTAGCCAACTCTAAGGTACCAGTCACATCCAAGGTGTGGGAGCCATTCACATTTATCATGAAACTAATTGAACAGATCAAATCAAGTGGTGAAGAAGAGGTGCTGATTAAAATCTCTACAAGAACAAGACTAGGAGCTTCGACTGGAGACCAAATTCTCAGAAAAAAATACACAGGAGATAACAAGGAAGGCCAGCTTGTCTTTTTAACTCATGTTTCATTCATGAAGGAGTTGGCTCAGGAGTCTAAACCATTTATACAGAAGGACGAAAAGACAGCTGATAAAATATTACATGTGGACCCAGCTATACCACTCCTGGGCATATACCCAGAAGATGCTCTAACATATAACAAGGACATATGCTCCACTATGTTCATAGCAGCTTTACTTATAATAGCCAGAAACTGGAAAGAACCCAGATGCCCTTCAACAGAGAAATGGATACAAAAAATGTGGTACATTTACACAATGGAATATTACTCAGCTATTAAAAACAATGAATTCGATAAATACTTATGTAAATGGATGGAACTAGAAAATATCATCCTGAGTGAAGTAACCCAATCACAGAAGAACATACATGGTATTCACTCACTGATTATTGGATTTTAGCCCAGAAGCTTGAAATACCCGAGATTCAACTCATAGACCACATAAAGTTCATGAAGAATGATGACCAAGTGGGGGGGGGGGCTTCAGTCCTTCTTAGAAGGAGTAACAAAATACTCAAGGGAGCAAATATGGAGACAAAGTACAGGACAGAAACTGAAGGAGGGGCCGTTTGCAGACCATTCCACCAGGGTATCCATCCCATGTACAGTCACCAAAGGTAGACGTTGATGTGGATGTCAGGAAGTACATGCTGACAGGAGCCTGATACAGCTGTCTCCTTAGAGGTCTGCAAGAGTCTGACATATTCAGAGGCAGATGCTCACAGCTAACCATTAAACTGATCATGGGGTTCCCAACAGAGAAGATAGAGTGAAGACTGAAGGAGTTGAGAGGATTCGTGACACAATGAGGAAAGCAACAATATCAACCAACCAGAGCCCCCAGGGTCTAAACCACCAGCCTGGGAGCGCTTAGGGAGGGACCCATGGCTCTCGCTATATATGCAAGGGAGCTATTTATAAGTGGGAGAAGAGATCCTTGGTCCCATGAAGGCTGGATGTCATAGGGCAGGGATATTCGAGGGTGGGGAGGTGAGGTACGGGGGAGGGTGGGTGGGGATACACCATCATAGAGGCAAGAGGAGGGGGGAAGGGATAGGGAGTTCCTGGGAGGGAGGGGGAAAGGGGTAAGGGGAAAACATCTGAAATGTAAATAAAATTTCCAATAAAAAAATATTACATGTGATATCACATCCCTGTGAATGTGGGCATCTGCAGTGCCCTTCTCTTCTAAACATCTAGAACTAGAAAATAAATCTAGATGGCTTAAATTCATTGCCAAGCAATTGGAATTGTAACTGTGGAATTCTTTCTATCCAAAGTTTACAGGTGACTGAAGAACCTGGTTCTACATTTCATAGCATATTGGAAGAACTTGTCCAAGAGACACTCCATTACCCCCATCTGTTTTATCTCAACAAGAAGGACGTTTTTGACATTTGTCTTATTATTTTTGAGAATTTCATATATAAAGGCTGTACTTACATCCTTGCCTTTCCATACTCCCTTCATTCTAACTCTCCCATCCCTCTTAACTTCATGACCTCTCTTCAATTGTTCACACAAACACACACACACACAAACACACTGTATCATATATATATATATATATATATATATATATATAATATATATATATATATATATATATATATAAAAACATGTATAGAGAAGATGAGCCCTTGAGTTTGGATAACCTATCGTGGGTTTGTTTGAGGAGATGTCTAATTTTTTTTTTTTTTTTTTTAGTAACTGTTAGTTATAATTCTTTGTCTGGGGTAGGGTCTTGTGAGAACTGGGATAGTATGTCAGTTGGTGTTGTCATTGTGCAGGTCTTATTCAGATGACTATATTGTTAAGATTTCACAAGTGCAACTCCACAAACTCAAACCAAGTCAAAATTAGAAATGTGCCTATTAAAAAGGGAGTAATAGTTTAAATTATTTTAGTTAGCATCATAAATGTTAGTTTAACTGAAGCTTAGCTAACAGAAGTTTTGAGTGAAAATTGAGCTTGAAGTTGTTAATCAACAAACCAAGGAAAGCCTAATGTTATCAAGGATAGAAGTTCCAAGATGGGTGAAAAGAAACGAGTTCTGCTTGCTAAAGGCAGTAATTAAAGGCAAAACAAAAGAGAGCTTTCATGAATGATTCTCCAAACTTTTATGAAATGTCTCTTCTCCAATTACGTTTTCAATTGATTTGTATCTTGTGTACAAAAGATTTCAAGTATTTCTCAATGGCCCCTCCATCTCTCATTTTTCATGCCTATGACTTTAATATCTTACCGGCTTCCCATTGAATCTTTAGAACTAAGCTTTTTCTACTCATTGAGGCATTCTGGTGACATCTGCCAAGTCAAGTCTCTCCTTTTATTCCTGAACACAGTTGCAACCTCTGACCAACTTGTCTACACAGTCCACAACTGCAAAGTTTTAGCTATCTTCACAATTCTGTCTAATTTCCCTCAACTTTCTGGATTCTTCTAATCTCTCTCATTGTGTTCTATCTCCATACCTGTACATTCCTGACATTAGCGTCATTACCTTTTCCACATTCTCCAAGATTTCTTTTCTTCATGCTCTCTCTTCTCTCTGCTGCTTGTCCTATCAACACAGGGTTTAGCTGCATGACCACCCACTTGCTTGGATTCGATCCTCTATTCTATCTCATGTGTATCTTCACTTCACCTTTGCCCCCTTTTCTCTATGTAGGTATAGAGCCTTAGGCATCTTGCCTTTAGTCTGCTGTCATCTCATCAGCTGTGCTTAAGTAACAGGTGCCAATTTCATTAAATAAGAAATGGAATACTTTGTAGTAGCTTCCAGTAACAGGTCACATTACATTTAAACAGCTTTGCAAGAGCTTTATCCTCTTACTTCTGCCCCCACCCCCTTTTTTTTTCACCTTATCGCTCCCCGTTCTTTGTAGGGTCATTATCTTGGTTCTCCCAGATAGTGTTGGTTTATGTCTGGTTCTAATGAATTTTTCACTGTGTCACTTTTATTCCCTGTAATTCTATTTAAATAGTAAGTCACTTGCTTCATCTAAAACCTTAGTCATGACTGTGTCTGGTATCCTGGGTGAGCTTATTATCCTCTGTAGATGAACCATCCTCCTGCTTGTCAATATTGACACACAGGATGTTTCCTGTGAATTCCTTCCTTCCCCCATCATGGTCCTTTTTCTCACAATTCTTGTGTCTATTACACTTGTGCTCCATGTCATACAAAAAGTCTTTCCATTTTCCTCTGGTCAGCAGACTCGTTCTATAAACCATACCTGTTTAATTTCCTGTGGTCCAGTTGATCCAAGCATGTCTTACAGCTATGATATTTGTCTTAGTCGTTTTTTCTATTTCTGTGAAGAGATGCTATGATCAAGGCTTCTCTTATAAAAATCATTTAATTGGGGGCTTGCTTATAGTTTGAAGAGTTTAATCCATTATCATCATGGCAGTAAGTATGGAGTTGGAGCAGTAGCCAAGATTTTGAGAATTTTATATCTTGATCTGCAGACAGCAGAGAGAGAGAGAGAGAGAGAGAGAGAGAGAGAGAGAGAGAGAGAGAGAGAGAGAGACTAGCCTGGGCCTGGTATGGGTTTTTGAAACATCAAAGCACATTCCCATTGACATACTTCCTCCAAAAATGCTGAAACAATTCCCTTCCCAAAACAGTTCCACCAACTGGGGACAAAGTATTCAAATATATGAAGCAATGCGGCCATTCTTATTCTAAGCACCACAAGGTTGTTTTACCTTCTATTCTAATAAATACGACAACATAATATACAGGACTAAGTTTTGTGTGTATGCATGTGTATGTAGTGACTGCCTGTGCAGATTTGTGTACTCTCCTGTGCATGGGTACACATTTTATTTGTGTGTGTGTGTGTGTGTGTGTGTGTGTGTGTGCACCTGCATGTGCATGGAGGTCTAGCGGTCTCAAATCGACATCAGGGGTGTTCTCCTTTCCCTCTCCACTTTAATCTTAAGTCTGACTTTCTTGTTGAACCAGGATCTCCCTAATTCCAGCTAGCCTAGATACACAGCTTGCTCCAGGAATTCCCTGTCTTTGCCTCCTGAATGCTGGGATTCCAGGTGGCCACCATACTTGCCTAGCATTTACATGGGTCCTGAGGATGTGAGCTGCAGACCTTTGTGTGAAAAGCACTGTGTTCACCGAACTCTCTCCCTAGCCACAGAGGCCCAATTTTTAAATCAAGGCTTTGGTCACTATCTGTTTATGATTCAAAACTGTTATTTTTGTATGTATGACTCTCAAATTGTTAAATCGTTCTTAGATATCAAAAACAGTGGATAGAAATAGTTTAATGACAACAGACAGAATTAAAAAATTGATTTTATTTATTTTACTTTTGATCGAATGTTACAAACATTTAGAAGATGTTTGCAATATTTCCCGTTTTAAATAATGTCCAGTTGAACTTGTTGATATCCTTCCTTGGAGAAAGAGGCTGGCATCATTTATAGAAAAGTCTCATTATCCATATAAAACATTTGGAAATAAAACGGCCCTTTTGTCATCTCTAGTAAGCAAGCAAGCAATGATGAAATTTTTCTTCATAAAAATCTTGTCTTTTCCTCCTTTAGTTCTTTCCTATCGGCTTGAAGGTCAAACAGGATCTGGAGGCATTCCTGTCTCTCTTGGGTGTATGCCTTTTTAAAATTCCCTGACAGTGAAGTATTTAGCAGGCTCTGATAGATTTATTAGTAACCGCAAAGTATTTCCATGGAATTCAGGCAGATGTGAGTTCCTGGTAGGAAGGAACAGTTGGCTGGAAGCAACAATTTCTGGATCTTCTCTAATTCCCCGAGGAATTCTGCTGCGTGCTGATGGCAGCGGCTGGGAGCAGACAGCTGAGGGCTGAGCAGGGTGAACTGATTTTCTCACAGCCTTCAAGAATTGGTAGTTGGTGCAAGAATGTAAACATCCATACAGTAAAAGCACATCAAAGGGAGCACAAGTCCTTACAGTTAATAAACCAGCAAACTCAAACAAAACCACACAGCTATGTGCATGCTGATAAGAAAGAAAGAACCCCAAATACACCTCTCTCTCTCTCTCTCTCTCTCTCTCTCTCTCTCTCTCTCTCTCTCTCTTCTCTCTCTCTCTCTCTCTCTCTCTAAAGGAAGGAATACTAAAACAAGGGTATTAAAAATAATAAGATCTCTTTAAATTCTGTATAATAGAAAAAAAAAAGAGATAATGCCAAATCAAAGGTGAAGGCGCTGAATTGACAGAGAGCACTCACCAGAGTCACAGTCAGAAGTGTGGACATGGCTTCCCGTCTGTTGTCTGGAGAACCACCTCACTGTCCTGCGTTTTAATGATTTTCTAGAACCTTCCATCCTTCTCTTTATGCAGGCCATTGTAGAAAGCTTCGAGTTTTCTGTTACTTGTTTCGTCCGTGCTCCAGCTATGGTTACATGTTGTTAGTTGTTAGCATTCCTTCCTATGGAAGCATGGTCTCAGCAGAAGGCTTTTAACATCAATTTATTTTTCATTTTATGAAGGTGATAATTAATAACTAGCCATCAATATTAGATGATTTCTGGAGCTGAGGAAAGAATTTACTTTTCCTTCTTGGGTTCTCCAGCATTGTTGCTGGGCTTTTATGGGCATTAATTTCGGTTATTTATTTATTTTTTTCTTCCTCTGGTTGTGGTTACAATGCAGAGACACTATTTCCTAAATCTTATCACATATTTAATAAAAGCCTTGATATCTGGGCTATAACACTATGGTTAAGTCTAAATATCTGGGCAAAGAAATCCAAATATCTAGTATTTATTTATTTATTTATTTACATTTCTCTACTTCTCTATGCACTTATTTTAGTTATATTTGTAGGCTCAGACATGGCACAGCATGGGGGAGATGGGAGGACAATTCTGGGACCTACTGTATCATTTCACCACGGAGGTCCTGGGATTTGAACTCAGATTGTCTGGTTTGGCAATAGGTGCCTTTATCCACTGAGCTGACTGGCCAGATGAGATGGTTATTTTCAAATGTGGATGCATAAAGGGTGTTTGAGTCTAGTTTTGTTTTACTGAAATTAAAAATATATTGGGCTATACAAGTTTTGACAGACATATATTGTAGCATTTTGAATGAGAATGTCCCTTGTGGGCTCCTATATTTGAATGCTTGGTTTCTAGTTGGTGGGACTGTTTTGGGTAGGATTAGGAGGTACGGCCTTATTGGAGGAGGTGTGTTCCTGGGGTGGGCTTTGAGTCTAAAGCTCATACCAGGCCTAGTCTTGTTCTTTCTACTCCAACTTGTTCATAAGCTGTAAGCTCTTAGCTACTGGTCCAGTGCCATTCCTGACTCCCTCTGTAATGGTTGTGGATTTACTCCCTGAAACTGTAAGCATCAAGCCCTAATAAATGCTTTCTTCTATAAGTTGTGTAGCTCATGGTATTTTTTTCCACAGAAATAAAACAGTGACTAAGATATACGTGCTTGTGAAAACATCATCACAATAAAATAATGGGGCTATCTATGTATCCTCTCATGCCTTTCCCTAGTCTCCCTAGTCTTTTCTTCCTATGCTTGCCTGGCAGCCTAGGCTGCCACCCATCTGTCTTCTTTCTCTTTCTTTTCTAGTGTGAGCAGTGCTGAGGATGAACCTCGGGGCCTCACGCATGCTCACAAGCACTCACTGCTGAGCTACACTCCCTTGCCTGTGTCTCTCTGCTTCTCAGTTACTGTAGATCAGCCTGCATTTTCTGGACCTATAAATAAATACAGTTCCCACTCTATACAGTTTAGCTCCTTAAAAGAAAAGAATAAGATTATATGTGTCAATCTCTTAAAAATAATTTCTAAGCCATGTCTTATTCTATTTAAAAACCTATGTTGTAGGAATGCATTTGTTCTATTAAAAACCTGTAATGTAGGAATGCATTGGTTGGTGGGCGCCAGAATTGTGTCTATAACAAATAAAAGCGTAGTAAGCACTCATGTGCAGATCTTTGTTTAGAATGCTTTTATCCTTCTTTGGTAAATGTATAGGAATGGAATGCGTGGATCATACGTAAAGCTAGGCTTAGGAATGTGATAAAACATTTTGTAAAGTAGCTGAACCCTTTGACTTTCTCATTGGCATTGAATAAGAATCCAGTTCCTTTGTATCCTTGGTAAAATGTGGTAGGCTGTGTGTGTATGTGTGTGTGTGTGTGTGTAGGTGATTGCCTGATATATTTGCAAAGAACAGAGGGGGATATCAGATATTCTCTATAGCATTTTCTTTTCTTTGCAGTTCCTCTGACAAAACATCCTGCCCTGAAAAAAAGGAATTTAGAGGAAAAAAGTGTTTATTGTAGACCACAGTTCCAGGTTACAGTCAATTAAATATGGGACTAAGCATTATTAATAACCCATACTACAAGTGTCAGGGACACTGTATTAGCAGGCAAAATAGAAGAACCATACATCAGGCTCACAGACCACCTATGAGTGTGTTTCAAACCTCAATATTAATTAGAATTATTGGAGAAGTGCAATCTTTGAGCCATATGCTATTTCTGGTTCTTTACCAGTGTTAATTTGTGTTGTGATAAATGCAGTTCGTGAGCTGTTACCATTAGAGGAAGCTGGATGAATAATATGCAGAAAATGTTCATTTCTGTAGTTTGTCTAAAGGTCTAAATTTATTTCAAGATGAAAAGCTCTTAATAATAAGAATGTTTGAGCAACTAGATTAGATTTTATGAGGTTAGGGCTTGGAGTTTTATTAGATTTTTTTTGAGATGGAGAACCTCTGGTTTTGCTTACTCAAATAGTAATGCAAGGAAGCACCCAAAATGCCAAGTACCAAATCCTTTTAAATGAGCAACACATGCTTGTATACTTTCTAAGACTCCAGACACAATGTGTTCATGAAGACAAGGAATGGTGCAATCAAATGTGTATTGAGAGTCTTGTAGAATCTAGTATTTTAAGACATAAAGAAGACAGAAGTGCCATTTCTGCTTCTATTGGATTTAGAATTCAGAGGGAAGGGATGAGCAAATGTAGAAGTTGGCAAAATTGTATTATTTGAGCTACACGAGGAATAAGTGGGACAAAAGAGATGGTGTGGGGCTCATTTTGGGTAGAAGTGAGGTTCTGAAGTACCCCAACTAGTAGTTGCTCCAGTGAAACATTTGTTCAAACATTCCTTAGCATATGTGGGAGATAGTTCCAGAAGCTCACCTGTGGTTGAAGCTCAGGTCTAAAGAAAATGGCATAGTTTTTACAGGTAACCTCAACCCATCTTCTGACAGTGCATGTTGGAATATCTTAGGTTATCTGTAATCACTAACAAAATACGTGTTATGTAAATAGCTGTTATATAGTATAGTTTAGGAAATAATCGCAAGAGAACTTACAGTACACGTGGGACCTCCTTTGTTTCCAAGCACATTTAGTCCGCAGTTGGTAGAATCTGCTGATGTGAAACCCACAGGTGTGAGAAGGCAGTTGTGTCCACCTTGTTGAGAATAACTTAGGTGTCTTACCCACATGGAGAAAAAGCTTTGATTAGTTAGTTTCTCCTCTAACCTTCCATGTACAAATGACAGGCAAGTACTTTATCTATTGTAAAAGGATGGAGATGTCTTTAAATAACCCCACATCCTCAGGAGCTTAAAGGCTTGTTATTGTGCGGTTCGTGGAATGAGAATCTTTTTGGGAAATTTGTACAATGGGTGGTGTCAGTGTTCTAATTGCTGCACAGCTGAGACACCGGTTCATTAGTTGAATTATTCATAGAAATCTTTCAGTCTCTGTGGAACATGTTGAGCTCCAAAACCTTCAAATTTTGATTTTATGCCATTTAGGTGAAAATATTCAAAGCATCTTGATAACCCAAAGTGTTTGCTTTAAACAAAATTAAATAACTTAATCTTGTATATTTCTAAATAAAATACTTTGTATTTCACTCTGGAATCTTAAAGAATGATATTGTTCCCAAAGGTTCCTACATTGTGTGAGAATTCATGTGCTGAGTGGTAGAGGAATTGCTTCATTAGGACAAGGGAATCACAGTTCTTTGGCTTTCTGCTGTAACATAGGATCTGTGTCTTTTCCTGGGTAGTATGGGCCTAGTAGCTTAGCACCAGCAAATATATGAAAGCCCCTGTGCTTCCTGAGGGCAGTTCAAAAGCAAACCATGCCACTTCCTCCTGGGTTGCCTTTAGGAAGAAAGTATCTCTCAAATAAACCTGTAGCAAGACCACCACACAGGAGAGTCCATGAGTGGGTGCTCCAGTCTACCTCAACTGAAAGCCCAGCCACTCAATTCAGTAAGGTTTTAGTTCACAATAGCCAGTGTGCATATCTCACTGTGGTATTTTGAGGAATCCCAAGTAATGATTTCTCAGCAAGCACTTGCATTTTGGGTTCAGGCACAGAGAGGGGAAAATGCCATTAAAAGATACTGCACTTACCCTAAGTGTGGGAGTACTCATCCCTTGGTGGTACTCACCAACTTCCTAACTGTACTGAAGACTGGCTCAACTAGAGGGAAATCATATCTGGTACTGGAAACTTGGTGATAGTGAAGTCATAGTTATTGGAGGAGAATCATCTACAACTTCTAATGTATTAAACAAACATTTACTAAAGACAATGTATAAACATTTGTTCTTATATACACTGATAAATGTAGTTTTCCCTCAGCAGGGAAACATCTATTTGGAACAAACAGAGACCACTACAGAAAACCAGAACCAAGCAAAGTGCAGATGTGTGGAGCCCACTCCTAAATGGATACATTTTCAAAACATTTCCAGTCCTAAGGCTCAAGAAACACTGCAGAAAAGGGGATAGAAAGATTGTAAGACCATCTTTATGTTTAAGTTTTGAGATTATAAATATATAATTACATTTCTTCCTTTTCTTTCCTCTCTCCAAACCCTCCCATATACCGATCCTAGTTGAGGGTTTCTGTTTCTGTGAAGAGGCACCACGATCACAGCAACACTTAGAAAAGAAAACGTTTCCTTTTCCCTGTTTCCTCCAGAGGATCATGGAGCCTTCAGGGAAATTGTGTCGCCTAGCAACATCAGAAGCTACACCTGTAAAAATCTCACCAACATCACTGATCAAATGTAAGCTGAACAAGGATGGAAACAACGGACATGTCAAACTGGATGGAGAAAAGTCTATGATATTTCAACCATACACAAAGAATTACAGGCAGCTGAAGAAACTGGGAGTTGGAGAGATGCTCTTTTCTAGAAAAGAACACGGTGCCAAATGTTCAGCCGTGAAGCCATGCATACAAGTAACATTATATGGAATGTATATGTATGTATGTATGTATGTATGTATGTATATATGTATGTGGGTGCAATATTTCAGAATATATGAATATGTATGTATGTATGTATGTATGTATGTATATGTATATGATAACTATTCTAGGTCAACTTGACTACATCTGGAATTAACTAAAACTTGAAAATAGAGGGACACCCCTGTGGGGTATTTTTGCTTAATTTGAAGTGGGAAGGATCCACTTCTAATCTGGATATTTGAGGTAGGAAAATACACTTTTATTCTAGATCTTTTGGACCTGGACAACCCACCTCTAATCTGCACCATACTTTCTGCTGGAAACATGTATAAGGACATGAAAGAGAGAAGCTCTGTGTTTTTTACCCATTTTGCTCTTGCTTCACGAGCAAATATTTTCCTTCGCTGGTGTTAAAGTCCCTTTCTTTGGGAGTCTAGTGTGAACTCAAAATCAGCTGAGACATCCAGCCTTGTGGACTGAACAACTACTGAATTCTTGGACTGTCTGTTCGTAGGCAGCCATTGTTGGATTAGCTGGACCACAAACTGTAATTTTAATAAATCCCATATATATGTATATATACATATATATTATACACACAAGAGACATATATATATATATATATATATATTTATTTATTGCACACACACATATAATATACATGTGATATATAAGTTCTGTTACTCTAGAGATCCCTAATACTATATATATATACATATGCATGTATATATATAATCTCACATGTATATTATATATATATGTGTATGCAATAAAAATTATTTTAAAAAAGGCAATAAATCTAAAGGAGAGAGGGGGAGGGGTATTACAGTGGTTTGAATAGGAATGGCCCTCATAGACTCGTGCATTTGAATGTTGACTCATTGGGAAGTGGCACTACTAGGAGTTATGGCCTTGTTGGAGTGGGTGTGGCCTTGTTAGAGGAAGTGTGTCACTGTAGGGGTGGGCTTTGAGGTCTCCTATGGTTGATTAGACCACAGAGTGTGGCAGTCTCTTTCTGCTGGCCATGGATCAAGATGTAAAACTCTCAGCTCCTTCTCCAATACTATGTCTTTCTGCATGGTGTCATGTTTTCCTTCAATGAAAATAATGGACTAAACTTCTAAACCTGTAAGCCAGCCCCAAATAAACGTTTTCTTTTATAAGTGTTGCTGTGATCGTGGTGCCTCTTCACAGAAATAGAAACCCTCAACCAGGGTAGGTATATGGGAGGGTTTGGAGAGAGGAAAGAAAAGGAAGAAATGTAATTATATTATAATCTCAAAACTTAAACATAAAATGGGGAGAAAAGGTACTGTACGTGGTGACCACTTTAATGAAGTGTTAGAAAATTCAAAAATACCTCTGAAACAACCACTAAGCAGTTGTCGTTTTGAAAGTCTTCACCTATGGAAGTCCATAAAAATTAATTTACTGGCCAACTGATCTAACTTTAATTGTCTTCTAGGCTTTAGATACATTTACCTAGATGTAGTCACTTTGATTAATTGTATCATTCGTGGGGAGGACTCAGCTTAAATACCTTCCCCAAGGTACCAGCTGCTGAAGAGGAAGTGAGTTCCAGTGGACCGGAGACTACGGCCCAGGTTGTCTGCTCCAGTCACTGTTCCCAGCGAGCTGAGATAGCCCCTGTACGGAAACAGACAGTGGGAAAGAAAAATAAACTATATGTATTTTGAAAACTTGATTTTATGGGGACAAAAAAAAATTGAAGGTCCAATTTAGAGTACAGTTAAGAAGGCAATTTGTAATGATTTAGGATATCTGAGTATGCAATTTGATATCCAATGGGAGACATTTGGCACTGCTGCAGCTAGAAAGCAAATGCGGTGCGCTGGGAAGGAAGCCTGGTGAGAAGGGCTTCCTGCATCCACTAAGGATGACGTAGTCAGAGTTGCTAGGTCCTCGCAGTGTATGCACAGGACAAAGCTGCTGCTTTTAACACTGCTGTCTCCTCCAAGCAAGACGTGGTATCATGTTACAGACAAAAATCCAGTTCCCTGCACATGAAAATGTTGCACGGCTACGTGTTCCTATATTATATGACACTGTCCTCCAACAAGGCAAGAATTGAACTCATTTCCCGAAACCCACACATGCTGCCTTTAGCTGCCCACTTCCCCCGTCACTCCAATTAAACTAATTAGAGAAATGCAAATTAAAAATTAGGGAATCTGGGCAGAGGCGGAAAGAAAGGCATGCAGGAAAAACCAGCTATTTATCTGAGTAAGGGAAAAAGGAATGCTTTACTGCCGTGACTTTAGCGATTTAGTTTTAATTAAAACTCCCATTTAATTAAAAATGCCCACATTCTGGGACAAATGTACATACTTTACAAGGCTTTTAGGCTTGTCTCGTTTTGTTTAAAGCAGTGTTTCATGTGTGTGCTCTTCCATTTTGAGTCAAAATTTCCAAAATAATGTAAATGATTTATGGGAAAAAGCTAAGACGAGAAACCAGGTATGAAACAAAGACATTCTCCTAAGATTTCCATCTGGACCTAGAAATCCTGTTGTTTTCTGTGGCTACATCTGGGTACTCGAAATATGCAAAGTTTAATTAAAGCTTAAAACTAGACTTCTGCTATTTTAACCTCCCCCCTCCCAGGCACCAGAGGAAAAGCACCAAAACCTCCCTTGTGTTCACTGCAGCATCCGGCTATTGCTTTGTAGAGGAATCCCAGTGTCTGGTGTGTTAGTGGGGCCTCCAGAGGATGTTCACAACATCATCCCTCCACACAAGTGGGTGGGGATGCATACTTGTTGCCCTTTCTGAACCTTCTTCCTGTCTGTTGCAGGGTCCTCCCCTACTGTCCTCTACACAATGGGGGATCTTTCCCTCAGTAGTCTTTCAGAGTAATTGAAACCTTACTATCATCTGCAATTCTGCTACGTTTTAGAACGGTGTTGGATGCAGGTCACCCACACAATGGCCCCTGTACTCTAGCTCTGTGGAATTTTCAATTAGGAACCTTCAGTGTCGTGGAGCTGAGGGGAGACAACCATTATGTCTGTCTTAGTGTAGCCCAGAAGCTGGAGAGAGAGGTCCACATGTCATATTTTCCTAAGCTTTCTCGGAAGGAGCAGCGATCTGAGCTTGGCTGGCTTCCCAAGTGCTTAGCAGGTGGCCAGGAACTACTGTCTTCCTACAGAAGACATAACCCTGGTCTCTACAAGAAATTCCTCCTCACCATTCCTGTCTTGGCTTGAGGTATAGTATGGTGTGTGGTATGTGATATGTATATGTCAGTATGTGTGTTTGTGTGTGTGTGTGTGTGTGTGTGTGTGTGTGTGTGTGTGTGTGAATAAGAAATGGAGTGCTCAGAGTATCAAGTTCTTCTCCATTCTTACTACCAGTGGTCATGGAAAACACCCACCGCATTGTCTGCTTTCTCACCTTGGTGTTGGTGGCTAGACTTGTTAGCTGAAGAACTAGTTTGGACAACCTTAACTACCGACATCCCTTGTAGGGATGTGTCCAGAGGATGGTTTTTAGACTGGGAAGGGTCAAAGAGTCAATTTTCACACTTCATTTGAAGCTTTAGTTATGTCTCTGTGTTGCTAAAACAAAAAGGAAAGGTTCATTTTACACTTCACTGCATTTCAAAGTGGACCTTATTACGTAGCAATAAATAGATAATGAATAACAAAGTTGGAGAACAGTCTGGATATTGGCTTTCAGACTATTTTTATATTAATTCTGGTCCACTACAGTCTGTTTCATTCTTTATAAAATTTTTACTGAATTCTGTGAGACTGTTCGTTAGTCTAGCTCCTTATCATAGAATAAGCCCTCTTCTTTTTCTTCTCTCTCCTTCGTTCCCTCCCTCTCTCCTGCTTCACCTTCTTACCTGCCTTCTTTTGAGATGTCTTCTCATTCTGACGTCTTTTGCAGACTCCTCATTTTCTCTCTCCATTGTCTTTTAACTGGATATTTTCTTTAGGCAGTGGAGGAAATCTCTTCTAAGATATAACAAATTATAGCTAAGTAAGGAAATGGTATGCAAACTAGAGTGGGGTGTAACATAGAGCTAAGAACAAAAGAGAACATACAAATCTTCCACAGACGCTAATGGAGGTGCTTCAAAGGGACTGGGAATTTGGCAGTAATTGGCAAGCCAGGATGAAAGAGGAAGTGTTTGATCACTTATACAACTTATAGAATCTATGAGAGAGAGAGAGAGAGAGAGAGAGAGAGAGAGAGAGAGAGAGAGAGAGAGAGAGAGAGACAGAACTTTTAATTAGACAGGAAAACCATTACCATTGCTTGTAACAACGACGACGAACAGGAATTTCTCACAGGAATAGAACATTATGAAAAGCAAACCCAACCATCACATCTTAGTGGACACAAGCATGTCTTCCACGAAGCCTTTTAGAGCAAACCTTGACATATAGTAGATGGTATTCGCCAAGGCGAAGTTCAGCAATGATTTGATAAGCCTTTCCTCTGTTTCTGCTTACCTGTTAGACAGCAAGAATCTTCTTAAAAAGTTTGAGGGAAGGAAATGACAGCAAATAATCTCGGCATCTTATTTTGAACACAGACAAACACAGATCCACACACACACAGCTTATATTAAATGTTAGCCAAGGGCTATATCCCGCTGAGAGAGGAAGCAAGCACAGTCCATAAAATTAACTCTGTTGCAGAAAAAATAATTCATGGCAGTCTGTTTTCAGTCCTGTGTTTAATCAGTGATCCCACCATACCAGGAGACTCAGCAACTCCTTGAGTGCAGGGAGGCCATCCGGAGGCATGGACAGGCTGGGTCAGGCCTGCAGCCAACTGCTTACTAATGTGTAACTCTGCCCTGGGAAATAGTATGAAAGATAAAACTACTGTGGCTTTAAAATTTAGTCCAAAGAGTATAATCTTAATTTAATAACATGGAGGAGATTTTCCAAGATCTGTGTTTTCTGTGGCAGCTATTACACCAGAGTTCTTAATACATTTTAGGTACTTTGTTGATTTTGAAATGTTATAGAATTCAAATGGTCAAGAGTTCATAGAACGTAAAGAATAGTGTTGCTTATCAGAGACCGGAATCCACAGGATTCCCAATAACAGTCTGAGCTGACATTTCATATGTGCCCTAGGATACCAAGTACTTTATTGTATTTGACTTGTTTCAGACTCATAGTTAGAAAAAGGATTCTGGTTGGTTCTTTCAACAAAGAAAAAAAAAATCTGTGCCAAAATCCCTAGTGTGTCTCATAGTTTGTGTCTGTCGATAATCTACGTTCCTATAGTATTCAATAAGAATGTATGGCTAGGAAATTGATTCTGTGTCATTACTGTGATGCCACCCGTTGAAAGGCTTCTGAGGACTCAGTGGCAGCTTCTGTTTATGTCTTGTGGGCTGGCAGCATTTTACAAATGAGCTTTGCTGTTGTCCACCATCCCTGGGAGCATGGCTCTAAGAATCCTGGTGTACTTTAAAGTTAGACTTGAGGTGGTGTCAATTAAGCTAAGAGGCTTTTAGACTTGGCATCTTCTGGAGGATTTAACTCCCTTTCCTGACCAGTTAGTAGGAATCATACTGGCTATCGGACAAAGACTGAAGGCATGCACAGCGTGCGTGTGTGCACACTCACATATACATACAGATACACACAACACATATATATGTATGTATATATGTACATATATATACACAAATACACATACACACATAAGTATATAATATAATATATAATGGGCATGTATAATATATATATTCATATGGATACTCACACCTACTTGCACTCATTCTATGTTAGGTTCTTGCTTACTCTGAGATCCAACCTAGATCCATAGTGTTTTGCATGGCTCCTTTAATCAACTGGCTAAGACTTTTTTTTTTTTAATCACAGATGAAACTTAACTTCTCCCTTTTAAAAAAATGTGTGGATGTTCAGAGATCCTTTTATTTCATTATTTTTATTCTGTCATTCAGCTACCCTTGACCTTTACTCCATCCTTTCTGCATCATTCCTTCAGCTGTAGAAAACATGTATCCGTATCTGTAGCCTACTAAGCTGCGATTTATTCTTCTACACAGTTTTCTTCTTCCGTGTGTCTTTATGTTTCTCTTGGCTTGACTCCATTCACCAGTCTTTTACCCAATAACGTCGTGTCTGTCTAACAACATCACTCTTTGTTCTCTTTATCTTGTCCAGGGGGCTTGGTACAACATCAGCGTCACTCTTTGAGCATGCACTTCCAGAGATGGGATTGTTATTCAGGAATTAACTGCACTGATCAGCAAGGGAACCTGCGTATGGGACCTGCTTTGGAATGGAAGACAATATATAATGCATCAGGTGCACTTTCTCCTATAAAGACTTCAAGAGAAGTTAGCAGACTCAAAGCTCAGTTTCTCCAACATCACTTACAAATTATGCCCATAAACTATTTGAACATCCCAACTACATGAGAATTCCTACAGTTAATGCTCATTGAGTATTTATATGCCAGGCTCTGGGTGAACCCTTATGGGTGTGAACTCATTATCTTAGCAATCTTGGAAAGTGGATCTGTTTCTATGTTTCCACAGATGATTTAACTCTGGGATTCCTGAAATTGAATCCATATTGCTGAAACGGGAGGGTTGGCTTTCAATAGTAACTTATGTATTGATTAAAACTAAGAAGTTCTGGATTCTGGAGTGATACTGATCCATGCATGCTAAGTAGGTACTCTAACCAACCTCCAAAGGCAGCTTAACTCTAAGCTTAAGAAAGACCCAGCCATGCAACCCATTAGTTTTATACTAGAAATAGTAATGTCGGACCTTGGCCTGTGCTGAAATCACCTGAGAGTTCTAAAAAAGCAGATGACTTGGTTCTGTTTGAAGAATTTCTGGCTCAGTGGTTCATCTCACTTGTTAGCTTGATGAGATTTAGAACCACCTAAAAGATGGGCTTCTAGCACTCTCTGTAGGGGGTCGTCTTGATGAAGTTAATTGAGGTGGAAAGACCTGCCCATGTGGACAACCCTGTCCTTGGTGTGAGACATTGGCCCATATAAAATGGAGACCATGAGCAGTACACAAGTGTTTCTGGCTCTCTGCTGATGGGATGTGGTGTGAGCAGCTGCCCCACCCCCACCTGCTGGCTAGACTTTCCCACCACCGTGGATTGCACCCTGAGCTGTGAGCCAACAAAAATCTGTCTTTTCTCCAGTTGTTTCTTTGACACAGAAACTAAGATAGTGGTTCTAGGTGGTACACATCTCTACCCTTTCCCCAGATGAGAATGCAGCCACAAACGGCTGAGCTTAGAACTGGGATACTCTGAGGTTCTTCAGGACTGAGGAAAACCCAAGATAGACAGCTATGAAAATAGAATCTCTTTTTATTGAACTCTATAACCCTCAAACTTCTCCCACATGAACACACATTTATGATTATTGCACTTGAATTAAAGCAACATCTTTTATTTTATTGTAAGATGCAGAGGTTTTATTTATTTGTATCATGCTAGCTCTGCTTTGGAAACACCCAGAGTTCCTTTTCTTTTTCTCAGAGACATAGGAAAATTGAATAGGAAGAATATAGTTTCCATATTCTCTTTCCCCTCCAGCATGAAGGGTCCTTGCCAGGAGCTACATTTGTTTAAGACTATAAACCTCCATTGACACCTCCAGTGTCACAGAGACTGTAGATCACAGTCCGGTCTTCCTTTATGTTGTGCATTGTTCTGCTTTGAATAAATGCGTCATGGCATGTACCCAAAATCCTACTCAAAATTAAATTAATTGCTACTAAATAATCCAAGTTTTGTGCTTTTTTTTGTTTTGTTTTCTTTGAAACATACACTTTGCCTCTGCAGTAAAATAATATTCATCTCACTGAAAGGACCCATCTGCCCGGTTGCATCTTTCTCCCTCCTTCACTCTGCACACACATATATTCTTTTTTAACTGAAGAAGGGATAATAGAAAGAGCTCATTGGCTAATTTAAATTTTGTTCAAAGGTAGGAAAGTCTCCATAAAAGATGCTTTGCTTCAGAGTTCAATGGCAAATGAGCCACGGGATTAAGTGGATTAGTGTAAAAAGCTTTCTTGAAAGAGAAAAGAAAATCCATTCTGATTTTCCTCGAATGAATGTGTCTGCCATTTCAATGGCCCTGACAGTACCAGTGAAGTAGACTCCACACAGATGGTCAGGAACAGCTGTCCTGCCACGCTGGGGTGGGCAGTGCCACGCTGGGGTGGGCAGTGACTGGACTTGGTGTAGAATGTAGAAGACGTCATTTCTTATGTGAGTCTTTTTATGGCATGTAGGCCGTTCTTTCAGAAGGCTCTTCTTCAGTATCAGTGTATTTGACAGGCAGTGTGCTGCGGCAGGAGGACATAAGGGCTTTTGGATTCAGTCCAGCCTAGGTCTGAATCCTGGCTTTAAAACTTGGATCATCACCATCTCTGAGACTGTTAAAGTGGAGATCGGTGACCAAGGCTGCCTTCTTCATTTTGTGAAGTTTGCATGGGGCTTACAAAATGCTAGTGAGTGAGTTGATATCATATATTGCCAAAATGACTTCAATAAAACAATCATCTGACGTCCATAAGAAATCATTCATTCATTCATTCATTTATCTGTTCTAATTGAATGCTTGTGTTAGCATATATAGGCATCTGAAAATAGCAATAGATCTTTTTTTTGTTGTTATAGCGTCCTTTGTCATAATGATTTACTAGACAAGAAATCAGCCTGAAATGTTTTAGACACCTATAAAAATGTAAGTATAACATAATACCTTACTTTTAATTTTTAAAAGTTTTATATAAAATCACTGAGCATAGCAGTGACATGTATCCATAGTCTCAGCTAAACAGAGAAGTTGAGAAGGGAGAATAACTTGAATCTATGAGTTAATGGCTACAATATCTTAAATGAGCTGCCAGCAGAGAGAAAAAGAGAATGAGAAGAAGAAACAATTTTACCTCTAAATTTCAATAGAAATTTCCTACACAGATTGTGTGATGTATATATCATTATCTGTACTAATGTACATTTTCCTGAAAGATATCTGTATTCTCCCTGAACACCTATGCCCCAGTGTCATCCCCTTCCCCATGTCCTGCCTGTTTGTGTTTATAATCCCTGTGTGCATAAGTAAAAATTATGATTTGATTTAAATAATTAAATAAATAATAATAATAAAATAAATAAATGTCTATAAATAAAAAAATAAAAATAATGAAATCAAAAGAAAGAAAAGAACACTTTTCATGAAACTGTAGGAAACGAAGGTGACTATCATGATGGTGGTGGCTACGATGAGCAATCACGAATTCACCCCCAGTGTGTAGAGGTCTTGGTGTTATACTCTGAAGGACAGAGGCTGGAGTCAGAAACATAGCCTGTGCTTAAGAGTGTTTCAGCAGAGCTGGCCAGCGCTGCAGTTGCCCGTTCTGGAGTCCAAGGGGGCTGTCTGTCTCTCCTGACCAAGTTCGAATCCTCCCTGTGCTTGCTCACAGGCGGGGGGGGGAAAGAGTGTTTCAGCAGAGTTGCTTGCCATGTGTTTTCTTGGATTAATATGGTTAGAGAACCTGAGTTAGCATCCATCTCATGAATCAGATCTTTATTCTCTTTGTTTGCCACACCTATCCATATGAACATCCCACCACAGTTACTATTTCTTTTGAAAAACAAGGACAAAGAATAAAGTTCCAAATTTTGAAATAAAGATCATTAAAATGATGTCATTTGATGAATAGTTTATGTAGGAAAACAACTAATGATGATAACCATAAATCTTTGAATGCTCCTGTATGCCACAGGAAAGCATCCCAACTCACTGCTACTGTAGGACAAGGAGTTTTGCAGCTTTGCTGCTATCTCCTTCTCTTCTTGACCTAGAGACTCTCATCATGGCTGGTCTTTAGGTTAATGTGGACACTGCTAAGGTGTCCATTCTGTGAGTGGTGGCTGACACTGATTTCCATGTCTGGGTGCCATTGGGAGGAAACACATGTAGCCAGAAGTTGACCTTGTGCTGGGTCTCACCCTGTTCAGAATGTCAAGATGCAGCAAAGGACAGGGCTATCTTGATAGTAGGGTAGAAGATGTCTCCATCAGTCACGGTGTTTCTAATAGTAGTGATGTTTCTACCCATTCATGACACTAGAGACCCAAACCAGAACTGTGCTGTGCTTGCTGGCAACATCTCAGACTTTTTGTGTGTAGTTGAGACCTGATAGACATCAACTTATATTTTTTTCTCAGTTTGAAACTCAATTATTTTTCAGGGGTTTATACAAGCAAAAATTATTTCTTCTTCAAACTTTATTCAAATCATTGTCATAGCTGTGCTGTGTGAGAGAGCATATAAGTGAGAAACTATTTACATAATATACTTTTGGAAAGGAAAGCAAAGTATAATAAACCCTATTTCTTCCTTCCATTTTCTGTCTTTGAAGAAAAACATTTAAAAGGGTATCATTCTCATGAATTCATAGTGATTTTCTCAAGGATTTGATTAGTCAATGTAATAGAAAGAGAAAACGTATTCATTTTATACATATGCACATAAGAGGGATGGCATGTACTTTTATTTTAAAATTGAAACCATAACATGAATGAAAAATAGAGCAGATATTACAGTTCTCCATCCAGTTATGGGCACTATAGCTAGATGAAACACCATGACCAAGAGCAATTGAGAGGAAAAGGAGAGGGTTAATTTGGCTTAACTTCCATGTCATAGTATCCTGAAGGAAGTGAATTAAGAACTCAGTAGAGCCGAAAAACTGGAGGCAGAATTAATGCAGAGGACAAGAAGGGTAGGCTTACCGGATTTGCTTAACAATGGTTTGCTCAGTCTGCTTTTTATGAGCCCAGGGCTACCTTCCTAGGACCAACCTTCCATATAAATTATAACTCGATTTTAATAGAGCGTTTTCTCAGTTGAGGTTTGCTCCTTTTAGAAGTAGTCAGCTTGTGTCAAATTGAATAAAACCAGCCATTCACCCTCCCTTTAATAGATACAGATAGTTAAATTGTTTCTATTGGTCAAATGAGGAGTTTGTGGTCATGCCTCTGTGCAGGTCCTCTGGGGTACAGTTACCAAGGAAACAGTGGTGATTCTGATAGTGAATACTAGAAAGGTCTGGCATCTACCTCGACTCAACTCATTTCAGCTTTATTTCTTGGTTCTCTGCCGGGCATCACTTGGTACTGCATGTCCACATCATCGTAGCAACATTATCCACAAGGTACTCCAGCTGAGTGGGCAGAGAGGCTTGAACAATCTACAATAGATGGTACTGTGGGACCCATTATATGTTCAGAAGTGCTAGTGAGACTATAATTAATGTCAGGACAATGCTAGAATTTGAACTGCATGTTCTTTCCTATGTTTCAATCTTCTGGAGGCAGGGGAGTGTTCCATGCGGCATTTCAAGTTGGAGGCAGGATGACAGGGATAGAGTGAGAGGGTTTTAGGAGGGAAATTGAACAAGTGACAGAACGTTGAATGTATGAAGAATGGATCTTATGTTTCATTAACTGAACTCTGGCTTATACAACTATTGTGACTAGCGACAGTACGTACTGGAAAGGGAATAGAGGATCAAAGGCAGAGAAGGAAGGCCATAGTCTTAGTTGTAGATCCACTATTGCTTTACTGGTCCAGCTGATTTTGGAACTCATTGTAGAAGAATCTGAATGGATTTTTAATTTGTGCTACATTGCCTGTGAAAACCATGGAAACAAAGTCATGTGAGGCCAGAATTCTAATACGCAGGGAGATGGCAGATAAAAGGTAACACATATATGAGAGAGCAGCACTACATTACAGAGTGGTTTAGAAGCAAGGGCAGGTCACAAGCTGCTGGCGAGCAGGGCACGGCAGGCAGATTACGCCATTTCTTGCAGTGTTTTTCACCACTTCAGCCATCCAAGGAAGCAGATGTTAGGATCCATATTTTATGGCTACAAGTGGACCAAGATCATACAGATGTGATATGCCAAAGCTTGTACTTGAACAGACAGTCTGCCTCTGGAGTCCACTTACATCTTGAAATCTCCTAAAAGAAGGCTCTTTTGTCAGAGTCGTTGGAAGCTTTTCAGACACTATCAGACCACAGGGCTCTAACTTGTTTTATGGAACTAATTCATGGATGAATTCATAGTGGAATGCCTATTAGGATGTTAGAGTTGGACAAAGCAGAGAGAGGGAGGAAATTTTCGAAAGATACACTTTGTATCACACTTCCCTTTTCTCTGCTCACTGGTTGCCATAGCGGAGTAGTAGCCTTGTCTCCACACACTCCTGCTGCCATGACAGTCTGATTTACTTAGACCCAAGAAGTAGAAGCAGCTAAACCATGGACTCATGCTTCTAAATGCTTTAGCCTAAATAAATCCTCCTTTAAGTTGCTTTGCTTAGTTATTTTGTGTGTGTGTATGTGTGTCAAAAAATTGTCAAAGTAATAGATACATGAAACTGTCATACCCATGTTCACATTGCTTTACCTCCATATTTGATTGGTAAATCTACAAGCAGCTATGAAATGAAGTGATCTCTTTAGCCTACAGCTGGAAGCTGAATGTTCATGTCCCCCTGAAACTGTGTCCTCTGGGCTGAAGAGATGGCCCTGTGGTTAAGACTACTGGCTGCTCTTCCAGAGGATCTTCATGATTCCCGTGACACACATGGAGGCTCACAACATCTGGAACGCCAGTTCTGGTGATCCACATTCTCTTCTCTGCAGGCACCATTCATGCACAAAATACATAGACACACATACAGACCAGATACCCATACCGTAAAACCGAATCGAACCAAACGACGAACGAACCGAACCGAACCGAACTGAACCGAACCGAACTGAACCAAAACAAACCAAAACAAAACATCAAAATCCAGTCTCCAGTGTAGTGGTATAAAAAGTAAGTAGGTTATGAAGGTGGGAACCTTCATGAATTAAATTAATATCCCATAAAAATGCCATAAGTGGCTTACTTGCCTCCTTTTACCATGAGGATGTGGCAAAAATGTGATCTATGCAACACACAAAGAGAGAGCCTTTGAAATCTGCTGCTACCCTGCTCCTGCATTTCAACCTCTCAGACTGTGAGCAACACTTTTTTCTATTGTTTATAAATGATCCAATAGTGATATTTTGTTATGTTAGCTTGGATCAACTAAACCACATATATCCTATCTTCTACAATTAGTTTTTCCTTTTCTAGTTAGCCTGTTTTTTAGCCTAATTTCTCCTGTATATATCCATGGGGAACAGTTTGTTAGAATGCACCTTTGCTGGAAACTACATTGTTGAGTTAAAATTATGAAAATAATTATATTTTTATTATGGGTATATAGGCATATCTATGTCTGTGTGTGGTATGTTTGTATCATGGGGCATGTATGGAAGTCAGAGGACAGCTTTGTGAAGTCCATTTTCTTTTGTACTATGTGGGTCCAAGAGATTGAACTCAGGTGGTTAGGTTTAATAGCAAGAATTCTTAATCTCTGACAGATTTTTTTGCCCTCATTCCTATTTTAATATGAATGGAATAGGTACTGAAAGGTCATTAGCCTTTAACATGGAGTCTTTATATTGCCTACACTGGTTTCAAAGTCTCAAGCTCAAGTGATCCTCCTGCTTCAGCATTCCAAAGGCTGGGGTTACATTACTATGCTTGGCTTGTAGAATCATTCTTAAAAATTTAAATGAAGATATTTACATATAACATAAGAATTAACAGAGGAAGGTTTATGCTCTTAAAAAGTTCACTAAAACTTTGTTGCGAATACAGCTGTCAAACTGTCTGACCACAAAACCAAAAATCTGTTTCTGGCCGGATGTGATATCGCATACCTATAACCCCAGCACAGAAGAGGCAGGGACAGGAGGGACGGCCTGACATACAGAGCGAATTTCAAGGAAACTAGGCTGCATAGTTAGACCCTGTCTCAAAAGCCATGGAAAGGGTTGGTGACACGGCTCAGTGAGGTAAAGGTGCCTGCTGCCAAGCCTGAGGACCTAACTAAATCTTGAGAGCTCACATGGTACTTTGACCTCCATATATGTGTCGCTCTGTACACAGAATAGTGATAGATAGATAGATAGATAGATAGTAATAGATAGATAGATAGATAGAAGAAGTAGCAAAACATTTAAAAACTAAAATTAAATAAAGACTTTTTTCCATCTTGCCACATCTCCCTGTTTCAACCATTTCCCAAGCAAAGCATGTTGGACATGGTTATTTGCAATAGTTGTTTCTTCTCTACTTTTTTGAGTTAAATATAAATCTTTCAATTATCGCTTTTGTGTCATTGCTCTAGTGTTAGCAGTAGTTATTTTAATTTTTTATTTGTCTCTGGATTCCTCTTGAATGTTGTTTTAAGATCTCTTCCTTCAGCATTTCTGTGGTCTATCCTTCTTTGCCTTTGTCCTAAAAAGTGTCCACATCCTATTCTCTTAAACTTCCAGTTTCCGTACATTTAATCACTCCCTGTGAAACATGACCATTGTAACTCCCATTGCCTCTGACCTGACCTGCTGGATCCCAGATGCTTCCTGTGGGACAGACCCCAGGCACTCACTTGAGAGTTACAGGAAGCATTGCTCTTTCTGTCTAGAGTTTAAAATGCTTAGTATAAAAATGTACCACATTATCATTTGATTATTGGGGTGATAGTTCTTATTCTTTTAGATTCCCCTCCTTCTTTGGAAACAAACTTACCACTCATATACTCTATTTATACTCCTTCTACCAGAGAACATGTAAAGAGTGGATACATAGGGGAAACTTGGACCCATGCCATGGCATCTCCAATGAGGAAATGTGGAGTGGAAGGACACAGAAATATGTCGACTTTTCATTGTCTCCTGTATTGGAGGAAGTGTGTCACAACTTTCCACAATAAGAGAATATAATGTTATATCCACATTTAGAACTAGATGTGTTTGAAATTCTGCAAACCCATGACACTTTGAACAAAGTCATGAGGCAAAACTGCTAAGAGGCAACTCTGTCAGAAATGGTGAGAAGTGATTTGTCATGCTTTCCTGCTCAGTGGAGAGAAATGACATCATATATCAAGTCCATACGCATCTAAATGCCCAGTCAGCAGGAAGCCAACCTGTTATTCTACACTCATTCACTCAATAAATAGACCTAAGAGCCAAATCTGCATCAGAGCACTGTGCTGAAGGCTAAGGGAAGAGTTTTCAGGAAAGACCAATGCAAGGCACTGTGAGATCACAGAAGAGATAGACAGTCAGCTTAATCTGGAGTCGGGTTGGGTTGGGTGGTAGTAGGGAATGATACGCAATCCAGGCCCTGGGTATGTGCTGGGGTGTTACATATTACAAAAAGACACAACCCAAACTCCAGGGGATTATATGTAGCTCATCCTTAAAGGACAAATAGGAGTTTTGCAGCTAAAGGATGTTTGCAAAGTGAAAGAATGCTTAAGAAACGATGGAAAGGGAGGGAATCTGGATAATGGATGAAAGCAAGAAATTAAATACTGTATGGGAAACCACAGCACTTAGGGGCTCTAACAAGTAAATTGTGAGACTGACTAGGGAAGAAGAGGTGAGGGTGAGGGGCAAGAATGACAGCTGTAGAGATGGGTGAGATATTTTATTCATGACAAGGAGCTTGATTTTTTTGATGATGGAGCCATTAAAGAGAAGCACACTTCTGATATAACATTAGTGTCTAACAGAAAAGGAAATGGTATACATGAGATTATCATGATGGTTGCCACAGTGTTTAAATAGAGTCCAGAACCTTGTATTTGCAATAGTTGGGATAATAGAAAAGTTAGATTTTAGAAGGAAAGTAACCTAGAGTGTGCTTTCATTGACTACCTACAGGGATGAGTGGGTGGATGCCAATTATCAAGAAGGGAACCCAGATTTTTAGTTAAGCTATTTGTTTGAATGGAAGTATCATGATCTAGAGAACATAGGAACAAGAAAAATTAAAGAAGAAATGAATGATTGTAGCTTTTTGGCATGTTGAGTCTGGTTTTGCAATTTAATTGGATGTAGTAATATAGATTATATGGCTACCCTAGTCAGCATGTGGGTCAGACTCTCCAGTGAGAATTGCATTGGGGACTTGAACTTGGGGATTTGGTGGCTGGTTTTATGTCAACTGGAGATCAGGGAGCCTCAACTGAGAAAATGCCCCATAAGATCAGGCTGTGGCAAGCTTGTAGGACAATTTCATAATTAGTGATCGATATGGGAGGGTCCATATTGTAGGTGGAGCCACACCGGGGATGACTGTCTTGGGTTCTATAAGAAAGCAGGCTGAGCAAACCATGTGGAGTAAGCCAGTATATACTATCCTTCCATGACCTCTGTATCATCTCCTGCCTCCTGTTCCTACATTGTTTGATTTTTTTGCCCTGACTTCCTTCAATGATGGACCACAGTGTGGAAATATAAGCCAATAAACCGTTTTTTCCTAGGTCTTAGTGTTTCATCATAGAAATAGCAACCCTAAGACAGGGGGACATTAGGCCATAAATGGTGTTTGAATCACAGACTGAGATAAACCAGTTAGAAAGAGAGTACCACACAGATGGAGAACAGTGAGCTAAAGAGGGTGCCTGGCTGATATAAAGATGAAGACATATGAGAAAACTGGTAAGATAGAGAACCAGAGCGACCATGTCAATATAACCGTGAGAGTCATAGGGATGAGGTCCGTATAACTTCAGGAGACATAGGAACCAGGTTAGTGTAATTTTAAGAAACAGGAAGTGATCACTAGTAAAAAGATCAAATTAACTTTCGGAGTCTACTAAGAAATGTTCTCTGTACTCAGCAACTTAGGAGAAAAGGATGTATAGTTTTAGATGAATAATAGAGTAAAGGTCACATTTCACCAGATTCTCAGTTAAATGGGAGGGTAGGTTATACTTCTAGAAACTGGAGAAGGAACAAGAAATATAAATGACAGACCAGAAGAGAAACTGAGATGAAAGGGAACTAAAAACTACTTGTTGGGAACTGTGTATGTGTGCACCTGTGTGTGTGTATACATATATGTATACATACATATGTATGCATTTTATATGTATATTTAAATTTAATATGTATACCTTTTGTATGTATTAAAGATTACTTGGAAGACAAAGCACAGAGAAAATAATCTTTAAATTTTCAGTCTTTGCAACACAGCACCCTACCCTGTGGGGCTTCAAAAGGGCAGATTCACAGGCAGCAGAAGCTGGTTAATCAAGTTTTGCCTTATACAGAGACTCACTAAGCAAACATGCTGTCTTTCTAGTTCCTATATGGCTTGGGGCTAAGTTGGGTAATTAAGTAGATCAGTTGAAAAGATATATGGCCCAACCTCTTCACATGTATAGAATTGATGGTGGGATCTTAGGAAATTAAGGTGGAGATTGAAGAACGGGAAAAGGCGTTGTGAGAAAAAAAATGAAAGCAACATTTGTCATGATTCAGTGAAATAGTGAACATGTTGCCTAAGACACAAGTTTTTGTTAATCAAGCCAACCTTGCTCCTTGTTAATGTGGGCGCTGTGAGTTGCTTTCTGCTGCACTCAGTTTTCAAACTAAATGCTCAGCCTTGTGGCTCTCTCTAGACACTCACTCTCCCTTTAGACAACTGTTACATATAGAAACCAATTTTACATTAAACAAAGGTCACAATTCTGGTGTCGTCCAGTTTCAAGCAGAAGGCAGGACATCAGTTAGTAGGTGACTCATAAGCCTCCATAAAATCTAAAATAAAGCAAGTCAATTTTCTTCTTTGTGAAGGGCAGTACTTGACACTCTTTGCTAGGTAATACGTAAGTCTTTAAGGATGTTCTCCAGTGCTAATTTTAGGCAGGCACACTGTATTACAGAAATCTGGTAAACAAAACCTTATTCATAAGTCAAAAATGAGACTTTTTTTTTAAAAAATACGACCAAATTCTTGAGTTAAATGCAGAATTCACTTTAAATAAGTCTATTTGGAAAGTAAACATTTTTTGGTGAACTGGACATTGACAGATGGGAATGGTACTTTCATTAAGTGGGAAAATACATAATAGACTAGGGTCTGAGACCCGATAGGAGCTTCCTCTAAAGCTCAGGGGTAGGAGGTCATCTCTGATAAGCAGTTATAGATTCTGAAGATCAAGGTGAGGTTGTCATTCAAGGAAAGCACAGAGCCCATAAGGTATTTTCAAGGTGGGCTGAATTCAGGCAACTATAATCAAGAGATGAGTCTCAGATGAATAGCCAGCTATAGATGTGAAGTGCCTGAAGCACACACATTGATAAAGGAACATTCAGGAGAGGGACAGTGTAGTGTCCGTTGCTCCAGCTTTGCTAACCTGAAGTCTTCTCCTTTCATGTCTCTCTCAGAAGCCTTATCCTTACAGATTACTTTTCTTATCTTTACAACCCACGTGCTAACTGTTGAGCCTAACACCTGCTGTCTTTCTGGAGGTCGCCTTTGATGGCTCTCTTCTTCATCTGTATCCTAACTGTGTTGATATCATTTGTCTCTTTTGCATCTATTCTAAATGTAGCTGTTTTGTCCAGTTTCTCATTTTCTCTGTAAGCCGTTCCTAAGAAATCAACTACCACCAAATAGGAAGACCAAAAAAGGCAATATTCCCATATACTTTCACAGAAGTAGAAATATTGTTTTATATACATAAAACATATTGAAATACAAGCAAGTATGGGGATTTTTTTTTTTTTTTTTTTAGAAAAATAAGTATACCTACCTCCATCAAAGTCACAAAACACACCTATTTTCTCAGGAACAGAAACATCCAAAGCTTTCCCCTCATTATTATGCTTGGCTGCAAAGGTGTTCTGTAACCAGCTATTGACGTGAACATACCAACTAGTGTTTGTCTTTCCTAATTGGTCAAATTTGCCTAAAGTTTTATATGCTACACCACATTATAGGATAACAATCTGTCTGGGCCTTAACTTCCCAATAATGTTGTCTATTTTTATGTGTCTCCTATAAAATATCAGAAGAAAAAATAAAGCAGTGACTCTGAACTGGGGCTGGAAGTGATCTAGAGCGTCCGTGGCTAAGCTGCAAAGTGACGGACTGCAAGTGTCAGATACGCTTGAACCGTGACACTGATGTCTAATTTCTACAATCTCCAAGTATCACCGTTAGTGGGTATTTTAGTGAAACTGGAAATTCCAAAATTTTGTGAACTTTTCTCAGTTTTTTAAAATTTGGCTTCTCCCCTCAGCTTTTATCTTTGATATTGATATCATTTTTTTTTCTATTTATACTTTATCTTATTTGTCCACTCATGTAAAGTATAAAGCCTCAGAGAGAAACACCATATGTATTACTTACTCATTTAGATATAGACTTTTGGCAATGTGTGATTGAGGCATTCCTGATTCTAAAGAATAAGACATGTTCTGCCCTTAATATTAATAAAGGACTCTATTGCTTGTTCCTTTATCCATTTTCATAGCCTCCGAAGAGAAATTCTATACAACTTATTTTCTTAGAGGAGACTGATATCCTAGATTTCTCCTGCAACTCCAAGGGAGTAGACCAACAATGTATTTTTATAATTTGAGATGATCATAATGGTATTTGAAAAAATGTGTGACCAAGAAAGAATAAAAAAAATTTTTACCATCAATAGCTAGTGTTGGCTACTGCACAGACCTCTCATTAAGTGTCTGTTGAATTAAGAGCATTGTATACTCCAGCTTTCAACCACGTCTTGTTTATTATAAAAGGTTGCTTTTAAAGGGTCCAGAAAAGGTAACAGATAGCTGACTCCTTGTAGACTTTTGAAAGATGATGTGCCTGGCTTACATGATTTTGTGGCTTTAAGTTTTCAAATTTGATTAGTTATGAAGCTGCAATTGTGTACACATAAATATAAACACACATACATATATTCTTATAGAGACAAGTAATTCAATTTAATAAAGATAAACATTAGGACTGAGATTAGTTATTTGAAATACATTAGGCAGAGATATGTAATAATTACCATACACACATAAAATCTTTGTTTTTAAAAAGATAAAATTTATTATTATAGTGGACTAGCCAGAATAAATATTGATCAAATGGTACATTTAATTAATTTTGAATCCAACCAATATAAAAGGTATCATTTTAATATTAATGACACAATATAAAACTTATTCTAAGTTCTAAAAGCGCTATAGTCTTCAAAAATTCAGTCTCTTTAAAAGATCCAAAATCTCTAAAAATCCCAGGTGTTTTAATGGTGGGCTCCTATAAGATCTAAAAATAAGTTATATACTCCTTATTCCATAAGGAAAGAATGAAAGTACAGCCATAAGATCAAGTCAAAACTGAACTCTAAAACTGTAAATTAAATCTCATAGACCAATGTCCGACATCTGAAATTCACTAACAATCTCCTGTCCTTCATAGAGCTCAGACAACTAAGTTTCTATGGATCTCCCATTCCCAACCCACACAGTTCCAGATCAGCTCTGTTCTATACTTGGAAGTCATGCTGTGGTCCTTGTACCTTCCAATATGCTGGAGTATTCATAGACTTCACCTTCATCAATAAAGTCCTCTTGGTCTTTCTTCAGATTCTGTTCCTGCCACATGATACAAATCCTCAGGCTCTCACCATGATTAGTCAATTCTTTGTTTCCCACTAGCACTGAGTCTGCACCTTCACCAATGGTCTGTCACAGTGCCAAGCCTCAGCGTGATATTTTCCATGACCTCTTCATGTCTACAGAACCACTATCACCTGGAAGACTCTTACACATTTTCAATGTTGGCTGACAGCATACGATGTAGCCTTGGCCCTCTCTGGACCAAAACTTCTGTATGCTGACAATAAGAAAATACTCCTGGAAGATTTTGCTTCAGTGATGTTTGTCTCTTGGTAATCATAGCTAATTCCTTAGCCACAGATAATAAGCATCCATTGTTCCATTAGTGGTGCTAGTATATTGTTACAGATAATTCTTCAGCATCACCTAATCAGAACCCACATATTTTTTAACGTAAAATGTCACATAAATAGCTCTGATAGAATTTTTGAAGGACTATCAAACATTCCTCCGAAACTTTCTAAGCCATGCCTTCATCATTTGTATTTCCCTCAACATTATTGAATTCCAAGCTCTTACATACAAGAATCCCATTAACCTGTAAGAACTCAATATTCTGTTTTCTTTTTTTGCCTCAAAGTTCTAAGCTCCTTACACACACACACACACACACACACACACACAGACACCAACCTAAACAATATTATCAGAATTGTCACAGTCACATCCAACTCCTGGTACTAAATTTCTGTCTTAGGGTTTCTTTTGTTGTAACAAGCACTATGAGCAAAAGCAACTTGAAGAGGAAAGATTTTATTTCATCTTACAGCTTATTATCTGCCATAAGGGGAGTCAAACTAGGAACCTGGAGGGAGACAGGGACTGAAACAGAGACTGACACTGTTTGCTGGCTTCCCTTCCATGACTTGTTCAGTTTGCTCTCTTGTACACACATAGTTTACCAGCTAAGGGGTAGCACCATGAACAGTGAGTTGGGCCCAGAATGCCCCACATACTTGACTACAAGCCAATAGGATAGAGACATTTTTCCTTTTAGTTGAGGTTCTCTCTTCCTAGATGGCTCCAACGGTATGTCAAGTCGACAAAAATGTCACTGGTACAATATGTAATCATCTTTGTTCAAAATATTTAAAATACTTTATTACAGCGGGTTAGTTTAGAGTAAATATTATTCAAAGGATACATTAATTAATTTTGAATGTAACCACCATAAAAGAACATAGCAAAAGAAAAGCCAGAATGTTTTCCCTGACACTCAAAGATTTTTAGTAGGGAAGCAGTTGCTTCTGCTTAATGAACTATGAAACAGATTCTGAAGGGATTATTCTCAAGTCCTACCATCTTGCATCTGTTGGGTTTGGCCTTTATGGAGCTGGTTAGGAAACACCTGATTTTGCCTTAGGCTACAAACAAATAGCTCATAGCAGCTGAGAGCTCTCTAGTCAGCACTGATGCCTACTTGAGATGTGTTGAGCAGCAGAGGGAGTTCAAGTGATTTCATCTCCAGGTGTACAATCTATTTAACTCAAATTCTAGGACCAGTTGGAATGCTGGTTCAGTTTAGGCAAAACTGTGAGCCTCATATCTAGGCATCTCCTCTAGGGAAACCTCTTTATCATGGCTGCTAGTTTTGCTCAGCACGAATGCCTACCTAGCAATATGATAACATTTTTTAGCTCCTAAGCTTACAGACCTCAAGGTGAAAGTCAAAGGATGCATGAGTTCCCAACGTACGCTTCAAGGATGAGAGACTCTCTCTAAATGAGCAATCAGGTAATAAAATGTCAAAAAAAATTAATGAGTTCATTTCAGGAGTGTGCAATTACATTCATCAAGAAATTCCACGTGGGCAAGAGATTCCAGGTTTCCATTGATATTCTTTTATTTTTACTTTGGAAAGGAAAACATATCATGTACTTCTAGTATAAAAAAACCTATAAACATAAGAATCATCATTGTTCAACTTGAACACAGAAACTATACTATATGTCATAAGACTAGATTAAATTGGCTAACAAACATTCATCAGAAAGATAATGAAACAAAATTTGTACACCTTACTCTGTTTAGAATAGCTGGAAAGTTCATAGCTTGCTGGGGGAAATATAAAACTGTCACTTCACTATGAAGAGCTGATTATTTCCAGAAAAAAAAATCCTTTGACTAAGCCATTCCATGTGCAATCAGGAAAAGTTTTCCATTAGAATAAAACAACATTATTCATAATAGAAAAATATCATCAAGAAAAGAGTAGCCAACTATGTTACATCAGATAGATAAAGTCATGGATGAATAATATTATTAGGTCAACAATAGACCACATATGTGATAGGTAATCCCTTAAGACTGTGTTGTTTAGTGATGCTGGGACCATCTTCATTTATGTATGCACACAGTATGCTTATTGTATGTACATTGAGTACCATTATATTTCAAATAAGAAAAATGATGCATTTTGTAGAACATATTTATGTTATCTAGTAATTATGCATAATTACTAGTCAGCAATAAATAGAATAAACTCCAATATATTAAAAATGGGATTGAGAAGGAAATCAGAAAATCAGAAATCAAAAAGGAAAAGCATGATTTGATATACATAAAGGGCAGGAACAGGTTCGTCTCATCCACATAATACAATCAGAATGGGAGTAACTACACGCGTGAGAATGGATTACTGACTGCAGAGTAAGTGAACAAATGGTCTAGGGCTGGTGAAAATATTCTACAAATTGGTTAGGCTATCTTAGAGTTGCTTTTTTTGTAAAATTTTATCAAAATGGATAACAAAGAATTTTATTTTACTATATACAAGTTATATCTTAGCAAAATAGCATAAGCACAGAAAATTTAAAGCTTTATTATTTGTAGCACCCCTACAATAAACTTTAAAAGGGAAGTTTGTGTAAATACTGAAGACAATCTGAAGAAAGAATTGAAGTGGGGAACATTTAACGTACATTTAATTATATAGTTTATTTTCGGTTGACAGGGAAAGGGTTGCTGGATTATTTCTAAGAACATAAAAATTGTTGATGGTGATGTATCCATTTAGATCCCCTCATTAGTTAGAGATATGAATGTAGCTCTATTCTACCACCTTTAAGACCATTTGATTTCAATATATAGGGAGATAGGGGAAGTGCTCATGAGAAGAACTGCTGTCCAGACAAGTTATACCCAGTGGGTTAGAATTCCTTCCAGCAGGCATGTGAGACCTTGGTTGATGAGATTCCCCCTTGTACTCCCTTACCACAGGCATTTTATTTTAATGAGGACTATTCACTTGTTTGTTTACTGCGAGTCCTGCTGAGTTATAAGCCTTATGAGTTATCGGGCTTGCACTGAAGTCATCAGTTCTGCATGAATGCACCTCCATCCATTGAGTAACCTTGCTGCTGGCCCAAAGGCTAAAATTATACATAAAGAAGTGATAAGATGAGACAGACACAGGGTATACAACTTATTCTAACTTCATGTGGTTAAAATGAGTGAGGCCAAGGTTAGTTGACTCTGTTGATCTTTCTGTGGCGTTCCTATTGCCTTCGGGGCCTGAAATCCTTCCCCAAATTCTTCCATAAGAGTCTCCAAGCTGGATCCACTGTTTGGCTGTGGGTGTTTGCATCTGTCTGAGTCAGTTGGTGGGTGAGCCTCTCAGAGGACAGTCATGCTAAATCCTGTCTACAAGCATAACAGAGTATCATCAGTAGTGTCAGAGATTGGTGCTTACCCATGGGATAATAGTGTCTAAAGTTGGCCATTCTCTCCATCTCTGCTCCATCTCTTGTCCCTAAATTTTTTTGTTGAACTATCAACCAAAGAACATACACATGCTGAACCTAGGCCTCCCGGCACTTATATAGTAGCTATGCAGCTTGATCTTCCTGTGGATCCCGAACAAGTGGAGTAGGGGCTACCCCAAAAGCTGTTACCTGTATGTGGGATATATTCTTCTAGTTGGGGTGCCTTGTCTGGCCTCAGTGAGAAAGAATGTGCCTAGTATTGCAGACTTGATGTGCCAGGGTGGGGGACTATTCAGGAAGACCCTCACCAGCTCAGAGAAGAAGAGGAGGAGTGACTGGGAAGGAGGCAGTGAGCAGAATGTAAAGTAAGTAAAAAATAAATAATTAATTAAAGAATTAACGGGGCCAAAGGCATTGCCTAAAACAGTTTCTGTATATTTGTGTGTGTGTGGTGTGTGTGTGTGTGTGCGCGTGCGCCGCATGTGTGTGTTGTTCGATTAGTTTCACCCATCAACTTCATTGCTAACATTCTAAGAGCATTTAGAATTGAAGTTGTAGTTTCTAGGCTTTCAAAATAATCGAGGTGAACTTGCAGGAGTTCTGTGGAAAGGCAGTGAGCTTCCCAGGGTGTGAGTCTCCATGGCAGCCAGCAGCCATGCAAGCTCAGCAACAGACCTCCACACAGAGGCAACCTTTCTGTGGGGAAATCTGGCACTTTCTAAGCCATCTAGAATGCAGACAGAAAGGTCCACATTCACATAGCAGCTTAATAGCAAGGTGCCATGGTGAAAGCAGAAACCATATAAGAACCTATTCCCTATTAAAAGGATGGTTTTCCAGCAGGAAGGATTCTGCTGTATCTGTGAGCCCAGGTTTGTCCTATGGCGAATGGCAGAGAATTTGCTCAAATGTGAGCTTCCTGACTGACTGCACAGCAGGCAATTGTGCTAATCCAACATGTGAAGGTTCAGCTGGGCCTCAGCCTGAAGGCTTAAATGGTGATCTCTAGGGTGTTAAACTCAAAAGGAGCCTCAAGCATGCTAGGCAGCCACTCTACTGACTGAGCTACGTTTTCAGGCCAGAATACATTGTTTTTTTTTTTTTTTTTAAAGTATTTGCTATAGTTTTATTCAAAGTACTCTATTCCTTCAAAAGTTTAGCCAAATATCAACCAGGAGTTCTGATTTCTTACCTCAGGAATAATTTTGGTGGGATGTACTTAGAAAAGACAAGAATGAGAGGTTATAAGAGGTAAAATAAACACGAAGAAGGCCTTTAAAAGATCTTGCCTGGGGACAAAAGATTATAAACAAATTATAGAAGGCATTGTAGGAAGAACAGATACAACCAACTACTCGGTGTGAATAAGGAATTATGAAATCCCAATACTAGAGAATAATTTACGGTTTTCTGTTGTAGTACGTTCGGTGGCGGGTAATGGGCTTATTAGCTGCATCAGGCCTATGTGGGCCTTCCTCAAGGCCACAGAGTGGGTTGATGAGCTACATCTGGGCAGTCTGAGTCCACAGTCAGCATGTGTTCCATCACACCAACTGCCTCGGAAGACAAGCCATACATGTATAGAATTCAGTTATGACAGTAATGCTGAGCAACTTTATGATGAGATGCAGGACACTCGTGCTTCCGGATGCAGTGCTACCCCACCCAGAGGCACAAAGCGAGATGGGATTTCAAGACCTTTTTGAAAATTGTTTTCTCTGTCTTTGTCAGCTCCTATAGACAAGCTCACTGTCTCCCACTGACGCTGCACCTGACCTCCATACACTCCCTTATGGGAAGACTTCATGCTTGCTTTCTTTTGAAAAACATGAACACCCATCAGCAAGTTTGGCCTGAGTGAAAGCCCCTAAGAGTCTGGAGAAGTCCTCAGGCTTCGAAGGTAGCAGTGCGAGGCGTGCTTCCTGCGCACACACACCTTAAAACCCTGACAGCAAGGGCCGCGCCACTCATCCTGAGGCCGAATTTCTTTCTAGCCTTGAACTTGGGGAGCCAGACAACTTTCATGCTCCCATAACCCAATCATTAGATGGGCATGAGGCTAGAACTCATCCTTCTCAAAGGCAGAAAGATTGGAAAGAAGTAGTGGGAGAGGGCAGCAAATCCCCAACTGAACATAACCAACCCATTGGTTACACAGTCTACCATCTAAGCCTACGGGAATGGATTATCCCTCCTTCCCGATCTTTACAGTGGACTGCTTTTATGTCTTTTTGTGTGAGCCTTGTCCTCTAAAATAAAATGTCACACTCAATTCTGAACTGTAAGCAGATTAATGAATTAAATGCATTCTTTTAAAAAGCTTTTTCATTTTCATAATTTATTAACTTGGGGTCGTCTTTGGAGACTTGACTGACATCTGTCAGGGACTGAGTTCTCTGTGAGGCAGTACCCACTTTCCCTCTGCCAGGCCTTCCAGTCCTCCACTGTATTCCAGTGGAGTTCACTAGCTCACAACAAAGGGGGTTTGGGATTGACTTGGGGGAGGGCACTAGGTCTTCTTTCTGTGGATGTACATTTCAACTATCACCCTCTAATCACAAGGTCTCCCCTTCTTTTCTTTCACTGGGCTGTGAAATAGAGGGACCTTCAAGATAATTCTGTCATTAAGATGACTCACTATTGCACAGAGAAATTGGTGACCCAAAGATAGCCCTCACTTCCCCTTCCCTGACACTCTGAAATATCCTTGATGAAAGGCAGTGACCTCTACAATGTTCTGAGTGATCATCATATAATGATCTTCTCCTTAGGTGGGAATAATTAGTGCAGCAATTGGCTGGTCATAGTCTGACCATCGTTTGCCCTGTCTCTCTCTCTTTATCTCTCCATTCTCTCTCTGTCTCTCTCGTCTCTCTGTCTCTCTCTCTTTCTTCCTCCCCTGTTTTTTCTTGTCATCTTGAAACTAAGACCCAAAGAACAGGTATAACACACACACACACACACACAATTCAGTATATGGGTCCTTCTTTGGTGGGTTCACAAGCGTCTAAACTTGGTATTGTAAACCCACCAAAGAAGAGCCCATCATATATATGTATGTATGTATGATCAATATATGTATATGTATCATATATATATATATATGCATATATATCTCAGCATATTGAAGCCAGGGCTTTCCACATGTCAGACAAGTACTTCACCAGAGAACTCAATAAACATTTATTTCCTCCTATTGTGATCTAACTTCATTGCCCAGCTTCTATGCTCTCCAACCCTAATTCTGCCCTACTCATTTCTCTAGAACCCAAAAGGGCTTTTACTCCAAGACATTTCTCTGACTGAAGTCACTAAGGAATGCCTTGTTGCTTGAGTACACTGATGAGGTCTCATCTCTCTCAGTCTGCCCCAATTTATCCTCTGTGGGTGGGCTTTCTTTACCCTCCCTTACATCCCTGGGGTGCTGGAGCTTCTGAGTTCTGTTCTCAGGCTATTTTCTTTCTCACTGACTACTTTTCCAGTCTTAATCTCTCACATCTTCAGTTCCCACTTCATTGTGGAGAGTTTCTCAGATCAGTATCTTTAGTGCCTAGTCTTTTTATCAATCTGTATTCTCACCCCTCATCCAATGGGCCCTTCTACAGTGAGTTCACAAGCATCTAAATTTGGCAGTAAAAAAAAAAAAAAAAGAACCCAAACCAAAAACAAAACAAACCAAAAAATTGTCCAACAAACAAATAACCCAGTATCTTTCGCTCCTCCACATTCCACATATTTACTTCTTGAGCCAAGTGGAACCCATGACAGCTTCCTGTGATTCTCATACCTCAAGTTGAGCATTACCTCAAACCCTAAACCTATCTGGCTTCTATTCCCACTGGTAATTCCTTATTTAGGTGTTTATCATATCTCTACAGCATGGAGATGATCTAGCCCATTAAAAAACAAAACAAACACAAACTTCAAATTCCCTCACTTTAATTCACTCCCACACTGATGCTGGAGGGGAGTCTCTAAAATGCAGTCTGTCTGTTAGATGCAGCTGCCTGGAGGTCGCATTTGAAACTGTTAAAATGTGCTTCATTCCATTTCCAACCCCTTGCTCTTCCCTTTTATCCCTTTTTATTTTCTTTCCTCATATTTACTTTTCTCAAATCATCTTAAGTTATCACATACTTACCCTGCTTGTTTTGAGCTTGTACCAATTCTCCCCCATCACCAGCCTTGTCTATATGCTCCTCTTCTTCATCTCTCTCCAGTCTCAGCACTAGCCAGGCCCCACACCTGGTTCTACTCTGTTTAGAGCTTAGAAGGTATCAGGCCTATTTAGGGTGCTACCTACTTCCCATGGCCACAAACTTCCCATTGCCCTCAATATCTTAACTCCCTGGGGGATGGGGCTATTTTTCATCCTCTTCCATGTACCAGCATTTTGTTCTTACATTCACTATTTTCTACAGCTTACTACGGATTCCCTACATGTGTGGCTTCCTGACAAGCATGGAGATCCTAGAAGCAATGTTAAAAAGCATTGCTTTAATTTTCTACAGAAGACACTAAATATCTAAGTACTGTGTCCTGTATCATATGCAATGGCTAAATGATATCTGATAATATTAACAAACAAGCAATTTAATGATTTGGCATATTTGTTCTACTTTAAACTGACCAGCAAAGACATCCATTCATTAATGGATTAAATACCCCTTCCCTATGATGCTGTTATGCAAAGCAGGATTCATCTCCATTTTTTCTTGCAGTTAAAATTTCTTTAATTCAAGAGATTGTTCTTAGCATATCTGAATTAATCATTTTTCCAAGTCTCTCAGAGTCACCTGTTATTTATTTTCCTACATTTGCTTCTCACTTCAGCTTTCTCAGAACTCCCTCCCTAACGGCATTAAAAAAAAAAACCATGACATGCTGAAGTTAACTGTTCTCTGATAAGACCAGGGCACATGCTTACATATAGAGAGGGGTCAAGTGATCAACCTTTAAAGGCTTGTGTGTCTGTGTAAAGAGAATGTCTCTTAAAACCAGGCTTTACACGTGGGCAAGGTGATCTCATTTGGGTCCAGGGAGTTTCAACAACTAAAATGTTAAACCACAGATATCTAAGTGAAACCTCAGAGAAAATTTAAGACCATGGATGCTTAATGTTTCATGTACTTAAAAGCTCATGAAAATACATAGTGATCTGTAAAGAATTTCATCATAGAAGGGGACAGACATGCTACATATGCCCATATGCCCAACACTTGGTTGAAAACAGATGGTAATGTCTCATAGTTTTTAAGGTCCTGTGGCTGGAAAGATGGCTCATAGTTATAAGAGCATTGACTTTTCTTGAGGAAGTCTTGAGTTCAGTTCCCAGCATTCAAGTCAGTTTACAACTGTTTCTGAGTAGCTGTGGAGACTTACCCCTCTGTCCTCTGTATATAAGCATCTGCAGTACTTTGCACATATCCTGTGTACATACCCACATATAGACACATATATATTTATTTAAAAATTTTTCATACACTGTATTTTGATATTTCTTTCATCTATTGATGCTTCCTAGATTCTTTCCAGCTCACTATCCACCTAGCTCCTCGTCCTCGTCCCTCGTCCTCCCTCCTCCTCCTTTTCCTTCTCCTCCTTCCTCTCCCCTCTCTCTCTCTTAAAATCACCCCCCACAAAACCCAACAAAATAAAACAGGAAAACCAGCAACACCCTTCCCACAAAAAAAGCACAAAATGAAAACAAATAATAAACAGAAACAAAGCTCTCAAACAAACCAAATCCCTCCCCCCCCCCCCCGTCTCCCCATACACATGCTAAAAGAACAGCAAATACAACTGAGTTTGTTTTGTGTTGGCCATCTACATAATGACATGGGGCCTGAGTTTATGTATGTATCTCCTTGTACTGTCTGGAAGAAACTGTTTACTTGGAGTGGTCCATCACTTCTGGCTCTTACAATCTTTCTGCCTCCCCTTCTGCATAGATTCCTAACCATTGACATGTTGTTTAGGGCTGAGTGCTCCAATGTCTTTCACTCTCTATACACTGTCCAGTTGTAAGAAGAGTTTCTCTGATGAAGGTTGAGCGAGAAGCTACTCTGTGGGTACAGCAATGATATTTTCATTTTTATTCTGACTTGGGTGTTTGTGACAATTGCAAATTTATGGCTTGATAATTGATTTTTGGAGAATAAAAAGTATGTGTCTTTTATGTGTTATGAAAATTGCAATTCCTGTGAAACAAAGCACCTCTTCTTTAAAGAAAGCACACAAATATATAATGAATGAGTCTTTTCCTTTTCTCTCAATATTTAGTGTCAAAAATCTATACTATGATTTGTGAATCTACATTTTTAAACTAAAATCTCTCTTGGATTATAAATATGTAAAGTTTTTGATAAGTTCTAAACTCTAGTAACTCAAAGAAAATTTACATGTTCTAAATTAAAAGGTAAGAAGAACTTAAGACAATAAGAATTATAAAAATAAAAATTTATGAGCCCAGTTCAACAACATAGAACCAAATCTGAAAATTTGTATTTTTTTTTTTTTTTGAGTTCACAACGTAATATTGAAACAGCCAATTTTGGAAAATTACTGACAAGAACTCAGCCTTCTGCCTAGAATTAATTTTAACATACATACAGGTGGGGTGGAGAGTTCTACATGCAAGTCCACAGGCAGCCGGAAGAAGAGAGAGTCACTGGGCCTGGCTTGGACATCCTAACCTCAAAACACACTCACATGAGACACTTTCTTCAAAGCCACAGGAACCCCAACAAGGCCACACCTCCTAAGCCTGTCACATAGTGCCTTCTCTGGTGACCAAACATTTAAATTTATGATCCTATGGGAGCGTTCCTATTCAAACTACCACAGATATCAAATAATTTTGCAGCTAGTGAAAAGAGCTGGCATTTCCTTCTTGCTTCTCTTACCATGTAAGGCACATCTGTGGTAGGTCATTTTGTTGACTCTACACCTAGTTCTTCACCCTACTTACATGTGTCAGCTGGCAGTGGGGAAACATAGTAGGGAGATTATTTTAAATGTATTTTATCATGGCCTACTTGAAAAAATGTCTATGGACATTTAAAGTTACTTGTCAAGTTGACACACAATAGACAGTTCTGGAAAGGTTTGAAAATAAAAAATTCAAGTTTCATAGAATAAATTCCAGTGATTTTCTCAAAAAAAACTTTCACAATTATTAATTTTTTCTTTTATTGCAATTATTAATTTACTTTATTAATTTAATTAATGCTGTTTACTACAATATTGCTTTAAATGTATTATTATATTTTCATCAGAACCTGAGTATTTTACAATATTATAGATATCAATTTGTTGTAGCTCAAAATTCCTTTTCTTTTTGTAAAATGGACATAAAGTTTTATTGTTATACTATTTTTACTTGCTTTGAATGAGTTTACTCACGTCTCTGGCTTGAGGAGCAGTGTGTGTACAAAACCAAGATATTTGATTAAGGAATTATTGGTTGTTTGGGGCAAACAGGAAATCAGTTGGGCCAATTCCAGTAAACATTTTTGGAACCAATGGAAAGAGCCACTTTCTCTGCCATTGTACTATTAGGTAAGAGGCCAAGTTTTGCTATTCTAGTGAGATTTGGTGGTGGTTGAGAAACTGAGACTAGAAAATAAATTGATTACAAGAAGAGAAATGAATGGTGTCACAACTAGAATATCTGAAATTAGCTTGCTCTTTATAGGACTTAACTACTAATATTGTTAATAAATTGACTATTGGCTTGAGTTGATTTAATTTTTTTGTTATTCAGAGATAAAAGAGTTTTTGGATCAAAAGCTTAATTTAGCAATTTGTAGCCATTCTACAATAATATGATAATAAGATTAGTGCTTTTTTTCTGCTTAGATAGTATTTATTATAAAAGACATATATATTGTGTTCAGTTCATCAATCACAAACACGGGTATCAATATCAGCTGCCCATTCCATTATGTGGGGAAATATTTTGTTACTACTGTTTACTTTAAGGCCAGTGTGTCTCAACTTTTCTAATGTTGTGACCCTTAATATAGTTCTTCATGTCAGTGGTGAGCCCCCAAAATAAAATAAATTTTGTTGCTACTTCATACATGAAATTCTGCTACTCTTATGAATTGTAATGCAAATATATGTATTTTCTGATTGTCTTTGGCGATCGGTGTGAAAGGGTTGTTCAACCTTCAAAGGGGTTACAACCCACAGGCTGAGAAACACTGCCTTATGCCCTTCAATCTTATTAAGTAAAAATTCATGCCTCACAGGACTCCAGACTGCTGAGACCTAAATAAAAACAAAGTCAGAGGCCCCTTACCAGTGGCTAAGAGCATGCACTGCTCTCATAGAGAACCAAATTCAGTACCTAGCACCCACGTGAGGTGCTCATACCTTCTGTAATACCAGTTCCAGGGAATTCTTCTTCTGTCCCCTGTGGATACCTGTCTTCACATTCACATATTCCCCTCTCCTCTTCCCTGCATCAAACATATACATTCTTGAAAATAACAGAAAACAAACAAACAAAAACCGAACCAAACCACACACACACTTTATGACTTTTTTGAGCATCGCTACTCTTTCATTTTGGTGCCATTATTAAGTGATACAGGGATTACATGAAAATCTACACTGCAGTAGTCCTACAGTTCCGCTAATAACTATGTGTGAACTGAGCAACAGGTGGCTAGCACAGAAAGAATGGATTTTACTGGAAAAGCTTATGAGGCTGGGCAAAGCATCATGGCACATAATTTTATCACACTTCTCAGAATACTATGCAATTCAGGACATATGATTGTTTAGCTGGGAGTCTTCTGATGGTAGTGTTTGACTTTGAGTAACTGAAACTGCAGGAAGCAAAACTTTCTCTCTCTGTGTGTTATGTGTATGTTTGTATGTATGTGTGTGTGGAGGTGAGACTATGGAGCTTAGTAAAAATACTTGGAAGGGCATTAGATTCAAGATCAAGAAGTATTACAAAAATTAAATATGCCAGTATACATAAAATGATTTGGAAAATACAAATATAAAATAAATGTTTACTCTTATCAAAGTGAATACTTTGTCTTTAAATTAGCAAACAGGTAATAATTGTTTACTTTTATTTTAACATAGAAGTGACATAATCTGTTTTACACTTAGAAATTGCTCTCAGCATACTACTGAATGCACACTAAGAACAAGATAGCACCAGATTAAAGGAGACACTTTGGTTATTGAGATGACACCAATGTCATGGTGAACTGAAACTCAGGACCTGTGATCCAAAACGAATCTTTCCTTCTTTAAAGTTGTCCAGGGGGATATTTTGTTATAGTTACAAAATCCATCTCAGTTACTGTATTGGCTGGTTTTGTGTGTCAACTTGACACAAGCTGGAGGTATCACAGAGAAAGGAGCCTCCTTTGAGGAAATGCCTCCATGGGATCCAGCTGTAAGGCATTTTCTCAGTTAGTGATCAAGAGTAGGAGGGCCCATTGTGGGTGGTGCCATCCCTGGGCTGATAGTCCTGGGTTCTATAAGAAAGCAAGCTGAGCAAGGCAGGAGAAACAAGGCAGTAAACATCTTTCGGGGGCCTCTGCATCGCTCCTGCTTCCTGACCTGCTTGAGATCCAGTCTGACTTCCTTTGGCGATGAACAGCAATGTGGAAGTGTAAGGTGAATAAACCTCCTCAACTTGCTTCTTGGTCATGATGTTTGTGCAGGAATAAAAACCCTGTCTATGATAGCTATATAGGCAGGAACAAGGAGTCTAATTAGTTGTCAGTGGCATATAGTGCCTCTGGGTGCCTATTTCTACTCTGTCATCTAAAGTGTCTTCTGTACAAAGAGATTGGAAATGTCTGAACTGCTATTTCCTTGCCTGCTTGTTCTTAGAATCTGCCAATTGAAAGTACGATAAGGAAGGAGAAGCCAGTTTTTTGCCTCTGGGACAATTTGCTTGAAACAGAATTGTGGGTAACTAACTCAGCATCTGGAGGATGGAAAAAAAAACATCAGTTGAGGATCAACATCCACACTGTTTGGATGGACAAAATAAAATGATTAAAAATTGACAGCTTGATTTACCAATGGATGGATGCCCTTGACAAAAACCATTTCTATGAAGTGTTGAGTGAAATTCTTGGAATTTTAATATTAATCTACTAATTCATAAAAAAAAAAATACTGAACATATTTGTGCCAGATACTGGGAAGTTGAGGTTAAATAGGAGAAAGACGTTGCTCCTATCCTACAAGGTTGGAGAACTTTACTTCACTAACAGTCTGTGATTTCATGTAGGATATACATCTAAATGAGTGTTATATGGATGACAGCACACACACTACACGTCAAGAGTGAAGGAAGCAACGATGTAGTGCTTCCTAAGAACTACAATAAGTCCTAGCTGTTTGAGCTAGGACTTGTTAAATGGTATTTATCTTATAAGTTGAAGATTCTAGTATCTAAGAAAAGGGATTATTGGCTCCCTTGTAGTTTTTATTTGGGGAAATATTTTGACAAGGTGTCATAATTTGATTTCAATCTGATTTTATCTCTGCAGTGCTTAGATGGTTTAATTGCTGTCTTGATCAGACGCCTAGAATATGAGTTGTTGATAAAATGACACATCAGATTTTCACAGGCAGAATTTTTCCCATGAATTCTCTCTCTGAGTACAAGTGGTTATTCTTGGCTCTCAGGAGTCTACGACTTGCAAAACTGCATATTGTTCATTTAAATATTGCTTGATAGAAATCATATAAGGTGATATGTGAAACCTTACCATTTTCTTGAATAAGTCTTGATGTGAAAGTCCAAACATAATTTGGGGCATACAAACATAATTGAAACAGATACAAAATTTCGTGCCTCATAAGATACTGACTCATTTAATTATCTTTTGCTGATATTAATTTTTTTTAGTTCTCAATGGCAAACCATTAGATGATAATAGACATCAGTAGGTGGTGGTTATTTGACAGACATCTTAAGAAGTACATAGATATTTTACAACTCTAATGAAGTTATGTTAGCACTTTTAGTTTTCTACTTGAGAACTACTTTTCCCCTCTCTGTTGTTTTCTAAAAGAGAAGGGGCTTGCTATGTAGCTCAAGCTAGTCTTGACCTCCCAGTCCTCTGGGCTCAGCTATTAGAGTGCTTGAATTGTAGGGTATTGTACCACACCTCTCTGGAAAGAGAGCCATTTAATGCAATTATAGCCTGTGGGTGAATGCTGTTGGTCTATGAGGAAGTCTCACTGGACAAAACTCTTATATTTTGTTAATTCACATGATGAAGTCATTCAACATGGCACTGGCACAATCTACCTCATGTAGCTAACCAGGGTGACTACTACAACGAGAATATGTGCAATAATGGTTTACATGGAAAACATGGGCTGTCCAGGAGATAGCATCCCTGGAAACCTTCATTAGAAAACAAGTAAGTAAACAAGGAGCTATGGGATATTGTTCTTAAGAAGTCGATTCAATATTTTGAAACTTTTGACTATGTGTAGTTAAAGTGATTAATTTCACTATGTAATACAACAGAATAACAGTAAAAGCTACAGATGGTAAAAAGACAGAAGTGAGATAACAGAATCAGAAGGGCCCAGACTAACTTGGTGGCCTGGTCTCAGTCCAAGGGTTTGCAATAACCACATTACCTCACATGGGGTTGGACACTTTTTCTTTCAGTAATTGAAACCACAGAATCAATCATTGGATATAAACTTCCTAATCTTGTCTGTTAATTTGTATTTTGATTTTTATTGACTTTTTAACTGATTTAATCCTGACCCTCAATCTCTGTTCTTGTAGGTGAAACAAGCCAAGTAGAATCTGGCATGACTTGATCTCATTTCTGCTTCTACATGAAATTCTAATCTAGATAGCTTATTAGCTAATGAGACAGAACATTATTCTACCTGTCAAGATCAGATTTCTGAGAAATACATTCCAGAAATATTCTCCACTTCACCTTGTGCATCCACGTGATTATGAATTCACTCGTGGTGGGATGATCTGACAGGAGGGTGAGGTGAGAGGTGGGGGCATGGGAGTGGCTCCATGCTCACTGGCTGGGCTTCACTTAACTGGGGTTGTTGAGGTTCAGTCTGTTGTTATATATTGTAATGCTAAGTGTGGGCCTCCAAGACCTGGTTGCCCCAAAGAGTCCACCCATAGACCCAAGTAAATGTGACCTTGCCCCAAAGTTATTTCTGACTGGTGAATAAAGATGCCTACAGCCTATAGCTTCAAAGAATTGAATTAGGTGGGTCTTAATGTTCCTGACCTTGGGTCCAGGAGACCACTAAGAAAGAGAAGACGGTGGAAAGAGGAGTAAAATGCCATGGGTCAAGAAAGCATGGTCCTGAGGGCTGGCCAATTGGAGTTAAGAGAAGCCCAGATGAAACATAGTAAGATGAAACATGTGCCTTGGGGTTATTGATAGGAAATAGATTTTCCTTTCTGTCCAGTATTAGTGGAGATAAAGCTTATCATAAATATAAAGGTTGTGTGTGTCTTTTATCTGGGAACAAAATGGTCAAAGGCAGGGTAGAAACTCCAGACAGAGATTAGAGTTTTTTATACCATGGGAGATAGGGGTAAATCAAGATCTGAGGGTTTTTCATTATGAACATGTGGCAGCATGGTTAGGTGCACTTGATGGCTTAGAGATGATCATGTTTTCCTTTTGATAGTGGGTGCAGTGAGAGCAGTTTCCAAAACACGCTCCTCAGAATCAGTCAGTTCATATAAAGTAAGGTGAAGCTCAGGTCTACTTTCACTCTGTTTTAAATCGTAATACATGATGGGTGACAATGACTGTACAGGAGAAATTTGTCACATTGAAAGCAGCTTGACACCTGGAGAGAAGAATCTTTTTTTCAATTAATTTATTTATGTATTCATTTTACATCCTGAGCACTGTCCCCCCTCCCAGTACCCTCCTCTTAGAGTTCCTCCCCACATACACCCCTAGGAAAACCTTTCTGAATGAGGATTGCCACATGATGAGAAGAAGAATTTGAATCCAGATGTCCCTGTGGCCACTCTCCTTGTTTTCTGCCTCTCAGATCCTTGCCATCTGAACTGATCAAGCAATATCCATTAGAAGCAGTTTGTCCTGATAATGCTTCAGTGATCTCCAAGCCCTAATCCAATGAGGTGAGCGAATAGGTATTATGCATACATTCTGTGTTACTTCCATAAAAAGAAAACTGACTTTTCTCATGTGTCTCTTCCTCTCTATTTGCCTCTAAGATGGAAACCATGAGCAGACACCAGAGCCAGTCTGGTTGGTCTCAAAGGCTTTATTTGCTTTATTGTGAGTGAAAATTTAAATTTTATGTGGTTGAATTTCCAATTTTGAAGACTTTTTTCCCCTTGATGACTCAGTTTTATCCAAAGCAACATTAATAAAGTTCATGTTTGTTAGAGAGCTATGAGGTTAGCTTGATTAGAAAGGCTGACTTCCAGAATTTAATCTTCACGGTGATTGAGTTTAATCTCATGTTTACTTCAAGACAATGTGGTATACAAGTATATCATACCATCAGTGCAAGAGGTGAAATTAGAATATTCTAGTCATTACCGTTCCTATTATTTAAGATGACAGAGAAGTAACACAGGCTCTATGGTATACACATATCTAAACCAACAGACATGGGAAGAAATGGACTTCGCTTTGTAAGGCCCAGGGCTTACTGCACATTGAGGGAAAGGTGGTGATGAAGAGCTGTTAAGGCCAAGTATAGTGGGGAAACTTCTCCATTCTTTATCGTTGTGCCTTGTGTCTCTTGTGCCTGTGTCGATCCTATGAGTAGCACCCTGATAGTACGTTGCTTCATACCCTGTTGTTCATCCTCCTGTGCTGTCTTATTCAGAGTACTTAGGACAAGCTGGCCTTAGATTTCCTGCCATGGCTTCAAGCTGAATACATCACAGAGCACTCTCTTCTAATGGCAGCTACCTGCTTTCTACTGTTTGCTTGTCTGTGGTACATACTTTTTATTCCAATATCTCTGAGATTATATTTGGCTTTTTCTTCATTTTTCTTTCTTTTCTTCTTTAAACTAATTTTCAGATTTCAGTTACTGATCTCTGTGTGTTTACCATCTTAGTCCCAAACTGCAATATATCAAGACTTAGACAGCATCCATGGTCCAAAGAATTCATAGCCATACATGAATTATACAGTATCAAGATTGATTGGATTGCTCTAAAATCTGCTTTTAGCATGTTGCTTCCTCTCTCTCCATATATATGTATATGTATGTATATATATGTATATATATGTATATATGCACATCACACACAGATATCCCACTTGCTTATTGTCTATTTTCAAATTTGTCATCCTTCTTTGATCTTTTACAGTGTGAGCTTAATGAATGTGATGCAGGGTGATAATTCGTAACAGAGTTTGGTGCCTCACAGACATGACGCCCAATTCTAGGTCCACTATGAATATATATAGTCAGCGTATGGCCATTTGAAATCTTCATTTATTGTTTTTCAAATGATATTAATGCCTCTCGCTTGTAAAGTGGAATAATATCTGTAAGATGTACACAACAGACATGCAGTGCATGTATTCATGGTTATATCTCAGTCCACACTCTCTCTGATCCTATTTTTGCCTTTGGTCCCTCAGGATCTGGGCTGTGTCCTTTCTGTTCTTTTCCAGCAACTCACAAATAACTTACTTTTCAATTCTCCATTGAAGTTGAACTCATTCTTTCCAGCCTTCTCAAAATTCTTATTGTGTCCATAATTGCTTGATATGCTTTCTTTTGCTGTCTTTAGTGATAATAGAATTGAAATATTTGATGGGGAGAAATTTGCCTTGCATTTCTTTCATATTTTCTCCAACATCTGGGTAGTTTCAGTTACATGTTACTCAGCACCCACTAAAATAGATGGAATTTTAAATATTATAAAATGGCCTTCAAACGCCCTATTTTTGAGAGAAATTCTGGAACACGTGTTCTCAAGTACCCTTGACCTGTTTCCATCCTCATCCAGCCTCTTCCTTACATGATTTCCCACAAGGCAGGACAAACCTGCTGATGACTTATGACATTGTGGGAAAACAGCTAAAACAAGAACGGAGGCTGAGTGCTGAAAGGTCAAGAGGGCAAAAAGGAGAAGAAAGATGTGAAAGAGAAAGAAGAGGGAAGAGAGCAATGTCTGCAGCAAATACCAGGCCCATGGCTGAATCCTTGAGATCATTGCCAAGTTCCTGTAAAAGGGCTGAAATATAGATTGGTAAAACTTTAAAAAGATTCCTTGATTTTCCCATTAATTAATTAATTCACTTTACATCTCGGTCACCGTGCCCCTCCCCATCTTCCTAGTGTTCCCATCCCACAGTTACTCCCCCCCCCCCCCGAGGATGGAGGTCCCCCATGCATATTCCCCCACCTTGGCTTGTCAAGTCTCTGCAGGGTTAGACATATCATCTCCCTTGAGGTCAGACAAGGCTGTCCAGTTAGGGGAATGGGATCTACAAACAGGTAACAACTTTAGGGACAGCCCCTGTTCCAGGTTGGGGGAACCCACATGAAGCCCGAGCTGCACCAGTGTGGGAGAGGCCTTGAATCAGCCCATGTGTGTTGTTTGGGGGTTCAGTCTCTGAGAGCCTCCAAGAGTCAGATTAATTAACTTCGTTGGTCTTCCTGTATAGTTCACATTCCCTTGAGGCCCTCTGTCCTTCCCACAACTCTTCTGTTAGACTTCCTGATCTCTGTCCACTGTTTGACTGTGGGCCTCTGCATCTGTTTCAGCCAAAGGACAATTAACTCTTTGATAATTTTATACAATAAATTTTGATCATGTATCTCCTCAACTCTTCCCACTAACTCCTCTCAGATCAACCCAATTCCTCCCACAGATTCCAATTTTACAAACTTCGATAAGTAAAATTTGGTATATATTTAAACAGCTCATTCGATGTCAAGGTTTACACAGTGAACGAGTACTCACTTAGCTGCTGTTCCCTGAGATTCACAGTGGTCCCAGGCACCCAGGATTTGTCCTAGTACTGTGGTTCTCCACACAGTTTTGCTCCTCCAAGAACACTACAGACTCATGGCAAAGTTAGGTAATTTCCAGGCTCCCTTTCCTTAAGAACTTACTTTGTAAGTTCTCCAGTTAGACTCAGTATGACAGAGTTTGCCACCTTAAGATTCATGTGTTAAAGCTCTAAAGAAAGAAAGAGGAAGGAAGGAAGGAAGGAAGGAAGGAAGGAAGGAAGGAAGGAAGGAAGGAAGGAAGGAAGGAAGGAAGGAAGGAACCATATCCATAGTCTAGTCTGTAAAGCTCCCTTGTTGCTATATTTGAAGTAGGAAGGTGAGTAATGCAAAGAGATCATAAGGGTGGATCACTGATCCAAACCATTTGAGTCTTTGTGAGGCTTTGGGATGTCCTCCTTGTCTCTCTTCTCCTCCTCTTTTGTTCCTCCCTGCTTCATGAGGACACAACATGAAGGCAACTGTCCATCTGCCAACCAGCAAGCAAGAAGGTTTCCAGGGAGAGAAAGGTGAAACATTCATTTTTGGCCTCTAGCTCTATGAGAAAGTACATTTTAGAGATTTAAACCATCCAGCCTAAAATATCTGGGGTAGGAGCTTGTACAGACTAGACTATGGATACGGTTCCTCCTCCCTCCCTCCCTCCCTCCCTCCCTCCCTCCCTCCCTCCCTCCCTCCCTCCCTCCCTCCTTTCTTTCTTTCTTTTTTCTTTCATTTCTTCTTTCTTTCTTTTAGTTCCTTTTTTGTTTCATTTTTCCTCTCTCTTGCAGACAGGTTCTATGCTAGCAGGGATCTCCATAGCTATACACCAGGCTGGCCTCAAACTCAGAAATGTGTATGTTCTTTCTTCCTGAGTTCTGGAATCAAAGGCATGTACCACCATTCTCACCAGCACAGTTTCCCAAGAATCTCTTCTCTTTGCTTCTGATGATTTCCAAGTGTAAGTGGGTTGTAGCCCTGACTTTGTTTCAATGGGACCGTGTCTCTATATTTGACTTTAGTAATTACTCAGTATTCTGTTGTCTGTTTAATACTTTTAAAAACCAAGAACTACTATTATTACTTTGTTTATTTTCACTTGGAGTTCAATGTAAATTACTTGGATTATAGTTATTAGAAAGAAGTAAATGCAAAAACAGAAGTTCAGGACAAGATACCGATCCAGAAAAAAACATACATGAATTCAATCTAACCACCTTCCTTCTCCTTCCCCTCCCTCCCTCCCCTTCTCCTTCTCCTTCTCCTTCTCCTTCTCCTTCTCCTTCTCCTTCTCCTTCTCCTTCTCCTTCTCCTTCTCCTTCTCCTTCTCCTTCTCCTTCTCCTTCTCCTTCTCCTTCTCCTTCTCCTTCTCCTTCCTCCTTCTCCTTCTCCTTCTTCTTCTTCTTCTTCTTCTTCTTCTTCTTCTTCTTCTTCTTCTTCTTCTTCTTCCTCCTACTTGCCCTCCTCTTGCTCCTCTTCTACCTTCTCTGTTCCTCCTCTTCCTCCTGCTCCTTTTCTTCCTCCTCCTCATCTTCATCTTCTTCCTGTCTCTCTCTCTGCCCCACCCTTTCTCTCTTTTCCTCTTTGAGAGACTGATATGAATTTAGTATAATTTAAGTGTTCGAGATATAAATAAAGGAACTCATTGCTTTTTGACTTATTTGCTTTTCTCTCTTGTTTATCCTTGGTTCACAACATTCTCTGCTCCAGCAACATTAATTAGTAATGAGATAAAAGAAAGAAGATTAATAAGGACTGTTGGCATTGCACACTTTATACAGCATGCATTAAAGAGGAGTTAAAAAAAATCATGAACCCAGGTAACAAAATTATGGAATTAATCTCTAAAGGAGCACTTAACTGAGGTGATCTCATTAATCCTCACAACATGATCTCGGCGTCTCTGTTTCATAATGGTTGCAATTTACCAGTGGGAAGTAAATAACTTCACTAACATCTTCATTTTAAAATATCTACTCTTTGGCTCCCTGTCTGTGGGCACATGTCTGGGCCACCGCTTCATGTTGAAAGTTTTGTGACTTATGTAAGTTATGCAGTATGCCAGCTGGCTGTGACTGCCATAACAAAAGGTCACTGACTGGGTGGTTTAAAGTACAGAAAGTTATGTCCTTACACTTCTGAAGGCTTGAAGTCCAAGGTCAAGGAGCTGTCCTTTGGTTGCTACTTGGATCTTGCTCTGTGACTGATAGATGTTTACATTCTAAATTGTATCTGCTTTGCTTGTTGTCCTGTCTGTGTAATCTGTGTTCAATAACCTATCATATTAGCTTAGGACCTACTCCATATGTCCTAATAGTAACTTAATCACCTCTTTTAAAGTCAAGTTCTGAGATTTCAGGACTTTGTCATAGGAATTTTAAGGAAACACAATTCGCCTTGCAACACTTGTGTGATATTTAGAAGTCAGATTATGCTAACACTCTTGAGCACTCTGTGAGGGATGATAACCAAGGATGATTGGTGTAAAGATGGTGTTTAAAGAGACAGCGTTAAGATAGTGCTTAAGAGTCTGGCACAAAAATTCTCACATATTCTCTTATGAAATCATATATATACATACACACACATAACACACACACACACACATATATATATATAAATATAAATATATATATGAAATATATATGAATATATTTCATAACAGGCTATATGAGAAATATATTTATATGTGTGTATAAATGTGTATGTAGAAAGTTATTCATAAAAGCAGGCCTATAGCAAACCATTACCTTTTGTTAAATGTAAGTAATTGTGTTAAAATCTTCTTCATTTTTGTGAACAACTATCCAAATTGTGCACGACTACTTACAGTATTACGTAAGTAGCTGACCTGTATTTGTATGTAACTGTGATGTGAAATTAAAAAAAAAAAAGAGACATTTTAATAATATTACCATAGTAACTAACCCAATCAAAAATTGACAGAAGACAGTTTCAGATTTCTAAAAAGGGTTAATAGAAATACTTACCATACTTCTTGTATTAAACTTTGCTTATGTGCTTATTATTATTTCTAAGTCATTATCTAGTATCAAGTCAGTAATGATGCCTGCCAGAGTTGGACCTTTATCTCTGACTTTGCTGCCCTTTTGGCAAAGAAGACCCATATGCAAAGCATGCAGAAACATGTATTTCATATGACCTTTTACCCCATTCTCGTAATTGCAGAGTGAGTGTTTCATTAAGAAAGCTGGGGAAGATCATTTTTATAATTTAAATTGAACGGTGCCCCATAGGATAATATATTTAAACATTTATTCACCAAATCTTTTGTTTGTTTGCTTGTTGAAAGATCATAGAGCTTTCACAAGGCGTGTGGCCTCCTTGAAACAAAATAGCCATTGGTGTGTGTTGTTAAAACCTGGCATTCCTCTGAGTGACCTCAGCTTCTTCACCACTCACTCAGCTGCTTCATAATTCTACTACCCCACTCCTGCCTTCTCTACCACAACAGCCTGTAAGATCCTATGCCATGATCAAAAGGAACTCTTCTGGTCTTACGTGACTTCTTTCAAGTGATAAGAAAACACCAACACAACCTAACAAGGCGAGATGTCCACATCATCATACATATGAAACAGGGAAAATGACTGGGACTAGAAGTAACTATAACAGTCTCTGAGATGTAAATATAAGGGGAAAACCAACTAGAATAGCATGAAGTATAATACCCAAACATCTTTTACAACCAGAGTCAAAAAAATCATATGATTCCCAGGGTTGGCAGGGGAATGAACTGTGCCACAGTAAGACCTCTGTCACTTAGGAGTAAACAAGAGCTCAGAGTGACTCATGGCTTTGCTGTCATGTCCAAAGTTAATATTCTTTTTTGTTTTTACTGTCAAGGTTGAGGGATATCTGTGTCATCACAGGAAATTTCAAGTTCAGATAAAGAGCCTTCCAATGTCTATACCCAGGGAATGGACAATGCTGTGTTATGACTAAGCTTTGGGAGCAATCTGAAATCACTACATATCTGAACATTAGTGAGCAGTGGCAGGTAAGTATGGATGCATAGCACACAAAAGGAACTGGGGATATGCAGGTACCAAATAGCTTGTTTTAAAGTATGAACCAATGGGGTGCTGCTGTAGATGTGAGTCCAGAGGACTTTCTGAAGTTGAAGCACTCTCTTCCTTTTGGATGCCTTAGTGTTTCAGCAGACAGCAATCAGGGATGGGGCTTTGAAATTAATGTGTGAGAACTAAGCATGATGGTCAACCTGACTACAGCTGGAATCATCTTAACATATGTCTCTAGGATGTGGGAGGGAATTTTTTGATCAGGGTTATTTGAAGCAGAAGATCCAACTCATTGTGGATGGTACCTTCTGGACGTGGAAGACAGAATCTTGCTTTTTTGCCTGTTTGCACTCACTCTTGCTGGCATGTCCATATATCCTGTTGCAGCACTCCTTCACTATTATTAGAACTAACTTCTTTGAGACTCCAATTTGGACTGAAGACCAACTATCATACAGCCATCCTCCTGGCTTTCAGTGTCAGATTGGAACTGCAGAGACATCCAGCCTCATGGACTGGACAACTACTAGATTCTAGGCCTTTCCACTGAGAAACAGTGATTATTGGACTACTTAGACCAAATCCAAAAAGCCAGTCTCATAAATTCCTTTATACACACACTTATGCACAGATATGCACACATACACACACATACACACACATGCACACACATGCACAGGTAAACATACACACATTTTATCAATTTTGTTCCTTTAGGAAAAACTAATAGAAAATTTAGTCTTAAGTTTAGTACAAAGCACTATAGCATTACCAATTAAAAGTATATTCAGAAATATTTTGATTTTAAGGAAGCTGTATCAACAAAAAACAGTCTCAAGAATATAGAATTAAATGAGTCAGGATGTGGTGTCAAACCATCCAGATCATCTTGGTTTCTATTTCTTTCTAGATCTATTATTTTTGGCAAGTAATCCCTCACCTTCCTAAGGTTCAATACTCTCAGCTGTGAAATGGGACTGTTATAGTATTCCCTCAGTCTCTACAGCATAATCTTACTCAGGTAAGTTAGTTTTGTAGACAAAATGGGTGGGTGTAAATATTCGTTAAGAAATAATCGTGCTTAATGATTTCTAGTCTCTTTCTTTATGGGAGCAGTTTTCTTGTGCATTAAAAATGTCCCCTGGCTTCCATAAGTTTGATATAAGCATGGTTCATAAACCTGTAGAGAAGAATAGGTAATATTCCTCCTTTTTGTTCATGGTCTAGACTCCCAGCAGGAAGCCTCTGTGGAGAGCTAGGGATAAAGGGAGACTGCCACAGGGCAGAGGTACACTGGTGGAGTAAAGTATCTTCAGTTACTCTTGGTGGATTCCTGTGAGTTAACATGGGTAAGGTGTTACTTCAGAGAGGCATGGTGTCTAGAGGAACAGGTAACATTAGGTAGAGATTAGCAGTCCCTAGAGTTGCTCAGGACTATCCAACTTCTCCTTTTCTCCTCCTCTTCCTCCTCTTCCTCTTCTTCCTCCTCTTCCTCTTCCTTCTCCTTATTGGTGAGAACATGATAGGAATCAGTTACAAGTGAGAGTTTAAAATTCATATAAAGGTTTAATTTTTTTTTTCCTTTGAAGAGATACCAGAGAATAAAGTTGCTGACAGTAGGATCATCGCAGTGACAAACTATAGGCTCTGACTTTCTATGTTTAGCTGACACTTGTCCTCCAAAAGGGACATTCTTAGCTTTGTTAAGCATTCCAGAGCATCACATTAAAGAACTTTAACAAAAAAACATTGATCACTTTTTCTGGTAAAAATATTGTTATCCCCAGCTGTGTATTTTATAGTTTATCTCTAAAGTTAGTTTCCCTAACACTAATAATTTTTTCATTCCCTTTTCCCTTATAGATGTTCTAAGGCCTGTTGTCCTTTAGATAACTAAACCGATAGCTAACGTTATCCTTCTATTTATGGAGAATGCATGGTTAGCCATCTAAAGCTGTATTAGACAACTATTATTTGGCATTATTTATTTTTATGACTTTAGTGGAAAATTCAAAGAAGGAAAACTCCAATTTTTGACATTATTATCTTAAATTTAGTATTTTTTCTGGAATGGGGGAAGAAAAGGAAACTGACAATTCTACCCTCTAACCTGACACCTTGGATTATACTTTTAAAATCTGTTTTACACCCTATAACCACAACCCAGTAAAATTTTTTAAAAAATAATTCAGTGTCTTAATTCCTAAATTTATTTTATTTATTTTATTTTTAATTATGTGTATGTGCATGTATGTGTGGGTACTGGAAGAAGCCCAAAACAGGCATTGGATCCCCCAGAGTTGGTCTTACAAATGTTTTCATACTGCATGCCATGGCTGCTGGGAGTTAAACTCTGCAAGAGAATCAAGGGAGATCAGCCTCTCTTGGCCATTTACCCAGCCTCCGATTTAAAAAACTTTGTATATATTATCTAAAGCAAACTTTGGCTTTAGATAATACAATCTACTAAAGTCTGTGAGCCCAGTCTGATGTGTGGATGGTTTGTACACAAATAAGAAATCAGAAATGGCTTTTACATTTTAAAACATAAGAAAAAACAACAACAAAACACACAAAATGATAAGAAATTGCTACTGAGATTTTTTATGTTGCACCAACTCTAAAATGTTTACTATTGGAATGTGACCAACAATAGATAATGAATCCCAGAAATAAAGCATTCTGCAACAGATTGTCTTTTAATTCCCTTCTTAATGCTATGTTTTCTCCCTGCTCCCACTTATGGACTTTGCAGAATTACTGTGGTTTGTTTGTCCAGTGCCTTCGAGAAGCGTAGCCTTGCTTGGGTTAACAAGCCAACAAACATGGTAGCCTTATCTTTAGAAAAAGCTTCATGTTTTGCCGCTGTTTCAGAGCAATAATAACAACAGCATTTCAAATCCAACCTCTATCCTTCATGCTAGGTAGAAGTCGCCTGCCCTGACTGTAAATAGAATCTTATTCTCTGGTGCTGTAATTGATCTATAGATTCAATTCAAACACAACCCTCATTAATGAGGGTAAGGAAAAGCATGCAGACTGAGGTGTCAACACACTGCTAATCTTTGAAAGCTCAGAAATCACATTGGAAAGAAATTCTTTCACAGGAAGAAGGAAGACATGGTTGGGACAGGAGTTGAGGAATTAGGCCATTGGAGCAAAAGTCCTTGGCTTTTATAATGGAGATAAAGCAGGCAAGCCATGATGATGGATAGTGGAGATCTGCTCTGTGCTGGCTTTTCACTTGTGTAAAAGTGAGCACATGAAAAACACAATTTTATTCCCATAGGAAAAGAGGACACTGATTTACAATCGCTCTTCTGCCTTGACCACCCACCCATGTGGTCAGTAGTTATTTTCCCCTTACAATCCAGAACATGGGCTCCTGCTAACATTCTGGCACGAAATAACTCACCTTTGTTTGTGCCATTTCAGGCAGGGAAATTGCTCCATTAACTGAAGAAAAGAAAACAGTACAGCTCAAAGGTAAGGCAGTAACTAAAGAGAACGGGATGCAGAGCAAGACCATTTGGAAACAACAAAAGTAGGTCAGGTTAAGGTTGTCATCTGTTACCAGACCTCCGCCGGTGTAGAGGTATTTACTTGAAGCTTTGGTGTTGTCCTTTTTCACTAAAAAACAAAACAAAACAACAACAAAACCCTTTAAAACAAAAACCAATCAACCAACCAACTAAACAACCACCTCCTCCAAAAAATCCTAAGAATATTTTATGTATCTATTTACCCATCACTTTTTATTTATGAGCTAGTTTCGTTCTAGATCATTCCATTTACAGTCCTGCTAATGGCTCGATTACGTTTTATTTGACATCAATCAATGTGAAAATAGAGAAACAAAGGACTCAGGCAATAGTCCTTATATAAACATGCAGAGATTGGACAGGTTCCTTAAAAATCCCTGAGGAGTTTGTGGGAAAACACAGCTAACCACAAAGCCATTCCTGGAATATTTCCTCTTGTCTGGCTCTGGAGGATTCTTGGTTGTCACATGGCCTTGGAGAAATGCACAGCCCTGTTTCCTTGTTCAGGGACCACTTCCCATGGTGCCGGCCACAGCCCTCCAGCTGACCTCGAGGAATGGTGACACTAACTTCCTGACTCCGGCTAGCAACATCTTTGATCAGTCTTTTAAAGAAGCAAATCTCAGGGAATGGACGTGCAGTCAAAGAAGGGAAGAAGAAGATTTTTAACAAAATAAAAAGGGGAAGCAGTTTCGATGGGTCGAAGGCAACAGAGAGATGCAGATCCTGATCTGCCCCATTTATTCCGGGTCAGCATTTCAATACAGAAAGGTATTGTTCCAGAATGTGGATTGAGCAAATCAGCTATTCATGCTGGATCTAGTGAAAGGGTGGCCAATTCTGTCTCCAGGCAACATTTACAGAATGAAACAGAACCAAATTAAAGTATTTTTAAAAGTCACACACACACACACACACACACACACACACACACACAAACACACCGCGCACATGCACATGTATCGAATACTTTGTGTCCAAGATGAGTACCTTGGTCACCTCATCCAATCTAAACCATGGAAAATCTTCAGGTATGGACCAAAGTGCTGGTCCTTCAATTAGAATTTGAGGTGATATATTCCTACCTAATTGCATGCTCAGTAATTTAACAAATACAATCTTACTACTGTGCTAAAAAACTCAATTGGTCTGAACAGAAACTTTTCTTCTTTAGTCATTGTGTTGTATTTGTCTTGTTATAAAAGGAAAACTCAAGAACAAGTGGGTATCAGTGATACCAGAACATGATGTAATACTCAAGGAGGCTTCCAAATAAGGTTGCTTGGGACAGTCCTTCAAGATTAAATTGTTGCTTGAAACAAATAGTTGGTATGCTTTAATTCTGCTTAAGATTCAAAAAAGTATCTAAATATAGAAGAAACATTGTGAAGAAATGTCAACATGAATGCATGAATGTATTTACCTAAGTCCTTAGGCTCTGTCCATCGGAGGACAGCCTGTTCCCTGACATGTGTGTGCCTGCCTTTGGATTCCACAACACATTCCAGGAAAATGATATCCTAACTAGCTTGGCTGTTTACTCTGATGAGAGATTACTTGAACCTCATTTCTGTCCTCTTCAGTTTGTTTACGTTGAAGCAAAACATTCTCACACAGGAAAGGATTCCATAGACTTTCTCAGTGGTGGAAAGCTTCTCTTTCCAGGGTCAGCAACTTTATGTCTGTAAAGTTAATTAACAGGAGATTGGAGACCAGTCCTTCAGGCTTCATGTCTGCATCTACGATCTTTGGCAAGAACAGAGCACCACTACAGACATAGGATGTGCCAATAAGGGAAGTTTAACTGTAATGATGTTTTCAGCTTGCTTTCTTGTGATGCCATAGAAGTTCTTATCACAATCGTGTTTGAGAATCTAAAAGAATCCTCTGTGGGGGAAAAAGTAGAATAGTTTAGAATTAAAATCTTCACCCAATTGTTGGGACGTCTTACCTTTCCCCTACCATTCTTGCTGTAATGGGAAACCTTTCGCATCAGAAGAGATCTGTGCCAATCATTAGGTAAGGTGGATCAGTTATCTTAGTTTGTAAGCTTTGATCATTCAGAGACATTATTTTAGACTGGCAGCTTGCTTCACTCAAATCAAGAGGAGACTGCTTGACACAGTTTCAGTCTACTGTAAGAATAATGTTTCAGATGATTGGCTTTTGCTAACTGAACACTTACCTCCATTGTGGTTGTCACTAAACACTTTTTGTGGTCATGAAGCACTGGCACTGTAGTTTTGCTGAACCGAGATGTGTTATAAAGTATAGGCTGCATGTGGGACTTTTGAAGCAGTATTTGTATGTATTTGGTTAAATTATAAATGTTACCAATGTTATTTCACTTGTCTCTTTTTACTTTGCTAAGTATGACTAAATTTTAATCAGCAATAAGTCTAAAATCTATATGGATAGAGTCTTCTTCTGAGTTGTGTTTTCTGGATGCCTGGTAAGTAAACACTATGAAGAAAGAGACATTTGTGCTTTCATCCAACATTTGAAATACTCTAGAAATACCCTTAATGTCTACAAACCTCTGTGAGGAGACTAAGAAATGCCTTTTACTAGATTCCCAAGGAAAAGGACATCAACAGATTATCATCTTGAGTGTGATTCATAAGCTAAAGACCATCTGGGGTTCATGCTTCACTGGGCAAAATGCTTAGGTTCAGCTGTTATTCTTCCTCAGTGTTCACTTAGAAAACAAAAATCTTGAGGTAAGATGGAGGAACGTGACAGGCCACAATTTTAAAGAGTCAGTGCCTAATAGAGAAGAGAGCCTCAAACTTCTTGTTGTAGTGACAAGAGTTCTGTTCTACTGCAGTGTGGCTAGCACAAATGCTAGGTCTGGGTGAAGTGCAAGGTAGTATAGAGAGGATTCTGGGAGAGTGGGAAAATTCAAAGATGCAAACACATAAGCAAAGTGTGCGAATTTCATCTTGCTACACAAGTTAGAAGATGTTGGGAGTAAGGATTCAGTACAACCCAGAAGTCGGCGTAGGCATAAAATCTTGACCCTTGATGGAAGTAGATGATGGTATTATTGCATGAAACCCACAAAGCTAAGTTTTGCTGAGTCAAAGTTTAGCCTCTGATCTACTTTATTATTGTTTGAGTTGTGGTTGCTTGTGGCTTATGTGTAGGTCTGATCCTCCTGGCACTAATAGATTAAAGATATTTGATTAAGGACAGGATGGGTTAAAGTCAGATAACCATTGACAATTTTCAATATAAAACACCAGCAAGGACTGGGAAGATAGCTCAGTCTGTAAAGTGTTTTTTTTTTTATATATATAAGCATGAAGATCAGAGTACAATCTCCAGAACCCAAGTAAAGAAACAGGATGTGTTGGTTCTGTAATTCTAGTGTTGAGGAGACAGAGACAGATCCGAGGGGCTCACTGGCCAGCCAATCTAGCCTCATCTAAGGAACCCCAGGATTCACAGATTGAAGCCCAAAACACAAGATACAGAGCTCCTTAGATAAACAAACTGAGGCTCACTTCTGAGCTCATCCACAGGAACACACACACACACACACACACACACACACACACACACACACACACTGCAAGCTTGGTTTCTTTTGTTCCTTAGTTGTGGAAGAGATTTAACATTTAGGGTTTGTGAATGTCTTGAAACTCTGTTTTCCAAAGATCACACAGCTACTACATGATTTAGTTGCATAGTTAAAAATTATCCTTTCTCTCTGTCTGCCTGTCTGTCTGTCTGTCTGTGTTTTTGTGTTTTTATCCATCTCTGTCTCTGTGTCTCTCTGTTTCTCTCTCTCTGTCTCTCTCTCTCTGTCTCTGTCTCTCTGTCTCTCTGTCTCTCTCTCTCTTCTCTGAGACAAGGTCTCTCTATGCAATCCTGCCTGTCCTTGTTCAGTAGACCAGACTAGCCTCCAACTCATAAAGAACTGCCTGCCTCTGCCTCCCAAGTGTGGGCATGTGCCCCACTCTCCTGTTCCTTTGTGCTTTTATTCACTTTGAGAAGAAGAAACTAAAAGGTTTTAACACATGGAAACTTTTCATTTATAAGGACTACCTGTCAACACTACTATGATCTATGAAATAGCTTAAATTGCAAAGCTTTTGTCCCACAATGACAGTAGGATAGTCACTTCATGCTATGATAGGTTCATGATGTTGATCTGAAGGTGTCTTTATACCCACCCTATGCTCCATTCGGGGTTGAATTGAGATGACTTTGGTGTGCTCTTATTTTAATAAGTGGTAAAATTAGCTATGTATAGAGAAGTAGCCAGGGAGCTAGACTTACTCTGTGGGAACACAAAGAAGATTTTGTGTTATTATTATTACTAGTCTGAAATAAAATCAGTGACTAATGTGTGATATAAATCTGGCTATCAATAATATTTAGTATTTGAATTAAATCATACCTTCACTTTATTCCTCTTTAAAGAACACGAATCATACCTTCATTCTAAATAGCTTTTGAAAAGACTTGGACTCTCTTAATGGATGGGCCTGTCTGTACCCCATTACTGGAGATGAGGCTAACAATAAAAATAGATTTGACAATTTAACACTTTTTCTCAGAGCTGAATTTATTGAGAAGATGACCATCTTCCTATACTCCCTATGGAACCTCTGAACAAGAACAAATACTTCTGCAACCCATAATTGCTAGTTTGTAACATTAAAAAAATGTGCATGGCTTTTTGTGGATTTCAAGCTATGAACCCTGCCCCCACTCCACAGTGAATCCTCCTTTTGCCCTCCAGACCCAGCAGTCTTATAAATGCAACATAAATCCTCATGCACTGTAATTATTGTGGTCAATTATGCTAAACCCAGCACATAGCTTTTCCTCAAACATTTTCATGAGGAAAATGTTTTCTTTGTGACTCATTTTTAGAGCTGGACTAGCAACTTTGGGTCACATGAGAGCTTTATTCCCTTTCTTCATCTTCCATATTTGAGATGGTTAGTTCACAAACAGGAGAAACTTACTAGACTATCTGTTGGTTTCCTGGGCTGGAATGAAATGAAGGACTACAGAGTGGATGGGTGTTTGTTCTATCTTTATAATGAGCAGGGGTTCTTGACCAGATACCTTCCAAAGTAAATTTTATTTGCTGTTGCTGTAGATTGCTTTATGAATATTTAACTATATACCATCAAACGTACCCATTATAATAAATAAAAATGTAATGACTTTTTAGTAAAACTATGTAGTAAGGTAAGCACTCCAATATTCTCCTTTCTCTATTCCTCTGGGTGTCCTCATTCCAGTTTCTTGTTATTTTTCACCCTGCTCTTATTCTCAGCACAGTAATGTGTGGGTTTTTTCATGGATTTTCTTTGTTTACTTTATAACAATGGGTCTATCTAATTATTTCTATTATCTATCTATCTATCTATCTATCTATCTATCTATCTATCTATCTATCTATCTATCTACTTATCCACCCATCTTCTATCATTTAACTTTTATCATCTATCTATCTATCTATCTATCTATCTATCTATCTATCTATCTATCATCTATCTATTAATCAGCTCTACATTTCATTTTCTTTCACTAATTTTTTCTTGTTAACACAAACATTTCTCTCTTGGGACATATGGTTTTATCAGGAAGTGTAGGCAGCCGTGTTTACAGTTACAAAGTCGTATGACCAGCACCTGACAATGTAAGCAGCTGGCTTCCAGAGTGGCCAGCTCAGAAACTGGTAAACAAGTCCTTTGAGCATGCGTCGGCCTCGTGCCCCTTCGGAGGGGGGGGGGGGGGGGGGGGCTTATGCTAATAAGGTATTGGCAGCTTAACCTATCCTGGGAGGACACATCACCCAGCCCGCCTAGGGCAGTTATATAAGCAGCTCCTTTCTGCTGCTTGGGGTCCAGGCCCTTCCCTTCCTGGTCCAGGTCCCCCGTCCAGTTCCCCATCCCTATGTCAAGAGTCGTTCCTGGAATAAAGCCGACTGAGAAGGATCCTACCGTGTCGCGTCTTACTTGCCGGCCAAGGCAGACGCGAAATATGGTGGCCTGTCCGGGGAAACTGAGGACTTCACCTTCGTGGATTCAGAACTCAGCAGCTAGGAACGGCGGTACAGGTATATTTATTGCCACAGAAAGTGCCCAGTGAGTAGGGCCGTCACAAGGTCCGCGGAAAAGCGGAGTCATAGAAAGTGCCCGGTGGATAGGGCTGTCACAAGGTCCGCGGAAAAGCGGAGTCACAGAAAGTGCCCGGTGGATAGGGCCGTCACAAGGTCCGCGGTAAAGCGGCGTCATAAGGTCCATGGTCATAGGTCCATGGTAAAGTGGCAATTGAATCATGAGAGACCTTAGAAGTATCATGTTAGTGTTTGCTTTTTGTGTTTGTGTTTGTTTGGTGTGGGTCTGCCTTGGTGTTGTAATTGTGTTTTCTCTGGGGTATTGGCAAGCATCAAATCAGGAAAGTGAAACCATGGGGAACTCACCATTGTGCCCCATGAGAAGTGCCTTAAAAGAACTAATGCGTGCAAGAGGCATTAAAATAAAAGAGGGATTTGCTTTGGATACCGGGTGACTTTATACCTTTGTGGGCCGTCACACGCACCTGGCCAGTGCCTATGCCGGTCCATTCTAACTCCCCGGTCCTCCTTACCTTTTTCCCTACTTCTTGTGCTCAAAATGCACTTCCTGCTGGCTAACCTATATAAACCTATTCAGCTCTCTTGCGTCTCCTCTCTCAGGGGACTGTATATTACTCCTTTGGTATATAACTCTTCTCAGTCTCTCAATCAGAGTCGCCTCCTGTCTGAGTACCTGAAAGGAAATCGGTCGAAAGAAGACGAGGACCTATCCAGGAGGCTCCTGTTGCAGATCGCTACCCTGAATGGCACCCGCCTGGATCCCTTTACTTTGGAGGGGCTCACCACTTGGGTCAAGGTGCCCTCAATTTTCTTTAAAGAATGAGCGGGAGTATTTATCTGGGGAGCTGTTGTTCTCCTAGGATGTGGTTTCTGCCTTTGGTTTCTGTGTCATTTGTGCCATGACCATGCAGGACATAAGGTTGTTGTTTACCAGGCGCTGACTGCCATGGAGGAAGGCACTCCCCCAGGTATTTGGCTGGCCTCCCTTAGGGAGGCATAGTAGGGAGCCTTCTGGACCCGGTAATGGCCATCCAGGCATAATCCCTAGATCCTGACCATCTTGACCATTGCCAAAGGTGTACACTCATGAGGCTCCTACAGCATCACCTCAATGTTTCTGAAGCGGGGAGTACGAGGAGTGCCTCGACTAGAGATGTTCTCAATCTTGAGATAGATTCTCTGAAAGCATGTCCGAGTGCATAGAGGTTTTGTGCCAAATGTACCTCTCCCTGAAAAAAGGCACGAAGGCGGGTATGGCAGAAATATAAACTTTCCCATTACAATGCCTTCACTTTGCACAAGGGCTCGGACCTCTGTTTTCCACCGCTGACTTGCTGCGCTAGCAGCGACCTTCTAGGTGTGCTTTCAATCGCCTCACACCAAACACCTAATGAATGAGTTCAAGCATGCTTGGGTGTGGGATGCCTAAGGTCTGAAGGGTCCAGAGGTAACCTAATTCAAATTTAATAAATAAATAAGGGGGAGATGTAGGCAGCCGTGTTTACAGTTACAAAGTTGTATGACCAGCACCTGACAATGTAAGCAGCTGGCTTCCAGAGTGGCCAGCTCAGAAACTGGTAAACAAGTCCTTTGAGCATGCGTCGGCCTCGTGCCCCTTCGGAGCGGGCTTATGCTAATAAGGTATTGGCAGCTTAACCTATCCTGGGAGGACACATCACCCAGCCCGCCTAGGGCAGTTATATAAGCAGCTCCTTTCTGCTGCTTGGGGTCCAGGCCCTTCCCTTCCCTTCCTGGTCCAGGTCCCCCGTCCAGTTCCCCATCCCTATGTCAAGAGTCGTTCCTGGAATAAAGCCGACTGAGAAGGATCCTACCGTGTCGCGTCTTACTTGCCGGCCAAGGCGGACGCGACAAGGAAGAATGATAATTTATCTTTTCCCAGGGTTTTTAATGTTAAATCAGTATATATGTTGACCTTAATTTGCCCAATTGTCTGGTAAAATGTAAGGCAGAAGGTAGTATTTTTAGACAAATTTATCTGTGTGACTCATTTATTTTTTTACTGAAAAAAATCCAAATACTCTGACAAAAAAACCAATAAAGCTAGTGCTTCTTATACTTGTGGCAAGTGCAGTGTGATGCACAGATCAACAGCATGTCCATGTCCCAATATCTGGAAACTAAAAATAGGCTAGGTTATATGGAAGGTTGTGACATTGGGAACCCATTAAGTCAATACAATTGACAAGCCATCAAATGTACGAAAGGGAGGCTAAAGAAGCAGCCAGAGCATGGCAGTGGGAAAACCCTTCTGGTCATTGCTGGCTTTGAAAATAGAAGGAAAGGGATGAGAACCAAGGAATTATAGGTGGTCTATAAAAACTGAAAATGGCCAACAATCAGATTGCTTATCTGGACACACAATAAAGAAAAACACTCCTGCACATTGTTATTTTGGCCCCATGAGAATGTGTTGAACATACAGAGTCATGTAACAGTATATTGCTGATCTTATTAGTTTATACCAGTGGTTCTTAAGGTTTCAAATGCTGTGACCCTTTAATACAGTTCCACAGGTTGTGATGACGCCCCCACCATAAAATTATTTCCATTGCTACTTTATAACTATAGTTTTGCTACTGTTATGAACTGTAATGTAAATAATCTGCATTTTCTAGTGGTCTTAGGCAACCCCTGCGAAGAGGTTGCTTGAACCCCCAAAGGAGTCACAACCCACAGGTTGAGAACTCTTCATGGCAGCATTAGGAAAGTAATGCTACCTTATTGCTTCCTTTCTGCATGATCTTTACTGGAGGCGATCTCTGCATAGCTCCGGGACTGTATCTATACAGAATGCATGTCTCTCTGTGTGCAACAGACACTAAGGAACTTTCCCGTACTTCTGATACTTCTTTGTTGTGGACAGATCCTCCATTAGGGCAGCATTCCTGGCCTTGCTCATCTCACTTATGCAGTTTTCCCAGGTGTGTAGATGGCCAGTATACTGGGCGAGTTGGGGGGAAAGGAATCTGGTCCTGCTACAGAGCGTTCTTTGGTGGGAATTGACTTACTACATGATCACACTTAACTCTGTCTTGTGAGGCTTAGTAAGTAGATCTGCCTAACTGATCTTAGATTGTAATACCAGAGAATAAGCACATCCTTCTATCTAGCTTTTAGGTAGTAAAGGTCATAATGTCTAAAAGAAGTAGATCCCTATATCCTTTCTTCATATTCTAAACTCAAGAGGGATGTCTCCTCGACCCTGGGGAACACTAACACACTACAGGTACAAAACGATATTTCAAAATGCTTCATCTTTAATATATGAAAACAAAGGCCACCCTCTTTATTTTCTTTTTTTTTTTTCCTTTTTTAATTTTATTTTTTTGCTTATTCACTTTATTACCCGTCCCAGTCACCCCCTCCCACAATCCTTCCCCATCTCTTGTTTTCTGAGTACCCCCTCCTCCTGTATCCCCCACCCTGCCACTTTAAGTCTCTGAGAGGCTAGGTGCTTCCTCTCCCATTGAGGCCAGATGAGGCACCCAGCTAGAAGACCATACTCCATATACAGGCTGCATGTTTTGGGATAGCCCCCACTCCAGATGTTTGAGACCTGCATGAAAACCAAGCTGCACATTTACAACATATGTGCAAGGAGGCCTAGGTCCAGCCCATGGAGGTAGATCTTTGTAGACTAGGTATGCTCCACGGTTGGTGATTCAGTCTCTCAGAGCTCCAAGGGTTCAGGTTGGTTTACTCTGTTGATTTTCCTGTGCAGTTCCTATCTCCTTAGGGCCCACAATCCTTCCCCTATTCTTCTATAAGAGTCCTCAAGCTCCATCCACTGTTTTGGCTCTGGATGTCTGTATCTGTCTGAGTCAGCTGCTGGTTAGAGCCTCTCAGAGGACAGCTTGCCCCTGTCTGTTCTCAGGCTGGAGGTTTAGATCCTGGGAGCTCTGGTTGAATCTTTTGATACTCCGTTCTAAAAAGGACAAAAGCACCCTCACTTTGGTCTTCCTCCTTCTTCTTGAGTTTCATGAGGTTTATGCGTTGCATCTTAGGTATTGTGTGTTTTGGGGCTAATATCCGCTTATCAGTGAGTGCATACCATGTGTGTTCTTTTGTGATTGGGTCATCTCACTCAGGATGATATTTTCTAGCTCCATCCATTTGTCTAAGAATTTCATGAGCTCATTATTTTTAATAGCTGAGTAGTACTCCATTGTGTAAATGTACCACATTTTCTGTATCCATTCTTCTGTTGAAGGACATCTGGGTTGTTTCCAGCTTCTGGCTATTATGAATAAGGCTGCTATAAACATAGTGGAGCATGTGGCCCTGTTGCATGTTGAAATATCTTCTGGGTATATACCCAGGGGGGGTATAGCTGGGTCCTCAGGTAACACTATGTTCAATTTTCTGAGGTATCGCCAGACTGCTTTCCATAGTGGTTGTACCAGCCCGCAATCCCACCAACAATGGAGGAGTGTTCCTCTTTCTCCACATCCTCGCCAACATCTGCTGTCACCTGTGTTTTGGATCTTAGCCAATCTGACTGGTGTGAGGTGGAATCTCAGTGTTGTTTTCATTTGCATTTCCCTGATGACTAGGGATGCTGAACACTTCTTTAGATGTTTCTCAATCATTCGAGTTTCCTCAGTTGAGAGTTCTTTGTTCAACTCTCTACCCCATTTTTAATAGGGTTATTTGATGGTCTGGAATCTAGTTCCTTCAGTTCTTTGTATACCTTGGATATTAGCCCTCTATCAGATGTAAGGTTGGTGAAGATCTTTTCCCAGTCTGTTGGTTCCCGCTTTGTCCTGTTGACCGTATCCTTTGCTTTACAGAAGCTTTGCAGTTTTATGAGATCCCATTTGTCAATTCTTGATCTTAGAGCATACGCCATTGGTGTTCTGTTCAGGAACTTTTCCCCTGTGCCCATGTGATCAAGACTTTTCCCTATTTTCTCTTCTATTAGTTTCAGTGTAGCTGGTTTTATGTGGAGGTCCTTGATCCACTTGGAATTGAGCTTTGTACAAGGAGATAAGTATGGATCAATTTGCATTCTTCTACAAGTTGACCTCCAGTTGGACCAGCACCATTTGTTGAAAATGCTGTCTTTTTTCCACTGGATAGTTTGAGCTCCTTTGTCGAAGATCAAGTGACCATAGGTATGGGGGTTCATTTCTGGGTCTTCTATTCTATTCCATTGATCCTCCTGACTGTCTCTGTTCCAATACCATGCCGTTTTATCACTATTGCTTTGTAGTACAGCTTGAAATCGGGGATGGAGATTCCCCCAGAATTTCTTTTATTTTTGAGTGTAGTTTTCGCTATCCTGGGTTTTTTGTTATTCCAAATGAATTTTAAGATTGCTTTTTCTATCTCTGTAAAGAATTGAGTGGGAATTTTTATAGGGATTGCATTAAATCTGTAGATTGCTTTTCGGCAAGATAGCCATTTTTACTATATTAATCCTTCCAATCCATGAGCATGGGAGATCTTTCCATCTTATTTTCAATCACGAGTTTTCTTATGATTTTTCAGACTATGGAGTATCTGGCCTTCTGCCAATGCTTAACATCCCGGGGCTCTGACTTCCTTTTTATACATGTAGTTAATTTCCAGATTGATTTTGAAAATATCCTTCTAGTTCAGCTTGATTTTTAAAAATTTGAGATATTTTCTTTTTCTTATCACAATATTTTTGTACAATATATTTTGATCATATTTTTCCCTCTCCCAAGTCCTCCCAGATCTTCCCTAACTTTTTATCTTCCTAACTTATATTCTTTATTCCCTCCTCTCTTTCAAAAACAAAGCAAAAATAACCCCCTCCCAAAAGTCTCCACAAAATAAAAACCAAAACAAACAAAAAAAAGACCAATTAGACAATAAGCAAACAAAACAAAACAAAACAAAAATGAAACAAAAAGTTTATAAAGTTTACAAAATTATTACTGAATTAGTTTGTTTTGTATTGGCCAACTATTTCTGGGCATGAGGCCTACCTACCCTGTAGAGTGTTTAATATTCCAGTGGAAAAAAAGCTGATTTTTCCCTTTGCTAGTGGATGTCAATTAGAAATAGCTTCTTAGGGGTGAGACCCCATGTACATGTCCCTTTTTCAGTACCAGAACCCTGTCTGGCTCAGATCTATGGCGGTCTTGCTCAGGCTGCCACAGTTTCTGTGAGGTCATACATGCATCACTCCTATTGTATGTAGAAGATACTGTGCTTGTGAAGTCATCCATTAACCCTGGCTCTTAAAATCTTTTGGCTTTCTGTTCCACAGGGTTTTCTAAGCATTGAGGGGAAATGTTGATTATAAACTTTCCATTTAGGGCTGAGTGCTCCAAAGTCTCTGACACTCTGCACATTGTCCAGCTGTGGGTCTCTGTGTTGATTTGTATCTACTCCAAGTACAAACTTCCCTGATCTGGGTTGACTGAGGCACCGATCTATTGGTATAGCAATATGTTATTAGGGGTTACTTTATGACTGTTTCTTTTGCAGAATTGTAGCAGCAGGTTTTCCCTAAGACCATATCCTATCTAATCTCAGGTTTCTAGCAAGATTAGCAGTGTTAGATATGAGCTCCATCTCATGGAATGGAATTTTAATATGATTAAAGGGCTGGTTGGTTACTCCATAACATTTGTGCCACTATTGCTACAGTATGTTTTACAGACAGATCACTGCTGTAGGCCACTCTATGTAGGCTAATGTAACAAATGGGTGATATTGATGACAAACTTTCTCCTCCTATGGTAGCATGCAGAGTACCTTCCAGCACCACAGATACTAGTCAGTAGAGACAATCAGCTTTAGTCTTTATCCTTATCATCAATACTTTGGTTTAAACCTCCTTTGTATTTTGCTCCTGGAGTACTGAACGATTTTTTTTTTAATGTTTTTTCCTATTTATCAAAGTGCAAGTCATATTCATCTCTATCTGGTTTGCTTCTCTGTGCCTAGGCCCAGCCGTTACTAGTAAAATGTGGTTACAGGTCATTGTTACACATACCAAAAGCTATGGGCTCCTGCTAGACCTCTCCATTTCTCCTTTTACCAGAAGGATGATGCTATCTCACCCCAAGTTTTCATGGATTTCCATAGGCCATAAAGGTAGAGTCCAATCTACAGCAGGGCATGAAACACCCTCTCAGACCTGACTTCTCTTCAACACCGTACAGCTTCGGCACTTACTATCAATCTGGCTCCCAATTTCAATGCACCCTCAACATTCTCCCTGTGGACTGTTGTTTCTGCTTCCTGTCCTTTTCCTGGGGTGCTCCATCTACATCATAAAATTATCTCTTCATTTTGTATTGTCTTTGGCGAAATCATGGGTATCTATCTAGCCTACCATGGAAAGCCTTTGTTACTCTGCTTTTTCCAAGTCTGGGTTTGGAGGTTCTTTCTATTCAACACCGCTCACCTTTTATTTTATAGTTTTTCATTATATTGACTATTTTCTTTGTCAGGCTATAAAGTTCTTTAGGTTAAAATTTTTTTAAATTTTTCTTTGTATTTTTCCGTTTACAGTACAAAGTTGTATGACCAGCACCTGACAATGTAAGCAGCGGGGCTTCCGAGTGGCCAGCTCAGAAACTGGTAAAAAAAGCCTTTGAGCATGCGTCGGCCTCGTGCCCCTTCGGACGGGCTTATGCTAATAAGGTATTGGCAGCTTAAACCTACCCTGGGAGGACACTTTCACCCACCCCCGCCTAGGCATTATATAAGCAGCTCCTTTACTGCTGCTTGGGGTCCAGGCCCTTCCCTTCCCTTCCTGGTCCAGGTCCCCCGTCCAGTTCCCCATCCCTATGTCAAGAGTTTTTCCGGAATAAAGCCGACTGAGAAGGATCCTACCGTTCGCGTCTTATTCCGGCCAAAGGGGGAAACGCGACAAGGAAGAAGATAATTTATCTTTTCCCAGGGTTTTTAATGTTAAATCAGTATATATGTTGACCTTAATTTGCCCAATGTCTGGTAAAATGTAAGGCAGAAGGTAGTATTTTTAGACAAATTTATCTGTGTGACTCATTTATTTTTTTACTGAAAAAATCCAAATACTCTGACAAAAAAACAATAAAGCTATGCTTCTTAACTTGTGGCAAGTGCATTGTGACAATCAACAGCATTCCATGTCCCAATATCTGGAAACTAAAAAGGCAGGTTATATGGAAGTGCTTGGGAACCCTTAAGTCAATACAATTGACAAGCCATAAAGTACGAAAGGGAGGCAAAGAATAGCCAGCATGGCAGGGGAAAACCCTTTGGTCTTTGCTTTGACAAAAAGGAAAGGGATGAAACCAAAATTTATAGTTGGCTAAAAAATGAAATGGCCAACAATCAGATTGCTTATCTGAACCAATAAAAAAAACTCATCTATTGTTTTTGGCCCATGGTATTGTGATTTCAAGATCATGTAACAGTATATGATCTTATAGGTTTCCAGGGTCTCTACGTTTAAATTTGTGCCCTTTATTACTTATATCTCAGGTTTGTACTGCTCCCCACATATAAATTATTCATGCTACTTTATAGATGGTTTGCTCCTGTATGAACGTAATGTTAAAACCTGCATTTAGTGGTCTTAGCAACCCCTGCGAACGGTTTGCTTAACATCCAAAGGAGCACAACCCTAATTGAATCTTCTGGCACTTAGGAATAATGCACCTATTGCTTCCTTGGATGATCTTTAGGAGGATGCTGCATAGCTCCGTGGATGTATCACAAAGAATGATTCTCTCTTGTGAACACTATGGAACTTTCCCAGTACTCTCATAGGGCTGATTCGTGGCATGTCCTCCATTAGGGCAGTTCCTGGCCTTTTCCATCACTTGATGGTTTTCCCAGGTGTAGATGGCAGAAACTGGGGGTTGGGGGAAAGGATTCTGGTCCTGCACAGAGCGTTCTTTGTGAATTGACTTACTAAATCCCTAACTCTGTGAGGCTAGTAAGTAGATCTGCCTAACTGATCTGATTGTAACCGAGAATAAGCACATCCTTCTATCTAGCTTTTAGGTAGTAAAGGTCATAATGTCTAAAAGAAAGAAGTAGATCCCTATATCCTTTCTTCATATTCTAAACTCAAGGGATGTCTCCTCGACCCTGGGAACACTAACACACTACAGGTACAAAACGATATTTCAAAATGCTTCATCTTTAATATATGAAAAACAAAGGCCACCCTCTTTATTTTCTTTTTTTTTTTCCTTTTTTAATTTTATTTTTTGCTTATTCACTTTATTACCCGTCCCAGTCACCCCCTCCCACAATCCTTCCCCATCTCTTGTTTTCTGAGTACCCCCTCCTCCTGTATCCCCACCCTGCCACTTTAAGTCTCTGAGAGGCTAGGTGCTTCCTCTCCCATTGAGGCCAGATGAGCACCCAGCTAGAAGACCATACTCCATATACAGGCTGCATGTTTTGGGGATAGCCCCCACTCCAGATGTTTGAGACCTGCATGAAAACCAAGCTGCACATTTACAACATATGTGCAAGGAGGCCTAGGTCCAGCCCATGGAGGTAGATCTTTGTAGACTAGGTATGCTCCACGGTTGGTGATTCAGTCTCTCAGAGCTCCAAGGGTTCAGGTTGGTTTACTCTGTTGATTTTCCTGTGCAGTTCCTATCTCCTTAGGGCCCACAATCCTTCCCCCTATTCTTCTATAAGAGTCCTCAAGCTCCATCCACTGTTTGGCTCTGGATGTCTGTATCTGTCTGAGTCAGCTGCTGGTTAGAGCCTCTCAGAGGACAGCTTGCCCCTGTCTGTTCTCAGGCTGGAGGTTTAGATCCTGGGAGCTCTGGTTGAATCTTTTGATACTCGTTCTAAAAAGGACAAAAGCACCCTCACTTTGGTCTTCCTCCTTCTTCTTGAGTTTCATGAGGTTTATGCGTTGCATCTTAGGTATTGTGTGTTTTGGGGCTAATATCCGCTTATCAGTGAGTGCATACCATGTGTGTTCTTTTGTGATTGGGTCATCTCACTCAGGATGATATTTTCTAGCTCCATCCATTTGTCTAAGAATTTCATGAGCTCATTATTTTTAATAGCTGAGTAGTACTCCATTGTGTAAATGTACCACATTTTCTGTATCCATTCTTCTGTTGAAGGACATCTGGGTTTGTTTCCAGCTTCTGGCTATTATGAATAAGGCTGCTATAAACATAGTGGAGCATGTGCCCTGTTGCATGTTGAAATATCTTCTGGGTATATACCCAGGAGGGGTATAGCTGGGTCCTCAGGTAAACACTATGTTCAATTTTCTGAGGTATCGCCAGACTGCTTTCCATAGTGGTTGTACCAGCCCGCAATCCCACCAACAATGGAGGAGTGTTCCTCTTTCTCCACATCCTCGCCAACATCTGCTGTCACCTGTGTTTTGGATCTTAGCCAATCTGACTGGTGTGAGGTGGAATCTCAGTGTTGTTTTCATTTGCATTTCCCTGATGACTAGGGATGCTGAACACTTCTTTAGATGTTTCTCAATCATTCGAGTTTCCTCAGTTGAGAGTTCTTTGTTCAACTCTCTACCCCATTTTTTAATAGGGTTATTTGATGGTCTGGAATCTAGTTCCTTCAGTTCTTTGTATACCTTGGATATTAGCCCTCTATCAGATGTAAGGTTGGTGAAGATCTTTTCCCAGTCTGTTGGTTCCCGCTTTGTCCTGTTGACCGTATCCTTTGCTTTACAGAAGCTTTGCAGTTTTATGAGATCCCATTTGTCAATTCTTGATCTTAGAGCATACGCCATTGGTGTTCTGTTCAGGAACTTTTCCCCTGTGCCCATGTGATCAAGACTTTTCCCTATTTTCTCTTCTATTAGTTTCAGTGTAGCTGGTTTTATGTGGAGGTCCTTGATCCACTTGGAATTGAGCTTTGTACAAGGAGATAAGTATGGATCAATTTGCATTCTTCTACAAGTTGACCTCCAGTTGGACCAGCACCATTTGTTGAAAATGCTGTCTTTTTTCCACTGGATAGTTTGAGCTCCTTTGTCGAAGATCAAGTGACCATAGGTATGGGGGTTCATTTCTGGGTCTTCTATTCTATTCCATTGATCCTCCTGACTGTCTCTGTTCCAATACCATGCCGTTTTATCACTATTGCTTTGTAGTACAGCTTGAAATCGGGGATGGAGATTCCCCCAGAATTTCTTTTATTTTTGAGTGTAGTTTTCGCTATCCTGGGTTTTTTGTTATTCCAAATGAATTTTAAGATTGCTTTTTCTATCTCTGTAAAGAATTGAGTGGGAATTTTTATAGGGATTGCATTAAATCTGTAGATTGCTTTCGGCAAGATAGCCATTTTTACTATATTAATCCTTCCAATCCATGAGCATGGGAGATCTTTCCATCTTATTTTCAATCACGAGTTTTCTTATGATTTTTCAGACTATGGAGTATCTGGCCTTCTGCCAATGCTTAACATCCCGGGGCTCTGACTTCCTTTTTATACATGTAGTTAATTTCCAGATTGATTTTGAAAATATCCTTCTAGTTCAGCTTGATTTTTAAAAATTTGAGATATTTTCTTTTTCTTATCACAATATTTTTGTACAATTAATTTTGATCATATTTTTCCCTCTCCCAAGTCCTCCCAGATCTTCCCTAACTTTTTATCTTCCTAACTTATATTCTTTATTCCCTCCTCTCTTTCAAAAACAAAGCAAAAATAACCCCTCCCAAAAGTCTCCACAAAATAAAAACCAAAACAAACAAAAAAAAGACCAATTAGACAATAAGCAAACAAAACAAAACAAAACAAAAATGAAACAAAAAGTTTATAAAGTTTACAAAATTATTACTGAATTAGTTTGTTTTGTATTGGCCAACTATTTCTGGGCATGAGGCCTACCTACCCTGTAGAGTGTTTAATATTCCAGTGGAAAAAAAGCTGATTTTTCCCTTTGCTAGTGGATGTCAATTAGAAATAGCTTCTTAGGGGTGAGACCCCATGTACATGTCCCTTTTTCAGTACCAGAACCCTGTCTGGCTCAGATCTATGGCGGTCTTGCTCAGGCTGCCACAGTTTCTGTGAGGTCATACATGCATCACTCCTATTGTATGTAGAAGATACTGTGCTTGTGAAGTCATCCATTAACCCTGGCTCTTAAAATCTTTTGGCTTTCTGTTCCACAGGGTTTTCTAAGCATTGAGGGGAAATGTTGATTATAAACTTTCCATTTAGGGCTGAGTGCTCCAAAGTCTCTGACACTCTGCACATTGTCCAGCTGTGGGTCTCTGTGTTGATTTGTATCTACTCCAAGTACAAACTTCCCTGATCTGGGTTGACTGAGGCACCGATCTATTGGTATAGCAATATGTTATTAGGGGTTACTTTATGACTGTTTCTTTTGCAGAATTGTAGCAGCAGGTTTTCCCTAAGACCATATCCTATCTAATCTCAGGTTTCTAGCAAGATTAGCAGTGTTAGATATGAGCTCCATCTCATGGAATGGAATTTTAATATGATTAAGAGGCTGGTTGGTTACTCCCATAACATTTGTGCCACTATTGCTACAGTATGTTTTACAGACAGATCACTGCTGTAGGCCACTCTATGTAGGCTAATGTAACAAATGGGTGATATTGATGACAAACTTTCTCCTCCTATGGTAGCATGCAGAGTACCTTCCAGCACCACAGATACTAGTCAGTAGAGACAATCAGCTTTAGTCTTTATCCTTATCATCAATACTTTGGTTTAAACCTCCTTTGTATTTTGCTCCTGGAGTACTGAACGATTTTTTTTTTAATAGTTTTTCCTATTTATCAAAGTGCAAGTCATATTCATCTCTATCTGGTTTGCTTCTCTGTGCCTAGGCCCAGCCGTTACTAGTAAAATGTGGTTACAGGTCATTGTTACACATACCAAAAGCTATGGGCTCCTGCTAGACTCTCTCCATTTCTCCTTTTACCAGAAGGATGATGCTATCTCACCCCAAGTTTTCATGGATTTCCCATAGGCCATAAAGGTAGAGTCCAATCTACAGCAGGGCATGAAACACCCTCTCAGACCTGACTTCTCTTCAACACCGTACAGCTTCGGCACTTACTATCAATCTGGCTCCCAATTTCAATGCACCCTCAACATTCTCCCTGTGGACTGTTGTTTCTGCTTCCTGTCCTTTTCCTGGGGTGCTCCATCTACATCATAAAATTATCTCTTCATTTTGTATTGTCTTTGGCGAAATCATGGGTATCTATCTAGCCTACCATGGAAAGCCTTTGTTACTCTGCTTTTCCAAGTCTGGGTTGGAGGTTCTTTCTATTTCAACACCGCTCACCTTTTATTTTATAGTTTTTCATTATATTGACTATTTTCTTTGTCAGGCTATAAAGTTCTTTAGGTTAAAATTTTTTTAAATTTTTCTTTGTATTTTTCAAGACTTGCATAGATGATGTAGTATAAACACTTAATAAATGTTGATCTCATGTATTCTATAAGCATTCTGAAGAGTCATGGAAAGACTGGCTTTAAAGAACACCAGTCTACTTAGTATATTATGGATCATCAAGGATAGATTTTTAAAACGTGCATCCTCAGGCAGTATAATGTCACTGAATAAGGAATCTGGGTTCAGCATCAAAGTATTGCTCAGTTTGCACCTGTGAGATTTACTTTTTAATTTTTATTTTCATTTTGTTACTGTTGCTGATTAAACCAATGACATATTAGTTTGTTCTCTGGAAAACCTTCTAACTCTATGCTTTACATATTTCTCATACTCAACAGGGCCTACTGGCAGGAGACACTAGTAACGTAGAGAAAACTACAATTTGGGTTAAGTGATTTGACAAAAGCCATGTATCCACTTGAAATGGGGAAGCATGAATCATTTTTTCAATTTAGCATGAAAGGGAGCAGCTTCAAGGATCACATTTAATAAATATTCAGTGTGCATTGTTAAAATAGGCAATCATTTAAGCTGTTAACATATGGAGGAAGGAAAAGATGTAGTTTCCTGTGGCATCTATATTCCAGTTAGCACTATCGTCGCTACTGACATAACAGATGGATCTCTAATCAATATTTTAAAACAGTTACACATTTGTTTTACCATTTGACTCACTTGAAACATTGAATAGTCATGGAAAAGATATTAAGCCTTATAGATATGTGTTTTTTTTTCCTTCATTGCTTTCTAAAAGGTGTCTGGGGATCTGGAATAAATGTTTATGTGTATGTGGTTTTACAGAAAACATACAGTTCACAACCTAAACCTGACTTGTGGTAATATATGGCCTCTTACCAGTGAGATTTGTGATGGTCATGTTTGCAATGACACTTTTAATGTCAAAGTGAAAAGGAAAATTGAAAATGAAGACAGAAAATGGTGGTTGAAAGAAGACAGAAAATATAGAGAAGGAAGAAGAACATACTCAATGGCCATGTTTATAGCACCTCTATGAACCTGAGGCTAGAAACCTGATGAAATTCACACAGCAGCATGCATAATAGTTGGTTTTCATTAAGGTCACTTAGTTGATGAATTGGAAAGGTGACTTATTGAAAGAAGTTTACTCATTAACTTAATTTAGGTACCATTAGAGGTCATAGACCTTACTGACAAAAAATTTACAGAATATCTTGGGGAAAACATAATTAAGTTATAAAGAAAGCTGAAAAATTATCGACAAGCAGGTGAACAGAGTGCTATAGAAACTCAAGAGGACTTATTTTCTCTAATGTAGGATCTGAGAAATCATTGTGGAAAATGACTCATTGAACAATAGAAGGGACAGTCTGAAAAGAGCCAAGCCTGCTCTAAAAACAAGAATGTCTCAGTAGCTTGACATATAGCACCTGGACATAGGAAGCTATGAACACATGTGGGGCTTGTGAGCAGGAGGGTCTTGAGTTGAAGGCTAACCTGGGATGTTTAGCAAGAGCTGCATGAAAAAAGTGTTGTAAAATCAAATACAAGTAAAAACTTAGCAATCTTCAGCCAGGGAGATACGATGACAGTGACAAGACAAGGGTGTCCAGTACCTTTAATTTCATTCATTATACTGCTTGAAATTTTAGTTGTAGCAATAAGTCAAGAGAAAAAATAAGATTAATGCAAATACTAGAGAAAAGTGGTCAAATTACACCTATTGGCAGATGATATGACCTTGTTTTAAAAAGAACATACAGTTTTCACCAGAAGATTCTTAGACTTGATACACAACTCCATCAGAGTTGCAGTTATATAAAGTCAACATGCAAAAACTAATTAGCTTTTCTGTGTACTAATAATGAATATATTAAGAAAGATTTCAAGAAAGCAAGCACACAGTAGCCTCAAAAAGGAAATGCAAGAATAAATCTAAGCAAGAATGGAAAATGACTCTATAATAAAAATTATAGTACGTAAAGACCACAGAAGGTGAAAAGACAGTCTGTATTTATTCATAGATGAACAGGATTACTGTGTGTGTGGCTATATCAAGGAACGCCATTCTACAGGATGAATGTAAACATTCATTGAAGATCCCACCAACATTCCACCAATATTCTTCACAGAACTAAAGAAAAAAAAATAATCCTAGCCAATATGGTGGTTCATGACCTTAATCTCAGCACTTAGAAGGTGATGGCAGGTAGACCTCTGCGAGTTTGAGATCAACCTATTCTACAAAGTGAATTCCAGGACACCCAGGATTGTTACATAGTGAAACCCTGTCTCAAAAGAAAAAAAAATGAGAAAAATAAAACAATAACAAAAAAATCCTAAAATTCAAATGGATATCCATTTGAATTCAAAAGACCCATATATAGCTAAAGCAGTCTCAAAGAAAAAAAATCATTGCCAAAACCAGCATAGTATTGGCACAACAAAGACATACATGCCAATACATGGAGCAGAAAACCCAGAATTAAACCAACACAATTACAGTCACCATCATTTCATTTTTAACAAAGGTAGCAAAAAACAAACATTGAAGAAAAGATAGTCTCTTCAAATGGTCTGGGAAACCGGATATCCACTGAGAAAAAAGTAGAACATGATCCTGGCCTCTTACCCCATAAAAAGGTTAACTCAAAAACGTTATGAAAGACCCAAGCATTTGAAACTGCCAGAGAAAACAGTTGGAAAAACACAGTCAAAGACATGACTTTTTATAAGGGCTCCCACATCTCAGGAAATAATAACAAAACTTCACTGATGAAATTGTGTTAATCTGAAAGCTGTTTCAAAGCAAGAGAAACAAGTACCAGGATGCAACGTTAGCCTACAGGATAGAAAGAAGGTCTCTTTAGCTATTGACCTGATTGAGGAATTACTATCAAGGACATATGAGAAACTCAAAAAGTTGAATTCTACAAGAAAAATGACCCAAACAATAAATGGACAAATGAATGGAGTAGACACCTTTCAAGAGACGAATATATAAATGAAAGGCTAATAAATAAATGAAACATATTACATATCTTCAGCCTTTGGTGAAATGAAGATCAAAACTACAATGGAATTCTGACCCAACCCATTCTGCCTGTCACCAAGAAAAAAAGCAAACAAAAATGGATCAAAACAAATGCTGTTGAGAGAGGATGCAAATGAGTGTGTGAATTGTTGGTGGGTTATGAATTAGTATAGCCACAAGGAAAACTAATTCGGAGCTATTCTCAAGGAATTACAAAGAGAGCTAGCGCCTGGTCCAACTCTACTGTTCCCGGGCACCTAACCCAAGCAATGAGCCAGAATATAGCGGAAAGAGCATCATACTCTTGTTTAATGCAGAATGATTCACAGTAGCTAAGTCATAGAATCAACTCTTTGGGGTGGAATCTGTTTAGCTTTTCTGAATGTAAGACCATGTCATCTGCACACAGTCACGAGCTGAGCTTCTCCTTTCCAGTTGGGATGCTCTTTATCTCCCTTTCTTGGCTGACTAATCTGCTTAGACTGCTAGTATTATGTTGAGTAAATGTAGTCGTTAGGATGTTGTAGTAGCCAGCCTCTAAAATGGCTTCAACTTTACCTCTTGATATCCATACCCTAGTCAAATTCCATCCTCACTGGATGTGTGCCCATTGCAATACAAAAGCGATGGTGCATTACTTCTGAGGCCAGATCGTAAACTATACTATGACTGATACTTTGCTTTGTCTTCATGAACTATGTGCTCTATGGGAACAGCTACCGTGGTGCTAGGACACTCAAGTAGCCTATGGCTTGTTCCTTGTTGAGCAGACCTGAAGCTCTTAACTAACATGCCACTTGCGAAAGCCACCTTGGAAATGACTACCCAGTCCTAATGAAACCTTCAAATAACTTCAGGCTTAGCCCTCATGTCGACTGCAACCTCATGAAAGACTCAAGTTAGAACCTCCCAGGGGTTCTCCCAATTCCAAACTCAGACCAACAACATTTTGTGATAATTATGTGTTTCATTTTAAGCTCTTCTATGAGTTATTTTTAATGGCATTATTAGTAGTTCTTATATATTCTGCTTACAGAGAGGTTACATTTAAAGGCTCTCCAGGAATAAAGCAGGGAAGATAGTGAACATTGGGTTCCACATTTCCCATGAATCTCGAAACGGTTTGTGGAATCCCTGTACTGCTCACCACAGTGGGACACACTGAGACTTCTGCACTATCAAAGATCCACAGGGTACTGAGAATGGCACAGCTAGGAAGTGGGTACATATAATGGTGGGAATTCCCTTTCATAAGCATAATCCCAAGGCTCTTGCCACTCAACTTCATAAAAATGACTTCACATTTTCTCTTCAATTTATGTGAGATACAGACCTACTTGCTGAAGATCAGTCATTTGGCACAGTAACAGCTGCTTATCTAGAAAGAAGATTGTTACTTGGTAGAGTGGGAGATAGTTTGAGTGTTAATTCTCATAGGCTAAGTCATGACTCTATCTCCAAAACTATACTGGTTCTACTGCTAAGAGTTTGGGCTTGCTTCTTATATGGCAAAGGGGGTATTGCAGATATAATTATGTTAAGGATCTTGAGATGGGGAGATGATCCTGGAGTACTCATGCAGGTTCTGTGTGTAATCACAAGTGTCTTTACAAGACAAAGCAGAGGGAGATTTGATAAGGAAGTAAAGGAGATAGGATGCAGCAACATGGTGAAGGGGGTGATGTAATTCCGGGCTATGAGCCAGAGGTGAAGGCATCTTCTAGTCTTGTAGAAAGTAGAAGATATTTTCTTCTAGAGAGATTCCAAAGCCCTCTTGATTTTACACCTCTTCTATGACTGACTTCAGAGTCCAGAAGTGTAAAACAAATTGTATTGTTTTAGGTCACCACATGTTGTCAACAATTTATTACAGTTGCTATAAGGAATTAATTACACTTCTCTTAGTTCCAACAGGTCTTAACTATCTCTGACAGCATATGGAGGACAAACTAAGATTTATTTTCTCATCTATAGAAGAGAAGTAATAAAATGTCTATTTCATTGGGTTGCCATGAGATTGGATAAGATCTTTCATAACAATGGCTTAAGATTAGACTTGGCACATTGAAAGTTCTTTGTGGCCTATGGGTTTGGTCTTAGCAAGGAGATCATAAATTTTTTTCCCAGTCTTAAAAAAAAAAATCATGTTATTCTTGGAATACAGATAGAGTGCATATTTCTTAACTCATTGGCTTATTCTCTGATTGCTGTCTTTGAGGGAGTTAGCAACAAAAGGGTAAAAAACCAAACAGGTGGAATGACTGGAGAGGGAGTGACTCAGATGAGAGATCTGAGGGACAGTGGGAAGGATTCACCCAGAGTCTGCCACACAGCATGGGTGAGAAGCTCTCTGAATTCTGAAGATCCTTTGAGAGAGTGCTCACAAGGTGCCTGGTGAGCCACCCTGAGTAAGAAGCTCTTCTTCAGGTTCAAAGACAACTGCACTGATAGTCACATAACCTTTACCAGAAAATAGGATGATATGACTTGTTAAGCAAAGTTGCTTAATACACAAAACTGAGAGGCTATCAAAGGGCAACTGTAGATAAGTGGTTGTGCTGCTAGTAAGTACCCTTTAAGGACTACTGAATATATGCATCAATGAAACCTTTTCTTTTCCATATTCCATATATCTAGAAAAGTTACCATTAAAAAGGCATATAACAAGAATTACATTTATTTGTATTATTAATCCCTCTAATTCAGTCTTCCTTAGAGATGTTTTCTACATTTTACTGACTTCTTTTTTTTTTTTCATTCTGTAGTTTATGTTCTGTAGTTTACATGTACTAATCACATCTGCAAAGAGGAGTTTTAGTCTGGTGTTCTCTCTAGCGAAAGAACTCACAGATTGGACTGGCATCTCCACAATCCTTTTGTACAGCACTTGGTAGAACATTTTGTGTTTTGCGGTTGTTTTATGCAATAGAGTTGATTCTAGAAAATGAAACCCAAAGGACATTTTCAAAACAGAGCCTGGTGATATGTCTTCACTGCATTTTGGAAATAAAATGGGGAGTCACTTTGTGGCCAACAACTGGCAGAGCTAAGGGTGGTGACTTCTAAGGCTTTGGTTATATAAACTCTTCCTAGGGAGACAACAAATGTCTGTTCAGACTCCCCTTCCCTCACAGAGCATCAATGATAGACCAAGGAAATGACTGCATTCAGGTCAAGCTTGGTGAACCAATGACTTTAATTAATATTACTAATAGAAATGTGGGTGACAAGTTACTTAAAGGAACACAGGCAACTTGTAAGTGGTTACACTACTAAAAAGATGTTTCATCCCCAGCAAATGTTAACTGCTTATGTATAACCAGGGAGGGACATCCCATGCAACTATTAGTTGTCTATATCTGTCTGAGGATATTCCATAATATTTTGCAAAATCCTCATCCTGTTAAGTGAGAGATAGTATAGGAATCTGGCTCCCTGGAAGGACTTCTAAGGTGGGAGTAAGAGAGGTGAGGTACCTGGCTCTAGAATATGATCATTCTGCAGACAACTGATGGAGATGCTGGTCCTTCTGATGAATACTCAGCTATGTAAATTGGTAACTATCACAGGAATCATTAAGGTCTTTGCTGGCTAATGGAAAGTAATAGTTGCAGTAGGACTTTACCTCTACCCATGGGGGACCCTTGCTTGCCAGGTGCCATCTCATGGTCATACAGAGAAGCAGGATTGTTTGACAGATCTTTTCCACCATTTTCATGTCCCTGTTCCAAGACCTAATCCAGGTCAAAAAAGTTTGCTTTCTCACACTTGACCTTCCCATTCCTTTTGTGTTTCATTAAAATAATATAGAACCTGAGATCCTCCCAGGTTCTAGGAGAGAAGATTGGAGCCTTCATTAGCCACAGTTTACGCATGGACAAATACTGTGCTCCATTGCTTCAGCTAAAATCGCATAGATATGAAACATCCAACTGGTCACACATGATCAACAGCGCCTTCTTATTCCCACAGTAATCACCGACTTGTTTATAAATCAAGGGAGCATCTGTGGATAGCATGTGCAAAACACTCAATGCTCTACTTTCCCTCGTTTCAGGGACACCATGAACGTCCCTTTGCACTGTTCCCATGCATCCTCAAATCATGATTAATTTAAGCCTCTTTTTCTCCTTGTGTAGGCTTGACACAGCAACTGCTTTTCTGTCACATTGATTTTTCTGTCCCTGTGAATTCAAGGCCAGGGTTGAGTCCTCTTAACAGGGTGAATTCTCTGACATGGAAGTTTTGCAACCTAATTTACAGCCAGAGTCAAGCTTGTCAGGGAATGCCAGAGGGGAACTGTCGCAACTAGCCCCTTAAGTATGCATTTAATAGTGTTTATTCAAGCAAGTTTGTGATTTCTTCACTCTCTCCAACAAATATGTTATTTGCAATACCTATCTTCTCTAATCTAGGTGTTTGAAAAATGTCTTTAGCGTGTGTGGGCTAGAATGCATTTTGTTTTTCTATTTTGTTATCTGTCTTTACCAAGGGCAGTAACTATCAGACAGTGCTTGCCACTGCTCCAAATTGTGTCTTCCTGCAGTGACCATGTCTTAACCCCGAAGGAAAACCCGGTAATCTTTTCAAATAAACATTCTCAAGGATGTTTAGAGGGAGTCCAAAGTCTAGCGTGGAGATCTCTTAGGATGCTCAAAATAGCTGTACTGAGGCAGCACAAGTACAGTAAGTGGGAGTGTCCTAAATAAGCATTTGGTTTTCAGATTCTGGATAATAATCAGTTGGTTGCAAGCAAAGATGTGTGTGTGTGTGTGTGTGTGTGTGTGTGTGTGTGTCTGTGTGTGTTCTAAAAGTCAATTGGGACCTTACTTTCCAATGTATATGGTAGAACATGAGGTACAGACAGGTCACTTGATTAAGGAATTGATGAGATATCTGCAGTGCAGATGTTTTCCTTAGAATGGAGTTATACACCAGTGTGACTATCATGGATTGAAAATACCTTAGGCTGAAAATGCTATAGAAAAAGCTGGCCTGTCCTACACACAAGTTTAGTAGGTACAGTTTTTATCAGTTGTTTGTCCTCATGTCAGTGTGACTGACTTAGAGGGGCAGTTTGCTGTCTCTGCCCAGTATCTTGGGAGAGCCACATTCAGTGCTGGGGGAAAAATCAACCTTCATAATTTGACGGCTGGTTTCTATGGAGTGCATATCACCCTTGAACCCTGGGAAACTCAGGAAATTGTCAAGTTGAACCATTGTAGGCAGGGATTGTCTGTATTGAATGGAAGCCCATTAGGTTTCATTGACCTAACCTGCTTCTGGTCAGAGCAGAGAGGTAAATAAAAGACAAGAAAACAAGTGTGATTAAGTGAAAGGAGGTTCTGAAATAAATACCACTGGGCACATAAAATTATCCATGCAGTATCTCTATTCTCAAGGAACTTGACATACAGTAGAAAGAAAATGTAGGGCATGATTGGATAAACAAAGAATTACATGAATGATAGAATTAAGTGAAAACATAGTGCATATGTTGGAACTCAGCATATCACCAATATTACGTTGTACTGAAATATTTTTATATACACTCCCTTTGCTTGTCTGTGAGTTTCTTCATGGCAAACTGTGTATATTCCTAGGACTAGAATTCTCAGGAATTTATTTCTGGTTTTGGCCTATGAAAGATAGAATGATTAAGAGAATGTATTTGGTCTTGAATTGGAATCTTTTATCTCCCACTATTTGTAATCATAAAGTGGTGTACAGAATTTATCACTTGACTGAGATTCTGAAGATGCCAAGCATCTTTTAAATTTGCCTCTCTCACACACACATGACAGAAAGGCAAAGTTAGTTTGTGAAAAAAACCCTGTTACAAGTTCTGGGAAAAGGAAATATAATGAAAGGCACGCATGTACCTTAAAATTTTGAGGGGACACAGAGAGGCCTCTACCAATAAAGGGGCTTGACATACAAGCCTAGTGACCTCAGTTCAATATCCATAAGTCATGGGAGAGTACAAGGACATAATCATCTCCTTAAAGTTATAGCTCTGCCATTGTACAGTCACAAGCCAATCATGAGATCATTTAAGTACAGAAGTACATTACTTTCTGTAGTGCTTATGGTCCAAGTTTTACTTCCTGATGGAAAAGCTTGATGAAAATATGGCTTACTTCAGTGGAAATGACAACCAGAGAAGGAAACTCAGGTAACTGGTTTTATTGTTGAATCCTGGATTATGCTTTACCCTGATCTATACTACTCTAGAATTTTTCATTGAGGTTTTCACAAAAAGATGTTCCATTGTGGAAAAAACAGGGACAATCTCCACTAATAAATAAGAAGGGAAAAGAAGAGTGGAAGATATCCCATAAATTCCCCAAGTTTTGGAGAAACAGAATCAAAGGTGTTCCATCTTCGGCAATTTTTTTGAGCTCCTATGTGGAGATATATGAGTGTGTGTGTTCCATTGCTTGGGAACAAGTAAATACCTTTGTAGGGCAGAGAATGGAAAACAAAGAAGTCCTGCATGCTAGCCATCTCTGGGAGTGTATGGGAACTGCTAGAAGCAGAGAGCAAATGAAGACCTGCTTTCTTCTCTCTTTTGTTTCGTGCTCCCTTACTCAGATTTTTGTGCTTTGCTCATATCCTGAAGAATGTACTCAATGACTCTCATGATAGATGGAATACTCTATAGTTTTTGAAGTTCTTCCTGGTGGGCTAAGACTCCGTGAGCATTTGCATAGTCACAAAATTAAGCCTCTGAAACCTCATTTGTCCACTCATATTTCCTTTGTAGGGGAAATTATAATGTCATTTTAGCCTTTGGGGATTTTTTTTCCTGGTTACTTTTTTTTTTTTAAATCTTTTCATCGATTCTTTGTGAGTTTCACATCATGCACCCCAGTCCCACTCATTCCCTGTCCCCTCAAACCTGCCCTGTTCCTTTTCTACACCACCCAATCAATAAAAATGCACAAAAAAAGGCAAAACAAATCATTTCACTAGGTGGAAGCTCTAGTATGTCACTGTGTGTTCCACAGTATACTCTTCTGTCCACATACATTCTCACTTGCAAATGTTCATTGTAGCAAGTCATTGGTCTGGTTCAAGGTCTCTGGCTTCTGTGACACCATCAATGTTGAATCTTCACTGTGACTCCTCCCAGTTATCCTGTTGTTAACCTGTTTCATGGAGATACTGCAGTCTTGAATAGCAAGGACCCACTCTTTCACTTGCCCCAACAGTTCACAGATGATGTAGACTATCGGATGGGCTAACTCAAAGCTTTGGATCTGGGCCTGGGTGGCAGCTTATCTGGTAAACAGGCAGACTATTCCTTATATACACCAACAGGGTGAGGTCTCCAGCACTGCTCCAATTAGGCCACCAAGTGTCACCATCAGTAGGAGTCAGGATCAACTTCCCACTTTGCTCTCATGCTCTTGGGGCTGGGTCAACAGGACACATGCCTTCAGAGCCAGCTCCACTGTGCTGCCCAGTCAAGGCATAGAGCTCTACCTCCAAAGATCATCAGGCAGTGAAGGGCTAGACTAGCTCTCCCACTGTCACACCCTCATGGCTGGTTAACTTATGCCTTCACCATCGGGGCCAACTCCACTATTGTGTGGTGCACTTCTGGAGTTAACTTTGGCTGACATCTTGTTTGTGATTAATCATAAATGAGTCTGCCAACATCTGTCTTTTTTTTTTTTTTAATTAAGAAATGTTCAATACTCAGGCATGTTCCTCCACTTCTGCATATATCCTTGAGAGACTGTCTGAGCCTGACAGATAAATACTGTGTATCATAAACTCGCCATATAAGTATTTGTGGTCATTGTTTATTGTCCTGGAATTGGTCATGCTTTCTGTTGCATGCCTTTAAAATTCCCTGAGAATGTAAACTTGCTTTTTGGTATGATATTAAATAACAATTCTCCCATCTTTGTCTCTTGCATCTTCTTTCTGCCTTTCCTATAATCATCCATATTACTTCAGTCATGGTTCCCATGTTGACGGACCTATCTTGACTACTGTGGGAAGCAGTGAAAGACACCAATGGAAATGAAGCACTTTGGAAAAAGGAAAGTGTAGGCAGTGGTAACTTTCAGGAGTAAAAACCATAGGAAGACATAGATAATAAGGGAGCTCTGTAAAAGTAAGGGGGCTTGGAGTAAGCTAAAGACAGAAAAAAAAAAAAACCAGAAAAAATTAGGATAGAAAGAAGAAGAATGGGAAGGGAAATAGTCACTTGCTTTTTGTACATATATTTAGAACACGGGAATTAAGATAAGCTAGCAGCAATTGCTTAAATTTTTTGATTTTGTAGAGGAAGTATATCCTTGGTTCCCCAAAGAAGGGACCATAACTTTAGAAACTCATATAAAGGTAGGACAAAAAATTGCATGATCATTATGATACCTATGGGTGTGAGAAAATTCCTGTAGACACTTTTAGCTTGTAGGCTTTAATTAAGGACAGCTTGGACCCCAGACATAAGAAAGTAATGTTCAAGTGATGTTTGATCCTCTAATAGTGATTACTGATAAGCCTAAATTCAGTATAGATAGTACTATCAAGTCTACTGCCCCTTCTCTTTATGAGGATACTAAAAAGGCTATAGCAACAGTGAAAGAGGAGCCTCTTGATCCTGAGGAAGAAGAAGACTTTGAGGAAGAAACTTCAAAATATCATAAGAAGGATTGGCCTTTACAGACTTTTGTAGTAACTCACAGACAAAAACATAAAGATGAACCAAAGGAGTAACTTCAACAATCTATACAATGTCTTATCCATTTAATGGAAAAAATTTAGGAAAGTTACAGACTGAAGAAAAGGATGATGATGAGGAGGAGGATATTATTATACCTAGTATTATAGCATGTCTAGATCAACCTATGAGGAGATAGGGTCCTTTAATGGCGTTGATGCACCCTACAACGAGGGAAAGGCTGTTGCCCTCAATAAAAATGAATTATGCCCCCACTGCAGGCAGGAATGCAGCATGCTCTAGACCAGGGAGAAGATATACAAAGATTTCATTTACAGTACCCTGTATTTGAGGAGCAGGATGCACAGGACAATCTTGTTAGAATTTATTCACCTATATTTTTAAACAATTGAAGGAATTAAAAGTTGCATGTTCTCTATGATGTTATGATAGCAAGAGATAAAGTTTGGACAGGGTCTGGATTTCAAACAAGGGTTACTGCATATGTTAAGGTAGCACATTGTCAAGCTAAAATTGGTTTAGTCTCTTCTACAGTATTTATTGTAAGTTGCATTGACTGTATACTTTCTAATTGTGTTACTGTGTTGAAACCTGGCATGTCTGTTATAGGGGTCTATCAACTAGCATTCGTCTTACTTCCCTGACTATTAGAAAACCTTGATTCTCTGAAAAAAGCTTGAAAGTTCTGGAAGAAGTGAGTTAGGCTTTAAGTAGAAGCAAGAGGGTAGTGGGCTTGATTATTGCTGGTATAACCTCATTAATTACATTAATTGCTAGCACCACTGCTTCTGCAATAGCTTTGACACAAGAAGTTAAGACAGCTAATTTTGTTAATCATCTAGTAAAAAAATGTTACAAATATGTTGAGTATACAAGACAGTTTAGATAGGTGTTTGGAACAATGGATTGAAGCTCTATATCCTATTCAAATTATTGGAAGGAGGTTCAGGGTTTAAGATTTAGGAGCCATTTTGAGTGTTGTAACAAATACCATTGGATTTGTGTTACTTCTAAAATTTACAGTGATAGTCATTATAATTAGCAAAAAGTTTAAAGACACCTATAGGGTATTTGCATAATTCTAACACTTTTCTGGAAGTTTTAACTTTGCAGAGTGAGATTATGAATTTAAAGAAAGCTCCTCTATTGAGCTTTGATCCTGCAGCTAATGCTGATAAAATTATCCATGACTTGAGTTCATTTCCATTTTGGTCAAACCTCAGGAATGGCATATATAGCTTGATCAGTCTAGCCCCTTTTGTCCTGGGAATACTTTTATTCCTGCCCATCGTGTTAAAGCTTGTCTCTCACTATATCAAAAGGTTGGCAGCCAAAGTACATGGCTTGAAACTGAAAATAGACCCCCAGACAGAGCTATTAATTTAACAGGCTGGCAAGCCAAGGACGGGTAAGAGTCTGCACAGAGCCTTACCACCTAAGACAGAAGTGCATTGCTTTTGATAATGCATATTCCATGACAGGTAAGGAAGGCATTCTTTTCAGAACAACCTAAGACAGACTCAGTCTGGTTTATGCAATAAAAAAGGGGGAAATGTGAAGAGCTTTTGCAGATGCCTGGCAGGAATCTGACATTGGCCAAAGACAAGGAAATGGGCTGCTTGGAAGGAATCTGACATTAGGCTAGCACAAACAAGTAACTTCAGGCAGAAATCTAAATCCTAGGCTAGAACAAAGAAGTAATTACAGGCAGGAATCTAAAACTTAAGCTAGAATAAAGAAGTAGGCTTCAGGCATAAAAATGACTTTAGGCTAGGACAGGGAAGTAGGCTCAGTTATTTTGGTCATCCTTATAGACCCATAGAAATAGTGATCACAGGCGTGATCACAGGACTCTGTTTATTGTCTTGAGTGTTCTTTGACTATCTGTGTTTATTGTCTTGTTTGTTCCTTGACTATTTACATCTACCATATTGCTAGTTCCTCAACCTAGAACTGACCTTAATACTTGCATGTAATTAAAAGCAAAAAAGGAGGAGGAGGTACGGAATAGGGGATTAATGGGAGGGGAGAATGGGGAATGTAAATAAATCTGAAATGTAAATAAATAAAATATCAAATAAAAAAAAAGTTGTATGTGCTCAAAATGGGCATACTGCTCCTTTCACTATGCCTATACTTGAGAATTTAGTTATAGGTGCTTTACCTCCTTATGATTGCTTAAGTGGAAGGGATAATTTACTTTGGAGAACAGAATTTGATGAATATTGTCAAAGAACTGCTGAATGGAATTCCATGCTAATAATGCTGGGGTAAATTATGAAATACTGATTGGAGAAGGACAATATGTAAGGATATCCCAGCAGTTGATGTATAATCCTCAAGTCTATGCACAGAATAGCACTGCTATGCATACTGCATGGCTTGGAGTGCTTAACTGCAAAAGAGATGCTTAATCAAGACTTATCAAAAAGTATGAAGACGTCCGGATGAACCTTTTCAGGAATTTGTAGATCAACTTCTGTGGTGCTGTGGTGAAATGGACTCTTACTCTGGACACATCTACTAGGTCTCTCTTGCTAAATTACATTGCATATTAGTACAACTATCCAGAGGAGAGTTGTCTAAATATTTTGGAAAGGATCCCAATGAAATCCTTGTGCCTTTTACTAAGTTGCAAATTGATTGGCTCTATCAAAATACAGATGTCTGGCCTATATTTTTTTTTTTTTGCCAATTTTTCAGAAAAAAATTCGTAGTGATTATCAATTTAGTGCCATAAATTATTACAATTTTCTAGTCTTCATGAGTTTGTATTTGCTCATAATTTCAACACTACTCCTATAAAACAAGCTGCTTTGCCTTTTACTAATGGATCCTGTAATGAAAGAACTGCCTACATATTGGATTCAAAACAGGTAAATTTGCAATTTGAACCTACATCTGCTTAGGTCATTGAATTAAAAGCTGTTGTTGTTGCAATTAGGCTCAAACTTTTAGAATAGTCTCCTTTTAATTTATATACAGAAAGCCAATACATTGCTTGACCTTTATCAATGCTGTAGACTGTCTCTTATCTAAATTATCAGAATAGCCAAATTTTACAACTGTTTCAGCAAATTCCATCTAACATGAGGAAAAGAAAACATCTACATTATGTGGGGTACATCAGGGCCCATAGAAACCTTCCTGGACCTGTCTATGGGAAATTCAGCAGTGGATGCGTTAACTTGTATTATACACATTTCTCTAACAAAGTTTGAACTTGCTCAATGATCACATGCTTTTCATGATCAAAATGCTCCAGTTTAAGAAGGCAATTTCAAATTTTTCCAAAAGCTGCTTGAGCCATTGTTAAACAATGTTCTCAATGCCCACAACCCCATTATGGTATAAATCTGTGAGGACTAGTGCCTAGTCAACTTTGGCAAATAGATGTTACTCATATTCCTAACTTTTGGAAGCTAAAGTATATTCATATCATTATAGATATATATTCAGATTCATATGTGCTTCTGCCTCGACAGGAGAAGCTACTAAACATGCTATAATTCATTGTGTAAAATGCTTTACTACTTTAGGATTCTTTAAAATCATAAAACCTGACAACAGCACTGGATATAGTAGTAAAGCCTTTCAAACCTTTTGACACCAATTCAATATTGTCCAAGAAATAGAAATTCTCTATAATCCACAAACACAAAGAATTGTGGAAAGATCTCATGAAGTACTGAAACAACAAATGCTAAAGATAAAAAAGGCAAAGTAACCCCTCCCCCCACACACCACATAACTATCTTCATCACTTTCTATTTGTTTTCTGAAGCAGGAGGTAAATCAGCTACTGCATTCTGGCATCCTCAAACCCACCATGATTTTGCTTATGTTGGATGAAAAGATCCTGTAACAGGATTATTGTAGGCAGCCGATTTAAGATGGCGCCAGTTTCCAACATGGCCAGCTCAGCTTCCTGTATAAACAAGCCTATTACGCATGCGTCGGCCTCAAGCTCCTCCCAAGACGGTTTATGCGAATGAGGCATGAGCCCTAACCAATCAGAGGACTTATGCTAATGAGGCATGGGCCCTAACCAATCAGAGGGCTTATGCTAATGAGGCATGGGCCCTAACCAATCCTGAGAGAACAGGCCGCAAGTCCGCCCCCTTGGAAGGGTATATAAGAAGTGCAGTTCAGCTGCTGGTGGTTGGTTGGATGAAGATTGTGCCTGGAATAAAAGAGCTGTCAGAGAAGAATCCAGGCGTGTTGTGTCTTACTTGCCGGTTAAGGAGGACGTGACAGATTATGGCATGGACCTGACCCAGTGATAATATGGGGAAGAGGGCATGTTTGTATTTTGATTTTTTTTGTTTTTGTTTTTTCAGGATGTTGAAGGAGCACGGTGGCTGCCAAAGTGGTTGATGAGACATGCTGATACTAGAAATAAGAATGATGATGACTTTTATCTTGCTGAGTGTCCTATGAAAAGTTTTTGTATTAGAAATTTTTTCCTGACCAACCTCTGCTACATCCTTCTGTATGGTCAAGGGCAGAAGTACTTGTGACCTCTGATAATACTCAACTATCAGGAGTTCCTTTGTCTAAGAGCAAAAAGTATTCCAAATTTGTAAATTACACTGCTATGGGTCAGGGCCTACCTGTTTGTTTTACAAGAAATCATACCAGATGTTGGATGTGTTTCTGTGTACCCTAAGACTTGGAAGAAGAATATAGTGTAAAGCAATAAGATGAGAATGCCTATAACCCAGACTGGATGAGCTGCCTTGACTCAAGTGTTTAGACCTTGGGGGACAAAAAATATGGAGACTATTGAATCTGACTTCAAAAAAATTAATAAAATGGAGAAATTGTTATAATGAACTTTGTCTTTCATTTTATGTGACTGGTTATTCCAATGCAATCATGGACTGGTCTGGAAATCAATACAATATTGAATAAAAGATTAGGTGGGGTAATGCAGGATGTCAAATTACCTTAACCCCAGAACTTGTTCCATTTTTATCCACAGCAAGCATAATATCATATAAGGCAGCTGCCATTTTTCAAATATGTCTCTGAAAATGTCCAGAACCAGCCCTCCAAATGCCCACTGTCATTTCTTTTTGTGCAATAACTGAACCAGAGTAAAAAGACACCTACAGGGTATTTGGTATAATACTAATACTCATAACTTTATGTGCCTTCCAAGTGCTAGGATTAAACATGTTCACCACTATACTCAACTAACACTTTGTATGTATGAAAACATATTTAGACTCCACAGCAATCTTATAAAGCAATCTTATAAAGTATTATTCTTGTCTTGAAATAATAAAGCAAAACTATTTCTTTTTTTAGTATTCATTTTATGAAATTCATTTTAAACCTCATATTCTCCATAAATTTAACATCTAGTGAAGAAAATTAGTTATAAGCATGTATATGGCTATATAGAGCAATACTGTGAGAAAGGAGAGGACGAGGCCAAGTCAGCAGATATAGGCATGGAGTGTGAGGCACAGGGTCATTAGAAGACCTCCCTAGAAGGGGGCATGCCTAAGCAGAACTTGACCTTTCAAGGCTGTCCTTTATTGCAAATTTTTCTACCCTTTCCAGAAGGAAGTTCCATTATTTTGCAAATATCAATTTCAGTGTTTTTTGCTACATTATGCTAATGGTAGATTGTTAATTTGTGAAGGGCCACAGATTAAGTCTAGATTTGCTAATAATGAGGCTGCTGGAATAAAAAAATCACTTAAATATTTGGGGCTAAGATTTCTTCATTTAGGAAGCAAAACAGTTTCACTCATTGATTCTGTAATAGCATTGTTTCCAAACTGAATGAGAAAGATGCCTTTAAATCAGACCAGCTTTCTCTATCGACACTGTGATCCTATTGAGTGTTATAGCCCAGAGACTATGGTGAAGTAGAGCAGCTGGGTATAAAGGGAGCCTGTCACATGGTGAAAGTTCACTACATTTTGTTTTTATCATTGTCAAGACATCAGCATTTTATATACTTAGGATGTATTTACTTAAATATAGTCTTGGCGAGATAGTGACATTTGATCATCAGTGATATCAGGGAGACAGTTTCACCAAAAGCCTGAAAATTGAAGACTAGTAAGCTTTATCAGATATTTAAATGCTGTCCATAGAAGTTAGGCATACAGAGCAAACCAAAAGGAAACAGCAATAAACAACCACACATTTCCACTGGGAAAGATCGAAGACTTAGAAGTGGCTCAAAAATGTCAGTCCTTGGATTTGGATTTTCCAAGAAATCAGGCTTGCTTAAAATTGATTTTTTTCCATGTAGAGCATGATGATGATGATGAAGAGTAGGATGAGGAAGAGGAAGAGAAGGAAGAGGAGAGGGGAGAGGAAGAGAAGGAGAAAGAGGAGAGGGAGGGGTATGTGTCTGTGTGTGTGTGTATTTGTGTGTAGGCTTTGAAGCTTAAATAAAAATTTTTTTCTTTATTTTTTTTTGGATATTAGCCTCAATTTATCCTTAAAATCATTAGCATATTTTCATTAAAATGATGGGTTTCATCGGGACATTTTTAGATATCTATGTCATATATTTGGCTCTTTCTCATATTGCATTACCTCTCTTGTCCCTTTTAACCTCTCCCCTGCTCCACCTCTCTCAATCCCCAAATAGTTACTTTTCTGCTTTGATGCCACATATATATTATTTGTTATGTATTTATTATATCAATGTATTTATAATTATACATATATATGATGTAGATTATACAAATTAAAAGAATGTCATCGTTCTTTCTGAGTCTGGCTAATTTTGCTTAACATGATGTCCAGTTTTATCTATTTACCTTCAAGTGAAATACTTGTATTCTTTATGTCTTATGTACTGAGCTTTTTTTATGTGGTCTGCTGGGGGCACAGAGGTCCTTGCACTAATAGAGAAACCCTAAGTGAACCAGGAATGTTAACCATGTAGGGGTGTCTCCTCAGTGGAGGAGATAAAGATCAAATACCTGCATTCCACCCAGAAAGCTGAGAGTGAATTTTGTTAACGACCTACTAATCTTTTTGTTATCTGTGGAGGAAGAATCACCCACCTTTTGCTACAGAGGCAGACCTCGCCCAAATTCCCCAAAATAATTATGTCAGACCCTTCCCTCCCTAGACCATTACTCATCCTTGGGGGAGATGTACTTTACTTTTGCATTTACTTTAAAATGTCCTGCTCTCTATGCTATTGATCAGAGACCACATCAGATTCTAAGTATTTTAGCTATAAAGCCACCCTCATGGTCACATGTACATTGTAAAGGAGTTTCTATATAGACACACCTTAAATTCTATAGTTCATAGGAATGACTGTTGCTTGGAAACCTTTTTTCAAATTCTATTGTGTTTTAAATATGCTGACAATGAGCCACCTGACATCAGACTCCCCAGAATCTGATCCATGTTAACTAAGTCAATCTGCACCTGGGTTTTCATCCTCACCTCTTTGTGTGGTTCACTTCCTCGGCTGGTAACTTCAGGGATCACCCTCAGGAGTCAATGATCGATACCTAGTCTGATTTCTTGACTATTATGAATAGTGACATCATTCATACTAACATGGGTATGCAGGTGTCTCTGCTGTATGATGATTTTGACTCTTTATAGCAGAGATATCATTTGAAAATTTTACGAAAAACAGTGTAAAACTGTGGCTGTTTGAAGACCTTTTGGTGCAATTAATCACTTATACTGGACTTCCAGCACTAAATATTTTCTCAGTGTTATCTATTGACATAAATTAAAATACCTAGTTATATCTAGAGGACACACACTGTTTTCATTGCTGATCTCTGGCTCTTGCAATCTTTCTGCCTCATATCTTGCAAGAACAATTAGGCCATTTACTTCAGTCTCTTCCTCTTTGAAATTAATCTCTATATTAGCAATCTGCAAAGCCCTTATAGTTGAATTCATGCAGAGTAGCACCGTGGATTGTGGTGCTACTCTGCTTAATTGTTACACAAATGTCACTTTTCTTTGCCTGTCCTACAAGACAATAAGTAACAAGGATTTAGACTGCTTTCTTCCTCATTGTCAAATTAAATACTAAATTTGAATGTTGAAAACAGTATGGAGGTACAGTGATATAAGCCATAGGTTATTTACTATGTGGCGTCCACTGAAGTTCATTCAATCATTTGCCTGCTTTACTGCTTCTGTGCTCCTGAATATTTACTTTCCTGTAGCTTGCTTGATCATATCTGACCTATATAAAGTTCATACTATTTAGATCACTCATCTAGGGGGTTGAACAGTAGAGTCAAGCTTGCGCCCAACTTTACACAGCCAGTCTTGTCCTGTTACCTAGTGTTGCCTTACCTAGTGCCATTCCTTAAAGACCATGGGAAGAAAGAACAGAGAATTTTCTTTGTCTTCATTAATTGGATATAAACTTCAAACTTTCTACTTGTAAGTCTTTGTAATTTACTGTGAAACTCATAAAGGAGTATTAAATCCTGCTCTTATCCCCAGAAGGTCATATCTGTCTGTATATTTTTGTCATTTTGACTTAAGTTTATGAACAAACTATAGAAGATGCTTCCTCCCATGGAAACTTCTAGTATATTGAATTATAAGCTGGGAACGTTGGAGCTCACAGTCTTTAAACTTTGCCTCCCCTTTCAGATTATTTTTCTCTTATTCCCCTAAGGACACATCACATAATAACCACAGTATTCAGACTTCCTTTTTCTGCCTGCCTGGCTCATGATGGGCTAATACCTACTCCTGGCACTCTTGCTTCCTCCCTCTATTGGCCAAGGAATTCTAATCCTCCCCTAAAGCTCTCCTCTAAGTATATTGTATTTCAAGTGGGTAAAATTTTCTTATGCTTAGAGGTGCAGGGAAAACTAAACGGGAACCAAGATGTTTCAAACTTAAAGAACTTGTGCTCTCCTGCCCACTGAATGACGCTCAATAAGGGAAAATTCCTGAGGCTCTTCGAACTTCAGCTTCTGCATCTGCAAAATGGAATGATGATACTGCAAAGCAATCCGGCTTTAAGTTTGTTTGTTTGTTTGTTTGTTTACATCCCAAATGCTGCTCTTCTTCCTGGTCCCCCCTCACAGAGGTCTTCCCCCCATTCCCTCCCTTTTGCCTCTGGGAGGGTAGCCCTCCCAGGCATACCCTGACCCTGGGGCATCAAGTCTGCAGGATTAGGCAAAACCTGTGCCACTAAGACCAGACAAGGCAGCTCTTTACCACATTTGTGGCTAGATAGGGAAGGCTCAGATCACCTTGTGTGTGCTCTTTGGTTGGTGGCTCAGTCTCTGGGAGCTCCCAGGGGTCTAGGTTAGTTGACACTGTTCATCTTCCTGTGGGGTTGCCATCTCCTTGAGAGCCTTCAATCCTTCCCTCAACTCTTCCACAGAGGTCCGTGACCTCTGTCCAGTGTTTGTCTGTGGGTATCTGCATCTGTCTCAGTCAGCTGCTGGGTAGAGCCTCTCAGAGGCCTTCTATGCTAGACTCCTGTCTGCAAGCACAACATAGCATCATCAATAGTATGAAGGATTGGTGCCTGTCCATGGGATGGGTTTCAAAATGGGCCAGTCACTGGTCAGCCATTCCTTCAATCTCTGCTTCATCTTTGTCTCTGCATTTCTTTTAGACAGGACCAATTTTGGGTCAAAAGTTAATTAGGCTTCTTGATTATGTGTTTTATGTTAGCGGAGTAGCCCCATACTGATACTTGGTGGTAAGTTTATAACTGCTATAGAGCAATGGACACCACTGCTATGAACAGATCTCTCCTGTGGACCCCCAGGGATTCATCTTTTATTAGTCTCGAGGTTGCCTAAGAGGTACCATGGTTGCCTCACACATGGTTTCCTGAAGCTTCACACAGATTCTGTACCTAGCAAATCCTTGGGTATATCAGGTACCTCGGGGTTATAGTAAAGCTACAAATGATCTAGGAGGAATGGGCTCAGCAGGGTGAACAGACCAGGTTTTGTAAAGCTTTTGCCTTAGCTGGGCATGACTCTAAAAAACAGGTTGATTGCACAGAGGAAATGGCAGGTTTCATGTGATTTAGGACCATAAGGTGACCCCTTTCTGCAGTCATTCACAAGATGAATCAGAAAAAGAGAGAGAAGAGATGGAGCCAGCTGCTCTCAGGTCCTTAGACATTTTAAACAAGGGGAAGCAACCCAGTCATCACTGATTAATCTTTGATGATTTATCCTCTGGACATTATTTAGAAAGGGAATTTTCAGTGAAATTAGTTGAACTCTCATGATCTTTTTCCCTACTAAAATCATCAAAAGAAGTTGGACTTTGGATTTCAAAAACCACTGGGCCCGTCAATTTGTTTTTTTGAAATTATTTTCAATTCTCCAGAAGTATGTTCAAACATTCAGCATTTTGGCAAATGGATGTTAAGTGAAAGTGTCCTAGAAAAGGATAAACATAAAATCAAATCACATTAAAAATGCACAGCATTGGATAGGTTCAGAAAGCCATTTTCTCTTCTAGTACATGGATGCTGATAATGTTTCTCTGTTTGCCCCCTTTTAACATCATGAGTAGATTGTGGATAGGGACTCTGATATTGCTGTTAATAGATCCTAAAATCAGTTTATTTGTTAGAATCAGAATGATGTTTGAAGAGAATAAAGTAGAAGAGAAAACCCAAGGATTGAACTGGAAGGACAGATTTTATGTAAGCATCATCTGTGTTTTATGGAGGCATATGCAACCAACTTATGTGTGTACCAACGTACAGTGTATTTCTCACTGTGAGCATTACTCAAAACTTTTGAAATTGCCTAATTGTCAAGTACTATGCTTTGCTTATAAATTATTGCTTGGTGATGGAGGGAAAGCCCTGACCTAGGGAACATCAAAGATATCAGGTTGTGGGTGCTGATGTAGGAAAATGGGGAAGGGACATGATTCTTCACTCAGCAGTGTGCTGCACACAGAACCATGGTCTCCTTTTTTCCCATGTCGATGTTGTTATGTCTGGAAATGCTATACATAGATTAAGGTGATATAATGCAGCTCACAGAAGCATGCATAGGTGGACGGAATCTCATTGCCACAGCTGACATTTGGCTGTGGTGTTCAAAATATCTGGAACTATCCTGTCATTGTTATATACAATCCCTTTATGTTGAATCTACTTGGATTTGTTTTACATAGATGAAAGCATCCTTCTTAAACTGAAAGGAGGCCTTCCTGAACTCTGCACTCACGAGTCCTCGTCATCAGGACATTTTAACCTATATGTGTGTGTGTGTGTGTGTGTGTGTGTGTGTGTGTGTGTGCATGTGTATGTAAAACAACTATTTTAGAAATCATTGGAAATTTGGAAATTCTTTCCTAATCACAAGTCAAAATTAAATTAAATTATTTTTTTAAATGTGTGTGTGTGTGTGTGAGTGTGTCAGTGTGTGTACATGTATGCCACCTAGTGTGAGTGCCCCAGAGGCCAGAAGAAAGTGTCAGATGTCCTAGGGCTGGAGTTACAATCTGTTGTGAGCCATCTGATGTCAGTTCTGGGAGTCAAACTCAAGTTTTCTTGAAGAAGAGAAAGCACTCTTACCCATTAAGCCTTCACTCCAAGCCCCTCATTAAGTTATTTTTAATGAAACACAAGTTAGCACTTTTAAGATAAAATATTCCAATACAAAGTTATCCTAAATTGATACTTCATGCTGAGGAATGACAGTAGGAAAACATTAAATCTTCGCTTTCTGTAATTAAACCATTATGTTTCTAGCAGAGCAAAAAATTTCTCATGTAAACCTGGAATAGTCCCAAGTCTGAGCTCAGGTGTGTCGGGCAACCTTTCCTGATGCTCTGTGGTGAGTGGGAATGCACACAACAAAGTGCACAGGTTGTGTGTTCAGGACTGAGGTTGCAATCAAATCACAAGAAATAACACAAACACAGGCTTCCAGGGACAGCAGCAGCTCATTACATGTTTGATTGTGAATTGCGTTTTGGAGGCTGTACGCTTGTAAATCTTTTAGTGATGACAACTTCTTCACGATTTCCACATTTAGTCAAATAACTAGAAGCTGTGTCCTATACAATTAATAAAAGTTAGTTGAGGAAGACTGAGGAAATTATTGCCTTGTATAGGTTTGGACAGAAGTCTCAGAAAGCTACACTGGTGCAGATCTCAGATGAGAATGAATTCCACTCCTGGCATTGATAAGTTGTGTTAAGGCTTCAGTTCAGAAGACTCAAGAGCAGAGAACATGCTCAGCTTTTTCTCTATATTCTACTTCCTGTTACAGCAGAAAGTGTGTGAGTATTTACAGGTTCATGCACGTGTGCAACTTAGGTAATATAAGTTCTTTTAGAGAGTAATTATTTGATGTAAACATTGAGACTCTTGACCTGGCGTCATTGTTAAGGATGGATTGAAATTAGGGAGAAATTGGAGGCAAGGCAACAATATGGTAACAGACAAGGAGTGTCTACACACTGAAGGAAGCACGCTGAGAAGGAGGGATGCAGGATGTGCTAGCGAGATAGACTTGACAGATAATCTGAAAGAAAAGTGGGTAAAAAAACAATAAGATCTCAGTGGATGATTTCAACCCTGGGAGTCTGGATCACAGAAGCAGTGATCTGTGCAGTGGGAAGAGGGGAGATGGAGGAGACAATAGTCTTCATTCCCTCAGGGGCACCATTTTGTTTCTCCTTGTTTTTTTGTACTCATTTCTCACTTTATAGATAACAAGACCAAGTTCAGCGAAATGAAGAGGCTTCTAATGAGTGATATAAGGTCTTCATAACCTCATATTTCCCATTGATCCTTTATCCGTGGATGCCTCTAGCCTAGACTATGCATGACCAGGACAAGAAAAAGAAACCATGAGATGACAAGTCTCAGGACAAAGATAGAAGAAGCAGATTATGAATTCTTCACTCAGATGGGAAGCAAAGAAACTTGTATTGGGCTTAAGAACAGATCATTTTACTCTACTTCTTTTGTTTGTTTGTTTGTTTATTTTTTGAGATAGGGTCTTACAGTATATTGGCCTTGAACTCAAAGGATGTCTCTGCCTCCTGGGTACCAGAACGATGAGGTTCTTAAATGCAGAAAAATATGGTATGGGAAGGATAAATGGAAAGAGTACATGAGGTAGTATGAACTGAGAAGCCAACTGGGAATATGGTCCAATAGGGCCAACAGGAGAATATGCGGTTGGAGCCAAAGTTCATTGTGCTGCCACTTGAGAGGACAATGGAGAGAGCATCACAAAGGGTCAGTATTGTATTGCAGGGACACTAGAAAGATAATGGCAACTACTGTGTGTGTCAGGAAAATGTGAGTCCATGAAGAATCACAAAGGGAAGACAAACAAGAAAGGAGGATATTTAGAAAATAGAAAGAAAAGAAGACAATTTGAAGATGTTTCCATTAAGGGAGAAAAGACAACAGCGGAGATAGAGGTAAAGAGAGAGACAGGAATAGGAAGGCAGCATGTGGTGAGCTTCCGGGACATAAGGAAGTGGTTAGCTACTGAGGAAAGAACCAGGCTGCCCACCTAGACTAGGAAAAGACAGGCAGAATTCAACAGTCTGGTGCATAGAAAGAAGCTGCTGTGTAGCTTCTTTCCTGAAGAAAGCAAGGGCAAAGACTGGGATTTTGTTGACATGTTGCAACTTCTTCCTGCAACACCTAATGACTCCGGAGGAGAAAACAGAACTTTGGAGCACTGGAGTTTACAATTAGTGACCATGTACAAAGGACATTGCAAAAGCATCCCCAAGTGGTATTGCAGTCCATTCTCCTGTTCCAAGTTCAAAGGGACACAAGTTTGGGGCAGATTCTGTTTGTGGCTCCATTCTAACTCACGAGGAAATAATAGTGTTCTTGTAGTGATCTTATTGGTATTATAGTAAACTGTTTTAACTAGGGGTCCTTAGAGTTTGGGTGTGTGAATTCAGTGAGATGACATACAGTAGAGACGATGAATGGATAATTGCAGAAACTGGCCAGGTAGGGTAGGGACTTCAAACCTGTGGTCTCCATCACTCCTTGTTGAGAGTTCTGGTTCCAGGTTCCTTATTACCTCTTCTCTATATGAGCACTTCTGTTTGTATTCTATAAGCTAGGATACAGTAGACGCTGACAGGAGTCAGCTGGACACACATGAGCGAGTAACTGGACTGAGCTGTCCATACTTTCCCTGTGTGTCACCACAGCTTTTGTCCCAAGTCCTTTATAAAGCCCAGAGATAAGCCAGTTAGGTGCTTTCCGGTTTCCTAGACCCTGTCTTGCTGTACCACAGTCTGCCTTCTCTTTTAAGCTTCCAGTGTAGATATATAATAAACTTCTTTCTAAAACAGCCTCTGTGATCTGTGAGTCTCGTCATTTGAATTTATAAGACAGGAATCCAGAGGCTGCTGACACATTGGGAGTTTTGTATGAGTATTATTATTTGAGACTGTCTTTAGTTAAAGCCCACCTGAGAGAATAGGAAACTTCTCCTTCAAAAGCAAAGACACACATGTTTCCTGTATCTGCAATGACAGTGACGATGACAAACACAGTCACCATACTAGAAATGGCATCTTTTAGTATTAAACTTCATCACCTAGATATTGTTATTCCTGTGATGGGTCAAATGATAATCCAGTCTGCTGTGTATCTTAATTTGTTTAGTTTCTTCAGCAGTTCTATGCAGTACCAAGTCTACAGGGAGTAAAAAAAAAGACACAGAGTTTTTCAATTTTTCAATTGCCCAAGTTTAAGAATTAATAATGGAGCCAGGGTTCAGTCTCAGTAATCTGGATCCAGATAAAGGTTTTGAAAATAGAACGTCATAGTTTGCAACATGTTCTTGCAAGAAAAAATAGAACAGGATCTACATGCCTTGTGAGAGTTGAACTATTTTGAGTTTATTCAGTGCTGATTACTTGAAGTACCTGTTTTGCCAATCCTCTAATCTTACTAGGCTCTTAATAATAATGTACATTCACCATGCTAATGCCTTTTGTTTGCTGAAAATCAAGACCTTCCACCTTTATGTACTTCCATAACGAAAATAAATCTCTGATGCTTCTCCTTAATATTTGTTTCTGTGAGCAGCAGCAGGTGCTGGGAAGGACACATGTCTTATCATGAATGGCTGCTAGGAATAAGAGATGCCAGCCAATTGGCATATCAGCAACGATGATTAAAGTGAGAGGAAAGGGCTATTGAAAAGTCAGAGAAAATTCTTTACTATATCAAAAATGTGGCAGGAATTTTTAAATATTTCCTTGGTGTCACATTAATGATCTCCAACTCTAGTAGCTGTTGTAGAAAAATATAGTCAGGTTTCATAGCTAACATGTTATGCTGATAAGCATATGGTAACAAGGCAATATTATTGGCTCATTGGGCCATTCCACACAACTCACAGTGCCTGGTAGGAACCCACTGCTCTCAATTATGTGGTAGCTTAATGAAGATTATTTTTGGCATCTTCTAATTCAACTGGTCTTCTAATTTAACTAGCTGTTGTATAGAGTTGCTGTGGCTACTTAAGAATTGGCCAGAAGAAAGGCCAAAGACACTGAGTACAGGGTAACATTAATAACCGCAGATTCACAGAACACACAGAAAGAAGGATTCTGGGTTTCATATTCCAGAACAAGGAATTGGATAGAGACACATGGAGAGTCACAAATGGAGACAGTTTGTTAGATCCACTTTTAAGTGTGTAAACAGGCTGGAAGAGATGGAGTTCAGCACTCAAACAGCAACTATTGTGCAAAACATGGAGCTTTTAAAGCCACATAGTAGGGAACTTTGGGGTCATTTACACAACCCAGGCTTTCTTGTTAAATGCTGTGTTAGAGGTAGTTCTCCATACAACTTAATTCATCACATGTCTCAAACCTCCACCCAAGGTTGTATGTTTTAGTACTTTGCCCCTGTACTAGTACCAGCGGCTCCATCTAGTTCTAATAGGTCCCATCAGGGATTCTAGCCTTTCTCTTTGGCAACAGCTTTTTCTCCTATAAAAATTTTTCAGGACTTCCTGATCTCACTCTCCACTCTACTGTCCTGCCTCAGCAACCAATTAATATCACTAAGACAACAATGAAAACTGTTTAAGAAACTCATTGCTTCCCCTTTACTAGGTGCTGAAGCTATAGTTCTGTAGCACTGATGCTTGGCAGACTTTGACAGTTATGCTGAAGTCAGCACACAGTATGTAACTGAACTGTGTTACAGGGCTTTGAGACCATTGTCAGGTGTGAGTAGCAGATGATATTGTCATTTTCTATCAGTTTCATCTTATATAGCAGCAAGCCCAGATCAGCATTCTACAGCATAAACAACAATGTACTAAGACTATGAAAAGTACACTTTCCCTTTAAAATTGTCCATGTGCTTTTAAGAAAAGGTTTGGTTAAAAAAATAGTTATTGATTCAGAACCACAAGAAGTAGGGGGAAAACAAGAAAAACGATTCCAGTGTGGGATCTGCACAGCAAGTCTGGAGATGTCAACAACAGCCCACACAACAAACTCAGGGTCAGATGTGTTTTCAGTTAATAGGACAATCTGGACCCAACTGAAAGAAAGTCGATTGCAAACTCATATGGTCTCAGAAATCTGAAAACTGCCTAGACTTTTACCATAGCATTGCTGCCTCCTGGATGTGTTTCAACTTGCTACTAAGGTGCTTTATTTGAAATCTATCTGTTTCATTTTTCTTCTAAGGTATGCTTGATATTTGTGCTAAAATATGTTTTATAGATTAAGAAAAGACAGAAGGGGTCTCTGACATGAGACTGGGAACGTATATCAGACTGGATGGGGAGTAGGCTTGTTCATTTGGTATATCATGGGTAAATGCATATATAATATGTTTTAAAAATGTCCTATCTGTCATCCTGGCACTGTGTAACACATTACTCATGTCTGTAGAGATACTGGTATAAACAAAGGTGGTTAGTTATCTTTGGGAACACAGATATTTGTCATTGGGTTATGTTGAATATAAAATATTGAGTATTTAGGATTGAGATCCTTCTAGCTCATGGATGGAAACTCTAAAATTTTCCAGATTTATTTTTTATTAACATAATATCCAAAATAAGTATGTTTATAAAGTGGATGTGCTCTGGTTTTTCTCTTAATCCTCAAGTTTGTGCTTTTGTATTACTGCTATATTTCTAGTAAAGCCTCCTTGATTTTTCATAATTGTGATATTTCCCTCCTTGAAATTTTATTTTGACTTTTTCATTACAGATGGTAAAACGCAAAGTTTTCCCATATCTGCCCAAAAATCTACAGGGTTTAGACTCCTTGTCCTTAGAGGTAACTCTTCTGATTTCTGCTCTGCAAGCAAATAGGCTTCTTTCAGTTTTACAAACTCTTCAGGCTCTGTTTTCCTAGTCCAAGATACTATTTCACCAAAATGATTTCCTTTTACTTAAATGTCACGTTCTCAAGTATCTCCCCTAAAGGATCTCTGCATGTCCTCTTCCAGCCTATGTGCCTATTCTGTATCTTAGCAACTACTTTGCTTCCTTAGTAATTCGTACGATGTATTTATTAACCTAATTGTTATCCTCTCTACTTAATTATGAGCTATGTGAGGTGAGGGGCCAAATTCTCATTTCTAAGTTTAACAGAATGCATTAGACATGGTAGCTATTTGACATTTGTGTAACTGATGGATCCCTGAGTTTAGGATAAAAATGTGCTACCAAGGTGACATGGGGAAACAGAAAAAACAAAAACAAAAAAACCCCAAAAAACAAACAAAAACCAAAGCAGAATCGTTAGATGGGTTGTACTCAGATTAATAGTATTTTATAGTAGGACAAGACCAGTGGAGTGTTTTTGAGCAGGGAATATATGTCATGTGGCCTATGATTAGAAAGACTGATTTGACGAGCACACCACAGATCTGATTATAACAGAAGGGTAGTCTTCAGAGGATCAGTAAAAAATGGGGAGATTCAGACATGTGGCGAAACCTGTGGGATAAGAAGTGTAGAGTTACGTGTTGGGCATACTTATACAGATAAGAGCTGGTTTTGTTTTAGGAGCTCATTTGGTCAAAACAATGTGTTTGGAAGTTGTCAGAGGAAGCAAAGTTAAAATGATTCTTTGCTCCAGTCCATGGTCTTAAGGAGGTAACTTTCCCAGATGCACCTGATCGTACGAAGCAGTAGGGTTGTCTTTGCTATGAGGGTTGCCTAGTCACATCGAGGATAAGAACATTGAAGAACTGTTTTGTTACTTTTCACATGTTTAAACACTTCCCAATACAAAGTCACACAGAACCCCGAATATGGTTTCCAAATGGAGTCTTGTGGAAGAAAAGGACCAAGTTTCATATCTGTCAGAAAAGCTGTCTCATTTGATAAAACACAGAATTTTGAGCCACAACTACAAGGCTTCAGTTTTGTGTTTGTCCTACACAGGCTGTGTAAGATTCCCGCTAACCACGTCATCAGTGTATCTGATCCTGAAAGTCGAAGTGACTTTTATTCTAACATAATAAAGACTTCCAAATTAGGAGCTGATTTACAAACTCTGTGAGGTAAGAGTCACTGTCACTATGGATCTTCATCTTTCCAACCACCTATGGCGTCTTAGCTCTCATTTTATCCTGAAGTCAGTGGGATGGGGTCAGCTGATAGGATGATGAACAAGAACAAAATGAAGAACCTAAAATTCAGCAGTAAGCTCGCTGTCCAGGAAAGGTGCTGCATTGTGGAGCACGCTGGCATTTGAAATCACTAGAGGACGGTCAGCATCAGATAGCTAATGTTGTCATTTGAGTTCCTTGGGGTGTGTCTACAGAGCATGGGCATCTGGAGAGGAAGAAACCTTCCTATTACATCATCATTGTTATTGATAACAAACTGATACATATTTGGCATTAAATGGATCCTTGCAGTGTCTGCATGAAGGACTTTTTGGAGTCTTGAATGTGATAAACAGACTCCAGAAAATTTCCCAGGCATGTGTTTATCACTACTTTTGACTACACATCAGAGGACTCAAAGGTCTTGGGTAATCTCTCCAGAGAAATCAATCCATGGGCCCAAAGTAAGAGTCCCGCCCATAAAGTAATAACTGAACTCTTCCTGTTAACACAGTGTATTTTCTATTTTGTTTTGCTTGCCTAGTTTAATTTTATTTATAGTAGGATTGTTTTATGTTTATAAACAATCCTGGAGAGTCTGGCATGGGGCTGAGAACAGTTTTTAAACAGCCTTGCTAGTCCTCTTACTAGCCATTGGGTGGACTACTTAGATTTTTAACTGACTCAGAGACCATGGCAGAGCTCGGGGTTGCTTGTAGATGGGGTCTTGGAGGTCTGAGAGTAGAATCTTTGGATTTATAATACCTTCCAGCCCCAAACAAATTCGGTTATCCTGACCTTTAACATCACATACAAGTGCACACAAGTGTGTACATACACACACACACAGACACACACACACACAGAAACACACATACACACTACTTATCACATCGTTGAGGGACCTACACAGAAGAGGAGAACACACTGGGGTCTCAGACCCCTTACAAGCAAGTCAGACCACCACAGAACCCAAAGATATAAATGTGAATTTTTGAAAATATGAAGTCTTTCTATTCAAATGCTCAAATTGGGAGCACAACATCAAAATGAATAAGTCTTATGTCACGAGCCATGTTTCCCCAAATTTCTTTTTTCTTGATAACTAAAGTTTGAATTCTTCACTTAGAGAAGATACATATGACTATCCTTATTTTTATGTCTCTTACAGTAGCAGGTGTTTACCTGGGTTAACACCTGCATTTAGTTCTCAAGTACTACTTTAGAAAATCAAAGAAATGTATCAATATTCTTTAAATTAAGAGTGCAAAAAATGATTGAAAAGCTAAAATTCAGGGGCTGTGTAAGAACAGAAAATGCTCCTCTCAGCCACTTAACACTTAAAGTGAATGACTAATGTTGATATTAGAAACAACTGTATAGATGTGGATATGAATCTAAAATCAGGTTTATTTGGGTAAAATAAAATATTCACCAGTTAAGACAGTCTGTAAGACAGCCACTAGAGGCACCTAAAATATCGTCTTCAGAGTCATTACAGCTGCTAATCCAGCTAATCTGCTATTCTTAAAGTTTTCTTCACTTTGCTTTATTGTTATTTTCCTTCGGGCTTGATAACACTTAGAGGCATCATAAACTGTTCACTAAAAGTTTTCCTGAAAACATATGTCTCTGGATTCTGGAGAGGTGGTTGAGTAGGAGTGTTTTCTATTCTTACACTGGACCGGAGTTCAGTTCCCAGCACCCACATGGTGTCCCGCAACTGCCTGTGAGATAAACCTTTAGAATAGCAGACTAGAAGATTACTAGCTAGCTGTAATGATGATGGAGACATACTTTATGTGCCTGTAGTGGCTTTCATTCAGTGTCTTAGGGGCTGACTTTACTGATAAATAGTTTTCTTCTATGCAAATGGATTTTTAAACTACACAGTGTCATTTTTCTCTCTTTTGATGTGCATGGAATTATGGGCTGATTTATTGTAATAATGACATCCTCAGATAAAGCACCCTTTCTCCAGGGGAAACATGATTTTAGTCCCAGGTTAAAAAATTAAAATAAAAGATGAAATGTTCACTAATATAAAGTTGGTAGTTTTCTAAATATTTATATTTATTATTTGTGGTGTATGTGTGCATGTGCGTGTGCATGTGCATGCGTGTGTGTGTGTGTGTGTGTGTGTGTGGTATATGTATGTGCAGGAGTCTGTATCTGACCTCCCAATGCTGAATGCTCAGACATTTGTGGGATATCATGTGGTGCTGGGAACTGAACTCTGGTCTTTTTATTAAAGCAAAAATCATTCTTCATCTACATCTCCAGAACTCAGAGACATATCTTCTCAGAACCCAGAGACGTATCTGCTCAGGGAAAAATCTTAGTCACAAAACAGGAAAAGAAATATTATAAGTTACAACGTGATTTTTAAAATTAGGCTAGGACAAGTCCTTCTGTGTGATTTTTAGAAAATGTTACCAGCCATTTTTTTTTTCTGAGTGCCTCAACCCAGATTTTTGGGGTAGCTGGTATCACTACAAAGCTACCCAATTACAAGCTTTAGCAACTGGCCTCCAGAAATGAAAGAAAACATTGGAGACTAGAGTGTACTGATAGATTACAATTGTTGATTAAACATTTTAAAGAAACAAATCTACAATTAATAAATTGTCTTATAAAAATAAAACTGAATTAAAAATATTTCTACACAGATGTTGAATTCTACTCAGGTAGGTGTTTTCTTGACTCGCCCAATGTGTTTAGGGAGTACTTTACATCTGAGTGCTTAAGATGGTAGATCTGTAACAGCAGGGTTTGTAAAATTGGAATGCTCTGAGGTGTTCTTCAGGGCTTACAAGTCACTTCATTTCCATACTTTCTTGAATTAAAATGTCCATATATTTCATATGCCAAGCCACTTGAAGGTTGTATAAACAGAGACTCTGTGTTCATATCGTACCATGCTGAGGATCACCTAGGAAATTAGCATTTAACTCTCCTATTAGAGAGCCAACCTATTAACAAAATGATTGTTAATTATTGGGCTGAAGTTCTTTGTCACTTAGAGTAAAGAAACTTTTTTTTTTCTTTGCATTGATGACTTCTAACAAGAAACCCTTTTTATACACCAAGGTTTTAATTTCTTCCTTAAAAATTAAAAATAATATACTAAGCATATTCTTTGAGAATTCCATCTATAGTTACATTGTATTTTGGACATATTCATCCCCTGCAGACCACAGCCAATGCTTTTCTTACCTCTCCTGTTGTGTTCTTATCCCAACGTTGTGTCTTCATTTTCAACCACTCAGTGCAACTGCTCCTGCTGTATACAAGGGGGCATGGAGTCATCATCACGGGAGTGTGAGCAACCCACCAGAGCTACATCCTTCAGAGAACTGACTCACTTTCTCCCAGCATCTCCGATCAATGCTGACCTATGATTGGCACCTTGTGAGCACTTTACTCCTCCAAGCTGGTAGGTTTTCTGGTTTGACCTTGTCCAGGAGTTCTGTGAATTCATAAGTGCAATGTTGTATTTGGAAGACACTGTTTGCCACAGTCCTCCTTAACCTGTGGCTCTTACAGTCTTCCCTCTTCATTGCCATACCCTGAACCTAGAGACAATGGTATTTGGAAGACACTGTTTGCCACAGTCCTCCTTAACCTGTGGCTCTTACAGTCTTCCCTCTTCATTGCCATACCCTGAACCTAGAGACAATGCGTGTGATATAGATGTGCTGTTTAAGACTCTCTACTACACAGTTGTTTATTCTTTACACATTGACCAGTCATGAACCTTTATGTTAACCACAGTCCAGTGGTTTCCAAAAAGAAGCTTCTTTAATGAGGGCTGAATGCTGTACAAATCTATGGTCAAATGGATAAATATTTATTATTTATACAGTTTTTTCATAAAGCGCTACTTTATAAGTCTTTTTTGCAAAAGTCCCAACATGCAACTTTAGAGTTGTACTCATATGAACAGTATCTTTAAAAATTATAAAGATACTCTTTCTTATGCCAGTGATTGAATGTAGATCATATGCTAAATTTTACAAGCTTATTTGTCTAGGGTAAGATGAATGGCATCCCTTTTTATAGCACTGGTATCTTTCTCTTTATTTTTTTTTGTCAGTTTTACTTTTTTATTCCATATTTTATTTATTTACATTTCAGATGTTATCTCCTTTCCCCATCCCCCCCATTAACCCCCTACCCATCTCTCCTCCTCCTTTTTTTGCTTTTATATGGTTTAAATTACTTTCAAGTATTAAGGTCAATTCTAGGTTGAGGAACTAGCAATACAATAGATGCAAATAGTCAAGGAACAAGGAAGACAATAAACACGCCTTAAAGACTGAGAACAACCACCGCTCTTAAGGAAAGCTATAGTATACCAGTATTAACTCATGGATATTAGTCAAAGAGCAAGCAAGGCAATAAACGAAATTCTGTGAACACTCTCATGATCACTGTTTCTAAGGGCTTATCAGGATGACCAAAATATCTGAGTCTGCTTTCCTGTCCTAGCCCAAAGTCATTTTCATGTCTGGAAACATGTTCTAGCCTAAGATTTAGATTCCTGTCTGAAATTACTTCTTTGTTTTAGCCTAATGTCAGATTCCTGCCTGCAGTCCACTTCCTTGTCCTTGGCCAATGTACTGATATCTTTCTTACTGTATATTTTCTCCATAGTACAGTCACACCAACAAATCACATCTTCATGCAGGCCTCTCCATACGCCTTAAAGACTGAGAACAATTGCTCTTAAGGAAAGTTATAGTATACCAGTATTAACTCATGGATATTAGTTCTGTTTAGTTGAATATATTTTAAAGCTATTAACTGATTAAACTACTCTAAGTGTCACTATAGTTGGCAGAATGAGATTTTCCTTTTAATATGTTTGCTTTTCCTTGTCTTGATCCTCATCATCTTATTTTCCTCTCCATAATTGTTAATATTGCAAGATAGAACAAAATTATTTGAAACTCTAAATCCAGCCACACAGTCAGTAACCCCCACATCAAGGAGCCAGTTTTCTTCATATTCATCAATGGCATTAGCACTTGATATTTGGATGCTAGCTGTATACCTTGTCATTAATATATCACTGTCTCTAGAAGATGGATAAATATTTAGAAGGCATTTTGAAACTATGTCCTTTATTTAGGAAAAAAATAATAATGCAAGTCGGTTAAGTTCATAGTATTAGGGTTGAGTTTACTCCTATAAACGTTCCTTAAATCCATTAGAAAGTACTTTATTGTCCCATAACATTCATACCATTTTTGCCCCAATGGGAGAGTCTTGCCAGGCTGTTCATCATTATAGCTCACAGGACTTACAGCTGGGTAAGAATATTGGTGACTATCTCCTCCAACTCCCACCCCACAGCCTGCTCAGAACATTGAAGCACTATGGAAGCTACCCAGCAGGTGGAAGGCTGCTGATCAACAGGAACTTAATTTATCTGTCTGAGACCAAAGTGTGGGGTTGTTTTTAGCAATAAGGTCTTACCACAAAGTTATTCTAGGCAACGAAAAGGAATAACAATATTCTATATAGTTTTGAGGTCTCTGAGACCCCAACTCTACCTAAAACCAGAAGGAAGATATCCCACACTTGTCCCTGGGCTCCTGTGGAGTTAAAAAGTTGGGTGTTGGATGTGAAGACATAAAATGAAAGGAACAGTGAAAAAAACATCAAAAGCAGACTCATACAACATGACGATCTGTAAGACTTTGCTCTGTGAAGGACAAATCATTTGCACCCTGAATATAGTTTTACTATATTTGCTCGCAAAAGTTCTGACACATGGAAAGAGCGAAACATGGAGCTGATTGAGCCTGAGCTCACGCAGTTGGCACAATGCTCTTAGGATGGTAGCTCTGATTCAGGGGCAGATGTGGACCTTGCCTCTGCATGAGGAACCAACAAAGACCAGCACAGTAGAATGAGTGCATACCAGGTATGATAAATGCTTGGTTTTAATGCAATGGTGGCTTCCCTTTACACCACTGAATGTTTGGATTTTCTGTCAAATGTCATTGAAAACTGGACCACCTTGAAAGTGATTGCAGAATCCTCAAGAATAACTCATCTAGAGGCATTCAGTTTAATTTAGAGGCACTCTTAGATAAAATATAAGCATTTGAAATTAACAAATTTCATTTTCATCCTGCTGCCTGCCCTTTCTTCCCTCTTATTCTGCTCCCTTGTCTTTCGTCTCTGTGTCTGCATTTATAGACACTCTCTGTCTGTCCTCACTTTCTCTCTGTCCTTTTGTCTTATCCTACCCATTTTCATTGAAATTTAAGAACAAGATTCAAAGGGCTTTTGATTCAGAGGAAGAGCATGCTTTTTAACACATAGAGAGAAGTCTAGTACAACTAGACAATATATTTTACTTTATCTTGGACGTTCTAGTATAAAGTATCAAGAATGCTTTAAGGTTCAGGACATTTGGCCTTGTCTTCCCTCACACCCACAGTGACTCGCTCAGATTCCACTCATGTGAAAACCCATTTACATTTACATGTTGTGAGAGTTCATTACTCATCAAGAACCCAGGTGTTCCTGGAAGCAATCCCAGTATAAAAACCCAGTACTTTGAAACACCAAATTCAGTTCGATAAAAAATATTTCAGAGCACACTATGTACAAGACTGAAGCCCTAGAATAAAAACAAACAGATTAGGCATTATTTCGGCTACTGAAAAGCTTAAGATTTGACCTAGAACAAGTATAAGGTAAAATGTTTTTCCTTAAAAATTTAAATGTATTTTTACTTTTTATATTATTATCCAGTAATTTATGATATTACTTCTATGTAAAAGTTTCTTGGCATTTATTATCTTTTTATTTTCTGAATTTCTGAGCTTCTGATATGACAATGTAAAAGAAATGGTGTCATTACCACATGGGATATTTTTATAAAACAAAATATTTTGTAAAACAAAAATATCCCCAGACTGGGACCAGTTGATACAGTGAATTTGTACAAAGGGACCCTCAGTGCAGAGGATAGAGTTTAACACAGACACAGGGTCCAGTGTTGACTGACAAACGATAACAAGGCTTTGTCATTTTCAGTGGTTCAGCAGGGGGTAGGGACATGGAACCCAGGGAAGGCATTAAAGGACCAGACAGCTGTGGGTGGTGTCACCGAAGGAGACTTTCTTAATCTCTCTTTTAACTCTCCACCAAAAATAAATATATGAATCCAAACAACGGAGCTTTATTTTTTCAAAGGCCAAAGCTCTAAACTAAATCTTAAGATAACATGGACTGAATTGTTTTACTTTAATTTAAAAAAGATGCCCAGTATTTATGGAAAGGGGATATTTAATGAGCATTTTAAGGAATGGGATGCATGATATAATCAAATGGTTATTTCAGAGGTAGAAAATGAAGCAGAACTAAACTGACTCTTTCTGCTGCTTTGGTTTTGCCATAGTGAGTGAGTATGGGTGAGAATATTAAAGTGATAAGCTCACAGTGACCTTTTTAGACCTAAGTTTGTAATGCATGCCCATGCCCTGAGAAAAAACAATGTCACAAAAATAAGTTATCTACTGTGTTGCTTTCCCAAACCCTTAAAGCATGTATGTCCTGTACAATCCCACAAACCAGACAATTTTGGAAGCTCCACATTGGGGAATCAATTCCATGGGACACCCTTTTACAAAATTGTATGCTAGTATTGGGTGAATGAAAAAGAAAAGAATTCAAGTCATGTGGTGTAAGTATCGTCACCAATGGATAGTAATTAAAAACAAACAAATACTGGCTAGATTTCATTAAATGCTGGAGACAGAGACTTAATTAAAAGAACCCCTGTTTGGAAACTTAGGCAGCATGATGCAGATACGATGTCATCTTAGACGCTTAAATCTGATGGAAAGCTGAAGCATTTTCAAGTCATTTTTGCACAACATAGCAAGTCCTATGAGATTCACATCTTTGCTTCTGTTCATGATATTCTCTTTCCTTAAAGGGCCATGAACTATAGCCTTCAGCCCACACCTGTCCCATTAATCAGAAACTTCTACACTGAATTCTGATGTGTTTCTTGTAAAAACATATTTGAAACCCACCCACCTTTATTTGGAACTAATTGTTCACTATACTATGTGCACACAACATTAGCCTTACTTCCGATGATGCTCTTATTTTTAGTTTGACTCCATCTAGGATTTGTTCTTTGTTTTTACTCCAGAACTGAGAGCATCCCAAGGCATAACTTTGTCTTTGATGTTCATATTTCCACAACAGAACGAGACAATCTTGTACTCTGTAGGGATACAGCAATCCTTCAACACCTTTTGTTTGGTCGATATCTTGTTTGTTTTATAAATAAAATAAAGTTTTGATTTGTAAAATTATGTTAAAGCTACTAATAATTTTAATACCAAGAACATCCTGAAAGATAAAAAGGGATAGAATGTAATTTCAAGACTTTTTAATGTTAGTTGTACTTCACTTTTTTAAAAGCTTCCTCTGTTTTGTCATTAAGTTAAAGAATATTAGGAAAAATCAGAAGAAATAGGGCTTGGCCAACCTGGATTCTGGATCACTGAGAAATCTACAGAAGCACTCCATAAGCTTTATACGGCAAAAAGGGAAGGGGAACGTGAAAGACACAAAGGGAGTCCTTAAATTCCAGGGTCATCAGATGAAACCTGGGAAAACATGTTAAATCAGTATGACTAAGTCAAGTAGAATCCACATATTTTCTCCTGTCAGATTTTTCCAGACTTTGGAAGATGCTTAGATATATAAATGGTTTATTGTTTGAAATTAGTTGGTTAATTAAAAAACAAAACAAGACAACAACAAACAGCTGAAGTAGAGAATCACAGCTACAGATGCTCCTGGCTCTTGAATGTTTAGAATGGATGTAAAGTCTAAATTTTTATTCTTAAATTAACATGTCTACATGGCTCAAGGCAAATTGCAGAATATAAATAAATTGCCTCATGTATTTTTGCTTTGGAAAAGTAGAGATATAAACACAGTGTCTCTGCGTAACTACAGTAATAAATATATAAGCAATTTTCCTTTAAGAAAACATTTAGAAAGGTCAACCACTCTGTAACTTCTTTTGTCTTGTTTAAACCAGATTCTAAATGTATGTATTTCCTAGGGGAATAATTCCAAGCAGAGATTAACAGCACTTGGTTTTTTTTCCTCCTATAAAGAACTGGATATTAGAGACAGACTTCAGAATCCACTAGATGACACAACAATGTCTTAGTTAGGGTTTCTATTGCCATGGTAAAGCATCATGATCAAATACAACTTAGGGAATAGGGGTTTATTTCACTTACTCTTAAAGTGACAGTCCATCACTGATGGAAGTCAAGGCAGGAACTCAGAGCAGGAACCTGGGGGCAGAAACTGATGCAGACACTACGGAGGGGTTCTGTTTACTGGCTTACTCAGCCTACTTCCATGTAATACTCAGGATACAAGCCTAGTGTTGATACTGCCCATAGTGAGCTGGGCCCACCTACCTCAGTCTTCAATCAAGAAAATACAATGCAGGCTGCCTCACAGGCCAATCTGTTAGGTACATTTTTTTTTAAATAGAGATTTCTTCTTCCAAATGACTCTAGTTTATGTCAAGTTGACATGAAACTACCCAGCACAAGTAACTATTTAGCAAAGTCATCAGAGACCACAACAGCCATAGGCTGTAGGTGAATGAGCAAGACCTGATTATAGCAGGTTGCAAACTGATTTAAAGTTCCGATATTACCATATATCAAGATTAACTGTTGGAAACTAAAAGGAGGGATAGATCTCTATAGAAATTCTTACTCTTCATTTACACAGTGAAACGGGAGTTCACATTTTCTCTTTCCTGTACTTGGTGGAATAGAATTCTTTTGGCCTGCACTGGCGTAAGGTATTTGTCTATTTCCTGTCCCTGGGAGGTACCCACAAATACAGAAGAACAGGAACCACAGAGTTGCGGGTGCAAATGGAAGAGAGGTGAACCAGTGATTATGTCTTTATCTTTCATGATAGATTAAGTTTACCTGCAGACACTAGATATTTCTCTTTGGCTCCCAGATGAGGTCTTTCTGGGAATGCACAACTTGTTGAAGCAGATGTTGATTTCAAATGGAGATAACTGTAGAAGAACAATAATTGTCCTCCCGCAGAACTTTCAAAGAGCTTGGGTAACTCCACTCTTGGGGAGATCTATAGCCCACATCTCATAGAGAAAGCATGAGTTCTTAATTGGGCTCGGTCATTTGCTCTTCCATGTTGTACTGGAAGACAAAGAGCGTGGCTTTCCTCTACATGCTATACAGATTGTCACTCCACTGGGAAGCTTTTATAAAGGAGATTTCATTTTTCATGGTAGACATCAGTTCCTCTTCACAATTCTAAGCAGCCCAGGTTTTGGACAAAATTTATCAGAGGTGAGCAGGAGATATCACTGACAGTCCTGATCTTTTGTTTAACCTAAATTATTGTATGTGATGGGAGTCTCTGTCCTCTCTTCTGTGGCTGGTGTGTTTCTGTTTAAAGTAAAGCTTTGAGCAACATGAATGTCCTCAGTGATTTGACAAGGTTAAGAGTACTGGGTAGGCTGTACACAGGCTATTCTATGTCATTATTTACCTATTTCTCAGTGTACTCAGCTTATTCTGTTGCATATTTAGTGAAATAGTTCTGTGGTTTTTCAAAGTACAGCCAAAAGTTGATATTGACTGTTTCATCAGACACCCCTACGGACATAAAAACTAGGCTGATGGTACAGACAGAATGTGTATCCAAGCTGATGGTAACCAAAGAGTCAAGTCAAAGCAACATCTGCAGAGAGTTCCAATTATCTGTAGACCATACTGTGTGGTACTTGAAATGTGTTCCAGTTAACAAGATATGTCATTCATGACTGGCTTAAAGGTTGTTAAACAGAAGTGATGACATACCTACTTCAACAAACCTGAATATTATTGTGTGACATAATGATAACTTAGGATTTATTAGGGATTAGCAAGTATGAGGATTAAGATGCATTATTTTAATTAATCCTTACCACAATTCTTTGAATTCAGCATTGACTCCATTTTTTGTTAATAACAAGGACAGCAACAACAATAGTAATCAAAGTAGGGGCTCAGAGAGGTGAAGTAATCAGCCTATCATGACCCTAGTGATAAATGATAGAGCTTGGACCAAGTCCAAGTAGGTATGAAAGAGAAATGAAGAACCATTTTTTTCTTTTGCCCTTTTTAATGGGTTACATGTAAGTTATTACCTTTGCTGAAACCATTTGTAAACATAAAATATAGTTTATTTGAACATGCTCACCCAAGGTTTTATCCTGCAAGCAGTAGATACATATGAAGAATCCCCCTCCCCCACCCGTACTTTCCCTCTTTGAGCCCTCTTGTGAACACTTGGTCACAACTGGAGACCTTTTACATTATTAATAGCTGGAAGGGAACTGTTATTAGAAACTCAAGTGTAGAGGTAAAGAGGTGTGGTAAACAACCTACAACATACAGGACAGAGCAGAGACTGAAGGTAAGGCCAGAAAGAGACTGCTCCACCTGGCAATCCATCCCATATACAATCACCAAACCCAGACAGTATTGTGGATGCCAAGAAGTGTTTGCTGAGAGGAGCCTGATATAGCTGTCTCCTGAGAGGTTCTGTCAGAGCCTGACAAGTACAGAGGCACTTGCAGCCAACCATTGGATTGAGCATGGGGTCCCCAATGGAGAAGTTAGAGAAAGAACTGTAGGAGCTGAAGGGATTTGCAACCCATAGGAAGAACAACAATGCCAACCAACCTGATTCCCCAGAGCTCCCAGGGACTCAACCACCAACCAAAGAGTACACATGGAGGAATCCATGGTTCCAGCAACATATGTAGCAAAGGATGGCCTTGTGGGAAATCAGTGTGAAAAGAGGCCCTTGGACCTGTGAAGACGCGATGCTCCAGTGTAGGAGTATTCCAGGGCAGGAAGGCAGGAGTGGGTGGGTGGGGGAACACCCTCATAGAAGCAGGGGATGGGGGATGGGATAGGGAGTTTCCAAGGGAGGTAACCAGGAAAGGGGATAACATTTGAAATGTAAATAAAGAAAATATCCAATGAAAAATAAAATGGCAATTATGATAAATTTCAGAAAGTTTTCAGGAATATTATGGGAATCAAAGGAAAAAAAACTTTTGAAAGACTGAGAACTTGTTCAAGCAGAGTTAAGCATCTTATGTTCATAGAACATTCCAGCCTGTCTCTAGAGGATTCACAGTATTCACCTTTTAGGATGTGTCTCCAGCAAAACTGGTTTGTGATATTAGTGAATACTATTTTTAAAACAGAGGAAATCTGAGCTGATGTTCAGGTGGATCGCCTTCCTTTCCATGATTTAACCCCCTTTCCATGTTCTTGAATTGCTCTTCATAAGTAAGCATGTTCTTTATTTTTCTCATACACTGAATTTCTTTCCTAAAAAATGGCAACTTCCTCTTCTTTTACAAACAACATATGCTTCCTTAAATGTTCCATGTGGCCAGAGCACCAAACGGAAAGCTCTTCACATTTGTTTCTCATCATTTTTGACAATTAACCTCCCGTATTTCAATAAACAGATCACTCTTAAAGAGTATTTCTTAAGTACCATTTCTCTTTCCTTGAGTGGGATAAAGATTTCTCACGAACAAGTATTTCATATTATTCTTTGCAAACTATATTCTCAAGATCTTAAATTTGTGGATAAACCTACAGAAAAAAAAATCTTATAAAAGCTGAAGTTTATATTTTTTAAATGTTATTCATGAAGGAATTTCCCCTTCCTGTAAGAATGATTGTGATCTAACTTTAAGAAGTGCAGTTCCACTCAATATGGTGGAAACACAGCTTCCTCTATGAATTATCACTATCTAATACAGGGATACAGTTCCACTCAATTCGAGCAAATGGTATTCTTGTTCTGAGTTGATAACCCAACTTATCTCTATCAATACTCGGTTTCAACAGTGGTTCGTTGTATTCACCTCACCATATCACATCTCGAACAGAAAATAATGGAGGAGATAATTAACTTATCCTTTTTATTGCCAGTAAACCTTGATTGGTATCCTGTGCCTTTGGTGACCAATTAATTTCACCAAATAACATCATTTGTTCTGCATCCCAGAAAGCATGAAATGATCTGATCATTTTGCTAAGCTTCACATCATCCCTAGACTCACCCCTCGGTTCTAGAAGGGTGTTCAATGGAATGAACGTAAAACAGGAAGAATTTGGATTTCCATTAGGTATTTAACAATATAAAACCATGTATGAAAGGTAAACCCGTATTTGTCCACTTTACCCTATCTTTACAAAAACAGGAAAATAATGGAATAGAGTCCGTGTCATTCTCATTATTAGTGTTCTATGCATCCACTAATAACAATACCAGTTAACATTAAGTGAAGGCATGATGAATACTACATGTTCACATTAGTATTTGTATACATTAGCAAATGAATGGAATGCAGCATACTCTGACTCTCTTTCAGCTGTAGAGCTTCTAAACGAAATCTTAATGGAAGTGAGAAATGTACAGAGGCCTCGTATTATCTTCGATTATAAGAAACTGAGGAAAGAGTGGCCAGAGCATTGTAGATATACACAAGAGGCATTTAGGACTACAGCAGATTACAAACGGATGCTTGGTGACCTTGGAGAAGAAAAGCAGTGATTTTTCAGGAACTGTACTCACTCACTAAAAACAAAAATCATATGAAGAAATGTAACTTCCTATTTAAATGAATGCTATGAAGTGGCAGATGAAATGCTGCCGCTATAGTGTTTCAGTTTAGTAAAACATTTGATAGATTTGATTAAGTGAGCTGCTGTATAACAAAGCAGGCAGATCACTGAACTCAGAAGACACACTTAGTCCTCTAAGACTTGACAGTCACACGATTTCTGGAAATAAAGCTTTTGCTATAAAACAAGGCATATTTAGTTACATATTTTTAACCTCATGCCAGAATTATTTACCACTTGTTACCAAAGTTAGGAAGATAAGTTGTGAGGAAATTCCAGAACAACAGTCTCAAAGGAAGAAAAAGAATCAAGGCAAAAAAGAAATAAGGAAAAAAAAAAAAAAACAGATAAAGGCTGACAAACCTAGGCACAAACCTTCTCAATTAAATTCTTAAGTTCGAATTTAAAACTGCATTAAGAAAAGTAAACAACATGGTCAATTGGTATCATTTAAAGGATGGTATGTCTAAAGCAAGGAGAAAAACTTGTCTCACAAGACACAGAAATGGCCTTTAACAAAGTTCAACATCGCTTTTTGGTAAAATCCACAGAGGAAATAGGACTTGTATGGGCATCTCAGAACACAAAAAAAGCTCTACCAATACCAAACTTTATATAAAATGAAGACAAATCAAAAGCATCCTCTTTAAAATCAAACGTGAGATAAGAGTGCTCCCTCTCAGACTTATGCTGTGCTTGAAGTCTTAATTAGGGAACTGTCTTAGTTTGGGTCTTATTTCTGTTAAGAGACTATGTAACCATGGCAAGTCTTATAAAGAAAAGTATTTAATTGGAGCTGCCTTACAGTTTCAGAGGTCTAGTCCATTATCATCATGGTGGGAAGCATGGTGGTATGCAGGCAGACATGGTGCTGAAGAAGGAACTGAGAGTTCTGTAACTTGCTCCACAGGCAGAAGGAGACTGTATGCCACACTGAATATCACTTGAGCACAGGAGGCCTCAAAGCCCACCCCCTCAGCGATACACTTCCTCCCACAAGGCCATACCTACTCCAACAAGGCCACACCTCCTGACAGTGCCACTCCCTATGGACCAAGCATTCAAATACATGAGTTCATAGTGGCCATAACTATGCAAACCACCACAGGGACTAAGACAAAAGGAAGGAATAAAGTGATACTAATAGAAAAATGCTCATTTATTTGGAGACATGTGATTCAGATGAACTATCTGAAGGACTCTACCAGAAAATGCTTAGATCTTAAAAATTCTTTCAGCAAAATACCAGTATACAAACACCAACATATCAAAATTGATATTTTGTTATACCAAATAATGAATTTTCTAATAAAGAAATCAAGAGAAAATACTGTTTACAATAACATAAAATAATACCTAGAAATAAACCTAACCAAGTAAGTGAAAGGCCTATATAACAAAACCCTAAAGACTCTGAAGAATTAGATTGAAGAAGATACTAAAAAATTGGGAGATCCCACATACTCACAAATTGATAAATTGGTATTCTAAAATGACTTCAGAATAAGAGATATTACCATCAAGATTTTAATTATGTTTTTCACAGAATTTGAAGAAAACATTCTAAAAATTCACGTGGAAGCACAAAGCTTCCTAAAATTCCAAAGGAATACGATTGCTGTAAGTCTTGCAATGTCTGATCACAAACTATACTGTATAATCATAGTAACAAAAATTACTATATTAAAATACAATATTACTTGTATCATACTTTGATACCTTCTGTGGTCTTTTCAGAAAATCATGGAAAGAAATATCCAGTGCCAAGATCTGGTCTGCCATGATTTGGGAAAGGAAATGGCCACCTTGATCTAGGACTATGACATGTACCTCAGAAATGTAGAACTTCAAGATCCACAATGCTGAGCTCAGAGGTCAGCTAATCCACTCTAGAACAGTTCACCCCAGCCCCTGTTTGAAATGTTTGTTTTGCTAGTTTGATAAACTTCTGCTACTACAGCCATGTCTATCTATAAAATTCTTCCAGATGAAAAGACAAGAGACACACATAACCTTGCAACTCCACCTGTGTGGACTCTAGAAGTAAAGTTGGGTCTTGAGGAAGTAAGTGGAGTTACCTATGCGAACAACATGGAAAAGACAGTTTGGCATGGTGCAATTTAGGAGTACTGAGAAATTGTGTGAGCCAAGTTATGAATAGCTTTTAAGATAATAAACTCCTGCAAACTTCATGGCATATGTGATGAAGAATTATAACTAATTTTAATTAGTAACAACACTGGATTTTTGCTTGAAATAAATGAAGTCTCCGTGAAGAATTGATCAAAGTTGGAAGCCAGAAGACTTGTTAACAATTAAGTTAGCCAGACAATTTTTCTTCAAGGACAGAAACATAAATTGATCCAGTTCAAACATTATAAAGAAACGACTGACTCCTATGATTAAGGGCTCAAGTAAAACTAGCTTTAATAAGGATTCTGTAGAAATTAGATCCATCAGCATATCCTTTATCTTTTTTGATGTGTGTGTGTTTATTGTGTGAGTGTTATGTGCTTAATAGTATGGTTGTATTTTTGTATACATGCAGACACATGCACACATGTATGTGTGTAGATCAGAGATTGATGTTAAATGTCTTCCTCCATCACTCTCCACATTTATTTATTTATTTTTGAGACAAAGTCTCACTCTATTTGAAATTCATCAGTTCACATAGACTTGATGACTGATGAGGTTCTGTAATTTGTCTGTCTCCAGCCTATGAACATTGGGGAACCTGTTGTAGCCCAACTTTCCCATGAGTGTAGAGAATCTGAATTCAGTACCTCATGACCTCATGAGTGCTCAATCTCTTTGTACATTTTTTTTAACCATCTTATTTTTTTTTTACCTGTTGTTTCTACTTTCCTTTATGTCAGCTTCCTTCTCTAGCACAGCATTTTTTGTTTAGCCAAATTCTGTGAAAAAATTTTTGAATCAGAGAATTTAAGCAACTTTTGGTAAAGACTCTTGTGGCTATCGTTGAATCATAGCCCAACCTTCAGACAAATCACTGAAGTGGTTTAGTTAGTTCTCTTGTTGTTGCTGGAAAATATCAATACCCAATGAAAGCAACTTAGAGAAGAAGGTTTTTTAAATGCCACAGCTGAAGAGTATAGGAAGTCATGACGGCAGGAGCTTGCAGTAACTGGTAGCTTTACATGTGCAGCCAAGAGCCAGAGGAACGTGAATATTTGTGATTAGCTAACTTTCTCTTGAATTCAGTATGATACCTGGTCCATGGAATGATATTTGATTACATCTAGGATGGGTTTCACAATATTAACCCAAATTTATATGATCTCTCAAAGTCATAACCAGATATTTGTTTCTATGGTGAATCTAACCTACATTGAGTTGACAATCAAGATTAAACATTCAGTCCTGCCCTTTCTGGATCCATTTTCAACTCCATAATTGATAACAGAGTCCTGAGTTCATTTGTAGACATTCCGGGCCAAACATGCAGTCAATCATGATTCTTTTAATCAGAATGTTCTAATCTTGTTTTGTAGTTTTCCTGCTTCATCTGTTTTCAAATGGAGTTATCCTTGAAACCTACCTGCCCATGAAACTTCAAGTGAGGATGATGTGGGAGTCTCGTCAAAACCATTTTCTCTGATGACGACAGTTCAGGGGATGGGAGGTGCTTGGCTAGGGCCTCCTTGGAATTGCAACAAGTAATGGTAACCACAAGAAGATACCAAATGAGAAATTCTAATGAGATCTCAAACATAAGCACCAACCTTTTGGGCCACTATACCCAACATGGGCAACTGTCTGCCTCCAGAATGCTTATAACATGAGGAAAATAAACTCTTCTTCTTGCATAAGCTTTTAAATATTTGTCATTTACTAGCAGCCAAGTATATTTATAAATGCTGTATTACCAATAGTAAAAATAATATAGCCATGAAAACAAGGTCAGGCAAGAATTGACAGCTACTATTCGGAACATCTGTCCCATAGAAAGGAAGGCCGGTAAGCATCACTCAAGGGCAAGGTGGAAATAGTCACTGCTGGAATTGCAGTGGATGTGGCTGAAACCCCATTATGAGCTAATTGGGGATTACTTGGAAAACCTATTATTTTAACTGCTTCTCAGATTCTCGATAAAGGATGGCAACAGAGCCAGGGATCTTATGAGTCATGATTTCAGTTGCTTTGGGTGGCTAGTGGCCTAAAGTTAAGGCCATCTTAAATAGAAGGTGGGAATAAATATATAAGCAAGTAAAATTTTAGTCAACAGTGTTGGGATCAGGGTAACTAAGGAATTTTAAGATCACACCTTGCTTATAAGTCGTATATTTATGTATTCACCTCTGCTTCACCACGAACATGTCTTAAAATGGGTGTTTGTATACAGGCATGATGGCTCATACTAATTTCAGAATTTAGGAAGGAAAGACATGAAGAGTAAAAGATCAGCCTGGATTACAAATTGAGTTCATGGTTTGCCTAGGCTACATAGTAAGATATTATTCCAAAACTAACTAAATAAGTAACAACCACCAATCAATATTTCTGAATACGTTTGCAAAATATAGTAAACTTTAAGAACATTTATTTGAATATTTTACCATAGTACATGCCAGAAGATTTAAAAGATTTAAAAGTAAAAATAGGATAAGCAAAGATAGAGCTAGACTTCAAGTCTCCCAAGGTATGAAAAATTGCTGATTAGATGGGTCATTAATAAATGAATAAAACGTGAAGCAGGCTTCCAGCATTTGTGAAAAATTACTCTTGGAAGCAGATAGGATGGGAATGTGGTATGAGTTTATACATGCATCTGATCACGAGCCAGGAGCAGATTCCAGGCATAGCCACAAAGTTGGTCACACATGTGAATGTCCTGGAAAATCCAGCCGTAATTCTATTTCACCACATTGCTCAGGCTCTGACTGAAATGTTCTTGGAACCATAAATGTGCAAAGCACTGTAGAAATCAGAGCAATTGGTATTTAGACTGCTGTTCTAAAGAGCACCATCTTATTCTTTGCAGCACATAGGATTAGTATTCCCCAAGTATTCCTCACCAGATGCTGATTAAAAATCAGATAGTATTAAGAATTAATTCCCTTCCCTCCAAAGGACCTCATTAACAGCTTGTATCTCACCTAAAGCCACATGAACAGAAAGGAGAGGAAGCAGAACTGGAGAGAACCATTTTTATGAAGACACAGCAGGGATAAACAACTGCATCCAGACATATTACAAATGTTTCATTCAGTATTTTTGGTTTTCCTTGGGTCTTAAGGAAAACAAACAAATCTATTCTTTCTCTAAGATCAGGGTTGTTTGTAAAGCCTAATATATTTTGACTTAGAGATTGACAGAGCGTATGGGTGAATCGAAGCTTTGGAAATCCCACCCATATGGAAACAGTTTTCACAGATCATCTGCAAGTGCCTACTAGACCTTAGCTACATGTACTTCCTAAGAAAATGGACTCATTTTCTGCTCAAGAGAAGTCATTTCATCATTGGGTATATTTGAGAGCAAGAAGCTCCTTTTTATATAATTAAATGGCATTTGTCCTTTGGACTGTGAAGAATTTTAAGACCGTGCTTCTAAAAATCCCAAATTATGATTACTGTGAGTTCCTATGGAAAAGAAAGTGTATCTTGTCAGCCCACTTCTTTGGTACCTTCAATTCCCTACAGTATATGTGTTTTCAACCAGATCCAACCCAGTTCTTCGCAGGGGTCCTCTTGTCAATCCCCCACACTAACTGTGTCCTAACTTAGTGCTAATGGCTTTGGCCATGCATTCTGAAATGTATACAGAATTTTTATAAAACTTTGTATAATCCAGCGTCTGATTTTATGAAACTTTTGAAATAATTTAGGTTTCCTACAGGAAAGCATTCAAAATCTCTACATGTATGATAGAGCATATGGAAATACATACAACATTAGATGCAATGGCAATGAGACTAATTTGTGTTGGCTTTGAGAAACATGCTAGTGGCTTCAGAAATTATCCCACCAAGAGACATATTATGGCATTCTCCCTTTCTAGTTCATGTGTACCCTGCCCCCTCAGGTTTCAGTTGAGTGTTAAAACATTGGAGTCAGGAATTCTGGTTTAGAATCTGGCTTACTTAACAGTTCAAAGACACCCCTGCCCCAGTAAGTTGCTCAATATATAAGGCATAGTACTTTTGTTACCCTGTCTATACAAGGGTCTGATAAGAGTACCTCACTCAAAGAGTAGAAAGGTAAATTCATAATAAGAAGAGGCCTTTCATACAGTAGTACACTTTTGATGCATGGTGGTTTTCATTTCTGTCACTGCTATAGACATAAAGGCATATTCAGTAGGAGACTTCCTGGATCCTGACTAGTACCTCTTGGCATATGGATAGATGTTGTCTTAGGGTTTGATTGCTGTGCAGAGATACCATGACCATGGCAAATTTTATAAAACATGTAATTTGGGGCTTGCTTATAGCTCAGAGCTTTAGTCTAATATTATCACGGTGGGAAGCATGGCAGCACATAGGCAGACAGAGTGCTGACGAAGGAGCTGAGAGTTCTACATCTAGATCTGAAGGTAAGAGGACAAGAGAGTGAGATATGTGGCCTGGTTTGAGCTTCTGAAACCTCAAATCCCACTCCCAGTGACACACTTCTACAACAAGGCGACATCTCCAATATTACAGCTCTGTCTGAGCTGATGGGAGCCATTTTTATTCATACTAACACAGATTTCAATTAAGCTTGTACAAGTGATAATACAGACAGTCCTCAGAGTTAAAGACGTTCAAAAGTTTTCTGAAACAGCAGCTGGACTTGGAGGAGGACAAATCTTACTCTCTTCAATGTTTAAGAATCAACTTTCCATGGAAAATATGACTTTGTAGAAACAAGTAACAATTCAAAAGATAGAAAAGCATTCAAAATCTTCAAATTTAGGGTAGAACATGTGGAAATTCCTACAATGATGGATGCAATGGAAACGAGACTAATTTGTGCTGACTTTGAGAAACACATTAGTGGCTTTAGAAATGATCCCATCATTATATTGAGGGTTTTTATTTTTATAAAAATGCAGAAGAGAACACTGGGCCTAAAAGAAAGAGCCCTACAGAAAGAAAGTTACACAATCATACTATTCTATTCTCAGATACAATTTCTTTTGTAATATGATTTCACCGAAATGTGAGGGAAGGTCTCACTGTGTTTTGTGTTAGCTTATCACGCAGCCTCCACAGTTTTCCATGTGGCATCCTGGAAGCAAACACACCTTAGTTCTCTAGTGTGTGATACCCAGAAAAAAATAAAATAAAATTCATAGAAAAAAGCCACCTAGAGATTTCATATGCAGTCAATATACATGCATTCCTGTGCACACGTATATAAATTATTTAAGTCTTTTCCCACATATGTTTCCCCAATGCCACTAGTTCACAGAAAATTAAAATTCCCAAGTTTTCTAGCAACCAAATCAATAAGACATGGAATCTTCATCATTCAGAACTAAGTACTTTGAAGTCTTCATACAAGGCAGTTGGAAGGAACACGCCATACTATACTTAAACCTAAACATGTGTACCTTATGGTGTTACTACTAGATTGCTTATATTAAGGCTCAGAATTTTGTGATAGAAACTGAATGTTTTATGCAATTTCTAGAGCGATAGGAAGTTTAACAAACAGACACCAAACTGATGCATACACTTCTTTAGTTGCTGATTTTCTAAAAGCATAAGACACATCTAGGTTTTAAATGTCTGTACATTTTGAGCTGGTTTTATACAGTGGCCATGTTTATGGCCTGACTTATTCTTAATACTTGTGCCTAGTAGTTCTAAGTATTGTAACACACATTTATGAGGGAGCTGGATGTGGTAAGAGAGCATTGTCACTCATGAACCCACAAGCTTGTCCTAGCACTGTCTTATTTGGTCTTGTTTGGGAAATAAGAAAAAAAGGAAGAAAACACATCATTAGAATTACTAAACATACAATCTATTGAAAAAAAATAAGGAGTCTAGAAGAGGCCCACCAAAAGATGCTGAGTGAACTGAAACAGAAGGGGCTTCAAAGGCCAATAAATAAATAGGTTTTGAAATCACACGTATCTTTTTAAGACATATTTACAGAACACTAGATATGGTGCTGCACACCTGCATTCACAACTCACACAAGGTAGAGAAGCAAGGAGATTGTGAGGTCAATGACTACCCTGACTCATAGTGAGATGCCCCTCCATTTCCAAGTGAACAAATACGATAAGAGCTTGTAGGTTTCTTAACAAATGATCATGTGGGTTTTCATAATTAAAAAAGCTCTCTTATGTCATCCAGCTGCATCATAAGTGCATGTTATAGTCCATGAAACTCCTAGGTACAAGTGTTAAGAAAAGTCATGCAATGACCAGGGATGGCCATTGTAGAAAACCAATTTAAAGCATACATAGATTTAAAAAAAAACATATTTGACATACATACATTTTTAGAAAGTCAGCAACCAAAGAAGTCAAAACATCAGTTTGTCATCTATTTGTTAAACTCTCTATCACTCTAGAAATTATACAAAATAGTTGTGGAACACATTTGCAACCAATTTGCCGAGTAAACATTTGGTTGGTTATATGACCCATTTCCTTCTGAAACTACAGACAGGTTAGTTACTTGAATGTCTAATTTCTCTACTTTAATCCTTCATGTTTTATACATGCAGACAAGCATGAACACTTGCTACACATAATTTACTAGATTATTAATGTCACACAAGAGTAAGCAGTTGTTTGGGGCAATCCTCTTGCAATCCGATCACAAATGATATTTCAATCTGGGATTATATTTAACACGAGCATTTTACCTCTCTTGTAACCACTCATTCTGCATTCTTGAACCCTAAGAAACCCCAATGTAGTTTTTCAAACCACAAGTCCTCAGGCCATGATACTCCTCTCTCAGGATTATCTTCCCAACTCCACAGGAAGATATGAAAACAAGTATATTAGTCATTCTTGAGAAGGTCTCCTTTACCTTCCCCCAGTCCCCATGAAACCTTCTAATGTCTTCTGCCCCATGCTGGGCTCCTCTAGACAAAAGCATCTTGCTGAATGAAAGTAGCAGTTCAAGCCCCGAAAGACGCTTTCTATTAAAATGGACAACAGATGTGCACACAAAAAGAAAGAGATCAAAGAGGTGGCATGCATCTGGGAGGGTATTAGCAAACATGCAGTATCGTAGGTTTTTGTTATTTCAAACTTGCATCCATGTAACCTGGGTGGAGGAGGAAGTTACACTGAGAAGGAAAACAAAGGAAAGAGTAGGCAGCTACAGAATACAGAGCTGTATCTGAGGGCTAGGGTGGGGCTCAGAGAGCACGTCCACCCATATTTTAAGCAATTTATTTATGTAAGAATCAGTGGGAATTCTGATGGCACAGAAAGTAGTACTCAGGGTCTCTGCCTTATGAAGCTCAGAATTCATTTGAGAAATATAAAGATCATGTTTTAGTCATTATTGATATTCCACAGTAGTCATATTCATGATTAACATAGCTGAGCTTAATGAAAGCTATCTCATAAGAATTGAAGCAATTTGCAAACACAAGTATTTGTTTGGTTTTATGACTTGTTCTGATACTGGCCTGGAGAACCTGAAACACTTCGCTGGGGATGCAGTGGAGGCCATGAATCCTGAATTTTGAGCTTGTAACTCTCAACACTTTAGTACTGTACCTTAGCACCACTTCCTAAAACTCTGAACTTTACCACATATCTCCTCCCTTATTGACTAATTAGTGGTCTAATTAATGGACATACTGCAAGCACAGTATGTTTTATTTGCTGTTTGGCTTTCTCAATCCTGATTTAATACCATGAATTTAGACTGCTTAGGGAAGTCTTTGCAATTCTTAGAGTACAATATGGAACTTCTTCTGTTTCAAGAAAGTGATTATTAGATACTTGCTCATAGCTTTGATGCTTGTAATGGCATATTAATGCTACTGGCATTAATGTCAAGTATTAATAACTCTCCAAGGAGGATAATTATGTTTAGTATTTTCTGATGGTCATTCAGCGGGTCTCACTAAAATGCACTGTGATGTTTAATGGTAAACATAACAAAATCAAGTAAGGATGTTGTTTCAAATTCTAAATCAAAGATATATTAGTTATTCTTTTTCATATTTGGCGTATTTTAGTTCATTATCATTACCAAATGAATGGATGGGATAATATATGAATATATTATGCATCAATAATTTCTACTCACTCTCTGCCCTCTCCCCACTTCCTGATGGCTTCCTTTTTTAGTTCTTAATAGCACCTTTTCTAATTTCAGGTCTCAGTGTTTGTCGTTGTTTCAGTTAATATGAGGTCTCCCATTCCACGTATTTTTATGAAAGTGACAGGATCTCATTCCCCATGGCTGAATAATTCTATTGTTTATATACCATATCTTTCACTCATGTTTACATGCCATATACTTCACCCATGTTTACATACCATATCCTTTACCCATGCTTACATAACATATCCTTCCCCCATGTTTACATATCATATCCTTCACCTATCTATTGACTGTCCATAAGTTTATTCCACACCTTGGTCATTATGAATGTCACAGGAAACAGACACTGTCACATACCTTTTTTGTATATAATTCCATTTTCATATATATACATATATATGATAGCCGATGATACTATATAGTTCTATCGTCAGTGTTTGGAGAAGCTTCTACACTGGCTGTACATCTCTAACAGTACACAAGAGCTAACTCTTTTTCTTCCAAATCTTCACCAACAGTTTTAATAGTATCCATTCTAACTTAGGTAAGATGAAATCTCACTGCAGTTTTAATTTACCTGACAACCAAATGAGCAGGCTTTGTTTTAATCAAATTGTTGGCTGCTTGTATTTCTTCTTTGTTAAATATCTACTTAGATGGCAAAGACCACTTTACTCTGTGGGTTGACTTGGCTGTACCTGCTTGGAATCAAGATCTTACAGATGTGATCTCAGTTAACAATTCTTATTTGCTTCTTGTTTGAATTTTATTCAGGAACTCTGTGCTCTTATACTGAAGCATTTCATTATGTCTTATCCTTTAATAAATGTATTTATTTCTGTTTTACATTTCTATCAGTTCTGTGAGAGTTTCGCATTACAATATGTTGTCATCACTTCCATCCTCTCATTCTTCTGAGATCCAGCATCCCTTCTCTATCCACTCATCTTCTTGTCCCTTTTATTCAAATCCTCTAAGACTAATGTGTTCTGTCTTACTCTTGGATGTTACTCTTCTACACTGTTAGAGAAAACTGACCCTTCCTCTCGCAACAACTAGCAATTGCCAATTACCCCACTGGTAGGGACGGATTGTGTGTAGGTTCCCTCTGTGTGCTGGGATTTGGATTGGCTTGGGTTTGCACAGGTCTTGTGCATGTTCTCACAACTACTGTGAGTGCAAAGGTACAGGCTGCCCTGCTGAGTCCAGAAGGACTTTCTTGTAGTCATTCACTACCTCTGACTCCTATACTCTTTCTAAGCCCATGATCCTTTAGGGCTGAACAAATTCACTTATCCTCTGCAGCTTAGCAAGTTGTGGGTCTCTGTTAATCACCATCTACTGCAAAATGAAGCTTCTGAGAAGAAAGGTAATAACAATTACTTGCTAGAAACTGACTTAATATTATTACGTCCATTTAACAGCATATCATATTAGTTTTTCCCCATAGGGGCTATGATCTGTTTAGCCCCAGGTTCCTGGAACAATAACAGTTCCAGGTCTGTCTGGATTTCATCTTGTGGAATAGGACCAAAATCCAACCAGAACCAATTGGTTACTCCCTGATGATCAGGTCATTATTGTACCAGAGAGCCTGTGCTGACAGACCAGTCATTATTGCAGCTCACTGAATTCACAGCTGGGTATGACTGACCATTACATTTGTCCTTCAGTAGAAGGCATCCTTTATATCTTACTCCAATGATTTCAAATTAAGTTTTAGATAATAAAGCTTCCTGTGTGCTTCTTTTCTTGTAGAGTGAGATAAGAGTCTAGTTTCAATCCACCACACGTGGACATCCAGTTTTCCCATCAGCATGGGAAGCTGCCTTTTATCCAATGTGTATAGACACAAATATTTTCATCTTAGATTGATGAAAATAACAACGTATTTTAAAGATAAATGTGGCTTGAGGGATAGAAGCAAGAATTTGAAACAGTAGCTAACTGTATGATCAGTTCTTGAAAATTCCCTCGATATTTGAAGACAGTTATTAAAATATTAGAAATGACAAGAACAGACACAAACCATTAGGGCACCATAAAAAGGCCGATGCACTGCAGTTGAGTGCGAGTTTTGCCATGCAAAGAGAAGGGGCGTGGTCTACTTGCAAAGAAGGAGACAAGTAGGAGGGAGTAAAGAAGCAGAGCCGAGTTCTGGGCTAGAGAATATGGTCAGAATACAGGAGCAATGATGGCACTATGGAACCCTTCACTCTGTATAATCAATAAACAACAATAACTTTGAAAAATGATGCATTTCTACCTGATTCCCCATTTTCATAAGTAAGGCAAACTACCCACAGGGAAATATTTTGCTCTTCCTGTTAGAGGATACTCATTGTAGGTTCACCCATAGGGTAGGCAGTAGACTTTACTCCTGGCATGTCCTACCATCTCACCCCTCAGAAGAGTGCCCCTATATCTGTATTTTTCTCATTCACCTATCCCCTGTCTCAACAGACAGCTACAACATGACAATTCTCAAAAAATTCTCCTCTATGAAAAAAAATTCATATCATTGCTACTCATTCATCATTTAATATGTACTGATCTGCATCCTGTTTCTAGGAAGACTTGCTAGCACCTCAAGCACATACGTGCTTTAATCACCCAATCTTCCAGCATGACACCCTGCTCAGGATATACCTAGTGAGAACAAAGAGAGCTGAACACCCAGAGGTGGGTCAATGTCATTTAAAGTATGTACAATACAAAGACTGACAGTTGTGCATCCTGTGCTCTGCAATGTGTACAGAACTTAAGAAAAGACAGTAAGATTTTTCTTCATTTAACATCAATTTCGCTACTGTTGAACTTGGATAGTGAGTCACATGCCATGTGATACTTAACAATTATAAGCAAAATGAATATTGCAATATGGGATATTTGCAGGTTAAACAACTTCATCCACAAAACTGTATAGACAGGGGGAAATATAAACATTTGTGTATTCTTATAAATGATTAAAATATGCATAGTAATTTAAAATGCATCATTTAGTGCTATTAGCTAAGTAATAGAGATATATTGTTTATCTGCACATCTAGCTAAAAGGTAAAATATCTAAAAGGTAAAATAAACTTCACTGTGTTTTGGGGGTTCTATTTAGATATGCATACAGAAAGAAACGGATGAGGATAATAACAGTGATTTCAAAGGAATTAAAACTGCTTCTTTCTTAGAAATCCGGTCCTTTATATCCTGTGCTTGACTTAACTTCTTTATGAGCAGTGTACCATATAGTGAGTATAGATGAGAGTATGATATTGATATAACACAGATATTTATAAGTTCTAGATAGTTTTTAGGCTGTACAGCACCTATATGGACTAGGTTCAAACAAACCAAACCAACCAGAACTCCATGAGGTCTACAAATTGATGGTTTAAAGAATGATGTTTTCTGATTGCAGCTACAATATACAGTAAAACATAAGCAGAATTTCTAAATTGCATAGCTTTAATATGAATGAAGAAATAGAAGCAGATATAAAACCTAATCCAAACATAGCACCACTCCCATTCCTCCAGATACAGCGTCATCCTACCAGTTGTTGTAAGCTATTTTTTTTTCCTGTAAAACATGTTTGAACTTCTACCTTCATACTAACTTGCAATAGCATCTATTATAGAAAGAAAATAGAAAAAGAAAAATTAAGATGGCAACCTCCACAAAAAAACATCAGATTTTACTTTGAGTACCAATATAAATATTTAAAGGGAAAATTTTTTTGAGGCTATGAAGGCAAGTTAAAATGTTTTTCTTTTTGATTATCTTTTCTAAAGAGCTTTCTACCCATGAGTGTATATAAGAGATATGATTAAATGGTATTATCAGTAAATTTTGGAACATTCTACTCGTTTCCAACAAAGGAAACTTAAGGATAGGTTGTGCTATCCTTCATGGTATCAATAGAGAGCCAGTGAGAAATTCGCAATCCAACAATCACCGAAAGTCACTACAGGTAGATCGCTCCCTCATAATGAACTTGAGGTCCCATCTCCTATATTCCTGGTAACATATAGGTTTTGTAAGTGAAAAACAGTGAACAATGAAAAAAGGGAGGACCATCACCATTAGCTTTTATTAAGATTTAAAACCATATGAAAGGAGGGAGGTGGAGTCAGCCAAATACTGTTGAAGACGGCTAAGGGAAGGCTAGTCCCTCCTGGTAAACCATGGCTATATTCTAAAATAAACAAACAATTTTACATATTTTAGTTATTTGTCAGTGGATTGATTAATTGTGTAAGGTGGAGGGGACTTGGGAATACTATGACATGTGTGAGGAGGCCAGAGGACAACTTCCAGGAGATGGCTTTCTCTTTGTGGCATATGGGTCCGTAGGACTAAACTCAAGTTTTCAGGCTTGGTTACAAGTGTTTTTATCCACTGAGACATCCCATCACTCCCCAAATGACTGATTTTATAAATTCATTTTTACTTTTCTTTTTAAAACTCTGTAATTTTTCTATAGTATATATTTTTGGGCAAAAGAATGGAATCTGAGTTCTATGTGTGGCCCTGAATAGAAACTGGTAATCTAGATTGTAGGATTACTCTTCGACAGAGGCTTTCTGCTGCAGAAAAATGGTGTACTACTGTCCCTTTCCTAAGACTTAACCCAACTGGGGTCATCAGAGACCTTAGGATGTACTATAAAGTCTACTGTGCATATGGGTCAACACAGAAGTCTCTCTAGTGGTCTTTGACTACTCTTTTCTCATGAGAGTAATTTTTCCCCACAGTGATATCTCTGAGTGTTGTTCAGTCTAGCCATAAGAGTAACTTTCTCTGTTGTAGCTGAGAAAAGTTGTGTACTCTCACCTTTGAAAGTACTTCACGTTATTCTGTAATAAACCCTTCATGATTCCTACACTGTGCACTCTGGCTCTTTTGAATTCACTTGAAAGTGTTTACAGAGACTGGGAGGCTCATGATAGCCATAGTGAGATAGTATGTATAAGCACTCAAAAAGTCCTTGATTTATAGAAATAATTTACTGTCATTTGAAATGTATTTTAAAATAATGTCAGTAAATAATGAATGATAATGACAGAAAACTTCTAGTAGCCTTCTCTGTTCTATAAACACAGCAGGATGTCCCCGAAAATGGTATAAGACATTGAGGTTTCCAAGATGGTTATGACATAACTCTGGTAGTTCTTCCCAAATGTCATTTGAAGTTTTATTTACTAAAAAATGAACTCTACTCTGTGTCTATGTGATTGTTTATTCTTTCTAACATTATATCAATAAAATTTGAATACAGTTTTCTGGCAACCAGCTGCTGCAGAGTCACTGGGAATTAAGGGAAAGCCAGAGTTGGCAAACAGAGAAGTGACATCAAGCTGACTCTGGCTTTGGTCAGAGGTCTCCACAGGTGCCTTGAAGCAGAGGAGGCCTGATGACATCAGAGTTGCATACGTATAGAGGCTACTACTTGAAACTATTCCTTTCATAATGTCCTAAAGTAAAATGGATAGAGTTATGAAGTCCAGAATTATTGCCACTTTCTTTGCCTTTTGATGTACCTAAGTACATCAAAGTACCCTAAGAAAACAATTTCTTAGACTTACTGAATAACCGATAAGAGTTTTTTGCCTTTTTTGCATAACCAACTATATACCCCTTATTTCATATATGTATATCTGTGTGTTTTTATCATGTTGTTAAGTAATAACACCTCTTTTTCATGTTTAATGTTAAAATATACTATGTAGAGTTTTTTTATTTTTAACTCAAGATTTTCCTTGATTTATACAAGAGAATCCTTCTACTTGATGTGGTCTAATTCAGATAGTCAAACCTCTATTGATTTTTCTTTGTTGAGATGGACTCTTGGATTGTGTTGTTACAGGTACACTCTCTTCTTTTTAATGGAAATAGTGAAACATTGTAAAAATTTCATTATGTGGTGATGCTGTACTTTGATTCTTGTACCTTCAAGCCTTCTTTCCAACTAAGTCTATGCTTTATAGTGGTTATGAAAAAGACAGCCTAAGAAAATATCACTATGCATAAAGAAGGTAAGTCATAATCAACAGAAAAAATATTGTTCCCTTCACAGTTTTAACTTGTCAATGGAAGTTTTATTCACTAGTCAGTGGACCCTTGTTAGGTTTCTGAAAGTGGTACCAGGGTAACAGAATAGATGAGCAAGTAAAAATTCTTTGAGAAGAGGTCTTAGATTCCAACTACATGCAGATTTCATAGTCTTAACTAGTGTTAAAACACACACATTATGTTAAGGAAGGAAATATATTAGACAAACTGTTATTGAACATTATAAGAAAATGGAGTTATATTTTAGGATTATTATTGACCATCATTCAACTTTTGAGCTCAACATGCTAATATCTTCTATGTTTAGAATCTCAGACATAGAAACCAAGAATTGAACATTCATATGACCTAGAGAGACAGCTCTGCAATTAAGAGAGCTTGATACTCTTGCAGAGGGCTACAGTTTGGTTCCCAGCACCCATATCACCTGTAACTGCTCCTTCAATGAATCCGAGATCTTCTTTTGGCTTCTATGGAATATCAACTGTATTTAGTTGCACATACCCACACACATGCAAAAATACACACCTAATTTTTAAACTTAAAAGTGCTTCTTTAAAAATATATGCAGGGCTGGAGAGATATCTCAGTGGTTAAAACACTTGTTGCTCTTACAGAGGACCTGGGTTTAATTCACAGCTTCTACATGGTGTTTCACAAACACTGATAAGTCTAGTTCTAGGGGATCTGAAAACCTCTTCTGACTTTCAAGGGTACCAGACACGAATGTGATGCATGTACATACATGCAGGTGAAACATTCATACACATAAAAAATTAATGCTCTATTTCCAGGAAGTCATATTTTATTATGCTATAAAATCTGAATTTGTGCCATACAAGGAAAGATCCGGCAGGTTGTTTTCCAGGAAGTCATATTTTATTGTGCTATAAAATCTGAATTTGTGCCATAAAAGGAAAGATCCGGCAGGTTGTTTATGTTGATGCTTAGCTGATTTGTCTCATGAGGCTCTTTGTTTTTGAAGCAGTCTTGATATATATAAGGTGATGGAAAAAATGGATTCAAGTTATTTTTGAGGATCTTTTATTTAGTTTTACTTTGGTTTCTCAGTTTTCTTCCTTCCTTCCTTCCTTCCTTCCTTCCTTCCTTCCTTCTTCCTTCCTTCCTTTCTTTCTTTCTTCCTCCTCTTCCTCCTCCTCCTCCTTTTCTTGTCTTATTGGTATTTTGCTCCTTCATTTGCTTTTCTTTTTTTGAGTTTTATTGGGGGTGTTGTCTCTTGCTTTTTTTTTTTTTTTTTTGGTTTTGTTTCTTTATTGTTTTGTTTTGGAAAGAGAGAGACAAGAGAGACAGAGACAGCAACAGAAAACATAAAGTTTGGAGGATACTAAGGTGGGGAAAATCCAGGAACAGTTGAGAAAGTAGAAAACATGATCAAAATATACTATATGCAAACATTTTTAATTAAAAATAGGATAGCTATCTTTAAAAAGAAAGAGAGAAAGATATAGAAAGAAAGAAAGAAAGAAACAAAGAAAGAAACAAAGAAAGAAACAAACAAAGAAGAAAGAAAGAAAGAAAGAAAGAAAGAAAGAAAGAAAGAAAGAAAGAAAGAAAGAAAGAAAGGAGCTTCTATTTTGCTTTGTTTTAAAGAGCCCTACCTACTGTGGTTCAGTATATATATTGTATATACATACACATACATATACACGTGTGTGTGTGTGTGTGTGTGTGTGTGTGTGTGTGTGTGTAATTTGTTGTGTTTCAAAAAAAGTACAAACAAAAACCACAATGTTGGTGTTAGTGATGGTGAGAAAGGGCCTAGGGCCAGGCATTTCTAAACTGATTTTGGAAGCTTTTAAAAAAATCATGAACTTTAAAAAATATTAAAATCCTGCTCTGTGACCAGAAATGGGGCTGGAGAGACAGCTCAGTAGTTAAGAGTATTTGCTGCTCTTAAAGAGGACCTGTGTTTCATTCCCAACAACCATACAATGGTTTACAACACCTGTATCTGCAGCTCCAGGAGATCTGATGTTTTCTGTGACCTCTATAGATAGGGTCATGTATATAGTGCTATACATACATGCAGTTCAAACACTCACACATATGAAAGAAAATAAAGAAAATAAGAAATCTTGAAAGAGATGACTAGTTTATGGGTTTCTAGCTCTTGAATGATATTAAGACATAAAAACCTTATGAAAGAAGCTTCTATTAATGTTTGGGTGGCTTATTTCTTTCTTATAAAGAAATAGCATCACCTCCCTGCAGGACACAGTAAAGTGGCTGTCACTGTTTACCAAATGCTGCTTTCTTGACTTTAGGCTTTCCACATCGTGCAACCTTAACATGAAATTATCCCGTTGATAGTTATGTATTTTTGCAGCACAAATTAGTCTAAGGCACACTCACAGCACATTAGCACTGCGGCCATTAATTAACTTTTCTTGTGACCAAATAGTGGGCAGAAGCTACCTAAGGGAGAAGAGGATTATTGGCTCATGTGTAGGGACTGGGATCATGTTGGGGAGGGCATGGGTGAAAGGACAGAGTTCATTGTAAGATGGTCCCATACTGGTGGGAGTGGGAGACAGTTCATTACATCTCTTAGATAGCCAGGATGGAATCTGTGTAGCAATGACTCTCTAGCTCAGCCATGTCACCCTCCTCTGCCAGTTAAAACAAAAGGTTTCACAACCTGCCCCAACAGTGCCACCGACGAGCTGTTCAAATGTATAACAAACCAACAGGATCCCCCTTCTTTAAAACTCAAGGCTTTATGAACACCAAGCAATGCTCTACCAATGAGACACATCTCAGCCCTGATGTTTGTCCTGAGGACACAGGTTGGCGTAGAAAGCGTTGGGAGACAGACAGCCGTGGCTGGAGGGATTGTTTGGGATCTGACCCAAAACTCTTCACCTCAAGTACCACAGCTAAATGAATTATTCTTTTGCTGTCACATGGAAGTCAGGGTTGTTTAAAATATAGACCTTGTGATAAGAGACTTTCTTGCTCAGATCTCAAGGAAGGATTTAAAAATTTTAAACTGTATATGATTTTTTTTTTTTTAATAAAAAGGCTTAAGAATTTTGTTTGGGAATTCAACAATAGAACTCTATTAGTCAAAGTGTATTTTCATGATGAAAAATGTCTAATTGACTTAAATTTGATTACTTTAAAGGAAGAAAAGAAAATTTCATCTGTTATGTAGTTATATGTGTATATATAATTTGTACTTACATAAAATATGGTTTACATACTTTGATTTACATATGATTTATAGCATACACACTGACAATAAATACAGATCAATATCAATCAAAACCTTCTCATTCAAGATTACTGTATGTGAAGAGAACTTCAGAAAATCCTGAAAATATTTCCCGTGTTTGAAAAAAAATATTATATAAATTCTTATTTCATTCTAATTACCAATAACTAACGTGATGCTAATTATAGCTATGAATCATAATTCTGCTGAGGATAAACAATATTTTTATAAAAGGAAAGAAATGAGAAAGAAACATGCAGGCTAGCCAAATGGCAACAGTCTGGCAATGGGTAGAGTAAATCTGCCAAAGGCATCCTGCTGCTTTCCAGGGTGGCCACCTGCCAAATACTTCTGCTTTGCATCCTCGGTACCTTTGAAAGAGAAATGAAAAGGGATAATGCTATGGCTCAATTAATACATACTCAGGAAATCTTCAATTGTTTAGGTTGAATATCCCTGTCTGTTGGAATGTTTGGGCTTGTAGCTCACCAAGATGAGAGCTAATTCTGATTGGACATCTTAAAATACCTGTTCTAAAAGCATCTCTTATTTATTAGTTAAATGCTTAGCATCTGCATTCTAGATAAAAGGCAAATAAAGTATGCACCCTAGAGGGTTGAGTTAATGTTGGCAGAGTTTAAACATCAACTCTTTCTGCTTCACCTTTAAAACGGGTGGACTTTCTTTTTAGCCATTAGTGTATTTCTCAAGAGGCACTCTGACATCACAGTCTACACTTGCACAGTTCTTAGTTCTCTTTCCTATATGGATGTCCCAGCATAAAAAAGTGAAACCTATTCTGTTTCATATATGTATGCATTATGAGACATGCACAGGAAGAAAAGACTTATAGAATTAGACACTGGAAAAGACTGAAAAAGTTGTAGCCAAAGGAAAGCCTTTTAACAAAATCCTCTTAGTGTGGTATGAGGTACGTGTCATTATTTGACCATCATGCTCTTCATTCTTGAAAGGAGGAATGCCAGGCCTTCAGGATTTCCAGACTGGTGGGTCCTTCTTAGAGTAGTTGGTAAACATTTTCTTTAGAAAGCCTGATGAATTTCTAGTTTAGGTTCCCAAGTGATCCTTTATATTTGAAGCCATAGTTTCAGCAAATAATTGTCAGGCATGGGGTCTCTGAAGTGCCTCACCTAACTGCTCTAAGAATAATCAGAACTGAAAGATTCTCAACCAACCCTGGAAAAGAGTGGCTAAGACAATGGTCTCACTGGGACACTGACCATCCATTTGGTTCTTGGTGGTAATGGGGCATTTACATTCCTAATTTACCCACGGCATTGCTTTGAACTCCCACTTTATTTACCACCTCTGTGGATGCCTATCTGTTAGCATCTTCCTCTCCTCAACACCAGGACTCTTTGATGGAAGGAACCTTCATTCACTTCTATCTCCCTCATTGTCCTCCTTCCTAGAACAGGTGACATAAAGGTGATGTGTGGAGTGCTGAAGAGAAAATATGCTCCTGCGATTTGTCTCTGGGGATGCCTTGTTCTCAGAAAGTATCGATATACTCAAGTCCTCCACCTTTATGGCAAGCACCTTCAGATGGTCTGGGAAGAATGTTCCCAGTGCAGGAATTCATATGTGAGAAGACATTAGATAAGTGCTCACTGCTGGAATTCCTTGTGTGTGAAATCAATGCACCCTCTAGGGGGAGTGCTTCTGTCTAAATGTGTACTGTTAACACATTTTTCAATAACCAATAAAGCTCATTACTCTGAAATAAGGCCATTCTTGCTTACATCTATAGAGTTTTGGAAGAGATAACATTTTAAATCATTCACATAACCAGCAATAACTAGATGCCTAATCAGCCGTAGATAGTCGTTAAATTATGCTAGTTAAATAAACAATGGGCACATAAATGCTTGATGAGGGCAGTTCATCTTATTCAATTTACAGAGGACTTAGAGTACAATCTGGTGAGTTGCCCTTCAGAAACATATTTGGGTCCGTGTAACAATCTAATGGAACGGGTGCTTTAAGATGAGGGAGTAAAGGAAGTGCTCAGTACTGTAGAACATGATATACAAAAATGGGTGTGATATACCTCTTCAGTGTCTCCAAGGTCTCAAGGTTCATAGTATTCACCAAGCTAAAGATTGAGATAAATGAATGCAGCTGGTTTGGGCTTACCTTAACTCTGCTGTGTGAGTGAAGTGTCACCTACCCAATATGTACTCTTATGGTGCTGCCTTAGCTTCTAGAAGCCCAGAAAAAAATAATACAATTAAAAGGGAGATGAGTATAAGTGAAGTTTCTATTGTAGGACTCTGCTGGCATGAGTAACTTAGAGCACCCCATGTTAACAAGGAGAAAAGAGCGAATATATTATTTTGAAAGGGCGACAGGGAGGATGAAAAGAGCACTTATGCCTCCAGTTTGCCTTTTGTAAAGGTGTCCTGAAGATCTGATGTCAAAAGTAAAGAATGTGTCTCCACCTTATTACTACCAAGAAGTCAGCTCTTCATGGATGAGGTGTAGACATTGGTGCCGTCCTTAAGGCATTTTGGAAAGTTGAAGGATTGGTAAAGACATCAAGTTGTTCTAATGTTGCATTGCCTCTTAAGATCTGTTGGTCCAAAGAAAGAGGATCAGATCATTTTTGGGAAGGCACGAAAACAATTTCTTTTCCTTTTTGGATCTTGTAATATATGAATGGTCATACATAACCCATGCATTTGAAATCTGTTTTAGAAAAATGATCCTGGAATATATAAATACTTGAAACAATTACCACACAACCAAAAAAAAAAATACCACAAAAAACAAAGACAAAACAAAAAACCAATGCATAAGACTTGTTTTAGATGTTTGGTTTATTTCTATCACTGCAACTGATAATTATAAATTTGTATAGGCTGTTTTGGTTTGGATGTTTAATGTCATCTAATATCTTGAAAGTATGATTTCCAGTTAATAGATCCAGGCATTAAGAGGTAGCTGGATTTTGACTATTATGATCTATTCCATGGATAAATCCACTCATGGATCCATGGTATTACTGGGAGGTGATAGAAACCTTCAGGGATTGTACAGTTGAATGTAGTAGGTTACTGGACATATGTCCCTGAATCCTGTCTGAGGCCCCTTTGTCTCATTCTCCCCATGTCCTAGATGTATCTTACAGAGAACTAAAAGTAAAATCCAATGAGTAGAACATCTTTAGTATGATGTTATAATTAAAACAGACTCAGCGATGGGACCAAAAACCATGGATAAGAATTCTGAAACTGTGAGCCAAAATAAATCTTCCATCTTTTTAAACTATTTTTTTCATTAGGCATTTTTTCCCTCAGTGGAGACAAGCAAAGTAGCAATAAAATAATATCTATCTTCCATAAGTCTTATTTCAGTGCAATATACCCAAGAAGAATTATTCGTGTCTGACGTAGGAACTCAGAAAGCTTTTACTGTATCTGTAATAGTGAAATGTGCTCTGAACTCAGGATCATGGTGCCTGTCTTTTTATTGTTGTGGTATTTCTATGGTCAGAAAGCACTAAGGAATTTTCCCTTGTTAAGATTTAGTTGTCATATTTTTAAGATGAAATGTATGATCCAAGTCAACTTTTCAGCACAACTGTCTCACTTTCCCCTTCAGAAGTCTCTTCACATTAGTTAGTGTCACTTAAAGACATTCATTACACTATGTATCAATAGAAACAAAATGTTGGGGCAGTTAGGATGATAAATGAACAAAAAGCATATCCAGAAACTAGCCCTAGGTAATAGGACTGTGAGAGGCATGAGTGGGGATTAATTCAAATCTGCAATTTATGCTCATGTAAATGCACTTACCAGACTTTAACCAGGAAATCACTTGTAATTGTCTTAACCTAGAATAACTCCATCTTATGTAGATAATTCATTGATTATGCCACAAGATCTCACAAATAGATGAGAGGAAAGGAACTCATGTTTCGAGAACCTATTACATACCAGGCAGAGTATGAATGTGCTTTGCCTAAAGCCTCTACTTTAGGGAGAAGATGCTGTTTTCTGTTATGGTAGAGAACACAGTGTGGAAACAGCTCTGAAGATGTGTCCTGTTGAGTTTTATGGTTTTGTTCCTCTGTCAACACAAGGAATTGTAATTGAATGTGAATGAACTACTTGATGCTCATTAAAAGAAAGTCCGTGCTAAGAAAAATAGATAGCAACAGATTCCCGGAAATGTTGACTGTGGAGCAGTTGTGAAACTTCATACAGTGCATGAACGACAGTAACCAAGTGAACAATGACATTGCAGCTACTTTTTCTATTTTGGATTAAATTCATCAAAGAGAGTAGAGCAAATTAAATTTGAAATGCATATTTTCGAAGAGAATTGGATCACCCAGAATTAAAGCAAGATAAGAATGAGGAAACAGAGGAGACAAATGAATAATCATTGGTTTCTTTGTCGTTTGTTTTTGGGTTTTGTTTGTTTATTTGTTGGAGAAAAGTTTTAATTTAAATAGATCTTATGTCATGTTTTAGGAAAGAGATGGAGAGGGGTTACTAACAGAAAGTTTTTCCTTTTGATATAATTTGACAAAACATTCATTCTTTTCAGAATTTTGAATTGCAAACATAGTTCAGCAGAGAATGTAAAAGAAAAACAACATGTTTTAGCAAGAGGAAAGTCTATACAAAAGTGACATTTTGAAACGAATGGGTTGTCATGCCATTAAAAGGTATTTCATGATAAAGGAAAATCTTACAGCTTGTCTTCACTCGGAGAGAGTCTGCAGGTAAATTCTTGTTCTTTTCATGCTCTAGTTCCCAGCATCTCGGGATTTGTTCTAGCACATACTATAAATCATCAGAGGGAAAGACACACATTCATAAAGAACTGGAGCTTTCTTTTACTCTTGAAAATTTGAGATTTGAGCCAGCTTTTGGGTAAAAAAAAAAAAATTAAAAAAATGCATGAGCCTGTCCAAACTGAGTAGATAGCTCTTTTATTTCCTTAAGAAAAAATTCTCAGTTGCCAAATAGAACTCTAGTTTATTAACACCTTAATGAATAATTCCCTCCCAGACACTGAATGACACAAAACAAACAAGCTCATTTGTGTACTTAGTCATACGAACTTTTGAACACTGTCTCATACATCTAATATTGTGCTGAATTTAAACAAAGGAAGATGTTGACCCCTAAGGAGTCCGCTATTTATCGTCTCCCAGGCTGCCATCACATTGTCCCCTTTGTGGCTCCTATCATGACACTGTAAATGTGTGATGAGTTTCTTTCCATTCTGGTCATAGTGTTCATCAGAAGACAAGACTGGGGTGGTTTCAGTACATTTCCTCAGAATAGTCTGTTGTCCAGGAAAAGACATTAGATACTTGTTTTCTAATCCAAATCCTCGGCAGTGACCATTAGGAGGTTGATGCTGGTCAAGATATGGTATAAAAGCAGAAAGGAGGAGGGAGGATGGGATATGGGGGTTCTAGGGAGGAGAAATAGGGAAACGGGATGACATCTGTATTGTAAATAAATAAAATATTCATTAAAAAAGAAATTTCAACTTCATATATTGTACTCTTTTTCCTCCTCTGGGCTGCCCTATAACCCGTAGATTACTTTAGCCCATGATCATCTATCACAGAGGTTCTCAACCTATGGGTCAGGATCCCTTTAGGGGTTGGACAATTCTTTCATAAGGGTGTCCTAAAGATCATTGAAAAACACAGATATCTACATTAGGATATATATGAGTACTAACATTATAGTTATGAAAGTATCAACAAAAAATAATTTTATGGTTGGTGTTCACTCCTGCATGAGGAACTGCCTTAAAGAGTCATGGCCTTAGGAAGGTTGAGAACCAGTGACCTAATGAGTCTGATGACATTCTCCTTTTCTTCCAATAGATACCTTGTTTGATGTCCCAATACGGTCCTTGCTACACCCTCTTTATCACTTCTGTATTAATCCATTTTTATTACTGTAACAAAATACTGGAGACAAGCTACCTTTATAAAGAAAACAGATTACCTACTGTATTAATTGATTTTTATTTTCTGAGTGAAGGAGCGTAAGAAAGGGTTTATTTTGTCTCACAGCTCCAAGAACAGTCCTTCCTATGGGAAGTCATGGCAGCAGGATGCAATGTCACACTGCTCCTGCAGTCAGGAAGCAGAGTGGGATGGATGCTAATTTTTCTGCCAACTTTCTCCTTTTCATGCAGTCTAGAACAAAAGTTCAGGGAATGGTTACAATTGCATCCAAAGTAGGCCTTCCAACCACCCTCATTAATCTAATCTAGATAACCCCTCACAGGGATGTTACAAAGTGACCTCTTTGGGGATTCTAGGTCTTACCTTGTAGATAGTCGTATTAGCCATCATGGTTGCCTAGCTTGTTGTTTTAGAGACGTCACGCTCATAAACAACAGTGGCCCTTAGAAGATCCCATGGGGATGATGAGAGTCACACACAGGAGAGACATATGAGATCTCAAAATACAATTTCCCCTCAGGCCACAGTCTCACTGACCTCAGAATCTCCCACCAGGATCCTTCTCTTAATGTTCCATGTGAACTCTATGCCACCAAACTAGGAGCCATGCTCTAGGCATGAAATTTTAGGTGACATGTTTAAACCATATCATAGCAACTGCGTTTGATTCCCTCAGTGTGATGATACAATGGTGTTGTGTACCTCTGTGGTGGCTAACATGTGTCACACAGTATTCCTGTGAACTTCTTGAGATCTCTCTCTCTCTCTCACCCCCTTCTGCTTTGTCACCTGTGTCCACCATAGAGACAGATGCAGGATGTATCTGTGTATCAGACACTTGGGAAATACCATTGAAATAATAAGTAAGGTGACATTCGAAACTAAGTCTATGTAGCTCAGACATGGATTTATCCACCACAGGAATGGATACCGAGTTATCTTAGCCAGTTTCTACACACAGAAGTTCTGGCAGCCTCTTTTGTACTATCTCATGTTCTGTATCCTGTAAAGCCATATTAAAATGAGTGAGGGAGCATATCAAAAGTTCTCCTATTTTTGCCTTTGTAGTAGGTGAAGTACGTTGGTCCTTGGTAAGTCCTCACTGATGGGTGGAAGTATGGTCAGCTCCAGAGGTTACTCTATCTCTCTAAGGCTGGAATTCTTTGGCAGGTCTGACCTTTGGTAATGACTGACAGTCATCATGTGGAAAGGCTATCTCCTTGTCAGTTTCTTTTCTTTCCCTTTGTTCTCAGCTCATCAAAGTGACCAAGTTTTTTTTTTTTTCAAGCTCTTGATGAGGTGGACTGTGCTGTCTAGGGCAGGCATCATGTATTTTATTATGTATAACTCTAAAAGTGTACAGAAATTCACAGCAATCCAGTTGAAAAATGAACACTTTGCACATCCAAAAGGGAGCCACAGACATTCCTCATCTCACTTATAAAGCACGGCACCCTTGGCTGACCACAAAGCAGAAGATTTAGCACCCGTCTCTTCAGGCCTTTGTGATCTTTTTCCTCTCCTCCAGTCCCTTTTTCAGCCTCATGGTTTTGTGTTAACTTCAGAGCTGCAGACATGTCATTGAGGATAGATTTATATATATGGGCTAAGAGCAAGAATGTTGAAATTATTTCTTTCTCAGGCCTCAGAGATAGACGACAGGTCAAGGCACTTTACCTCATAGCCAAACATACCGAGGCACCAAGCGACGCGCCAGTGATTTGAATTGTGTGTGCCAAAAGTGCTTGTTCAGCACTAACGAGAAATAGGAGAACAGGATCAGTTTAATCTCATATTCTTATTAAATTAAAAGAGAGAACAATGCCAAGGTTATGACATGAATTGACATGACAAAAAAAAAAAAAAAAAAACAGAGTTTTTCTGATGTTTAACCCACTGTTTGCAGGCAAATGAAAGGATAGAATAAGCCTTGTGGAGTGAGTTGTGGCCGAAGTATTTGCCTTTGGCTTGGAATTTCCTGGCATTCTTCAGCTTATGACACAGACTTGATGTGATTAAACAAAAGCTTTTCCCAAAATTTAAGGTTTTTTTTTTTTCTTTCTTTCTTGTTTAAAGCTGAATCTAATACTCTGTAACTCATTTTTAAATGAGAGCAGATGCTTTTGCTCCAGGAGCTGACGGCCAGATTCTGAGAAATAAATGAAGGGTACGGTGTTCTGGTAGAGGGAAAGAGAAACAGCCATCCATATTTGCCCTTTAGAACCAACCTTGTCCCTCCTCCATATTTCCCCTGGGCTTTGGCAGCAGCAGAGCCCACATCTTCCGTGGAGTACAGCTGAGAGGGGGATGGTTTCCTTTGGGCTGCGTTTCCCTTGGACTCACCAGAACTGTTTCCAGAGGAAGCACAGCCTTAGATCCAAGCTCAGTCAGTGAGCCACTGGCAACCGCTTGCCCAACAAAATAGAGTGTGCTTGTGTAACGGGTTAACGGTGAACATGACAGCCAGCCTGGCTGATCTCTGTGCTTCTTTCGGGCTCTGACTTTCTGCGATGCTGTAAGGAAGCATCCTTTAGAAGGAATCATCCAGAGGATGGAATCATCCAGAATTAGGGCCAGCCGGGACGTGGAAAGTAGGGCTAAGCTTTTCCAATACCAACACACTTTCTATCAATAAAACCCACAATTGCCTGACACATAGGTAGGAGAGGACTGACTGCCTTATCTGATCCCAGTGGGAGAGGACGTGCCCAATCTGGTAGAGACTCAATGCCTCAGAGAAGTGGGATGAGGGGCACTGTCTCAGAGGCAAAGAGGATAAGGTGAAGAACTCTGGGAGGGGAAACAAAGAAGGAGCAACATTTGGGATGTAAATAAAGAAAATAATTAATAAACCCACAATTTCTTATGCTTATATTTTTTATTGAAATTTATACTAATTTATTTGATGTGGTGTGGGAAAAGTGCCAGTGGAGGAGTCCTGGAGGCTTTCAGGCAGCGGGTCCCACATACAGGAGAAAGGTCTGGAGTTCCAAAGGCTGGAAGCTTTGGCAATGGTAGGCCCCAATGATACAAGGAAGTCCTTGGTTTCAAAAGGGTTTATTTTCATGGTGGGTGGTGGATGGATCTAGATGTACCCCCCTGAAACTCAGGGCAGACCTGAGTTAAATAGGGAGGGAGAAAGGGGGAGGTTCTGAGGAAGGTTTAAATGACTCTGCCCTCTGGCCTTCATTAGTATGTAAATCTCTCTAGAGCCTGAGGCCGATACTTACACCCTCTACCTGTGCATTTTGGAGGGGCTGTAATGGCCTAAGTGACTGAACAATGTAGGTCCATGGAGACTAGACTGCTTGTCAGGACCCTGTGTTCTGGGGACGTGGCCAAACTCCTGGTGTTTCTCCCTTGGAGTCTCGGGGTTCCAGGCCAATACCCAGCCAAGAACCAAGATACCCTTACACAGTCCCACAATGTGGTTTATTGGACCTATTATTTAAAAGTAAATACTGTTCACAATTTGGCATATGTTTAAATGTTCTGTGTGTGTGTGTGTGTCTGTGCGCACACATATACACATACACATGCACATATATAGGCATGTATGTTCTGCTTATTGTCATTTGTGAATTTTCTAAATCCTACCTTACAACTTCATCCACAAATTCTTGACTTCTCATGTTGTAATAGCTCTAATTACTACATATTCAAGTACAATAAATTTTGTGTTATGAAAAACACAAGAATTTAAAGTCATTTCCCGTCAATAAACTCAGTTTGTAATGATTCAATACTTGCTTTTGTGAATACTTAGGAACCACCCTTTCAATAAAGAATGTTATATTTCTAATTTCAGAGTGCTTTGAACACCTACGCAGTGTGGGTCATATTATCTTGGACACCCAGAGTTCAAAGCAACTAGTATTAAGTTGGTGTTAAAAGCTGCTACAACTGATTTAAAGCTTTAGTATGTCACCTTGAAGAGCATTTGAGGTCCCCTAAAATAGAAAACCTGGAACTCAATGGAGTTCTGTCCAGAAACACTAGGACAGACAGTTTTTAACTTCACTAAATGTTGGTGGAATTAAGGGATTACCCATTGAAGAATAATTGCAATCTCCTTCTGTAATCTTTTTTTTTTAAGATATATGTGGGAATTATAGATTCTGGCCCAAAGGTAGTTAAATGCAAGGATGGAGTGTTTTTCAGAAGAGGAGAGTAACGTAGCCAGGAGCTATCAGAGATCAAAGGTAACCTGAATCTCTGTGAGTCACTTCCCCTTAACACACCCCTGAAGTGCTTTTCTGGGGATCCATTAGAGCTATCACCAATAACCTCATCTATCATACATTCAGCGATACTCATGGTACCCATGGCTTTCTTTCCAGTGCTCTGCTGGCTGCACAAGGGAAATTGCTGTGTTTATGTTGTTGTGTCTTGCCCTGACAGGCTCCATTTCATTCTTAAAATTTATTTATCTTATGCTGGCGTGTGTGAGTGAGTGTGTGTGTGGGCACCATATGCATGCAGGAACTGCGGGAGGTCAGGAAAAAGCATTGGATTCTCTGGAACCAGAGTTACAGGTGGTTGTGAGCCACCTTGTGGGTGCTGGGGACCTACTGTGGTCTTTTAAAAGAGTGGTAAGGGTTCTTAGCCACTGATCCACTGCTTCAGCCTGAAGAGACTCCAGTTTAGAAGCAATTAACTCCATTTTGGGAATGGAAGATGCCAGGGCTCCCAGGTGGTCAAATGAATCAAGTGATGGCTCTAACTGATAAATGGTTTTTTCCTGGTAGTAGAAAGAGTATAAATGTATGGAGTAAATTGAGACTGTGGGAACATATGGATATATCAAAATCATATCAAAGAAATGAAGCCTGGCATTTACCAGACATACCAGTTCATGGAAATGGTATTAAGTCATTGCGTGGTTCTTGTAAGTCAATGGAGCTAGACCAATATATCATCATGTAGCTGGTATATATGTCACAGACTGACAAGCAGAGAACCCCTGGCTGTCCTTAGGCATCACCTCAGATCACTCCTTCATTGTTGTTCAACCTTTGCAACTCCTTCTGCCTGTCTACCTTGTTGCCCATGTAGATCTGAAATCACCATTTTCTGCTCTGACTCAGTTCTGCCCTTACATCTCTGCAGCTGACTACATCTTCCTTCTGAAAGTAATTCTTTCTCAGCCTGATCCCTATAGCAACAACTTCCTCATAGGTCTGGGTTTGGTATCTTATGAATAGACTCTACTTGAATTTCTCACAGTCAACTTTTGAACCTCTTGAACTCTACTGAAACCTTTTTGACTTGTATGTAACCTGTAGACCACATAGGTGCACATACACGTATATTGACTGTGTACTATTCTGTATGAGGCTTAGTACTAGTAATTAAGATTGAAATAAAAGAACTTGGCTATGGCTTAGCTGGGTTACTAAGGCAGGTGGAATTACGTAGCAAATTGTTGCTACTAAAATTGCTGCATCTCAGCTGGGTGGTGGTAGTGCAGGCCTTTAATCCCAGTGCTTGGGAGGCAGAGGAAGGTAGATCTCTGGGTTTGAGGCCTGCCTGTGTGTTCTAGTACAGTCAGTGCTACAAGGAGAAGAAACCCTGTGTTTAAATAAATAAGTAAATAATAAAAAGGAAGAAGAATGAAAGAAAGAAAGAGAGAGAGAGAGAGAGAGAGAGAGAGAAGAAAGAAAGAAAGAGAAAGAAGGAAAAAGAAAGGAAGGAAGGAAGGAAGAACAAACGAAAGAAAGAAAAAAGAAAATTGCTGCAGCTTGTGAATTTGTTGTTTGTTACTCAATAATTCTGACATTGTGTAAAGGCTCTATTTGGTTCTCAATGTTTGCAGCCCAGCAGGCTCACATTGTTAATTTTTCCTATGTCTGTTTATTGTCCATTTTCTGCCATGCAAAACCCTGCCTACCAGACTGGAAGATACTTGTGAAAAGGAACCTCGGCTGATTTGCTCTTTTAGGCAGTCTGGAAAGTTTGACTACTCGTAGGTACACGGTAGGACTCTTGGGTCAGTGGATCAGTATTCCCATTTTCTGCTTACTCCCTGAACTCTTCCTCTAATGATAAGCAAATGACAGTCCTATTAACACGGAATTCAATGACATGGTAAGAGAAGAGAAAGGAGGCTTCAAATTCCCTCCATTCTCTCACCTGTGGAATCACCAGCCACCACATCAGAGTATTCAGGAAGAGGAGGAGTATGCAGTGAGGAGACAGGTAGATTGGAGTGTCATTGTGCTATTGAAGGTAGTGTGTTGCAATACAAAGGAAAGGGCACATATAAGAGCCACTTCCAGAGTCTTATGTATTGCCTTACTGCACCTTACAACACCAAGCTGCCTTAGAGCATCACTCATGTCAATCCAGCCCAATCCAAGGAGTTCTTGTAGGTTAGCATTCTTTTGAGGGCTTTAAAATGCGATTCCTCTGGAAAATAGCCTTAGCACATTTAAATGTTTTTATTCTACTCTGTTCTGCAATACACACACACACACACACACACACACACAATCTCATATCTTGAAGAACTTGATATGTAACTGGAAATTCATGATATATCCAGAAAGAAAATACGTGTGTATGTGTGTGTGTGTGTGTGTGTGTGTGTATGTGTGTGTGTAGTGTGTGTATGTCTATGCATGTGGGGATATATATACATATACATATATCATTCTACTCAGAAAAAGAAATATTGTAAGGAAAAGATCTAATAGATATAAATGGCAAAGATGCTGATGACGTCAGAAGTAGAGAAGGCTGTGAGTAAAAGTGACTGGAGGAATTTTCACCCACATTTTATCAAGATATAGAAAACCACAAGGGTTGTATCGAGGCTGAGACAAAATAGCTTTTGCAGTAAACTTGAACTAATTTTTGTTTTTCAGGTGCTATGAGACCCAAAGAAAAGCCATGTCCAGTTAAGCTACAAAGAATGTAAGTAATACAGCCTTTGATGTTTGAAATACTGGACTGAGGGGTAAGCTGTTACTGCACTGGAAAATTCAAAGTTGATAAGGAAACCATCTTCAGGACTCTGTGCTCATTTGATTCATCTCTGTTTCTCAGAGCTTGCTGTTCTGGTCATGGGTTTAGTTTCTTGAAACGGTTTGTATTTATAAAACAGCGCACAGCTCGACTAGTTCATGAGCCACTGCCATGTTCCTGCTCTATGTTCCCATACTAACAGCTCCAGCCCAGGAGCTCTGGCCCTGGTTCCACTAGATGTTAGTGTGGGTGCTGTTTCGGCCAGTCAGCTCTGTCGAGGCCTGCCCCAAAACTCAGGGAATAACCACCACCCCCATATGGTAGATATAACAATTCTAGTACCCGGTAGAAATAAGACTCTTAAAGCTTTAAGATTATCCAATATGTTATATAACTGGAAATGTTCAATAAACAAGATGCCCACACAATTAGAATTGTTACCCAATATCAAGCCTTTTAATATGTTTAATTACTCGAGGCTCCTAGAGACAGGAACGTCCGCCTCCATTTTCCTTCCCCTCTTCTTTTTACTCCCAATTCCTCACTCCGCCTACCTCTTCTACTGCCCAATCACTGAGCTCCACTGCAAATACAATGTAGCAGGAAAATAACCTGCTACAGTTTCTTAGAGTCTTTTTTTTTTTTTTTTTTTTTTGAATGATATTCTGTTTTCCATTCAGTAGTGTAAGGATGGGCTTTTACTTAAAATTCTTCATCTTCATTAAACATTTTTATGAAACTTGGCAAATTAAAAACTAGTGCTCCAAGGTAGATTTAAAGTTTTCTGGAGGCGGGCGGTGGTGGCGCACGTCTTTAATCCCAGCACTTGGGAGGCAGAGGCAAGCGGATTTCTGAGTTTGAGGCCAGCCTGGTCTACAGAGTGAGTTCCAGGACAGCCAGGACTACACAGAGAAACCCTGTCACAAAAAACAAAAAAAAACCCAAACAAACAAATAAAGTTTTCTGGAGATTTTCATTGTCTGTACTCTAAGTGTCTCCCAAAATTACCAACAAGTTTGAGTTGGTTCTGATCACTGGCTTATAGGTAAGAGTTTAGAAAGTGCTTTGGGCCTTAGCATGGTACACCTGTCCTTGGCAGACTTCTTTCTGATCACTAGGAAACTGATTTTGTAAAGCACTTCCACCACACTCACACAAATACAACTACAGAATTTCTCAAGGAGAAATCTTGTGAGTTGAGAAAACACAAAATAAATGTAAAACAAGGTAGAGTGGTTAGTATAAGGCTCCCAGGGATGAAGATACAATCTGCTATCTGAGATTTAGATAGATTTGAGATGTTTCTGTTTCCTCCACCTGCAAAGCTTCAGGAAAGACAATTCCACCAGTGTTTAGTGGTATGAGTTTCTAGACCTGCCCTGATATAACACATGCTGGGAAGAGAGCTGTGATTACCAGAGTCCTGATCATCAAACAGATTTCTTAGGCTACTGAATACTTTGTAGTATTTTCTCAGGGTAGGACTATTCCTGAAGATAATTTTAGAGACTTTATTGATTTTGAATCCTTTCAGTTTTCAATTGAAAAATTTTATCTTAGCTATTCAAGTTCTGAGGATCCTTATAAAAATCCAAACCTTAGTTATATCTGGAATTGGTTAGCTATCCAACATCCCTTCATGTGGGAAGAAAACAAAATGTAGGTGTTTACAGTTTACAGTTGAATCAAGACCATTTATGTTTTAAAACATTTTTATCTACCCTTGCTATATCATCCCTGCTTTGAATATTTTTTATGACCCTCTGTTGTAATGTGAATGTGTTCAGGAGTGTTCGGTGTTTATGACAATGTCTGCCACATTGGCTAAATTTGTTTTTCATTTTGTTTTGTTTTCAAACTGAGGGGAAAAGTAAGGAAGGCCATGAAGCTGGATAGACATGGCAGGCAACATTTTATGTCAAACATTAAGACGCAGTCTATGAACCTGATACATATTAGAGAACTTGGCAAGCCTCTGATACTATTTATTTACATACAACATAATTGATTTTATTGACATGTGATTATATTTATTTACATAAAACATAATGGTATTTATATTTATTATCACTTCCTGGAAACATTCAGAGCAAAAGTTTAGTTGCCTAGTAAGATCACTGTTTCATCTTCCTGTGTTTCTTTTGGGTGTTTTTTAACTATACAAGACCAGCTTTGCAAATAAAAGTAAGCTTTCAAGAGAAGTTCATGAAAAACGCTGATAAACTACAATGAGACTTTCCATTTTAATATGAACTATAATTTCCAATATATACATGTATGTGTGAGTGAATCCATGTGTGTATACACACTCACCAACATTTGAGTAGATACATTTTTCTTTGTTCCATAATGATGAGACTGATGCAAATTTCAACTTAGAATGCAAGAAGAAATTGTTCATTTGACATTTTGCTTGTTAATCTTAAATCGGCATGCATTAACCATGGATTCAGGACCAACTTATTTCCATGTGGATTTACATCAGTACCCACTAGGAAGGAGATAGAAGGAACAGTTTCAGAGCATCATCAACTTCTTATATATCTTTTGGTTCATGAGTTTCTACAAAGCAACAGATACATTCAGTTACAATATAGAGGAAAATTTATATTATTTCTACAATGCAAGAATTTTTCTATTCAAATGTTTAAACACTTTAGAATTATAATCTTTAAGGCTGATAGTAAATAGGCTTGTACTATGTAAGTTTTTTATTACAATTTCTACGATCTTTCCTTTGATCTTACACAACATTAACAGTCTATAAGGCATGCAAAACTCTTTGCTTCGATGTAAGGAAACTAGAACTTAGGCAAAACAACAAATTTCACAGAGCTAGACTTAAGGTCTGCTACCTTGATTCTAAGACCTGTGTTATTTTTCACTTACAATACTTCTAATAACCACGGTGTCTTTCCTTTTCCTTGACTATACTCATTAATGCCGAGAATCATGTCATTTCTCTAACACACCCTAAAGATTCTTCTGTGTTTTACTGGAGCCTTGGGTGAGGTCTATTTAGATCTGTTGGTAAAATTAAGATCCAACTGTGCAGGTGGTGGCTTCCTGGGGTCCAGATTCACATTTTTTTGGTTTTTCGAGACAGGGTTTCTCTGTGTAGCCCTGGCTGTCCTGGAACTCACTCTGTAGACCAGGCTGGCCTCAGAAATCCACCTGCCTCTGCCTCCCAAGTGCTGGGATTAAAGGCGAGCGCCACCATGCCTGGCAAGATTCACATTTCTAGTAAAATGTGGTTAGGATGGTATTAAAATGAAGCTTCAAGTGGAATAAGAAGGCACTCGGTTCTCAGTCTGGGCCCAAGGAACTTGGAGAACATCAGACTTACCAATGTGTTTGTAATATGTCTGGATCCAAGGACTCTAGGTTACACTGAATGGAAACCAGGGCTTCCCTTGGATTTCTAGGGGTAGACCCTAGACGATTTTTATATTGATTTATTTGGCTCATGAGCTCATTTTTATGTAGTAGCACACTTTCTTTAATCTCCTTATTGTTCAGACACATGGACTGAGGTCTTAGAGCAAAATTGAAGATCCCAGAGGGTCCATATAAAACATGACAGCTATGGGTAAAGTGACTTGACACTGTGACATAAGGCACGGTGACTTCATTTTGTGGGACCATCATGTGCTCTTATATACCATAGTTGACAGAGTGACAGTGCTTCCTGTATGAAGAATGTTAAGGAACACAGTAGGCACTACCAAAAAAAAGATTGAATGTCATGTTGATTGATGATATAAGAGCATGAAGAAGGAAAATCTTCCTTTTTGCTTCATGCACTTACATCCATCCCTAGAGCCCACCAGCCATCAGTGACACATCTATCACAGCACCTCAGACCACAGAAGTATCCAGAAAAGTCATTGTTGGGTCTTCTTTGGTATGTGGGCTATGGGACAGTCAGGTGTGGAATATGATTTCAGTTCTAGCCTGACTTCTCCACACAGTGAATGAGGGGCTCTTCCTCTTAAGTTTGATGGAAACTTCTTACCAGGCTATGCTCAACCCAGTTCTGGGCTATGAAGGACATCCTCATTTCTTACTTCTTAGAGATGTCTCCAGTAGGGACCTAAGAAATTGTAGAGATATTTACTCCATTTGACCTAGCATTGCACATACTTTCTGAGTACCCACTATGGATTAACAAAAGCCTTATACTAGTTACTTTTGCTGAACTCTCATAGATGCAGTGTTCTGTAAAGGACAAATGATAGTCCTAGGCTAACCCAAACCTCTGATTGTATTTGCAAATGTGTTTCTTTGAGTGAAAAATTAAATGTCTCTGGGATCTGGTCTTCTCAACTGTGAAATAGAAATTATACCTTAAGTAAGAAAAATTGGTACATATAACTAACAAGGGATTCCTGGGATATTTCCAGGCACAAGAATAAAATTTTCTTAGGAAGACTGGGACTTATGATGTTTCACTGGGCAGGGGATGAAATGGAAATAAATGTAAGGGGAATGGTTTAGGTTATTGAGATGAAGACGCCAGTGAGCCACTTAGGATGAATTCATCCAGATGCTCAGGGAGGTAGGGGATTAAATGAGGCAATGAATGGAGTCTGTCCTTAAAAATAAAAAGCACCAAACAGATATTGACCACTCTAATATTTACAATTTATTTTTTTTATATAAGTGATTTATTTTTAAGCTTGTTGTTTCCTTGGAAACCCCACACCGTTTTTTTTGTTTGTTTGTTTTTGTTTTTGTTTTTTTTTTTTTTTACAGCTTCCGAGTAAGGAATTTTTCTTTTTCATGCTTTCCCAGGCTCTTAAACATCCATACTCCACCTACTTACAAGGAGGTGCCCTTCTCCCTGTGTTCCATACTTTCTCTTCTTGAAGCCCAGTGTCTCTACTGTGGCATTTCTCTTCTTTAATGTTGTGAGATACATGTGTGCTATTTTCAATGTACGCCCTCATTTATACAGGCAATTGGCCCCATGCAATGAAACCAACAATTCATCCACCTTTTTGTTCAGGATTACACACTTGTCCTTCGCGTGTTTGAGGCCTGCTCTCTCTAGCCCTGTATTCATTCTGCTAATAAACCCTCTGGAATCTAAAGATATTATCCCAGCATGGCAATTAGGCTAATAATTACATTCTGATGACCTAGAAAAGCAGGGCCGGTGTTAGCAGGCTCATCTGGGATGGAACTATCATGAAGCTCAAGGAGAAAAAGGAGCATTGAAGAAAGGACAACCTCTGTCATAATTTCTCCCTTCAGAACGGAGGGATAAATGCCAAATCTGGCACTTCAGCACTTTGTCCAGTTTCTTACTGGATAAATAAACAACTCAGATGATAGTAAGGATTTGGCTTAAAGCAGAATTAAAAATAATGTAAGCACACCAGGAGCTGTAAGTTATTTCTGTAGTGAAAAGAAATGGACCACCATTATTTTGCCCACTGGTGATGTAGTAAAATGGGTTGGTTGGATTTTGTTAACCTGATGCAAATCTAGACATCTCAAATGATACTAGGACATCCCTAATGATAAATTTTCTCCATCAGACTGGTCTATGGGCAAATCTGTGGGAGTATTTTCTTGATTCTGATTGATGGGAGAGGACTGTGTCTATTGTGAGAATTGCCACTCCTGGGCACTCGGTCATGGTAGCTGAGTATGAGCCTCAGAACAAAGGCTTAAGCAGTGTTCCTTTATAATTTCTGCTTCAGTTCCTGCCCCAAATTCCTTCCATAACGCACTGTGACATGGATGTGTAAGTCAAATAAACCGTTTGCTCCCCAAGTTGCTTTTATTCATGGGTTTCATCATAGCAATAAAACAAAACAAAACAAAACAACAACAACAACAACAAAAACCCAAACAAGCAAAACATAAAACTGGGACATAAGATCACATGTCCTGGGACATGCCATGTTAGGTAACACAGCATTCCCCAGCTCCATCTTATACATCTATGTGTTCTGCAGTCCTTTGGAGCGTCTCCACCTCTTATTTTATGTCTTTAAGAAACTCAAAGCTAGGCATTGCTGCTCAGAAACAGCCTTCAAGAGAATTGTCACTTTGAGGCTAGCTCCAGTTATTTAATGAATTTGGTGCCAGCCTGAGTAATTTGTGAGAGATAATTCCAAAATGCCAAAAACAACAACAAGATAAACAAACAAACAAACACCAAATCAACTGTGTGTTTCAGCCCAACTTCATCCTGAAGAAAGTCTTCAGGCTTCTGTATTTTTTATTTGTTTGTATTTGCATTTATTGTTGTTGTTATTATTATTATTACTATTAATTAGCAAAGTCAAATGATAGCTAGCCCTAAGTTTTATTAACTGTTGTCCTAAGAAATATCAAATCTGTTGAATGAAAACAGAAGTGTCTGGGAAGCACTCTCGCATAGAACAATCTCACACCAGTAGAAACTTCAAGATCTCACCAAGCCATTCAGTTCTGTGAATTTGTCAGTGAGACAACATAGCTCAAACATAGTCTTTTTCCCCTGTCTTGTCATTTCTAGTGTCGGTGAAATCTCTTTTTGAAAGACTTGGGCTAGTTTATTGGAGGCTCACTGCATAAGGGTGACTCAGCTGCATAGATTATAGGATCAGACAAGTATCAGAAAAACCCGTATTTTCCCACTGTAGCCACTGGATAAATAACAGCAGCAGGACTCTTCATGGTTGTTTAGAAGTGATTTAGTTTTAAACTAAATATTTTCCAAAAGCTTCTCTAGAATAAATGCCTCTAATACGTGAGCTCTGTGCTTAGAAGAACAGTTAGGAGAGCAAGCTTTTAAGCTGAAACTTAATACAGCTGGCTGGAAGGGCTACTGTCTGTCTCCTCGGTGATTTAGGGACCACTGAGGACTGACCGGGATGTTCACAGACAGTGACATTAGAAGAGAGGAATTAGTACGTTGTTAAGTGTCAAGATTTAGAAAATCTCTCTCTCTCCACTGAAGCTAGTCCTCATCTTAGGAGCCATTAACATTTCCAGTGCTCTATGCTGGTACCTACGAACTCAAGACTGAGGTCCACAGGTATCAAGTTCCTTTTGGCATTTAGCCAGAAAGACTTCTTTTTGCTGTCTTCCAGGCTTGGCTTAAGACTTGTCCGTAGAGAAATCTCTAAGCATAGCTGCAGGTACCAAAGGAAGAGAACCTGACAGTGGAAGTTTATTTAGAAAGTCCACGATTTAAAAAAAAAGGATAGGCCTGGAAAGACATCTCAGCAGTTAAGAGCAATGACTGCTCTTTGGGAGGACCCCAGTTTGTTTAACAGCACCCACATGGCATCTAACAACTGTCACTCCAGGGGAGTGTGCAGGGGGATCCAATGCCCTCTCCTGGCCTATGTGGATACTATATGCATGTGGTGCACAGACAAGAGGCAAAGCGTCCATACACATAAATAAAAAAATGTAAGTGTCCAAAAATATATAAATAAAAATTAATGTGAAAGTAAAGATAATCAAGAAACACTGAGAAAATCAGCCAAAGAGAATCTTTAAATTCCAAACACTGACGAGTTCTACTGGTATCTTCTTCTTGCATCTCAGAGAGGATGCAAGAACACAGTTGAGCTTGGAAAAACTGGTAATTTGAACCAGGGGCCTCAACAGAAGCTGCGGTGACCTCTTCATTAGAAACTTCAGAGAAAGATAGTTTTAAAGGCCTTGAGTGATCTAGACAGTCACTGGAGAAAGCCAGGAACATGTGTTCAGCATCTCTAGTTTTTCATTATAGTTTATTATTTCACCCCTCATTGTTCAAAAAAGTTAATAAACAAAATGAATTATATCAAAGTATAATCTAGGTGTATAACTAATTCTCATATTTCAATACCTTTTAGATTCCCTTAATACTGCTCTTTTATTATGTAAAAAGTTCACAATACAAAGTTTAGGCTAAAAATATAACTATCTCCAACAAGCCTATCTGACTGAATATCCTTCTTAAAACCTTCTAGTTTTCAGGCTACTATTCCTAAAGATTAGTGCTACAAAAATTTCAAAGTACACTTTTGTTTTGAATCACACACAAAAAATGATTTTTTGGCAATGATGTAAATGAATCTTTAAAGATTTATTTCTTTCATTGTATGCACATGAATACTTGGCCTTCACGTGTCGAGGTGCACCATGTGTGCCTGGTGCCCATGCATGTCAGAAGAGGCTATCCGATCCTCTGGAAAAGGGGTACAGATGCTCATGAAGCACAATGTGGGTTCTGGGGACTGAAGCCAGGTTTTCTGCAAAGGCAGGAAGTGATCTTAACCACCGAGACTTCTCTCCAGCCCTGTGATATAATCGTACAAAGAAAACACTGAATACCGGGAGAGCAGAGGAAAGTAAGAGAGGCTCAAAAATTTGGTATTTCAAAGATTATTATAAATGCTCTGGCTAAAGATTGAAACTCTATTTAATATTTTTAAAGTAAATTAATATGACACTTTAGTACACTTCCTTACCATTGACCATTTGTTTTTCCTAAAACTTGAAAGACTGTTGATATCTAAGAATAAGTAATGAAAGAATTGTGAACTTCTACACATCACTTTACTGAGTGAGTATATTTTATTTGGTGGTAACTGTAGGCAGAAAACCAGGAATATTGAAATGGGTAGGGAACTTGAATTTGAACATCAGCATTAAATCAAAAGAACGGATTTATTTTATGATTGTTTTTATATCACCTCCACCAATCTTGGTGCTTTTAAATGCAGTCACCAAGTGGCGTTACAATCCCAGTTGTTTTTGGGAAGAGTCATATGAAAGGAGATAAGAGGCAGCCGGCAGCCCCTGTCCTGTTAGCCATGGCTGCTTTGGTGGGTTTTGTTACTTATTTTTATTGTTCTTTTCCTCCTCAGGAATGAAAAATTCAATACAGTTTAGCTACAAGTTGACGGATTCACTGGCTTTTAGGGTCAGATGGGAGATGAAGTGACTTTGGACCATGTTCTCTATTTTTCAGTGAAGTTTGCTTCTTTGTATTTTACAGATGTGGTGATCAAAAAAGCAGGGAGAGTGAGACATAACCATCTTCGTAGCAGTACAATCGCTGTCAGAGCACCAAGAAGCCTGTTCTGGCTCTAGAAGCCAGGCCGCCAGGTCTCCTCTCCCAGCAGAAGAACCGAGGAGCTGACCAACCGTCTTAGGCTAATACATAAAATGTGTGAATATCAGTGTCTGGATTTCTTTTCTTTTTTCTTTTTTTTTTTTTTTAAGCAATAATTTAAAATATAAAATTAAAGTCATGACGATCAGCTGCTTGGATCCCTTCCACACCAAAACTCTTTCAGGTCAAAAGGATTTGGGGCCATATTCCTACTTCAAACATTTTAAAAATAATTTCAGGAAACTGATATATATCTATATCTATATCTATATCTATATCTATATCTATATCTATATCTATATCTATATCTATATCTATATCTATCTATCTATCTATCTATCTATCTATCTATCTTATATCACTTTATGTATTTACATACATGCATGCTACTTCTTGTATATATAAAGTTTTATTATTGCTAAGTGAATTATTTCATGTAAAGGATGAAAATGAAAGCTCCATCTTATTATAAGAAGTAAATCTGTGAAAGAATTTTTGAATTTCACCTAGGCTTTTTTGCAATACTTTCACAGTATGATAAGCTCAATATCCTGCTTTAACATGTACTTGAGTGGTCACATTTTAGGTTTACAGGGGAGCAATGGATATAAAAGAAACATAAAAGACTCAGCCAAATGCTTTAATCATTTCTTGGACTTTAATAATATGACAGCTCTGTATAAAGTGTGTGCCTATTCCGGAACACAAAATCAACACACACACACAGAGAGAGAGAGAGAGAGAGGAGAGAGAGAGAGAGAGAGAGAGAGAGAGAGAGAGAGAGAGAGAGATTGGGTATCCTTAGGCTTAATACTCAGTAGAAAAGGCACTCCTTAGCAATCATTCTCCAGAAATGAAGGTTGAAGGACCTGACCTGTCACATGGCTCCTGAGGTCAGAGCTACTACAGAAGGAGACCAATTCTGAGGACTAGAACTGGTGACTTGTTTTTCTGCTCCAGTAGGACATTGAAACGAGCCAAGAATGGTGTGCATTAAACAAATAAAGATTGGACGTGTGTGTCCAGGTTCCTGGTGAGCCAGGAAACAGATCCAGCCTTGAAGCCGCTGTCTTGATTGCATCTCCCTCAGAAACCTTGCAGAGCTCTGTGGCCTGGACCTGCCCCTCCTCTGCCTTGTTTTGTCTTCCCCAAAGGAGAGAGGGTAAAGAAAGTCTGGAAATCTGACCCAACTCAGGCCAATAAAGGGCTTTTGTCTGTGAACCTGACCACAAACGATTCATTAACATCCCACTGAAAGATTTTTGTCAGGATCCCACCCCCATCTTTAGAGAAATAAACAATTTGAAACAAAACTGAAGTCCAAGTGGAATCAATTCCTTCTTCACAATCCTGCTGTCTGCTGCATGGAAAGGTGTTTATTTCTCCATGACAAAACAGTTGCTATAGATTTACTTCCTTAGGCACACTCTTAAGTTCACAATCTGTTTTGTCAAAAGTAAAGCAGGGGAAAAAAACAACCCTTTCCAAAATATCTCTAGTTAGTCTTTTATTAATAGTTGTTAGATTAAGGAAAACAAAAACCACACAACCTTCATTTGCATGTAGTAGGTGAATAATTATGCCCCTATCTTAATGTTAGGTAGAGTTATATTTTCATATACGCCAAAAAAGTTCAAAGGAAATTAGTAACTCTGCTTTAGATTTTAATCCTTTATTCCTTAATGCTCACTAAAGGTATAGGCATCATTTTTAAAATGAAGTGTACATTGAATTTCATCTAGTCGTATTCTTCCCTAAGAAGCATTGGTAATTCTTGACCTTTTAACAACTGACTTCAATTTAAATTAGAAAATAGCAGTGGCATTAAATTACACTCACCATTTCTTAATATAACATTTAAACTCAAGGAAAATGCCAGATTCGAAATTTCTGACAATGAAAATTCATCTTAAGCAACCTTTGTCTATGCCCTTTGTAAGAAACACAAAAGTAGTCGAGCCGTCTTCTGCGCTGGCGGTCCTCAGTGTCATCAGGAGCATCCGTCTCTACTGGAAAGACTTTCACCAGATTTACCTTATACTTTTTTGAGGAAAAAAAAAAAAAAAAGGAGGGTGTTCTCTGCATCTCCAGCTTGAGAGGCAAAATAACACACACACCCCTTTTAAGAGCAGGGGACACTAGAAATAATCTCTTTCACGGGGAAAGACAGTTCTTTGGAGTTACGGTGAATAGTGGTGTGGAAAGTCACTTCCCGATTTTAATGTGATTTAAATTTACCCTCGGATAACCAGAATTCATCCTCAACTCTGCTTTAATTGCCTCGATTCCTTTCAGATACAGTGCGTTTTTGGCACTTGGAACAAACAAGACCCAAGCCCTGGGATCTGACAGCAGCAGTGTGGCCAAGTGATTGAGGCAGTTTGATCGGCAGAATGCTGCCCTGCTCTAAACTCAAGGTTTCCTGGAACCCCGCCCACAGATAGTGGAACTATTTTTAGCAGCTTACCTTCAGGTTAAAGTAGCTATTAGATATCCAGATATACCCCCCCCCCCAGGGGTGGGCCCTTTCAGGTGCAGTAAAATAGAACATAAAAGGGTGTAATTGGATGATTACAGCTAAGAACTGTAATCAGGAGCCATAGGGTTCCTCTCTCTCCTGAGTGCTCTGGGACATAGCCCCAGGATGTCTCTTTACCTTCCTGATCCCCAACCCCCACCCTTCACCCCCATCCTCCACCCCTGTAGCAGATGGCCTTAAGGCAAGGATGGCAGGCCCCTCCCTGCATATGCAGCTCCTCCGAAAAAGCCCATATTGGAGTTGTCTTCTTTTCACACATGCCGGGTACCAGTGAAGAGCAAGGAGCTTACACATCTATGTACAGTGTTCTGTGCCAGGGCCTGTTTATTCATGCAGTTACCTCAACAGCCCTGTGAAGGTGGCATTATTGTGTGACAAGAGTGTAGTGGCTGGAAACCAGAACATCAGATTAACCAAAGGTTCAAGCAACAGAAGCTTGGTGAGAAAAGCAGGTATGTAAAACACCCTACACAGGACCATACTCCCTACGGCCCCTGAGAGTTGTAGGAAATTTTCCTCTGCTGACTGGCCTATTCCTATTCTCCGGAATGCTTCTCCATCTTTAATAAGCTGCCTCTATTTCGATTTCTAACCAGATGTCGCTGTTATGACTTCTTATCGCTGTTATAACAAAGAATGAGGTGCCCTCAGATCTCTGACCCCATATTGTGGTGATTTAAGTAAGAAATGTGCTCTCACCCCCACACGACTCAGGTATTTGAATACTTGTTGGCCATTAGGTGGAGCTCTTTGGGAGGTGGTGCAGCCTCACTGGAGGAAATATTCACTGGGCATGGTCTTTGAGAGTTTTATAGCCTACCCTAACTTCTCTGCTTCCTGTTTGAGGTTGTACCTGTGATCTCTCAGTTTCCTGCTGCCAACCACTGTGACTACCGACCGGCCGAACATGCCTGCTTTCTTGGATACTCATTCCAAAAGACATGAATATCTCTCTTTCTCTTCATTTCCTTCATCCCAATAACTGTTGAGGTTTATAGCTTGCCTGCTCTTTTTCCTCTCAATCTCTAGTGAAATTGTCTTGGAACTTCCTCTGAGTCTGTTTTTAAATTATTTTCTTAATGAGACCAAGAATCCAAAAGGGAACCCCAAATTCCCTAATAACAATTATCTCATTTTATCCTTAAGCAAATTTTACTGCTATGAGCTGGAAGTGTGTATTCCTCTCAAACTGAGGGTAATTAGAAGTAGATGAAGGAGGGATCCCACGCAAAGGTTTATTATGCTTATAAAGAAGACTTCATGGGATCATATACTCTTCTACCATGTTAGGATATAGTTTGAAGTCCTCATTTTGAAGCAGAAAACAGGATTTCACCAGCATACACATCTGGCAGTTTGTTCCATTTGGACTTCTGTGATTCTAGAATTATAAGAAATAAAATTCCTGTTGGTTACAAGCTACCTTGTTCATGGTTTTAGGTACAACAGCGCAAATGGACTGACTTACCAGTTAGCCAAGTTCAGTGACTGGCCAGGTCACAAGACTAGTGAGTATCAATGCTGGACTGGACTGGAGCTACTCATGTCATCTTCTTACATTCTGCTCTTTGAAGCTGAAAGGCAGTTTCCATAGCTACAGTGGCCGTGTAACTTACAAAACCCAGCTACAGTAAAAAGACAGAAGGCAATACTATACAAGATCACTGGGAAAACAGAGTTACCTTGATGCTCAGTCATGAGAGTCATTAGACTGATGCCAGCCACTTGCATTATTGGTATTTTAGAGGATATAAACATGGGCTAACACTAACTTTCTACTATGTGCTAGATTCTGTGCAAGGTGAATATGTACATAGTCTCACTCAACGTTCTCAAAAACCTGTGATGTAAATACATGCCCTCTCCCATTCACTGATAAGGAAATTCAGGTACAGAGAAATGAGCTGGCAAATGACTTGCATGTAGACCCAGTTCTTCTACCTCTCAACTTTCAGCTCTGTACCTTTATTAGGGTGGAGTCATCTGTACTAGGCAGCTAGTACAGCCATCAAGTTATGGGGCAGAGTTCCTGGCTTTACAAAGCTTTTAGATTATTGAAGTGATTCTTTAATGTGAAAGAACAATTCTATTTGTCAGAAGTCATCATGTGTCTTTGGTAAACACTTTTCCAACGCATGACACAGATAATTAACGTATCCCAAGGTTTTCAGAGCTATTGTGTCCTACACTTATAAAACACAAGCTCTTCTGCAACAGCTTCAGCAGTTTAGATTACCTCATTCTTTCCAATACCTTTAACCCTTTAAGTCCCACCAACATCTGGCACAGTAGCTCATCCATGGTAGACACAAATGACTCTGCTCTACGTGTTGTCTGAAGTGGACAATGGAACCACAGAACATCAAAGGGGGAGGGAAGCAGCCAGAGGCGGGAGTGCAAATACAGACTGGAGAGCTGCATGGACTTTGAAGTGAGATGTAAGGGTGATAAATGTTTTGAACAATGATGGAGAAAGAAGAAGGGTGGTCCACATGGGAGGAAATATAACAAGGAAGGCCAATGGGGATCTTGAGAGGGAAACAGAATTGAGCTGTCTTGGAAACATGTTAGAGGTTGGTTGGATGGTGCAGAATCATGGTCTTCATGACTTGTTTAATAAAACAAGCAGAGCCACTTGGTGTTATGTGAAGGCCATGCACGTAAGTCACCCTTCTCCTGCTGAAACTTTAAACGGAAGGAGTAGTGCATTTTCGTTTTACAAATCAGTGGGTTTTTCTTATACCATTTCCAAGTGGGCAGTGCCAGGCTTTCATCATGGACATTTCCTTCCTTTTATATCCTTCGCTCGCCCTGCTCTACGGATCCTGTTCTGTAGAGTCTCTTTTCTACTTTCCATTAACTTCCTCTTATTTGGATTTCATTTATTTATTATTTTCAGTCCTATGGGATCGAACCTAGGGCCTGGTGTGCCAGGCAAGCTATCTACTGTGGAGCCATACTTCCAGCCCTTATTTTTAATGCTTGCTCCATGTATATTGTGTGAGTGTTGTCCTTTCATGTCTGGATAGGATTATTTTGCTTAACCAGATGACCTTCATGTGTTCCTCCTATTTTTCTGAAAATAATATAATTTCATTTATTAAATGTGTGGTTAATACTCCATTGTGTATAAGTACCCTATTTTTCTTTATTGACGCATCTTTATTTATGGGTACCTTGTCTGTCCCCACACCTTGGCTTTTCGAACAGTGCCACAATAAACATGGGATGCAGTCAACATCTTTGCATGCTGGCTTCATTTACTTTGTAAGACAACTCAAGAATGGAATAGCTGGATCATGTGGTAGAGGTGCCACTCTACTGGTCTCTATTATCACCTGTGCTAATTTAAATTCTTGTTCTAACCAAGTAAGAGGTTTTCTTTACCTCTATAACCCCATCAGCATTTGTTATAGTCTGGTAACCGATATTCTTACAGGAATGTGCTGAAATTTCAATATAGTTTTGAATTGTATTTCCCAGATGGCTAAAAAGACCGAGCAGAAAAAATTAATTTGTAGTGACTGTTTGCCTCAGGAAGCTTGGTTTCTTTTACCTTCATAACTTGACACATTTTCAAGCTGTAAAATTTTAGCTTCCAAGATTGTACAAAGTTCAGCAAGGACATTTTTTTCATGAATGTTTATAACAACTAGTATAATAGTGATCCCAGGTGAGAAATGACTTCCTTATCAACACAGCAAGGAAAGGGTGCTGGAAAGCTAGCAGCCGTCCACACTGACGTGGTGATTAGGAATTGAGGTGAAGGATAGAGTTGAATCACCTGAAAAAGACTGACAGTGACGTCCCAGGATGACAGAGATTCTTCAGAAAGGACAATGGTTGGCATTACTTCCTCAAATTATTTTCTGAACCCAAATCTTATTGTGTGTTAGTCTATAATTCTTACATATACAAGTTGGGCTAAAAACAATTTTTGAAAAGACAGGATCCTTCTCAGCAGCCTTAGCTGGCTGGAACTTACTTGTACACCAAAACGGCCTCAAACGTGAAGTAACCCTTCTGCTTCTGCCTCTTCATTGCTAGGATGACAGGCAGGAGCCGTCACATTTGGCCCCTGTGTTGTCTAATGGATGATTCACATGTTTAGAAATCATGCTTACGTATAAAGCTTGAAATAGGGTCCTTGATCTGACAGCACATGAAATGGATTTGTAAGCAGGAAAGGATTATAACACAATTGGTGTATATTTTTGCTAGGCAGAATCGTTGGAAATCTGAAGCTTGGCACTAATTATGACATCAGTCAGAAGTACAGGGGGCCCAACCTTTTAAGAAGACAGCTTTAAAGATGATGGCACAAGAAGGGCTCAGAAACTATACACACCCAACAGCTGGTTATGCATAGGGAAAGACTTTCTTATCTGTATTTGATAAAATTGTTTAGGTGAACAACTTAGTGCCTTGATATACACCTAAATATAATTACTTGATAAGCAAATTCATGTATTTACATCACATTACCTGATGTGCACTTGTGTGTTTGTGTCTGTATTTTCATAAAGAACACTTTGAAATCTGCCATAGCAAATTTCTAGAACATGAGACAGCATTATTTACTCTAAGTTAAGGCTTTAGACTTATTCACACTGCAGAGACTTTGTATGTGTAACTGACTTGTTGTGGTTTCCTATGTGTTCTCTCTCGGGCAGTCATAGTACCACTCTCTGCTTCTATACTTTTAACATTTTTTGATCTCACATATTAGGGAAACCCAAAATTTTAAAAAATTACTTCTTTTATGTTTTGAGATTTAATATAATTATATCATTGCCCCTTTCCCTTTCCTATAAACCCTACAATGTACCCGTCCTGGCTCTGTTTCAAATACATGGCAGTGTAACTGTTGTCTAAAGGAGCTTATGCAGGTTAGCTAATGGCTTAGTATCAAAGCACTCTGATATCTCAACACATGGGGAGAGCAAAGGTTTAGTTATTGTCCTGTCGCCTGCCACTTGGAGATTGGCAACGAGCTTTGCTTTGTATCATTACCACCCTTGCCTCAAGTAGGGCTTCCTGTACCAGATAACCCACTAGTGACCAGAGAGATAAAACAGCAGCATCAGTGGACAAGCAGCAAAGGACACTTCAAGCTTCTATTATTGACTACTGTTAAATTTTATTTTGAATTTTTATAAATTATTTTGTTTGATAAATCGAAAGTTAAAACTACAAAGCACAAGTTTGTCTGAAAGGCAAAGATTTTAGATATGGGGAGCTGGTTAATACAAACCATTTTTAGAGTTCAGGAAATAACTGGTACTCTTAAAATTTAGTATGTAATGAAGAAGAGTGATGTAATTCCAAACTGACTTCATTAAAAAAATATCTATCAGGTTATTCAAATAGATCACAGCATACAAATACTGTTTAATAAAGCAGATAAATGAATAACATACATACCTCAAATGTTTGCATATAAAACATGTATTTTGCTCTTCTGCAAAATAACACTCTAGTTAATTCATCCCCAATATCAATAAACAAAAGAGTTACAATGTGGCCTATATCTATGTCTCTATTATCACATCCAAATTATTACAATCTTAGTTGCTTTCAAGTAACCACAAAACTATCATTTGGTGTATGTCAGATATGCTTTGGCATAGTGTGGTATGCCTGGGGGAATCTATTTCCTTGTACCATTTGACAGGGGCCTTCTTTTCTAGCTGATTGCTAACCATGAGTTTCCTGTGGCCACTGCAGACCATGATAATTTTCTTGCCTGCCAGTATCTAGAAGGTAACTTACAACAAGGGTACATGCTTTCTCATAGATCTGTTGGTGTACATATTTCTGGCTTCCCTTTTCTCAACTAGATGGAAAACAACAAACAAAAACCCAAAACCTCTGTTTTGAAGTGTTTAGGAGGTGAGGTCAGGCCTACTAGAGAATGTCTCTAATGTAAGGACCAATTGACTTGGGGCCATAATTCCATCTGCAAAATTCCTTCACAGTCTAACTAGAATAGGGTTTGAAATGTGTGGATATCAGGAGGTAGAAATCAGGAGGTGGGAATCTATTAGAACTCTACCTAGCCCCGATTAGCATAGACTTTTATATCATTGGAGGCATAAGGTATCACAAAAGGCAAATTAACCACAGATGTGTATTTCATGAAATAATACATTTCATAGGATGCGAGAGACTTCAGAAATAAAAATCTGAAGGACTGGGAAACTGTATTCCCATGAACCATCATGGACTATGGTAGGAGGGCAGGTGGATAATCTGAAGATAACACATGGAGCTTGCAAGGCCTGTTCCTTCAGATTTCATTTGGTGTATCTAAGATTGGAGGTTAAGAGATTCATTTTTTGACGTATGGAGAATATACCCTAACACAATGGTCTTTCATCTGTTTTAAATGAACAAAGATGTGAGCAATCTTTCAGGTCTACAAAAGATGGTGGGTTGTTTCTCTAGGCTGAATGGGGAAAGAAGCTGAGAACCTGGAATGGGATTTTTGGAAAGAGTCTCTGATAGGACTGTGTGGATTGGGATAAAAAGTTGTTGTCAATGCATAGACAGTAGGGAGACACATAGAGGAACTGGCGCTCTTCTTAACATCTTTGCTGGTCAATGATTCTTCAACTTGATATAAACTTGGGTCGTCTGGAAAGAGGGAACTTCAACTGAGAAAAGTGTCTCCATTGCACTAGCCTATAGGCAAGTTCATGAAACATTTTCTTGATGAATGACTAATGTGGGTGGGTCTAACTTACTGTGGAGGATGTCACCCCTGGGCAACTTGGTCCTGGTCTGTATACAAAAACCAATGTAACAAGCCATGAAATACAAACTATCAAGCATCATTCATCCATGGCTTCTGTATCCGTTCCTGCCTTCAGATTCCTGACTTGATTTACTGCCCTGACTTCCTTTCATGGGTGGATTGTAAACTGTGAGATGAAGTAAATCACTTCCTCTCCAAGTTGTTTGTGGTCTTGCCATGTCACAGCAATAGACATTAAACCAATCTATCACTCTTCTTATCTCTAGTCATGGGAAAAACACCTGCTGGGCTAGTCATGGGAAGTCAGATTCCTGAGGCAAGAATGGGGTTGGGGAAGGTAATGAGATCAAGTAAATCAGAGACATTCAGTACAGTTTCCTAACCCATGTATCTGGGCTGGGTCAGGGCCATAGGCTCTGTGATTCATGATATCTGTGTCTTCCTTGTGTGATTTCACAGAAGGATTCAACCAGTATTTAGGCACAGCCTTCTCTAGTTATGCACTGGTGCTAATGTCTTTCTCACTATCTTCTAGCTTCCTGAGAGCAAGAGGTATTCTATCCCCTTCTGTAGTCATTGTATGTCAGTGTTTATTTAGTTCACAGCAAGTGATTATCAAATGCTTATGCAATTGACTTCTATGTGCTCAATGGTAAACTATTATTAAAGCCCTACAAATACACTGTATAATTGGGAGATACACAAACACACAGTACTCTTGTTGCTTTCAGACACACATTGTACCCTAGGAGCTGATGGGGGCAGATTTATGTACCCCTCTGCTCCGAAACTCCTGATACTACGAAAAAAATCTGTCTTTCCATTTCCAGTTTTCCTTATAATTACAAGTCATCATATTTGGATGGGACTGACTGCCCATTCTCTAAACCTATTCACAAAGGAGGAGTGGCAAATACAGGACAAAAGACACAGCCCAGAGCTATGAGCAATCCCAGAGCAGTTGGTTGCCTGTGGAGTTTGGTGGCCTTGGGATGAGACGTGAGGCTTTTCCTCACGTGGGGTCTAGGTTGCCAAGCAGAGCCCTGAGTGTGCTTAGTTTATGGAAAAACTGTTATATTTTATTTCTTGACATTTTCAAAGCCCTAGGTAACGATGCATGTGGTCAGTGTGATTGATGATAATTGTTCGGGTTCCCGTGGAATCACATGCCGGAGAGTCACAGGCACTGCCAGTCTGGGGGGAAAATGTAAATGTCATAATTTGGTTAATTGGTTTAGCATGCATTTCTTCCACATGTCTGAAAGCAAATGTAATTGAGGGCTGTGGTTTCTGGGCCATGGCCAGCTGTACAATGTGACTAACAAGTGAGGAAAATATCATGGGTTGTCACATGGTAGAAGATCTTTTATCTTTTTTATTTAGCTCTTTTGAAAACATGAAGGTTTTTTTTTTTTTTTAACTTTTTAACTTTTCGGCATTTAAGTATGCTACTGAAGTATGAAAGATGAATTACACAAAAAGAACAACCACTGGATTAACCAATTTGAAATACAACATAAAATACGTTTTTATGTCATATGGCTGAAGCATTCCATGCCAGAGTTTCCTATTTCAAAATTGAATGCAAAAAGAGAACAGCTCTTGTAATTCTTTAACCATTTTGATGATGATAAGGGTCTTTCTCAAGCAAACATATATCAGGAAATTCAATACTACTTTGAAATAATAATCTTCCCTTGGTTTATGATCTAGAACATAACTCTATTCAGTAATCTTAAGAGCAGTGTTGAGGTGACTCATGGGTTCATATGATGTTTCTAAATGATAGGCGTGATAGGAATTTCATGATCCAAACTAGCCAGCCCCATCCTACCTTCCTCACCACTTTCCCACCAGCACCCTTTGCTCTGAGAATAAAGTACAAAGATGCCCCAACTTAACTCCTGGGTCTTCCTGGTCTGGGATGAACTGACGATGCTGTTCAGATGTTTCCTGGTGTCCCCAGTTTCTGTGAATTGCACACGACTCCCATCTTTGAGGTGGGTATATCTGGTAGCCAGAACCTACTGCTGGTTTTGAAATTCTTCTCTTACTGTTCTACACTATTCCTGTCTTTCCCTCCTTTCACATAGCACCCATATGTACTTTTGCAACATTGAAGACTGAGAGCGTATGTACATAAATAAACCAGTTATGTGTGGGCTCAGCAGTTCAGAAGAAGTTGCAGCTGAGGTCTCCTGATTCTGATGCAGTGCTGCTCAGATCTTGCTGCCTGGCCCCATAGTGACCAACTGAACCACAAAACCACACGGAAAGTCTATTCCAACAATGGCTGGAGGAAAGTTTCCATAGAGTTACTGGGAGTAATGCCAGAACCAACCCCTAAGACAAAATCAGAGTCTAGAAAACAGAGAAAGGAAGGAAGGCTCTGATAGGTCTCCCAACTTTTTGGGGGAACTGGATAACAGCTTTGAATGGTGGGAGAGGCTATCGAAATAGTTGCTTGTAATAAAGACCACTCATTTTCTTCTTAAAAATGGAAATATAAAATTTACATTATATCCTAGAGGCAACAAAACTATTTTGAGTTATTTTTGTCTAAAACTGTAGTTTAGTGTTGTAGGTAGATCCTAGATAGAGTGCTTTCCTAGCATTTGTGAGACCCTGGGTTTAATCCCCAGCATTAAATACATTGAAAACAAAGTAGTTTGAATTAACTGATTGACCAATCAATTTAAAAATCCAAAGGAGAATAAAACTGAAGGTTGGAGTAGAGTAAGAACCAATGTAGGAAGAAGAGATAAGAAAACAGAGACACTTGTTTATTTGACTTAGGGTATAGCTTGGTGGAAGTGGTGTCTGTTGATACCATCTGCCCCAGATAATATATTTTTTCTTTAAGAACTGAGAAAGCAAAGACAGTAAGTTTAGTGATGATGAAGCACAATCACTTAACTATCAAATATCTCAACCAATGTTGCCATGCTGTTCTAACTCCATAAATATATTCTCTTTTGCTTGTTATACTTTTGTGTGTGTGTGTAAACTTTTCAATCTGCATGATCACACTCAAAAAACTTGAATGATATAATTATAGGTGATTTTGTAGTTTTTCTTACCTGTATTTTGTGAATACTTACAACAAACATATGTTTAATTGTATAAAAATATGACTGATAATATAAATGACTTTTATAATACCATGATATCATTTATCATATTGTTATATCCCATAGGAACTTCATTGCTGCTGGACAAAGGGCTTGAGAGGAACAGACTGAGAGGAATTTGTTATTAATACATAATAATATATAACACATAATATATGACATATAATAATATATAATATAATAATATTTAATATAATATATAGTATATAGTTAATATATATATGTATATGGATGTGATGTATAGTATATGGTGTATACAGTGATGTTATATGGTATATGGTGTATACAGTGATGTTATATATGGTAATGATATGGTATATGTGATGTTATCAGTTTGGTATATGGTGTATACATGATGTTATATGGTATATGTGATATGGTGTATGCAGGGATGTTATAGGTATATGGTGTATACAGTGATGTTATAGTAATGGTGTATACAGTGAGTTATACGTATATGGTGTATACAGTGATGTTATACGGTATATGGTGTATACAGTGATGTTATACGGTATATGGTGTATACAGTGATGTTATACGGTATATGGTGTATACAGTGATGTTATACGGTATATGGTGTATACAGTGATGTTATACGGTATATGGTGTATACAGTGATGTTATACGGTATATGGTGTATACAGTGATGTTATATGGTATATGGTGTATACAGTGATGTTATATGGTATATGGTGTATGCAGGGATTTAAGCAGCTACTTTTGCATGTTCTCTTACAATGTTGTATCATCTCACCACAGTCCTGAAGGTAACAAGTCCAAGTGACCAGGGATTGCAACTCTAAAACCATGAGCCCAGATCTTTCCTCTTTATAATTTGATTTTGTCAGCTGCTTTGTGACAATGATAGAAAGCTGCCTGACTCATTTGTTTATGAATCTGACTCTTAATCCTGAAAGCTCGGTTTCCTCCTTCTGGGATTTGTTTTTTTTCTGCCATCATGAAGACTGCCTAGGAGAGATCAGAAACAAAATCACAAGAGCAGTCTCACAGTGTGGGCACAGTACATTACCACAACCAGTAAAACAGAAATTTCTTTGCACCTTAAGGGTACTGTTTCTTTTCCTTTCCAAATGGTGCTAGATAAAATTATCTTGACTTCTATGGCAGTAGCCTTTTGTTGACGGGATGTGGGAGCTTCATTCTCTTCCTAGACATATGGTAGCTTCCAGTGAGGTAGTGGTGTTCATTTTTAGGGTTTGTTTTTATTTAGTTATGGTTAAAACAAAAACATTACGCCAAAGGTCATCTTTGGATTGTGTTGCTAGGCAACAGGATGTTTTAGAAGCAGGCTCGTCAGCTCATACCCTCAGAAGGGATTAATGTAGTTGTCACAGGACCTTGAGTAAATACAGTAGAGTTGGTTCAAGAATAGTAGGAGGAGGCTCCCACTATGCTCTGGCTTCCTGGCTAAGCATGTGGTTTCTTTTTCATACCCACCCCTTTCACTTATGGCACCAGCCACCATGAAGTCATGGTGTCAGTGGAGAGCACCACTAATCTGATACCATACTGTTTGGGCTTTTAGCCTCCAAAATGGTGTGCTAGCTAAATCTCTTTTCTTTATAACAATCCAACCTCAAATATTGCATTATGGTACAAGCAAACAGGATAATACAGAATTGATGTTAATATATCTAATGTTATCTTTATAATAAATTTTGTTCATTTATTGATAACACTGCAAAGGCTTTAATAAATGCACATACACATACAAATATACATGTAATATATGTTAACTTATTAAACTTTTTTTTAGTAATATCTCTTTCTGACAACAAATAAATTATATTAATTCTTATCGATATTACTATTTTAATATTTAGATTTCAAGTTCTTTTACAACCCAGGGACTGGTAAATACAATGATTCACTTCCTGTTTCTTCAACTACCCCAAACAAAGATAAAATAAAGCAAAACCTACAAGAAATCAAACTTTCATCACAGAACTGCAAAGATGCCTAGAGACCCCCAGGTACAAGAATTATTTCAATTTGATATTAAGTAACCAACACCAGCTATGTTTATAGAAAGAACTACAGTCTCATTTATTCTTTTACTTTCACTTTTATTATTAAGTTGTTTAAAACTCTCTATGGACAGCAATGAAACAGAGCCCAACCTTAGGACAGACAGACACACCAACTAGCTATTTTCCCAACCTCCCTTTTGTGTATTTGGAACTTTTCTAAATTTTGTCGAATAAAATTTCTGTGAGTTTTCTTCTAGTCAAATGAGAAAAATATACTACAAACTTCACTGCAAAAATATATCTTAAATTTGAAGAAAATTACTAGACATCAAACTATACTCTTTAAAGTGGTCAGTAAATTGAATCACCTATCTAAATATTTAACTGAGAATTATCTTTCCTATTAGGCAAATTTATATACTCCTTGTAAATTATGTAACACATATGCACATTTTCTAGTATATCATATGTAAAACATATGTGAATGTGTGTATGCATAGAGTATAAGTAGATTTATGCTGAAATCTGTATATGCATATGGTATAAGCAGATCTTAGGTTGAAACCTAATGAGAGTACTGGAATAATTCCAGGTCGTCAAGTATCATTAGGAAGCATTGGAAAGGAAGTCATCCTCTGAACTCTCACATTCTGCTTTCAATTCTAGGTAATCAGAGGTTGGAAATGTTAAGTCCAGATGCATACAGTGTGTTAGATTCTGTTTAAAGAAGGCAAATAAGACTGTGGGTGTCTACATGGATATAAATACTCATTCTAATTGCTTTGTTGCCAATTAGACGTGAAATAGGTTGGTTCTCATATGACCCATGCACATAAATGCCTAGCTTCCTTTAGCAGCTTCCAGTTATCTCACAGTTTCTGAGTATTTATAGAATCTTCATGAAGAAGACATTAGGGATAAGTAATTCATCATCTACTTTCCAAAGCACCAATCTGTGAATCAGGGAAGAGCAGATGACCTAATACCACTAACAAAACCCAAACGCTGCACAGTTGAACCTTGTCTCCATCACGAGAAACCAAGGAAGAAATCCTGCTACAGCAGAGAAGAAAAAAGCAGTTTTGTTAGGACTTAACATTTAATACTCTCCATGATATTTTTCTATTTGTTTTGTGTCTAATCAGTCATCAAAACTGTACAATGAGTGGAGTAGATCACACATCCGTGATATGTTACTTATATATTTTAGAAAAGACTTACTTTGGAAATAGCTCTCTGGACACAATGAGTAAATTTCAACTGAAATAAGTTGAGGATGTAGAGAACTTTGGAAGTAATTGTAGGTGTCATTAGCCATTTGAAAATGAAATGAAACCAGTGAGATGACTAGCAAAACAAGATGGCAAAGGGCCTCCATGGTGATGCTTTATTCTGATGTCACTCAGATGACCAAGGAGCAATAAACCTTGGACCAGAAACCAAGAACTCTACCTAGTCCTCATCCTCCCAAATCCTGAGAACTGAGCTCATCACTGGATTGCTTGGATTAACAATGCAACACCAAAGAGAAACATTGCTTCAATATTACTTATACATTATTGTATGTGTATGTGCATGTGCAAGTGTGTGTTTGTGCTAATGACTGACTCCTTTGAAGAGTGGAGTCCATCTACAAGCCTACGCTTTTCTCTTTCATCAAAGTATGTAGCTTTACATTTGACCCACAAGAGTGTCTTTTGAGGGAGAAGTGTGACAGAATGGTGACGGTGTTGATGGGAGAAGACAGCATGCCCAGAGTTCATTTCTAAATTAGATAACGAATACTTTTTTATTCCAGGATTGCCATTTGTTATATGATTTTGATAGTGCATTTTTCAAGTGTTCCTTACTGCAAGTACTGTAGGCTCTTTATGTAGAAAAACAATGATTCTTTTATCTTGAATTTTTGACTGGCTATGCCAGCATGAATGTCAGATATCCCCACTGTTTATCTACTGCTAGAAAGGTTTTTGATATGCCAGCCTGGAACTACACAGGAAAGAACTGCAGAGAGTATCACCAGACTGTGATTATCGATGACCTGGAGAAGCAGTTTACATTTGCTAAGGCAGCTATCATCCCAGATCTGAAACAAACCATGCTGACAAGATAGGAAACACCCAAATAACTGAGAGATGGGGACAAACTTTTATAAGTCTTAGAGGACGCAGCTATTTGACTCTTTATACATTCAACACGGTTCATGGTTGAGTAATTCTAACTTAAAAGGTACGTTAGATTTTTCTCAGGTTGGAGAAAACTATGGAGTATCCTTGAGTTGATAGTGGTTAGTGCTACTTTTGAAGAAGCAGAAGTTCACAGAAGGATTCAGATAATCTCGCACAGCGATTCAAAGATCTCCTTGTGACAACATACAACGTTTTCTTCTAAAAACAAGCTAACAAAAATCCAGAGGGAGTTTTAGGACAAAAGTAGTTTATCCCATCAGTTGGTAATACCCATGTCTGGTGCTGTATCTTAGATATTTGTAGGACATGGTGATAGACAAAACTCAGTAGGTTTTTTTTCCCTCTTCTTCTAAGACTCATCTGGCGAATGCAAATGGCTTTATTCCAAGGAAGGATGATGTAGGAGTGCTTGGTGAGAAATTCACTGTCAAAGTTGGGTGTAGTGTTTTCTTAGAGCAAAGTCAAGGGGGAGCCTTCAGGAAATACCACAGGAACCCAGCCTTGGAGAGAGAAATGGAAGAGGGAATAAAGAAAAAGTGCATTCTCAGAAGGAAGGGCTGTGTAGACAAGCATAAAAACCAGAGGCCAAGTAGCTGAGGCTCTACAGAATAACACCCCATTGCTACACTTTTTTTAATCAACCAGATCATTTTTGAGTGTGACTGAAAGATCAAGTTCAAAAGATTGGCTGCAGTGAGAACAAAAGAAGCATCAGATGCTGGCTCAATGCATTTGGTTGTAAGTTTAAGCAAAAATCATTTCTTACTGGAAATGCTGTTTCTGAATCAGGAAAAGCATAGTAGTGACTTATATGGTAGAAATTATAATGTGACGGCAATATGGCAGTGATCTTCAGTCTTCATCACTGGCGCACTGGAAAGCCTTTCAAGACGCTTCTCCCTAATTGCTGTCTCTATGTTTACCTCACAAAATTTTATTTTAGTGATCATTTACTTATTTTGTGTGTGTGAGAGTGTGTATATGTGTCTATGCACATGCATGCATGTTTGTGTGTTTGCACATGTGTACACATATGTGTGTACCCATGCATGCTCTGTTGCATATCTGGACTTCAGAGGGCAATGTGGGGCATCAGTTTCTGGGATGCTTTTATTCCCTGAGTTGTCTTGTCAGTCTTTGACATTAATATGAATTAATAATATATTTGTTTATGTGTCATCTAGCCATCATTCATCTATCTATCTATCTATCTATCTATCTATCTATCTATCTATCTATCTGATTTATTCAGAACTTGTTTGCTTGTTTGTTTGTTTTGGCTCCTACGAAGCTGCTTGCTTAGGAAGACACCACATCCAAAGAGAATTTGTAGGAAATAGGGTGGGTGAAAGGAGGAGAAGTGGTCAGAGGGTTAAGTGCACCCAGAATGTGTCGAACAGTTCCCTGGACCTTCATTTCCAGGCTGTTCAACTCTATAGTTTGGATGTAGCTGTAGCCTTGAAAGCATTTGCCTGGGGCATACTTTATTTTCTATGCTTGCTTTATCCTATGGCAGAGCAAGGTATACAGATGGGAGATTTAAGAGAACAAGCCACAGAAAAGTGTTTTGATTCTCTTGCCCCTCAGTTGAGTAACTTTGAGGAGTGCTTCCCAAGAAAGGCAGAGCTCCTCTCAGCTTGAAGTATTTAGCTTAACAAGCAGCCTTTCCTTGGCTTACCCTCCACTGCCATTGTCTTCCCTTGTTCTCTTGTGGACAGGTCCTGAAAGCATCTCCCAGTCAATCGAAAGTATTTCTCCCTTGTTTCAGGCTGGTTTGTGCAAGAGAGTGCTTACTTCTGCACACCTAATACCTAGATTATTCTTGGGTTTCTTATAGATTGGAAGTCTTACTCTAAATCAGGAATGCTACAGTTAGTTTATTCCTGGGGACATTTACCAATTTCTGGAGACAGTTTTTTTAGTCATAGGGGATGGAGGGGAGAAACTACTTGCATTTACTGGGTAGAATCCAGAGCTGATGTCAAATACCTGCAATGAGCAATACAATTTCACACAGAAAAGAATTATCTGGCCGTAAATATCTGAGGTGAAGAAACTCGGGTCTAGATTTACCAACTTTTGAGAATAAGTTCTGCATAATTTTGTTTTTTTAGTATTACATTAGCCCTGAAATGTGGCCTAGGGCACAAAACTATTCATTTAAAAATATTAAATGGCAAGTCCCGGAAGTCCCTAGAAAAACTATAGTCTTGGAACTTTTCCTTTATCAGAATAATTCTTTCCTATCTCAAAAGTGATTATCTGCCCGAGCATCCCTCAGGTCTCTGTGCAGTCGAGTTCACTGGGAGGTGATCTGCTACATCTTGTTTCCATCATTGGCAGAGATTTTTCTACTTTCTTATCTCCTTTAATTTCCTTTAGTGTGCTTGAACCCTGAGTAGCTGCTGAGATAAAGCTATCCAACATTATTAAGTGCTTGGCGAGTATTTAGCATGGGAGGACATTTTCAGAAAGGTGAATTTTCAAATCTGGAACCCAATGAAGTGCTATATCCTGTTAGAGTGGGAGAGTCTACTATTTCCCCTCCCCCCAAACATAACAAACAGTAGGTTACTGGGCATATTTACATCATTTTTACTGAGGGGAATCAACATTTATTGCCAACTGTGAAAGGGCAGATTTAATGACTGATGGAAAAATCACACAGCTTTGTCAGCTCAAGTAAATAATAATTCATCAAAGAAACATGTGTTGATGAGTTCAGTCTGGTTTGAATTTAAAGCAAAGTGCATTCCTGGGAAACAGCTGAAGTACCTGAGCCTCATTAAAACATCTCCAGAACATTATGCAAGCATTTAAACTATCTTTCCCAGGGCATGCAATGAATCTTATCAAAAACAACAAGAATATTCATGCCCAGGGAACAATGAAGGCTGCCTCTGCTCACTCTGAGGAAAATATATAGAGGTACCCGAGAATGTCTGGTACATTCTCCAGAAATACAAATCAGCTTGCTTTTCTAACAAAGGGATCACCAGTATTTACCAGACACTAGGGAAAGTGGCATTGGCTGCCTGACCACCTCCCTGTATGGTCATTGTCCCGAGAAAGAATCCAACACTTTATTTTTTCTGGTAAGCATTCCACCCATGGGCCACCCCGTTCCTAAGACTCTCTGTACACCAGTGAATCCACAGGGTCTGACATGCCAGCTTGTGTGTCTGGCAGCCAGGTGTTGTGGTGTGGGTGAGACAGAAGCTAACAGAATTGACACATGGGAATATTACTCCCAGATGCTCCCCAAAGGGAAAGAACAGCTTCCATTCACTAACCTGTCTTTTCAAAGTAAATCCTCCCACATGTGTGCTGAGATTAGTTAGCTCTCTGAGAAGAAGCAGTGCATCATGGGTTTTGCTTTGCCAGGAAAAATAAGCATTTCTAATGGGCTCTGTTCTGTTCCTCAGCCAAAACCAGTGGCCTGTGTCAGGAGGTCATCCAAGGCAAATTAAAGAAGAAATCTTGATGTCAAGAAGATAAGAAAGAAAAGAGCTCAAGGAGAACACATGGTGTTGATTTGGAACTGGAGAGAAATCCGAGCAGGTTGAGCCATGTCACAGTTAGCCCTGGCCCCTGTCAGAAAAGCCTGTGTAGAAAATACAACCAGAAGTTAAGCTTCCTTATGTTAGAGTCAGAGTGCCCACTGCCTTACGGGTCTCTCCTTTTTTCCACGCCGAGTGGACATATGGATCAGCCAGGCTCTTTTGATTCTCATATGGAGGGATCCACTCAGGATAGTGGACCGTAGAAGCTCTCACCGCTCTCATCAGAAGCTCTCATCAGTAGAAACTCTCACCTCCAGTTCATCAGTTCTGATTTGTCTTCATTCTCCACCTCTTCTGAACTTGAAAACGAACTGTTCTTGTCATAATTGACTTTAATGTTTTTAGATTTTTGAAATTCTTGAAAATGGTAGGCATGATATGCTGAGTGGCACTTACCATATCAAAATCCATGTTGATAATCAAGAGTGTAGGAAAAGACCAGAAGACAGTCTGCACAGTTACATTGCATCATGCAGACTTCAGGGCTATGGACACAAGTCAATACCAAGTCCATGAGGCAGTGTTCTTCATCCTTTACTTAGTGCCTGGTAGATAAGTATGACTTACTTCTTGACATGATTTAATTTAATTTTATTTTTAAAATATTGTTTAGTATTACCCCTTTCCACATTCTATCTCTTCTGTTCCCATAGCTCCCTCTTAATTTATGACCTCTTTTCTTTATTTATGATTCACACACACACACCAGACACACACACACACACACACAGACACACACACACACACACCCCAATATATTCAGTCCACTGAATATTTTTCATATATATATAAGATATGGCCATTTGGTGTTAGAAAACTAATGAGGGGGTTCATCCCTGGGGAAGTTTGATTTTCCTTCTCTTAGCAGTCATTAATTATCTATAGCTCTTCATCGAGGGTATTTCGAGATTTCTCATGTACACACATTGGCATATCAACTTGGATTGTTGCTGCTCAGGTCTTTATTATTGCGATTTCATGGGTATAGCTTCCCTCTCATATAGAGAGCACACAGTCTCACGGCAATCATCCTGAATGTCTGGGCCTCTTCGACTATGATGTTCCTGAGTCTTAGGTGTAGAGCTTGTGTTATAGATTAATCGACTTGAGTTGGCACTCCATGGTAATCTGTTCCCTCAATTTGGACTGGTTGTGGCTTTCTGTAATGGTCTGTCAGTCACATGCAAAGCTTTTTGTTGCTGTTGTTTTTTATGAAGGCTGAGATCTATATTCATATGTATGAATAAGAGAGGTATTTACAAAGCAGCTAGAAGTATTTGTTTAATGAAATGGTAGTAGTAAGTTATCTTCTAAATTCTGTGGTGTCACTAAGCATGGGTATTGATCTAGGCTTAGAATAAGAAGGAGTTTCCCTCTTATTGATAGTCTTTAAATTGAATTAAATGGTGTTGGCTACTACCAAGGTATGGATACCATTATTACATATTTGGAGATAATTTGCATGCTGGTAGTTGTGGATCACTAGGTTTACAGCTGTGTAGAACTATTGATTGCTTTTCTCCTGTGGCAACTTGCATAACTATACTGTGAGTTAATCCTTAGGGAGGAGGCTTCCATATCAGTTCTAGCTTGATTTCTCCATTTTGTATTAGAAGTATGTGGTGTCCTCAGCCATAAGGTCTTCCTTTCAAATCCTGGAGGCTAGCAATGGCAGTGGCTTATATTGTTTGAGGACTCTTGAACTCTCCTGACCAACAACTCAAAAGAGGTTTCTCACACCAGATACTAGAAACTGTATGTAATCTATGGCTCCTAGGACAGACACTATCACTCTACATGACATAACATCATTCAAACTCTATGTGTAACACCACACCACACACACACACACACACACACACACACACACACAGGTAACTTTAGGAGAACATACAATGATTCCCCATGTTTTTTCCAAACATTTTTTAACACATTTTCTTCTTCCCCTCCTTCTGTATTTCTGTTTTTTTTTCCACTTTTATATTTTAGTATTTTATTACATTTATTTATTTACTGTGTATTTGAGCTTGAGTGGGTCATACTAAATTGGTGAAGGTCAGAGGGCAACTTAAAGAAATTTGTTCTCCCTTTTCATCATGTGGGTATGAGGGATTGATATCAAGTCATCAGTTGTGGTTGTAATCACCTTTATCCACTGAGCCATCTTATCAACACTTATTGTTTATTTTTTTCTTTTAATTATTTTCTATCTTCTAATTATTTCTATAGTAATGTTTCTATCTTACTAATGACTTCTCTAATGCAGAGAAAAGAGTAACAATTTTATTAAAAAATTGATTATTCTCATTTAGATAGGATACAACAATTCTGACAATATTTTAAGTATATCAAGATCATCATTTTGATTTATATACATGGATAACACAATATCGGCACTCATACCTTGGTTGTAACCAACAGCTGTCTAATTGGACTTAAGTCCTGCTCACCAGAAGGGAAATCATGTCTGGTAATATAAGCCTAGCCAACTACTTGGGGGTGAATGAGGGCAAGGACCTTAGAGAGAATCTATTACTGTTACTGTATTAAACCAATACAATCCCTAACTACATTCTAACTGCTCAGTATCATAGCAACAGATTACTGTAGGTCCCAATCCTCACCAAATAACTTCTCTTTGCAATAAACAGACTATTACAGAAACCAGAACTTGTGAAAATGCAGAGGACAATTGAAAATGGAGCCCAGCCTCAGCCCTTGAAATGAATGCTCAGGAAACATTGTAGAGAACTGGGCAGCAAGACTGGAAGACTCAAAAGACTAACTTTGTGCATGAGATTATATCTCTTAGAAATGACAGGGAAACCTTGTCCATGATACCTCAACAGTATAGTTGCCCAAATAAGACCTGAAGAAGGATAACATTAATAGAAATGCTAACACAGAAGGGGTTTCATGGGGTTCCTATTCATAGACAAAGAACCATAGCAGTTTAAGGGATGCTGAGATTAAGAAGAATCAGTTTCCTCCCAGGAAAGAGACCCCTAATTGGTTATTCAATACCAAATGGTCAGCTCATGTACATGTAGACAACATTGGTCAGACTCAGCAGGATCTGTCTATCTACATACACACACACACACACTACATATATAATGTGTGTATGTGTATATATATGTTATACATATATAATTTGTATATTTATTAAATATATAAATTAAATAAAAGGAATTAAGATGGAGCAGGGATGGTATGCAGGAGAAGAGTTTGAAGAAAGGAAAGGAATGGAGAGTGTCTCATGGTTTCCATCGCTGAAGAGACACCATGACTAAGGCAACTCTTATATAGGAAAACATTACATTGAAGCTAGCTTACAGTTTCAGTGGTTCATTCCATTGTCATCATAGTAGGATGCATGGAAACTTGCAGGCAGGCATGGTCCTGGAGGAGCCTAGACTTCTAAATCTTGACTGGAAGGCAGCCAGGAAGAGACTCTCTTCTGTAGGCATCCAGAAGGACGGTCTCTCTTCCCCATTGAATTTGATCATACGACCTCAAAGCCTACTCTTACAGTGACACACTTCCTTCACCAAGGCCACACCTACTCCAACAAGACCACTCTTCCCAATAGTGCCATTTCCATGGGCCAAGCATATTCAAACCACCAGAGAGTAATGATGTTATTAATGTTTTAATCAAAAGAATATATTTAAATCCTTAGATAGAAACCCTTACAATTAATTTAACTCAATGAATTAAAGTTTTCTAATTTCATAAACTAAATATTATGGCCTATGAAAGACAAAAAGACATTTTAAAGTGTGAAATGTAGTGGTGTAACTTTGCCTATGAAACAGCAGTTCTATTCATATCCTTTATGGATGACAAGCCATTTTCCCCTTCTTTGAACCTGCACTAAACTTGTGTCCGTTTTTTCACTGATTTACTTTTAGCTCTAAGTATACCTCTCCTTGTCTTGTTTTCTATAATGCAGCTGAACCCTATGAAAATTTCTCCTTTTGTACCTGGCAGGAAGTGGCCTCTGCCAACAGAGGGAGTGAAGGCACCCTGGGAAGTATATAAAGGAAGCTTCTTTTTTCCTAATATGAGTCTTCTAGGTTTTAGTTCAGACACAGCTGGACCTACTGCAGAGCAGGTAGTAGGCTGGCATCATAGGCTGGGCTACTCTATCCTGGTAGCTTCTGAGAGAACAGTACCAGACCAAAACTGTGAGTGCTTTCACTGAGCACTGGTACAGGTCTAACTCCCAGAAGCCATCGAGGTATCTGTCTCAGGAAGCCTCTGTCCCAAAGTATCTTCAGTCATTGGTGGCCTCATCTTCTTTGTTTCAGCCTACCTGGAACAGCTTTTTGTTCTTTTCTCTTCTTCTTTCTTCTTCTTCTTCTTCTTCTTCTCTTCTTCTTCTTCTTCTCTTCTTCTTCTTCTTCTTCTTCTTCTTCTTCTTCTTTATTTGAGGAGGGGTTGGTTCACTGTTTATTATCTTTATTAGCTGCTTAAATTTCACATTTAACCTTTTTGTAATCTTTTACTAGTTAAAATTCTTTATATTTTTCATTCTTAAAATACGGATAGGATTTTTATCTCTTGAGATGATTCTGATTAATAAAAAAAAAATCACATAAATATTTTAGTGTATGGATATTTAACTCACCTAAATTATTCTTCAATTTGAAATTCTGTAAGGAGGGGCTACTTTACATTTATAGTTTAAAACTCACATTTCATATAATGTTTTATCATTAGTTCTTTCTTACTGACAGTGATGAACTATGGGCATCCAAGCTCATTGCTCAGTAGAAGACAAAGACAAGTGAATATATAAAGCAAAGCAAGCTGGATTATTCTGGCCTCAGAGATGCAAATGTTTCTGTGTATGCGATGTGATTTCGAGGCATTAAAAAATATGGAATGAATTTGAAAGAGTAGATGGGCTCCATATCAGAAAACGATTTTAAACGCCACTATAAATCTTATTTTTATTTTTTGGCAATTACAGACTCAGAGAATGGGAAGGGTTAGAAACATTGAAGAAGTTATAGGTGACAATTTTTGTGTACCTTGTATGCTTAGCTCTTCACTATGCAGAATCTGCTATGAAAAGATTCAAATAATTCCAAGCCCTAAAACTTCTGTAGGAGTTAAACAAGGGAAGATGGTCACACAGGAATACCCAAGTGCCAGAAAGTATCAAAGATAAAAAAAATCAAGGAATGCACTGAAGTTTGAAAGCAGAGGCCGAGTGCTCAGAGAGTTGAACTTGCACAACATTTGTGCCACTGGAGAGACTGCATTTTAGTAAAATAACAAAATAAACAGCCATCTAGAAAAGAAGAAGCCGACCGCAGAATGCCTTGGACAGCTCTTGTGGGCCAGGCTAAATGGAAGTGGGGAGAAAGAAGACTAAGAGTATAGGACAGAGCTGCCAGAATGACCAGATAGTGGCTCTGTGTTTCCCTTCCTGCTTTTAGAACCATAGCACTTTCTTTGTTCTTGTGGGACTTAGGTGTTTTTTCTTTTGCTTTTTCTCTCCATCCATTCCTTAGAAGAGCCATTTAAAATTGGAAGTTTATTCTCTGAGATTTCATGAAAGATAGACTGTCTGTTATAAGGATTTTTTCCAATTGTGTAGCTGGGAATAATAGATTAGGGGTGGGGTAAGAACTCAAAAGTGGATGCCAGGAGCTGTTAAAGTTTACTTTTCCATGTACATGACATTTCAGGTTTACTATGTCTCAGCTGGTACGTTGGCAGAAACAAAGAGAAGAACAATTGTATTGGAATTCTGTTGATTCTATCTCTAAAGGGATCTAAGCCACACTACAGCACATGTCGTAAATCAGACTGTTACCTCAGACTCCCACTACTCTACCATGCCATGTTTCTCTGAGGATCCTATAGAACTTAGACACAGGAGCTCTAAAGTCTCCCTATCTGACTTATTGCCACTAAGAAAACAGACATTGCTCTAAATCTACCATTAAGAAGGAAGCTGGAAGAGCTTGTGGAAGATTTTTCCAGGCTGTGAATGGGCCTCACCAAAACCCAGAAGAAAGTCTCTAGAGAAACAGAGGTCATAGAAGTTTAAAGATTTGATTATTTTTTAAACTTTTTACTACTTTCCCAGTAAATACTGCCTTAATTTTTCATTCTTACTAGCAAATTGTCATTTAGCACCCAATATTTCTCTTATTAAAGCCTAGAGAGTTATTATTTTCAGGGATGGGTGAATTTAACTGCCTTGCTCTCTTCCACAACTTTGCAAAGTATTTCAGCGTACAGAGATTTCATTCCCCTGGACTAAATTCCCCTTTTATTGTGAGACATAAAGTCTTAACTGCTGAGAATCAAATGTACCATAAGTAGAATAAAAAATACCTCACTAGTCAAAGTGATTGTTCAGAGTCTGGGCTCTGGCTTGTTTGTGGGAAGACTCAGTAACTCATGACCCTTAAACAGGCTTCCAAATTCTTCATTTTGCCTTTTGTAATTTTTAAATATCAGTAACTTCTTCCTGATTTATTACAGGACTGTTATCACGGTGGGATTAAATAATAGATTCTGGGTGGTTGTGGGAAAATAGTGGTACAGAAACACGATAGATTCTTCTAGGTTATACCAAAAATGGTTACCTGGATGACTAAAAACTCTAAAGCCTGTGCTGGAAAATGTTTTCCTGATTTAAAGGGGTGGATGTGTTTCCGTTTCCATAAATGGGCTGCATCAGAAAGTACTAGCATGGCCAGTTGGAATGTCACCCAGAGTGTCACTGATTCCCCAAGGCTCCATCTGCATCTCTATTAACTCATTCAACAAATGTTTACTACCTGCTCACTATGAGACACAGAAACTATATAAGGAAATCAGATGTTGTGGCTTCCTTCACATAGCTTACATCCTAAAGGTAGAAGGCATGAAAGAACATGTAGTAAGTGATATGTTTGATGATATTGAGTGGGTGAAGAAAAACAGAGACCAAGTAGCCAAATCTGGCTCCCAGGTTGGCTTATGGGCACAATCACATAAATCACATTTTCTAGTTAACTGTTTTAAGTAGTTGAGACACAGATGTTTGTCTATAAAGCCTGAAGTTTACTTTTTGACCATTTACAAAGAACTTGGAGTCTCCTGATGTTAGCCATTTGTGGTGGTTTGAATAGGAATGGCCCTATAGACTCAAGTGTTTGAATGCTTGGCCCATAGGGAGCGCATTATTAAAAAGTGTGGCCTTGTTGGAGTAGGTGTGGCCTTATTGAAGATAGTATATCACGATTGAGGCTGGAGATATATGCTCAAGTTACACCCAGTGTGGCACACAGCCCCTTCTGCTGCCTGAGGATCAAGATGTAGAACTTTCATCTCCAAAGACATCATTCAAGGGCATTTCAAAAACTTTATGCCAATGGAGAGTTTGTAGCTAACTTGACTATAAGGATTATTCTGGTGACCAGGATAAGAACAGATTTAAAGGCAAGAACGTAGACATAGATACCACTTCCATGGTGACAGTAGTGTGGTGGGCAAAATCGTCATTTTAGGGTGAAAGGATGATAGCTAGGTGGCAAGAGAATAAGGCTGGTTTCTCTGTATTATTTTTAAAACAGTGAAAGATTTTGAGGTGAACAATTGGATGCATAGAATTTCTATCAGCTGAGATATGGAGGTTACCAGAGAATGTAGCAGGAAAAAAATTCAACTTGCTTTTTACCTAAACAAAATGATCCTGGATGTTTCTGGGTATTTGAGGCACTGTCATTCCTACCTTTAGCATGAAAGGAGTTAAGAAACAGAGACTTTTGGAATGGTGAATTGAGCCTTGTTTTTTAATTTTGAAAATTAATCTCTTGTGTGTGTGTGTGTGTGTGTTTAAGCAGGGCATAGTTTGGAGTTCAGAGGACAATTTGCAGGTGTCAGAACTCTTCTTTTCATAGTAAGCCCCAGGGATAGAACTCAAATTTCTCCGCTTGATCACAAGCAGGTTTTTACCCTCTGAGCCAACTCATTGACCTTGAGACCAGTTTTGGAAAGCCAGAATCTTACAAGATGTGTTTCTGCCTCAAGACTCTTAGTTCTTTAGAAAAACAAAAAACAAAAAACAAAAATCAAAAAAACATTCACTTTTCAGCTCTTGTCTTGAATCTGAAAATTGGATGGCATTACTCCCGTGTTTCCATCATTGTTTAATTCCAGGTAGAAATTCAAGGAGAATAATTTTTGCTTCTGACTATTTCAGAATCTCTCAGGTCAAAGAGAAACTGGAAATAACATCCCAAATTAGTGGAGACACATTCTTGACGTTCTCTAGGGTTCACCTTCAGGTCACTTCTAAATTAACATTCTATGTATCAGAACAGGTCGGTCCATCCTGGTAATAGTGTTCTCTTTCAAGGCTAAAGAAATTTTCGAAAACATCAACCAAAAACCACACGAGTTATAAAAATTTCTTAGCACTATAATGATTATGTGTCTTTAAAATGTTTGCAACCATGGAACTATGCAAAATCAGGAAGCAGAGTGCAAGTTATTAAGATCTCTTGATTAAGGTGCACAGATAGCATGCAGAGCTGAAGACGGAAGGAAGGAAAACTCATCTGCTAGGTCACTAACCTGCAATAGCCCCTGACTGCTTGCCGCTAGGTTTCTCAGACATAGTGTTCACATTCTGATCAGAGCAGGCTTTGGGAGTTGCGCAATGGGGAATTCTTACTAACAAGCATCTCTGGCCTCTACCTTCTACTTGCCAGTAGCATCTGTCCTTTGCAAAAATGTGTTTGTGGAGATTGTCAAACACTTTCTGGAGCAGGGGCATAAAGGCAGAGAGATTAAAAAACTTCAAAGGCAAATTTTGTTTCCTTAGTCTGGCATTGTGAAATCTCTGTGGTTCACCCTTCATCATTTCAAACGTTCCCTCAATTTTTCCCTGAAGTGCCTAACCTACTATTTCCCTTAAATATTATTGCTTGGGGAACACATGTAAATATCCATCTGTGGTGTTTGTATAGGTTTGACCCCAAGAGATTCATAATTTCCAATGCTTAGTCCTAGGGAGTTGCACTATTAGAAGGTGTGGCCTTATTGGAGTAGTGTGACCTTGTTGAAGGAAGTGTATCAGCTGTGTAGGCTGGCTTTGAGTTTTTAGGGTACCTCAGGCTCTGTCTAATAGAATGCCAGTCTCCTCCTGGCTACCTTCACATCAAGATATAGAACTTTCAGGTTCTTTAGTACCATATATGCCTGCACCCTACCATGTTTCTTGTTATGATAATGGTCTAACCTCTGAAACTGAAAGCAAGCCCAATTTAATGTTTTTTTTATAAGAGTTGGCATGGTAGCAGTGTCTCTTCAGAGCAATAAAACCAAAACAAAGACACCAACCTTACAAAGTTCTATATCTTGCTTTTAGTTAAGCACCATCAGTGCTTACACAGTGACAATTTTTGTTTCATGACATTTTGGGCATTGAGTGTCAGGTATTGGGTGAGTTTAGTCTAGTTGTTATTTTGACGCTGAGGACCAGTAAGCCCAGAGAGAACATTACTTGTCAAGGTCAGAAGTCACTCTCAGAGCAGCTGGTGAAACCCAGAGCCCAGCTTCTGAATCTGCTGTTTTCTCTCTTGCCAGTTTTCCTGACATCTTTTGGTCCCATTTTGCTATTTGTCCTTCTCAGAAACTCTTAGAGATTTTGTTCTTATCATTCATTTTAATAATTCTAGTCCTTTCACATAGAAACACAACATGTCATTTAATAGACATGTGAACTACAAGGCTACTTTCAAAAACCAAACTGAAGGAAATAATCAGTTAACTTGACAGACCCAAGGGATATTTGGTTTGGCAGATTTTGTTTAATTCAATATTATTTAAGAAAAGTTGATTTCACCAGCACTGTCTAGTTGAAATAAGAGATATGTGTTTAATAATTTCTGGAAGACATTGTTAAAAGTGAAAGAAACAGGTGAGCTTAATTTAATGCTTTTTTTACTATACCCAAATACTGTACCAATGGTATAATATACCATGTTTCCTTATAGTAAATCATTAATAAGACTACTATGATTTGATTATGGTTGTCCCCTTTGAGCCCTGTGTTGATATTTAATCTGTATAGTTAAGTAAAAAGAGTGGAAACTAAATCCAAGGATAGTGTTTACAGGTAGGGCCCCTGGGAAGAGTCTGACAGAAAAGGCAATCAGGGTGGTATTCCTTTAATCGAATCCTGATGGCTTTGTAACAAGAGACTGGGAGACCAAAGGGCACATACATCGACACATGTACATACATAGTTCCCCTTTGATACAGACATGAACACACACACACACACACACACCACACACACCTAAACTTTCATATGTGTATTCCCTGGTTTTCATCATGTAATGCCCTTGTATCACCTTCCAGACTAGTGGTGTGGAAGTCATCACAAGAAGTGACTGCTACCCTAGACAATCAGATCTGTGAGCATAGATCAAACTTTTGTCTTTAAAACTTAGTCAGAATATGGTGTTGTGATAATGGCAGCAAAATATCCCAAAAGATGGGTTTGGTGACATCCTCCACGTCCACATAATCTCTGCATCAAGTCTTTGAAATCTGGTGTTTTGTTTTATACTTACACCTCAATATAAGAATGTCTCCCCTCCTCCCACTCTTCCCTTTTCCCCTCTCTTCTCTTTTCCCTTCTTTTCTATCTCTCCCTTCTTTGTCTTCTTCTTAGCATACTTTTCTTTCACCTTTGTGGTCCAGATGATCATATCCAAGGGTCATTCATAACAGGCAAGCTTTCCACTGTTGGGTTGTATCCTGTCTCAAGAGGAACTCCATTTTCACATCTACTGTGCTGACTACAAGCCAGTATTATGCACTGTGGCATCACGGTGCAGCTCCTCACCTTCCAGATACAATGTGGAAACCATGATGCCTCAGCTCAGAGTAGAAACAGTAATTGCATTTGGATAATTTAGTTTAAGTTAATGCTGTTTTTAGATACTGGGTTTGTGAGCTGAGAAATATTATACCCCCAAGGAGGAAAAGAACCAAGTGGCTGCAATATACTTTGAGGTAATTTGGTGATGGGGACTTGTTGGTGATGACATTTAGTTGGGTACAGAAAACATGAGGTAAAGTTGTCAGCTGTAAAGGACATTTTCATTCTTTAACCACTTTTTTTGTGGCTAAAGGTAAAACTGACTCATCTGAGGTCTTCTTTAAATAGAAAGTCTTAATAATATTTTAGCAGTTGAAGCAGTAGCTGTCAATGCATGACCCTCATGACTACATTTTTAATTTAAAGGCTAAATTTAAAATCAGCCTTTCAAAATGAAAAATAAGGTACCTAATACAAATTAATAGTTATTTTACACAATACATTCTCTTACATTACTTTTCTTATGAACTTGTATATGTTAACAAATAATATTTAATGATTTAATATATGATATGTGTGTATTAATCTTACACTTGAAATTAGTAAAGGTTGGAAATGAATTTGTCAAAGATTTTTTTCAAACTGACCTGGATTGTCATTTCTGAAAATTAAATTACTATATTTACTTAGTATGTTTGTGTATTTTGTATGTGTGTTCTATTTGTACATGTATTATGAATTATATGTGTATATATACATATACACAAGTTTATATATATACATATATATACTTATGTTTATATATATATATATGTTGTATTGTGCATTATTTGTTCATGGTGTGTATATGTGTATGTATGCATATATATGAGTGTTCATGTATGTAGTGCATGTCTGTGTGTATGATGTATGCATATATATGTGTATGAATGTATATATATATATATATATATATATGAATGTTTATGTGTATGTATGTGTATATTATGTGTATGTGTATATTGTATGTATGTGTTTGTGTGTATGTGCCCACACATAGGTAGGACAATGTGATGGAGATTGTCCTTCCACCACATGAATCCTAGGGATTGAACTTGGGTCACCAGGCTTGCAAGCAAGGACCTTCACCTACACTGAGTTACTGTGCCAGCCATTGAGTTTTCTTTGAATGTTAGCATTTCAAGGTTCTTTATTCTTATGCACATCTGTAAAGCAGACATAGCATTCCCTTTGACCTAAACTCAAGACTTCCTTCTTTAGAATGCCTCAGGAACACTGGCTCTTATCTGTGTGTACACCTGAGGGCTGCCTCCTGTAAGCAGGAATTGGCCTTGACTTGTTTCACATCTAACTCATGCTGCTGACTTTCTGTGGCACTATAGTAAAGAAAGATGCAAACACACAATAGTGCAACCTGGGTGACGGGTCAAAAAAATTAAGTCCCTTGGTGAGCTTTGCTTTTCCTCAGCAGTATGAGGATCAAAAGAGATTGCAATCAGGAGTCAGAAGCAGAACAAAATCATTATGTAAAATTACTGAATTTGTAGGATGCATTCCTCATTGTATCAGGTTATTTGTGAACTATTTTAATCTAAATATTTTATGAGTTTGTTTTTATTTTATGCCTCAAACTCTTTAAAGACGAAGGAAATAAGGCCTGAAAAAGTTACATCCTTTACATAAGCTCCCAAAGTGATAACTCAGGCTAGAGGTTACGGCTCAGCTTATCTTTCCTATTGTGGGGGTGTGACAACCTGTCCCCTACACCATGAGTCACATCATGGAATAGCCTATTTGTACTTCGCTAAGCTAACTCAAGCATCTTTAGTGGTAAACACAGTATGTTGCTGAGACGGCAGAAAGCAAGACAAGAGAGCTTCTAGACAATGTGTAGCCTGCAAATATAAAAAATCATCTATGCTATGGCCGGCTAGTCTTGATCTGTTCCCACCCTGTAGTAGCCCGAGACCAAGGCCATGTGTTTCTCCTATCCAACACTCCTTCAGAGCTCTGAGATCACTCTCACTAGCTTGTGCTACTCTGCAGTTACCTCTCTGACCCAATGTGGTTACCTCTCTGGCTCACCTGAGTCACCATAAATGGAAAATACCAGACAATCTTAATTTAGAATCAACAGATAACACAGCCACCGAGCATGGAATCTATCATCCTAAACTCATCTACTGTTTTATGTGGGAAGTCTTCCCAGTGTTGGAATCTGCCACCAGATCTAAAGGTCTCCAGTCTACATCCTGTTCCTCTCGTTCCAGCCTCACCATACAAAAAAAAAAAAAAAAAAAAAAGGCCATTCCTCCCTCCTGCGTCCCCTCTTCTCTTGGACCTGGAAGTCCCGCCTACTTCTTTTCACACAATGATTGGCTTCTTGTTGGTTTTTTATCCAATCAATTAATTAGGGGAAAATTCTGCTACAACAGCATGTTAGAAGTCAATTCTTCCTTATATATACTAAAACTTAAATTTCATCAATATAACATCTAATAAATTAAATACTAAAGTCATAAAAGTTAAAACATATAAAGCTTTGTTTTTCTATTTACATTACATAGTGTCACTGCTCCATAGTCAGTACCTTCACATTTCAATCCTTCCCTAGGTGAGCATGCTGTCAACAATCACTCGTCCAGTGAGAACACATCTTGCATACATGAAGTGCATGCCCCATTCTTTACTGATTTCTATTCACATGAGCTCACAACTACTCCACACGTTTACTTAATACTTACTGTACACCAAATACTTCTGTACTTATAGAAAAGTGACTTATGATAAGAATTACCTTGTTTACAGCTCTCCAATTAATATGATACATATCATTAATTCCATTCCATAGACAAAAAGTTCCCAAGACTTAATGTTGCTAATTCTTTTCCTAAAAGTCAAGCAACTAGTAAATGGCAAAGCTCAGTCTGATTCAATATGGGATAAATCAATGCTTAAGGACAGCACAGCTCTAGGGACTCAGGATGGTGACAGCTTGAAGCAGGGCTACCATCAAGGGGAAACACATGTCAACATGCCACTTCTCTGCTTTACCAGGGCTACCTTCATTTGAATGAATTGCCAATACACCTATATGCTTGCACATTGAGGATCTATAACATTGAATAGGAAAAAAAATTGATGCCTAGAAGGGAGAAGATAACAAATGAGTAGCGATCCAGCATAGCTACCTTACATAAAGAAAAAATATAATGCCTGTGCACTTCAAACAAGCAATAGTCACTCCTCTAAACTCCCTATTTTCCAAGAAAGAGTGTTACTGAGCCAAAGACGGTGGTTGGGAAATCACTGTAATTGTCTGCACGTGGAAGAATGAGGCAAGATAGAAGTCAGCTGAGGTATTTAGGGAGATTCTACTTAAATTTTTAATTTAAATCTTATTTTTATTTGAAAATAAAAATAAAGGCTAAGTGAGCTAAAATGGCTTTTGTGTTGGTTACACTACGGAAGACTCTCCTAGCACTTTGCAATGAAGATCCAAGATCTTTAATGAAGAAATGCTAGAAGGGCTTGAAGGATGACCCTTAATTTTCCCTATTTCTCAACAAGCAATTTGATAGGTTGGTGACACGGAAATCAGTATCCCCAAGACTTAATACAACGTTAATGAGAGAAGAAGGTTTTTGTCTTGCTTAAATTCTAATCTGCTCCAAGTTGGGTATTGGAGGAACCAGGGATCTAGTTCCTTTCTGTTTATAATGATTCTATTCTACAGTTCTTCATCTCTATCCAAATCCAGGCAGAGTTCACATCTGTTCTGAGCTGCATGAGATCTTCCATTCATACACAGATCAGTGTGCCTTCAGCTGCCTAATCACAACCTAGTGGGCCAAGAGATTAGGAAATATGAGAAAGTGAGTGAATAGATGGTGCCAGGCATTGTCCCTGTCATGTTCCCTGCAGTGGAGAAAGCCGTTTGTCCTTCTGCCTCTTTAATCCACACATCCTTACTATGCTCCTTAATTGGAGGAGATTTCTATCTCCCCAAACATAGCAGAAGTGAAAGAACACTCTTTAAGAAAGTATTTATTTTTTCATAATGACAAGCTTGAGAAAATATTTGAAATCCTATTTGAAATCAGCTTGACAGAGAATAGATAGTACACTTGCCCAACTTCCCTTGAAACCCCTAAAAAGCTGTCAATGCCCTCATTATGTTCATATCTTGGCATTTAAAATCAGAGAACTCAAGAGGGATATTAGAAATATACCATGATATTTTTATATTCCAGTCAATAAGCTACTATTAGAGTAACTATATTTTATGAAAAAAAAACCCTCTAGATTAATTGACAATGTATTTTGGTAGGGAATAATATTTATTCATTTTAGTGAGTACTTAAAATTATCTCTTTGGATCCCTCAAGATCCACTGTAAATTTTGGCCTTATAATGAATGTGCTGTCTTCAGCAGACACTCCCCCCTGTCCAGCTACATAATCATTAAGTATTTATATGGGGCTTATGGGGTTCACTTCTAATCTTTACCTCAAATTGTACACCAGACACAATTAAAGAATAGAGAATAGCTTACTTGGAACTAAGGGAATTTGAGGATATACAGTTGTGATTTTGAAACTAAAACTGGGAAGACTTCAGGCAAGCATGTGTTTACTCTCCAAAGGCCTGTTCTGTCACAGGTTAGTTGCCTACTTTCTGACACCATGTTTATGCTCATCTTCTATCTAAACCATATGGGGAAAAGGAATGGTGAAGTATTTTTAGGTGCATACAAGAGGAAGAAAGAATAGGCATTTTTGCTCCAAGTAGATTCCTATTAAATACATCAAAGGGAATGGAGCTCTATCTTTGAAGTGAATCTTCACCATAAATAACAGAAGTAGAAGAACCACTCGCTTTTCACAATCATCTCATTATATATAATAGTTTCTACTTGATTTTAAATTAAGATAATGTAGCAAATTATTCCCCATACTTATTCCAATTTGGCTTCCAGACTGCTAATTTAATTTTTTTTTTTTTTTGCATAGTAAAGGAAAAAAAAAACAGACAAGGAGTGAGGCTCTTTTGAACTGGCAAAGTTCATACCATCCACATCCCCCTGACTTTCTTCTTGATGGTAGCTGGCATTTTTCTCAATTTGCTTTTTCAGCGCCCTGAACACATGAGGTAACAAGGTAAAAACTCTGGCATAACATTCAAAAGCTAAGAATTTGTAAAGTTTGTCTAAGAAAATGAACTTTGCTTTTAAAATAACCTATTCTCCTTCACTTTGTTTGAATGAAAAAAATGTCATCTTCTAAAATACAGAACTCAAGCTTTTGCTGTCATTTGGTCAGCCCCCATAACCCTGCTCTGAAGAATTTCACTGAGTTCTCTTCTCCCTCTGCAAACATGGGGCACCAAGATATAAAGACAAAGTATAATGGAAACTCACTTCCAATATGGGAACCATAGAAAGAAACATTAGATTTTACAGAGTGGCTCATAGTCCCTTAGGTGCTGTTGAGGTAGATGGAGAATGAAATCAGCCTGGAGGAAAACAGACATGAGACATGGAACAGGGAGAATGTGGATGGAGATAGTGAGTCAAAGGGCTAGCGAGGCTGCCGGAAAGAAGAGCCTGCAGCGATAACCTTTGTGGTCTTAGATCTAGCCTGTGCACCGTTCCTCTTCGAACTTTTCAGTATGAACTCCATATTTCTCATTGGTTAAGTTCGAATCATGTTGCTTCTAAACAAAAGTAAAGTAGTTAGGATGTTCTGTGTTAGTTTCCAATTGCTGCGTGAATACCTTACGAAAGAGCCTGAAAACAGCAGCGATGGAAAAATGTTCCATTTGCTTATGGCTTTAGAGGTTTCTAGTCGAGGATTACAGAGGATTTTAGGCTTTTCCTGGAGGTTGCCAGGGACGACGGCAGGGAACACACAGCACAGTAAAACTGCTCACCTTCTGACTAAAAAGAGAAACCAAGTAAGGAAATGCCCTTAGAAGGCATGATCAATGATGCAGAGACCTCTTACTGGACTTTCAGTTCTCAAAGTTACCACTATTCCCAAGTGCATCAAGCCATACTACTAAGCCATAAGCACACAAGCCTCTGGGACATTCAAGCTGTCACCTATATCATCCTTTCCTAAGAAAAGAATCCCTTATTTTTTCTTTTCTTCCTTTTCTTTTTCTCCTCTTCCTCCCCTTCCTCCTCTCCTCCTCCTTCTCCTCTTCCCCCTCCACCTCTTCCTCCTTCTTCTCCTCATCCTCCTGCTTGTCCTCGTTTTCCTCTACCTCTTCATCCTCTTCCTTGTCCTCTTCACGTCTTCCTCCTCCTCCTTCTCCCTCTCCTTCCTTTTCCTTTTCTTCTTTCTTCCTTTCTTTCTTCCTTCTTCTTCTTCCTTCCTTCCTTCCTTCCTTCCTTTCCTTCTTTCTTTCTTTCTTTCTTTCTTTCTTCGACTCCTAGATCTAATTGACATCTTAGTTTGGTTCCCTTGCAACTCAGTGTGGATGGTTTGGAAGAGGGGAGAGGAAGTAGCTGAGGAAGTGCTGGAGCTCAGGACCTCAGTGCATGCTAGGAAGTGCTCTATCACTGAGTCCAGCCCTTCTTCCTGCACAATTATGTTGCTTCTAGTTCTTACAGATTCCCAATACTTCTTATTTAGCTCACAAAAATATTATTTGGGGCATTAGATCAAATTTACATCTTGTAAACATTAACAGTAATAGGTAGATCCTTTGTAATATTTAGCTGTTAGATAAAACAACATAAAACAACAGCAAGAAACAAACATATCGAGGTCCTAGAGAGATTGCTTAGTGATTTGCCTCTATTTGCACCACTCTTATGTGCCCATACACATGTGCAGATATTTATACATAATCACAAAAGTGTTTTAAAAATCTTAAAAATTAAAAATCCCTAAAAAGTATTTATATGTAGACTGTAAATAAAAGAGACAAAACATGTAAAATAAATTCCTTTTGCCATTTAAAAATGATCAGATGCCTTAAGTGTCCTTACTTCACATAAGAGTTTGTATATAATATTACGTATTTTTTTCTACTGCTTTCAATTTTCATTTAACATTCATAGCAGAAACGAACCATGTTTTTCTTCATTAGTTACATAATAAAAATTTAATAGTAGTATAATAAACATATTGAAACCAACTATTTAGCTATAGCTCCATTTTATTTAGCGATTTAGGAATGATCTAATTTGTGTAATCTGGTTGGTCATATTGGTTGTAGATGATCTTGGATTGTTACAAAACAACAAACAAAACCAAAAACAGCTGCAGTAATTTTCTAAGCATCCTACTTACACAAGTGTGTATCTTTTGAAGATGGTGCTACTCTTAACACATGTATCTGTATGAATAACTGTAACCTTAATTTATCCTCCGTTGGACTTATATCAGTGTATGAGCGTGTTATCTGATAATAATATCACAAAAAACACTAATCAAATATCAAATACTTTCCATGTTAAATGAGAATGGCACTGTATGGAGACTTTGAGCTGCAATTCTCATTCTGAATGTGAAATTGAACATCTTTTCATATGTCCAAATCATTGTTTTTTAAATGAAAACTATTGACTCTATCATTGGCTTCCCCCTTTCATGTACTAATAAATTTGGAATTTTAATATTTAGCCTTGATACAATAGAGGTAAGAATTTTATGTCTGTGTGTCTTTTGTATTTGAGGGAGGCATAAGGTGGTATTTTATATAATATTGTCCTAGTTAGAACTGGTTTCATTGCTGTGAAACCACACCATGACCACAGAAACTCTTATAAAGGAAAACATTTCATTGGGGCTGACTTACAGTTTCAGAGATTTAATCCATTATCATCATGGCTGGTAACATGATGGTATGTGGACAGACATGGTGCTGGAGAAGGAGCTTAACATTCTACATCTTGATCTGTAGGTAGCAGAAGTCTGTGTGCCACATTGGGTATAGCTTGAATATAGAAGACTTCAAAGCCTGTCTCCTCGACGACATACTTCCTCTAACTAGGCCTCATTTACTCCAACAAGGCCACACCTCCTGGTATTGCCACTCCCTATGGCCAAGCATTCAAACACATGAGTCTGTGGGGGCTATTTCTATTCAAACCACCACAAACGTTAAACATACAAATAAAATTTATAAATTTTCCCTGTTGTGGTTTAGAGGTAAATTTAGAGGACCTTTTCTGTGAAGGGTTAGAAAAGCATTTCCTTAATTTTTTTTGTCTAGTGTTTTTGTTCTTTACTGTTTACCACATTCAAACTCTGGGTAGTAAGATTATACCTGAGAAGCAGGGATAAGAACAGATCTATCTTAACCTTATGTATTGAATTGTTAGGTATATTTCCCAATAAATTTCAATTTACATTGGTGTTATTTTTATACTTTCATTGGTCCTATTTTTTAGTGAGTTTTGGTAAGTATTTTACTTAATAGTAAAATTTATTATGCCCCAACCCCAGGCATGGCCTTTAGTCAAAGCATCAAGGACGATAGATGGTCCTCACAAAGTCTCACATAGGCAAGAAGATGATGAAGGCAGTCTTCAAACAGAGAAGCCCTGTGGTCTCACACAGAAAACTCCAGAAAGACTGTATGGAAAACCTGCTGCTGAAAGACAGGTTCCTCGAATAGAATGCTCAAGCCACTAAGCATTTTTTCTCATTCCAGCTCTGATCAGCCACACAATTTTGGTTGCTTCAACAGCAATTCCCTTGGCCACTATGTCAATGTCTTGGGACGTTTGTCTGAAGCCATTGACTGATCACTTGGGAGAGAGTTGCTGGAGAAACACTCTTTAGATGAGTATGTACCTATTCAGGTGAGAGGCAAACAGAATGGGGGACTTCTCCCCAGTTCACACATGGTACTGATGGGGTCCAGTATTGAGAATTATTTTTGCCAGAAAGTCATTACTTAGTACAAATTTCAAAGGTGGTGCTTGTTTTTCAAAACAATGAAGGCTCCAGGAACAGAGCTCAAGTTAATTCTATTAAAATTTACTTTGGTAAGAGGGTCAGAATCCAAAAGATCTAATGCTGTGTGTGCATGTAGTGATGTGTTGTGTGTGTGTGTGTGTGTGTGTGTGTGTATGTGCATAATGTGTTCTGTGTGTGTGTGCATAATGTGTTCTGTGTGATATGTTTGTATAGGTGTGTGCTGTGTACATGTGTGTGTGTATGTGTGGTATGTGTATGCATTATGTGTGCTGTGTGTGTGTTATGTATGTGCATGTGATGTGTTTGTGTGTGTGTGCATGGCATGTGGGGTGTATGTTTGTGTATGTGTTCACCTCAAAGTGTGTGCTATGATCCAGGCTGTTCTTACCACAGCTGTCTTGATTTATAAACACCATCACTGCTGTCCTGGAGTGACCCTGTTCGATTTTCTCCATATTGTTTACTTATAGAGGAATAAAACCATTTAGTCATTGGCGTGGTATGTGGCACTGTGTGACATGGAACCCCAGCATAGTCAGTGGCACAGATTTTGAGATAAATACTACATGGATTTAATCCATAAATATGGATTAAAGTTCATATATAAACTTCTTTTTCTCACCTAAATTATGGTCTTGCTTCCATCTTTGACCAAACGACTTGGGTAAGTGCACAATAATTTGCACCTGTGCAAATGCAACTCCTCTTGTGTTTTTCTTAGTCTCAGCGAATATCCGTTCCATAGCGGCCAATTTTTCTCATCATGTTTTCCTACAGCAGTGCAAGAAAGCATTCCTTTTTCAGGCCACACATTATCCCCTCCTTAATTTCTTTAAAATATCTTACTATAGAGAACTATGTTTTGTTGTTACTATCACAAATTTTGCAAGAATCCTGGTGCATATGCAAGGGCTCACACTTCCCTCCATTATCCAAGGGACTGAGTGCTGTACTCATGATCTCCTAAGAACTTATATGAACTCCAGACCATTGTGCCTTTAGTAAGTAGAAGGTTTATCTGGGCTTATTTGGTTTTGCTAATGTAAAGATTCAAGACCCTAGCCCCACAGATTCAAGATTCAAGTCATATGAGATGAGGCCTGACACAGCTGTAATTTTTAATAAGTACACTTCATGGTTGATGTGTTCTTGATCTATAATTCAAGGAAAACTTTATAAACATAGAATACTATAATTTTTGTTAATTTCCAGCTGCTTTTACCCCTGGGATAAGTACAGAATGGAGTACATTAACTTACTATTCTTTGATTTATCATTTGAACAATGTTTTGAGTAAACCACCATTTATTTGTTAAAAAATCTTTTTAAATTCTGTATATTCCATCATAGTTTCCCCTCTCCAGCTCCTCCCAGATCCACCCTACCTCCTATCCATCCAACTCCAGACCTTCTTTCTCTCTCTTTAGAAAACAAATAGGCAAAAAAAAAAAAAAAAAAAAAAAAAAAAAAAAAAATCTCTCAGCTGTGCTGTGGGGGGCGTGTGGTGGGTGAGGTGCGGGGATCATCATGCATGTGGTGAGTTTAATCGTGAACTGTTGCTGTGGTGTATGTAACTATTTAGTAAAGAAATATTATTAGCAATCTGCTGCGACAACCATCTACATACATCATTCGGCTTTTATCTATTTCCAATTCGATCACTGAGTCTGATCGCGTATGATGTTAGTAGAATGAAGGTAATGCCAATATGAGACACCAATGTTATAATCTTGTAAGCAGGATGCAGGAACGGCGAGAGATTGTATATGGTATATAGCGCAGCACATTTTACCTGACTTCTTTGGACATGTGGTCCTTTGCCTCTTTTTAGAGTGAGAGTGTTGTTTATCTTGTCGAGCCCTATGTGGGAGTGAGAGGAGAGAGGAGGAGAGGGAGAGGGTCTATCTTAGATAACTGGCGTACACGTTGGATGAGATAGGAGTTATACGGTGATGCTGGGACAGGAGCGGTATCTGGCATTTCTGACATCATGAGCAATAGAGTCGATTTATATCTTCAGAGTTGTAGGGGTGTCTCAGGACAATAGGAGATAATGGCGATGGTTATACCTACCTACACATGTTCCCATTCTAAGCACTAGGACATCACTTTGCAACTACTAGAGAGCAGATAGTCATGAGTTAGAGGGCAGTAGTCGTCGCTGTCTGTCCACTATCGTCGTACCCTGACCTAGGGATAAACATACACTGTGAACTTAACTAAAAATTATACTGTGATTCATAGTTTAATATATCATCACATCTTGTTAGTATAGTTGTATTATATTTATATTGTTGAGAATTCGGTATAAAAGTTGTTCACTTTTCGCTGAAATTACCTCACGCTTATCACATGATATCACCTCAACATCAGCGTAAGAATCGTCGACATATTACAAAAGTATAATAATGCGTCTACTAGATCTGCTTTGGATACTTTATGACGTTTAGGGTATCTTCTTCGCGCGTACTGAGGGCTCTTGGACATCTTTGTCATGTCTGTTCATTATCTCAACTATAATGTCGCAAAGGTATCTTATTCCCCCTTCGTAGCTATTATTTACCACAAGGTGGCTAACAATGGTCTTCAGTAGCTCCCTTCCACACACAAAGCTGTACTTACGGCAGATCACAGAAGGGATTCAGCAGCGCCACTGCTAGGTCCCCATTGGATATACTGGGAGTCTCTAGAGAAGTGTCAGAGCTCTCGGCTGCAATGCATCTTTTCTTGTCTTACACACGCATAGTCTCTGTAATCATAGAGAGTTTAGAGCGATGAGTAACACCAGATCAGAGAGTCTCTATCTAGAGTACAGATACTTCATTAACAGCGAGAACACTCTTAGGAAGTATCAGGGGTCAACTGAGTGAATATGCTTGTTGCACTACTGATAAGAGAAAGGTCATGCAATTCAATGGATATGCACTGCCTGCTAGCCGACTACTCAATCATGCGATGAATCAGAGAACGACAGGCTGCAACTATGCAATCGGAAGACAGATGACAACGCACCCCCTCGCGAGACTAACGAAAGAACACACTTTTTTGAGCGTGTAGGTTGCAGACTTACTCTTACAGTGCTGTAGATTACACCTAATCTGGACCACTGTACCCACTACTAGTCTCCAATCGATTAGGCGTACAACAGGATGGCTAAGTAACGAAGTTACCCATTCAGAGAGTTACATGGATAAAAGCAAGTTTATATTATGTCAATCTCCATTAAAAGTATCACATCGGTTTTATTTTATGATAGATATTCCATGTAGTATTATCATCAAAATTAGAGATGATCTGCTCTACTCATGACATGATGTCTGCAGAGTATACACCATATGTTCACCTCAAGTGACACATCACGATCATCGCACAATGACCAGTGACTAATAGGTCTTATTATTCCATCCCTAAATAAGAGTAAGACACATATGGAGAACATAACATCTCACATACTGAGAGGGATCTACTAACAGATGTGACACTCTAGCTTTTAGGCACGGCTAAGGTTACTATCTCTATCATTTGATTGTAAATATATTGATGAGGAGGAGTATAGTTGCAGCCTGATTTTCTACACATAAATATATAAAACATATTGGGATGATAACAGTGGGGGTAAAATACATTACAAATAATTTATTGCGTCATCATCATACACAAATACAGCCTCTCATTATTCTACACATCCCCCCCTCAATTCATCGGACATAAGCACAGTATATATCACACATAGTGTCACTATACATTAATTTATATAAAGACACACATTTCTCATGTCATCACATTCAGATCATTTGCGTATGTCATTTCAACCATCACTAGTTTATTATAGTCTCTATAGAGATAACATACACAGTTGCACTTAAGAGCGCTAAAATGAAAATATTCAAAGCTACTTATTTTACTGTAACAAAAAAGAGAAAGATCATATATCGCACAAAGCATCACAAAACGAGAGAGCATAATTATATGACATGCAATAAACACGGAAAAGTTAAGGTACCCACAGAGTGTTTATTTAAAAAGTAAAAATATTTGAGCACACTATAAACATTCATACAAGCGTGGGGGGGGGGGGAGGGGTGGGGGGGGGGGGGGGGGGGGGGGGGGGGGGGGGGGGGGGTGGTGGGGGGGGGGGGGGTATTGTGTGAGAGGAGTGATGCGCTGATATTGAATTCAGCAAGATCAGCACCGTCACAGCAGTCGTACCTGGATATGTTTTATTATAATATATATCGTCACAGTCTCATATACAACAGATTGAAACATCAGCGAGATTCAGAAATCATCTCTACATGTTAGTAGGATGGATATTTCCATCCTTCCTTTTCATGTTTACTGAAACTATTTTGTCACCTCTCTATTTCTCAAAACAGCTCTACTTAGCATGACTTTTGGCTTCATTCTGCTTTATCTCCTGCTATAGCCCATACTGGAGGAGCTCAGCCCACTTATCTCTACAATGGGGGCGGGAGGGGGGGGAGGGGGGGGGGGGTGGGGGGAATATCGAAACAGCCACTCTGCAGCTGCTGCAATGGAGCTCTTCATTGTTTTGACACACAACTTTCATACATAGTGTAAGATTTGATACTAAGTATTAGTACTTTACGAGCGGCAAATTATTTTTTATCATTTTTCTAGAGGTCCCATCGACAGCATTCTACGTAGTCATTGCGGAACGGTGGGACAAGTCTCTTCTCACATACAGGCAGTTTCGATCAGCAGCACTCTGGATGCTGACATCTCAGACTGAGATTCACTATCTCAAATGAACAGTCTGCTACGGACCAAGAACATTGCTCTTCTCTTCTCTCGGCATTTCAATAGATGATCAGTCAATGGCTCACGAAGACATAATTGTCCGTTCACCAAATCTTTAGACTGAGTGGGGGAACAAGCTGAAGTTAGACTGTTACAAGAACTACAATCACAAAATCTGACTAGGGAAGTCTTAGATTCACAAGAGCATGCTAAAGGAACAAAACAGGCATGGATCTAGGGCAGCGTGCTGTCAGACTGCTAGAGTTCAAGATAACTATTTAGAGCAGAGTAAGGAGCTGGAATACGCACACTTATGTATCATATCGGAGGCGTCGGGGTGAGAACTCTCAGCGCTGTCTATGCTAGTCGGCGGAAACTGCTACTTAAATGCACGACATTACATGGAGGACATTGTCTGAGACGATAGGATTGCTTTGTGAGGACCTTTCCTACTTGAGAACGGAAATAGAGATCGTGACATGAGAGAGGTCTAAAGGTGCATAGCAATGAGAGAACGAGTGATAGATCTCCTACATTCATAAATACTAAACCTCTATACAAGATAAAACACTACTGACAACAAATATCTGCTTATTTTCAATGGTGAGCATCTTGTGTTTGTATTCGATAGATTCGAACTATCTTGACATGGGGGTACTGCTTCTGGAATTTCAGTGGAAAGACCGCAAAGTCTAAATGAAGGGGCTAAGTGACATAGGTTTTTAGGTTAAATGAGCGTTGACACAGAGTCATGCTAATATCCATAATACAGATGGAGAGAGTGGTGGAGGTAGTAAATTGTGGTGGGGAGAGAGTGTGATGTGTGAGTTAAATATATAGATTCCATAATCAACGAGTTGTTGTGGATACTCTGCTCTTGCAGAGGAGCTCGATAGAGAAACTTCTTAGTCTGATGAATTGTGAACAGATAGGAAACATTCACATATATTCTCTAAGGCAATCGACAGGACACACTATATAATGCTAGAGATCTTATAATATGTATAGATTATGGGGGATAGTAAGGCAGAGCGATGTGCGGCTGAGGTGTGGAGAGGACCTAGTTTCGAGCTAGCGCAGGGCTGCGGGGACTGTTCTTGCTAGCGACAAAGAGTGTTATCTGGTGGTGGTTTCCATGTGGGCACTAGGATATGTGAGCAATACCGACCGAGTTGAGATGTGCTCGCGAGGAGACGACGCTTTGTGCAGGACAATTGTGAGTGGCTGAGGAGGGCGGCAGAGAGAATAGGCAGTGGACGTCAAGAGAATGAGTTCATGATTGACATATTACTAATTGTAGAGATCACACAGAGCGGTTCCTGCAGCCATGCTCCGTCTATCACGTAATCAGACTGTACTGCTATCTGTTTATTGCAAGCAGACACTATACACACTCGATGCATAGCACTGTATGTACTCAGACCGATCATGTTTACAGCACCATGACTGACGTCATAGGATCCTATTGAGAGGATTATATGTTAGATAGCTAAGCCAGCACTAATGCAAATGATGTATCTCCGTGCTGGCTCATCACTTAGCTGGCGGTACACGGAAAACGACATTAGGAGGGATCCACACGGAAGGAAGATGATGATATAATATGAAATGAGTAAAGTTTATGGTGCGGTGAGGTCGGCTAATACTAATTATATGTTGAGAACACATCAGACATTTGCTATTTCTGTTATCATCTGTCTTATTTGTACAACGCAGACGCACTCGAGTACTTCACGTTCGTTTGTCGAGATTAACGAAATATTTAGGCATTATATGATTTTTGTTAATGTTGGTTGGATAGGGATTTTGGATGGTGCGGGGGTACATGTGCGAGCGTCTTTGAGTAACGCCGACGGGTATGTATGCTTGTTCTTCTGGTCGTATTTATTGGGATATATATTGACACAGTGTATTCTTGATGTACTCAACATCTGAACAATGTTAAGAGCTTCTCGTCTGGGCATTTATATTTTGCGTTCTTTAACGAGGGTCTTAAGTGCTGTCTTCGGGGTGGATGGCTGGGGGTGTGGTTATATAGACAGTAGACTCTTTGTTAGGTAATCATCTTGTTTCTTCGATTTTTTTGAGCATGCTATATAGTTCATATATTTATTAATATTTTCTCTTATCTTCTCTATTTATACTATATTTTATTATTCTATTGGTCTATTCGGGTGGTGTTTGTTGGGGGTAATGGGTGGATTAGCACAAGTTTCTTCATGAGGACGGCTATTTGTGGTCTATTGGACTTAATAAGGACTCTTAAGCATTGGATAATAAGTGCGTGAGGACGGTCTGTCGTCTCGCATGACTAATTATGGGTTGAAGCTGAGAATTTAGGGGGTCGCGCGAGTAAGGGCGCGATGGCGGCATGGTTTGTTTGTCATACTAAGCATCAAGAGGAGAAACTCTGCAAATTCGGCTACATGTGGTACTGAGAAATAGCTTGGTATATTCATGTTGATGAAGTGAAATCTATTCCAGAAAGTTTGACATAAGTTGTGCGCTGGGGGGGGGTCGGAGTGTGGGGGGCATGGAGGGACGGCTGTGGATGCAGAGATGAGTGGCGGGGGGGAGAGTTCTGAGATAGGGCAGAGACTTTGGGCGGAGTAGGAAGATGGGGGGAGGTTAGGGCGGATGTGGATGGGGTTCTCGGTGGGGTTTTATGTTATTCGGTTGAGGGATGGCATCGGAGGGTTACGAGTAATTGAGGTATATTCTTTTGGGCGTGTGGGGCCGTGCTTGCCTGTGGGGGGAGTGTGGGGGCATGTCGGGAGGAAGTGGCGGAGAGGGGTGCGGGGTAGGGATAGTGTCGATCAGAGACCTGACATTGTCTCTTGGGGGGGGGCATCAGTATGGTAAATATCTTGTTAGGGGCGAGTCGCAGTGTGTACCATTAGTAGCTACTGTGGTCTTCTCCCCGCAGTAAACTGCTTATTAGATTGGTACAGGGAATGCTTTTGCTCCCAAGTGTTCCACTGACCACCACAACAGTGGCTTGTTCTTATGACATGGAGTCAGGTTAACTATGTTCTATTTTTAAAAAACATGGAACACTTAAAATAGTGACCTTCTGTGTTAGTCAGGCTTTGGGCATTCGATTGTGGGGCCTACACCATTTAAGTATCCTTCTTTGCCGTCGACACTGCGAGAGGTGGAGGAGCATGGGGGCTGCAGGTTAGGGGACTGTCGGGGGGTGGTGTCTGATGAGGGCGTGGACATAGGTCTTATGTCTCTCTACATTGGACGTGTTCTAGTAGAAGGGGCGGCGTGCATCTACTTGCGGCTCAAGGTAGAGAGGGATCTATAACTATAGACACAATCTCTACAGCTTGTGAGTACTGAGCTGAGCGTCCATACGATGTTATGCGAGGGGTGCTTTATCTGAGGAAGTGTTAGTATTGTAGGGAAGCTATACTCGATGGGTTCATACTGGCCTGATCAGCTACTCATGGCTACAGACACAGCGACATACATGAACCTCATCTCCTATAAGAGTAGCTACATAGCTGGCTACATCTAGAACTAGAGTCAGATCCTGACATCCCCATCACTAATTGTATTCTATCATCATGCTGAGAACATGAGACAACGTTTCAGCGGCAATGCTGTAAGGAAGGATCTAGAGGATACTGAAGAGAAAGGCGTTGCAGACATCGTAACACACACAGACAGTGTCTCCGCATCGAGCGAGTGACAGACAGCATCATTGCTAGCACTAGGCATCATGGAGTGTGGGCATTGTCCATCGACCATACTCCCAGCCTACTTCCCCCACCTGTAACTCATCTCAACTACTTATCAAGAGTCTCTTATTAAAGTCTAACACAATCTGGATGTTATATAACAATTCACACAAATATACATCGCGACATTGCATAGCGGAACCAAAGATAAGTGCTCGGCATTCAACAGATATCTAGTGGAAGTCGTTAGTCTATCACGCATGTTTTTTTTTCATTCAGTAAGGTCATATCTGACAGCGACTTACTGTTATTTGTTGATTATGGTCATACATGCCTACAATACAAACAGGTGAAGTCTTACAGGAGAGTAAGGCAACGGAACGATGCGGAGGCATAAGGACGGGCATTGATCGGCAAGACGGATCACAGAGGAGCAAGTAATGAGATGCAATCAGTCATGAACGGCGAGACAAGTGGTCTAGCGGCACTGCGAGTCCCAATGTTCATCATGCACCCTAAGCAGCCCTGAACTGGCAGTCCTACGGGAGGTCGCAGGCTAGTCAAGACGATCAGAGACAGCTGATGAGGTATGTGAATATCAAGGCGTTCCCCCCCGCTGCAAATAGATTGGATAGGGAAAATTTCGCTACTGTTGCAACTGGATAAAAGAAGGTTATTTAAAAAATAGGACCTAGAGCAATACAAGGCACTTTCCTTCATACTCAGAATTAAGTAACATGGGAGGAATGAGAAGATCAAGAAAAAGTTAACTTAAGTCTATCAGACATTCAGAACCGTGAGTAGATCAAACTGTGGATTAAACCAGAAAGTTTGAAATTCTCTGTGAACTCTGCAATTGAGGGAAGCTTCAGGGCAAAGTAGTCTACTATGGCATTGCTTCATGTTTTAAGTTGTTCCCTAAGTGGGGAAAGTATCTTCCAAGGCTTTTACATGCATAGATTATCAATGTGTGGCCACATCAATGCGTAGATTAAGTGAGCCTTCAATTTCATGCAGTGATTGAAAGACTGTTTTTAAAACTGTATACTTTTTTATGTAGAAAACTTAATATTTTAAAAGAACATTGCTTGTGATTATAGATATGTTGATACTTGGAGAATAGTTATTATAGGTTTAATAGCATAATTGGACTGGAAAGTATTGTATCAGTATAGACGGCACTGGAGGGGAAGGGGCAGGCATCTTGCGACTGTATAGGAGCTTTAAAGGAGACAGCATCATGGCAAAATATTGTCCTCTAGGGAATCTAATGGGGTGCTTCCTTGGTGTTTTCGGCTTAACAGTCTTTGGAGTCACTACGGTCTGGGACTGGGAAGGTTCTGTTAGAGAAGCCATCCCGGAATGTCTTGGGTCCACAGAGATCATGAGTCAACGTATGGGAAGTGGTCTGGATGACGAGGTGATTCCATACAGACTTCTTAGACTTTGTTAATCAGGATAAAATCTAGAGTTCCTTCAAATGGTCAGCTGACATCAAAGGACGGTCAATCAATTTCAGAGAACCTTTTATTTGAAGAGCTTCATCTTTATTCCAAAGTCAGCAGAATTAACAAATTCTCTTTTCAGGTTGCCAAGCAGGACTGGGCAGGTCTCAAACTGGGACTGTAGAGACCCTATGAGAAGAGCTCCCTAACCAGGAGTTAGGGTTTATACATGTCTAGGTGTGTATAGTACATAGGTCTTGGTGGCAAGAGTGGTCCCTCTCTCAAGCAAGTACCTACAGACTGGCTGCCTTCCAACTGAAAAGGTCTCACCTTAGGGCCAGATGTTACCCTTGTGTCAATACGTCTCCTCCTATTACAGAAGGTGTGTGTTTATTTACTGAAAGGACCTCAGAGGAACCTAGGTTGGTTTTAAAGTTTGGAACAAGATTTTGCCCTCGGGGGTCTTCTCCTTCTCTTGCAGCTCCAGCACCCATAGTAAACCCTGGAAATGACCTTGAGTGCTGGATGAGTTATCAGGGTCAGGGCTGTCAGGCCTCCAGGAGCACACATATGGAGGAGGTATAGAGCCTAGGCAATTGTAGTCCAAAATATGATGATTACCTCACCAGGAGAGATTCATGGGATGCCAGAAGTGATTATGTGTGCGATTCTCCTTAACATCAAGAAAGCAAAGTTTCAGAAAACGATATTTAATGCACATCATTTAAAAAGCAGTTTTTACTGGATCACAGCTGCTTTCTCTCTCCCTCTCCCTCCTCCTTCTCCCTCTCCCTCCTCCCTCTTCCCTCTCCTTCCTCCTTCCTCCCTCCTCCCTCTCCCTCCTCCCTCCTCCCTCTCCCTCTCCTTCTCCCTTTCCCTCTCTCTGTCTGTGTGTGTGTGTTTCTTATTTGACATGAAGCAAAAACTTAAGCAAGTGTCCATGCAGTGTGTTGCTAGAGCATTATCTGGAGGCCGTAAGTGAAGTGGTCTACTGCCCTTTGGTTCCTACTGACTGGTGAGCCCTCTTCCACAGCATGTTCCTCACACATGCCCTGGGCAGAAGCTGCCTTTGCAGACACAGGAACCCGCCTTTACATTCCAGCCTGTCAGTCAGCCTCCAGCCACCTGTGTTCTTTCCATCACGTTTTTGTTTCTTGTAGGAAAGTGGGTTTTCTTTCTTTCAGAATGAGTGTGAAGATACGGAGAAAATAAAGCCAGGTGCATGTCCACAAAGTTCCAGAAAGCGACCAGGCAGATGAAATCTCTCAGCCTCTTGTAAGTTTCCCAGGAGGAAAATGCCTCTGCTGACATGAATAGTGGAGGCTAGACAATGATTCCTGAAGGAGATAAACAGCCCCCTAGTCCCTGCTGACCAGTTCCACTCCTCTCTTGGTGTCTGATCTCAGAGTAAAAGGTCACTGGGCTAATGCTGCACCTGCAGTCACGGAGGGCTAGCCAGATCCAGTCTTCAAAAAGAGCTTTTGCGTAATGGATGCTAATTAGCATTGAGCCATATGCGTCTTTTCACTGAGGGGCAGGTGGGAGCCTTTGTCACTGTCAAGGGCATTAATCCAAGAACAAGTTTAGAAGTCTTTGTATTGATGTACATATGTCTGTCTGCACAGTCCCAAGTGCTGTATGGAGGTTATTTGTGAAGAATACATCATCAGAAATGAAACATGAACGTCATCCAAATGTCTTCTACTGTATAATGTGACGGTCACAAGTCAGGTGAATGACAAAATGCTATCCAGTGCTGAGGGCCGAAATTCTGAGAAGTGTGTTTATGTCCAAGCCCTTGAATTGCTGTGGGTCTCAAGTTGCCTGTGAGATGTCACAATACACCATCTGTACTCTGAGAGAGGACAACAACATCTCTGGAGACCCTGAGAACCCCTAGAGATTTGCTTTCAAGGACATTCATTTGCTTTCTGGTTCCTTATAGGGGGAGAGGCTCTGTGAGGAGAGAGACAGAAAAAAGAAGAAATGACAAAGAAATCCCCCCAGCTTGTAAATAAAGTATGTCTGACTATGGCTGAATGTCAGAGCTACTGTGGAGATGCCCACTATTTTGTTTTGGAAAGGAGCTTTAAACTGTTACATTTTTCTTGTTTCAGTCCATCTTTGGCATCTCACCCTGCCCCCAATGGAATTCAGCTTAATGGCTTTTAAAGGTCGCTTTTATATCAGAATAACATTGCAGAAACATAGTGATAGACTATGTTTATATTTGCAATTGTGTTCCTGACCTTATTTTTGATTTATACAAACATCCCTTAACCTAACTATTGATCTGAGAAGCAGACTCTTTCTAATTCATTTATGTATCAGGGGATTATTTAACCAGGATGTCTGTGGAGGTGCATTCTGGGGTTTAACTTCCTTGGTACAGCTTTTTCCTTGTTGGTTGTCTAGCTTGCTGATTCCAAGGAAGGCTCTCCTCCTCTCTGATCCTTCATATGCATATTAGCTTTTCTTGCCTGATAGTTGTTGTTGTTTTCTTTGTATAGCTTTTAAGAAATTACATTAGAGACCGTGGTGTAATTTTTTTTCAATTTTTTATGCTTGATCTCATTGACGTTTTTCTCCCACAACCTGACTTTTCACTGTCATCCAATGCAGAAAACTCTTCCCGTTATTTCTTCAATTACAACATTACTGTCTCCCCAGTCAGGGATCCCAAGCGCTCATTTATAACATGGGTCACAGGTTGTGGGTGCCTGTTTTCTTTTCTCTTTTCTCCATATGCTATTTTGACAACTTGGCATCACAAGGGCTTCAAACTCACTAATATTTATTTAATCTCCTCTTGCAAACATTTCAGATTTTGTGCCTAGGAATTCTATTTGTATCTTTTTTTCACATCTTCTATGAGTCTGTAAACATGATTTGCACACTAATCTACTTTTCTGAACATTAAGAGATTATGTAGTATAATATACCATATAGTTATAATTTTTATGTATCCTTACCACTAATTTTAACACGTATATGATTTATAAGCATGTTTCTGTAAATAATTTCATATTTGTTTGCATGTATAGTGATTTTTATTAGATTCCAATATTAATTTTACTTTTCTAAAGTGTATATTAGGTCTCTAATAACCCTGAGCCTGGCTGACAGAAGATGCAGCTACATCACTTGGAAATATGTTGATTTGGCTTCGAGGTTCATTTTCCTGTTCTTCTACGTGATAGCTAATTCAGTTCCGAGGATGCTACTTACCACCCTCCGTGCCCTGAAAACCCTTTTCTCAGAGTGGGATGGTGAATTGTCCTTCTTCTCCTGATGCTTTCCAGTTGCCTTGGCAACTCTCCCCAGCCTGCGGGAGTAATTTGTTTACAAACATATTCGGAGCCATTTTTAGCTGAAGCTTTGAGAGAGACCATATGCTTCCAGTGCTTTCTTTTCTTCCTAGAATTCCGCTCTGAGGGTCTAACTACCTTGGCCTCTGTAACACCTCCCGCTTGTTTGCTCAAATTCCTATTCCCAATTACTTAGGTTATTATAAAGGAGATTCTCATGTAGATCGAATTATAATTACTGGGAACGAGGACCAAAATTCTGCAATTTCATAAGCTCCTCATAAATGCTATTGTCTCTGAAAACTGCAGTCCTGAGAAAGCCTTTCTGGAGGTCCTGCAGCCTCCACTGTACACTCAGGGCCATCATTCTCTCTAACTTTACCTGGGACGCAGTGATGCTCGTGCAGTCCTCCTGTATATTCTCATGGTTCCGATGTACCTATGGCTGCATTCCAGCAGCCTACAATCAACTGTCACTCACATGCTAGGCCAGGAAGATAAACACTTAGCTTTGGACTCAAGAGACTCAAATATTGTTCCTGTTTCATTATCTACTTAATGAATAGTAATTAAATTCACCTTGACAGGCCATTATAAGGTTCCAATTTACCCAGCAATAAATGCCTGCATATAGACTCAAGATCTTCTTTCTTTTCTTCCATTGTTTTCCCCTTTCTCGTCTATCCAAATAGCATTTGGGGTGAGGTGTATCGCAGCTTATTCTAACTTGTGCTAGTTGCAGTGTACCCCACTTATTGAGATTACTTTTATTTTAAATTTTGTTATCATGTTTGTCTAAGATTTTTGTTTCTTTTTGAGATTTCTAATACGCACGTGCACAGACACACACACACACAATCTTCTATAATACCAACTTTTTATGGTGCAGTGTTTTCTAAGATCCTTATTTTAATTATTCACACTTGCATATGATACTCAATGTTTAATTGCTTCCTCTAGAAATTTTATAAGGGGAATAGCTGTGCTATGAAGCTTTCTTCAGAGTGATAGCTTCTTGCTAATTCTGTAGTCATCAGTTAGGAGGGGTGTGGCTGCCCTACTTCTATTCACTCTGGAGATATTTTTTATGCACTCTATGTTATACACAGATATAATATATAGTGTATATATATGTATATATATAATGACACACACATATATAATGATACAATGACATATGTCCATATATTATATATGTCTATATAATGTATATGCACCCATGCTTCAGAAAGTCCTGTGTTGGTGACCATTCAGGAGGCCGAAGTCTACCGCTCTCCTTGTTTCTTTTCTCTGGATTCATGTGAAGGGTAAAGTTTCTTTGGCTCTCACAGCTTTGCTCTACCCTCCCATCATAACGTGAAGAATTTCATCCTAGAAGATCATTTGCTTTGTTACAGCCTCAGATTTACTTGTTGGAGGTGAAGCGATGGTTGCTAGGGAGAATGTTAGCTACAGTCAGCAGCTTACATAGTGACATAAGACAGACAAATTGCTATAGTCAGAACACAAGTCCTCAGCTACCCTGATCATGTCCTAGGTTCCTGGAATTTATTGACTCTAAGCTTTGGTTATAAATGAAACTGCTTTTAACAGGAATTTTCATGTCTTCATGTTTGGGGCCACTGTTTTGTCTGACTTTGTGATTTCATCTACTTCCAGGAATTCCTTTGAATTTACCAGGCACTGCTGGTTTTCCTTACATTACCTGAGGCTCATGGGATTTGCCTTTTTCAGAAGACATCATGGTTATAGGAGAGAGCGATCTACTTGCCCAGTCCTTATCTTGTTATAATTGTTACCCCAGTAACTCTAATTTTAATAGGAAGGAAACAAGTTTTAATGGTTTACAAATATTTTTGAAGAATTGTTTTTCTAAACATGCTCCCAAAATTTAAATTTTAAACTTATTTGAAACTTGTGACTCTCCCATTATGTGGTAGCCTTATAGAATGTGTCTTAGATGATATCTGACTAACTGGTTCATAAATTCAAAGTTTTGTTTAAACTAGGGAACTAGACACACACACACACACACACACACACACACACACACACACACACCACACATTCTTGTGCCAGTCGTTTTTGTTTTTGTTTCTTTTCTTTTTTTTTTTTATCACAAACCTCTTTTACTATTGCCACTGCACCCCTAGAATAAGTATCTGGTTTTCCAGCTCAGATGCTTTTCCTGGTTCATCTTTGTAGGCGTCATACACATTTTCTAGATATGGGGTTCTACGGTGCACAAGAACATAAAGCCGTGAGAGTGGAGGACTTGCTTTACTCTTTTATCTTTTTTTCCAGTCCCTCATTTTCTCAGCCTAACAGAGAATTTTATTTCAAAATAATTTTAATAATTACTTAAATTGGTTTTTTTTGTTGTTGTTTATATAGCACTCCCCTCTTTGTGATCTCATTCTATTATATCATTTTATTATGTGATATCATTTTATTATGATATCTTGAGGTTCTACAACTTCAGTAAGTATATTGGGCATCCAGAGTTTAGGAGACCAAGATGCCCAGTTTCCACAACTATGCAACAAGAGGTCAGTGCAAAGTAGAATGACCCTGTGTCAGATAAACTTGGCAGTCACCTCTACATATCTAGGAAGAAGAGATTTTAGTTAAAAATTGCCTCCATCACATTGGTCTCTCTGGGGCTTTTTCTTGATTGGTAATTGATGCAGGAGGGCCTGCAGCACTGTGGGCATCCCTAGGCGGTAGGGCAGGGCTGTATACGACTGTAGTTGAACAGGATCCTGAGAGCAATCTCATAGGCAGCTTTCCTCCATTCTTCCCACCTCTCTTCCTTCTTGAGTTCCCATTCTGACATTTTTCAATGATGGGCTGCGATTTGGAAAGCATAAGAAGCCAAATTACTCCCTTGCTTCTCCGCTCCACATATCGGTTTTGGTCGGAATTTTACCATGGTAACAGAAACGAGGAGATAGACACCTAGTGGAATTTCAGCTATGTGTCCTCAGAGACTGAGCATTAGGCTATGTGTAACTGGAAAGAGAGACCTGTCTTATCTGGCAATTGTGTTACGTGGTCATGGCTTCAAAGGTCACAAATAAGCATAATTTATCCTATAAGAAAAAGTAGGTCGATGACTAGTCTCCCAGAATATATAAAGACCGTGTTTAGAAGAAATGAGATCTGGGCAGATGGCTCAATGTGTAAGAGCACTTGTGCAATCACGAGGGCCAGAGTTTGAATCTTCAGCTCCTCTATAAAAAGCTGAGCACAGCTGCATACATGCCTACATCTCCAACTGTTTGAAGCCCAGAAACAGGAGGCTCACTGGTGCTTACTGGCCACTAGCCTCTTTCCAGGTTCAGTGAGCAATCCTGCCTCAAAGTAATAAGATGACTAGGGCAGGACATCTGACTTCTTCCTCTCGCCTCTGAGCATGGGTTCACATGAGGGTACACATATACCATGAACGTATATATCATGCATATCCATAACACACACACACGTGTGTGGGGAAAATAGGTGCAAATATGCAGTAAAATAAAATAAAGTCCTCAGAGTCTGTCCATGTATTCATGTCTGATTACTAGTGCTCCATAAAGAGTGCGGAAGGGAGTTTGCGTCAGAGATAACATTAAGAAAACTGACTCACTGTATGGAGAAAAACTAAAACTGAATTAAACCTATTTCCTCATATAATGGTAGACTCCACAGAATCAATATATAAATATAAGAGACAAAAGTAGGATATCTGTTTTTAAGACAAAATTCAGTGTATGACAACTTCTTCCTTTTCCTCCTTCTCCTCCTCTTCTTTTAAAACCCGTACTAAACAGTCCAACTCACCCTGAATCTTGGAATGTTGTCTAATATCGATGCTTCCTCCCCCCCAAATGCTGATATTGTCAGCATTCACCATGATGCTTTTCCAGAGAAGTACCTCTTAAAACTTCAAAGTATAAACCATAAGGTAAAATACTGATTCTTTTATATAAAAATGAAACATTTTAATTGACAATGTAATGGACATGTGGGAAGTATGGAGAATGTATTTCAAGTATCATGTCTGGCTGTGTTAGGGACATGTTAGGTGCCCCAGAGACTCTTGAAAATTATCAACAAATGCTGAAAGAGAGTATTCCAAACAGAAATATGTGTGTTAATATAAAAAAAAACCCAACAAAGGCCAGGAAGCATATAATGTTGTTGTCACAAGAAAGGTACACATTAAAAGTTGAAATAAAATTTTACATAGTAGGTATTGCATTTGGAATGCAAATTACATACATATATATAATAGATATATACAGACACATTATATGTATATACAGCAATTATTTTAATTATTGATAAATATATTGTACACACATACTACATATTTTATTATATATACACAAAGAGAGTCTCACGAGTTCAAAAAGAGACTTGTCAGTAAGTGCTTGGCACTCTGTACTGTGTTGATGGGAACTTGAAAGAGCCCAGTTAGTGTCTCTGTGAAGACAAATGATTAAATAGATGGTAGCACCACTGAGAAGCAATTGTTTCAATGTACATATGTCACCATGGATCAAGTTTAAAATACAATATTAAGTAAATAAATTTAAGTACAGGAAACTTAATTAAATTCAAACAGTCTATAGCACAACACCACTTGCAAACTGCTAAAATGCCAATATGTAAACCAGAAAACAACTTAGATGGACATAAATGAAAATGTGTGTATTGGTACATTGCACAAGTTGTCTATGGGGTGGCAGAGAGCAATCAACATGTGCTGCAGAAATTAAAGGGATTAATTAAATGAATAGATCAATAAAAACTAGATGATGTGCGGGATCAGAGGATGAAGGCTGACAGCATAAGATGAATTCAGAAGCAAGGTGAATTCAGCCCTTCTCTCATGGTGCAAGAAATGGAACTTGAGAGGAAAAAAAAAAACATAAAATCAATTGTGTGAGAGCTTGTTTGATAGGTAACCAGAAGAATCGAAGGAACAAGACTGGTTACAGGTAGAAACACATAATGCTAAGGTAAATGTAGGGATACCTTCAGGGAATTTTTCAAAGGGTTGATGGGTAAACAGAATCTCTAAAGTTGAACTGGAGTTGGCAAGATGAGGCAGATTAAAAGTAATGTGAAAAAGAAAAAAAGCTTTAATAAGAAATAACATCTATGATTACAATATGATTGAATTGATGGTGTATGCTGATATAAACTGTTTTTATAAGAATTATATGACTTAGATAGTTCTTAATTTTCATCTCCTCCAGGATCAGCATTTGACTAAATTTGCTAAGAGAGTATCATGTGAAAATGATGTTTGAAGTTCTAAGATATCTGAGGAAATGCGGTTGTGTAAAGTGGCTACAATAACTGTATCAGTTACCAATTGCATTTGTCTGTAAGACAGCTGCACAGAGTACATTAAGTGAGATAGGGTTTTTTCTTTATCTACATTATAAATGGAACCATGTTTGTCTGCTATGTTGCAGTCAGACATCACTGTGATGATAGAGTTCATATGTCCACTTGACTGGACCACAGAAAGGAAGAGAATTTTTTCCTCAAACACTAATCGTAGTGTGTTTTTGAGGTGTTCACTTAGATTAACATGTAATTGGTGCACAGACTAATGTAGATTGTCCTCCTGAATGTTTCTGGTTTCACTTAATGAGGTAAATGTCTATAGAGCTCCCCTACTCCCAACCCCCAAATAAATTAAAACTAAAACTTGAGATTCTCTTGATGCTGTGACTGTCTTCTCTACCTCATCCCCAAGCAAGAACATCAGTCTTATCTCCATCCTTTTTTTTTGTTTTAGGGCCTATGGCCTTCAGACGCTAAATATGCTACTGGACTCCTGGAGCTCTGGCAGCTCACTGCTAATTTCAAAGTTAGTGTTATAACCTCATAAACCAATTATTTCTGTTTCCTTGCTTTTTCATTGCCTACATAGAATTTGTCCATATATTCTCTCTCATACACACATATGTAAACCCTCCTCCTATTGGTCCCATTTCTCTGGAAAGCCCAACTGATAATGTCACCAGTGTCCCACAGATTTGTATTGACCTGAATTCTGGCTCTGTCCGAGTTGCAAAGCTTAAACTGTGTTCCAGGCAGCAAGTCAAAGAAAGATGGAAAGGACTAACATCTAACTAAGTCAGACCACTCTACATTCTGCTCCATTTAACTAACTAGACCTTAGTCACATGACTCTTAATTTAACAGGAAGCTCAGAATCTAGCTTCTCACCTTGTTTGCTTCATACACAACAGAAAGTGAAGTTTTCCTTGGGAAGAAGAAAAGAGCAAATGTGGTTTAGGTATCTCTAGTCTGATCACAATCACTAATGCCCACGACATCTGATAGACATCCCATGAATATGAATTGGATCAAAAATTTAAATATTCATAAAGTGTTCATTTACTACAAAATTAGAGAAACATTGTGTTACTCTGTCCATTTAAACTGTTTACATGAATATAAATTCGAAGGAAGTTCTGTTGAGGGATGTATATCAAGAGTTTTAAAAATTCAGCTAAGGAATTATTTATTATAGAAGAAATTTTAAGTGAATAGCAGTATATGTGTGAAAGAATTATTATAAATTACTTTTGCATATTTTTAAATTTATATTTTAAAGAAATGTAAACATCATCTTTTTGGTCTTAAGTTACTATTCACTTACTAAGACACAAACTACTCATTTTAAGTAAACTAAATTCACACTTGTGCTAAGTCGTAAAAATCTAAGCATAAAAATAAGACTTCATATACATCATCTGCATGGGTATATCACACTTGACCTTGAAACATAAATGCATATGCTGTGGTCATCTAAAACTTAGTTTGTATGTTCATTATTGTGATTCATTATGTAGAATACAAGTTTATGGAGCTAATGCTAGGGATAGGCTTCTCATTTTTGCTATCATTTTTTATGTATCATTATTGTTCATTACAGAGGAGGACCGAATGGCAAAGCATTGGGAGTGATGATGCACATCTTCATAATCTTTATATAGGATAGAGGTCAGTTGGTTGCTACATTTCTTATGTTGACACATGAGAAGTTAATTCTTCTTAAATATGCACGAACATTGCCCCTTGCACTCACCCACTCACTCTCTTAACGCATTAGCTTAAAAGAAAAAAAAAATGATCAAATTTGGTAGCTGCTCATGGAAAAAGAGAGGATTTTCTTCACTCTTGCAAACGTGGTATTTTCTGTCTTAGAAGTATCCAGGGAAGGAGACCTTGACACCCTTGCCCTGAGAGTCCCTCGTGTGAGTGATGAACACCATGGTTTCCGTAGGCGATGGGAGGTCTCTAGGGCAATAAAATCCATGGCAATGGGGGCAGATCAAAATGACTCATTTCTCTGATCTGGATGAAAAACAAGGATGCATCAAGTGTGATTCAGTCCCTGGTATTAATAGCCAGCAGTGCTATTGCTCATCTGCAATGCCACCCGTCCAGCTTGCCTATTTACTGGCTCACATTATTATTATTTTTTGTCAGTCATTCTAAACCATTGCCACACTCTCACACCCACCCAGCAACAAGTACCTGACACACAAGCACTACCCATGGCAATTAGATTATTGCTAAATTCAGCCATGCAGTAGCTCATGAAGGAACAGATACATAGTTATCTGTGTTTCACTATTTCTCAGGGAATACCTCTCTGACAAAAATATAATAGGTAACTGCTTTTCTAGTTTGTAATAGATTTCTCATTGGATATAGCATTCTTATCATTTGAGCCTGAATTATTTTGAATTAACTCTTGGATATTGTTGAAAAGTAGCACATGTCTTACTGACATCCCTAGTTCCTCTTTTGATAACTAATATGACAGAAACTAATAAGATTGAGTGAAATGCTTAATCCTTGACATTTGACAATTCAGGTCAAATTGCTCAAAGCCAGTCTATAGACACTGTGATAGAAACGTAATTTGAGTTGATCAAACAAATGTAAGGTAACCATATAATATTTTCTTTCACCATTTGATCTAGAATTGTAGAAGTAAAGTAATATTGAAAATCCAACTTTATGGGTGAGTTTGGTTAATATTTAGAGCAAATATTAGAGAATTTTAATTTCTTTCATGTAAAGTGACGGTTGGCATCATTCCCAAAAGGGGTAAAATTCAGTCCTACTTACAAGCAGTCAAGATCCACAACATGCCTTCCAGATGCAAGCTGAATAGGGTCGCAGAGGCATTAAAACAGTATTTGTTGTTATTTGTTCTTTTTCAGAGTAGTATACCTGGTATATGTGCACTAGGTTGAAGATTTTCCATTGGAGCATGCCTGTTATTGATTCATCTTCAAGAATCTAACTAATAGCCAATTGCGCAGAACAATTATGTTAGAATTTAATTATCTCAGGTCTAATGAGAATAGTAGCTCTGTGTGTAAGATGACTCTCAGGACTGTCAGCACTGCTCTCTGAGAGCAGGCACCTCTTGCCTGGCTCCCCAATTCTCACTGGTATGGTTGATGGCTTTTTCATCAAGGTCAGTTAATCTAACCTTTACCTAGACCACATCACCAGCTCCTCCTCTTGGGCAGTGGATCTCAAAGTGTGGTTCTCAGAGCAGCAGCCTCCCTGTCATCTGGAACTCATTAGAAATTCACCTTTTGTGTCCTCATATCTTGATTCTCTTTATGTATATCTGTCTCTCTGTTTCTTTTCTTTCTCGTCTCTCTATTTCTGTCTATGTCTCTGTCTCTCAGTGTGTGCATGGGTATGTATGCATGTATTTGGTGTATGCGCGTGGGTGTATGTTCATGTGGTGTGCGTGTGCATGTGTGTTTTGTTGTTGGCTCATTTTGTGGTGCTGGAGATAGAAGCCAGGATTGTGCACATAGTAAACAGAGTTTAATTAAAAGCATATTGTGCAACTCCGTTACTGCTCTTCTACATCTACGTCCTTAATGTTGCTCTAATAATCCTTTCATTTGAGTCTGATATTCATTAAGGTTTGAGCATTGCTGTCCTTTTTGACAGCGTTGCAACAATTCAGAATCACCCATACCTGTAACAGGACATTGCTGAAGCACTAATTTCCTTCTCTTTTAGCATAGCTTCACTTTTTAGCTCATACCAACCAGAATCTTGCTTGTTTCCTCAAAAGTGGCATCACTGTTCATATTTTCCTTACAATTTTTTCACCACTTATGTCAAGTTGTATATGTTCCTGTTACAAGAGTGTGAATAGAAATTAATCCTTATAAAATGTAGGGTCGGTTGTTCGTAAAACTCAATATAGTAGTATAAGAGAAAAATACTCTCATGACTGTTAACCTTTCTCTTGTAAACATAAGGATATCCAACACCTTAATGTGTAAGTCTGTTTCTGTTATAAATCCATTCTGTTTATAAAAAATAATCTATCTAACAAATTGCTATTGATAAACACATTTGTCATTGCCAAATTTTAGCAGGAAAGCAATTCTGTATTGAACATTTGTGCTTATAAAACTCTGTAAATGTCTTTCTATAAGTTCCTCATGGTATAATTCTTCAGTAAAGACAAAACATACATGTATTAATTTATTTTTACTATTTTAAGTATTATGATATTCTGGCATCTGGGTTTCCATTGATCACGAAAAGACTATTTCTTCCAAAGTTAATAGTGTCTGAGCTAACTCCATGCCGAGGATGAATGATGCCTAAAAAATCATTATGGTTAAACAAGGCCAGTATTAAAAGATAATAAATGCTGACAAAAAATGCATACATGGTGTGGAACAATTTACATAAGCATTCAAGGGAATATAAGGATTGCAAAATGTAGCAAGATCATAAAATCAAGTGCTCCTTCATGAATAATGGTGCTTATTTGATTGGGATATATTATCTGAGTTTCCATTTTTGCAGATGGGTGAACTATATTGGGGCTAGAACAAGAACTTGTTCACAGTAACTGAGACAAGAGAGAATTTTAGTGTTTTAAATTATTTTCACAAGTGTTAAGCAGGTAGCCTAGGACTGTTTGAAGATGAGATGACTAGTAAAGAGCACATTTTCACTTGGGCCACCAAATCACAGAAATTAAGATGTGTTACATGGTGATAATTTTCTAGTGATTGCATGTAAAATTCATTTCGTAACATCTAGACCTAGCTAATGACAATTGGCTGAGAGCCTAATTGGCCAGTGAATATATTTTTTATTCTATTTTCTGCAATGGATTCTAGATGAGAGCCTTTCTAATACACCTCCCATAGAATAAAAGTGTTTCTAGTAACTCCTTAGAAAGAAACCAGGAAGATGATTTGGGGTTAAAATGTATAGAGTTTAATAGTATCACAAAAATCACGTCTTTCCAAGACTGAAGTCAAGATGAGATAGATACATGCTTATTAATCACATGAATGCAGTATAAATAAATCCTAACTATCTCTTCAGTTGAAGACGCCATAGTTTCAGAAGCATGGCATGCTACATTTTTTAACCATCTTGCTGTTGGTAAAACATGATGATTATTAAGCCATACAATGTCAGTGATAGCTAGACTCTCTAAATTCTCTCTCTCTCTCTCTCTCTCTCTCTCTCTCTCTCTCTCTCTCTCTCTCTCTCTCTCTGTGTGTGTGTGTGTAGTGTGTGTGTACACACTAAGGTTTTTTTTTTCTTTTTTTTTCAAGACAGGTTTCTCTGTATAGCCCTGACTGTCCTGAACTCACTCTGTAGACCAATATGCTAAGTTTTAACTTTTGTATGACTAAGACTGTAATTTCATGGCTCTAACAAAAAGCTAATTTAGTTTTCTTTGTCCTGGTTTTCTCAGCATCATAGATGTGGATAATTTAGAACGCTGCCCAGCAATAGTAGCTATAATCCCAACTCTGATGGAATACTGGCCGGGTGCCGCGGTCCACAGCAAGCTTATCACATAATTATTGTCATTAGCATCTCTACATCTGAGGAAACATAGAAGGGTTGACTAAGTGTGGAGCATTGAGCATGGATCTGTCTGTTGCTGAAGCTCAGATGGCTGTGCACAATGCTTTGGTGTCATTTTGCTCAAGATAACTTGGCTATATGCACCACAGTTTTAGTTTGACAAAACATGTCTTTTGGAAAATAAAACCATTCATACTGGACTACTTCGCATACATCCTCTATGGCAATGAACTAGATAGTCCTCTAATTGGGTTATATTTCAAGTTTTTAGAAAACTGAAAAGAAAGAACATAATGTGGAATATATAACTGTCATGTTTCCTGTTGAAGTATACCCCCAACACACATGCAAACACACAGACACATAGACACACACACAGACACACACACCACACTACCAGAGGAGCAGCCGGACTTCATCCTAAGATTAAAAGCTGCCTTTATTACAAGGACAAAATAAGTTCATCCACGATTTCTGTAAAATTTTGACCATGTCTTGACCTATTTTCTCAGTTTGACATGTTCCATACCCTAGACCCTGGCCTCTGTACGGATAAGATGTTCTGCCAAATACTTTTAAAATGCCCTGCCAAGTTCGTATAGAACCAAAAACTCTTGAAAAGCTCCCTAGCCTTTCAGTTTGGGGCCTAATATCAACTCTATTTCCTCCTTTGTTTGATGCTGTTTTCTCAAACCCTGCTTTACGAAGTTAGCCCAAAAGACAGAAAAGAAAGCTTGCTTAATTCAACTAAAAGAATCTTTAACTTTGTTTGCTGGAATTAAAAATTAGAGGCCCCTGCCTGATCAAGACTTCAACCCAAATTCTGAATCTGGAACATCATTCCTAGAATCCAGAACTAAAACGCAGCCTTAGGAGGTGCACACCTTGAAAGAAAGTATTCCATGGCTCTGAGAAATGTTTTCTGTTTGGGATAGTTGGAGTGGATTGCTGCACTAACAAGAAACTTGTAAGCACATATCTAAAGGGGCCTCCTTTGGTGAGTCATAGAGGGCATCACTTTCTGTGACATCTGGTACTGCTTCTGGTGGAATCCTGTCTGCCATGCAGAGAGGTATCTGATGAGGTTCATGAACTTATGTCCAGGGCACGAGCAAGACATTGTACTACCCACCTGGGTTTTTTGGTGCTTGGTTCTTGGTGCTCTGCATTTTGTTCTGTCTTTCATTTGACTCCTGCCCACTAGCAGAGCTGCAAGAAGTCTCTCTGCCCACCTGGTTCTTTCTTGGATACTGGGATCTGAGACTGAAAATCAGTCAAGCATGTTTAAATGTATGAATGAAGATGGTCACTGCATGCTTTGGTTTGGAATAGTCTCTTTGATTCCATGAGCATTCTATGTTCTGTGTTTACTTGTTCCATTTTTGTTAAATCTGTCCCTTGAACATTTTGTGTTCTGTGTTTTCTAAGTTTTTTTTTTAATTTTGTTTTGTTTTATTCTTTTTCTGTGTATGTTTTTTAAAATATTCTGCCTTCGGCCACTGCCACAGATGCTGCCTGCCTCGGCAGCTCAAAAAATCTCTTATCTGAGTACACTGGGATAAGCCAATGAGTAATTGCAGGCTATCAGGCAGAAAAGTAGGCAGTGAAAGGCTCTCAAGGAGTGCATGCAAAAGTGCAGGAGAAAACGTGGCCCCAAAGTGGGGAGAATGAAGGGCAGTCCCAGCAGGGAGGACTGACCAGTGCAGCTGCTTTGGCTGTTTGCCTGATTTAATAACCAGGGCTCAGAATTTCTATCTCTGAGCCTTCTCTGTGTCTAGGTTGCTTCCCCTGCTCACTGGGTTCAGTTTGTAGATATGGATAGTGTTAAAATATTGTTTTATGCTGTTCTGCTTTATTGAAAAACTAGTTCTGGCGCTGAGTTATAGCTCTCCTTTCTCTAGATTCAAGCATGCTTATTTAGAAGTTTCCTGGCTGTCACGTGACACACCTGATTTTGTGATAAATCAATTACAGAAAATACAAACAAAAACCAAACCAGACAGCCAAACAAAACAACCCCTCCCCTCAAATTGGGAAACAACACTGAAAAAGTACAATAGATTATAATTAAATATATAAATAAAATATAATTAAATATAGAAATAAAAGCCTTTGATTTTTATTCCTCAATCGAGGTAACATATAGAAAGGGTTTGCTAAGCCACCCAACAACTGTCCCTCTTGAGAACACCTGGACCTACCTTCTGCATTCCACCAACCAACTGCCCGGGCAGTTGTCTCTGCAGACTGCCAATGACAACACAGAGGTTGTGCCCTTTCTCCTGCCCACCTGAGTCGTCACAGATAGAAAGCACCAGACAACCTTAATATTTAAAAATCAGTGAGATAACACAAGTGCTGGGCTTGGAATCTATTGTCCTAAACTCATCAGCTATTTTATGTGAGAATTCATCTGGTGGAGGAGGCCACCACTGGTTCTAATAGCCCCCAGGCTTATATAGTGTCTGTCTTCCCTACCCCACAGTCTGGTCCAAAAGACCTTTCTTTTCTCAATCTCCTTTCCTCCTGTTCTTCCTGGGACCTGGAAAACCTGCCTCTATATCTTTACCCAGCAATTGGCTTCTGCCGTCTTTATTTACACAATCAATTAGGAAATCTCTTCCTACACATAGACTATTTGGATTATATTTCTTGTTATAGTTTACCTTCTCATATCTTTGATGATGCAGACAACTAACTTCATTCATGTAACAACAACTGCCTGGTGAATACATTTCAGATATAAGAATCAGGTCCTACTTTTCTAGAGCTATTAAGTCACCTGATGAAAATGGCAAACTCTTAGACAGATTTGCCTTACTAACAGGCTTGTATTAAGAGGTAAACCATTTTCAGATGTAACTTTTACTATTTAAAAGAATTTTCTTGTACAGCCTGCTTTCAGTAATTAACCATTTATATGTGTCATTGGTAAATAAATGGATAGAAATTTTTATTTAAATAAATTATAATAATATAAAATATTTTAAATTATAAACATCTAAGGATATAGAAGCCTCACAATTGATCAGGTCTAAGGCAATGATCTAAGATGTGTAAATACAAGTTACTCTGTACTGTTATTGTACTAGGATGTCAGAGGTTCTGAGTTTTAACATTGATGAATGAGGCTCTGAGAAGCTGTTAAAGGGCTAACTACCATTATCAGTCACAAGCTTGAGATTTTAAATTTCCTTCCATTGTCTTCTAAATATAGACTTAAAGATGCTTCTCATTGTGTTATAAACATCTCTATCAAATCTATAACCAACCCTCTGGAAAAATAAGAAAGTTGGTGTTTTAACCCAAAGCCTTAGCTTTCGCTGGGTCTTAAAGGCAAAAGTCTACTCCAGCTGTTTACAAACACCTGAGAGCTGCTTTTTCTAAAATATGGCTTTCAATCCAGATTATAAACACCAGTAATGCTAATATATCTAAAGCTTTTATCTTTTTTCTAAACTAAGAACTAAGTGTATTCATGCAAGCTTCAAGGAAATCACAAAAATTAGACCTACCTCTTAGGTCTAAGGGACTCTAGCTAAATACTCCTGTTAATCAATCAATAGCCTAAGTCCCTCCCCCATTCCTGAGGGTGGGTTTGACCGTGTCTTATTTTCTGGAATTTGAAATGGTGCACACTCTATATCCTAACCTCCACCATGATAATAAGATGTTCTGAAAAAGAAAAAAAAAAAAACACAAAAACAGAACAATAACAACAAAAACCATCCTTGAAAACTCCCTTGACCTGTAGTTTTGGGTCTAATGTAAACCTCACCTTTTCCTACATTCTGTGCTATTTTCTCAAGCTCTACTTTAGGGAAATAGCTCTTGTCTGACTGAAAATAAAGTTTGTGTAATTTGAGTAAAGAACGTGGGTAATGGTCTTTACTCTCATTCAGTAGGATTAACAGCTGCTCCTGTCCACTCCCTGTGGTTACATAACACCTCATGAGCTCCGGTGATGGTTGCTATCATTCCCTTTCAGAATAGAATTTGTAAATTACTGATATTTAAAGTATCCAGAATTCATTATAAGGTTAAGCTGGAAGAAGATTGATCACACTACCCTCTAAGAGTGACCAGTAATTTATCACTTAGAAGTCTTGAGTTTTCTCCTCAGGGTTACCCATAGTTCTCACATCAACTCCTCAGGATCGCATCTTGGAGCAGGTTAACTGGTTTAATTTGATCACTGACAGAATGGAGCCACAGGGAGGAAACGTGATTCACCTAAGGTCATGTCAAGGTAATCCTGTTCCATCGGCCAGCTTCGCAGGCTTTCGCATAATCACGATGAAAAGAATATGAAATACTGTCTGATGATAGTGAATGGAGCTTGGCTTTTAGGGGTGAAGCTGAAATATGGAAAAATTATAAATGGAGTCTTTCAAAAAAAATTCCTGTAATGAAAAGGAAATGTAATGAGTTCAGTGGTAGTGTGTTAAACTGAAGTCTTCATAATCTAAGTAATTCCTTTCAAAACGACACAAAGAACTCTCCACATCAAATGAAAATCCAGCAAAGGACTTCCCGATAGAAGAAGAGCAGAGAGTGAGGCACTGGGTGTCTTGGATAGTGGCCATGGGGAGACTTGGCCTTCATAAGCAGGAACCACCAACAGCTCTCTTTCTTCCTTTCCTGAATACTCCGTATGAAATCCCCCATTCTCTGTCTTCCTGTGCAGCCTTGCTAGGACTTGGTAAGAGTGATGCAACTTTGACAAAGACATAAGGGGATTTGTTTTGTTTCTTTGTTTTAGAGTAGAGCTCCTTTTGCGCCATTATTATGGATTTTATGCTCATCACTTCCGATAGTTAAGTTTTTTTCTAGTGCCTTGGATGTGCCAGGTCTCTGTGCACTTGAGTATACAGTATGTGATGAAGGGCAAAGTCAGGAAATAACAGTAGAGCCCTAAAACGGAGGAGTGATAGAAGGAAACTAAACTGCTTCTTGGAGGAAGAAAATCTAAGCAGAGGGTGTGATTGGTGGGACTGGATCACGTGGTAAGCTGAGGGCAGGTGAAATACCTCCGGAGAACTCAGATGCAAGGGTGAAGCCTCATGAATTTGTTGTATGACAAGGTTGTACTATTTATGATATTATAACACACACACACACACACACACACACACACACACACACACATTTTATCTACAGCTCAGAGTCTCTACTGAGATACACTGAATTTTCAGCATTTAATTTAGTGCCAGGATTTTGCCATGTGCCAGGCTGGGTTTGAACTTGTGATTCTCCTGTCTCTCCCTCCTGATTGCCAGGATAACAAGTATGTGCCACTGAGGTCAGCCTGTTTTCAATGTTTTTAAATCTTTTTGCAATGACTCCATGGTCACTGAGACAATATTCTAAAAGCAATTTTGTTTTAATTTACTGAGTAGTATAAGGATTCAACTCATTTTATTTAAATATGCTGTTAAATACTTAAATCCCATCATTTAGATTTTCTAATAAAATTGTTCATGAGGTTAGATACTAAGATTCCTTTGATTAAAATAATCCTGGAAAATGAATCTTTATGTCAGATGATACTTTCAAGGTGATATCCTAGAATTAGATTTTTAAGTATAGGTGCCCTTAAGTATCATTACAACAAATTATAAAATTAAATATTAACATTATGAAAGTATTTAAATTTTAGCTCCCCACCTCAGTGGTGTGTATGTGTGTTGATAAATGTGAATGTAGGTACAAAATGACACAGTGAGTGTATGGAAGTCAGAGGAGGACAACTTTGTGGAATCAGTTCCCTCCTTCCACCTTCACCTCCTTCCAAGGGTTCTTATGACCAAACCCAGTTACTGAGCCATCAACTCTAACTGGAAATCAGCACTCTATGAATGAAACAAGAGATGTGCAATCCATCAGAACTGTTAATCCATTATCACTTTACTGTTAAGTGACAAACAACTTCATTTTCCCTTGGCCTTGACTTCTGTGACACTACATGCTGGCCACCTGGTCAAATACCCAGAAATGGGTACATATCTGAGATTTGGAGTTGAGGTTGATATGTTTCTTTTGTTTTCTAAGTCAGATCTTCATGGCTGATGGGGGAGCTCTTTTGCAGGCTGCCCACACTTCATAAGCTTGGCCTCCTGGATACCTTGCTAACACTTTCTGGGAGGACCTCCTGTTTCCTAGAACCAGGATTCACTGCCTTGATCAACTCTCCCCTTCTCTTAGCAGAACCCGACAAAGAGGAGAGCAAGATCACAGGGCAAAGGCTCCACCTGAATCAGACCCAAACATCAAAGAAAAATTTCCTGGAAACATTCTCTATGTTATTGGGTTTTATTTTTTGTTTTGTTGTTGTTGTTGTTGTTTTTAAATCTTAATCTTTCCCTTTTCCATTAAAAATATAAATAGATATTGATGGTTTCTGGTTTGAGAGAATGCCATCTCTATGATTGACATGAAATGGCTTTTATAAAACCTTTATCTTGGTCTGATGTTAATGAGTTCCTTGGGGAGAGTACAGAATTAGGTGGAAATTCTGTTTCTGTGCTGAACATTTCTCTGTCTTTGTGCATCAGTGTTTCTGGGCCCTGCACTCTATATTCAGCTATGCTTCATTACAGTTCAGGGAAACCTCGTTATTTTTCCATAGCTTTTTACCACTAGTGGTTAATTTAGTGATATTCTGTGATAGATAAAGATGTAAGGACACAATTCCCTTGTACATAGAATTGCTTTTTTACACTCGCCAATATTCAGAAGGATTGATTTATGTTACTTTGGTTCTTGCTATATGATCATACTCCAGCTGCTCAGGATTCATGAAAACAAGGCCACTGTCCCTCACTGACGGTGACTTAGAAAGAATCCTCCGTGTTTGTGTTATATATTTGCAGAAGCAAATGAGCTTATAAAATCAGCTTCATAAGCCCTCATACTGATGCAAAGTTAACATTGGTCATTTGGCAATTGGATTGAAATTCAGCTCACAGACAGTACCTTGGCTGCAATCAATGCTTATGAAAAGCACGAGCAGTTTGTGTAAACCCTGCTGGGCTTGGCAGCTCTGCTCCTCAGCTGTGACTCCCAGGCATAATAAATGCATTGGTTTGAATCCCCCTGCTTCTTGTATGTGAGGCTTGTCTGGAGCTCATTCAGATTCAAGATGCACTTTAAGACAGAGTTAAGGGAGGAACTGAGAACAGAAGAAAATCTTCTATTTCAAACTTGCTTATTGAGGTGCAGAGCCTCCAGGCTGCTGAAATAGATGGGCATAAATCAGAAAGGAAAATAATATTGTTTGAAGGAGTTTAGACGTCACCTCTAGGCATAATAAAGGCCTTAGGACTCAGCACTAGTTTGAAGCTTCCCCCTTTAAGGACTTGTTTCTAAAATGTAGTGAGGATTATTATTTATTTCTTTGAAATCACAGCTTGTCCAAGTCTTTGAAGCCTTGAAAAGGATACTGCGACCATACAGCTATACTTCAGATCCACATTTATGAACACAATATTTAAAAATTCCCTGCATTCATTGACCTAAAAGTTAGCGATGGTATGGCTCTCAACTTGTCTGGGCCAAGACAGGAACAGGAGCTGGTCACACTTGCTATCATGTAGTTTCAGAATAAAGGAGGAGTTAGTGAATATGAAAACAAAACAAAACCAAAACCAAAAAGAAACTGAATCTCAGGGTTATATAGTCAGTAGGATATACTCAACTGTCATGCAGTTTGCCTGAAGCAGTGCTTTCTAATCGGAAAGGCCATTATATTTACAGAGGGGAGAAAAATTCAACACAGATTTTAGCCTGAAATGCTGAGACAAGGAATGATGCCTTTCTTCTTAAGTCATTTTCGCTTCCAAACTCCGCCCCTGACCTGCCTTGCCAGCCTCAGAGAAGCTTTTGCTGGAGTGGAGAAAGATAAAAGGATACCCAAGGGCCTGACTCATCATGCTTTAAATTTGTACTTCTCTTCCAAAAGTGGCCCAACATGTAATTCCAGACTCCCTCAGCTTTTAAAACATGTTGGGTTGAATGTACTAGCAGCAGACTAGGAGGCCCTGTGCTGTCTTCGCATCTTTCTAATGTTTTTATGGTTTGTTTATTTATTTATTTTTACAGCAATGGCCATATGGTATCCACTTTTTATTTATTTATTTATTTAGTCTTTGTTAGGTCAGTCCTGAACTGAGAATATCAAGATTATTCAAGTCCTGTCCTGGACTTTCAATCTTGTTTTTGTTGTTTGTTTGTTTATTATTATTAATCATATTATTATTACTATTGTTATTATTTTACTTATTCACTTTACATCCCACTCACTGCTCCCTCCAAGTTATCCCCTCCTTCCCCAATCCTTCCTCTCCTTCCCTTCTGAACAATTGGGGGTACCCCTGGGTAACGCCCAATCCTGGTACATCAAGTCTCTTGCAAGGCTAGGATCTTTCATTTCTACTTTACTCATATGCACCAGAACTTAGAATTGAATAATTGGAGATCTTTGTCAGAACAGTCTTCTCCGTGTCTGGTGACTTTGATGTAGGACCTGAGTATTGTCCTTGCTATACTGTGCCTACCTGCTGAGACCATAGTATCCACATCACCAAGAACTTCTCCGTGGTTTCCATCTTGTATTTACCTCTAAGATCTTGACGGACTCCTTTTAACAGGTTCAACTAAAATGGATCTGAATTAAAAAAACTATGCTGTATACATACATGACATTACCACAGAAAGCAGCTCACATTCTTCTCAACAATGTCACATTAAAAATTACTTTTTTAAGAATAATCCTTTCATGCCTTATAAACACAAGCCAGACCACTCAGAAAGATATTAGCAGATGGGAGTAAAGTATATAAAAGGAGAGATTAAAGCATACGCCCTATTGCTTTTTATTCAAACTTGCACTACAGAACTGTATGAACGTGAAGACTATCTTCAGTTATTAAAAGGATATATTGCCAAAGGGAGGAAAAGCCTCAGCACCCATCAGGCAGTAGGTTTCATGTAAGGCAATATTACAGGAAAGAGTGCTCTGAGAGAACTGTGTTTCGTTTGTCAGCATTGAAATCGTATCTGTTTCCAGTGAGTGTGGTCATGGTTACCCAGAGGTCTGTATTCAAACGGTTCCTTGGAAATTAAAAAGTTGAACTGAAATTACCATTTCTTTCAGCAGGATCCCCAGGCACACACACTGTTATTGCCATCTAGCAGCCGTTGTTCCTGTCTAAGCTTCCAAGGAAATTTGCAAACATCATCCAGTTGCCTCCTTTGGTAATTACAGTGCCTCAAAGTGCTGGAAAGAGGTAGCACTTAATAACACACATTATAAACGGGGGCAACTTAGGCAGTACAAACACTGCTGAAAGCACATCACTGCAAAGGGAGCTGCCTGCACAGTGGGACACTCCTATTAATCAGAATGGATTTAATGTACATGCTTATGCCAACTGTAAAAAGGTTACAAACAACAGCAGGAGAGGCAATATGTTACACAGGGTGAAAAGCTGAAATAGGGAACAAAACCCATTCTTAGCACATTCTGTCACAAGTCTGCCTCTTAAACAACGGTCTCAATGGCAGAGTCTGTCAGCAAAATGAGTTGTTTTCTACTTTATGTGATTTGGTTATGCACCACAAAATTTTCTTTATTCAATTTTAATTGGCCTCTGATACATCAGTTTGTTTGAGTACACAGTATCTCATAACTAAATATTTGAGTTTCTTGATAAAATAGATTCAATTTACGGTTTTTAAAATGTTTTTATAGTATATTTTAATTATACATTATAATAAGCATCATTATGGCATCTTCATACATGTACATGATGCATTTTGATATGTTCACCCTGTTACTATCTTTTTCTTCCTTCTTTTCCTTTTAAACCCCTTCCCCAACTGGATCTTCTCTACTTTGATAGCTTTTGTGTGAGGAAACCAGAGGAGTTTCATTACAGTCGCTTGTAGGAACATAGATTGGAGTTTGTTTGGAGGTATATGGGTGCCTTATCAGTGACTCACCACAGAAGAAATGTTCCTCATTTTCCCACTGTGGTGGTTGAAACACGCATGGCCCAGAGAGTGACACTATTAGGAGGTGTGGCCTTGTTGGAGGAAGTGTGTCACTGTGGGGGTGGCCAATGAGACCCTCCTCCTAGTTGCCTTGAAGATAGTCTTTTCCTGACTGCCTTCAAATCAAGATGAACCTTCAGCTACTTCTCCAGCACCATGTCTGCCTGGATGCTGCCATGCTTCCCACAATGATGATAATGTACTGAACCTCTGGAATTTTACACAAGCCCCAATTGATCGTTATCCTTTATAAGAGTTGTCCTGGTCATGGTATCCCTTCACAACAATGGAAACCCTAACTAAGACACTTACCCACCATGAACTGTATGTAAACCGTAAAGGAGAGTTAGAAACTCAGAGCCCATCCTTGAGGAAGTGTTGTCTGTCTTGTGCATGCCTTGTGCCTCAATTCAGGGCTGCAGCAGGTAAGGTCAAACTCAGAAGTTAGCATTCCAAACTACTTCCTTTTTTCATCCACCTCTCACATTCTTCCTGTTCCTTCTTCTATCGTATTCCCTAAGCATTGGAAAGGGGATTATAGATATCCCATCCCATTATGGCTAGGCTTTTAAGAGTCATTTATTCTCTCGACTTTGACCAGTTATGGGTCTCTGTAGTCACCACTTAAGCCTGTGTGAAGAAGATTCTCTAACTTAGCTGACAGCAATAAGAATATATGGGCATGAACACAGTCATTTAGAAGATAATTTAACAGGTCCATCATGTTTGCAAAAGAGACATAGATTGTCCTCTGAAGCCAATGACATCCAGCCACAGACCTTTAGCCAGGTTTATAGTACCAGACATAAATTCCCTGCTTTGGACTAAGCATTAAACCCAGCCATAGTGCACCAGATTATTTCCATAGCTGACTGACCATTATTTCACCACTGAGTACATCTTGCCTGGCAGTGTGATATTGCTGCACCCAGGGTCCTATGGCTGAATAAAACCAGTGATGATTTTCCTCCAGTGGCCTGCATAGTACCTTACAAAACTGTGAGGGTAGCTGTCAGGGAGGAAGCTTCCGGCTTCATCTCTCTATTTTCTACAACCAATGCATGTTGCATCTTCAGCAATAGGGTCTTACCAAGCAGTTTTGTGGGGCAAATCAATAGCAAGAATAATTGTATGTATTGTTTGGGAGACTGAAGACCCTCACAAGCCAGCAATTTACAGAGAGATAGTCCGCCCTCGGCCCTGGGATTTTGTTTAGGGACAGCTCTATTTATCTACCCATACAGGTATCACCATTTGAATTGTTTCTTTTTATTTTATTTTTTTATTGTTCTGATCAGCTTTATCAAGGATCAGATTTCTTTATGGATTTTTTGCCATCTGCTCCTGAGCACTGTTACACTGCCCCCTCCCTACTTCAATCTTTCCACCCCAGCATTCTCATGAATATTTTCATAAGGCTAAACATGAAAGCATCTTGGAGCTATGTCATTTCCCAAAGTTTATTCAAGGCTGGGTTTTTGGTTGTTGTTGTTTATTTTACTTTGCTTTTAGAAATATTTATTTTTTATTTTAGACATTTTGCCTTCAAGTATGTATGTGTACCACACGTGTGCCTGGTGCCCTAGAAAGTCGAGAAGGTGGCAATGGATCTCCTGCTCTGGAGTTACACACAGGTTCTGGAACTGAATCCTGATCTTCTACAAATGTAACAATTAGTTTTAACTGCTGAGTCACCTGTCCATCCCAAAAGGTAGAGTATTCTTAAATTTATTGAAAGAGATCCTCCAAATGCTATGCATGACAAAGAGGAATGACTTTCATTTACATAAAAATCTATTATTGACTCTGTGTAGCAAAACTCAAAAACAAGAGTTGAAATGATTAGTTTGATGTAAAAAGATATCAACCTCCACAATCCCTGTTGTTTAAGGATACAGGGCTTAAGCTAGATACTTACAAAGTTAAGAAATAATGGTAAGTGTTCAGTTAATAATTACTAGATACATAAAGGAGAAACCTGTGAGATATAGCAAGAGAAAAATCAGCCAATGGAAATGTTGTTAATAGAAGGCTCCTGGTCAAACTGACTATCTAAGCTTTGGTGGCTCTGCCTAGCCCAGCCCCATGTTCTGTGGCCAGAGGCCACATGTGCGCCACAGCTAGAAACAGCCAGCCAGAAACATCAGTCCTGCCACCATGAGACACCAGCGTGGGAGACAGCTCTACCAATCTTCCACACTCTCTCCACAAGGCTGGGCATTGCCCAGACCATCTCGCCATCCATGCGGGCCCAGTAGAAAAAAAATGAGACTCTAATGCTTAAAGATTAATCAAAGGCTTTATATGTTTGGTAATGCTCAATAACAATATGCCCATACAAAGAGAGTTGCTTCCCAATTTGCTAACCTAAATAAAAGTAGTTACCCACACTGGTCTCCATACCTGCGTGGCTTTCCATCCTCTACATCTCTGCCTCTCTCGCTCCACTCCTCCTCTTCCTTTTTTTCTTCCTCTCATAACTCCTCCCACCTTAGCTCCTCGTACATGGAAACAGGTTGGAAATATAATATGATAAAATTTCTAACAACTAGCAATTTCCAGTTATTAGAAATATAAGCAATGATTTAGAGAATATGACAGGAATAGAAATGGAAGTAATAAATAGGCCATCTAAGGTTGAAATCAGAGGATAAGAGTCAATGAATGGATAGATAAATTAGATACTACAGGGGAAATGCCAGTGAATTTAAAGCATATACATAGAAACTACACAACTAAAGGCCAGATATTAAAACTAACACACACACAGCCACAGTGGTCTTTCAGCTAATATTAAATGTTGAGTTACATGTTTTTCCAGAGAGATCAGAACAGGTGAAAAAGTTGTCAGCATTTCTAGATTTAATGAAATGATTGAACCACAGGCCCATGAAGCTCAACTAAAGGACAAACAGCACCAATGCACAGGGTTCACTCGCACACATGTATAGATGAATATACAGAATTGCCACAGTTTTGGGTGAGTAATAAATAGAAAGCCTGAAAAGCAGCCAGAGTTAGAAGTACATGAAACACAGAAAGTGGAAGGTACTCTCTCTGCAAGAAACTATGAAAGAATTGGTCTTACATCTGACAAGGAGAAATTAAGTGAGAAGACAGTGGGATGACATTTTTCCAATGGTAGGAAAAAAACCAAAACCAAACCCAAACCAAACCTCTAGAATTGCATAGCTAGAAAAATATTCCTTCAAGGGAAAGCAAAAGAAATGAAAACATTTTCAGGTAATGAAAAATTGGGAATTTATTACCAAGAGACTTTATTGTAAAAAAAAGGAAGTTATTCAGATAGAAGAAATGATATCAAATGAAAACTTGGGTCTAAATGAAGGGTTATATATAAATATATAGTATTATAACTTTATAATTTCCAAATAGGATAGTTGAGTCAGAGAAGGGGCTAAGAATGTCAACAAATAAGACAATTGTAAAGATTCTCCTTGGACAATTAAAAAATGTATTAAACTTGTTCTTGACAATCATATATAATATGTATATAAAGTATAGTCTAATTACTATAAAGACCTGCCCTCTCTTGTTTCCCTCCACCCCTTTAAACCCTCTCTTCCATGCTAATTCTCTTTCAAATTTAACTAATTAATTAATTAATTGCTTTCCACTGAGTCTCATTGGTTTCACCAGGATCACATGTGGTAGTAAGTGTTTACAGTTTACAATGAACAGGATCACGTGTGAGTATGAATTTACAATAAATCCTGGGAATCTTGGAAGAGTATATTTTGAGTATAAAAAACTGGAGGTCAGGGTTAAAAACATACTAAACATGTGTATAAACATGTGTATACATATTATTACACATCTCAAGATATTTAAGAAGGAAATTCTATTTCAAAGTCATAAGTAGCTAAAGTGGATGAGAATACTGTAAAAAGTAGTAACTGGAGAAAGATGAACAACTATACTAATATTACATGATTTAGTTTTGGGAAAAATATTTCAAATAGAAATAGATAAAAGTTAATTCACAAAAGCAGAGCTACCATAAATATTCATCTTAGGTTCTTGATTTTTAGATCATTTTCTTTTTTAACATGAGCTTCACGGAGATGTTTTCTCTTAGTAAAGTCTAACTGGGAATATAATACAAGCATCCAGAAAAATATAAAAATAAACAACACTCTTCTAAATAATTAATAGGTTAAAAGTAAATCTATGGGAAATTTAAAGTTTTTGAGGTTATTGATAGTAGACATCTAGATTATTATCAATTTGTGTGGAAGAAAGCTAAGTCAGTATTTAAAGGATATCTGGAAGTCTCTATTCTTTGAGGCTTATGGTAGAAACAAAACTCATCCAACAATGGAGAGCCTGAACTACAAGGAAAAGGAAATGAAACAGAATAAAATTTAAAATGGAAATGAAAAGAGCAGAAATCATTGATATAGAAAGTGGAAAGGAGGTATCTTTCAATAAACACAAATCAAATCATGTGAATAGATCAATAACACTGGACTACATCTAAACAATCACAAATACAAGGAAGTCAATGTAAGGAGTCAAAGAGGAGATTTCCTATGGATATAGTGTATTTCAAAAAGAGTTAAGAAATTCTCTGAATATTACATGGTAAGAATTTGAATTTTAAGCAGACGCAAAAGGGTAGTGGGCCTGACTATTGCTGGTATAACAGCTTTAATTACATTAATTGCTAGCACCACTGCTTCTGCAATTGCTTTGAAATCAAGAAGTTAAAACACTTACTTTTGTTAATCATTTAACAAAAAAATGTTACTAATGTGTTGAGTATACAGGAGGATTTAGATAGGCATTTAGAACAATGGATTGATGCTTTTTTCCATTCAAATTATTGGAAGGAGGTTCAGAGTTTAAGAGTAAGGAGCCATTTTGAGTGTCATGCCAAATACCATTGGGTTCATGTTAGTTCTAAAACTTAAGTGATAGTCATTATAACTAGGAAAAAGTTTAAAGACACTTGCAGTATATTTGCATAATTCTAACACCTCTCTGGATGTTTTAACTTTGCATAGTGAGTTTATAAATTTAAAGAATACTGCTCTGCTGAGAGTTGATGCAGCAGATGCTGCTGATAAAATTACCCATGTCCTGGGGTCAATATTTCTACTTTGATCAAACTTCAAGAATGGCATATATAGCTGATCATGCTAGCCCTTTCTATCCTGGGAATACTTTTATTCCTGCCAATCATGTTAAAGCTTGTCTTTAACAAAATCAACATTTGGCAGCTAAAGTATGTGACTTGAACCTCAAAATGGACCCCCAGACAGAGTTATTAACTTAACAGGCTAGCAAGTCAAGGACAGGTAAGATTCTGCACAGATCCTTACCAACCTAAGACAGAAATTCATTGCTTTTGATAATGCACATTCCATGAAGGATAAGGAAGGCATTCTTGGCATAACAACCTTAGACAGGCTCAGTCTTGTCTATGAAATAAAAAAAAGGTGAGAGGGAGAAACCTTTTGGGGCTGCTTGGCAGAATCTGACATGGGCCAAGGACAAGGAAATGGGCTGCTTGGCAGGAATATGAATTGGCCCAGGACAAGGAAGTGGGCTTCAGGCAGGAATCTGACATTAGGCTAGAATAAAGAAGTAATTTCAGGCAAGAATCTAAATATTAGGCTAGAACAAAGAAGTAGGCTTCAGGCATGAAAATGACTTTGGGCTAGTACAGGGAAGTTTGCTCAGATATTTTGGTCATCCTGATAAACCCTTAGAAACAGTGATCACGGGAGTGTTCATGGAATTTTGTTTATTGCCTTGCTTGTTCTTTGACTATTTGTGTTTATTGTCTTGCTTGTTCCTTGACTATTGACATCTATTGTATTGCTAGTTCCTTAACCTAGAACTGACTTTAATACTTGCATGTAATTAAAATGGTTTACAAGCAAAAAGGAGGAGGGGGATAGGATAGGAGGTTTCTAGGGAGGGGAAATGGGGAAAGGGGATGGCATCTGAAACGTAAATAAATAAAATATCCAATTAAAAAAGAAAAAATAAATTTGAACATTTACTTGAAGTTAGCAAATCTCTTTAAAGACATATACTATAAAAACTAAAGCTGAGAATCTTTTTATTAAAAACATCCCAAAAGATGAGTTCACTGCCAAGTTATATGCTGTCTCAGTGGAAAGAATCATGCTAATTGTAATTCCATACAACACCCTCTTTCACTCTTCCTCCCTGTCTCATTCCTCCAATACCTCCCACTGTCTTTAATTGCTTCCTAACGCCTTATATGAGGCATGAGATTTTCAGAAATCAACATCTAGCCTCTATCTTTTAAGAAAGCAACCAATAAACTACTGTTTGTCGGGTGTTAGATTCTCTGACCAAAAAAAAAAAAATCAAATCTATTAACATATAAATGACAGTACTATTGTAAAAATATTGTTTATCCGTAAGGTCAGCATTTAGTTCTATAATTAATCTATCAACAGGATAAACAAATCACCAATTGATACAGAAAAGAATATTTGAGAAGTCAACATCCACTCATAATAAAAATTTATCATGAGTTTAGGAATTAGTTTAAACCTTGGGTGCAGACAGGGGAGCAAAGGGTTAACCAAAACATACTACTTTATAAGATAATTAGAATACAATTTTTTAAAAAGGGTTTGAATAGAGTTTTCTACATGAGTTAATAATGCTAATCCCAGAAGTGATTCAATGAAAATTCCAATTCCCAGAGCTGACCAGAGTTAGCCAGGTTGACCCTCAAGGATGACAAAACAAAACAAGTTATCATTATTTTTTATTGCCACCCCAAACTAGATGATAATATCCTATTGTTAAAAATAACTTATATTTTGGATGTATGATGTAGAGAAATCAAGCTGCAAGAGAGATGTAAGTATTTTCCATGGTGGCTAGCTTAACCAGTGCTGGCAGTGCTAGGCACACAGTTGCAGGAGAAAAGTCATCAATGGGCTTACCCAATTGTGAGGCAAGATTGTTGTAGTACTCATCTGCCAGGCAAGGTGTGTTCACAGTTTCAAGAGTGACATGATATGATGTAACTGATTGGATCTGAGAACTGTTTCACAGGAGGGATCCTGGTACTGTGGTCTTCTCCAAAGGCCCAGGGCTGGGTTATAGGTCATAGGTATTAGCCTGCTGCTTTCTGTTTTGCTCAATAAACCTGTTGTCAAAATATTTGCTAAATATTTACATTCATATGCATAGACTAGTGCCATGCTGAGCTGTGGTCAGGCAAGTTCCTAAAGCAGCTGATGGTGGTTAATGTAGAGACCCATGGTGCTCAGATTTCTAAGAAAACTGTCAAGTGTTCAGTTCCCAGTGAGAGCTCTACTTCATCCTTTCAAGACCAAGGATCAACACAAGAAGACAGAATAAAAAGAATGTGAAAAATTCATGCTGGGAAGGAGGGCTGGGAAATGGTGGTTTCTGAGTGTGATGACTATCACACTCTTAAAGTCACACAGCTGAAGTTACCTGCGGAATTCCTCTCAAGATTGGCCAGTCATGGATGGGAAAGGATTCATGAGAACCAGTCCTTCCATGAGAACTGATTGATAATTGATAGCAACTGGGAAGAGCAGAGTCATTGTCTTCAATGGTGTGACGTAGCCACTGATGGGTCATTCATTCTCCAATGTAGAGCTTCACACTCACACTCACGTGGTGGTGCTGGTTAAACTCAGTGGGCCATAAGAGAAAAAGATATGACAGGGAAGAAGACTTGTGAGAAGGAGGTATTTGATAGGTATGGGAGGGTAACAGAAAAGGGTCAGGGTGAGATATGCTAAAATGCACTATATGCATGTATGGAATTGACAAAGAATAAATACACTATAACAAAAGGCATCAGCTGGCCTCACTACAGGATGGAAGATGGGATGCTTCCAACCTCTATAACCTGGGCAAGTGAGAGGAAGTATACAGTCAAGAGCTTCTCTTTATTATTGTACTTATATTGCTATGAGAGAGAGAGAGAGAGAGAGAGAGAGAGAAGAGAGAGACAGAGAGACAGAGAGACAGAGAGACGAGAACAGAGACAAGCAGATTGGGAAGGAAGTGTAAATTTGTACTTCTAAATAGTATGTTTATGTATAAAAAATACCCTAAAGAAATCTAATAAAAAAATCTACTAACATTAATACAAAATTTAACAAAGTCCCATGATACAATGAACAAAAAATCAGTTGAATTTCTAAATCTAACTTTGGGCAGTTGGAAAACAAGGTTTAAAACATTTCATGTATAACAGCAGAAAATGTGAGGTATATAGGAATAAACTTAATGAAGTAGCTGATAAATTATACCCAAAACTGAAAGATATTCCTGAGAGAATGTAATGGAAATGTCATAGAATACTGAGCATATTCACTTTAGGCAACTTAAAAATAGTCATATGTTAACCCTCTTAAACTCAAATAAAAGAAATACAATTAAAAAGTCCAGTAAAGTGATATTTTTATTTTGAAAATTGAATTTAAAGTGCATTTGGAATTGCATGGTAATTGCTTTGGCTATATCCTCTGGTCTCTTCCATATTTCTTTCTGCCTGCATGCACCAAACATCTACACTCCAACAAGGGAAAACCTCCCTGCGCTCTGTATACCATCCTGGATTGACAATGAATCTTCAACAGCCCCTTTATGGAATTAATCTACATGAACAGGAAAGATGGAGTTCCACAAGGGTGCAGATTTATTTATATTTCTTAATGAGATTAAGGGGAGGAATTTTAAGAATGTAACAGAGTGAATAAGAATGCTCATGGTATGTGCATGGTCTGACTAAGGAAGAAACAACCATCCATTAAGACCATTGCAAGCATAGACCATGCCACAAGGGCAACCCACTGTCCACACATCAGGGTAACTTTGCTTTCTCCTGAGACATGGATGCTCGAGAGAAAAACAAAAGGAAGGGAAGGGGAGGAGAGCTGAGGGGAGGGAACAGAAGGAAAGTAAAGGAAGGGAAAGGAGAGAGGGGAGGGGAGGGGAGGGAGGGGAGGGGAGGGGAGGGGAAGAGGGGAGGGGAGAGAGGGGGAGAGGGAGGAGAGGGAGACGAGGGAGAGGAGAGGGAGAGAGGGAGAGAGGGGAGAAAAGAAAAGGAGAGAAGAACAAAAGGAAGAAAGAAAAGAGAAAAAAAAGAAAAAAAGGAAAAGAGAAAGAAAAGAACCTTGCAATGCTCACTTTGGGATCAGTGTCCGTTCCTGAGATTATTAGAAGAGATGTTTGTAAGATGAAGAGCTGCTGACATTGCCAAAATTTCTCTACTGTCTCTCATCATTAATAATTGTGGTTGCTTTCCATAAGAGCAACTGCTTTTAGGAAAAGAGACTTCATTAACATTCCTCTGTCTTGCTGAGTCTCCCACAGTTCTCAGCAGCCAGCCACATTTCCAAAATAGTAGAAGGTCAAAATTCTGCATTTTCATGAAATCCACATGCAGAAACATGGATCTCCACTCTTGCATCTGAAACAGAAAGCCAGCAAGGATTTGCTCTCAGGTTGCAGCAACTTTGTTGACAGGGCAGTGACCATTTTCTCCAGTGATCCAGTCAAATTAGATGTTTTTTCTGAAGAAATGAACAATGTACAAGAAGGTAGTTGTGGCAGGAAATTATTATTTAGTTTGCCATTTATGGATTTATATTTAACCTTATAGGGGCAAAAAGGATTCTTCACAAAATAGCTTAATGACATTAAGGAAATGAAAGTAAACATATAATCTAGTCAAACTTCAAATTGATGCCAATTATTGTTAGCTTTTGAATAGAAAAACAATGTATTCACAGAAACATTATGAAGATAGAAGTTTTCCCATTATTCTGTGCCCATTTTCACTCATTACTGGCATTTTATACTGATATAGTACATTTGTTAGAATTAATGCCTTAGCACTAATGTATTAGTGCACAAGTGTATTCTTTGTTAAATTTTCTTACAATTTACTGACTGTCCTTTCTCTGTATCAGTAGCTAACTGTCCTGTACCATCAGCTTCTGTAAACCAGGCATTTTCATAGGTGTTGTATTGTGTAGTTGTTATTAGTTAAAACATTATGTTTAGACAGACTGTCAATTGGCTTTTCATGTTTTCCCGTAGATAGTTCTCCTTCCTGTGAACTCTGGAAGCTCAGCTGCGCTTAGTGTTATCCTCTCTGTTATCCCTTTCTGCTAGACAGGAAGCTCATGCCCAAGCAGAAAAGCTCTTCCCTTGGAGTACAGTAAGTGGTTATCACTCTACTATGGTGATTCAAGTTGCTTCACCCCTCCTAAAGCCACGTGGTAAAGTATCACCATACTTCAGTGATTGCTTCTAAGATATTTCCAAAATAAAACACTATCACCTACTACTTTAAATCTTACATCTTCTCTTTACTGACTGAATATCCTTAGACCATTTAATGGGTTTTTATATAATGGATTTTCAACTTCCTATGTTATACTTCTGTGTTCACATTTTCTGTTTAAATTCATTTTCTATTTATTGTACCAGGAATAAGTATACAATAGTAAGACTCCTGAAAAGTTTCAGGAAAACTAATCCATTTTTTTTTGACTCATGTTTAGTAAAGCCATTTAAGTTTCCATTGATTCTTTTGCTTCCAGTGGTTAATTTATGCTCAGCTAGTTAGCATCCAAGAGTCCTCCGACTTTCTGATGGTATCAGAGTTTATTCTCTGCCAACACAAGCTGTTCTCATTGTCATTCTGCATTCACTCTATGTAGTGGCTAAACTTGGTTGTTGACTGCGTCTCAAATGACCTAAAACAAAGCCACTGGTGCACACCATGAAGGATTTTCTTAATCATGTTACTACAAACAGAAAGATCCACATTTAGTGTAAACTGAACTTCATGGTGGTCAAATCCATGAAAGGACATGGAAGAAGGAAACATTGCTTCTTGCCTCCTTGTCCTCACTCTTACTGACAAGTCCGTCGATCCTGTTATAGTATTCATTAACCAACATTAGAATCAATTTTTGTTTCAATTTCTATGAAGACTGAAGACCAGCAGCTCTTCAGCAATCTGCCAGGCCCATAGTAGCACCAGATTGGAACTGTTGAGAAATTCAGTGTCATGATTTCAACTACAGAGTTTTAGCCTCACTAATATAAAACAGTCATCACTGGCAACCTGGACTACAGACAGCAAGTCAGTCACATAAATCACACACACATTTATGATAACAAACATATGTAAATAATAAAAATATGTGTATTAATTCTACCAGTTTTGTCTCTTTACAAAATTTGAAGTAAAATACCTCTGAGATTTCTTATATTATTAGTCACCTATACACATCATTTAACATTCTTATTTATCATACATATTAAGCAGTATTGACTACAAGCATTCTCTTCTTACCTCCACTCTTGTACATTGCAAGTCTTTGTTGTTCTGATTCTAGGTCTGGCCATGCAACTCATTTTAACAAACTGAACAAGAAAATGAGAGACAACAGTCATGTGAGAACAGTTGGCAATGGAGATTTGTTTTTAACTTCCTCACAACCAGAAGGCTGTGGGTAACCAAGCTTAAGCTTGTCTGACGGAAGGACTAAAGGTCACTTTGGAAGTATGACCAGTCAGGCTCAATTGCAGACCTGTGAGTCTTAGCCAAGCTAAATAAAACATACCCTAGGTCATCAGAATTGTGCAAACAACCTACAATATGGACTCATAGCTAATAAATGTCCATTATTTTAAACATCAATGTTTTAAGACAGTGTTTCTCAGACAATATAACCTAATTTCAGCAATATCTGACAGGTCAGCTATGATTTCAACCTCATACACTACAGGTTTAGTGAGCTCCTGTTATGGTTTGGAGGTGACAAGCCCACAGAGGCCATGTGTTTGAATACATGGTGTGTAGCTAGTGGTGCTGTTAGGGAAGGGGTTGGACCTCTAGGAGGTAGAGACTCATTGGAGGAAGTGGTTACTGTGGGAAAAAGCATTACTGGCTTTAGCCGGAATCTAGTTCTAGTTGACTTCTCTGATTTTGAGTTTCTTGAGATCTGAAGAGTTTTAGCTACCTGCTTCCAATGTCAGGAACTATGGCAAGGATGCCCTACCTTGATGAATTATACCCCTCGAACCATGAACCTCAACAAATCCTTCCCGCTGTTGCTATCAGGCATTCTTTTTTCTCACAATCTCATGGCAGATTTTCATCTTCAGAATATCATGCAGATTTTCATCAAATAAAGAACCTAGTGAAAAATATTTTGTAGTATTTATCTTGTCCGGTTCTGTGCTCAGCCTGCTAATAACTATTCTATACCCATTTCACAATTTGAAAATAAAAATTCACTGAAATTAAAAGCTGTGATTTTTTGTGGCTGCTAGTTAATCTGAAGCATATGTCCTGCCTTCTAATACCTCAATATTATTCAGTATTGTTCACAAGGCTGAAAATATTTGAAAATAAGTTATCTTCATACAGAGTTAAGACTTCTCATAGATTAGCCTGATTGTATATATAAAAGCAGATTCGTTCTACATGCAATGTGAAAAGGTAGTTTTTATTCTCAATTTCTTTTTTTTTTTTTTCCATTTAAACCCATACTTTTTGTCCCTCCTTCCTGAGACCAGTAACTATTGTTTACAGTCTGAATAGAAATGCTGAAATCATCAATGAGGAGTTTTGCGGGGTGGGAACTAAAACGACGTTTCCTGCATGATTAGTAGCAGGAAATACCAGAAATCTCATCCAAATATCTTTTTTCCGAAGGGAGTTGACTGTTGCTTTGGTTTGGTTTTGATCAGAAAAAGCAACATATCTACTTCCGTGTAACTCTTTCTCATTCAGTTGCTGTATGTACAAAGGTAAAAATCTACCAAACCATACGAAAAACCTAGTGATTGACCTTATAGGAAAGTAGAAAATGTGAAAAGAAGATTCAGTGGGAATCAAGATTGAAGGAATAACCCACACGCCAATTCTTCGTGGGATTTGGGTAATTTATTACTCATAATTTTTGTTTGTTTTTATGTAACATATATGTGATAATAATGCCTAGGTTATCAGATGTTTGTGAAGCCTAAAAGAGATAAAATACAAACCTTTGACGAAAAAATAGTTTTTGCTATTAAATAAGCTGGTAAGAATAGAATCTAACGAGCTCTTCCATGGATCAGACACCGCGCTAAGGTATTGGCTTAAGTGCCGTGTTTATCACAGCATCAGGACTCAAGCTTATTATAGTTTGTCTGTTAAAGTAAGCTTCTATTTCTACTCCAGGATGGCTTTGGATTGATTACTGTCATGCTCACAGTAAAGAAACAGAAAAGAAAATATCTTTTTTTTCTCCATTTAGTAAGATGTCCATTTACCTTATGTGGCTACATCTAGCAGTAAAGAAGACTGGAAAAAATAGTTTTTATTATAAATAATAATGTGCCCAACTAGAAAATTTGGATTTAATTGTTAAAAGGAAGTGGATATTGCAGAGAAAAATTAAGTTCCTTGCTACAGATGTTTAACATATTAATTCTTCAGTGTTGGTGTGAGATATGTATTATAAAAGGACATAGAACATGATTTGAAGAAGAACCTAGAATACAGAATGGTAGTTTTGAACTTGTTTTTATCTGTAGGTGTGGTCAAGGTAAAATAAGGAAAAACATGAAAACATCCATCTGATGCCAAGCTGACTATAACCAACCCTGAAGAGATGTTTGTTAGAAAAGAGCCTCTTAGCCGGGCAGTGGTGGCACCCGCCTTTTATCCCAGCACTTGGGAGGCAGAGGCAGGCAGATTTCTGAGTTCAAGGCCAGCCTGGACTACAGAGTGAGTTCCAGGACAACCAGGGTTACACAGAGAAACCCTGTCTCAAAAAACTCAAAAAAAAAAAGGAAAGAAAAGAAAATAGCCTCTTAGTATATGACACCTAATATACTCTGTCCCCCCTTCCTCTCTCTTCCTCCTTTCCTCCTTTTCACTCCCCTTTTCCTTCCTTCTTTTTCCATTGTCCTTAACTCCTGAAAATAGCAACACTTACATGAAGTCCATGTGCAATCCACCTTTCTGTGTTGTCTGAACAAAATTTCACTTTTAAAACAAATACAAAAACAACAACAACAAAACCCAAACATTTCATGTGGTTGTGAGAAGCAAAACCAAATTAAGCCACCTCTCTTGATGCCTCGAGAAAGCAGATGTGGAAGGACACATCAGGGAAACTAGAGAAACGATACAGCAACCAACTTCTTCCATAAAATCCATGCTTTGAAATATCTCCATTCATTTTGACACTGTGTTTCCTATTTCAATATGACTTCAGTCGTCTTCAAGTGTGTATTAACCAAGCTCATTCCTTGGTGGGGTGATGTGAGAGTGGGTTGCCTTAGCAGTCTGGTCTAGAATGAGGTCCTCTTTTCTTCTAGGCACTTTTCCTGGCAGGAGTATTTTAGCCTCTTGTATCTTGTTTTGAGATGTGGTCTTCTGGCCTTACATAAACTTCTGCTAAGAGGACATCTGCTGTGCAGTGCCTCTTTGGACATTCAGCCTCTAAAACTTGAACTAAGTTTTTCTTTCTAAAGATATCTTACCTTGAGTTTTTCTTGATAATAATGAGAACTAAACCAATATGCTTTTGTTTCCTATTTTTTTATTTTTCCTAGATATTTTTAGGCCCTGAAAATTTCCAATATACACATTTCTGGATGTAATGTTCCTACTTTGACTAATTTATTTTGTGATGCAGGTGGTTTTACACTGTATACTAGTAACAAGTGTCCATAATGTCATTCATGATAAAGATTAACTTGCATATTCACTTCACATATAAAATATATATTAGTTTGCTATATTACTTTAAGAAATTACTATAGATTTCTTACATAGAGGAATAGAAATTTCTTCTCAGTAAGTTTGGAGTTCACTGGTTCAAAATCAGTTTATTTGAAAGACTCTCGAGAAACCTTCATTCCATACTCTACTTCATGTTGCAAGTGGCTGCTAGATTCCTAGACATCCTTTGACTGAATTTGTCTGGTTTCTGCTCCTTCCTTCATCATACTTTCTCTTCTGTTTGTGGTCTAATCTCTCTTGGCTTCCTACTATTAGGGTAGCTGTCTTGGTATTTGAAATACACCTATATAAACCAGACTAATCTCTGGAAAGGTCCTGCTTAGCTGCATTCAGAAGGCATTGTGCCATTTACAAACTCTAGGGATGAAACCTAGGTATCTGTGGTTTGACTGAGAATAGCTCTCATATGTCCATGTTTGAACACTTGGTTTACAGCAGTAGAACTGACTGAGAAAGATGATGCAATGTCACTATGTTGGAAGAAGTGTGTCACTAGGGTAGGATATGAGATTTTAAGACTCCCAATTCTAGGGTACTCCTGTCTGAGCTCTCAGCTATTCCTGTCAGCATGCCTTTGCTCCACTGTATGGCATCTACTGTCTGAAATGATAAGCCTAATTAAATACATTCTTTTACAAAATTGCCTTGGTCATGGTGTTTTGTCACTGCAATAGAAACCCTAACTAATACAGGTGTGCATTTTCCAACTGATTTTATAAATATGGCATAACTGCTCATATTTGGCATTATTAACATGTGCAATGGTCACAGTTAAGGTCTTTGTACTGGATGTTAAAAAGATTATAGTATTTTTTTCCCTTTATAAAAACTTTAGCAAAATGTGTTTCTCATTAAATAAAAATTTCTTCTTATAGAGGCAACTTATCCACGTTCCATTTGTAATCTGACAGCGAGTTCCTGGATTAGACAAAAGACTTCCAATAGCTAACGTGCCAGACTTAAGCTCTTCTTAGCTGATTGATTTTGACCTTCTGTCTAATAATTCAGCAAAGCATAGGACATTAGAAACCACAGAAAATATTTGAGATTGTTTTGCTAAGGACTTCGGCATCTAGTAGGCATTCACGACCTTGGAAAGAATACTTCTCTCTGGCTTAAAGCACAAACCTCTCTGCACTGAACTCAAGGACACTTGCTTTCCTGGGTGAAGCAAGAATTTACTTAGCAGCCTGCACTGTGAATGTTCTTGAGAAGAGTCTGGCTTCAGACTGTCTGCAGATATGACACTGTTCTGGGGTCAAGGTTAGAATGGGTGAATTCTCCAAGGCAACACACATTGTAACAAAAAAAAAAAAAAACAGTTACAACTCAAGTCATTGTTTCAAAGTAACAGACGATTTGATTAATTTGGCTTCAGTTTTTGCCTAGGGGTTAGCATACATAAACTTAGTCAATGCATAATTCTGTGTTGATGGATGTTTTGACTACAAACTATTAGAAATGGCAGAAAACATTCATGCTCGTGTTGTATTAAATTACACTTCCTTCAAATATTTATTAATATTCCTCTAGCATATATTTCAAAATGAGGTTGTTTTTATTCCTATTTAAAGATAATGACAAAAAATCTCATCTTTGAATAGGTGTGATTTTGTGGAAGCACTTTTGATTGACTAGACTAAAGCGAAAAAAAAACAGAGTTCGGGAAGACAGATGTGATAATTCTGGCAAAAGACAGCCCAGGATGAGCCCAGCTTTTTATTACGATTTGGGGTAAAGGGTCCATGTTAGAGATAAAATGGAAGACTGAGAAATGAAATTTCTCAACACTGTGATAAGGCTAGCAGACATTTACATGACAGGAGAAAAGGTTTGTTTGTATTCTTAGTTCATTTGCTCATGGCGCAACAGACTTGATATTTGAATCTATTCCGCTAACAACTTGGATCAGAACATGCTGTGAGTCTTGAGATGCTCAAGGGATATTAACAGCAGCATTTTCCCTCCCTGACAATGAAATGTGGACATAACGGACTTTGGTATCAACAGCAATTAACTGTTTTCCAGTGAAGAACTAAATCCAACAGTATCTGCTATTTCAATGACTCATACATCGATTTCTTTTAAAGCCTTAAAGGAAAGATCAAATGGTGCTGATCCGTCCCCTTGAAGAATGATTTTTCTGTAATCTAGATTGAAAGTGAACTGAACACTATGCATCTGGCAGGGTTTGTGTCGCATTTGGTCACAGGGCCAGGCTTACAGTGGCCTTCCTGAGGGCAGCAGGATAGAGAGCCCAGCTGACACATAATTTACTGGTACTATAGCTTCTCTCATGAGACATTTACTTTTCACACCCTGTGTCTCTCAGGGTGCAGAAAGATATCTTTTCTCTGGTTTACCTTCCTGTCAGAGAATGATGCAGTGGACTGATTGATGTACGTTTTCTAGTAACAACCTCCATTTGTTTGAAAATTAAATTCCTATGCATAATGGGTTACCTACCAGACTGGCCTTGTCACCCATATTGTTTCAAAGGACAGGTAGATTCAATGGATCAGGAAAGCATCTAGTTTTTTATGTTATCTTTTTAGCAATGACCCTATGCATACTAAAGAAAACTGTTAAGGAATCTTTGGGAAGCATCGTAGTTTAAGTATGCATCACTGAGCACCAAAATAAGAAACTTGGAATTGTAGATTTTAATTTTGACTCTATTACGAACTAACTATAATCTCAGAAGAATTATGTTCTTGTCTACATTTTACTTTTAAAGTAGAAATATTAAGTTTTAATTATTTTATAAATAACTGGGATATATAAGTATTTATACATACATATATCTGCAAATTTACCTAAATGTGCAAATCTACTTTGAAAATATAAGTATTACATAAGAAAAATGATAATATTGAGGATGGTTTTATACTTATCGGGGGTAAAATATATACAAGTATATGTGTTTATGTATGTGCTTACATGTATATTATGAATATTCATTTATATGAAGACACATGTATGGGAACAGTAATGCTTGTAATTCTTTCTGTCATGGCCTCTGGTCCATGCACATAAAATTATGATGTCATTTAAATGGTTCCATCTGGAACACAAAAGTAAAGTTGAGAAACTAATAAGCCTTCTCAATCCCAGACCACATCTCCCTAGAGTTCAGTCTGGCATGCATGGAAATAGTTCACAACATTCTATACTTTAAAAAAAAAAAATCTTTCTTGAAACAGTACAAATTCCTCTGGAAGAGGTAGCTAGATCAGTATTCAGCCTGTTCAGAAAACCACCTAATGTGTAGCTGTATGGCCGAGTAGCCACCAGAAGCTCCTTTCTAGGTATGAAACAGGCAAGAGAGCTGCCCACTGTGGCACTTGATGAGAGGGTGCAGAAATCCACAGAGCAGTCATTAAGACACAGCAGAAAAACAAAACAAACAAAAGCAACAAACCCTCATGGGCCCTCCAGAAAGAAATTTTACCCACATTGAATACAAAAAGAATGTCCAGCAGCTAATGCCTCCATCCCACTGGTGGTCTTTCGTGTTCTTTGATTTCCTGCTCTGTAAACAATAGGAAGGTCCATTCCAAAGACACTTCTTGATGCAAGACTTTATGCATACCACTTATGAAATTTTAACGGAAGGCAAGGCTGTCAATAATCCAAACTTGCAATTTGTCTGATGTTACATGCTGGTTTGGATAGTTAGTAGAAGTATACACTGAAGACATTGCACATTCAGGGGGCATCTCTATCCCACAATGGAAAGGAAATACAAGGAGGAAGAAGGTTAAAAAAAAAACAGTATGAAGAAATTTTAGAGTCATCATTCAGTATCCTGAATGGTTCTCTGTGGAGTTCATGCAATCAGCCACCTGTGGTGCTGTACAGGCCTCACACAGATCTGAAGAAAGGGCCTTGGCTCCAGAATGCAGCTCTGGTATGATCTGCCCACCCAGAGCGCATAAATTATGTTTACCCCTTAAGAAGTGAGGAAGGAATAAAGCTAAAATTCTAATGTGCAGCGTTTTCTCAGCTGCAAGCCCAGGCTAGGAAACACAGTTTCCTAGTTGAAAGGCACATTTCAAATAAGGGTGGGTGGGGGTGGGGCCTCAAGAGGCAGGCAGTAGTATTAAACAATTGGTCAACCCTATTGTGAATATTGTTAAGTACAACAGACATCTCTGAGTCTCTGAAAGGCCAGAGTGTTCTCCACGTGCAAATACACAAAACACACACACACACACACACACACACACACTCAGATACACACAAACACACACAGAGACACAGAGACATACATACAAGATACACACACACACAAACACGCAGACACACACAGATATACACAAACACACACAGAGACACAGACACACACACACACATACACAGAGACATACACACACAGATACACACACACACATACACACAGAGGAAGTAATGTTTAACATGCTGGGGAATACCTTGTTCCATTCCAAAATTTAACACACAGACACACACACACAGACACACACACACAACACACACACACACACACACACACACACACACAGACTGTTTGGTTAGTTGATTTTTGAGATAGGTGTCTCACTTTATACTTCAAATTGGCCTTGAATATATTTGACCTTTTTATATTAGCTTATCAAAATCTGGGATTATGGGCATAAGTCACCATGTGTGGTTTGTAATCAAAGTTGTTATCATGGAGATTCTCAAGACTCTCATTCTCTAACGGACCAGATATAGATACTGCCAACATTCTATTCTATTTTAAATTTTATAAATTATTGGTCATTTGAATTCAACATATTTTATATGTGAAAATTAATATGGATCACATACTTGAATTCTTTTAATCATCCTGGGTTTTCTGGAAGGCTACAGATATCATCAAAGCCTTTCTAAAATATGATTATTCCCACCTTTCTTCACAATGGCCTTCAGTTATTAGATTTATACAAGTACCTTGGTGCTAGCCATAGGGTAAATGGAAATTCCACATTTTATTTTTTGTCTTGGAATTTGCACATTGAGTTTTTCTTTGAGCTATTAATAATAGCTTTAGCAAGTGATACTTTTCAACTCTTTTTATATTAAGTCCACCAGGTAGTAGAATAATTTTTTGAAATTGCATTTTCATTATGAGGGGCTTACAAAATTCCAAAGTATAGCAAATTGACCTAATGGCTTTATTGTAATAGAAAAATATTTAATTCTTGTGTTAAAATAAAAATAACTCTCAGATCAAATCATGTATATATAGGGAGGGAGAAGGGACTTATTAAACAAGCCTATATAAGTAGGGAGAAATTAAAAGTTTATAACAATGACGTTCTATGGTCTGTATGCCCACAAGGCCCCAGAAATCGGTTCCCTGTCTTTAATGTTCCAATTATCATTTTAAGTTTGAAGTTATGTTAAAGCAGATGTGATAGTCTCATGGAATCTGGATGCCATAACTTTTCCCGTGGGCAACAGATGTCAGAAATTGTGAAGGAACTGAGGTTTATTCTATCTGCAAGTTCACATGTCAACATATTAAAGTTAGAATGAAATGGTAAAATTAGAGATTATGAATAGTATATTATAATTACATCAATACCTGTAGTGACAGTATCTTGTTTTGTGAGTCTAAATTCTCACAGGACAAAACAAAACAAAATATTACTGTTCACTCAGTCAGAAGTGTGGCAGGGGATAAACTTCCATTGGGGGACTTTCATCCTTCTATACTCAGAGTTTATGATCTGAAGAGACATAGATTATCTTTATTTTATCCAACTGTAAGCCAAGGATAGGCAAATTTGTCTTCTTTCTGCAGTTTTGGTTATCTCTGTCTAAAATTGATAAATAGCAAATTCCAGAAATAAACAGTTCACAAGTCAATAGTCAAAACAACCACAACAGTAGGGTCATTAATAAAACAGAAAAACTGTGAAAAATTGCCTTTTGGAAGATAATCACAAAAATCACATGACAACTGAACAATATATTTTCCAGAATGGAATTCTGGGAAACAGTATAACCTCAAATCAAAACCAAGAAAACTAGAGTAAGAATGTATGCAGTTCAACTATTACTAAGAAGTCATAGTAGACTTTTTATATATAATATGTTTCATAATAATATAAATGCTATTAATAGAAATTTCATATCATGTACGGGGAATTCTTACTGTCTAACTTTTATGTTAACCTAAACTTATCCCAAAATTAAGTTTACCTTTAAAATTATAGAATTATCTCATCTGTTTGTCTATTTTTTATGCTTATAATGGAGAGCAAGTGATTAAAAAATTGACTTCAGTGCTAAAAGAGGCATTTTGTTTGTTTTCCTTATTTCTTAACAGCATACTTTTATTAATTCTCTTAGAATTTCTTGCCATGTATTTTGATCATAATCATTTACAGTCTTCACTTCTACTGACTGAACACTTCGGTGTCTCCCAGACCTTTGCCTTAGCTTTTTGCTGCCCTCTTACAACTTCATGTCTTCTTTTTCCTTAAAGATATTCAACTTATTCTATGAGCACACATGTTTATCCTGCTTGTATGTCTATTTCTGCCAAATCTCTTTAACTGGAATTTCTCTGGATTCTCTTTCAGTAGAATTATAGGCAGTTGAGAACCGAAATATGGGTGCTGGGAATTGAACCCTTGTCCTCTATAAAAGTAGTCAATTCTCTGAACTGCTCAGTCACTTCTCCAACCTCTCCACTTTTGCTTTAACAATCCATTGAGCTGAATTTGTTAATGATATGCTCATGGGTGTGGGGCTATATTGCTAAAAAAAAAAAAAAAAAAAAAACCCTAACTCTCTAGAAACTATCAACGTCTAGTAGTTAGGGATAGGGATTCTTTTCCCTTCCCCCACTTAAGAATGCTGGCTGCCTTGATTTTGTCCAGATCTCTGTATCCAACCACAACTGAGGTGATTTTATGAATGCAGCAGTCGTGTCATACCGAGAGGGCACTGTTTAACTTCTGTCCTCCTAAACTTTTAGCTCTTTCAGTCTTCTGGAATGGTTCATGAGCCTGGATGCATTTTCCCTGTCATGTCTATGGGGCATAATCTGTATAAACCAGTATTCTGTGCCTCTTATAATCTTTCTGCCTTCTTTTTGGTAGTTTTTTCTGAGTCTTACATATAAAGGTTATACTGCAAATATAGCCTTTGTGGTTGGGTACCCTCAAAGTCCATTATTCTATGCATCTTGAACAATTGTATATATTGGTAATAGTCTCCATATGTTGCAAAATGAACCTTGTTTGATGGGTGGGGAAAGTTACACTTATCTGTGAGCATAAAGATAGGCATTTATAAAGCAGAAATTATACTGGTTTAGAAACTGGAAGAAGTAATTCTCCTCCAAAATTCATGACCTTACTAGCTATACTCACTAGGCAATGACTAGGTTTACACTGCCGGGCATGAATTGAATTCTCTTGGGTATACAGTAAGTCCAATTAGGCAGCCATTGACTACACACATAAAAGTTAGGTCTGGTTCTTCCTTCCAGGCTCAGCCCCCCAAATAAGACTCAGATGTAAAATGTATTTATAAATATTTTAACCATATTGCTAAGTTCTTTTCTGACCAGATCTAAATTAAAATATGCCATTTATTTTAACCTACATTGTGCCACATGACTGGTTACCTGAGTTCTGGTACCATGTGTTCTTTTCCTCACATCTTTCCTGGGCAAATAGTTCCATTCCTGGCTCTATCCCAGAATTCATTCTTCTCCTGAATGTTCTACCTTCCATTTTATGCCTAAGTCACAGGACATAACCTTTTTAATTGAGAAGTGATGCATCTATACAATAGACAAGATATTCTCCATACTACTCCAACCAGAAATGCCAGTATTTCATTCTATCTTGTTGATCTATGTCATTGTGGGTTTTTTTTCCTTCATAGACTTTATAGCTGTTAGACCAGCTCTCTCCTTTGGCAGCTTACACAGTATTTTCTGATACTATGAGAGCTAATCCTTAGAGAGGAGGATTCTAGATCAGTGCAGTTGGATCCCTCCAAGTCCTGTGTCCTAAGTCTGTGTTGTCTTCAGCAGTGGAGATGCATTCTCAAGTCCTGGGAGGCAACTAGGTACAAAGCATCAGCCTATGTTGTTTTAGGAGTTGCTTTTACACTGTCCTGATCAACAACTTGAAGAGAGATTTTCCTTGTCTGGCGCTGTTTGTAAATGGCACATGGCTCTTGGGTAAAGAATTATCACTACAGGTAGGAGGAGCTAAGGTGGGAGGAGTAAGGAGAGGAAGGGGAGGAGTAAGGAGAAGAAGAGGAAAAGGAAGAGAAGGAACTATACAGAAGCAGAGATGTAGGAGCCATGGAGAGCCACGCAGGTATGGAGAGCAGTCGTGGGTAACCAATCTAGACATCAGTGAGAATTCTCAAAAAAAACTAAAATTAAATTTACCACATGACTCATCTATACTACTCCTTGGCATATACCCAATAGAACTGACATCCTACTCCACAGACACTTTTCAGAAATGTTCATTGCTACTCTACACCATGAGTAAGAAACGAGAACAACATAAACATCTGTTAACCAATGGATGAATAACAAAAATACAGTACATGGGCACAATGAAATTCTATTCATCTGTAAAGAAAACTGAAATCAATAACTTTGTAGGTAAATGAATGGAAGATATACATATATGTGAGGGGCGACCGAGACCAGAAATATTAAAGGAATCTATTGTTCCTTATTTGTCATTCCTATGTCTGAATCTCTAGATGTAAGCATACAATCTAGAGTAACATCAGAAACCAAGAAAGTAAAAAGGGACCAGAGAGAAGAATCCCTAGAGAGATGATGTCATGCCTACTGTATAAACCTAAGGCTGACAATGTCATGGACCCTTGATGAGAATGTACAACTGCACTGCCACTTTCTTAAACCAGTATAACTCCTAAATTCATTTTTAGTGCTTATCCATGTATATCCACAAATCAATTAGCTAACTGTCATCAAAGAAGATTATTTTTGTAGCAGTCAAAGATCATCATAGATATCCAGAACTAGCAAACATGCAGAAAACAACCAACTGACCTTGAAGAGCAGGAAGTCTATTATGAGATAGTGTTTTCTTTGTGGAACAGAGAAGCTATATTCATGGAATTTCAACAATGTTCTACAAAAAAGACTAATACAATCCCAAATATCAGCTGACATGCCAATAAAGATGGGAGAATCCCACAAGGCCTTGTGCCTAGGTAAAAAGCTATAGAAAATAATAGTTAATGGAAGAAGAAATTCAGTCTTTTCTGGAGATGAACCCTCTGATAGGTTTTCCAATTCCAAGTGATTACATCTAACCACATATATACATATGAGTATATATATATATATATATATATATATATATATATATATATAAAATTAAACAGAGGTTAGGAATTTGAAAGGGAAAGGGGGTACAGAAAGAGTTAGGGAGGGTTGGATATAATGTAAATACAGTATTAATATATGAAATTCTCAAAATTATATTTAATAAAAAAGCCACAGATTAATTGTCCCTACTGGACATTGCTTGTCAATGTCTGCAGTAGACAAACTAGCCACTTGCTCAACGGGGAGAGCCTTATTGCAATCTCCCAGTGCTGTTCTCAGCTTGATGACCCTCTGAACATTGTCCAGAACAAAGGCAGATAATGTATGTGTTTGCAAACATGAAGAAAGCTAAAGAATCTAGGAAAATTTTTTCCTAGAATACTCATTTCTTTGCATGTTCCTTTGGCTTCTATCACTCCATTGGCAACTCTGGTCAATCTAACCTACAGAATCTGCGACCAGATCTGTTCAATTTTTCTTGCATAGGTTTCAGTTTAGGCAGTCTTCAAAATGAAATGAAACCAGGAAAGAACGTGAGTCTGAAACAATTTGGTTAAATAATATCCTATAATATAGTGACTATTCACAGAGAATGTACATTTCTAACATGTTTCATGCTATTTTTATCATTTTTAAATTTATGTTTATTTTATTTGTTTACATTTCATATTTATTCTCACTTCCTGGTCTCCCCTCCTCAAATCCCCACCCCATCTGTCTCCCCTTTGCATCTCAGTCTCAGAAGGTGCTCCTTCACCTATCCACACACTTCCACCTAATCCTTCTAGCATCCTTCTTCTCTGGGGAATTATTCCTCCAAAGGATCAAGCTCCTCCCATCCTACTGATGCCAGATAAGGCAGCCCATGCTACATCCATAACAGGAGCCATGGACTGGCTCATGTATAATCGACTTCGGTGCTTGGCTGAGGCTTGGAGAACTCTGGGATTTTGTCATTTCATACAGATTACCCATGATTAAAGTATGGGAGCCGTTGGCTTCAGCTGGTTACTCACACGGATTTGGGGGAGGCAAGGTTTAAGCATTCTTTCTCCTTTATGGAGCAATAATGATGTGTCACTATGTCATTTAAGCTTCAGACCTCTTCCCTCATTTTAAGATTTTAAGTCAACATATTTTTATCTATCTATCTATCTATCTATCTATCTATCTATCTATCTATCTATCTATAGCTTCCCCTCCCTGAGTTCCTCCCAGTCCCTCCCTTAACCCCATCCATTCCTCCTCCATTTCTCTTCAACAAAGGACAAGTCTCTCATGGATCTCAAACAGCTGTGGCATATCAATTTGCAGTAAGACTAGGTACCTCCTCTCCTATTAAGGCTACAATGAGACCACCAAGTAGGAGGAAAGGGATTCCAAAGGCAGGTAACAGAATCAGAGACAATCCTGGTCTCATTGTTAGGAATCCTGCTTAAAGACCAAGCTACACATTTGTAACACATGTGCAGAGGGCCTCCATCAGTCACCATGTAGGTTCTGTGGTTGGTGATTCAATCTCTGTGAGATCCTATGGGCTGAGTTTAGCTGATTCTGTTGGTTTTCTTGTGGTATCCTTGACCCCTCTGGTTCCTACAATCCTTCTTTCCCCCTGTTCCTTGGATTTCCCAACCTACATCTCATGTTTGCCTGGAGGTCTATGCATGTAGTTTCCATATGTTGTTGGGTGAAGACTCTCTGATGACAATTAGGCTTAGCACCAATCTATGGGTATAACAGAATATTATTAAGAATCATTTCATTGATTTTTTTTTTTTTGCCAATCGTGTTTGGTTCTATCACGGATTTCTAGGCTATTCTACTTTTGGCTCTGGTCGTTTAGCTAGTGTCAGAAGTGGGATCCTTCTCATGGCATGGGTTTCAAGCTACGAAAGTCATTGGTTGGCCACTACCATAATTTCTGTGCCACTTTTACCCTAGTACATCTTGTGGTCAGGACCTATTGTAGACCAAAGGTTTTGTGTTTGCATTGGTGTCCAATTCTATATTAGAAGTCTTACCTGGTTACAGGAGATGTCTATAAATATATTTTCATAAAACCATATATATGTGTGTGTGTGAGTGAGTCTATCTTTGCTTAATGTTCCTAAAATAAACACCAAGCTCATAGGTATAGGTAGGAGTTGAGGATCTTCTAGCCAATGAATCATTAGCCTCATGAAAAACAAGTGAATATTGTTGTATAACTGTTTCACCTAAATTGATATTTTGATTTCTGAGTGGAGAGAGGCTCATAATACTAGGATATAACAGCAGTTATCAGGTTTAGGGAATTCAGATAGATTTGCAGAAGCTCTCTCCAATGTTATAAAAGGAGTAAGCAATGGCTTGGGGCTATAACACTGTTTCCCAGTACATGTAGTCTCAGTTGTACAAGAAGCTCAGGGATGTAGTTATTATGTAATGATACACATTCTGGGTGGATTTATTGATACTCCAACTGCCTGTGTGTCACCTATGTTCTGGTAAGTAACACTTTGGCTATACTTCTGTAACTCTGAGAAACTCACTGGTTCACTAAATTAGATACAACTGCTCTTGTTTCTCATTAGTGTCCTATCTGGGGTGAATTGATTTTTTCTTTCACGTATCCCAAGAAATGTAATATGATGACCTAAAGGGAAAATTACAGTGAGCAAATATTTGGGGCATTCACTCATTTATGCACTTTGTTAACCCATATTTATTTTCCCTGGGGTGTTAGATCACTTTGTCAACCTTTTCTCATGATCTACTTTTTCTCCATAATTGTGTTCCTTCCTTATGAATTTCAGTGCCAAAGATATGCTCTGTATCCATTTATGGAAACTAACACTTTAGAATATTCTGCATATTTTTTGCTCATTTGGAGATCATGTTCCTTACCTTGGTGGATATGTATTATTATTGGAAATGGTAGAAAAATGGTCAGATGCAGCCCTGTGTATGCTTCTCCTTGGGGTAGACTGGTTGAAAATAAGTTGAGCCAGGCTGCTAGGTACAGGCAGGATCTTGATCAGTGGTGAGTGTATGGGCAAAGAACACATACCAATGGGCAACAGCTTCAGAGAACTGGTTTGGTTTATTGGGGGAGACAAAGGCTATCTAGGGGCTATTGAGGTGAGTGCACATCATTGTCTGGGGATGCTTCATTTGCATGAGGAGAAATTTCAGGTGCTGCTGGACATGATCTTATAAGGGGAAAGGAAGTTTAACCTGCTATGGGATATTTGACTAAGGTTGGGGGCACAGAGCTATCTATGTCAGGAAATGCAGGCACAGGGTGCTATGCTGATCTCAGGATGAGATTTCAAGGGTTTGGACACTCCTCAACTGTACTTTTGCTCTGGACCTGTTCCTCATCCCACAGCTCACTGACCCCACAGTCAGAAAAAGTCTTTGTTTCCAGAACTGACAGTTCAGAAGATAGAAAAGTACACAAATGGATGAACAGTTATGTGGTAGGTGAGTGATGCACTAGTATTCGGAAATAACCAACTGGCTTTTACTCCTGGCAAAACTCTTTCCAAGCCCACACACCCAGGAAAGATTTTCTCACTCAGTTCTAGATACCATCCGTAGTGGAATGACTGGAGTATTCATGTAAGTCATTTTGAGAGGTGGGTTTTGGATAGTTTCAAAATAAAAAATCCAAAGATTGGGGGTTATGTCTCAGTTATAGATAGCGCACAAAGATACAAAGATTCAAAGTTCTACACTTGGTTCTCCAGTCTTTTCCATCCCAAATGTTGCATGCTGATATTACAATGAATGCTAACTCAGTCTGAGTTCCCATGTTGTTGAAGACACATGTTTAAGTCTTAAAATTTTAAGTGTGTCCTGAACAGGCAGAAGTACAGAAGGTTGCTGGGAGAAAACCCATACTCCACTGAGAGATGATCAATGTCTTAGATTGTTCAAACCAATGTGACTTTGTGTTAGAAAGGTTTAGCCTGGGTCCACTTTAAAATGGTTAAGCTCACGAAGTCCTTGGCTGAGGCAGGACATCTGTGCAGAAGAATGAGAGGTTGACTGGCAAGAGGAAGCAAGTTAGATTCCTTTGATAGGAAATTAGCTGGCCCAAAAGTAGGAAAGAAATTGCCAAGAGGCTCTCAAAGGGTGGCAAGAGGAAACCAGTACATTGTGGCAAATGGCCCAAAGAGTTAGAAGAAGATGAAATAAATCACAAAGCCTCACAGAGCTGTAGGAGGAGAACTGAGAGTGTGGTCAGCTCATATGCCAGTTTTCATCTGCACACTCACATAAATGCTGGTTATAATGGCAAGGAGTATGAAAACTCAGTGTTAGAAGTAGAGAAGGAGACGAGGACAATGCAGTTCCCTCAAGTTTAATGGCCAATTGGTTGAGCAATTGGAGTGAAGCTCCAGGAATAAAGGCAGACCCTGAGTTCTCTAAGACTACTGGCATCTACTCATGTGCACACTTTATACACACACACACACAACCACAACACACACACACACACCAGCACCATACACTAGAAGTGAAGGGAGACTGATTTAAAAGAACAAGACAAATGAGCTGAGGAATAGTCATAGATACATCAAGAACAGAGTTAGCAGAACATGCACTGGCTGGCACCTACCTCACACTGTGTTGAAGACAAAATGTTTAGACAGTTCTAGAACCTGGCAGATGCTCCTAAGATCATCTGATTCTTCATGTATCTTTCAAGGCCTCATGAATTCTCTGCTTTCACACCCCAAATTCTATCTTATAGAGTACAAAACCAATAGAAATTGAAGCATAGTCCCTATAGTGATTCCCTAAAGGTACTATGTAGTTAATTATACAAGAGTAATTTATAAAGACATTGGGCAATTTAAATTTTATCCCTTGGCATCTAGACAGGAGAAATACCTGAGGAAGATCAGAGCCATTAGAGGCAAATAATAGAACATTACACGTACCCTTGGGATGGCAATTAAAGACAATTGTGTTCGTGCCTCATATACTGAGCACAGAGTTCATATGAGAGACACCCAGATGTGATTCCTAAGAAAAGAGCTGGAAGAATTTCCCTCCTTAGATGACTAGAAACAGAGGTAGTCTTGACCCCAGTAGTCATTTTACTGTGGTCCTTGCTGTGTGATCATGCTTCTTTACACACCTTTGCTCTGCTGTGGTTCTACATGTGTGGAATGTAAAGCAGAAGATTTTGTAGTGTGGCAGTATATTTAGGACATGGTTCCATTTTCAATAACCTGGCACCTTCTGAAGTCTGCTTCCCACTGTATTAAAATGAACATGAGAATGACAGTGTCTGCTTTTACTTTCTGAAATGCTGTTGTGATGAACCCATTTGCATATTTGCTTTCTTTTGCTTTACATTATGCTTCTGAATGGGAGGTGTCTTTCTCCATCTACTCAGGAAAATCTCTTATGCATTCACTGGGAACTCTTCATTAAGTGCTTTAAGTATGACATAACTAACAACTTTTTGTCTTCTGATGTGAGTTGTGTCTTCTGCACTATCTTTTACAAAGCCTGTCTATAGCTTCTGTGCTATCATATATCCCATTACATTTTGATATTTCTGGTATCTACCACAATGGCCATTGTGACATCTGCTTGAGTGGACCCTGTGACGATCATTCTTCTCTGTTGATATAGTTAAACTTATAGCTGTTATGATTTCCCTTTCCTCACTGACCTGCAAGGGCTGTAGTACTCTCTTTGTAATTATGAATACAAATATCTTCTGGGAAGGGTTAGCTACACAGTCTTTCTGGGAACTAGACTTCTCTTTCGAGCTATTTAAAAAAGAAAACAGATCTGATACCAATTTTTGCATTTTGGATACAAGGGATAAATACTATACTTTGAGATGTACCATTTTGTGATTTACATTTTTACCTGTTGCCACAAAATGCTAAGACACAACAAACTCCATTAAGCCTTTTCTTACAAGACACGTGTTTACTACTGGTGATAGGTGATACAGATGATTAGGAGAGTGCAATTGGAGCCTATGGCCATTTGGAGAGGCTTCCATATGAGATGTCAGGTGCCTGCCCACAGGTGGTCATGACCCAAGCAGTGCACTGATTCTATTTGGCATCTCTAGTCTTTCTCTATGATAAAAACAGAGTTGGATTGTACCACTATAAGGATATTCTCTAATCAGACTATATCAATATGTATTAGAAATTACCTATCACAGGGTCAGTTAGATAACTGAGGCTGCAGATACAACCTAGCCATCCACATAATTTTTTAAATAGCATTTTATTGGAACGTAGTTATAGATATTGACTTACATATTATTTATGGCTTCTTTGGCTTGCCACAATGGCAATATTATCCAGGTTTATGATTGTCTCAGAGCTAAAAATATCCATTTTAAGGTTACTTAGAGAAATTTTGCTAACTTCAAAACAAGGACATCACATCAGAAATGAAATATTAGACATTTAAGAGACTAATTTTCCACAAACCTGCATGGACACCATTAAATGTATATCCTAAGAGTATAACTACTACACGTAGAATTATTGGCACTTCACATGCATCCTCAGTTCCATCTCAGGGCACACTGAAGGTAAGTTCAATATTCCAGAAGCCCCTTGTGTTGCCTCCCATCCATCCATCTCCCTGTGAATACTGCACTAGTAATTCATAGTATGACTCCACAGTATGTACTTACCTTTATTCATTCAACCTATATTAGAAAGTGCATTCTGTGATAAGTGACTAAACCAGTTTTCTGGAAGGAAAAGGCACAAAGAAAAGAGTCGCTGCTCCTAAGCAGTTTTGTTTCTGTAGCAGCATGAGTGTGCCCATCATGCCAGATTTAATGGCGCCAATTTGTCACGTCTAACTGGGCAGTTAGAAAGAGGGGCTGACATTGTTTATGCCAGACCACATGACTCACCTCTGTGTATTATCAAGTTACATGGTTGGGAGGATACTTGTGTGGGGCTTATTCTCATTTCTCTTTAGTATTTCAGAATGGGAATGTGACATTATATCATGACGTTTCATTGGTTATGTTACTGATAAGTATACATCAGCAATTTTTACTTTGTGGCTTTTAGGAGTAATGCAGCCTTTGACATTAAGTATAAATCTCTTGGTAAACATATGTAGCTCTATCAGTTAGCCATGTCTCTGGTAGTGATAGAGAACAGTCGTGGATGTCATTGATATGAATTTGTTCAGCCTTAGGACAGACTGCCAGCAAGCCTTCTGCATCTGCTAGTAGGTCTGAGAGTTTCATTGTTTCACATTCTTGCCCAGACATGGGGCTTTCATTCATTTTAACCATTAAAAAGATCTGAATCATATAATGTATTTTCCTTGATCATCAGTAGATTATTTTCAGATGTTTTTCAGTTATTTGACACTTTCTTCTTTTACATTTTTCTTTTATTTCTTGTATTTACAGTACTGTGTAGTTGAAAGGCATACTGTGAGTATAAGCATTTTTTTTCTGTATGTACCTATTGAAATGGATTTTAATGATGTTTGTCTTGCTTTTTTATTACTTTATGAGGTTTAGTAGTGGAAACATGAAAAGTCTGCATTTAGAACAGTCCAAATTTTACAATTTCACTTATGGATTTTGGGTTATTTATTATATTAAAAATGTTTCCTCTATAACCATCTAAAAGCCCTAACAGTTTACATTTTATCCATGTAATTTATTTTTGTGTAAGGTATGAAGATGGATCCAGAGTTTTGCCACTTTTTGAAATAACCATTCTTCCTCATGGTACTAAAAATATTATCTTTATAAAAAATTAAATGACAAACATCTGAGATCTGTTTCTGGCCTGTCTTTTATTTCCAAGCCTAATCATATTTCTTGTATGAACCTTACACCTTCACTATCTAAATAACCACAGCCTTGTGACAGACTTTCTATCTGCTATTGTAAGTTTCCAAGCTTTGCCCCCTTTCAAGATGGCTACTTAGTTATTCTTGGTTCTTCACATCTGTCAGTTTGGACAAAAATAACTGCTGGATTATTGGTTTGGATTTCACACATTTATAGATCAAGTTGAGGATAATTGAATTATTTGAAGTATTGTATTTGTCTTAGTTTTAATATTTAATTTTAGTACTTAGACTAGATGTCTTGTCTTACTGGATTTATACAAAGCATATGGCGTTTTAGATACTATTTGAAATTATATAACTTCCAAATTCAGCTGTTCATCACTAAAATATACAGATAGACTTGATCAAGATAGAATGAGAGAGATAAAACAGTATGCCTTTTTGTTTACACTTGTTTACTTTGTCTGGTCACTTGGATAAGTCTTTAGTAAATTTGCAATGAAGAATAATAGCAGCAATTCTTATCTTGTGCCAAGTTGAAGGGAACTATTTTAGTATTTCATCACTGATGTCTTTTGCCTCTTCTGCCTTTTTCCTCCATAAGGACATGAACTGAACCAAACCAAATCTTTATTAAACACACATAGCATCAATGTGCTCTTCACTTGCCTATCCAGAACACACACACATTTAGGATAGTCTAATGTTTTAAAAATAAGGAATTTTTATATTAAGAGCACAGACTTATTTTTGCTAATAGAAAATAAAGAAGAATTCTAATCTGTTTTTTGATAAAACTGATGGTGCTGTAAGTTCTACTTTTAGTGAAACTTACTACTGTTTTCTAAATGAGTAAAACAGATTCATGGAAAGGATCGTTATGTTGTAGATAGCATCTTGTCAGAATTTACACTATTTTATGTCCTGTGTGAACATAGAAATTAATATGCTGTAGAAAGCCTTCTATATGTTTGTATGCCTTCCAAAGATGCTATTAAATTACTTGCAAAGATTATTTTGTAGCATTCAGATGTTCTTTAATAAAGCAGTGAACTTCTTGGTTCATTACTCAAAGCACACATTAAGTGTCTGGCTCAAGGTCTTAAAGGAGCAAGAAAAAGTACATTGTGGTAGCTTGCCTGTAAGATGTCCACTGCTTCACTCACTTTTGGTATTCACATCTTTGTATACTCCCTTGTAGTGTCAAGAGCAGCTGACTCATAAAAGACGATGGTTTTGTCTGAAAGCATAAAAGATATGACTGAAGCCATCCATGCAAGGTTGTAAACGACATGTGATTTTACTTTTCTCAGCCCATATGTTTACTATAGCCAAAGCTACTGTAGCATGAGGACATACAAACAGCTTTGGAGGAAGTTTCCATGGCTAGTACCTGTAGTATCTTGTCCATAGCCACCACCATACTACCAGGGATGTGAATTATTATACTGGAAGTGGGTGCTTAAGTTTCCATCTATTCATCAGATGATAAAGCTCCAGTTCTCAACTTGATTGCATTTCCAAGAGACAATCTCAGGTGATTTCTTGTTGTTTTCACAGCATCGGCTTGAAAACATAAGGAATAGTGATTCAATTAGTCTGAGAATATCTCACGGCACTGGCAGAGTCACCTAATTGCATCACAGTGTAGTCACAGATAGTCACCTTGGGAGATAGAGAAGTGCTCTAGCTTTAGCCACTTCTCTTTCTTCTAAAGTCACTAGGGACCATCAGAGGCTCCATCATCAAAGGCCCACTCCCCAAACCATTAATATTAATTTGGATATTAGTTCTCCAACACACAAGCGTTAGAAGAATACATTCAAAAACATAGGCAGAAGTGAGCATAATTTACCTCGGTGGAGGTAAATTGCCTTCTGAATCCTTAACCACATAAATAATATCAAATGAGCCTTCCAGTTTCTGTCTGTGTCAGGAGCTGATCTTGTGACACAGCGCTCCATACTCAAATACTGCCTGGAGAGAGTAGGTCTCCGGAGTGCTGAAAAGCCTGTGAGCACAGGTAAGATCACCACTTCTGCTCAAATTCCTGGCCCAAGAGGGACCTGCCCAGAACCATCAGATCACAGGAACCAAGGAACAGTCTGGGACAAGATACTTCTGGTTTCTGTCTGCACCTTAGAGCTCACCCTGTGCTGCAGCTCTCCATATCCAAATTCATCCCAGAGAGAACTGATCTCCCGGGAAAGTACTAACATACAGGCTTGCAGGAGGGACAAGCCACAGTCAGACACAGCAAGACCAGCTAATAGATAACCAGATAGTGAGAGGCAAGAGCAAGAACATAAGCAACAGAAACCAAGGCTACTTGACATCTTCAGAACCTAGTTCTCCCGCCACAGCAAGCCCTGGATACCTCAACACACCAGAAAAGCAAGACTCTGATTTAAAATCACATCTCATGATGATGATAGAGGACTTTAAGAAGGACATATATAACTCCCTTAAAGAAATACAGGAGAATACAGTAAACAGGTAGAAGTCTTTAAAGAGGAAACACAAAATTTTTTAAAGAATTACAGGAAAACAAACAAACAGGTGAAGGAATTGAACAAAACCATCCAGGATCTAAAAATGGAAATAGAAACAATAAAGAAACACAAAGGGAGACAACCCTGGAGACAGAAAACCTAGGAAAGAGATCAGGAGTCATAGATGCAAGCATCACCAACAGAATACAAGAAATAGAAGAGAGACTCTAGGTGCAGAAGATACAATAGAAAACACTGACACAACTGTCAAAGAAAATGTAAAATGCAAAAAGTTCCTAATCCAAAACATCCAGGAAATTCAGGACACAATGAGAAGACAAAACTTAAGAATAATAGGTATAGAAAAGAGTGAAGATTCCCAACTTAAAGAGCTGTAAATATCTTCAACAAAATTATACAACAAAACTTCCCTACCTAAAGAAAAGAGATCCCATAAACATACAAGAGGCCTATAAAACTCCAAATAGACTGAACCAGAAAAGAAATTCCTCCTCACATAATAATCAAAAAACCAAATGAACAAAACAAAGAAAGAATATTAAAAGCAGTAAAGGAAAAAGGTCAAGTAAGCATAAAAGACAGACCTACCAGATTCTCACCAGAGACTATGAAAGGTAGAAGATCCGGACAGATGTCATACAGACCCTAAGAGAACACAAATGCCAGTTCATGCTACCCAACAAAACTTTCAATTACCATAGATGGAGAAACCAACATATTCTCATGACAAAAAAAATTTACACAATACCTTTTCATAAATCCAGTCCTACAAAGGATAATAGATGGAAAACTCCAACACAAGGAGGGAAACTACACCCTAGAAAAAGCAAGAAAGTAATTTCTTCAACAAACCCGAAAAAGATAGCCACTCAAACAAAAATAGCATCAAAACTAACAGGAAGCAATAATCACTATACCTTAATATCTCTAACATCAATGGACTCAATCCCCAATAAAAAGACATAGGATAACAGACTGGATACAATAGACCAATTCTGCATACGAAATGCACCTCAGTGTCAAAGTCAGACACTACATCAGAGTAAATGGCTGGAAAACAATTTTCCAAGCAAATGGTCCAAAGAAACAAGCTGAGTAGCCATTCTAATATCAATAAAATCAACTTTCAACTAAAAGTTATCAAAGAAGACTAAGGAAGGACACTTCATACTCATCAAAGGAAAAATCTACCATGATGAACTCACAGTTCTGAATCTATGCTCCAAATTCAAGGGCTCCAAAATCAATGGACATATAATAGAAACACAAACTAAACAGAGAACACTGAAACTAATAGAGGTTATGGACCAAATGGATTTAACAGATATGTACAGAACATTTCTTCCTAAAACAAAAGAATATATCTTCTCAGCACCTCTTGGTACTTCTCCAAGACTGATCATATAATCCGTCACAAAATAGGCCTCAACAGATACAATAAGATTGCAGTAATCCCATGCATACTATCAGATCACCATGGACTAAGGCCAGCCTTCAATAACAACAAAAACAACAGAAAGCCCATACAGATAGAAGCTGAACAATGCCCTACTCCATGATGACTTGGTCCAGGAAGAAATAAAGAAATTAAAGACTTTTTAGAATTTAATAAAATAAAGCACAACACACAAAAACTTATGGGACACAATGAAAGCAGTGCTAAGAGGAAAACTCATATTTCAGAGTGCCTACAAAAAGAAACTAGAGATCACACATTAGCAGTTGACAGCACACTGAAAGCTCTAGAACAAAATGAAGCAAACATACCTAAGAGAGTAGATGACAGGAAATAACCAAACTCAGGGCTGAAATTAACCAAGTAGAAACAAAAAGAACTATGCAAAGAATCAACAAAACCAGGAGCTGGTTCTTTGAGAAAATCAACAAGATAGATAAACCCTTAGCCAGACTAACCAGAAAGCACGGAAACAGTATCCAAATTACCAAAATCAGAAAGGAAAAGGTAGGTATAACAACAGAAACTGAAGAAATTAAAATAATACACAGATACTACTACAAAAGCCTGTACGCAACAAAACCGGAAAATCTGGATGCAATGGACAATTTTCTAGACAGATACCAAATACCAAAGTTAAATCACGATTAATTAAACTTTCTAAACAGTCCCATAATCCCTATAAGAAATAGTCTCCCAACCAAAAAAAGCTCAGGACCAGATGACTTTAGTGCAGAATTCTGTCAGACATTCAAAGAAGACCTGATACCAATACTCTTCAAACTATTCCACAAAATAGAAACAGAAGGAACACTACCCAATTCGTTCTATGAAGCCACAGTTACACTGAGTATTCTCCCTTAGAGATGGATTGGTTTCTTTCTAATCAGGAAGCTGTTACAATTTCCTTTCATAGAGGACTGACTTCAAAAGAGATATTTTTCTACTTCTATCATGTTTAATGTTCCAAATAGATTTTAAGTGCATATTGCCTTTAGCTCCAGAAATATCATATATATTTAAGAGGCATTTAACTATTATAAAGTATTTTGATAACTTAAAAAACCGCAATACTGAGCTGTATATTTTAAAATAAATTTTAGTAGTTTAATAAAAAATTAAAAAAAAAACATCAAATGATGTTATATATTGTTGCTTTAGGATGTTTAAGAATAATTTTTCCATGAAAAATAGACAAGTTTCGCCTTGAAGAGATCAGTCCTGAGCCTGGAAATTTACCTTCTTTTTTCCTTACCTCTGGTTGGTGTGCTAGAAGGGAGATTGAATTGTTTAAGAACCCTAAATAAAGTAGGTTTTGAAAAAGAGCTAATCCTCTAGGGACTCTATTCTATAAAATTTCCCTTTTTTTTTTTTTTTTTTTTTGCAAAAATGATTGATAACTTTTTATTTTAATTCCCTTTTAATGAATCAACAACATTCATGAATCCTTGTAAATAATACAATATGAACAAATAAGTTGTTTTCACAAAACAAGCAATACATATGTCACATAGAGAATAATTACAGTCATTAAGCCATTGTAAGTAGGGAACACAGTTTTGGAGACTGTTGGTGATAATTTAGCTTCATCTAACAGATAAAGCTGTGTTCTCCTCATAGTCTGACTCTAAAACAAGTTCAGTGTTACTAAGCCGGCTCTAAGATCTGAAGTGCATGACAATATGTTTGAAAGCAGCTGCTACAACATATTTTTAAGTCCATGGAAATCTTTCACACTCAAAAGGCCACATGTCATCTAGGAACTATTCATTCCAATGAAACTATTCTAGAAACATATCCTAGTTCACGCATGAAAGAATCCAGATGGATTTCACTCAACAGTTGGTTGAGTGAAAATTTGAACTTTATGTTCACCAATATAAGGCAGATAAAAACTTAAAACCTGAGCTATGCATACAAAACTTCCCTTCCCTTGTCCTAAAAATTGCAAATATTTCCCACTTGAAAAATATTCACAAAGTCACAGGCTAGGGCACAGATGAACTAGCATAAGGTTACCATACAAGTCAGTAAAATGATTTCATTTCAGAGTCTTGACACCTCACAATAAAAAGCTAAAACTCTTAAAATGCATTCAAAATTAATAGTGTCGGTGACATATGATGATTCTTGAGTGACTAAATGAAAGAAATAGATATTTTTACCTTTTTACGAACACATTATTAAATAACATCCACTGGATATTTCTAAAGTCAGTGATAAAATAATACAAATATGTTCTCGGTAATTGACAGTTCTTCACTTTTTAATTAAGAATGATGGGTTTGGGCCACCATAATTCAGTATTTGTATTGGCTTTTCTAATTCTGTTCAGTATGTTTCCCTCCTTTGTGTTTTCACAGCTTTTTACTACCAGTGTGGAAAAGTGGAGTTTGACTTCTCATCTAATTAACATTCTGTGGGAGGTTAGTCCATTTCCAACCAATTTCTCTTTACTGTTACAAGGAAACATTAATTTGTAGGGGAAATTAATTTGCAATGCCATCTAATATAATACACATTTTTCAGGAAATTGGGGGATGAGGATGCATGGAGCAGTTGTTTAACTTCAAGGTGTATCCAGAATAAACTGGCCCAGGATTATTCAATCAGCTTCACCCCTAGGATGCTAAAAAGTATGCACATACACACATTTACATATATTCATAAAATTATGAAATACAACAAGGATTGAGAACCATTAGCTGGTGTGGACAGGACTTCATAACACACCCCTCAATGTCCTTCATTTCATACTGACTTAGAAGAACACAGGAATTTGATGCCAGAGGAAATCTAAATGATTCCTGATTTAATCCAGGAACTAAGCTGGTCTCTCCCAGGTGTCAATGTGTTGGAAGCCATTTTGCCAGGCAGACTCAAAGCAATTCAGGGTCTGTTGGCAGATTTCATGGCCAGCTGAAGCATGGAACAATAAGAGGAGATCCATATGAGACTCAAGGTGAGGGGCACATGAATGAAAGTCAATTTCAATGAAGGAAAAACTTTAAAACAACCATCATCTGATTGACATCTGTTATTAAATCTCAGGTAAGTAAAGGACTCACTCAAAAGCATTTGAAGAATATTTTTGAAGAACTGTTTATGACACTTTCTCCCTCATTTGAAATGACCATGTCCTAGAAGGAAGATTTTTAAGCTCCAAAGTTATATCTGAATCATGTGTGTTACAGAACCCCTTTGAAAGGATTCTACAGCTGAACAGGTGACAGGCACGGAGAAGGAATAGTATATAGCCATTTGGATGTATTTTTTGTGAATTAGGTCACATGAGCTGCCACATATTTCCTGAAGGAGGTATAAGGTAGACTGCTTCATAAAGCACACCAATTACATCTCCACTACCATCTTGCCTCCCTCTCTTGAATTCTGACTAGAATTTTGATTTCCAATGGTCAATTGATTAATATGCAACAGACAATGTGTTTCATCTTGTGATTTTGGAAGCATATTAGGAATTAGTTCAAAGGAATGACAAAAAACCCACTACTCATGCTTCTACTGTCTTTGACAACACCATCAGGATGCTTCTGCTGACAGAGTCATATGGGTCTCAGACCAGCCAGTCATCTAGGTTTCTGCTAATACGATGACTTAAATGGGCTCTGCTTCCTTGTTTGACAGGAGCAGCTTTCATTCGGCTGCTTTAGCTTCATTAATACCCTGGACAACAGATGAACTAGCAAAGCATTACTGACTATGAGCACAAGGGGTTTTTCGGGCTTGGTTCCATGAGCATGTACACTATTGTTTCTGGGCAACCATCCCCAGTAGAGATCTGTATGAAGTATGTAGTATGTATGAATATGGAGACAGAATCCAGAAAGGTATCTCAAGATATTTGCCAGTGACTCAGCATCTGCAGCACAGATTTTGTTCTTTGCCTTGGGAGTTCTGCACAGGTTTGTCTGTTGTCTCAAACGAACAGGAAGCACATTTACATTTACCAAATTAAAGTTCTCCTTTTTTGCCAAGAAGCAGAGTTAGGTATCAAATCCAGAGGCCTGGAATTCCAAGGTAGTAATTTCAGCATAGGTCAGGAGTTAAGCTGTCTTTAAGATCTTGGAAAATAGGGGAAATTGATGGGGATCACAAAATGGAGGAGAATTTGTGCTGCAAGTATCCAGAGAGCAGCCACAGTCATCCCAAGTAGGACATGCATACAAAGTCCAGATGGTCCAGTTGGGAAGATGCCAGGGGAGATAGCAGGATGTCAGAGATACCAGCAAGGGGTCATGGGGCTGGGGCTAGAGATAAGACTGACTTGCTGTTTCTGGAATTCCTGTGGTCAGCTGCGAAGGATGCTGCTCTTGTTCTGGGTGACATCTCCAAGACACCATATAATTCTCTCACACTGCTTTCCTACATCAGCAGACACATGGAGATGAAAGCGTGGAGTGCACATCCAGATCAGTTATTTTAAAGTTTCATTTTCTAAACTGGATGTTCACTTTGTATATGGAAAATAGATAGTATGAATTATGCAAATCTCTCAAGGAGATTCTAGTTAGAAATTCTGCTTTGCAGTAGCCAATATAGAAACGATATAAATATGAAATCACATGGCTCAGGTTTTATATTCTATATTTTTCAAATGTGGAAATTCAAAGCAACAGAGTGAAACGCTCTCTAGAACAGGGGTCATAATTCTGGACTTCTATTTTTGTTTTATCACAGGTGTAAACTTCGGCAAACATCAGAGCTTTTTTAATCATTGTGCTTATTTGCTAGGATGTGCCTATTTTTAATCAGCTAGTTAGACATTTGGCAGGAAGCAAATGTTATGATAATGTGTGAAAATAGCTTTATATCTTTCAAAATCTCTTTAACCCTTAAGTTTTTATGTTTGTAAAGAAGCTAGGGTCTAGCCTAAGGGGCAGAAAGAGAGCAGGCTATGAAGCTTTCTGTTCTGAATTCAGATTCCAATTAACCTCATAAAAAGCTGGGCATGACAGTACATACTGTCACCTCAGTGCTGGGGAAATTCCAGGGACCAGAATTCTGATCCAAACCAGTGAGACTCCGGTTCATTGAGAACATTCTCAAGAAATAAGATAGGCAGTGATCAAAGACATTAAATTTACACCTTAGAGCTACCATGTCTGTATGTGTGCTCATGCAGGAACACACACACACACACACACCACACACACACACACACACACACACACACACAAGAAGTTAAGGCAGATAATTATATCATTATTTTACAGAAGTTTGTTTCATCATCTTATAAGCAATGGACCTGTGGTGACCACTTGCATGGGTCACTGAGGAGACTATCTCTGCTCCTAATAACCTACCTGTAGTAGCAAAATAACAGTTGTGTAGTGGACACATCCAGCGGCATCCCCAGTATTCTCCTTCTCTCTCTCTACTTAACCTTGTTATTGATTTGCCAGTTGAATAAATTTAAGTCATATTACTGTCACACTAGTTTTTATAATTGCTGTAGCTTATATAATAGCTGCTCTGCTAACTAAAATCTATCCTGACCCAGTTAAGATTGCTGGAATACAGACTCCTATCTGCTTGGCTTCATGCTCTAAGAGGAGAGCTACATCCATGATGAGAAATGTAAGAACTAGTTACTATCACCCAGAAGAAAACAGCACTGAGACATAGATCCTGTTGATATACTTTAGGTCCACAATAAAATATAACACTCCATCTTTCCAGCTTATAGACATTTTTATAATTCTATCCTGCCCCCACCGCCCTCAGTTGCAGCTTATAGTCATTAGTCTTGTAGCTTATTAAAAGGTAAGACCAGAATCTTAGGAATGGAAGCTTTCTCCTGCCTGTGCACAACTACAAACAGTATCTATTAATTTATATTTTATTAGGAATTAATCTGCCTTGGAAAGACTGTTTACACATTACTGGCTATTTTTTATTCATTCCATTATTTAAAATTGGATGAATGTTTACTTATTGACCACAGGTGGTAGCACAATGAAGAAAAGGGTTGTGAAGCAGCACATTCCTTCCTCAGTTCTGATAGGTGATGCTAGGTAACCAACTTTAGAAAACTCTGAGCATTCTGACAAGGTCCCAATGAGCTGACCAGAGGCCACCTTTATACATACCGAAGTAATACATATATTAGGTGAACTGATTTTATATCTTAATAAAAGAAAAGAAGCTTTCTAAGTGGAAAGAGAAAGAGGACGGCTTTATGAGTGTCTATAGGAAGGGGACTTTCATGTGACCTAGAAAAATAGACTTTGGATAAGGAAGGAGAGTCCTCAGAAAGCGGGCAGATAAGATAGGCGAGGAAAAAGTATGTTTTGACCATAGAACTAAATGTGCCAACCTGTTTTAGGCGAAGGTGTAAATTTAGGAACAGTGCTATTTTTCTTCACCACCCAGAATGCCAATACACAAGTCTACACTTGTTCTGTCTCAAGTGGAATCTGAAAAAAAGACTTGTATGATCTCTTTACACCTCATCTGTTCACAGGGCAACAGGCTTCCATCTAAACACTATGAGGGTAATTTAGCAATGTTGGTGCCTGGTTAAGTCTGTTGAAAAAAATGTTCTACCTGTCATGTAGTTGGTCCATTTTAGCCAGGTCTTAAATCAACTTATAAATAAGGAAACCAGGAGACACAAGGGGACAGAAAGTTCTTGCCATGATATATGACAAAGGTTTTTCTTAAAGAAGTGTAAGATGAATAAAAAAGAGTGTTGAAAACTTAGGAAGGTTTAAGGGGTAGAAAGTACTTGCCTTTTAGCATGTTATTCTTGGACCTGAGCCATTTTCACGGTGACTGTGGTGTTTTATGTTAGTCTTAATTCATTGGTGATTTATTTCATGACTCTTAAATCAGGAAACACCACATACAAAGTCCACTGAAGAAATTTTCCAATTATAAATTTTAAATATACAGAAAAAAAATGCTCATCTCTTGGTACCCTGACTCAGCTGAGTAGAACATGAATTCATTTAAATGTTTAGGAGCTGAAGAAAGCACCATTAAACACACAATCCCTGTTCAATACAGGCTAACTGAATTGAGTGAAAAGTTATTCTATTTAAAAATCCAAGATCACATAGAACATTGATAAAGACATTGTATCATACAGAGTGTCTTGGTGCTAAAGTGATTTAAATGGTACTGAAGTATTTCAACACCTGGATGTTTGAGGCCAGTTATATACTAAAGTCTGTGCTAGGTATTACAGACACAGTCATGTCTACAAAGAATTGAACTTGTGCCTCTTTTTTGGAAACTTACATTATTTGATATGTACAGAAAAATTTTCATATTTATTGTTAGCTATCCTTCCATGTTGGCTGATCAGTTATAGCTACTAAACTCATACTAACCTTAAATATGATATTGTTCTAGAGCTGGGAGCTTGTTGGAACAGAAAAGGTAAGATTCTTTTTTTTTATTTGTGTGTGTGTGTGTGTATGTGTGTGTGTGTGTGTGTGTGTGCTCACACACAGAAGCCATAAGAGAATGGGTTGCCCATGTCTGATACACTGGAGGTGAAGTTACCAAGTGTTGTGGGCCAACACATATAGATACTGAGAACTTAATTTAGGTTCTTTGGATGTGTAATGTATAGTCTTAACTGCTGGACCATCTGTCCATTCCAGTCAGAAGTTGTTCTCAGTGGGTGAGCTCAATTCCCTAACTTCTCTGTTAATAGAAAGGCTAACAGAACCTGTACTAATTTGTGACAAAGAGTCAAAAATTTCAAAGTGAGACTTTTGATGTACAATAAGACATGTCATTTTCTTTCTTCCTTCTTTAACTTTATTTTTTTCCCAATCTGCTTTTATACCATGTTAATTACATGCAAGTATTAAGGTCAGTTCTAGGTTGAGGAACTAACAATACAATAGATGCAAAGAGCAAAGGAACAAGCAAGACAATACAAATACAAATAGCCAAAGAACAAGTAAGGTAATTAACAAAGTCCCATGATCACTCCCATGATCACTGTTTCTAAGGGCTTATCAGGATGACCATAATATCTGAGCCTACTCCCTGTCCTTGCCCAAAGTAATTTTCATGCCTGAAGCCTACTTCTTTGTTCTAGCCTAAGATTTGGATTCCTGCCTAAAATTACTTCTTTGTTCTAGCCTATTGTCAGATTCCTGCCTGAAGCCCATTTTCTTGTCCTTAGCCAATGTCAGATTCCTGCCAGGTAGCACCAAAAGCTCTCCACAGCTCACCCTTTTTTATTTCATAAATAAGACTGAGCCTGTCTTAGATCATTCTGACAAGAGTGCCTTCTTTACCCTTCTTGGAATATGGATTATCAAAAGCAATGCCTTCTGTCTTAGGTTGGTAAGGCTCTGTGCAGAATATTACCCATACTTGGCTTGCCAGCCTGTTAAATTAATAACTCTGTCTGGGGGTCCATTTTCAGTTTCAATCCATGTACTTTGGCCATCAACATGTTATGTTGTTAAAGACAAGCTTCAACATGATGGGCAGGAATAAAAGTATTCCCAGGACAAAAAGGGCTAGCATTATCAACCTATATATGCCATTCTTGAAGCTTGATCAAAATGGAAATGCTGATCTCAGGCCATGGATAATTTTATCAGCAGTATCCGTAGCTTCAAAGCTCATCAGAGCAGCATTCTTTAAATTCATAAGCTCACTATGCAAAGTTAAAACATCCAGAGAGCTGTTAGAATTATGACAAATACCCTAAAAGTATCTTTAAACTTTTTCTTAATTATAATAACTATCATTGTAAATTTTAGAAGTAACACAAATCCATTGGTATTTGGCATGACACTCAAGATGGCTCCTTAATCTTAAATGCTGAACCTTCTTCCAATATTTTAAATAGGATAAAGAGCATTAATCCATTGTTCCAAATGTCTATCAAAATTCTCTTTTATATTCAACATATTAGTAACATAATTTTTGCTAAATGGTTAGCAAAAGTAGCTATCTTAACTTTCCATGTCGAAGCAACTGCATAAGCAGTAGTGCTAACTATTAATGTAATTAAAGCTGTTATACCATCAATAATCAAGTCCACTACCCTCTTGCTTCTGCTGAAAGCCTGACTCACTTCTTCCAGTACTTGCAAGCTCTTTTCAGAATACCAAGGTCCTGTAATACTCAGGGGAATAAAACAAAAGCTGGTTGATAGACCACTGTAACAGACATGGCAGGTTTCAACACACTAAAACAATTAGAAAGTGTACAATCAATACAACTTACATTAAATACTGTAGAAACAAAAGTAATTTTAACATGACAATTAAAAGAACCTTAACACATGTACCAACACTTGTTTGAAATTGAGATCCTGTCCCAACTTTATCTCTTGCTAACATAACAACATAGAGAACTGTAAGTAACTTCCAATATGTCTCTGAAAATGTCATGAAGCAGCCTTCCAAATGAAGACTGCAATTTTCAATATTGGATTGATTTCTAAACCAGTCCATGATTGAGTCAGAATAACTAGTCACATTTAAGAAAAATACAAGAGTCGTTATAACTTCTTTTTGATTCTCTGTCCCACAAGATCTAAAGGACTGAGGCAAGGGAGCTTGTCCTATCTGGGATATAGGAAGCAAAGGTGGGTCAGGAACATATGTCCAATACAGCTTCCCAGTTACCATTGTCAGGGTACTCAGCAAGCTCACAGGTCAGCATCATTATTTGTACCAGCATCGGCCTGTCTCACAAATATCTCTGGCAACCACCATGCTCCTTAAGCATCCTGCAGAAAAACCACAAACATGTCCTCTTCTCCATATTAAATACCTGATCAGGATCATGCCATATGCCAGTAAGTGGATCCTTCCTTTTCACCTAGGCACAAGTATGCTTAGTTGTAGGGTGCCATAGACACTCAGCAGGAGTTCCTTGGCATCCAAATATTTAAACATTTAAAATAAAAAGAACATGATTTACATAAATTTATGGTATACGGTGATATAACTCTCACCTTTTTAAATGAAGATATTGTATTAAAGTTCCATGGGCCCATTCCACAATACCTTGTCCTTAATGATTATAAGGAATCCCCGTAAATGGGTAATATTAAATTGTTGACAAAAAGTCTCAAATGCTTGATTGCAATAGCCAGTTCCATCATCTGTTTTAATCTGATTTCTAACAGCCAACATAGTAAAACAATGTGGGCAATAACTAATTACATATTTAGTTGGTTCTCCTGTTAAAGCAGTTGCAACTAGAAAGACTGAGAGGGTATCAATAGTCACATGTACATATTTTAATTGTCCAAAATCAGAAATATGAGTAATATCCACTTGTTATAATTTATTAGATATAAGTCCTCAAGTATTAACAACATTATGTGGTAGAGGAAGAAATTGAGGACATTCAGGACACGTCTTTACAATTTGACATGCATATTCTCTAGAAATATGAAATTGTTATCTTAAGCTGCTACTATTTTGATGATGTAAAGAATGAGATTGTTTGGCTAACTGTTCCTGTGTAAGGCCTATAATTTGTCTGTTATACAAATCTGCTGTGACATTGCCCTAAAGGGTCCAAGCAATCCAGTATGGGCTCTTAAATGTCCTGTAAAGCTAAGGAATAGTATGTTCTCTTAAACTGAGTTGTATTTGCATAAATAATTGTAACATTTGAGAATTAGCAGTATCTAAAAAAGGAGTAGTTTCAAGTAATTGTAAACCATGAGCTATATATTGGCTATCAGTACACAAACTTAAAAGCTTGATTTTTCAGCTTTTTAAAAAAATTGGATATTTTATTTATTTAAATTTCAGATGTTATCCCCTTTCACCATCCCCCACCCAGAAACCCCCTGTTACATCTCCCCTCCTCCTGCTTCTATGAGACTGTGGCCCCACCTACCCACTCCTACCTACCCACTCTTGCACACACTGCAGCATCCAGCCTTCACAGGACCAAGGGTCTCCTCTCCCACAGATGATTGACAAGGCTATCCCCCCCACATATATGGCTGGAGCCATAGGTCTCTCCATGTGTGTTCCCAGGCTGGCTGTTTAGAACCTGAGAGCTCTGGTTGGTTTGTATTGTCTCTCTTCCCATGAGGTCGCAAACCCCTTCAGCTCCTTTAGTCTCTCTCTAACTCCTCCATTGGGGAGGAGTTCAATGGTTGGCTGCCAACATCTACGTCTATACATGTCAGACTCTGGCAGAGCCTCTCAGTAGACAGCTATATCAGGCTTCTGTCAACATGCACTTCCGGGCATCCACAAAAGTGTCTGCATTTGGTGACTGCACATGGGCTGGATCCCCAGGTGGGGCAGTCTCCAGATGGCCACTCCTTCAGTCTGTGCTCCACACTTTGTCTCCATATTTCTTCCCTCGAGCATTTTCGTTACTCCTTCTAAGAAGGACAGAAGCATCCCACTTTGGTCTTCCTTCTTGAGCTTCATGTGGTCTGTGAGTTGTATCTTGGGTATTGTGAGCTTTTGGGCTAGTATCCAATTATCAGTGTGTGCATACCTTGTGTGTTCTTTTGTGATTGGGTTTGTACATGCTTACAATCCTGCCATCAATGAAGGCATATTCCTATTTCTCCATATCCTTTCACTCAGATTTTCCAGTTTTGTTTAGTACAGGCTTTTGTAGTAGGATCTGATGATTTTATGTATTTCCTCAGTTTATGTTGTTATATCTCTCTTTTCAGTTCTATTTTATTAATTTGGATATTGTCTCTGGTTAGTCTGACTAAGGGTTAATCTCTCTTACTGATTTTGTCAAAGAACCAGTTTTTAGTTTTGTTAATTCTTTGTATACTTCTTTTTATTTCTACTTGGTTGATTTCAACCCTGAGTTTGATTATTTCCTGCCATGTTCTTCTCTTGAGTGTGTTTGCTTCTTTTTGTTCTAGCACTTTCAGGTGTTCTATAGATATCTGTTAAATCCATTTGGTCCATAACTTCGGTTAGTTTCAATGTGTCACTGTTTAGTTTGTGTTTCCATGATATGTCCATTAATGAGAGTGGGATATTGAATTCTCCCACTATTATTGTGTGAAGATTTTTATAAATGTGTACTTTGAGCTTTAGTAAAGGGTTTATTTATTTATTTATTTTAATGAATGTGTATGCCCTTGTATTTGGAGCATTGATATTCAGAATTAAGAGTTCATCTTGGTAGATTTTTCCTTTGATGAATATGAAGTGTCCTTCCTTTATCTTTTTAAATAACCTTTGTTTGAAAGTTGATTTTATTTGATATTCCATGTCATGTTTTGAACAGATGATAGTGAATCTATTGATGAGTCTAACAAAGGCAATAAAAACTATAGTGTATTGAATCTTTACAATTTTCTAAGTCATTTGTAAAAATTGTTTTCTCAGGGCCAATCATTTGGCATTGGATAACCAATTGGTATACTTTTTCCTGGGGAAAATTATTTTTCTTATTCTTTGAATCTTAGTTGACCCTTGATTTTTGTGTAAGGTTGACACCTTGGGAGTTTTTCTTAGATGGAGTCTTATATAATAAGTGGTATTTGGAGACTGCTGGGGTCCAGCCAGTTGGCTGTATTTTTTTTGTTTTTGTTTCTTTTCATGTCTGTTGTCATCCTCATAATACACACAACATTATATGGGCATTATATGAACTGAGTAAGTTATATTTAGGGATATATTTGTTTATGCATATATGAGTGAAACAATAGTTACTGAAAAAAAAGAGGCCATGAATTTGAAAGAGAAGACAAAGGAGGTGTATGTGACAGGGCTTATGAGGAGGAAAGGAAATTAGAACGTAATTATATTAATCTCAAAAGGCTTTTTAAAAATATTACAAATAAGGATATTTTTTCTTCATCTTAGTTCTCCAAACTTTGCTATGGAGTAGGCCTTCCTTTGCTTTAAAAATAAAATTACAAGCAACCTGAGTTTCTCAAAGAGAAATAATATGATGCTCTGCATCATATTGCTTAGAAAGACAGTGTGCCAATGATATAAACATAGGCAGTATGGATGGTTCCAGATGAAATTCTCTTATCTCCCAGTATATGATGCTATAAAAAAGGGTAAACAAATGTGCTGGAAATCCCAAGAATCAATAGACACAAGGGAGTGATGGGAGTCAGTCTGAAGTTTGGTGATATTTCAGTAAGGTAGGAAGAAAATCTAAGGAATTATAATGGCTTAAAGGTTTTTATCCTAAATGGCCTAAGAAAATGATGGTGCAGGAGGTGGGAACATGGCTCAGTGCTTACACTGCTTGCTGCTCAGATGTGAAGATTCTTGTAAGAGCTCAGCATTGCAAACATGCCTCTAATCCTGCACTAGGAAGAGACAGGCAGATGCAGAGAGCTTGCTGACAAACCAGTCTAAGCAAAAACAGTAAACTCCAAGTTCAGTGAGAGATCTTGTTTAAAAAATTAATATGGAACATGGCAGTGGAGACATCTCATGTTGACCTCTGGCCTACATATGAGTGTGTATATATGGGCACATTCACCCTCCTACACACACAACACACACACACACACACCCCGAACATGATACCAACATTCACACCTAATAGAAAGTCAAAATGGCAATGAAGCGATTCTTTGATATGTTAATAAAAATATCATACCACACACCAGACAATTGGAAATGGTGTTTTCAATTTCAGAAAAGATGGTTTGCAACCATACTTTGTTCTGAGAATAAATGTAATTAGGGAGTGAAATTGTACAAATGCTGTTGTACATCTCATAAGACAAAATAAAATCTTTTGTAATAATTTTCAGCATTTAATAGCCTTCATTTTGCTTTCCAACAAGTGAAATTTTATGCTACATAGGATATTCTATATTTATTCAACTAATGAAGCTTAGAAATATATTTTTGATGGCAGGATAATTAGATCAAAGAATAACTTCTAATGAGAACAGTGGGTCTTTATTGGGTAAATAAATACATTAAGAAGTTTTGAGAAATGCATCATAACAACCATATGTAAACTTTTCCTGTATGGTGTCCACAAGGGCAGCATGTTTGGCTTTGGTCTTTGTCTGTTGAATTTGACCTATGGTTGCTAACGGCCCTGGAATACATTCAGATCCTGATGGGTGAGGCTGAGCAGGAGGATAGTCTTTTGTAAAATGGAAGTCATAATACTGTTTACCCTTCTGACTTTGTATAAGAGTTTAGTTAATACATGTAATTTTCTTGACACAATATCTGATATGTTAAACAATGGGATCTTAGAACTATTGAGCATTTGTTATCTTCCAAGAATTATTTTCATTAAGAGCCTAAGAAGTCTTAGATATTGCATTCATCACCAATAGTCTTAGGGAAAGAGCTGTATTACCCTAAAATTGTTTTGGTCAAAATAACTATACATTTTCTGAAGGAAATGGCCATGCATGTTTTGTGCTTTCTGATTTTCTTTTTCTGTACTCAGATTTTTTAATTCATTTAACCTTTGTACAACTAAAAGTAAACATAGAATAGTGTTTAATAACAAGTTTATTAAATGTTAAAATTTAGAATAATCATTTCCCTAAATTGTACAATAATGTTCATAATCAAATTACTAAAACAAATTCTTACATTTCTATAATTTAAAAAAATGAGAATTTATAAATTATAAGCTCAGTATTTTCTAAGGATTATCACTATTTTCATTCTGTTTTTACTCTGAATAAACTTAAATACTATTAAAAACCTATAGCTCTCTAACTTCTGTAGAAAAATCTAAAAGCATTCTCACACTGCATACCTCCTTTGGTAAATTACAGAAGCTATCCAAGGTTGGAAATATCTGGGAGACACTGTGCAAATTCTCTCTGCCTCCTGATCGCATTTCTGGTGGCCTTTTGTTATCTTTATACATCCTAGGACTTTTTTTTTTCCTTTACTGAGAAGTGCTTCCTTGGATAGAAAGAGTTCTTTTTCAGTTTTTTTGGTAACCAAGATTTGTTTTTCTATTTCTTTAGTTATTTCAGAGTAACTTTAGGTTTACAAAGTGTAACTAAACCATGAAGAAAGTTGATCAAAGTGCCATTTCCATTAAGTACTCATTGTGTAATATTCAAAGCTCTTTATTTTAACCAGAAGAGGGATTGGTAAATCGTATGTAGATCTATTTAAAAGACTCGAAACATTTTGCCCAATAATGGCACATTGTTTTACATTCGTTCGATAGTAGGAAAGCTTACATGCTTAACAACTGTGTAGAATGGTTCCTTGCCCCTCCACATTCTTATCCCACTTTTAAAAATCACCTAACAGCCACCATGCCTAAACAAGATCTAAACTGTGATAACAGCAATGGGCATGCTAAGTTGGAAGGTGGAACTCTTACAGGACCCCACTCCTATTGTGAGACAAGTCCCCTATTGGTTATTCATTATGAAGTGGTCAACCCTGTAATCATATTAAAACAAGGAGCACTAAATATTCTCAGCAGACTGTGTGTGTGCGTGTGTGCTGTGTGTGTGTGTGTATGCAAAGTAATTTTAAGGACTATAAAAAGAAAACAGTCATTATAATATGGATAAAGATAAATTCCATTGTTGTTTTGACCAAGCCTTCTCAGGATGATAAGTCATAAAAACCTGTTTATATATCTGGTGGTCATTTGTCTGTTTCTATAGGATATGCACATCCCTATATTCACGCAAAGTTATTTAAAAATCAGACAACACAAACAAACCATTATAGACAGACTGATGAACAGAAATATGGCATTGACATACAAGAAGCATGTTTTTTTCCATCTACAACATGGACAGAGGCCTGATTTAACTGTATAAGAGAAGGACAGACACTGTACAACTCCATGTACGTGACTGTAGAAAGCAGTGCAGTTACAGAAGCAGAGAAGGGAAGGTGGGTTGACTGAGTAAAGAGTAATGGAGGGATTTCCTCTTTTAAGCATAAAACTGATGTGTAAAAAGCATAATTTCAAGAGATCTATTGTATAAGATAGTCTAGGCAGTACATGTCTACAATACACCTACACACATGCACACACACGTGTGCACACACACACACACACAAGTGACCTAGTTAAATCAAACCTAATTGGAGTCATTATCCTTTTCTTATCATTAATATCTCCTGGAATTCCTATGACGTACCTTGATCACCCTCACTTCCCAATGCCTTCCATGTTTGCCCCAAACCTTATGACCTCCCCTGCCCAAAAGTAAAAATAAAAGTAAGACTAAAAAGTCCAATTTTTGTTATCTGTATACCCACTGTATCAGGGTCAAATTCTCAGTGCCTGCCCCTTTAAATCGTAGAGCCGAGTCCTTCCTCTCCTCACCTCAGTCAGAAGCCATCCGTTGTGGAGATCTACACTTTACTTTTCAATAGTTCTCTTGGTGGCTTCCTGTCTAGGCTGTTACTTTACAAAGGTTTAACGGGATGGGATTGTCACAGAAGCTTCTATGTTCCTCCCTCTCAACTGTGCACTTGCAGTCATTAATAACAAACCAAAAATTCCTTCCTTGCTCTTCACAGCAGATCATGGACCTCCACAGGATTTCTTTTGCCAGCACAGATAGAAAACACTACCCCCACTCTCAGCCCTACCCCATGCCAGAGTTCATTAGGACCATGGATCCAGACAAGGTCCTTGCTGGTAGCACAGACCCAGACATCAACATCTCAGCACAGACCCAGACATCATCATTGCCTCAGGTGGCAGTACAGGCTGCTCAGAACATTAGGATCCCCTGTGACAGCATGACTCGTGGACATCAATGTGGCATCAGGCTGCAGCACAGACAACAGATATCCATTTGGATTTTGATGGTAAAATGGACCACAGTTACCAACAGGGTCCACAGTGAGGCAGGCGTGGTCATGCTGGTTTCTGCTGTAACTAATCATTTCTACCTATAATAATATGTCACTACAGGGATGTAGTACCCTACTCCTCCAACCAACCAAGTAATCACAGAAAACTCACAAGAACTCAAGATGCTTTGAAGATGATGAATGTATTTCTTACTTAGATGCAGCAATATTTGGACACGATATTTAAGTTCAAATCAGCAACATGTATACATTGAATGTTTACAATTTCAATACGTTAATTTACTCCTAGTAATGTTAAAACAGCAAAACCAGAACCACTTAAAAAGTTCATGTTCATGATGCTCAGTCCACTCAAACCAGGCATTCTATCTATATAACAACTTAAACGTTCATACTGTACTATCACTGTACAAGCAAATGCATTGTACTCATCACAAGTACAAAATCCTGTGTATGTGTATTTATGTGGGAATCACTTTAATTATGGATGTGGAATTTTGGTCGGTTAAACAAGTAAAAAAAAAATACATTCAATAATGTACTTGCACAAAAAGTGGTGGGATTTACATGTGGGGCAAATTACCACCGAGGGGCTATAAATTTCAAATGCCTCAAGAGGGAGAGTTAACATAAGTGTGTTAAATGGCCGGGTCGTCACTCAATGGGGTAGGGTGGCTTAGAGAAGGCAGCTTGCACACCGAAGCACTATAGAAACATTTGGAGCCATCTGTGTTCTGGCTATCTTTCTTATTCACTGACTTATAATATGCTGCCACTTATTTTAGGGAATTTGATTTATGCTTGCTTAAAATACCATTCCTTAGCTCCACTGACCCACATCTTTTACTACTTTTACTCCAGAGCTGGAATAATAATTTGTATCACTAAATTATATTAGGTGTTTAGAAGACAGTGACAATTTGAATTAATTCGAGGAACATATGTTGATTATCAACTACATGCCATACACAGTCTGCTGAGCATGACGTGTAGGAAAATAGCTTAGGATAATTCAACATGACATATTATCCCAGCTGCAGGAATAAACTCTAGGTAGACCAGTGGAGTAGAGATTCGTACTCACCTGGATGGTTCAATCTGTTTAAAACCACATATTTTTTTCTTGTTTCTGTGTTGTTATTCGTAGAAATTATGTGTTGACAGTTACACCATTAACTTTGAGACTGAGGGAAAGAAACATGATGGCTCCACAGCAACAAAAACCAAAATATCAACAAATAGTCTTGCTCCTGAGGAATGCAATGTCCTTGAAGGAGGTGGTCCGGCAAGGCTTTCGTAGCATGTGGCTCTGAGTTAGTTCTCTCTACATGGGAGGGAAGTTTCAAGGAATCTCTAGTAGCTTCAAGGTCTGAAGATGACAAAGCCCAAGCACACATATTAGTGATAAACCTACTTTCTATTAGCATTGTCAACGGCAGGATGGTGATGCTACAAATTGGGAAAGTCTGGCCTTATCCTTAGCAGTCAAATTCCATGGTTCTGGTATACTAACTTACATGTATGAGCACATAACTAAAGAACAGGCTGATGGGAGTCAGGCATTTTCAGGTTATAGTGGTTTGAATGAGATTTTTCCCCATAGGCACAGGTCTTTCATATTTCTCTTGGTTGGTGGCGATGCATGAGTAGTCTTGGGAGACATTCAGGAAGAAAGTCAATAGGAGTGGTCTTGAGGTTTCAAAGCCACATGCCTTTCCCAGTTTTTCCTCTGCTTTGTACTTGCCTATCAAGATGTAAGCTATAATCAATGCATTCTGCTACAATGGGATGGACTCTTAACCCTCTGGAACCAAATAAGTCCTTCCTTCTATAAATTGCCTTAGTCATGGCCCCTTATCTCCGCAATAGAAAAGTAACTAATACCAGTCATTCATGAGCTTACCTTAACTTTACCTAATGTCTCCAGACTCTGCTCATATTTTATTACTTGGGACCTGTGACTAACATGCATATAACTAATTTTTCTGCAAAGCAGGTTGAGGACAAGAGAAGTTACTAGATCAAATGCTAGTGTCTTGATTCAGTGATTATCAAAACTCGGCAAATAGCAAGTTGCAGTGGATTGTGTGGAACTGTATTTAATGCAGCATACAGAACATATCAAGTTTTATCTCATAATCTCAACCCTAGCCCATTGCTTCATTTCCTCTGATATACAAACTTCTCCATCCATACTGTTTTACATTCCCGTTTCCATCACTGTGCTGTCTTTTGTAAATAAGGTGTGATAGTGTATATTCTATGGAGCCTTAAGAATGGAAAATATACACTATATGAATCACTTAGGATGATGAGATCATAGGCATTGGTGAGAGCAACAATACTGATGCAGTGGGGAATGAATGATACGGAACCTGTCACTCAACTCTAACAATGGCCTGCTGGTCGACCTGCTTCACCTAGAATCTGCCACTGCTTCCTAATTTATACCCCTTAGGCATCTAGAAACACATTATTTTTTCCAAGTATTTGTTTGATCTTTTTGATTCTTGTCCCCTATAATATATTTTAAAACAAGACTTTTCTAATTAATAGTGAAGAATTTATACATTTTAAATTTCCCTGTGCCATACTTAGTTAGATCAAATTGCCACATGTTTCTTCTTATAGGATTCCTATTTATTTTTACTAGGCATAGCCTATAACCAGAGAGAGAATATCTAATTTCTTAGTAATATTTAGATTAAGTTTAATTAAGGCTGATAAAATTTTATTTTTCAATTATGATCAAAATATTTAAGTGACTTTCAGTATCCCTAAGAATAATTTCAGGTTCTTGCTGTCATCAAGAGCTTTGCTAGACCTGACCCTACTTACTAGTTTCATGCTTGTTGGCTGGCTTGGCATTTGCTCTCAAATCCATCGATACATGGCCTAACACCTTGCTGTTCCAGCCACTGAGTCACATCCACAGTCCACATTTTTTTTTATGCTCTCCTTTCACAAGCCAAACACATCTTTTTCCTTGTGTTCAAGTTTTGTGTACCTTTTAAATGCCACTGGGGGAAAATACCACACAAAAATTCCACAATTAAAGCATCAGTTTGTACTGATGTTTCCCTCTGTGAACACACAATCAGGCATTTCACACTAGCCAATTTTATCCAGTTTACCAATTCTAGACTTTTGATATACTCTACTTATAACAAGACTCATATTGTAATTTTATTGCAGTCACATGGCCAATTATTCATTATCTAATGCTTCTATGATTTAGTTATTAAAAGGAAGATAACTCATTTTCCTTGATATTACATATTTATTTGTTATCATTTAAGAAATTCATGTTAGTGAAGTGGCTTTCCAAATAACCAAAATAAATTTTATAAAGGTAGAATTTTATCTTTATTTCCTTTTAATTCTATGTGTGACACATTTAAATGATTTAATTGAAACTACCAGGCAGTCACTAATTGTCTACTAGCACTATAATGGTTGTTGTAAAGTATAAAAGATAAAGAATGAATATTTCCCTCTAAGAATTCTGTATTTGGAACGTATCATTCTTCCTAACATATAATCCTCTTACAACACAGTTTGCTTTAAGATTGAGTGATATGTTTGTGTTTAGCTTGTTTTTTAGTCACATGTTTGTCTTCAGTTATTCAATCAAAACAAAGGTAAAATTGAAAAAAAAATTTCCACCTTCTTAAAGGTCTAGGGTACATGTTCTGCTATCTTGCCAGCAGCTCACAGACACCTGTTGTTGTTGTTGTTTTCAAAGAAAGTCTTTACATTCCATTATTGGAACAATATACTTACATAAACAGTGATTTGCTTACTAATCAGAATCCAGTGCAGGAACCACATACTATCCATCTAGACAGACTTGGTTACAGTTTGATTAATGACAGAGTAGTTCCATTTATAAAGTTTTATGCATCATACAGCTTTAAATCTGACCAGGCTTAGACATTCGTAAATAATATATAATACTATATATATGTATATGTACGCATATGTATATATATGTACATGTTTTTTCCTTTGTTCTAACGTTTACTTTCTGCATAATTCTAAGAACAGACATCTTACAAAATCCATGCAATCCAGCTGTCTTATCTTGTATGTCTAGGCCAATGTATTTATTTCTGCCTATTGGCCAGCAACAACTTCTGCAAACCATCTGGAAGCACATTCATCAGATCACATCCTTTCTCCTCCTGACTTGTCTAAGATAACAACCACTGAGTAAAGTATTAAGCCCTTGTTCTTCCCAAAGGACCCATTTTGGACTCAAACCCCTGACTTAGTTTATTAGTTAGAATACTTTGGTTTGGCAACTTTACCAGACTAACAATATTTATATATATAGTCATTGAAAGAAGATACTTTTTAGACCATTTTTCCTACGTGTTTGGTTGTATTTTTGTTGCCCAATTCTGCAGAAAGTCAAAGGTGGTAGAGTATACTTCATATGTGTTTCTCTAGGCGATATCTGTGAAATTTGCAACTAGACAGAAACAGTGCTCACACTATGGGAGTGCATCTGAGGGTGAAGCATTTAAACAGCATCTCTGAGATATCAAGGCAGTTTATATGGTTTATTTTCTGAACATGGAATAAAGGGATATGACGAGAAGGCATTGCCTATATCTAATCTCTATAAATGCAGTCTAGTTTTTGGAATGACCAGACAGTGCCCCTGAGTGACGCGTTACTCTTGGCAGAAGCTTTTTGTTGATTACTACAGGATCGAGTACTTCTGTCATATAAATGTTGAAGGAAGTAGAGTAGAAATTAAGACATGAAGATATGTTGGAATAAATGAGCATTAAGTCTCAAGATCAGATTTTACAAACACATTGAAGAAAGTGGCTGAGGCTTTTTCAATGGCTCTTCCATGTTGACTTAGCTCCTTTGGGATGATTAACCATACCCATTTGGCTTTGCATCTTGTGAACAGGATACTGTGAGATACAACATGAATACTACCATCACTGCTCATGAGTGCATGTGTATCTGCTTCAAAGTATTATCTGTGTCACTATAGTTGAATTGGTAGGAGAGATGCTACAAAACATTGAGCAGCATCTTTTATGAATTACTTTCTTATTGTTGTATTGATATGAATGCTCACTTCCTGTAAAGCATGTATTTGTAATTTCTCTTAGAAAATTTTACTCAGATTTTATGTTTATCAAAATTTGGCTTACTTGACATATTTAAGAAATTACCTTCTCATTAACAAGATAATTTTGTGTAGAAGAAAAACTTTTCATTCAGATAGAATTTAAATATTACCATTTTGTTGCATTGTTTCTGACTTTGAGAACTGGTTGTAAATTGAAAAGAAGGGAACAGTCTGATGAGAGTTGGCCATCTAAGGACCTCTCATTAACTATTCAATAGATTTTTTTTTGGTTACTTAGTACATAACAAAGACATGACTATAACTAGAAAAGAGAACAAATTTCTCTAAACACTTTCAACTTGGTGAAGAAGACTTCATCAAGAGACTAAATAATGAAAAATAGTAAGAGAGCTGAGGGTGAGGACTTAGTGATTTCCACAGATGAGGTATATGCACAAGGAGGTACATTTCAGCACAGCAAACACTTCTCTGGAAAATTGTCAATAGTTCATAAGGGAGTGTACTGGAAATGCTTTAATTCCATAGTGTGCAGCTGTGAATTCTACTAAAGGCAACAAAACAAGCATTTTCATTCCTTAACTTTCTTAGCTCCTTAAGGACTCCTCCATAGTCAGTTCTCAAATACATGGGATTGTCCAAGAAGTTTAGACTACTAAACTTTTGCACAAGGAAGACAGGTGCTTGTATGTGTTTCCGGTCTACCCTGGTTGTGTGAAGCAATCCTCATCTTCACTGTCACCATGTTGGTTGATGTTCTCTGCTGTGGGAAAGGTATCATGAATGAAGAAACTGGGCTGGGAGATGGCTCAGTGGATGTGATGGTTAGCTTGTCAACAAGAAACAAATGAACAAACAAACAAACACAAACAAAACCTAGAACTACCTAGGAATAGTCTGGATTAAGGATTGTAAAACAGTTTGTCCTGCTGGCTTTTTTGTTGTTGTTGTTGTTTTGTTGTTGTTGGAGGAATTGTCTCAATTTATTTGGGAAGATATAGTTTGAAAGTGTGTAACACCATTTCTGGTTGAAGGCCATGGAATGTATAAGAATAGAGAAAGATGAACCACAAGATCATACATTCATTTGTTTTATTGTTGATTGTGGATATAACTAGTAGATTGAAGCTTTTGCCACTGTGACCATTATTCTATGATGGATTCTATGATCTGGAACTGTACATTGAAATAAACCCATTTCTTACCAATATTGCTTTTTGTCAGGGTGTTTGATCAGAACCACTGAAGCAAAACTAGGGCAGTAGCTAAAATATTTGCTATATACTAAGTACACACCCTAAAAACAAACAAAAAAAAAACTGTATTCAGAAACACTGGAGAATGTCGGACCTTGAAAGGCAGCCTGGTTTCTGGTTGAGCACAGGCTAGAAACCGCCAGAGATCCCAAGTGATCCTAAGGACAGCAGGCATTTTACCCTGCCCCAGACTCTAGGCTCCTGACACAAGGCCTGCAGCTATCCATAGATTTGTGTCTTTCAGTCACATAGCCTCAAGACAGATCTCCATATTAATGAGTTACCTAAAGGCTAGAGGGGTGTAGCCAATTAAGCTTCCTTCCCAGACACTCCTCGCTGCAAAAAGTTTTTAACCTCAGGCCTGCCCTAAGATACTGGGGTACAGTTTATCATCTACTTTTGCCATGACAATAAACATCTTAAAACCATGGACTGCTTCTTTTCATTGCAATCCATCTGCATGGGAACCAGAAGACCTCTCTGTTCCCAGCCATGGTGACCACCAACCCAAGCCAAAGAGCTGCTGAGACTAAGCCAAGAACTCTCATTCCTGAGGGGCACAACTGGAGCTTCTCTCCCTTTCTCCACCTTCAGCCTCAGGCCATTCTATCCATGGCCCTCACTTTGTTCTTGGCCCTTCTGCAGCTACCAGTGGTTCCTGGGTGTCCAAGAACTGAGAACCAGATAATCCCAGGCCTCATTCATGGCAGAGCCCTGGAACCCCAACAGAGCCACCATAGAGCAGGGTCTTGTGGCATTCCATAGCCTGATGCCTGCCTGGCACCTGAAGGTAGTGAGCACAGTTAAACTTCCCGTGTTGGTGGGGTGGACTAGAGACTCCCCACTTTTAACCCAACAGAGGAAGTGGAGAAAGGCAGAAGAGCCCTTCACAAGCCACCAACTACACTGAATCAGTGAGCTATAAGTTCAGCAAGCAGCCTTGTCTCAAAAAATAAGTTGAGGAGAACTGAGAAAGACATCCAGTGTTGACATCTGGTTTCTACAAGCACACTTACATCGGATGCATGCATTCACACTGACGTAGTTTAATAGAAATGGCCCAATATACTCAGGTGTTTGAATGCTTGGCCATAGGATATGGGATATTAGGGGGCTGTGGAACTTATTGGAATAGGTGTGGCTTGTCACTGTGGCAGTGGGCTTTGGGGTCTCAGAAGCTCAAATCTGTTCTGTTGCCTTCAGATATGGATATAGAACATCCAGCCACCTCTCAGCACTATGTCTACCTGAATGCATCCATGCTTCTCAAGATAGACCAAACCTCTAAATTGTAAGTCAGTTAAATTAAATCTCTTTAACCTTCTTGAGGAGAGTGGCTTCATCACCTTGGAAGAATTGTGGTGGTCACCTTGTCTCTTCACAGAAAAAAAAAAAAGACTAACATAAACATACTATATACAAACACAATCACAAATAAAATAAATACTTAAAAGCCAAGGCAAATTACTGGTGGCATTTACTCTTCTTTCTATATACTCAGTAGTATGATTTACCATTTCATCTAGGAGTTTTAGGGAGAGGTGAGATTTCAAAATAAGAAGCTACCACTCAGCAAAACTGCCATGCTGCTTTGACAAGGAGTGTCAGATCTCATGTGAACTCTTCCACATTCTTGTCAAACCACAGTGGTAAGTGAGATGGATTCTCTTCAACCTTTTTGGGGAGAGTGGCTTCATCACCTTAGATAAGAACAATCTCTAGTGAATGTGCATTACTTGATTTCCTTCAGATATACATGACTGGGAAAAAGAGAATACTGTGTAATTTTGCTAATCACATGTTCTACTAAGTAAACAAAGAATATTTTAGCATAGATTTTATTTAAAGTCATCACCTTTCATAATTATTTCATTTGGCATCTTAATTTTCTAATTAGGCGATATAATTACAGATTAAAAATCCTATAATCACATGTATTTAGGTTAATTATAAAGACCATTAATTACTGTTGAACTACTGGAATGGTAACCTGTGCAAATAAAATGCTGAAATACATCTCAAAAAGCAACTCAGATTTCAAGAAGATGCCATCCAAAAAATTCATGTATTACATGGATTGCTATATGCAGTGCAACAAAATATTTCAAGGCAATGAAATATATTAACTTTTTAATGTTCAAGCTCAAGAAAATTCTGTCAATATTCATTTCATGTTGACTTCAAGATACTGACAAAATTATGTTTGGATGAATCTGTGATTTATAATTTATGTCTATCCACAGAATAGCAATAAATGCCTGGGGAAAGAACTAACTAGCAAAATAACTAAATGTGAATGTTTCCTACTGGAAAACACAATAAGATAAACTTTTATTTGTAACAATTAACTTGAAATCATATGCTTATTTGAAAATATCTTTGCATTGGTAATTTAGAAGAATTTAGATTTGAGTATTAGCTAGTAGTAGAATTCTTTCTTAGCATGCTCAATGCTTCAAGTCAATTTCTAGAAATACACACACACACACACACACACACAGACACACACACACACACACAAGAGAGAGAGGAAAGAGAGAGAGAGAAGACGCAGAGACAGAGAGAGACAGATGTCTGCATTTAGGGAGCAATACATAAATTTCATGAAGACATTATTAGTCTGTATTTTGTTTGGAGTCTCCAGAAACTGATGGGAAAGAATAGAAAGGTCCACAGCCAAGAAAGGCTGCCTGGGACTAGGATTGAATAACTACTCTCCCCTAATTAATAAAGATTTCTAAGAACCAATCACTGGGCGAGGATAGGTGGGACTTCTGGGTTAGAGAGGGGAAGAGGAGAGGCAGAAAGATGATAAAAGCCTAGGGCCAGACGGTTTTAACATCAGAATTTCAAAGAGCTAATGCCAATACTCCTCAAATTAGTCCACAAAATAGAAAAAAAAAAAAAAAAACCAAAATGGCCAAATTCATTTCATGGGGATCACAATTGATACCCAAATCACACAAAAATTTTTTAAAAAAGGAGTTACAGAACAATTTCTCTTGTGAACATTGATGCAAAAATAAATACTCAATAAAATAATTTCAATCTGAATCCAAGAAGATAAAAAGTATTATCCACCATAATCAAGTAGGCTTCATCCCAGGAATGCAGTGGTGGCTCAATATACAAAAATCTATTAATATAATCTGCCATATAAACAAACTGAAAGGAAAAAAAAACATGATCATCTCATTAGATGTTGAAAAGGCCTTTGATAAAACTTCAACAACTGTTCATATAAAAGTCTTGGAGAGATCAGAGATACAAGGGACATAGCTAAACATAATAAAGACAACTTACAGCAAGCTAATAGCCAACATCAAATTAAATGGAATGAAACTCAAATCCATTTTGCTAAAATCAGAATAAGGCAAGGTTCTCTACTCTCCTCATATCTATCCAAACTGTACTTGAAGTCCGAGTTAGAACAATGAGACAGCTAAAGAAGATGAAGAGTAAACAAATTGGAAAGGAAGAAATCAAAGTATTGATATTTGCAGATGATGTGATAATATACAAAAGTGATGAAAAAAATTTCTGTCAGGAAACTCTTACAGTTAATAAACAATTAAGTGAAGTGGCTGGATACAAGATTAACTCAAAAAAAAAAAAAAAAAACCAAGCTTTCCTATATACAAATGACAAATGGGCAGAGAAAAAATCAGGAACATGACACCCTTTATAGAAGCCACAAATAATATAAAATATCTTGGGGTAATTTTAAACAAACAAGTGAAAGTCCTGGATGACAATTACTTCAAGTCTTTGAAAAAAAGAAATTGAAGAAAATATCAGAAAATAGAAAGATCTCCCATGCTCTTGTATTAATTGACATAGTAAAAATGGCAATCTTACCGAAAATAATCTACAGATTCAAAGCAATTACTATAAAAATACCAACATAGCTCTTTTCAGACTTTGAAGGAACAATATTCATCTTTAATGCAAAACATAAACCCAGGATTGTAAAACCATCCTGAACAATAAAAGAACTGGGGTGTTACCATCCCTGATCTTAAGCTCTACTAAAAGATTACAGTAATAAAACCCTCATGGGGTAGACATAAAAACAGTTTGATCAATTCAATTAAATCAAAGACCGAGATGTAAATCCACACACCTATAGATATCTGATTTTTGATAAAGAAGCCAGAGATATACAATGAAAAAATAGTGCTGGTCTAAATGGATGTCTGCATGTACAAGAATGCAAATAGATCCATATCTATCATGAAAGCACACAAAAACTCAAGTCTAAGTGGATCAAAATCCTCATCATAAATTAGATAGACTGAATCTGTTTGAAGAGAAAGTAGGGAATAGTTGCTTTGAATACCTTGGCACAGTAGACAACTTCCTGAACAGAAAACTAATAGCATAGGCACTAAAATTGACAATTAATGAATGGGACCACATGAAATGAAAAGCCCCTATAAGGTAAAGCAAATCAACAAAAGGACAAAATGGTAGCCTATAGAATGTGAAAAGATCTCTACTGAGTTCACATCTGAAAACGGGCTAATATCCAAAATAAAGAACTCAAAACACTAATCATCAACAAACCTAAATAATCCAATGGAAAAATGGGTATAGATCTAAACAGATAGTTCTCAACAGAGGGATCTCAAATGGATGAAAACAGTTAAATGTTCAGCGTCCTTTGCCATTATGGAAATCCAAATAAAAAAACAACTTTGAGATTTTTTTCTTACATCTGTCACAACAGCAAAGATAAAAATGAGAAGTAACAACTCATACTGGCTGAGATTGGAGAAAGAGGAATATTCCTCCATTACTGGTTGGAGTGTAAGCTTGCTTAGCCACTTTGGAAATCAATATGGCAGCTTCTCAGAAAATTGGGAATTGATTTAATTTCAAATCCCAACCATATCTCTCCTGGGCATATACCCAAAGGACTGTCTATTCCACTACAAGGGCATTTACTAAACTATATTCACAGAAGCTTTATTTGTAATAGCCAGCAACTGGAGACAACCTAGATGTTTCTCAACCTAAGAATGCATAAGGAAAATATGCATGTTTTCACAATGGAGTATTTCACAGCTGTTAAAAATACTGAGGAACACATATGAACACAAGCAGAGGTCCACAAAGAGTAAGGAATATATCTCTGCCTATAAGTGGTTCAATTTAACTTTTAACCAATTTATTACCATTAGGCTTGCTAAACTCATTATTTACTTTTACTTTAATACATGATATTGATTTAAATCCCTTATTTTTTCTCCTTTCACTGTGAAACTTTAACTTTTTGACACAAGAGAAGGTTTAATGGATGGCAGCTGAGTTCTACTCTTCCTAAAGCATACTGTCTCCATCAAACTCCCCTTTATTTCTCCCCTATCATATTGTTGTTACATATGTAATTACTCAACAATAAAAATTTGGGGAACAAAATCTCCCTAGATTTGATTGTAAAATATTATATATTTCTTCTTTTCTGGATTTCCAGAGGTAAAATACTATAAATGGGTTTTTCATTATTATTTGCAGAGTAGGATTCCTTGCATAATAGGCATGTCAACAATAGTTAATGAAAAAAGAACTCCTAGACAGGGTAAACTTAGAAGACAAGGGGCTTTCTAAAAGCAAAACCCGATTGGGACTCAATACTAACAACACAAATGGCTGAGCTAAATATCTAAGTCAGTCAGAAGTCTTTCCTTAGGGAAGCAAGGAAAGACAGTTAAGAGTTCAGAAATCTAAACATCTAAACATGGGGTGGGGTACTTCCTTTTAAAGTCAACTATTCAATCAAGGAAATATTCCATTTGGTCTCATATTTTATTTTAAAGTTATGGGTTGTTATGAGAGATATCTCAGAGAATAAGACATTTGCTACTCAATCATGAGAACTTGAGTCAGATTCTGTAGAACCTATGTAAAGGCTAGGCATGGATGGTAATGGATCCTGTAATGGCACAAAAGACAGAATTCTTAAAGGACAGAAGCTAGCTGAACTTCCAGAACGGCTAACTTCAAGTTTAGAGAGAGGTCTTATCTTGAAAAATAAAGGGACGGGCAATCAAGAAGGGCACTCAAGGTCAACCTTAGGCTTCCATACTGGAAGCAACTGTTATACATTGCACATGTCTATACAATTTGTGTAATGTATACACAAGAACATAACATAATAGGAAATCTTTCTTATGTTCTCACATTACTAAGGATATATTACTTTATAAGCATATGGTAACATTGAGGCACTATATTCTTGTAGGATCTATTTCCCTGTGCAGAATTTAATTATCTCCAAAAATCTTGAATTAACTTCTATGATGCCACAAGACTTCAATAACTTTTCTAACAAAGGACTGTGATTTTTCTTCATTCACTATTTGCTGTGTCCATCATGAATTGCTACTTTCTTTCAGAGCAAGCACTGATAGAACTGATTGAGCTTATAAGTTGACAACTTCATTTGGTGATGGTGCAGATTTCACACTGTTTTGCTAGCTCATCCTCTTATATTTCTTAACAATAGTCACTGAGAAATGTAAATATTGTTGGTATAATCTCTTCATCAAGAAGATGAGCTCCTATGAAACTGATTCTTTGATATATGGTGAAAAATTTAAGCTGACAGTATCTGTTTAATAATGAAACAATGATTAGGCGGATGATTAGATTTCTAAGTACTACTTCCAATTATGTAAGCTACAGTGGAAAAAAATCAGTCTATTCAGAATATATTTCCAGATCAACAGATTCCTTTGTTTTTAGATTCATTTTTATCTTATGTATGTCTGTTATTTGTCTGCATGTATGCATTATATCACTTGGTTGCCTAGTACCCTCAAATGTCAAGGAAGACATTGGATGCCCCAATTTTGGAGTTTCTAATAGTTGCGAGAGCACCATGTGAGTGTTGAAAACTGAAACTGGGTCCTCTGCAAGAATAAAAAACATTCATAACCATTGAGTCATCTGTCCATTCCAGATGTCAAATCTTGCACTTAACTAATTCATTTTTGTATCCCGCCTAGACTTCTGTCCCCTCCCCTAGACATAAGTGGTGTCCTCTGTTCCCATGGGTTTCTTTTAACCCTACCTTGAGAACTGAGTAAGAAAAGATTCATTTAGAAGTAAGCCTTGCTTTAAGCCCCTATATGGAAATGCAGCATCTCTGTCTCCAGTTCTTCTGCTGGTGTTCTGCATGCTTTTATCTAGTACTGACTAAAAGAATGATCTTTTCAGTTTTCAATGACATTTATGTCTCAGGTAGAGCTCTGGACTAAAAATCAACTTGAACTGTATTTGCTTCAATATTAGAAATGAAAACTTATTTTAAAGACAGAAAAATTAAAATGCAGATTCACATGCTCTTTCTGTAGACCAAGCCATAGTTTTGAATCTGGAGAGATTATGTTAAAAATAGCATTGCCCAAGGAGTCAAAAATCTATTTTTCTAACCCACAGGGCAAACAGGGTTTCCCAGTCAAAGTAGAAAAGTGGGCAAAAAATTAAAGCAAATGATGGACCATGTATCGTCATTTCTATTAGAGGAGAAATCCATCTTTAATAATATAATGTACAGTAATGACATTAGCATGATAAATCATTAATGATATACAGTAATATGACATTCAAGAATATGATGAATCATTAATGATGGCTTTCAAGTGTCCATCATCTCCTCCTTTTAAATATTCTCCTATCCTCTGTTAGTCAACTGCTCTGCCTTAATCGTGATTGTCTCCTCTCCTGTCCTGAACATCTTCAAGGAATTTTATTCTCAGCTAATGACAGACAATAGGTATCAAAGGCCTTATCATAGAAACAAATTCCTTTAAAATATATCTGTAAGATTAATGACTTAAAAATTATGATGTAGTTAAGTAGCTTTGTGAGATCTTTCAATTTCTTTCCTGCATTGATATAAAATCCAGCACCCACAGAGATGCTTCTGCCAATGGTGGTCTTCAATCTCTATGCTTGTGGTCACATAAGATTGCCAAGAACTGATGAATTTTTACTTTCTAATATGCGTATTGCATCTCATCTCTCCATGTGTACTTATGTTCAGATACATAGAAAGTACTGTGTTAGCATTGGCTATGCTATTCAGTACTGCAACAAACCAAAACCAATTGGCAGTACCATTGCAACACCAACATACCTAGGTATGTGGCAAGCTATAAATTAGATGTGCAAGGTCACTCTGATATTAAAACAATGGTTGAAATTGTCTAGCAACGCTTGTCTCCAAATATATCCCTATCATTAGATGGTGCACAGCTGTAGATATTTTTCAGACTCTAATTCTGAGATGTTTGACTTTATTCATTATTACTTAGAGCTGTTTCTAACACATTGATGAAAGGTTTTGGAAAAATGCCATCGTTGTTGTACTGTTTCTTAGATGATAAACCACAGAGGAGAGATGGAAAGAGAAGGACGGGCTATCATGGAAGAGCAGTTCATGCAGCTGGATGCTCAGACTTGAATTTTTATCAGACTTCTAAACTTAATTTCATTTCTCAAGTTTTAAAGACAAGAACAAAGACTTAAAGACATCAAAAAGTTTCTCAAGGACACAGACAGGGGATTCAAAAGGATGAGGTTCAAATCAGGGGTCAAGCAAAGGCCATTCATCCAGCTACACAATACACAGTACATCAACAATTTCAGAGGTGATATAGTTATTGAAGGAGTATTATGGAAATCAGTCTGGGTGCTAATGAAGTCAGTGCTTTTCTGATAGTCCCAAGGCACAGGGAACAAGGAGATTTATATGCAGTAGAGTTCAAAAGGAAGACAGTGGTGACTCCTATTCTATCAGTCCCTACAACAGTCACCACTCTGTATCAATCAAAGCCTGCTAGCTCAGAGAGACAGAGAAAGCAACCAGCTGACCTTCCTCCATGGCCTGCTGATGTCCCCAAAGGAAGCTACTTCTCCACACCACCTCAAAATACTCTTCAAACTCAGAGTCTCTCCTTCTACCTCCTTTCCATCTCTCTATCACTCCTACTGACTCCCTTGTACCCTCTATGATTTTTTTTTATGTTCACTCCCTGTCAACTGGTTGCTTGCTCTGCTGCTTGACTTAATCCTGTTTACAATATTCAAGCATAAAGCTCTTAGATTAAAGATGTGTGCTAGGTCTGAGCACATCACAACTAGAAACAGGTTTTGCTAGTAAATAACACAATTCAGGGTTCACAGTGGGACCAAATATCCCGACAGTTTGGTCATTATCCCAGCTACCTCTATTATGTCTTTGACAATATTCAACTCATCAGTTTATTTAATATATTTTATATGCAGTTGTTTACATCAGAGACCTCTATATCCCCAAAATAGCTACATGTTTCTCAGTCTAGCCTGAACAATACATTATTTTATGGTGATATGGGGAAACTACAGCAGGAAGCTGATCATCTCTGACCCTTCAGCAGGATTTGGGGCACTAGGGAATGTCCTTCTATGCAAGTTCTATGGCATTGGCCTCACCTGACAGCTTCTAAAATAATTGCCATGTGTTTACTTGCAGCAATGAGTTGGCATTTCGGAGCATCCTTCCTTCTGGATGGCTCACTATAAAAAGAACAGGAGTATTCTGGCAGATTTATAATTGCACTTAATCAAATGCCACTGTTAAGGCCAGATGAGAATTTAAGCACCAGACACAGAGAGAAACCTGAGCGCTTGCTTCTTTGCTGCTCTGTGGAGAAACAGAGCTCTGAGAAGAGAGAATAGTGTAAGTGGAACTTGGGTAAGTGGCTAGAGCTGTCAGAACAAGGATATCCAGATATCATGCTATGTGGGTGCATATGTGTACAATACATTAGACAGCAGTGTTGTGATGATGCTCCGCCACAGCCTTTTCCAGACACTCTGTAGGCAGTTCAATAACTGCTTAGCTGCAGAGCACTTATAATTATGCACAGTTGAAATCTCTGTGAGCCACTCTCTCCTGGCTGCAGACTACAGGAGGGAGACATATCATACATTTGCTTTCCCCATGCATTTTGACAAGTTTTTTTAAAAAGCATCAGGATAATGTTTGCATGCATTATGTAGCTAGAAAGAATGAAAACCCCATTACAAGATCTGAAATTACTAGACTCCCTTAACGTGTTATAAATCAAGCCCATCTGACATTCCTACTTCAAGTTCTCATGTTGCAGGCACCAGGCAGAGTATGCAAATGAGGCTTTGCATCTTCCTGGCAGAGAACAAAACTCAAACAGCATGATTTAGAATGCAGTGACGTCTGATACCCAAAGATAGGAAAAACACACTGCTTTTTGTGGACTCACATTCGTGTTTGGGTCTGTTTTAACTGCCAATGACCATAATAGCTTCATGGTGTCTTATTGATCAGAGGGTTTAATATCCTTATCTAATGGAGTACAGGCCATATAAAACGTTTATAACCCCAGCACCTCCTCTCAACAGCTAGTAATGTGCACTTGGCTATGTGTAATAGGACTCTAATTTCCCAGAGGACCCTGGCACATCCTATCAGAAAGTGCTTTTACTATGATTTAGTAACACCTTCACCAATCTGGAGTGGAATTGTCTTTATATGTGCATTTGCACACTTGATTGTTTAAACTTTGCCTGGTTAAAATTTTAATGATAATGGAGCATCCTTTTCTTGATTCCATGATGCATATTTATTTGTTTTATAAGGTTGTTATATCTGTTTAATTCTTTGAAACATCTTTTAATGGTGGCATTACTGCCTTGGCAGTTCACATAATAAAGTAAACTACTTTAAGAGTTTATGTGTTCCTAATGGATCATAAAATCCAAATGCAATTGGTTTGGATAAAAATACTGAGAAATATAGTTTCTAATTTTAGTTTTCTCAGTTTGACATTAGCATAAATTTTTTTTCAATATTTTCTTAATATTTATCTTCTTTTATCAAAATGTACTAATTAATAATCTAAGTGTATACATGTTTGTATATGTATATTTGTGTGAGTTTGAATGTGTGTGATTGTATGATGTCCTGTTAACAAATACTGAGATGGATTTTATTTTAAAATACTGTTTTAAGATAAAATGAGAAGAGCATAATAGCAAAATTCCCCTTGGGCTATCCATTGCCTTATTAAAATTAAATATATGAATTATTTCCATTGTTTTAAAAGCCAAAGTTAAAGAAAGAAAGCTACATTCAAATCTATAATGTCACTTAAATCTCATTCTTCCTTAACTATTTTGTCTAATCATAAACAGAATAGATGAAGTTCTGTGTTGTGCAATTTTGCGTATGTGTACACATGCATGAATAGAGCTGAATACATATGGATGTTTATTTTATATATAATCTGCATTTGTGCTTATGTCTGCATGCTTTTATGTACATGGTTGTGAATGCTGGATGAATAAAAATGAGTATATAGTTATATATGTGGATCTCTGTATATGTGCATGTGTGTTTGTATATGTACATGTTTGGATATATTGATGTATATATAAAGGGAAGCAGTTTGTGAAGATTACATGTTAAGGTAATTTTCAGGCTGCCATCAAGTTACTGAACTTACAGTTATGTCCCTAGTATTTGCGTAGTCACATGGGATGCTGAGACGGTCTGTTCAGGACCTTAAAAATGTGTCCTGTCTACAAGATGTGTGAGACAAAGATGGAAGAGAGACTGAGGGAATGACCAGCCAATGATTGACCCAAAGTGAGACCCATCCTATGGGCCAGAACCAAACCCTGACACACTATTAATGATATTCGCTATGCCTGTAGGCAGGAGCCCAGTCTAACTGTCCTCTAAAAGCTCGACTGAGAAGGAGATGGAAGCAGATGCAAAGACCCTCAGCCAAACATGAAGCAGAGCTCAGGGAGTCTTGTGGAAGAGTTATGGGAAGGATTGAGGGACCCAACAGGGATAGAAACTGCATTAGAAACCTACAGAATCAACTGACCTAGACCCTGGGGGGCTCCCAGACACTGAACCACCAACCAAAGAGCAAGCATGTACTAGATTTAGGATCCCTGCATACATGGAGCATATGTGCATCTTGGGCTTCATTTGGGTCCCAACAATTAGAGTAGGGCTGTCCCTGATTCTGTTGCCTGCTTGTAGATCCTGTTTCTCTAACTGGGCTACCTTGTCTAGTATCAGGGAGGGAGGATGTTCCTAGTCCTGCATTGACTTGATTTGATAGGGTAGGGGGATAACCAGGGAGAGTACACCCCCCAAAGGAGAAGGGGATAGGAGATGGACAGAGTGGACAGTGTATGTGTTGGGGGTACAGAAAGAGTGATGGGCCTCCATTAGCATATAAAGTGAACAAAAAATAAATTAATGAAAAGATGTCAGAACCCATGAAAAGGAGACGTGCTAAATACTAAGAACTATAGAACAATGAAAGTCTTAAAATTTTTTTCAGAGGTTTGACAGAAACATGAGTTAGCCCTTAAGCTGAATGGACTTTGTCTTTGTTAAAATGTAGAGGAGGTAGATTGAGTGAAGTGAGCAGTTAGCAGAGTGGGCAGAAAAATGGAATTGTGATAGACAATTTGTATTGGAGGGATGCTTGTTTAAGTAATTAGGGCTCAGAGTCATGAAAAGACAAAGAAATTCAGGTTCCCAGAGTAACATCTGATGACAGCAGAATATGGTATCAATAAGGATAAGTTTGGGTAATAGTTTCCTTACTTCAAATCTCATCGCTTCTGTTCACTAGCTGCGTGGTTTTCTGCATGTGATGTTGGCCCCTCCGTAGGAAGAAAATGGCAGTGAAGATTCATTGAGATGCACTGGTGCACTTGATACAATGACTTTTAACCTTTTGCTAAATACCCATCATGCCAACTATATCTCCACAGCAGTTGTTTGCCACAGTTACCACTAACCCCCCCCCCCCATTACAGAGAGGGAAGCACTAGAAAGAAGTCATAAAGAAGAGGCAAAGGCTCAACTGGTTTGACCTGTGCTGCAGGTTGGCTCCCTGACCCTTCAGAAGGGCACTGGTAGAAAGTCAACATAGAGTAGAGGTCTGGGACATAAGTTAAGCTCTTATGTCAATTGGTTTATGGGCAACTGGTTTGGAGTTTCTTTGATGTTAGAGAAACAAGATTGTTAGGGGTCAGTCTGACTGTGCTTGTATTCATATGCTAAATTCTCTACCCCAAGATCTGGTTGCCCCAAGAGGAACAAATTCCTACTTACTCCAGCTTTTCCTGTACATACCTTACTCCCCAATTTAAAATGATTGGTTAAATAAAACTGGCAACAGCCAGTTGCTGAGGGGAATAGATAGATAGATAGATAGATAGATAGATAGATAGATAGATAGATAGATAAAGAGAGGGAAGTAGGAAGGGAGAGAGAGACAGAGAGAATGAGAGAGAGAGAGTTTGAGTTATTGGGCTGGGGTTACAGGTAGGGAACATGAGGGAAAAAGAGAAAGAAGGAAATGGGGAGAGACACAGTTTGAGAAGAGAGAGAGAGAGAGAGAGAGAGAGAGAGAGAGAGAGAGAGAGAGAAAAGAGAGAATGAATGAGTATGTAGGAGAAGACTGAGAAAACAGGACTCCATTAGCAATGATGGATCAGCCCCAAGTGCCAAAATAAAATGCCTCCACAGAACACCAGACTTCTGGAGCAGAAATAACCCAGGAAGATTCGGACAGCAAGCTTTGGGGAGCACAACTGGGGAAGTAGCCAGTCTAGTATTAGAGAATTAGAATAAGGGTAATCCTCTAGTAATTGTGCACAGCCTAATAAATAAATCATATTTTGAGTCTCACTCATTTAAAGTTGATGGGATAAGCATAATTCATATTATTTTATACACGATTATTTTTTTTTTCTTGGGAAAATGATGCTGCCATTCCTTTGACAATTATGTGTTGAACTCAATTAGCAAAATATTCATGCCATTTTTGTGGACTTTCTAAAAATACAAAACCTTCTTTTTGTATCTCTTTGACATGCTTTGATTCTAACTTCTGAATTATTGATGAAGCTAATGCTGTGGTGATCACAGGAAGAGGAACAGTGTATAAAAGGAGGTCTCTTTCTTCACCAATGCTGAGAGTTTAGTATATTATTGTGAGTTTCTTAAGAGAAGACAGTATGTGGTTTATTTATTAAGTGTGTAGTCACTAGATTATTATTGTGACACATGCTACAAATTTGAACACTAATGTGAGATCATACAGGGTAGAATTCACTGAAAACAAAGAAGGAGTAAATGTTTTCTGTAAGAAAATGCAGCTTTGACCAAATGTAGAAATGGAGACCAGCATTTGCAAAGGTCCTGTGATGGTTGAAACATGGAGTGAGTCTAAGAGTAAACAGGGCCTGACAAGAAAGAGTTGACTAAAATAGAGGAAAAGAAATATAGTCAAATACAAATATAACAGTCATTTATGTAGGATAACATTTTCTAGTAGCCACATTTGAGAAAGTAAAATATTAATTAATAAAAGTGTTTTATTTGACTCAAAATAATCCAAGTATTATTACCATATACATCTACTTTTCTAATTTTTGTTACCTATTCTTTGAATCCAAGTTTTCATGGTAAGTTTACAGTGTACCCCCATCAGAATACTGGATTTTTATTTGGAATTCTTGACCCTATTTAAGTCTCACAAACATTAGAGATGAAAAAGTAAATTCATATTGCCCACCCTGTTCTGAATCTGAAACCTTCTCAGTGATTAAATTGCACGTCCATTGTCAAATTTAAATTTAGCTTGTGAAACTGGATAAAGTTAAAAGCTCTATGCCTCAGGCACACAAATCACATTTAAATGCTCAGTAGTCCCAGGAAGACTGGCAGATGCCCTGTTGCACAGTGTAGAATGGGAGGCATGGCTAAATCATGCCCATATCATCAGCCTCATGTCAGGAGCTGTCTTCATTTCAGGTGAACACCACTGAAAGTACATGTGGATGGCATGGCAAGGTTCGAGTTAGGAGAGGCCACTCAGCTGATGTGAAGAATGGGTGGGCAATAAGTAAAACATATCAGTTGAGTAAGCTAATCTGGAAACCAATTGTGTGGATGGAGAAGATGATGCACTCTTCCCATGAAATATTTCTTTCCTTCTTAAAGAAACAAAATCCCCAAGAGCAGATGAAAGACGTGAAATGAAGAAAGGCATAAGAAGACCAGGTATCTTCACTATTGCTTGACCAATGGGAGAAGAGATTAGACATAGTTCCATCATGATGGCTTGTGTGGGTCTACAGTTCTGTCTTGGGAAAATCTCGTGGTGGAACAGTTTGGGTTGTTCATTAATCATGAAGCTTCTTCATTATCCTATGTGGAGCCTGATCTGGAAGAACTTTAAAACTTAAGATGATCTCGTGTTCTCTCCTGTTATGACAGACACATTCTCCAATGTTATATGAAACTTCTTGGTAACATGACCAAGTGATGCACTTGTTACATGGTAGACTACTATGAGTAGTCCAAAAACAAATAAGTAAGTAAATAATTAAATACAATCCATGAGTTCCTCACCTGCTGTATTCTAGTCTCAGAAATTTCACACCTTTACTTCCACTGCACTATAATGAAACAAAACTCAGAGGAGATAGCAAAGACATCACTTCTCAGTGGAAAGACTTTTTTAAAAGATTGGAAACCATGTCATATAACAACCTCAGAACAAATCTGGGACAGCCTCACTTGATGACAACTTCAGTCATCCGAGAAAGGTAGTTGAGGGCCTAGATAGAAAGCAAAAGAGAGGGCTAACATAGTAGTATGAGTTTACTGACCGTTGTATTTAAGTAGTTCTCACAGTCGGAGAGAATGGAGTGAATCTGGAATGGGGTGCCTTAAAGGACTGCATTCATTTACTGTTCCACAAGAAAGATAAAGGACAGGCAACGTAATGGGCAGCTGCTGGAGCTGCAAGAGACAAGGAGCATTATGCCTGGCAAGACTGATTTAGCATGGGCTTCAGGAAGGAACAGTGCTCAGCAGTTTCACATCTTCTGAAATGCCAAGAAAGATAAAAGTAGATAGATATCTGTTGTGTTTATTGTCATCTTGTTGAGCACATTATTGCCATTATATTACAAAGCTTGCATATGAGATAAAACATGAATGCCCGAGGTTGAGAGAAATTGAGTCAAGCAAAACTACTTATTAGGTGTTGTCAAAAATGACAGCTTTAATTGGACTATAGATGGAGATAAATAAAAATAAATACTTAATTTTTCTTGATTTTTTTCCTCTCATTATTAATATCATAAATTAATTACTTACCTACTGTAAAGTAAGATTTTATGCTGTGTTTTTCTGCACACAATATTATAGGCCCGAGAGTAATTTTATTTCACTAATACTGCTAAAATGAGTTGTTAGGTTGTAAAAATATCTAGACACTGTGGCCAGAGTTACAGAAATGACCTCAGTGACTGCCAAAATAGACTACAGATTTTCAATGCTAGGAGAAACACTTTCTGTATCTTGGGTTTGCTCTCAGTAAAAATTTCCACAGTTTACATAGAGGAGTTAAAAGTTTAGTTATTTAAAATACATACATAAATATACACATTCATACACATGTAACATTAAATGTTTGTTGCTTTATAAGTACATATATGTATTTATAAATACTAGAATAAGACTATTCCATCTCATCATAAATATCAATATATCTTTAATGTACATTTGACATAACATTTTGTATGCATATATTTATCAAACTAATTTATATAATTTTGTTTTGGAATGATAAGTTTAAAGATTCTAGAAATAAAATCACTTTCTGACTCTTTTAAAGCTCCTTGTCCTTCTCAATTGGAAATGATGCTTAATAAACTAAATCAATCTGTTTTCTGTTTCAGTAACCCAGATAAATCCTTCAAATCCCCGCTTCCTTGGAGGTGGCTGAGCTTGGTGGCACCCTGTCTGATTCCATCCTGTCATTTATTTCTCTGCTCAGTGCACAGAGCTGCTGCTACCGAGTCAGTGCCAGTCCATGGGGCTCCAATGCCAGCAGCATTTATTGTACACTGGTCTCATATCAGTTCACATTGCTGCCAAAACCTGGAAGAGAAGCAGTGGAGATGAAAACAGCCACTGGATTTTGGATTAACTACTGCCACATCCCAAACTGAAACATTAGGTTTCTTCACTTCAGGCTGAGTAGCGAAATCTACTTAAGATTCAAAAGCTGAGTTCAGTTTGATGTCAGACAGTAAAATGCTGGAGATGCGCTGAATGTGCTGTATAAAGATTCACGTGTGTCAAAACTGGGCCATCAGCTGACAGACATTTAACACAGCTCAGATTCAGTTACTTCACCATCCCTGTGACATGGAGGATTTGAGCCTTCCTAAGAAGAAATACCTCAAGATGAAAAGCTAGAATAGTTGCTATTAATTAAGCTTCATGGGGCAGTACATCCTCTACCTCTATTTCCTAAAACGACCACTGCTTTAAACATCATCTCCTCCTTGCTTAATGACTTGGCCTTAATGCATTAATGCTGTGTTGACAGCACATCTCTAGACGTCGGTCATTTGTGACTTTCTACATGAATCACCTCCCTTCCCTCATATTTAAACCATTGTTTTCTTGCTTTGTCTGTAAAACTATCTTCTTCCTTTGAAGACATCAGCATACAGTATTATTAAAATTTGTGTTAAATTGGTGTGCAATTCAATTATTTCTAGTATGAGGAACTTGAAAATAGAAGTTGGAATTTTTATGTTATTGACATGATGAAAAGGAAATTATGTTTTTAACAATTATGTCATTGAACTCCGAAGGGACTGATGCATATTAGAAATAGATGCTCTGTTGTTTGTGACTAGAAATATTCAAATGCTCCATGAAGCTATTCTTTGTCATTTGGCCTTTATTTGACTTGAACATTTTATTTTAGTATCAGAGCCCGTTCTCTTCTCAGTAGTCTAAAAGGATAAAAAGAGTGTTTTATGTTCCCACATTATCATGTCATCAGGAAGAGTTAAAGACTTACTTTATTAAAAAATATATTAAGAGGTAAAATTATTTTATCATGGAAATACATCAAAAATGAATTACACATATAGAAGATATGTTTTACATTTCACTTCTGGTTCAAAGATTCAGTATATGGACAATTATTCAGATTATACATATAATATATATATATATATATATATATATATATATATTACTTGAAATGAGGACCTTAATGAGGTTGATGACCTTGGTATGATCTAACTATACTTTCCATTTTTGCACTGTGCAACATGTTATCTGGCCAGTCTTCTTGTAACTACTTTGCATTTAAATGTAATTTGTGTTAGTGAGACATTAAGCTTTTAAATTTATCCAATTTACAAACTTTAAATTTAAATTTAACAATGGACATGACATTCAATTTAATGATTAGAGAAGATTTCAAGTTTGTTCAGAACAAGTTTGGCATATAACTTTAGTGTTTCAACTACACAATTTATAAAATTTAAAGGGGGCTAAGAATTTCCAATGAAAACTGAGTTTCCTGCTTCACGTTCATTGTAAATTTAAAATGAGTATTGGATTTCTTCAAATAGGGTAGGAAACAAAAGAAATGGTAAAATTAAAATGTTCAACTGGTCTAATGTAATTAGAACAGAATCTCATCTGATTCTTTCTGTGCAACACATGGCTCAGATTCCAAAACTTTCTGGAGGGTATTTGAATCCATGTTTCTGAAAGAGCTCAGTACAACTTCCAGTTTTATTTATCTTTATGAGCCTTTGGTTCTAGAGGGTGTTGGTTTTACAGGATGAACTCAGGAAGTATGTTCTGTATTAAAAATGGGATTGCTTCTTTTTAAAAATAGGTTTGTAGAATTTAACAAGAAAGCTGTGCTGTAAATGGAGATGAGTTCATTTTCTCTTTGAATATATTTAAAGGCATTCAGAATGACATCAAGCTAGGAATATGAATTTTTCCTATGCATCACAGAGACCTGAGTAGAGAGACATGCTTGCCATATGTGAACCATGTGGAAGGAGGGCCCAGACATAGTGGGCTTAAGCAAGTAGGTGAGAAAGTGGGACAGAGAAAGCAAGAATGAAGGAAGGAGAAAAGAGAAAGAAAAGGGGGAAAGGTATACTGTATGTAAGTAAATATTATTAGGGGCCAAGACAGACTCAAACATTGAGAAGAATACTCAAATTTCACTAGTATATGTAACCATACTTTTGACTTTTATTGTTTTTTTTCCCTACCACCCTCCTAAACATTTATCACTTCCAATCCCTAACCCTCAAACTCTAGATAGGAGAGAGAGAAGGTTAGAAGGGAAAGCAGGCCTCAATATCATCATCCTACTTCCTGTTATTTAGGGGCATGGAGTTCTTAGGGGGAAGTCCAATATTTGTTGTCAGAATATCTCCAGTCAGCAGTCAGCAAACAGCAAACAGCAACCTGCAGCCAGCAACCAGTAACCAGCAATCAGCAACCAGCAACCAGCAACCAGCAACCAGCAACCAGCAACCAGCAACCAGCAACCAGCAACAGCAACCAGCAAACAGCAAACAGCAAACAGTAACCAACAACCAGCAACATCAAAGAGCAAACAACAACAAGAATAGCAGCAGTAGGGGTAGCAGCTTCTGCAACTGCTGCAGCCTCTCAGGGCTCTGACATTTTTATATCCTCCCAAGATTTTCTAGAAATCTAAATGTAAACTATCAACAGCTAGCAAAATCCTGCCTCTGCTGGAGCCCAAGAAAAATCATAGTTTGTTGCTGTGGACAATCTGAAGCAGCTCCAAGTCCCACACCTTGGGATGATGATGATGATGGTGGTGATGGTGATGGTGATGGTGATGATGATGATAAACCACATCCATATAACATTTCTATATTTTAGAAACCCAAATTCTCACTACAAGTATGCTTGATTATTGATAGGTCATGATATGGAGAAGCCCTGACGATTATCTTGTGAGGCCTGGAGAGATGGCTGAGTGATTAAGAACACTGTCGCTCTCCCAAAGGTCCTGAGTTCAATTCCCAGCAATCACATAATGGCTCACAACCATCTATAATGCCTTCTTCTGACATACAGGAGTATAGGCAGATATAGTACTCATCAACATAAAACTAAATCTTTAAAAAAAAGAGATTAACCTATGATGGATATTAATATCTTATTTAATGGAGGTCACCTAATTGTGTGACAGATTTGTTTATAGGCTTTGTTTGATACTTTGGTTCCTGGATTCGGTAGTAATAACATCTTTTATGTCTAATATTGAAAATTACACTGTTCTCTTTTTGTCTGTCTTTGCACATCTTAACTTTGAAGTTCAATCTTCTTAAAATTTATGTTACTGTTCACATTGTCTACATCTCTTTGTGGTAGTTTTCCCTTCTGGAGAATTTTTCCTTTTCATTTAAATTACCAGTCTCCATGGGCAAATGTCTCTGTTTAGGACCTGTGCTCCTTTCATGTGGGATGCTGGAAGGGTCTGCATGAGGGGCTTCCTGTCTGATGCCCAATATGAATCATCTCTTCCTGCTTTCTTTTGTAATTTTTCCTACAGTTTTTCACTTTTCTTCAAGATTTTAACGAAGCAGCTTTTTATTTTGGTTTTGTTTCTGTCCATTGTTGTGTTTTGTTTATTTTCCTTATGATTTCTACTACTTCTTTTGATTTTTTTCTGTGACGCATAACAAGTTTTGACTGTCTATGGAAGGTAATAAGGCTTGAGTTCATTTTTTTTAATCTTTCTTCTTTTTAATATCTGTAATTAATGCTACAAATGTCTTAGCAAACATTAATTTGCTACATGAACAATTTCATTCATCATAGTTTAATTTTCATTTAGCCTAACCCAGTTTAAATATTAGAAAATGAAATTTAATGTATATAAATTGGAAAATTGCAACATGAAACTTCCTACAGAGTCACTTGAGTTTTTGAGGAATATCTAGCATTTGTAGTTTTACACTTTACAGTCTTCTGCAATTACTTTCTTGTTGAAATGGGAGGGAAATACTCTAGGTATGTGTGTGTGTGTGTGTGTGTGTGTGTGTGTGTGTTATATATACATACATATATTATTATATATATATAATATATATTATATATATATATTAAAACTTATGAGAAAAACTAGAGTGATGTATTGGTAGCATCAGCCAGTCAGTTGAATTGGCCCATGTATGATGGTTATGTTTGCAGTTTTGGACATGTCAGGGAGAGTTTTCAGGTACTGGAGCTCAATTAGGCTGTGTAAAAGAAGAAAGATAAAACCAGGAGCAAGAAATCAAACCTATATCTGGCCTCAGGTCAGGATAAAACTAAGGACATTTCTGACAAAGGACAAGAGGTCACTGTATGCAACCTGTTTGACTAGTTTCTATTTGTTGCTATCATTGTGACTCCAACTGGAGTCTGACAAATAAGTCAGAAGTTAGGTAGTGATGCTTAGGAGAAAATATCTCTATGATGTCATAGTTAGTGACACGAGAGAATTAAGACTGTACTCTGATTGTTAGAGGCAAACACATAAGTGCCCTTTCTAAAGGGATCTATTGGTAAAAATAGTCACCAAGATGAAATCAGCTTCTTTGTGCTGAACAGCTTGGGAGGAGACACACTCCAAGGAAAACGATAGTTGAATTCAGTTCTTAGCCACTTGACCATTACCATCATTTCTTCCATTATTCATAGCCACTCCTCTTCTCAGAGGCATGTAAAGTACTTCCCTACAAGCTTGTGTGCTTGAATACTTGACATCTAGCTAGTGGTGTTTCTGTGGAGGGTTGTGGAACCTTTACAGCATGTGGTTTAATTAATAGAAGTGGGTCACTGGGGCAGATCTTGAAGATTATACAGTACACATAATTCTGGTTCTGGTCTATGTATTTACTTTCGGTTCATGAGAATGTGAGGGGCTGCTATCTCAGTGTTCCACACTACAGAGGATCCACCCAACTGCCCTGTCATCACACACTACATAGGATCCACCCAGACGGCCTGTCTTCCCTACTTGTGGAATGCGCTTCCTGATACTAAGAACTGCAATAAGCCTCTTCTCTCTGTATTGTTTCAAAGAGGTATCTTGCCATATTGATAATTAACAATGTGACAAATTATAAAAAATATATTTCATATCAAAAATATTTATTTTTCTAGCACTGACTGTGTATCAGTTGGATGTCAGGTTGTCTGAGAGATATAAGTGGAATATATGACTCCTTCCTTCTGTGCAGCATCAAGTCCCATGGGTCAGACTATCACTAATACAATAGTTGGTGAGCGATACATGTTAACATAGTATTAATATCTAAGTGACTAAGTCACTATATAAATATCACCCAAAATGAAAATGCCATATAAATTTGTCATCTTATTTAAGAGGAGATTTAGAAATTGAGTCTGTTCATTAGATGACTCAAGAGTATGTTATTAGTTCGTTTTATTGAAAAGGAGAGGACAGGAGTTGAAGCTGATATACCCATATACATAATAGCCATAGAGATAGCACAAGTTACTGGCCATAATATTATTTTTAATAATATTGCATTAATTCTTCTGACTTGGTATCCTTGGATGAGTTTGGAGATATGATTATCATTAGAGAAGAAAATTGTTACTAAATTCTAGATAGACACCTCTCTCTCTCTCTCTCTCTCTCTTTCTCTCTCTCTCTCTCTCTCGTGTGTGTGTGTGTGTGTGTTCGTGTATGTGTGTGTGTATATACAAATAGAGTTTCCTATACAAAAACTACATCAAGACAAAACCCAGAACTGATTTCTTGAAAGTTGCAGGCCTGATGAATGAGTTAACAGTCGGTATTCCTATGATGTAGGATTAGGACTGTTAGGTGGCCATGGTAGTAATTCAGTGTGGCGCTGACTGCACATCTGTGGTGAGCATGCCTACCAGGTGTTGAGCTCCATCCATGCTTCCAGACATACCCCCACCCCCTAGACTCTCACACTGTTGCCTATTATGTTCTTTTATGTTTCAAACACTGAAGAAGACACTTGTATACTTCTCTATGGTTATTTCTAGATTATCTCACATATCCTTTAATACATATATTATTAGCAGTTGTGTTACAGTTTGTTTTATTTCAACAAGTATAAAGCAAGTATCTTATAGTAGTCTCAAAAAGCCCTCATTTTTAGACAAAGGATTTTATTTTTGTTTTTAAGCTATGTGTGTGTGTGTGTATGAGTACATACATATGTATGTATGAGTATGAGTATATTACATACACACAGGTCAAAGGAGCATCAGTTTCACTGGAGCTGAAGCCTGTATAAACTGCCCAATGTGGCTGACAAGAATCTCACTTGGGTTTTCTGCAAGACAAACAAGCTATTGAGCCATTTCTCTAGCCCCTAAATTCTCAGTTTTAAAAATGTCTTGTTTTCAAAAATATCTGTGAAAAAAATAACAAAAGCACCCAGAAACATCTAAAATCAGGTCATGTTCCACTAAAGCTGCACACATCACACTTTTAGAAACAGACATACAGAATAAGCATACAGACCCACAATGTTTCCTTTGTGTCTTCGTTTCTTTCTGGGTTTTGTTCCATATCTTGTTTTTTTCTTGCTAGAATAATTCCGATTTCCTTCCATTCTTTTTTAATTTACAGGCCTTACTTTCAAAAATTACTAGGTTCTAGATAGCTTTTTATGTCTCTGTAGGTCTAGAAACCATGTGATATTTTTCAGGTCCAGCTAAGAAATTATTTCTTTGGTTGACACCCTAAAGTAAATTTCTCTCTGTCTCTGTCTTCGCTCTCCTCTCGTTCTTGCTCTTTCAGTGTATGCATGTAAGTGTGTGTAAATCTTTAATTATTTGAAAGACCAGTTTTTTTCAGAGGTCTCTATTTACTCAAGTGCAGTTGTTTTTCTGATGTCTTGTATATATTCTCTGCTTACAGAATGGTTAATTGAGGTTACAGCTGAGTGGCTGACAGACTCCACAGAGCAGCTCTATAGTGACTTCACAATTAGCATTTCTGCATGGTGATTTACACCTGAAGTGCTAAAATAAAGACACAGTTCTCTCAGAATTAATGTCTGCTATTAAACCACAATTGGTTCTAAGATGAGACTTACTCGGTCATGTTAGCAGGTTTGGAGACCCATGTGACTGTTCCTTTTACCATTTTCTTGGAGCAATTGAATGAGAAGACTGGAGCATAGCCAAAATATGGGCATGATGTTGAGGATGGAACTTTAAATTCATGACCAGTTATAGGTAGAGATGATACATTGGCAGTTTCTACAAAAGCAAACAAGAATGCAGACAGGCCTAGGGTTCAGGGAAGGCAATTTTATTTATAAGAAGCTTTTTATTAAGTAGAAATCAATATCTATTCTGAACAAATGCAGTCCCTGATGTTTTGGGATCTATCAGAAAAAAATGCCAAAATTTGACTTGTTTTATATTTTTTAAAGTAAAAACAAAATTGACTTGAGATCATGAAATGAGAAGACAGCCACTGCTCTTTCGAGAGGTGTAGATACAAGCACTTGTGTAGGAGGAAGGAGATAGAAAATGGAGAAAAAAAATAAGATATTGGAAAATCTAAAAGCAATTTTATGGTGCTGGTGATTGATACATATCTATAGAATTGGAGTGTTACAGAAAACAGCCTGTGTATCTCCTCAGCTGGCTTTTCTCAGCCCCTCAACAGGAGGAAGTAATTCTGCTCTCTAACTAAGGACTGAAAAGTAAAATACTTTCATTTAGAATGATGTCTTAGGTCTGTTAACTGTGTGTGTGTGTGTGTGTGTGTGTGTGTGTGTGTGTGTGTGTGTAACAATCTTAATTTGAGTGAAATAGCTTTGTGGAGCTGTTCTCTCTCTCTCTCTCTCTCTCTCTCTCTCTCTCTCTCTTTCTCTCTCTTTCAGCTCTCCTTTGAGGTTGTTAATTTTTATAGATTAAAGTAAGAACCGGATATATCATAGAGCATGTTTAGCATCTGAGTTCTTCAGTAAGTTCATAGGGAACTCTGAAACATGACATGTCCTCTGAAACTTTAAGAAATTGTGATTGTTTAATTCACTAGGAAGCTTGTTTCCTTCTTCAAAATGAAGGACATTATTTCTAAACACTGCCTTGTGGAGCAGGGTCCCATGTCTGATAATGGGATGGTTGGAGGAGGATTTGTTCTTGAGGGGCTCTGGTCTGTGATGGATTCTCTTGTGTAGAACTGCATGTCTTCACTTTCTGCCTTTCAAGAAGTCTGTACAAGGTGAAAAGAAGCAGAGAATTTGGAACTCTTACATACATATTTATTTCAGAGATGAGAAATTAAAAACAAACCAGATTTCAGAAACAAATGTCTCTATTAATGTAAAGCCCTGAGAACAGAGGTTTGGTTACCATCACTGCAAAGGAGCCAGCTGTCATAATCCTGGCTCAGTTGGATCTTTAACGTTGGGGGGTCCTGCTCATTATTTCTGGAATTTCACATAATAAGTGATTCTCTGAGGATACTAGCTAATGAAAACACCACCAGCCAAGTTCTCTCATGTCTTCCTCCCTTTAACTTCTCAAGTCGGGTCTCTCATTTCAAACAGTACTTCGGTTCAAGAGGATCTCTCCCCTTGCAGCAACTGCTGGTATCTAGTTTTATTCTGTATAATCATGCCTAAATAATAGGAAGATAGCATGTTCTTAAACAAGATTGTGTTTTGTTTTTATGTTTTTAGCATAAAACATGTTAGATACTTAATAAAGTTTCTAATACTATGCCTTTTTAGCCAGAAATGATATCATTAAACAGAAAATTCAAGGCCTGCATGAACTGCATGTTTCAGATTAGTATATTTTTCTCAAAAACATTGCAGCATTATCTTAGGGTTTCACTTTGTTTGTACAATATTTTATGCTATCTAGCTTCTTTGTTATTGGAAAATCCTTGTCATTATTAGTATTTCACACTGAGAGCCTATATTCTGCTACAAAGAATAGTAAGTAGTAGCGTATGTAAAAACAATCTGTCCTGTGGAATTTACATCCTTACATTCCTTCCCTTTGAGGTATGTGAAACCTGAGCTTCTATAGTTCTAAGGAATTAGATACTGTGACAGTTTCTCCCTGCCCCCAATCCCAATAGGAGTTAATGTGTGTGTGTGTGTGTGTGTGTGTGTGTGTGTGTGTGTGTGTGTCTACTCAATGGAATGGATACAACAAAAACTAGCAGAAGATCAGAATCATATTCCTAGACACTGTGTGATGTCTTCCCTTTTGACTTCTGAGTGATTACCATAATTTTTCAGAGAAGAAATGAATTTGTTTTTCAGTTCCTCAGTTAGCTAGGTTGATGGGAAATCCTGCTGGGGCATTCACTGTCAGGGCAGGATGGTGAAGCAGAAGTAGCATCCACCATAATACCTGATGTTTTATTTTATGCTCTGTGACATGGACATGACACACCTTCTATTGAATTCCCCTTGTGTTCCTCATACAGGGAAGAGTGCAGCCAGGAAAAAAATTGAGATAGATAGGGGATCAGCAACCTGACAGCTCCACTGAATCTCTGCAGACAAGGCACATGGAATTGTGGCTTTTAGCATGTGCTTCAAGATAAACTAGGAGACCATTCCCAGGAGCCTCACAGTGAAATGCTTCCAAAAGGTTCCAGTCCAGCAGCATTGTCAGCAAATGCCTCCTATCCTGTCTTTCCTTGATAATTTTAATGCCAAATTCCAAGCACCTGGGACATTCCCAAATGTTAAGATTGAACGTTTTTTTGGCTCAGAATTCTTTTAGCCATCTTGGGAAGAATTATCCTTCCTGAGAAACATGAACCGAAGAACGATCCAGATTTGTCTTTTCCATACGGCACACAGTTAATCATGGCAGGAAAATAAATTAATTACTTTAAAAAACCCTCCCAATAAAACATTTTAAAATCTGTGGTCACTCATCCTAAAGAAGCTCTAAACGCTTCATAGAAATTCTAGTGAAGTTTTTGGGTAGTCAGCATCCCAACTTTCTGGAACTGTAATTTAAAATGTTTTCCATTCAATTCACATCTGTAATTTTTTTTCCTTTCCTTTCTCAGCAGATGGCCTACTTCACAGAAAATTAAAATAGAAACCATGAGAGTCAACTGCCTCAACTTCCTGCTGCCACATCCACAGTCTTCCTTCGTGAGCCTCTTCCTGGCCTCCTCCCCTTCTGGCTTGAAATAGGAAGCATCTTTGACTTGACTTTTGTATGAATTTTCTTGACATAATCTCTGTGAAATGAAATTGGTGTCTATCTAGCCAAGTTTTGTGATCTCCTCGTGCATTCCACCCAAGGTTTTCAAATTGCTACGTTGGTTGTGTCTTCCATTTTTCCTGAGTCATAATGTAGATGACTAGGCAAAGCATAAATGAGATTATCATTGTAATGGCAAACTGTCTACTGTGTGGAACCCCTTCCCCAAATAGGTATTCATGTCTTAAGAAACAAGATCTCAAAATGTAACTATATTCAGAGGTCAGAGCTTTAAAGATAGAATGAAGTTAAAATGAAGAAGGATCCCTAATCTATTACCATCAACATTCTTACACAAAAAGTTTAGGGCAACACACACACAAAGGATCTCCTACAGACACAGTGAAAAGACAGCCATCCCCAAGCTAAGCAGAGAGGCCTTGAAAGAAGCTAACTTTGCTGGGATCATAGATATCTAACCCCCAAAACCAGGGAGAATATATTTCCAATCATTAAACTACTCTGTTTATGACACTTTGTTGTAGAAGCCCTAACAGATGCATATTTCCAGTGGTGTTTTAACTACCTCAGGATAGAATGGTAATGGAGTAAGTAGTCAAGACTCAGCATGCTGCACTTGGCTCTTACCTCTTCTACTTCCTCTTGGTCTAGTCTCTGACTTTTTCTTGCAGCTATTTGGCTTTCATCAGTTAGGCAAATATAATGTGATCCTTTGGAAACATTACTTCTGCTCTGTGAAGTGTTCCACCTGCTTACGTTAGTTATCCACCAATCAATATCATCTTCAAAATGTAGCCTAAACCCACTACCTGGGAAGTCATCCTTGTTCCCTAAGCCTGGTGATCAAAGGAGTCTATAGTGTTTTGGGGATTGTCTTCTATAGGATGAAATACTTCTTTCTACTTGAGAGCTTTTACTAATACCATTGATCAATGTATGTGGTCCATACATCCTGTTACCTCATGAGTCACTTGTTTTGCTTACTGCTCTATCTGCAACACTTGATCTATCTGGTCAAGTCTCAGTGTTTCAATTGTGTTCAAGTGAACCATCACAATGAACAGGTTCATAGTATGATCACAATCTTGCTGGTAAATATAGAAGTTTATATAGAGGTCTTTAGAAGTACTATTAGAAGAATTTCTAGTTATTAGCAAAATCTAATTAGATAAATAATTTGTAATTGAAGTTGAACTAACTACTTGTAGAAAAAAAAAACAATGTTACGTATTCAACTTAGTTTATCAAAGACACTGGTTTATTTTATTTCCTCAATCAAATTTGCTAAACAGAATTTTAGCAGACTGACTTTATTTAGAGACATGGATGAAATAATTCTATAAAAAGACAAGTGTATTGTATCTTATACAAGCAATTTGCAATCTTGGCAGAAATAGTTCAAATGTGTCTGAGACTGAGCAGCATCATAGAACATTTGGCCCTGTGTGTATTTCTCTCTGGAAGCAGAGTTTGCTACAGCTCTTGTTGATGTCTTGTTCATACAAGAGAATAGAGGCCTTCTTAAAAAACAAAAATGATGTTTAGAGCCCATTGCCTGTGGGAGGTGCCAGTTTAATGTAAGCAACTAGCAGGCAGGCATGATGAAGGCACTTTTACTGTTAGGGCTCATATTTAAAGGGAAAATTAGAGTTGCTTGGAGAGACCCTTCTAATATGTGTACCAGGCTCTTATGGTCTTGAATAGCATGGTGTGACACTGGGATGTTGCTAAAGAAGCCTTTGATAAATGCTTGCATGATAGGCACAATGGTGCCATCTACTCATTACTGATATCCTTATGCAGTTGACTGTTCCTGAGTAGGCTAAGAACAAAAAGTGTAATGTAGCTTATCCACCATTTGCACATTTATTTACATGTCAAGGCTTTTGTTCAGATTGTGACTGAAGCCCATTTGTAGAGTCAGGCATAACAAGTGAGACTCATTGAGATTCACTTCAGGACATAGCCAAACAAACAAGATCTTCATTCTGAGCTTATCCAAATGCGCGTAATTTGGTAAATTCCTCATTTTATCTGAATGCATTAGTCATCATTTATGAATGTCACTGAGAATGAATGGACTTCCCTCAAAGCTCAATAGAAAATTTCATCATGCTGCAAAAGCCTGCAAATGTCTGTAGTTTTTTCAAGACATAATCTTTTCTGTAACATTTTGAATTTTTAGACTCTAAGCCAAATTAACATTAAGAAAATAAAGAGTCCTACCTTATTAACTAATGTATCTTTATAAAATATTGTTCTTTAGATAAACGTGGGTAGCTGTCATATCACAGTGCATTCAAATGCAGTACTCTTGGTAATATTCAGATCCCTGAGTTGATATTGAGAGATGTAGAAATCTTTGTAATGATCAACACAAACAGCTCTTAGTAAGAAGACAAAAGCTGTGTATGGCAGACAGTAAGACAGTGCCTTAGTAGTAAGTCTTGAAGAAATTGTGTGTGTATGTGTATGTGTGTATGTTTGTGTGTGTGTGTGTGTGCGTGTGTTTGTGTAGTGATGATAGATGTTTATTGAATATATAGATTAATTTAAAAAATCAGAAGAGGGAAACCTTGAACAGAAATACTACACTTAGCTGCAGCTATGGAAGAACTGTCTTCGTGTAGTTAATTTATTCAGGTTTATAAGACCTATCAGAAATCTGGATTTAATTATATTTCTTCACATATTTAAATGCTGATAATTGAGTTTTAATTAAAATGATGTTAAATCCAAACAAGCCAGAGATAGCTGGTGTGCAAATTCAAGATAGAGGCCATATCATATTGTAAAAGATAACCTTTTAAAACTAATGACAAGTAATAGTTGTATAAAACATCTTTAAATGAAAAAAAAATATCATTTTTACATGTATGTAAGATACTTGAAAGAAATATGCAAGCAAAAGGCTTCTTTCTCCTGCATGTACAGTTGATCAGTCATCTTGTTCTAAGGGGTCTATTCAACTCATCACATTCCCCAACCATACTATCATCAACACAAGTATGGAAACTTGATACTTCCTCAAGACCCTCCCCCATTGACTTTCTGTTCATAAAAATAAGCGTTTTACTTATGGATGCCCTGGGATGCTATGTGAGTTAAAGGACATATTAAAAGGCATTTTTAGATCATTGGCAGCATTGTTCATGATGGGCAAATAGTAGTAAAAGTTATGGCGGAGAGGGGAAAGCTCTGTGAGAGCAGAAAATCTGAAATAATGTTTCCAACTTTTCCTTACCCTGATGAAACAGGAAAAAAGAGAAGGCTGGACAATTAGCATAAAATCACTCACGGTCCTTAAAGCCCCAAAGCATCAGAGAGTATGATGTTGTCTTGATGTTGAGTGGCTTAATGATGCAGATTCAGTACTTATTTGACTCAAAACTTGAGAGTAAGGCCTTAAGTGGAGATGTCCTTCAGATATGTTACTATATTCCTTCAGGTTTCTCTGTGACCCTACCTCATCCCCACGGAATCAACCCTTTTATGGTTAGAAGAGATTCATTCTGTTCTTGCAAATTCTTACACATACTCTCTTCCTTTAACCATTCAGCCTGGAGATTTCAGAAGTCAACTTCAGGTGTACACTTTGTCTCATGCATTTCTACTCTCTGTGCTGTGCTGTCTAATTGCTGTGAACAAATGGATTGGGCAGCTGCTGTAGAAAGAAGAAAGAAGGTTACATTCCAAGATACAAAAATCATTAGTGTCTCAAACTTGTTGTCCTGATCCACAAATGAGTTAAACTATTAAAATTTTTACTTACACTGACTTCTAAATATAGAGAAGAAACAGTTTATGAAAGAAAATTACCTACTTGAAGTTCACATATATTCAAAATAAAATGCTACTAGAACTTATAACACTGCTGTATACTTCTGTGGAATGTGGAGGTGCAGGCAGTTTTCACCTGGACATCTTTGCTTCTGCTGCCAAAGTAGAAGCAGAAGAGAGAAGGTCTTGAAAATCTACAGGAACTGGGCTCTTCTTAACTTGTATTAATCATTGATATTAAGAATATTACAAAGTATGAAGAGCTTCTGAGCCTGCTTGTGAAGTCTGCTTGACGTGAATTTCATATCAGGACTGACCACCTTAGACAAAGAAGACTTCTTTACTTCCCAAAGAAAACACATTTGGACTTCTGGTTTTTAACACATAACTACACACACACACACACACACACACACACACACACACAAAAAAAAGAAGATAGAGAAACACAGGCCTGTTTAACACCAGTGTTTTTATGTTCTTGTTAGTTTCCAAGAAGAATTCAATAAAATTCTCACCTTAGTTGCTGTATCATCAAAGTCATTACACACATTTGTTTCACCTGCCAGAAAATATTCTCTAGGGTGTTCTTGTATGAATGCACAAGATTGTTGTAAATGTATAAGGAGACTCAAAGAAAATGTTGAGGAATGCTATTAGGAATATGTTTGCTTGTTTGTTTGGTTTTTTTTTTTTTGGCTCTAAGGGAATAAATTTTCTTAATCACATATTTGGTTATTCTTGGCTCTTTAGACCCTCTTTAATATTCAACTCTGTTATTACACTTTTAGCTTCCAATATTTCTCATTCTGAAGATGTTACTTTTTCACATGTCAAATTACTTTTGTAAATAACTGATAGTAATAAACACTTTCTACAAGCTACTAAATTACTACAACTATTTTTTTTTATTTGAATAAATGAACATGAAGTGTAAAAGATAACATGTGATATATTTTGATCTTAAAAGATTAAGAAGAGTGTGTTCATCAGATTTGGGGAAGCAGAATTTGTAAATGTCAATATGATATTCTGTTCTACCTATGTACTGTGATGGTTGAAGAAAGGTTACTTTGACAGATTATAGTAAGAAGCTAGATGAGTCTCCCCAAATTTCTAAGAGTAGGAAGTTATCAGCTAGATTCTAGCTGCTAGAATAAGAGGAAATGAGGAACCAGGACAAATCAGAGAAGCTATAAAGGAGTATATGAAGACCCCAAAATCAGGGCTGGAGATATGGATCTGTTCTCAAGACTAACTGCTATTCTTGTAACTTGGATTCAATTTTCAATATCCACACAGTGGCTCACAACTGTTTGTAATTCTAGTTCTAGGAGAACCCATGTCCCTTTCTGGCTTTCCTAGGTACCAGGTATGTAAGGGGTACACAGACATACATGAAATCCAAAGACTCACATTCATAAAATAAAATAAAAATTTTTATGATAAGAACTTTATGTATAGCATGAAGAATATGCTAACAAAAGTTTTAAGTGGACAGATATTATAGTTGTCACAAATTGCTTATATGGATACTGCATATGGAACAAAATAAGAACATTTATCTAATGGAAGTGTTCAATCTGTATGTTTGAAACATTTTTTTTTCTGGCTAGGTTTAAAGACCTCATTGAAACAAGAAAGTTTACCATGATGGGGAATGCTCTAGGAACAAGAATATGTCTTCTAAAGAACGCTTTAATGGGTAGTGGAAACAGATATAGAAAAGGGAGAGATTCAAAACCTACTGAAGATAAAAATGTAGACAAGATTCAGTGATTCTTGGATGTGAATTTAAGGAAAAGTCCCAGGAAGTATTTAATGTAAGTTGCATTGATTGTACACTTTCTATTGTGTTAGTGTGTTGAAATCTGGCATGTCAGTTACAGAGGTCTATCAACCAGCTTTTGTTTTAGTGCCCTGAGTATCACAGGACCTTGGTATTCTGAAAAAGCTTGCAAGTACTGGAAGAAGTGGTCAGGTGTTAAGCAGAAGCAAGAGGTAGTGGGCTTGATTATTGCTGGTATAACAGCTTTAAATTACATTAATTGCTAGCACCACTGCTTATGCAATTGCTTTGAAACAAGAAGTTAAGACAGCTACCTTGCTGGGCGGTGGTGGCGCATGCCTTTAATCCCAGCACTTGGGAAGCAGAGGCAGGCGGATCTCTGAGTTTGAGGCCAGCCTGATCTACAGAGTGAGCTCCAGGACAGCCAGGGCTATACAGAGAAACCTTGTCTCAAAAAACCAAAAAACAAAAAACCAAAAAAAAAAAAAAAAAAAAAAAGACAGCTACTTTTGTTAATCATTTAGAAAAAAAAAAGAGAAATGTTACTAATGTGTTGAATATATAAGAGGATTTAGATAGGTGTTTGGAACAACATGTTGATGTTCTTTCTCCTATTCAAATTATTGGAAAGAGGTTCAGAGGAGCCATCTCGAATATTATGCCAAATACCATTGGATTCATGTTAGTTCTAAAATATACAGTGGTAGTCATTATAATTAGAAAAAATTTTAAAGACACTTCCAGTGTATTTGGCATAATTCTAACATCTCTCTGGATGTTTTAAATTTACATGGTGAGCTTATGAATTTAAAGAGTGCTGCTCTGCTGAGAGTTGATATGGCAGATACTGCTGATAAAATTACCCATAGCCTGAGGTCAGTATTTCTATTTAGGTCAAGCTTCAAGAATGGGATACATATCTTGATCATGCTAACTCTTTTTGTCCTGGAAATACTTTTATTCCTGCCCATCATGTTAAAGCTTGTCTTTAACAACATCAACATGTTGCTGGCCAAAGTGCATGGCTTAAAACTAAAAATAGATCCCCAGACAGATTTATCAAGTTAACAGACTGGCAAGCCAAGGACAGGCAAGATTCTGAACAGAGCCTTACTGACCTAAGACATAGTGCATTGCTTTTGATAATGCATATTCCACGATGGGTAAGGAAGGCATTCTTGGCAGAACGACCTAAGACAAGCTCAGTCTTGTTTATGAAATAAAAAAGGGGGAGAGGTAGAGAGAGCTTTGAGGACTGCTTGACAAGAATCTGACATGGGCCAAGGACAAGGAAATGGGCTGTGTGGCAAGAATATGGCATTAGACAAGAAAAAGAAAGTGGGCTTCAGGCAGGAATCTGATATTATGCTAGAACAAAGAAATAATTTCAGGTAGGAATCAAAATCGTAGGCTAGAACAAAGAAGTAATTTCAGGAAGGAATCTAAATTTTAGGCTAGAATAAGGAAGTATGTTACAGACATGAGAATGACTTTGGGCTAGGACAGGAAAGTAGGCTCAGATATTTTGATCATCCTGAGAAGTCCTTAGAAACAGTGATCATGGGAGTGTTCACGGAACTTTGTTTATTGCCTTGCTTATTCTTTGAATATTTATGTTTATTGTCTTGCTAGTTCCTTGACTATGTGCATCAATTTTATTGCTAGTTCCTCGACCTAGAACTGATCTTAATACTTTCATGTAATTAAAATGGTATAAAAGCAAAAAGGAGGAGGTAGAATGGGATAGGGGTTTTCTAGGGAGGGGAAATGAGGAAAGGGGATTGCATCTGAAATGCAAATAAATAAAATATCCAATTAAACAAAAAAAGAAAAAGAAACAAAACAAAAAAATAAGCAACCAAAAAAAAAAACAAATGGAATTGAGGAGGAATATGGACTTTTCACAGATAAAGCTGAGTATATATTTGACAGATTTAGTAAGATATTTATGGATAATACAGGATCAAATACACTTGAAATAGTCAGTGAGGGCATACTGAGTTGGGCATGAGATAGCCTGAAGTATACCAAGTCCCAGTGCAACCACAGAATTAGATGGCATCAGGAAACGACATAGATGACAGAACAAAACTTATGGATCTAGGAAATGACAGTGGAGGATCATCTTGAGGGAAAATAAACTACAGGTGAATGTTTTATATGAACCCTGAAAATCGGAGCACTATAGTTCAATAAATGAATATGACTTAGGTACTTATAACAAAGGAGTCACTATAAACATCAGATTCTGCAAACTGAACTCATGAAGATATAATGATGCCTTGAGACATAATTTCTTTGTTTAACCATGGCTGCTCTGGAACTTGTTCTGTAGACCAGAATAGAGCCAGAGGGTTTAAGGACACCAGGAAAGTAAGGCCTTCAGAATCAACTAACTAGGGTTCTTGTAGGCTCAAAGAGACTGAAGTAAGTGGCAATCATGGAGCCTGCATGGTTCTGTGGGTAGTCCTCTGCAGACATGCTATGGTTACTGACTGGGTGTTTATGGTGATTCATGAGGGAAGGCATGTCTTTGACTCTTTTGTTTGCTCTTGGGACCCATTTTCTTCTACTGGGTTGCCTAGCCCAGGTTTGGTGTGTGGGTTTGTGCCTGGTCTTATTGTGGGGGGTTTGGTTGGTATCCTTGAGAAGCCTGCTCTTCTCTGGGGGGATACAGAAGGAGCATGGATACAGGGGAGAAGGAAGGAGGGTCATTGGGGTCAGTGAAATGAAGGAAAGATAAATTCAGGATATATTGTATGAGAGAATAAATGAAAAAGAATGCCATACTGAGTTTTCCAGTGGCCGTTGGTTATTTTGACACTGTTATTTCATTATGTGCTAGTGACTGTGAACAGACTTCAGAACTCTGAGTACTGACTGCATTGTGAGGGGTCATTGAATATGCTTATGCAGCAGACACATTTTTTCTGTGTTGGCACATAGTGGAATATATCTGAGGATTAACTTTTTGTTACTCATAGGTAGCTTAAGACTTCAGACACATGGCATTTTCCATTAACATTAGAAGTGAAGAAGAGAAAAAGGCAGAAGTAGAATGTGCAATTAATTTGTTCTAAAGGTCAGTTAGACTTGAACATATTAAATGATTAGAGTTTGAGGAATGTTAGAAACAGATGTTAAAGATACAAATGAATAAAAACTAGCTATAAACAGAGGGTCATAAGAATATGGCTTCTACATCTTGTTTTAAAGTTAAAGAAGTCAGGCATGGTGGTAGATATGAACACATGGGAAGCTAAGCTGGGAGGATTTTGAGTTCTAAGCCACCATGAACAACAAAGACAGACTCTGTCTCACAAATGAAGAAATACATGGACAAAAGCAAAGATTTGTCTTATTGAGGTAACTAGCAAGTATATCTTAGTACAGCGACAAGTGAGCAGGACACATGGATGAAATTCAGGAAGCTATTATAGTTTGGTCACTTGTGAATTGCTTCAGAAATTTACATAGAAATACATAGAATTTTTTACAATGAAGGGAAACTAAAGTTAAATATTTGTTGATTAATGTATGTATATAGAAAACACAATGCACCAAAAATTAAAAGAAAATGAAAAATTTGTATGAAGAATCATGGGAGGATGGCGGTACATCTGAAGGTTTCTATGTCTGTACCTGAAAAGAGCCTCTTTAAACTATCATATCAGAAGACTCAAGAACTTGAAAAATAGTACAGTCACTTAACTAAGGATCTATGAGGTAGGAAAAGTTAAGAAGGAATCAAGAAAACAATAATAAAACACAATATTGATAAAAAAGAGTCAATAGGAATGTTTAAAGAAAATAAATTTTAAAATTCTGAAGAGGCTCTGGCTTAAAAGACAACTAAGAAAAATAAATAGATAAATAACTAAATAAATAAATAAAAAATTAAAAGATTCTGATTGTATTACCTTATCTATTATCTATCTACTATTCATAATCTTTTAATTATGTATTTATAATCCATCTATCACTTATCTATCATTTACCTAATATGCATTTATCTATTTATCTATCTATCTATCTATCTATCTATCTATCTATCTATCTATCATGTATCTTCTCTTTTATTTCTTTTATAAAACACATTCTGATCATTTTCCCTTCCACCAGTTCCTTCCAGAGCCTCCCCATCTCTCTTCCTATCCAAGCTTGTATTCTTTCTCTTTCTTAAAATAAATCATAGAGACAAAAATCAAAACAACAACAAACCATCAATAAGACAAAGATTGCTAAAACAAAATGAAAAAGACTCACACCCACAAAAAATCCATGCAGTTAATTTTTGTGTCTGCCAACTATTCCCAGGCATGGGGCTGGCCCTGGAGTGTGGTTGATATACACAGTGACACTCCAATGGGATAAAAGCAATGACACTGATCTTCCCTTTGCCACTAGCTATAAATAATAAATGGCGCTAATAAAACTGAATGAGTACATGTAAAAGAATGAAAATCGATCCCTACTTATCACCCTGCACAAAAGTCTCATTTTTAAAAGATGAGCAAAATAAATACAGATATTGTTAAGTTTAGAATAAGGTTGAAATGTAATTTTAGAGTGTAAAATCAATAATTCAAAATACTACTAGCAATAAATTAGTTAATTTTTCCTAAGCTATGCATTTCTAGAAAAATATATAGGGCAACTGAAAAAGCTGGGAGAAGGAGAAGGAGAAGGAGAAGGAGAGAGAAGTGGAGGAGGAAGAGGAGGAGGAATAGGAGTGGCCTTCCTAGGTAAGAGAGCACCTATTGGTTGTTAATTGTCCAATCTGATCAACCCTGAAAACATGTGTAGACTGAACAGGCTATATTTAGGAATGTGTGTGTGTGTGTGTGTGTGTGTGTGTGTGTGTGTGTGTGTGTGTATTTGCACTAATATTTAATTTAAATAAAAAGGAAGCCATAAATTTGGAGGAGAGCAGGGAGGGGTATAGGAGAGGCTTCAAGGGAGGAAAAAGGGAAGGGAAAAAAGGAAAGGGAAAAAAGGAAAGGGAAAAAAGTACTTACATTACAATTTCAAAAATAAAAATAATCTATGTCACCAAAGAAAAATGTAAATTGTTAATACTGAATAAAGATGAAATCAAGTCATTCATCAAAAATAATTTCTTTAAAAATAAGCTATTTTATATAGAACGTTTAAGAGGAAGTGAAAAGACCTTCATTATTAAAAGGAAGAAATGTTTTCATTTTCTGAACTATTACAGCTTTTGTATGCTTAGCACAGATAATTTAAACAAAGTTGTTTCCTCTCCTGATGTGACATATATAGAAATACTTGATAACAGTTCACAATTCAGATGTTTATAGGCTAGCAGGTAGACTGCAATGATACAAGCAAAGTTGGAAGAGATTAAAGGACACCACTGTAAGGATAGCCACAAATGTCAATTATGTGTGTTTGTAGCCTGGGTTGTGCAGAAGACCAGTTATGACTATGCATGACTGGGTTTCTCACATTGCCATTAAGACAATATCTGAGAGCTGTCAGGGAGGATCCATCCATTCACTGTTTTTTTCCTAATCAGAAGAACATCCTCTTCATCTCTGGCCAGAGGCTGGCTTCTGATGGAAAGTTGAGCCCATCTCTATTAATTTATGGTCTGACCTGGCCTATCAGACACTATGAGTTTTTATGGCTGTCTTGCATGTTCCAATTGTGCTCTTCATATCTACCATTTTTCTTAAAGCATATCAATTGTTTAAATTAGTAACTAATCCTCAAAGTTCACTGAGTATTACCGTGTTTTTATCTAAGATTTTTAAAAATTTGATAAAGGTTTTGTTCCCTTGGAGTTACAAGGCCCATTGCTTTTTGTATCAAGACAGAATTAGCTTTCAAGAGAAAACATCATCTGGTGCTTCTTGAAATGTGTTTCATTAGAAGAATCCGGCTTTATTGAAAGCTGTGACATGAAAACTGTGGTCAGAAAAATACATGAAATAATTTTCTTCTTGGCATTCAATAATTTTGACCCATTGTTTCTCTAGATATCTGTGACACGATGCAATTTTATTTTAAGGTTTTGATGAATTATTTTTTTTTTACTTTATTAGCACTATGATGTAGCATTGACACATGAAATCCCTCTGAAAACAGTGTTTTCTCTGCTGTTATCATTAGCAAAATTGCAGGATTGTAATAAAACGTAACTCTTATGCTTTCTTTATCAAAAAGCTATCATCAAAACTGGCTCCTCAGTTTGCTAAGATTCATCAGAGAGGACAGAAAGTCAGGTAACATTTAAAACATCATCCTCATTAGAGTCTCTTTTAATCAATCTCTCTATATATACAGAATTGGAAGGGGAAATATGAAGCAATACCATCATAGTTCTAGCCTGACAACTGTTTGGTTGACATGAGAGGGTATCTGAGGTCAAGGTGACATTTAAAGGTATTGGTTATCTAGTTTGTCATCTCACTTCTGCAATTCACTTTGTACCTAGTGACACATGAAGTTATCAGGAAATGGTGCGGAAAGCATGGTTCTTACTCTCGGTAGATTGTGGGAAACCTAGGGGATTCTGACATGTGCTTTAAAAATATATTACAAAACTTCTAAAAGTCATGATTTTGAAATGTGAGTGGCTGGCCACTGGTTATTTTCAGGCTAAAAATGATTTGTACGTGGCATCATTCATTACTCTGCTTGCAAGGAGACCCATATAAACCATTACCATTGAGACTATAGCAATTAACTTGAAGACGTGTAGTTTCCCACTTTATTTATCAAGCATTCACAACCAAAACAGGGCTATTTTTGATGGTTACAATCAAATGCCTTCATGCCTGAGTTCCTAAATCAGAAAGTGCCAAAAATTACACTTTGAACCTCCAAATCATTTGAGTTAAACAGAAGTGTATTTTTGGAGACCAAATGTGCTCTCATATCCTTCCAACTCTGCAAAAATCAAACAAGCAGGAACGTCATTATCTGGACATCCAGTCTTCATCCCTTACAAGTGACTCTGTCTTCCAGTGACACTGGCCCCCTGCTCCAGACAGAGCAGCAACTGTTCCCCAGTGTGCATTTCCATTGCACTCCCATCTTCTCCCCCTTCCTTCTCCATCCCCCCTTTCCAGCCACAAATGCATCAACAGAAGTGGGGGAAGGTCCAAAGAATCCCCTTTACTAACTAGAACTAAGATGAATTGTGTCAGAGTTCAGAGCTTCGTTGTTGCTTGGCATGAAATTACTGCCCTTGGTTTCTGCCAAGGCGGGTGTCAGCTGGTGAATTATAACAGTGGCAGACAGGACTGAGATAAGCAGAAAATACAATGACAGCTGCTACACAGAACTAATCTTTCTGGCCTAGTGAATACAAAAATACATTGTGTAAATAAAGACAGACAGCTTCATTATGCAATTGTCTGCTACTGTACTATTGCTAAGGAACAAGTATCGATTCTGGAAAATAGTCCCAGACATTTGAAGCTAATATGCCTTTACATATGGGATGACTGGGATATTAAGAAAGTAAGAATATATCTAACTTCCTAATATTAGAGTTGAACCTTCAGGTAAATAAAGTATGCCATTGTGCTACATTACACTTCTGTACTTGAGCATTTCTTCAAAGCCTGTCTTGCATCCAAATTCACAATTCTTTGTTTTATCTTGTTTTGAGTATAAAATCTAGGGCTGTGACTGAGTTTTCATCAATTATAAAATAAATGCTGTATCAGTGAGCTTAGGTTGCCATAACAAAGTACCATCATCTGGGGTGGCTTAAACAACAGACGTTTGTTTTCTTGTGGTGCTCTTGGCTGAATATACTTCATTAGGACCTGACACAGTTGGTTTCTGGTAATGCATTCTTGGCTTGTAGAATAATGCGTTTCTCTCTGTGTTTCAGAATTTATAGAGTCTACTTACTATTCTGTTTGTTTTCTGAAAGCATCTATATTGCTTAGATCATCATTAAACACCCAGGGTAGAGTGATCTTCTTAGCTTAGCTTCCTGAATATCTGGGACTATTGTGTGCCACAATACATGGATGGCTCACATACTAAAATGGCACTAATCAATTAATTAAGGATCCCATATATAAGTTTCTATGTAACTTTAATTACTTCTTTGGTGTTCCCACTTCAAACAGAGAAAGAGTTTTTATGTTTCTGCCCAGAAAGTTTGGGAAGATAACATGGTATTCTTCATGTAACAGTACTTAAGGCAAACTTGATTTTTGTTACAAATAAAACTAGGTAATGAACTTGCCTATCAAACTTCTATTCAGTACTCTTGAAGATTTAAATATTTTTCAGCAAAAATTATCAACTGAATATCTTCATATTTAGGAACACCATATTGGAAATTAGCAGAAGAAACAGGCAGTCTGTGAGGTACAGACATCTCCAAATATAATTTATAGTCCCGACAGATCCTACAGAGCTCATCTGTAAAGTCAAGTCTATATTCATAGCTATGCAAAAATGATGCATGTGGGTTTTTCTTCTGTATATTAGTTAATTTCATATTTATGTAATAAAGTAACATGAACAAGGCAACTTCTACAAGAAAGCATTTAGTTGGGCTCATGAACTCAGAGAGTTAAAGTCCTTGATGATGAAGAAAAAACATGATGGCTGGAGCAATTCCAAGAGCACATCTTGACCTAAAAACAGGAGATAGAGAGCACTGGAAAAGCAGAAGTCTCCTTAAACCTCAGAGCCTGCCTCTAGTGGCACACAGAATCCAAAGTGGTTATTTACCCAATTCTTCCAGTTTGAGTACTGGTGATCAAGTACTCAAACATATGGGCTATGCTCATTATTTTACTGGTACAAAAGTGATGAGGTTAAACTGCTAGCATCTTAACACATGAACTAAATGAATGACACAAGGCAGCCTAGTAACTACTGTGATAATCATATAGCCTCAGTTTTAATACACACACACACACACACACACACATGGAGAGGGAGAGAGAAAGAGAGAGAGAGAGAGAGAGAGAGAGAGAGAGAGGAGAGAGAGAAAGAGAGAGAGAGAGAGGCATTCAGGCACATGTGCACACACTTAAACACACACATGCATATGTATGCTGATACATACATACATACATACATACACACTCAAACACACAGACACAAGCACACACATTCATTGAGTATTGTCTTCAATGATAAAGCTAAAAATAGAGATTTGCCCTAAAGTCATTCATCTTTTTGATATTCTGTGTTTTACAATAGGCTGTGCTATGTGCATAAAACCTCACTATATGCCAATATAGGATGTAGATGAGAATCTTCAGAAAAAGCTTTCATGACCAACTCACAAGATACTGTTACTACTTTTCACAAAATGACATTTTTCTACTTGAAAGAACTCTGGGCAAACAAATTGTTGTTATTCACATGGGCATTTGACTGGGAATTTCCTTGAAAATTAATGAAGGGACTATATCATTGCAAGAATAACTCAGTTTATTTCCACTGACATCATTTTAACTTTCAATTTCAATTTTGAATTCTGGAAAATTACATCTACCACTGAAGCTTGAAAGTGCTTCAAAGACTTAGTGATGTTAACAGAAGTGATTTTAAAAAGTCTTATGCAATGCAATATGTCCATATTTAGAAACCACAGTAGGTAGTAAGCCAATAGTTCCCATATGATCAACATTTGATGTTATAAAACTGCTCATGTACAGTAATGGATTTCAAAGTAGCAAAGTTCAGGAAAATTCATCAGTATGGCTGCTTGTCCCTCTTATAATGAAGACACCTTGCAGGGTTAATATAATGCCAAAGATGTGCGTGTGTGTGTGTGTGTGTGTGTGTGTGTGTGTGTGTCTGTGTGTGTCTGTGTGTGTCTGTGTGTGTCTGTGTGTGTCTGTGTGTGTTTGTCTGTCTCTCTGTGTGTTTGTCTGTGTGTTTGTGTGTGTGTCCTCTGTGAGATTATTGTGCTACTCCTGCATCCATATGCAAGCTGATGCAAGGCTGAACAAAATGCACTTCAGTAGGCTGAGAAGAAGCATATCTAAGGATGTAGCTGACATCTGTGTCAGACATTAGATAGATTTGGGAAATAAATAAAGCCACGTAACATTTTTTTGTGATAATTGTTTTAAAAGTTATTTTGTAAGCAGTATTATCTATTTTAAAATACACAATGCTCTAGCACACTATCCCAACATATTTGTTGATTACCTTTTTAGAACAATAAAATATACAGATATAGATTGTTTTAATAGTTAAAGAAACAATAAATAAAGAGAGAGAAAAAACACTGCTTAAATCATTATAGAAAACATGTGCAGAAAATAAAAATTTTTCTTCCTTGATTCTCAAATCATTTTTGTAAATGATCTATGAACTTGTAAAGTGTAAGCTGTTGGTAACTGGCAAACACACTTAGTAAAGGTCATTGGTTTCTCCAAAGAAATGTAGCAGCATTGGCTCATTGATATATTCACACTGTGAATAATATTGATTTAGCTACATATGTTCAAGCAGGTGGTAAGTCTAATGACCACTTTAACAGTAAATCAGATTCCCAAGCTGGCTGTAAAAGTTGATAATGTTCCTAAAGACCATCATCAAAGTCCAGAAAATAGAGAATTAAAAATGTTGCATGATCTTAGCTACTTATACCCGAAAGCTGAAATTGAAGACCCATGCTTTTGATTTTTAGGACAGTTTGTCAAATCTTATCAACACTCGAAGAATACGCAGATGTTATAATCATTTCACTGGGATTAAGATTTGGTAGGAATACTAGTCAAGTACATTATGTGTAATCTAAAATTTATAACAGTGTTTAAAGATCCAAGGATCTTGGGAATTAATCTAATAGGACCCAGTAGCATATTATATTTTTAACAAAATTGTATAATGTGAACTGAAGCATATACTTTTACTATGATAGCTTTCTATTATACTGTGATGAACAGATGAAGACCTAAGAGAATGTGTGTTGTTGACCTGAACTGATCATGTCAAGATCCAAGACATCAAACTCATGGAAAATTGACAGACCTGCCCTGTTCTTCCAACTCTACCATTGGGTTAAGAGAAAACTGACAAATCCTTTCTCTCATCCAAGTATGGGTGCTTATGGATGACTGGTTATTATGTGCAATAACTAGAAAATGCAGCATCCTGCTCCAGATACAGCCAAGACTGCTCACCTACAGAAGCTTCTTACTGAGCTATGTTAACTATTCCTCCCCTGCCATGCATAATCAGGAACCCGACGTTCTGGATTGCTATGTAGTTGCTGCTGCCACTCTATCAGAATGTACACCTCCTACCTGATCTCATATTTTCTACACCCATGTATCTGTTATTTCTTCATTTTCTGCAGCACCAGTCAGGTTCTAGACCCAAGACAAGAAAGTTGCAGAATCTTACAGTTTCTGTTTTCTTGAGATGAATGTGTGTGTGTGTGTGTGTGTGTGTGTGTGTGATGTGAGTGTGTGTAATTGGTTGTACTGTATAGCATTTTATTATAAATTACCCTTAAAGTCATTATCCAATTAATTTGCTGATTGTTCAAAACTGTTTTTGATTGTCCACATTGTTTTTTAGAGATTGCATCTCTGACTGGGACCTAGGCGACACTAATTGGACTAGTTTTCTTGGCTGGTCAATGAACCCTAGAGGTTTGCCAGTCTTATGTTTCTGGGATTAGAAGTGCTTGCTATGATATCCACTTTAAAAAAATCTTACTTATTCTACTGATGTTTGTTTTCGTTATTTCTAGCTACTGGATTAGTACATCATTTTTGATATAGTAAGCTTCAACAATTAGGTTTCTATTTCCTCCATGATGCTTTAACAATTTAGTGGTATTTATTTTTTCCAAGTATGTAATATATGATCTTCTTACAGCATCTTGTTTCATGGCATTAATGAAAAACAACTTCTAAAATATACTACATCCTAAAAGTTGAAAATACATTAGGTAGCTAGGAAGAAATAGGGAAGATGCAAAAATATGGTTTTGAACAAATGAATACACACACACATGCACACGAATACACACACACACACACACACACACACACACACACACACTTTAAAAAACACAGTCAAATGTTTTATATCTTCAGGAAGGCCACTGTAGAAGAGGGGGAAGAAAGATCATAAGCACAACGAAAGAGGATGCTGTGATATTATATCCTCTGAAAATATACAAGGCTACATATATGAACTCTCTCCAAAACGGATGCCTAAAAAATGATCCAAACAAGGATGAGCACAATAGACATGCTAACTTGGAATAGGGAAATCACAAGAGGCCACAACCCTAGACAAAAACTATAGGCAAGTAAGGAATGCTGAGAGTGAGAGAAATAGTCTTCCTAGGAAAGAACACAGCACTTGGTTATCTAATATCCAATAATCATCAGACATAGGCATTCACGTACCATTACATAGTCTGAGCAGGTTGTATTTATGTATTTAAGATAGTACATGTGTGTATATATGTGTGTAGTAGCAACAATTAAAGCAAACTGATCTTGAATCTGAATCTGTTGTCTGCCTGTGAATCTTGGGCCACATTGTCTGGCCTCAATGAGAGAGGATGTGCCTAGTCTTGAAATGATTGATGTGCAGTGTGTGTGTGTGTGTGTGTGTGTGTGTGTGTGTAAGCATACATGTAGAAAGTCATAGACATCAGGAAAGGGTGTGGGATCCTCTAGATTAGAGTTACAGATAGTTGTGAACTACTATTTGAGTGCTGGGAACTGAGGTCATTTTCTGTAAGAATAGTAAATGTTCTCAGTTGCTCAGCCTTCCTCACAGTTCCCTCATTCCACTGTAATTCTTAATTTTTTTTAATGTTTTATTGATTCTTTGTGAGTGTTACATCATGCATTCCAGTCCCAGTCATCACCCCGTCTCATCATATTTGCCCTCTGCGCTGGCTACCCACCAAAAGAAATAAAACAACAAGCAAAAATTAACAAAACAATGCAAAGCATAAAAAATCTCACTGTGGAAGCTTCAGTGTGTCACAGCATGTCCCACAGTACACTCTTTTGTCCACACATTTTTACTTGCGAGTGTTCATTGCAATGAGTCATTGGTCTGATTTGAGATCTCTGGCTTCTGCTACGCCATCAATACGTGAGCTTTACTGGGACTCATCTTGGTAATTCTGTTGTTGCCCTGTGTCATGGAAACCCTTCAGCGTAGGATCTGAGGTAAGTACACATGAGTCACACACAAGTATATACTTTGTATATACACACAAATTATTTATCAATTAAATTTAATTAAACATATTTTTTAAAAATTCATGACAAGTGGATATTTACATAACATCTTCTATTTTCATCATTTTTTCCTTCAATTTTGGTCTTGATAATGCCTTTTATTCACCTCATTTGTAAACATAGCAAAAGCATAAATTAGCCTAAATAGCAGCAATGGCTGCATCATTAACATGTAGTGACTGAGACAGTAATTTAGCACTACACAAAAAAATTAGAGATTGTATAGACTTTGAGAGAAGAATAATGGTCCCAATTCACTGTAGGCATAATGTTTTGAATGCTGTGAAAAGTTTACCCTTGGGTTATTCAAATGCTGATTTCTCTGCCCTCATACCTTGTTGCAAACCAGATATGGCATTGTAATACTTACCCAAGAATCTCCTGTCTCAAATTTGTGTAAACAGTTCTTATCATTTATTGTCTACTGTTGGGAGCCAACTTCTGGCAGAAAGCGGCTATCATCTTTGCAGCTATCTCAAGCCATATACCCTGACAAGAGACTTGTTGTCAACAGCCTACAACAGCTGAGCACACTCTGATAAACATCATGTTTTTCTCCCATATCTTGTTTTGTTGTTTGGTGCCCCCAGCTGCAAGGTGCACGGGGTAAAGTGTCTTCAGCTGTGTCCCCCTGCTTATGCTTATATATATCCATGATTTCCTTCCAATAAAAGGATAAAGGGGAACGAGGAACAAGTCTTGAACAGACTCTCTGTCTTGTCTCCATTCTTCGTGTCTCTTGCCCTTCCACTCCCCACTCTCTCTCTTGCTAGACCCTGACCCGCAGGCCAAACCAGCAGCTCAGGCCAGGACATAGTGGCCCCCAAACCTGGGGCAGCTCCGGGCAGGTACCAAGTGGCACCTCAACACTGGGCTCCAGTAAGCGGGATACAGTGAAGGACACTGCAGGAATTGGAAGTGTGTATCCTCACTCCTGCGCTGGAGACCCTGTTGACTGACCGGAACGGACCGGGTCGTTACAGTCTACCTTGTCAATAAGTACTGATTACTCGATGGTTGCACAGAATAAAGAATAGGGTAGGACATTCTCTAGCAAGAGGAAGGAGACAGGGAAGGTGAGATGTACCAGTAGGATGGAGGAATTGGAGCCCCTACAAAAGGGATCTGAAGAGCCAGGCAATAATAATATGCAAGTATCATGGGATGGGGGTAGGATGTTGCCAGATTAGCATAGAAAGTAAAGATAGATCACTTAATTGCTCATCTATTAAAGTGTGGTTTTAAATAAATCTTGCTTTGTCTGTGCAGTTATTGGGGACTAGCATAAGGTAAAGGAGTACAGCTGCCAAATTAACACTCTTTATATTAATTCACTGTTTACACTTAAATTAATTCATTTTGAAGATTTATATTGAGAATAATTCATTTTCAATTTACTCCACAGCCTTCTATCTGGCACTCATCAGTAACCATAGGAGGGAGAGACAATGGGGAACCCTTAGCAGATGAGGTTGGCATTACAGAATTAAGCAGGATTCCCAGGTAAATTTGGTAGCACTAAGAATGAAAACTAGAAATTACAGAATACTATTACAAAGATATGGAATATTTAAAATAAAAACCTTAAGGTTTTGTTGTTTACATGGATATGTACATCTGTTTGATCACCGTCTCAGGCTTTCTGGTCTTTGAGATGTTCTTGAACATGGACCAGAGATGATTCTTCTGTCGCCTGATACTCAAAGATGCCATTGAGAAAAGTGTTTTATGTTTCTCTGAATATGCTATTTAGAAGGTGTGCTAGTTTTAAGCACTTTTCTGGTTACTTCACTTCAAAATGTTAACCTTCAGAATTAACTGTTGAGACAAACTTTACACATATTTAAACAAATTCTTAAAAATAGGTTTTAAGCTAGGTAAGGTTACGCATGCCTTTAATCCCAGCACTTGTCAAGTAGAGACAGGCGGATCTCTATGAGTTCAAGGCCAGCTTGGTCTAAAACTTGAGTTCCAGGACAGCGAGATCTGTTATACAGAGAAAACTTTATCCAAAAAACAAAACTCAAATAAAAATTAATTTTAAAAAATTGTTAATATGCTTACAAAATTATTAATTTTTGAAAGTTACTTCCACTGTGTTTTAATTATGTTCATAACACTTACCCAACTCTTCAAAGACCAACCGACATTTGACACTCACATATCTTTGTGTCTATTTTTGAAATATATCCAAACAAATATGTGTTGTCAAAATATTCTTGTTAATGTAGTCTCTCCACAGTACTGTAACCAGTTCACCAGGGACTCCACTTCTAAAAAAAAAAAAACCTGCCCCCATCTTATCCTAACAGCTAAAACTGCTAATAGCTCCATAGGTAAAGGTGGGGTTTTGTGCCTAACTCCCATCTCCATGCTCGGATTTTGTAGGAGGAGCTAAGGTGGGAGGAGTAAGGGAGGGAAAAGGAAGAAGAGGAGCTAGAGGGGGCAGAGATGTAGGAGGATGGAGAACCACGCAGGTATGGAGAGCAGTTGTGGGTAACAACTTATATTTAGGTTAGCTTATTGGGAAACAACTCTAATTGTATGGGCATATTGTTATTGAGCATTACTAAATATATAAAACCTTTGATTAATATTTAAGCATTAGAGTCTACATTCCTACTGGACCCATATGGATGGCAAGATGGTCTGGGCAATGCCTAGCCTTTCAGAGACAGTGTGGAAGATTTGGCAGAGCCATCTCCCACGCTGGCATCTCGTGGGTGGCAGGGCTGGTATTTCTGGCTGGCTGTTTCTAGCTGCTGCTCACATGTGGCCTCTGGCTGCAGAACATGGCGTCTGAGCTAGGCAGAGTCACCACAGCTTAGATAGTTGACCTGACCAACGGCCGTTTTAAATAATTACTTCTACAAAGTGGCGCCCGATATTGGGTGCCACCTGTAGCCGCCTGTGGCCACAGTCCAACCAGGTTCTCCTGAAAGGGGAACTGGAAATGAAGAAAGGGACGGAGGGCGAGAGAAAGATGAAGCCAAGACAAAGTTCTCTGATCAAGGCTCAAAGTTTAATGTTCAGCTCTTCAATTTAAAGGGAAAGCCCCACGGAACCCCTTGTTTCAGCCGGAGATGGGTGGGGGACCCGTCCTTAGTCACAGCCCAAGAAATCTCAAGGCAAGCTCAGCGGGCAGTTATTCTTCTAAGTTCCTGTAGCAGGCTGTACATGCAGGCAAGGTGGGTAAATCTACCTGGGTCCTATTATTTGGTCTACTGTGATAAACAAGGTCTTTCAGGTCTGCTCAAGGCTGGGGGAGGGCACAGGATTCTGTCTTTCTTAGACTTGCACAGGATTTACACATGCTGTTGTTATCTCTGTGAGTTCGTGTGTCTGGCTGTGTACGGATGATACTGTTTCCTTATATCCTTGTGTCTGGCTGTGTACGGATGATACTGTTTCCTTATATCCTTGTAGTCATCTATGGCCTCTGTCTCTTATATTCATTGTCCTTTCTGCTATACTGCAAAGACCTTGAGCCTTAGAAATATACATACATATGTGTGTGTGTGTGTGTGTGTGTGTGTGTGTGTGTGTATTCCTCCATTGACAATAGATAGATAGATAGATAGATAGATAGATAGATAGATAGATAGATGATAGATATGTAGATATATACAGATGGAGAGATAGATAGAGAGAGAGAGAGAGAGAGAGAGAGAGAGAGAGAGAAAGAGAGAGAGAGAGACAGAGACAGAGAGAGATAGGTTGACCATTCTATAATTGTTATTTTCTGTATATTAGCCAATTTGGGCTCTCTCTGTGTTAATAATGGAAATGGAAGCTTCTCAAATAAGGGTTGAAAGTTGTGGTGAACTATGAGTATATCAATATATCAATAACTTGTTAGAAGTTGAATAATAGTAGTAGTTTCTCCCTTAGGACCTATGATTCATCTAGTCATAGCCTATTGGATTTGTAATTATGCCAGATATGAGCTTAGACTTGTGGAGTAGGTCTTAAATTAAACCAGAAAGGGGTTTGTTACTCCCATATTTATGCCACTATTTCATCAGTGAGTAAGTACATCTTGCCAGGATAGTCATTGTTGTAGCTTACAAGGTACACGTCTAAGGAAGGTATTCATTCCTCTTCTTTGATAGTATGCACAACACCTTTGAACACAAAGACACCCAGTATGTGGGGATTAGAAACACATTGTTTCTTTTATGTCTGAACACTCATAATGCAAACAAAGTTGTATTTTTGGATCCTGTACATACCAAATAGCATAGTCTTTGCTTCTCATGGTTAGTTCATACTGTAGTGTTTTACTATGTTCTTGGCTTTCTAGATGAACAGTTCCTCTTGCAGCAAAGCCATCCATCTTATACTCCTCTTTATTAGATGGAAACTGCTTTTGTGTTTAGGAAAAGAATTACTACATTAGCTAAGGCTGCTATAAGACAATAACATCCTACTCAAAAGATTATTTCCTTGCTTCTTTTAGAAGCATATTTTACAATTAAAAGTAAATGATTAAGGTGGTGACAAAAATTTAACTATTTCAGAATATGCTCAAAAAAAAAAAAAAGAAATATGAAATGATGTAGAGAATTTTTTCCTTTATGTCTGCCTGTCTTTGTTTCTTTGTTTGATTCTCTCTCTCTCTCTCTCTGTTTCTTTCTTTCTCTCTTTCTTTCTTTCTTTCTTTCTTTCTTTCTTTCTTTCTTTCTTTCTTTCTTTCTTTCTTTCTGTCTGTCTGTCTTCTTTCTTTCATGTTAAAGCCGTTGAGTTACAAACTGTCATATAAAAGAAAGGATTTTCCTCTGAACCATGAAAATCCTTTTTTATTAACAAGAATACACAGATTTGGGAGGGGGCAATTTCTGTATTTTAGTGGCAATGAGAGATAAAAAATAATGCTCTTGGGTTCATTTTATTGTTGTCTGTATTAAGGATCCATGCTGTATATCCATTGTCTTTTTATTATATTGTTATGTATTATATTGTTATTTTATTATATATGGTTAGAGTACCCATGAAGAACTGAGCTCATGAGAAAGTATATGCATATACATATAAGTCATATGCATATACACATATATACTTATACACACATACATGTAATATACAGATATACATTCTGTTTTAACTAAATTGGAGACTAGAGGTCTTATCGTCTTGTGCATTTTCCTATTGTCTTGTGATCATTCTACATGTAGAAGCATTCATATGAAAACTATATATATATGCATATACATATACATATATATATATAATTATGGTTTGTCTTTTCACCATGTGTCACATCCCATGTTGTCATTCTTAAATATTTTACCTCATTTCATATTCAACTTCTCTTCAGTTCTTATTTTCTTATCAATCTCTTCACATAAAACAAAAGCAAATCAAACAACTATGTAAGACTATTATTTACAAATGTGTATGTGCATAGGTGTGGCTATGAAAATTAGCCATTTGCTAATTAAATTTGAAGCTAAGTAAGTTTGAAACTCTAAGAAGTGCTATCGTCATCTAAATTATGGAGATGTTGTAATCCCTCTAGTTTTACTTGTGTGATGCAGCATTTATAAGCATTTGTTTTCAATATTTGTCAGTATCTTAAAATCCATTTGACTTAAAATTCTCGAATGTTTCATGAGAAAATTGCATTGTGTCCCCATTTGGTTAGTATTTTAGGTGTGGGTTCAAGAACAGCTCTTAAAACTGACTTAGCTCAAACTGTTTGCTTCAAAGTAAAAGAAGTGGGTAGGCAGAGAGGCCTGTACTGTGACTTACTCAAGGCCAGCAACCACATAGAAAGTATAAATACCAACCTGTCTCAGGCAACTCAGAGCCCAGCTTTTGGCTAGCATCTGGTAGTTTTCACTGGAAATACAAGTAGATACATAATTCAGAATGTATATGACTATACTGTGTGCTTCTCTGTGTTTGAAAACTTTGCCTTAATATCAAGACAAGCACTTGGGAGGCAGAGGCAGGTGGATTTCTGAGTTTGAGGCCAGCCTGGTCTACAGAGTGAGTTCCATGACAGCCACGGCTATACAGAGAAACCCTGTCTCGAAAAACCAAATATATATATATTTGGTTTTTCAAATTATATATATATATATTCAAGTTATATATATATATATAATATATATATATTATATATATATATATATTCAAAATATATATATATTCAAATATATATATATATATATATTCAAGTTATATATATATAACTGATATTTTTAATGTACAAAACAAAGACACACATGATTAATGGAAGGTATTTTGAGCCATGAAGATCATCACAAATCCATATTCTTTCAACAAGAATTTCAAGTGGGCTGACGGTAAGAAAGGTTTATGTTAGGGAAATTCATGTACTGTGGAAAGATTGAGCTCAAAATGAGCAAAACACTATGCACACAGACACAGAGAGATCATTCTAATGTCATCTTCGATGGAAAATTTTGAATTATTTTTTTGTCTGAGAGCTAATAATTGAAATAATTCACAATGCAATATTGAACAAAGAACAGAAAATAGCAATTATTTATAATCTATAAAATAATTACTTAGGAAAATATAAAGATTTTTTTCTTTTCTTAAGAGATTTCTGTTTTTCAGTATGACTTTTTTTTTTAATTTCATTTTTATTAGTTTATTTATCAGTAGTTTACACTACTTTGTGGTTAAACACAGGGTCCCACATATATTAGGTAATGATTGTTCCACTGAGATCCAGTCCATTTCTACAAAGATCTTTGAAAGGACTAGTTGTCTCCCATTTTTAATTTTTTCTTTTTTCTTTGAATATTTTCTTTATTTACATTTCAAATGTTATTCCCTTTCCCGGGTTCTCCACAGTCCCTAGAAAACCACTATCCCATCCCCCATCCCTCTGCTTCTATGAGGGTGTTCCCCCACCCACCCACCATTCCTGCCTCCCTGCCCTGGCATTCTCATACACTGGGCCATCGAGCCTTCACAGGACAAAGGGCCTTTCCTCCCATTGATGCCTGACAAGGCCATCCTCTGCTACATATGCAACTGGAGCCATGGGTTCCTCTATGTGTACTCTTTGGTTGGTGGTTTAGTCCCTGGGAGCTCTGGAGTTGGGGTTTGGTTGGTTGGTGTTGTTCCTCCTGTGGGGTTGCAATTTCTTAAATAATTCATTTTACCTAGGTAAGAACTTTATCTGTGACTATATCTTATCTAAGAATATTGATTATTTCAAATTCCACTGTATTACTTTTTTAAAATTACATATATTAAATAAATGTGTATACTCTATTTTGCATGATCCTTCCCAAATCTATTATTATATTAATAGCTTGTTTCCTAATAATTTCCATTTGAAATTTATAAACAATAAACATGATGGTTGGTTTAATATTAGTATAATAGATGTTTTGGTAATTTTCAAAAGCAATCATTTTTCTCTAGGTAATGTAAAAGTATTTTAAGTATGAATACAAACTGACAGAGTGAATGTAAGAGCATGCCAGTCAATAACATGGTCACATCTCATGGCCTCTGCAGTCACGAGTAGTGGCTGTGTGTGCTAAGCCTGAAAATAGCCACAGTATTTGCTTCCCAAGGTTTTGCTTTCTTGTTTTGAATTTAAAATGCTCAGAGCTATTGAATGAATATCTCCACAAAAAAAAAAAAAAAAAAAAGAGATAATTTTGAGAAGAGGCCTTGTTTGTGGGTTATTCTGTAGAGTAGGAAGTGCCTTTCCTGTTTCCTACTTCTCTCAAGGCTGCGAGAAATCATGGTTTCCTCTTGACACAAACACTCTGAAGGTCTGACCCACTCTCTGCCGCCTTGCATGTGCTTCAGCGGAAGGGAAGGGGCACGCCTTTGGTCACTCCACATCAGACAGGTGATGGCAGAAGTGGAGGGAAGAGCTGGGTCAAACATAGTTCCATTAAAACTTCAACCAATTATGCTTTCCAAAACTCGAAATGCCCTTTCAAAGCTATTACCTTCTTCAATAAAAACAGCTTTCATATCAGATATATACCGTGTTTGATATATGTAATATTTTTAATCAATTTGATAATGAGGAATTTTACTCTGATGAGATTCCCCAACTCATCTACTCCTGTCAAAAGATTTGTTTCCTTGCCTAGACAAAGGTTCTATTTTGTCATATTTATCTGATCATGACATAGCATCTTCATTTTTGCACCTTTTCCTACCAGGTTAACCAACCCTTTTATTTTTTGCAAACATCACTGGACTCATATAATGTAATAAGCACTATGTGAAGTAATAAGAATGTGAAAATGAAGGCTTCTATCCCCTCAAAATAAATGAATGCTTAATGTGCTTATATATTTGGACACAAAAATTCAATATATATCTACATGGAGTATGAGTGGCATACTTTTCAGTATATGGAATGAATGTAAGTACATTTTAGGAGAAAGGAGAGTGATGTACTTCAACATGCTTCCAGGTGGTAATATGAACAATCAAGTGTATAATAATTCATATAGCAGGGCACAGAAAATGGGTACACTCAATGTCAGGGTTCTATAGGCAGAGATAGTGTTCTGGATAAACAATGCTCACCCTGAAAATTCATGTGTTGTGCTCTAACTCCCATCACATCAGAATGTGATTTGATCTGGAGATGGACTTTTTTCTCTCCAAGTTACAAAGAGGTTATCAAAGTAGTCAGTAATTCAACAGGATTGATATTCTGATAAATAGGGTAGATTTAGATATATATTGGCACATAGGGAGAGTATGAGGTGACCACGATGACAGAGATCAAAACGATTCATCTGCCTCCAAAGTGTTAAGATGATAGGCCTGTGCCACTACGTCCAGCCAAAATGAAATTTTTCTGAAGGCACTAAACCTGCCCACATAGTGAGCTCAGAATTTTAGCCTCTGGTACTGTAAAATAATAGAATTCTCTTGTGGAAGCAAGCCACATAGATTCTGGTTCATCCTTAGAAGTTCCAGCAATTGACAGAAATAGGTAAAGTCATGAAGTAGACAGGACATCTGAGTTGTTTAGCAGCTCTGAAGCATGGACGGGTGATTACTTGGGGATGAGGAAATATACAAACAGTAGCAGTCCCCAGAAGGCTCTTAGGCATTCTGCTTTCAAGTAAATAATGAGAAAATAATCAGGAATCTTAAGAAAACATTACTGCCACAGGTATCTTTATAAAAGGGCATCTTAGAAGCAAATTGAATGTTGTTTAGGGAAGAAGAATGAGAAGAGGAAGACCTGTAAGCTGAGGACTCTGATACCTACCCCACTGTGTGCATCTGTGGGTAATGCAGAAGACGTCTTTGCATTCCTGTACCAGCTAAAACCAAATGATGAGGAAACTACTGTATGAGTCTTAGAAACATTTAGTGTTTCTTTCCTTCAGATTACTGTTCATATACTCTGGGAAAATACTTACTAGATAAGAACTTTTTTGACTTGTTAGGATCATACTCTATATAATAAGGCACATTTTGCTAATCACAGGCTCTTACTTACTAATGGACAAATTCCCAAAGGGCTAACTGCCGCCTTTCCTAGCCTTCTTATTAAGTAGCCTGCAGAGTAGATAATCATTTTCCCTGCACCTGACACACAGCCGATTCAAACCATCCTGGAGAAAATCACAGGTTGAAATGTCAAAGTCTCAGACATGAAAATTACAAAGCCAAAGGTACAGTTTGCCTGTTCAATACTAACTTGATATTTGAAAATATTATAAAGAAGCATAACTGAGGAGAAAAAGAAATCTAAAAAATCCACTTTTGGGCATTTAACACATTATCTCCCCTAGCCTAGCTGTGTAAGTGCCTCTTTGGGATCTGTGCTCTCACGTTTTCGTGGCATCAACTTTCTATATATGGCAATATTTGGCCTTTTTATTTGTGCGGCCCCTGAATATCAGTAATTAGCCTAACCACTCATAATTTTACTTAGTTCTTCTTATTTGTTTTTTCTTCAAACATATGTAAAATATATATATAAAATATATCATTTTATGTGTAGAATCAGTTTTATACATTTACCAGAAGCCAATGCACTCCTCAACTGATCAAAGATTTCTGTTATTTAATCATCTCTGTATCAGAGAATAGCAACTGTCTTATATACTGTCTATTTTGCATTTTCTAATTTTCACAATAACATAAACAGACTTGAGATATTATACTTATTTCAATAAGATAAATAAATAGCTTTAGAAAAAATTTAAAATGTAATGTTCAGTAAATGGTGAGATGTTTTTTCATAGAAAGTACTAGGAAAAAATGTCTAATACAGGAAGTGGTGTGTGTGTGTTTGGTTCATATGCCATGTTTTACTTGTTATATGTGCTTTTGTCCACTTATGGATTCAGAATGCATGTAGTATATATGTTTGTGAAGAGAGTCTACATCAGGGTTTGAGGCTTAGAGGTGGCAGAGGAAACCTTCTCTTTATCCTTAAGGAGGCTGTATTGAAAACTGATGGACTGGATATTAGGTCTATCTTGTACCTTACTGATACAAATTGGTATAGTTATGCTCTAATTGTATTTTGAGAGAAAAGTTTTATCTTAATAGGAGGAGTGATATGTAGGAGGTGCTAAGGTAGGAGGAGTAAGGAGAGGAAGAGGAGGAGCTAGGAGACGAGAGAGAGAGAGAGAGAGAGAGAGAGAGAGAGAGAGAGAGAGAGAGAGAGAATGAGAGAGGAGAGGGGGTTGGTAGGGGAACATGGAGGCCTGACGTTCGTATGTCTCTGCCAGTCAAAGATAGTTGGTATATCTAGGTTGGGTATTGGGTTACACTTCTGATTGTATGGGCATCTTATTATTGAGTATTACCTAACTTATAAAGCCTTTGATTAACATTTTTAAAAAAGTTACTAATAAAAAAAAAAAAGAAGCAGGGGGGGTGGGATAGGGGGTTTCTGGGTTGGGGGATGGGGAAAGGGGATCACATCTGAAATGTAAATAAAATATCCAATAAAAAAATTAAACAAAAACAAAACAAGTAAAATAAAAGGAGGCTGTGTTGATATAGCCCATCCCAGTTGCAAGTGCTATGGTTCATGCTGCATTTGAGAAATGCTGTTGATTCCTAGTAAGTCCTGTCAGATCAATTATCACTGAAAGAATAAATTACTTAGAGTTATAAGTTTACAATGGATTAGTCACATTCCTTTCTCTTCATACTTCCTATCCCCACAGGGTCAAATACATATTACTAACAACTCACTACTATTGTACAAACTTAGTGACTCTATTCTTCAACAATCTAGCAAGTAACACCCTCAAAAACTGGCAAGAATGTCCACATTGACATGATGCCAACCAAGGAACACATTGTGGACCTGCAGAACACCTTCCACTGTGTTCCCAGCGTGTGTTTGTGGATTCTGTAATGTGTACATTCCCTTGGCAACTTCTCCCTGAGGTCAAACGATCCAAAGGAAAAAAAGAAAAGAAGACTATATAACTTCAAGGAAAACCTGGTTCTGATGTGTTAGGGTTTCTGAGTTATATAGAATCCTTACTGAAAAAATGAGACACCTTCATAGCTTAACACCTCTATGGTTCTGATGGAGATGGTGATTTCCCCTAAAACGTTCTGAACACCATAGTAACACACTTTTTTCTTTCCTTTTTTTTTTTTTGCCTTTATAAAGATGGAAAATTTTGTGTGCCAGATTTCAACTCTTATAAGCAAATCAAAATCTCACACTTCAAAATAAAGGATTAGAAATATATTTCAGTCTTTGGATACTATGATGTGAGAACTGCTTGCCCTTTGGCAACTGTCTTTGAGAGTGATGCTGCTGAACTCAGCCTTGCCTTTCCAAGAACTCTTAGCAGTAACACAGATTCCTCCAGGAGGAAGGAATTCCTTAGTTTGAACACTTTGTTTTCAGGTTCCCTCACACCTGCTACTGGATCCAGGGCAGAGGTTTGAAATCACAGAGTGACACAGTCCAAATTCTTAACTCAGCACCTCTAAAACTGGCTCTGTTTGTTTATTTTACAGCAACAGAAAATAGCGACTTCCTCTCTGAAGAGTAGCGATAAGCACTACTGAAGGCTTTTGCTGAGTCCTTGGTGAAATGAATCTGACTATCTTAAGTCACAGAAAGCGCCAGTAATCTTCATTGTTCACAGGAGAACCAACCCATTTCCTCCACGGCAACCCTTTTTTTTTTTTTGTTGTTTGTGTGTGTTTTTGTTGTGTTTGTGCAAGGCCTTTCTGTCCCTCTGGCTTCAACAGACTGGTTGAAGGTGAACACCCCAAAGCAAAGCCTACCAAAGGTATACGTACATACACACATACACATACACACACACACACACACACACAAACATACATATACACTCAGGGGGAGGGAGGGAGAGAGAGAGAGAGAGAAGAGAGAGAGGAGAGAGAGGGAGAGGGGAAGGAGGAACAGGAGGAGGAAGAGGAGGAGGAGGAGGAGAGAGGGAGGGAGAGGGGAAGGGGCACACACAGGAACCATTATCCTCCTTGCTACCTCATAATGTTTCAGATGTCAACGATTTAAGTGAACAGAGAGTTTGAAAAGAAATACCCACTTTGTTTCCTCCTTCCCGTGCAATTAACACGAGAATGTCCGGAGTCCACTGCTATAAAAGATAACTTCAATCCTATGAAATTATTCACTTCAGGTGTTTCCATGTTATGGCAATGAGTGTTATGTGTCGCATCCCTGCTCACTCTGTATGAGAGTGACAGTTCAGCTTCCTGACAATTATAAATAAGAAAATTAGTTTTATTGTTCATTCTTCGTATACATTGCTAGCTCCCAACCTATTTCAGATTTGGACTGAAGAGTAAGTTTTAATTGTTTCTGTGACAGTGCATCTGGGTTTTGCTCATTATATCTAGTTTCCAAAAATAAACTTTAGAAGATAAATAAACGAGGACATTTACTCAACAGGACTCTAACTAAAATACCTTCACAATACAATGGGAAAAAAGAGAATGGTTTGCGGATAGAATGCTTGACTGAACAGTTTTGTGAGTTCGTATGTGACATGCATTTCACTAGGAGGATACAAAACCTGGATGAAAGAACTGGAGGCCTGATTCTCACTGCATTTTAAACAAGAAAAAGACCAGTTTTCAGTTACTTTAATCCATTGGACTAGAGTTTTCCAGGAACTCTAGCCTGTATTCATTCAAGAAGATAACATTGTATTGGATTTTATTAAGTATGCACCAGAAAGCATGGACGTATCTGTGCTGTCCTGAGAGCTTTGGAGTGTTTTAAGTGACTTGTTTATAGTGAGATATACCAGAAATATAAAATGTTAATTGGTCTCAAAACCTAAAATTGTGAAATAGCTCACATATTGCTAGCTCAATGCTAGTTGAGGGATATGTTTTGGATATACTGGGTTACATAAAATTTTGTATTAAAATCAATCTTGGTCGTTCAACCTTTAAAGTATTCACCTGGAAGACTGTTTAAAATCAGAAGTAACTTCAGCCTTCTCCTCTTAAGAGAGCGCAACTTTATGTCAACCATTTTATTTTCTACATCAATAGCCCCTACAAAGCTATATTTTGGTGACAAAAGTTGTAAATCTTTCTTTTCTCCAGAAATACAACTTAAATTTCTTACTGAATGTTTAATGCTACATTTTTTTCTTATAAAATACCAAACAACTATTCATAGTGAAATAATTCTAAATAATTTCTGCAGTTGTATCTATTTATATACTCCATTAATGTGTGCCTACATTTCTAGTAAGACTAATGATTGTTCTCTAAATTCTGACCCTAATGTTCTGCTTAAAAAAATACTGTATCTTATTATTGCCAATTCAGGTGCTTTCTACCACAAATCCACTCTGTCTTTAGATTCTTATATAGTCTTTTAAATTAAAGATGTATTTTTCTTAAGTTTGACTATCTCAGTGGAGAGCAATCTAATTGGCCCTGGGAATCAGAGAGCAGACCAGATGTCCATCAGTGTGTTGACAGCATCACTTGAAGCTTTATTTTAGGCTCCCAGCTAAAGTTAGGGGAAATTGGAATGAAGTTCTCAGTGTTTACTCCCTGCATATTAAAGATTCTGTAGTTGAAGACCCAAAGTTCATAGTTTATATTAAAACAATATTCTGTCTCCTTTAAAAGAAACAGCAATTCTGATATGTGTCATTGAAATGTCAGCCACCAACTGATGCTGAAGCTGTACTACACACAGCAAAGTGTACTACCCTCAGCAAAGTGTGCTACCCACAGCAGCAACGTGTACTACCCGCAGCAAAGTGTACTACCCACAGCAAAGTGTGCTACACACAGTAAAGTACATAAAACTCATGCTGCGTCTTGCTACCTTTCTGGCTTGTTGAATGAGTTTTAATGCTTGCAAATGGTACAGGTGGTACAAGTAAGGGGAGAATTTAGCCATTTGAAACTCAACATTTTAGGTTTCTTTTTAAGAGCAAAAAATTAGACATTAGAATTTAGGGCCCATTTAATCATTTCAAAGGAATTAACAAAACATTTTTATATTCTTTACCATTCTTCAATGTAGCAGATCAGTCAAGCCAGCCTCTTTGTTTCACAAGTGAAGGGACCCAGGGCAGAATATGTTTGACTAAGATCCTTGAGATGCTTTCGGATGAGCTAGCTGCTATCTGTCTAGACTGAACATTCTGGTTGCAAGGCACTAGGGAGACACAACGTAGGAATGTCTTGAGCAGACATGGCAAAGATGTTTGTATGACATCAAAAATTATAGTTAAAATATGAGAGCTTGGGTCAGAGAGATGGCTCAATCATTAAGAGTGCTTGAAGCTCTTGCAAAAGACCCAATATTGATTCTCTGTCCATATGGTAGCTCCCAATTGTCTGTAATGTTAGTTCTAGTGGGCACCAGGAAAGTACAAGTACACATACACGATGTACATCAGGCAAAATATTCATAAGGCAAAAATAAATACTTAAAAAATGTATAGACCAGGCCAGTCTCTAACCCATAGATACCTGCCTGCCTCTGCCTTCTGAGTGCTGGAGTTAAAGACATATGCCACTGCAACCTTATAGGTTTTGTTTTAATGTTCTTATTTTACTGTTCAGCATTTTCTATATTACTTAATTTTTTCAGTGTATAGAATGAGTAGTCATGTTAAATAACCATGACATCACTGGCATATATTACCCCTTAGATTCTGCATGTGAGTTTCCTATTAGTAATCTAGTGTACTGTTCACACCCAAGCCCTCCTTTATAAATACACTAAAATTTCACACTACCTTTTTATTACATATAATTTGTATAAACTCATGTCTACTCGTGTTAGACTTAGATTCTCTGTGTCTTCCCAAAATGACAGTGCCCTTTATGAATAAACATATGTTAAACAAGACCAATACTTCCATCTGTGGTATAAGGAAGGATGGAGGAAGACCAAGTTGGAGGGTGAAAGCGTAAGGTGGCTACATTAGCTGAGTCCTGTGCTGACCCACTTTTGTATTTTTCTTCTTGTAATATTCCCCCTCCAAAGAACTCATAGGGATCTATGAGAAACATCACATATAGATAATAAGGGAAGCATTACTGCCACCAAACACATACAGACACATGCATATATATACTAATCACATACAAACATACCAAATAAGTACTGTTATAAACCAGGCTTTCCAAGACTAATGAGTCACACATTTGTTTTAATGCTTGTAAAAGACCATGCCATCAAGCTATAGATCTCTATGGTAACATCATTACATTAAAATTGTCACACTAATAAAAGAAAGCAGAAATTCTCCACTCATTTGAATGTTTTTCAACCAGGAGAGGGAAATTCATTGATCTGTATCTATAATTCATCTGAAAAAAAACAGATAGAACTGTTTGTTCATGGAGAATAAGAAATGATAGTGGGTACTTGAAATCTATACATTTGACATTTTTTGGAAAAAGCTTGTCATATTATTAATGTCAAATAAAGTAAGAATATTTATCTCTTCTTATTTATTCAAAAAAATACATTATGCTGTAAGACTTTGCATTGAATATCTTTTGAAGAGAAAAGTTTGCTCTTGTGATTGATATAGTTCTGGTATTAAGAAACATATAATGGCCCTTCTGCCTGGTCCCTGGTTCTTTTGCCTGGGGCAGACCCTGAGCTGGCACCGGATCCTGGGGTAGCCAGGTGGGGCTTAAGGAACTAGCAGGCACCCAAACCCTGCCCCTCCGGAATACCACGTCCCATCCACCCGGACCTGGTTCTATTGCCTGAGGCAGACCCTCAGTTGGTCTGCTCCTGTGGAAACACCGGATCCTGAGACATCCTAGAGGACCTACTGCATCCAGAGCAGAGGGACCCTGGTCCTTCTGCCTGGGGCAGACCCTTAGCTGGTCTGCTTGGTGGAAACACCTGATCCTGAGACAACCTAGAGGACCTACTGCATCCAGGGCAGAGGACACTTAGCTGGTCTGCGCCTGTGGAAACATCTGATCCTGAGACATCCTAGAAGACCTACTGAATCCAGAGCAGAGGGAGCTTAGGATCACAGGAACACAGAGACATCTGGAATCCGAGGACATCTGACACAAGCAAGATAACTGGAAAGACAGACTCCAGTCAGACACAGTGAGCACAGGTAACACTAGAGTCAACCAGATGGTGAAAAAGGCAAGCACAACAAAGAAACCAAAGTTACCTGACATCATCAGAACCCAGTTCTCCCACCATAGCAAGCCCTGGATACCCCATCACACAGGAAAAAAGAGACTCAGAATTAAAATCACTTCTCATGATGATGATAGAGGATTTTAAGAAGGACATAAGTAACTCCCTTAAAGAAATACAGGAGAACACAGGAAACAGGTAGAAGCCCTTAAAGAGGAAACACAAAAATCCTTTAAAGAATTGAAAGAGAACACAGGTAAACAGGTAGAAGCCCTTAAAGAGGAAACACAAAAATCCTTTAAAGAATTGCAAGAAAACACAACCAAACAGATGAAGGAATTGAACAAAACCATTCAGGATCTAAAATTGGAAATAGAAACAATAAAAAATCTCAAAGGGAGAGTACTCTGGAGATAGAAAATGTAGGAAAGAGATCAGGAGTCATAGATCGCAAGCATCACCAACAGAATATAAGAGATAGAAGAGAGAATCTCATGCGCAGAAGATACCATGGAAAACATTGACACAACATCAAAGAAAATGCAAAATGCAAAAAGCTCCTAACCCAGAACATCCAGGAAATCCAAGATGCAATGAGAAGACCAAACCTAAGGATAATAGGTATAGATGAGAGTGAAGATTCCCAATCTAAAGGGCCAGTAAATATCTTCAACAAAATTATAGAGGAAAATTTCCCCAACCTAAAGAACGAGATACCTATAAACATACAAGAAGCCAACAGAACACCAAACAGACTAGACCAGAAAAGAAATACCTCCTGTCACATACATAATCAAAACACCAAATGCACAAAACAAAGAAAAAATACTAAAAGCAGTGAGGGAAAAAGGTCAAGTAACATATAAAGGCAGACCTATAAGAATTACACCAGACTTTTCACCAGAGACTATAAAAGCCAGAAGATCCTGGTCTGATATCATACAAACCCTAAGGGAACACAAATGCCAGCCCAGACTGCTATACCCAGCAAAACTCTCAATCACTATAGATGGAGAAACCAAGATATTCTATGACAAAACCAAATTAGCACAATATCTTCCCACAAACCCAGCATTTAAAGAATAATTGATGGAAACGCCAACACAAGGAAGGAAACTACAACCTAGAAAATCATGGAAGTAATCTTCCAACAACCCAAACAAAGATATCTATACAAACATAATTCCACCTCTAATAACAAAAATAATAGGAAACAACAATCATTTTTCCTTAATATCCCTCAACATCAATGGACTCAATTCTCCAGTAAAAAGACGTAGACTATCAGACTGGATACATAAACAGGACCCAGAATTTTGCTGCATACAAGAAACGCACCTCAGTGACAAAGACAGACATTACCTCAGAGTAAAAGGCTGGAAAACAATTTTCCAAGCAAATAACCCAAGAAACAATGGAGTAGCCATTCTAATATCAAATAAAATAGACTTTCAACCAAAAGTAATCAAAAAGATAAGGAAGGACACTTCATACTCATCAAAGGAAAAATCTACTAAGAAGAACTCTCAATTCTGAAATCTATGCTCTAAATGCAAGGGCACCCACATACAAAAAAGAAACTTTACTAAAGCTCAAAGCACACATTGCACCTCACACAATAATAGTGGGGGATTTTAACACCCCATTCTCTCCAATGGACAGATCGTGGAAACAGAAACTAAACAAAGACACATTGAAATTAAAAGAAGCTATGAACCAAATGGACTTAACAGATATCTATAGAACATTTCATCCTAAAGCAAAAGAATATACCTTCTTTTCAGCACCTCATGGTACCTTCTCCAAAATAGACCATATAATTGGTCACAAAACAGTCCTCAACAGATAAAAAAAGATTGGAATAATTCCTTGCATCCTATCAGATCACCACGGACTAATGCTGGTCTTTAATAATGACAGAACCAAGGGAAAACCCACATCCATGTGGAAACTGAACAATGCTCTACTCAGTGATGACTTTGTCAAGGAAGAAATAAAGAAAGAAATTAAAGACTTCCTAGAATTTAATGAAAATGAGGAAACATCATACCAGAACTTGTGGGACTCCATGAAAGCAGTGCTAAGAGGAAAACTCATAGCTCTAAGTGCCTACAAAAAGAAATTGGAGAGAGCACACATTGACAAGTTGACAGCGCACCTGAAAGCTCTAGAACAAAAAGAAGCAAATACACCCAAGAGGAGTAGGCATGAGGAAATAATCAAACTCAGGGCTGAAATCCACCGAGTAGAAACAGAAAGAACTATACAAAATATCAACAAAACAGCAGTTGGTTCTTTGAGAAAATCAACAAGATAGATAAACCCTTAGCCAGATTAACCAGAGGGCACAGAGACAGTATCTAAATTAATAAAATGAGATCTGAAAAGGGAGACATAACAACAGAAACCGAGGAAATTAAAAAAATCATCAGATCCTACTACAAACCCTATCTCAACAAAATTGGAAAATCTGGATGAAATGGACAATTTTCTAGACAGATACCAGGTACCAAAGTTAAATGAGGAGCAAATAAACCATCTAACAGTCCCATAACCCTAAAGAAATAGCAGCAGTCATTAAGAGTCTCCCCACCAAAAAAAGCCCAGGACCAGATGGTTTTAGTGGAGAATTCTATCAGACCTTCAAGGAAGACCTAATACCAATTCTCTTCAAACTATTCCACAAAATAGAAACAGAAGGAACACTACCCAATTCGTTCAATGAAGCTACAATCACACTCATACATAAACCTCACAAAGACCCAACAAAGAAAGAGAACTTTAAGACCAATCTCTCTTATGAATATTGATGCAAAAATACTCAATAAAATTCTAGCAAACCGAATCCAAGAACACATCATAAACAATCATCCATCATGATCAAGTGGGTTTATCCCAGGAATGCAAGGATGGTTCAATATTCAGAAATCCATCAATGTAATCCACTATATAAACAAACTCAAAGAAAAAAACCACATGATCATCTCACTAGATGCTGAGAAAGCATTTGACAAAATTTAACATCCCTTCATGGTAAAAGTCTTGGAAAGAACAGGAATTCAAGGCCCATACCTAAACATACTAAAAGCAATATACAACAAACCAGTAGCCAACATCAAACTAAATGGAGAGAAACTTGAAGCATTCCCACTAAGATCAGGGACTAGACAAGGATGCCTACTCTCTCCCTACCTATTCAATATAGTACTGGAAGTCCTAGTCAGAGCAATTAGACAACAAAAAGAAGTCAAAGGAATACAAATAGGAAAGGAAGAAGTCAAAATATCACTATTTGCAGATGATATGATACTATACTTAAGTGACCCCAAAAACTCCACCAGAGAACTCCTAAACCTGATAAACAACTTCAGCAAGGTGGCAGGTTATAAAATCAAGTCGAACAAATCAATAGCCTTCCTCTACATGAAAGATAAACAGGCTGAAAAAGAAATTAGGGAAATGACACCCTTTGCAATAGTCACAAATAATATAAAATACCTCGGGGTGAATCTAACCAAGCAAGTGAAAGATCTGTATGACAAGAACTTCAAGTCTCTGAAGAAAGAAATTGAAGAAGATCTCAGGAAACGGAAATATCTCCCATGCTCATGGATCGGCAGGATTAATATAGTAAAAATGGCCATCTTGCCAAAAGCAATCTACAGATTCAATTCAATCCCCATTAAAATATCAACTCAATTCTTTACAGAACTAGAAAGAGAAATTCTCAAATTTATTTGGAACAACAAAAAACCCAGGATAGCAAAAACCATTCTCAACAATAAAAGAACTTTTGGAGGAATCGCCATCCCTGACCTCAAGCTGTACTACAGAGCAATAGTGGTAAAAACAGCCTGGTATTGGTACAGAGACAGGCAGGAAGATCAGAGGAATAGAGTTGAAGACCCAGAAATGAACCCACAAAACTATGGTCATTTAATCTTTGACAAAGGAGCTAAAACTGTCCAGTGGAATAAGGACAGCATTTTCAACAAATGGTGCTGGTTCAACTGGAGGACAGCATGCAGAAGAATGCAAATCGATCCATTCTTATCTCCTTGTACAAAGCTCAAGTCCAAGTGATAAAGGACCTTCACATAAAACCAGACACACTGAAACTAATAGAAGAGAAGGTGGGGAAGACCCTCGAATACCTAGGCACAGGGGAAAAGTTCCTGAACAGAACACCAATGGCCTATGCTCTAAGATCAAGAATTGACAAATGGGACTTCATAAAATTGCAAAGTTTCTGTAAGGCAAAGGACACTGTCATAGGACAAAATGGCAACCAACAGATTGGGAAAAGATCTTTACCAATCCCACATCTGATAGAGGACTAATATCCAATATATACAAAAAACTCAAGAAATTAGACTCTAGACAACCAAATAACCCTATTTAAAAATGGGGTACAGAGCTAAAAAAGAATTCTCAACTGAGGAAATGCAAATGGCCAAGAAGCATCTAAAGAAATGTTCAGCATCCTTGGTCATCAGGAAATACAAATCAAAACAACCCTGAGATTCCACCTCACACCAGTCAGAATGGCTAAAATCAAAAACTCAGGTGATAGAGATGCTGGCGAGGATGTGGAGAAAGAGGAACACTCCTCCATTGTTGGTGGATTGCAAGATAGTGCAACCACTATGGAAAACAGTCTGCGGTTCCTCAGAAAATTGGACATATCACTACCTGAGGACCCAGCTATACCACTCCTGGGCATATACCCAGAAGATGCTCTAACACATAACAAGGACATATGCTCCACTATGTTCATAGCAGCTTTATTTATAATAGCCAGAAACTGGAAAGAACCCAGATGCCCTTCAACAGAGGAATGGATACAAAAATGTGGTACATTTATACAATGGAATATTACTCAGCTATTAAAAACAATGAATTTGATAAATTCTTATATAAATGGATGGAACTAGAAAATATCATCCTGAGTGAAGTAACTCAATCACAAAAAAACCATACATCGTATTCACTCACTGATTATTGGATTTTAGCCCAGAAGCTTGAAATACCCAAGATTCAACACAAGACCACATAAAGCTCATGAAGAATGACAACCAAGTATGGGGGGGGGGCTTCAGTCCTTCTTAGAAGGAGTAACAAAATCTCAAGGGAGCAAATATGGAGACACAGTGCAGACAGAAACTGAAGGAGGGGCCATCTACAGACCATTTCACCGGGATATCCATCCCATGTGCAGTCACTAAAGGTAGACGTTGATGTGGATGTCAGGATGTACATGCTAACAGGAGCCTGATATAACTGTCTCCTTAGAAGTCTGCAAGAATCTGACATACTCAGAGGCAGGTGCTCACAGCTAACCATTAAACTGATCATGGGGTTCCCAATGGAGAAGATAGAGTGAAGGCTGAAGGAGTTGAAAGGATTTGTAACACCATGAGGAAAGCAAAAATACCAACTAACCAGAGCCCCCAGGGTCTAAACCACCAGTCTGGGAGCGCTTGGGGGGGGGACCCATGGCTCCAGCTATATATGCAAGGGAGCTATATATAAGTGGGAGAAGAGATCCTTGGTCCCATGAAGGCTGGGTGTCTGGAGGGGGGTTGGGTGGGAGGTGAGATATGGGGGAGGTTGGGTGGGGGTAAACCAACGTGGAGGCAGGAGGAGGGGGGAAGGGATAGTGAGTTCCTAGGAGGGAGGGGGGAAATGGGGTTAGGAGAGAACATCTGAAATGTAAATAAAATTTCCAATAAAAAAGAAAGAAGAAAAAAAAGAAAAAGAAACATATAATGATTCTCCAATCACAATATGCACAAATTGGTTTATGCTAACTGGGCTAAATTGATAGGAATTCTTTAAAACCTGAATTCTTCAGTGCCATGACCAGGATGAAGCACCAATTCTTATAATAAGAAAAATCATAAAAGCATATTTTTTTGCCATTCAGCTGAGTGTTTCATCTTTTATTAGACATTTTCTTTGTATTATGCTAGCAAAACATTAAAAAATGCAATGCCCTTGTGTTTTGCTAATTTATTTATTGCTAATGCACAAATGGTTTCACAAACATCAGGGATAAGAGTATTCCATAGCACAGGCATGCCCAGCAACATTGTTGGAAATTGCAGCTATATTCTATGCTCTACTTGAGAACAGGATTGCTTAATTGAACAAAGGGGACAGTAGCAGAATTCCCCCATTGGCCTCTGCAATTAGGCTTTTTCTAATTTGTGTATAGTGGATATGTTATCAGAAACACACTGAGGCAATAGATTTTCTGCTTGAATTATAAAGCTGATTTCTCTGTTGATAGTACGTGAATATTAGTCACTGAGTGACAGATTTTGTTGTATGTGTTTGTATTCACTGCTCTCTAGTGTGGTTGGTATATTATGAGCATACCAGCTGTCTCTTGGGGCCATTTCATACAATGAGAGGGTTTTACCACCAAAGGATAGCATTTTTCTACATGGAGTAGAAGTAGAGGTCTGTTTTTCCTTTATTATTTAATGAATTTGATATCTGGAAAGAAAGTGTTCTTTACTTATTTCTTCATACAAGTCACACTCAATGGATTCTTCATTTTCTCCAGTGGTGCACAAAGGAATGTAGATAATTCTAATTGATGTAGGTGACATATAGAGGCTAATAAAGAACTACACAATACAATTTATGATGCATACAAAATATTTATGCTACACATTTCTGCAAAAGGATATGGATATTTGCCAATGAGAAACTGTAAAATATATTGAGACTGAGAAATGATAACTGTATCTAAAAGAAGAATATTCTTATCTTGCTCCTTTTCTATGAGAAATAGCTATGAATCCTAACTCAGGAGTAGACAATATAAATCTACACACATTTCAGCTACAGTCTAAAGAAAGGATTGTAGTCTGCAAAAGCACAATAGGTAAACAGATGGAGAGGCTCTTAGGTCACCATGATACTGCAGAGTCTAATGAATTTAGGAGACAACACAGGGTGAAAAATATGGGCAAGCCCAACAATAGGCCTTGGTAATAAGAATGAGATTACTTCAAAACATCAGGTTGTGCCCTTCTCCAGCTGATGCACTTGGAATAGTGGGCTCCACACCAACCTGGGCATCACAATAGAGCTGGAGAGCTGGCACATGCCCCTTGCCTGCTCAGTTTGAGAGAGCTGGGCCTGAGGTCATGAGAGCTGGTGAGCTTTGGTTTCTGTTGCTTATGTTCTTGCACTTGCCTTTTGCCATCTGGTTAATTCTAGTGCTACCTGCACTCACTGTGTCTGACTGGAGCCTGTATTTCTACTTATCTTGCTCGTGTCAAACTCCTCAGAGTCTAGATGCTGTCTCCGTACTGTGATCCTGTGATCCTTGAGAGCTCCTGGGTTGAAGAGCTCCTGGGACTCAGCTGCCTCTGGGATCCTGAAATCCTGCTGCTCTGAGTTCAGTGCTTGCTTCACGTTCTGAGTGCAGTGTTCCTCTAGGTTGGCTCAGGATATTGTGTCTTCATGGGAAAGACCAGATAGGTGTCGCCACAGCCAAAAGGCTTATTGTTTTTTTTTTTTTTTTTTTTTAGTTTTTGTTTTCTTTTGTGGGCAAGGTTGTAAAGGGTGCAGGGGCATATATGCAGGGATGAGGAGACATTGGAATTGGGATGCATATTGGGAAATTCAAAAAGAATAAAAGGTTAAAACAGCAAACACCTTGGGTTAGTGTGGAGGCCTATATTGTGTGTGTGAAATTACAAACTAAGTGTTGGAAAGCTTTGTAATAAGAGGATCAAAGTATCTCTCTACAATGCTGATGACACAGGGTTAGTCAATTTAATGTACAGATAACCATGAGAAAGCAACCAATGAGAAAGGGAAGGCAAATAAGTAATGTAGAAACATCTTTCCATTAAATGAGGAGGCATGCTTCATAGAAAAGAAATCTTGACAAGATTTGCATATTAAGACATTTCCCCAACTTCTCAACACTGTGTTCCCTAAATCAATAGAACTTGTATAAGAAAAAGTATGAAATGTTCAAAGGTATTTGTGGGCCAGCAATGGTCAGGCTGTCATGGCACTTGCTACCAACACTGGCAAATTAAGTTCAATTCCATAGACCCATTTAGTGGAAGGAGGGAACTGGTTTCCACAAATTGTCCTCTGACCTCCACTTACATACCGTGGCATATGTGTATCCTGACAAAATAAATTAAAATAAAATTATTTAGGAGAGTTTGCTTGGTCTTCCAGAAGATGGAGAAAATTATTAATTAATTATAATATTTAGGTCTAGAAATAGTAGTATTGACACAACAGTGGCCCATTCACAGGATGTCACTACTCCAACACCAATGTAGTATCTTTAGTTTCTTCCATATGGTATGTCTAAATGAATCATTTAGAAATCTTACTTTCTAAATGCAAAGACAGGGTCATCTATAGTTAAGTTCCTTAATTTAGCTAGAAATGGACTCCCTCTGCTCTATCTTCTAGAGGATATCCTGTGTGAATACATGCTGTCGTGTTATTAGAAGATTCTATGCTTACCACAGGCTTAGATGGACTCTTTCATAAGAACTCTGTGTCTTTATAGGAACAAAGTTTTAGAGATCATTTTCCTTAAGACTGTTCTTTTCATTTCAAAGATTACAAAAAGGAGAATGAAAAAAATTAGTTTTCCATTGGGATAAATGTCCAAATGTGTATTAAGGTATTATATATCAAAGTAGTAAAACTAAAACACAGCAAATGAAAATTTTAATATATCTATTGTCAAACAGCTACTATAATCAGAGCAACATTCCAAATGAGGATTCCTTTTTTCATCTGCTTTTTAAAACTTTTGTATAGTAACTTGGACACTATAGAAATTTGACTTCATGGTACGATAAGGCTGTTTGAATACCTAGATCATTATAATATATTAAAGAATAATAATGACCATTAATTTTGATACTTTTTTTCCAAGATATGCTATGCTGTGCTATGTGTTTTGTGTGGTGTGTGTGTGTGTGTGTGTGTGCGTGTGTGTATGACAGATTTTTATTACTTCTTTCCTCTCCTGTGATAAAATTGAATCTCACTGATCCCCAGTGCCTCACAAATGTTACATTGCTAGTAAATGAGGGAGTTTGGATTGGAAACCCAAGGTTTACTAAAGCTAAAGTCATCCTTCTGCCGAAAAGCTATTATCAGACAACCATCTGGAAAAATGTTTCATTTGTAACAAACAAACGATTAATAATTATCAAATCTTAAAACAAATTGTAATAGTAAGATTCTGGAAAGTAGGCAGAATGAGCAGTGTGAACCGTTGTCCCACACATGCGCATTACCCCGGAGCTCTCCGGATTTGCGAATGAAAGACACACACACACACACACACACACACACACACACTCACAGCACCCCATTAATTTTAAATATGCCTTCAAATGCTGGGCAATTTTAATTCTCCCCGTGGCTAGCACACATTTCCCTCCAATACTCCTGGTTTAATGCCCTCTAATTCTGTAGTTTATCTTTGTTGCCTTGGCTCCTTATGGGCGGCCTCCTAGCTTTGCTATCAAGATGCTTCTGGGCAGCCCTTCTGGGGGGCATACTCCTTCTCACCTACAGCTCAGGTGATTTTCCTTCTGCAGCTCTAAATCTGAATCTCTCCAGAATCATGGTGATTCTTCCTCCTTCTTTCTCTCCCAGTCCCTAGCCCTTGCAAGTCTAAAGGTACTGCCTTAATCTACCTGCCCAGCCTTTAGACAGTGGTAGATCAAAACCCAATTAGGGACTAGGACCTTCAGCATTTGGACACGAACGATTGCTGATTTGGGGGCCAGATTAATTCAAAGTACTAGAACCAATCCCCAACAGAACAGAAAACAAATGGAAGCAAAGAAAAGTAATCCAGATAGAAATTTTTAAAAATTATAAAAAGATTGTGAACAAAATTGAAATGACATAGTTGAAAAATAAATTGGGTTACTTACTTAAAATTGAATGTGTGAAAAAAAAATACTGAATTCTCAGTCCACAACAAAGTAACTGATATAACCCTTTTAGAATGTGTAAAATTAGAAGAAAAGTAAATTTTCACCCATAAGGATTGTTCAAACTAGTTTGGGTGCCCTATAAAACAGAGTACCCATCGAAGAGGGAGATGAGTGCTAATACCAATAAACAGACTACTAGAATTTTGGGGAGACTGTACCGGGAACAACTGGAGAAAAGACATCCTGTACAGCAAGTGAGGCTGAATAAAAACTAAGTTGAGAAAAGAGAAAAGAAACTTTGGAAGGCAGGACAAGAGAGAGACCGTTGTCCATTTCAGAGAAGGCAGTTTGTCTGAGAAGAGTTGCCTTCCAGTTGGAATTGGGCAGCAAAGGATAAGAACAGTTGTATTAGTTCTACAAAATTTACTTTGTAATATATATATATATATATATATATATTATATATATATATATATTTTATATATAATATATATATATATTATAAATGTTCAGTTAACAGATTACTAAAAGACAAAAGCCTACAAGTCTTGGGAAATAAAGTATAAGCCAACAGCATGAAAATAGCTGTTATCATCACTGAAAAGTTACTATAATTTAGGGGAAAATATTCAGGGGAGGAAGAATTTACAATATAAACATATATGACCCAAGTATCGTTATATCACATCATACCTAAAATACTCAGAACACAGAACTATAAATAATATTGAAAAGAAAATCATCAATTTTGTATGATGACAAACCCATTAGAATTTCTCAACAGAAACTCTTAAAACCAGAAGTGCATTGGATGGTATAGTTCAAGCTATAAAGTACAATGAATCCCAATACAGTTTACTATATCTAGCAAAGTTTTCTTTGTATTTACAGTGAAAACAAACAAACAAACAAAAGCAAAAAAACACTTTCCAGGACAAATATAAACTAAGAATGTACTTGTAAAATTTCTAAACAGAAAAGAAAAAGGGAAAAGATAAATATATCCAAAATACTACAGATAACAGAAACTATACTAGAATTACAAATGAGCAAATCAGGATTATAAAATGAGAGGAATGAACGCATTTCTTTTGACAAAAATTCTGAATATTAATAGGCTCAGGTCTTCAACTGAAAGACACAAGTTTGCAGATAAGATGAAAAATTAGGACCCAAGTATAGATTTTCTGTAAGAAACACATTTAACTAGCAAAGAAACACTGTTTTAAGGGTAAAAAAAAAAATAGAAAAAAATATTTCAAGCACATAGAAACAGAAAGCAAACAGGATTGGGAGTACCAAATGAAAATTAAAGGAAAGCTATAAAGAATCAGTCTAAATTGATTACAGGAACAATGCTTTATGAAGAAATTGTAATTCTAACCATATTTGCACTAAACACTGGGCATTAATTTTATAAAGCAAACAAATTGAATTTTTTAAAAGGCATATTTGATTTAGTATAGTAATACTGACTAATTTAAATACCTTTTTTTCCAACAAAATACAGGTCATTTAGAGGGGAAAAAATCAACAGTGGAACACCAGATCTAAGCATCAATATAGGTCAAATTGACTTAAAGACATCTACAGAGTATCCTACCTCCAAGTCACTAAGTATTTACTCCTTAGCAGTTTGTGGAATATTTAAATTTAAGGATATAAATCATATATTAACTAATACAAAATATTTAAAAAATTCTGGTAAATTATATAATTATGATGGAATACACTAGAAATGAAGAGTAAGAGAAATCACAAGGCATATACAAATACACAGGGAGATTAAACACATTACTGAATGTAAATCAGTCATCAGAGAAATTAGAAGAGGAATTTAAGATACCTAGTAATGGAAGGAATATGAAAACATAACAGAATCTGTCATATATAACAGAAGTTCTAAAGGAATTTTCTCCTATGTAAGTATACATTAAACAACCAGAGAAATCTCAAATTCACAGAAAAATAAGAACAAATCAAACCTCAAATAAATAAATGAAAAGCAATCATAAAAGCCAGGAAGGAATTAGTGAACTAGAAATAAAAAGAAAAATACATAGAGCTTCTTGTGGGAAAACAGGGTTCTGTTAAAAGGATAAATAAAATTAATAAACCATAACCAAAACAATCAAAAAGGGAGAATATACAAATTAATGAAACTAGTAATGAAAAAAAAGACATTACAGTAGACAACAACAAATCTAAAAGGATTTCTATAGCTTTTCTGAATATATACATCTCAATAAATTGAAAAAAGCACAGAAAATTAAATAAATTTCTAGGCAAATATTATCTATAATAATTAAGCTTAGAAGATATAAATAATATAAATACATTTATAATAAACATTGAGATAGAAGAAATAGTAAAATGTCTCCAAACTAGAAAGAAATATTCAGAACCAGATGGAGGTTGCGTTGAAATCCATAAGAAAATAAAATCATTACCCCTTAAACCATTGCATAAAATAGAGCACAATTGAACATTTCAAGCTCATTTCAAAAATATAGTATCACCTTGCTATCAAAACAAGATAATGATTCCGAATAAAATATTATACATCTTCTCAAAGGCATAGGTACAAAAAGTTATCAATAAAACCATTGGAAACTGAATCTGAATACAGAGCAATAGATCATTCCTCACAGTTCAAGGAGCTTCTTAACTCTAGGGTTGTGAAGAGAGTCCAACATGTGCAAAGTTACATATTAGTACATCATATGACTAGAGACTCGAGAACAGAAATCACATAATCATTTCAGTGAAAGCAAAAAAAAAAAAAAAAAATTACTACTGAATGAACAATAGAAAATTGTTTCGGCTTCCTTCTAGCTTAGCGCCATTATTAAGTTTCAGCTAGAACATTAACATAGAAAGAAATAAGAGGAATAAAAAGGAAAAGGAAATGGTCATCTATTTGCAGATGAAATGATGCTGCAATGAAACCACAAAGACTTCATCAGACTATCCTTGGATCTAATTAACACTTTTCACGAAGTAACATGTAAAACAATAGTTTGTCTTTACTCAATAATGAGCACGTGACAAAGAAATCATCAAACAATCCCAATCATGGTAGATTTAAGAGTACTCAGGCAAGGAATAAAAACTCTTCCATAATGAAAGAAATTGAAGTTGACATCAGACAATTCTCTCATGCTCATAGAATTAAATTTAGCAAAAGTCGATTGCAGTATTCAAGTGATTTATATGATCAATGCAATCCTATTGAAATTTCAACAGAACCACAAGAGAAGCAAAGAAGACCCCTGATAACCAAACTAATTCTCAACAAAGATAACAGCGTTGGTGGGATTGCAATAAAGATTTCAAGTTATACTATAGAACCATGGTGTACGAAAAATAAATAAAGGAAAAAAGCATGGTATTAGTTAAAATGTATGTGAATCAATAGAATAGAATAACAATTTAGAATTAAACCCACAAAGCTATAGCCTCTGAATCTTGAGAAAGATCCCAAAACCATATATTGGAAGAAGTACCTCTTCAACAAAGGCTGTGGAAAAACTAGTTATACAAATGTTGAAAGATGAAACTAAGTTTCTATTTCTCATTATGTATACAAATAAACCCAAATGTATGAAAGACTTAGTACAAAAGGTATCATATTCTGAAATAGCTAAAGAAAAATCACTATTGACTTTTAAGTCAATTTTTTGGTATAACTTTCTTTTTATAATTTCTGAATGTAAACATTTGAGTATGATATAAATGTTATAAAATAAACTATAAGAGGGAAGAATTTAGTAAATTTCAGAAAGAGAGAAGAGAGAGAGAGAGAGGAGAGAAGAGAAGAGAAGAGAGAGAGGAGAGAACCAACAGTTAGTAAGATATATAAAATTTGTGGTGGATTTCCCACATTGAAAAGGGAAGAGTTTCTGAATTTCTAAGTATATGCTATGTAGATAATTAGTTCCTAGAAACAATATAATGAAAATTAATATACTATAGCTTACTTGATTACTGAAGAATGGCGAAGCCTAAAATCTCACACAGATATATTTTACTATCAATTTTGAAAATGTATCTGGATTAGAATAGGGTTTTTAATATTTACTAATCACTTTTAATAAAAAGAGAAATTAACATCAAAATGAAATGCATCCCACAGACCACAACACACTGGGTCAAATTCTCTCATTTGATGGTAAATCATATTTATCTTCTTCAAAGGGTAAATGGGTTCAGAATTCTTCACAAAATACATTATTCACCATTAAAGAGATTACTCATTTAAGTAACTTGTGATTGTAGCAGCATAACTTCAAATTAAATTGATATTTGTTTCCAAATTGAAACAAATTTAGTAGACAATAGTTTTAAGCAGTATTCACATTCATAAAAAAATGTATCTTTGATACAACTTAATTAATTCTATCCTCACATGATCATAATTTCAGCTTTTTTCCCCCAAAAATCCATGAAATATATGTCCTAGGATAGAGGACAGATACTACACTTGATCTTAGCCAAAAGGTAGAGAAGCAATATAATTTCAGCTTTTTAATTATAAATTATTTGGCTTGATAATTTCAAAAACCTTCACGGTAAATCAATTGTCAATGAATATTTTCATAGAATAAAAGAATAAAAGTTTTATACTTATACTTGAAAATGATACCTGTCCAGATAGTGACTAAACAAAAGATAAAGTGTTTAGATTTTGATAGCTCACGTTTTAATCTCTCATCATCTATCTCTATGCTTATTTATCATCTACTATTGTTCTATCATCTATATAGCATTTCATCAATATATCAGTTCATTAGTATTAAGAATATAAAACAAAGTTTACATGTACCAAGGACATAAACAGAATTATATGAACACAAATTTAATTGTATGAGTTAGAGTAAAAACCTCAGATTTGAAGACTACAAACCATTTTTTCCTCTAAACCCAAATATAGTTTCTCCCCCTCTACAAGTACTTCACAAAAAATCAAAATAAAAAATGCGTGTCAGTTCACCAATTACAGAAACATGTTTTTTCATCACCCTCCCCATGGTGGCTCCCGCTCTATTTGAAAACTCTCATAAATGTGGACAGACTCATTTGTAAGGATTCCTTGAGGATCTTTTATGTTAAATAAGACATATCGTTTCTCTCAAAAAATTTAAATACATATTAATAGAAGAACAACGTCACGAAGCAGACTTAGCCCTTGGTAGTGAGAAATCCTAACATGAATGTCAGAGAATCCACTCGACTCAATCCTTACATCTTTGCTTTCTTCCCGTTCATGAATTTAGCAATTGGCCCTAAGTGGTCTCCTGTCTGTAGCATTATGTCTCTCGCGCAATGCGACATTAAAGTTGAAGCTGTTTTTCATAGTCAAATAGCTGCTTGAGTGGGTGGGGGGCGGCGCTAGGATTCTCCTACATGATTTATTCTCTGGTGATTTATGCTAGCTGTGGAGGAAGGGTCCTGTGCCTGCAAGCTGTGCATGTGGATCGTGACCATATTCTCTTCCCCAGATGAAAACAGAGGAAAAGCAAAGCCTTCCTGCAGGAGCAGCCCCACTCTGGAGGCCCGTCCACAGCTGCGTGGAGGGCCACCTGGGCCACGGCCCGTTTCAATAGCTGGATATCCTGTTCCGCTTCGCTGCTGCAGAGCTGTCCAGGACAATCGCCTGGGAAGTGAATTGTGACTTTCCAGGGTTTTGAGCTTGCCAAGATTAGTTAGGAAAACACAGTTTGGGGTTATACAAATTCCAAATATTCTGGCTCCCTTGTTGCCTGAAATTTGAGAGAAAGAAAAAATATTTGTGGAGTTTGTGAGTTTACTTGTGTTCTGAAACAAGAGTGCCTGTATGAAAATGTATAAATTATCAGATGTTTCTGTATGCAAGCCAAGGCATCCTTTTAAATGGTACAATTTAGGCACTCCCTGTGTGCCTCGAGGAATAACAAGCAGAAACTCTTCTCAAAGAAACGCTGACTGTGAAGGTCCAAAAACATTGTGGAGATTTCACTGGATATACAATGTCTTCAGATTTTAGAAAATATATTCATTTAAAATTGTCTTGATGATCTAGAAAGAAACAGAACTGATGATAAAAAGGGAATTGGAGAGAGATAGCGTGCATATGCTAGCGCTCTATGACTAGGACCGTTTGTTATACAATCAGGAAGACCTGAGTTTAGATCCCAATACCCACATCACAAACCAGGCATCCTCCAAATCCCTGTGACTCCAGTCCAAGCCCCTCAGGATCTTGCCAGAGGATGGTTTTGTGCATGGTGTATTCATATGCTGAACACTGTACCCAGAGATCTGATTGCAATCCAGACATTGGTATTGTTACTATCCTTGGAGCATCTCCTGTGTCAATGTGGTGTAAAGATTGTTTACCATCACTTCTGATTGGTTAATAACTAGCTAATTTATCCGATACCTGGGCAGGAAAGAGGAGGTAGGACTTTCGAGACCAGTAAGAGGGGTCATCCGTGGGGATCGGAGGGAGGCAGAGACTGGCCATGAGCAGAGTCCCAGGGTCATCATCACGAGGACACTGCCAGCAGGAACAGCCCGGGCAAGATTAAGATGGCAAGTAAGTAGTGGGACAAGTGGCTGGGAAGTAAACCAGGCTGGCATAGTCAGGTTAAAATAGCTCAGAACCTGCCCAGTTTAGTGCCTGTAGTTTTTTTTTTTTTTTTTTTTTTTTTTTTTTTAATAAAAATACAAGGTCTCTGTGTTATTTATTGGGGATATAAAGGTGCAATAAAAAAAGTGCCCTCCCTCCAATTTACTTTACAGACTCTATTTCTGTACTCCACATGCAGAGTTAAGTGCACCGACAGACATTTTTGTGGATACACTCATGTAGACACACAGACACAGACACAAATAAATGTTTTCTTAACAGAATGGAGAAACAATTATAGAAGGGAAAGGCTGCTTGTGTCTTTCCTACGAGGTGAGCCCAACATTTCAAACAGAATCTACAGAGAGATACATTCAAGTGGACAACTGAGATGGGAAGATCCTTAGGCCCTACAACATCAAAAAGTATTGGCTTGTCCTTATTTGAAATGGATGAATATATAAATCTGTAATGCCGAGACAGCGAATGTGTCCAGTTTCTCCTTCCAATGTGTGCCTTACTCTTCTGAATAAACACCTTGTGGTTTCACAGCATGTTTTAAAGTCTGGAGCATTCTCACTAAAATGCTGATGTTTTTTGGTTTTTGTCCACATTAAAGTAAGGAATATCCCTTTCTTTCCTGTCTTATTTTTAGTTTAGAGAATGGTCTACATTGAAAGAGTATATAGATTAGCTGCGTGATTATCCCTCCAAAAGGAATAAAGTTCCTTTCTCTATCTTGAAGATGGTGAATTGTTCAATTGACATGGATCTATTTGAAAACGTGACTTTAAACATTAATGAGTCAGGTGTCAGAGCTCATAAATGTGATATTTAGCATTGCACCAAGCTTTATCTTGTTACAATTACCTGTCCTGGAATGTAGAGCGTGAGAGAGATGTCCTAACACAAATCGAGTCTGTTCTTATTCCAGGCTCCACCTGTATGTGCTAACTCTGCTGGTATCTTCACAAAGACTAAATTCTATGACATTTATGACAGACATCTCATCACTCTTTAGATCAACCTTCACATTTTTGCTCATCTGAATCAGAATCAAAATGGCTACCATTTTATGAGGTATACACAAGCCAAATTCAACACAACAACAAAAAAAACCAAGAAGTAACTAAACACTGCCTTTAATTAAAAAGTGAGAATTTTCACCTTTGACGATGTTACTCAACCTTCATTGGAATATTATGGTGTATTAATTCTAAGCTAAAAGAATTTAAAGCTGAGTTAAAGAATGAAATAGTTAACCTTTCATGAGTCAGTGAATAAAATTCTGAATACTCCCATTATCCTTCAGACATTTAACAATGATGCTACAGCATGGTCTCCAGTATTTTTTGGACTATACTAATTAGAATACAAAAGGCTAAGAATTATAAGAACTCAGAACTCTGAAATTTTAAATAATCTAAGCATCTAAGTATGAATTCCAAATGCTAACCATTATGTGCGCTTTTCAAACAGTTTCCAGACTATATTCAAAGTTCATTTTGAATTGTGAAGAGCTATTTTCTATGTGTATGAATGTACGAAAACATACATGCTTGAGTTTGGATACATCAACAATTCTTTCTTAAATTATCTATCATGTTCTCCAGTCTACTGTCATTCTGCATAAGTCCCTGCTATAGACTTGGTTTTAAAATATGTGACTTTTGACATGTGAGTCTTCAAATAACTTAGGTTAAAAATAAGTAAATTTATATTGTGATTTTTGTGCACAAATGTTGCTCCTCCATCTCTGTCATTAGAGAGTAGTGTTCTCCTATGTCTATAGAAGCAAAATAAACAGTGGACAGTGAGTTCATGCTGTGCTCGGCTCTCGTATTAGTATGTGTGGATATTTTTTTTTATACATGAGTGTCATTAGTTATATATTGTTGAGCATAATCCATGCTTGTCCAAGCTCCTCAACCTCTTTTAGCTAGCTCCACCAGCCTCTAACGACTGCCCCAGTCTCATCCAGCTCCCACAGCTGGCTTGCTAAGGTGCCTAACACACCCGTCCCTCCTGAGAACGCCTGGAAATACAGTTCTCATTCCACTGACCCCAGCGGTTAGCTTACTGACTGCCAGTGACCGCCAATGACCGCTCTGTGCAGTTATGCCCTCTCTCTTGCTCACTTGAATTATCAGGAACGGACAATACCAGACAATCAATAGTTTAAAATGAGCCAAATGACATAATTGCCAGGCTCAGAATCTATTTAATAAACTCATCAGCTATTCTATATTAGAATTCATCAGGTGGCAGGGCCACCACTGGATCTAATAGCCCCTAGGCCTACATGGTGTCTGTCTTCTCCACCTCACAGGCTGGCTGAAAAGCCTTTTCTCAATCTCCTCTCCTCCTCTTCCTCCTGGGATCCAGAAAACTCATCTCTATATTTTCACCCAAAGATTAACTTATGCTGTCTTTATTTGCCCATCAACAAGTAGGAATCTCCCCTTACCAATGTATATTAAATTTTTCAATAAGAAGTTTGATTGTCTAAAATGATTCACTTCAAAAAAAAAAAAAAAATTCAGATAAAGAGAGTTGGTTCAGGAATAGCAATATTAGGGCCTATGAATGGTTCAGGACAAAAAGAGCCTGGATTTCCAGAATCCGTTAAGAATAGAAAGAGTAAATCAAATCCACAAAATTATCCTCTGACCTCCATGTGTGCACTGTAGCATGTACAACTCCCACAGGCACCAAAAAAAAGGATAACTACATAAACAGCAGTGATAACTGGGCACTAGCGTGTTCCCCTGTGAGTAATCAAGTCTTAAACACCAGTCTTCTAATGTTCCATCACCTAGACCACACTAACCAGTCTCTGACCTTTAGCTAGTAACTCCAGTTTTGACCAAAAAAAAAAAAATAACAAACAAAACAATAACAACAAAAAACCCAATCAAAAAATATATGTATCCTACATAAAAACTATAATAAAAGAAAAAATGAAATCTTTGTGTTTATTAACTGAATGCTTATTTTCAATTAACATTCTTAAAGAAAGGCATATACCATTGGGTTACAGAAATTATTTATACTATTTCAGGGCTGGGTTACAATGTATGAGGCAAGAGGCATGGAAAACTTAATGTGCACATGCAATGATTAGCATGTGGTAACACGATATAAACAATTTAAATAATATCTTAGATAATATTTTAAAATATTTTCACACTTATGAGCATATGTGGCATATTTCTCATATGTTTTATACTCCATTTAAAGTATTATACAAACAGTAAAATATATTCATTCATGATAAAACACAGGCATAGTTCTAAAGGATTCAAGTTGTTGTTATGATATTTTTTGATTTTGCATTTTATGGAATGAAGATTTTATATTCTAATTATAATATATATTCCTATTAGTCAAATTTCTATCTTGTGACAAGCTATTGGCTGAAAGTGGCTTAAAGGCAGAGAATTTATTTTCCTTCACACTTGTGTAATCTTAACTTCATGGTCAAATGACTCCATTGGGTCTTAGAACTATGGCAGAGCAGGAAGAGTACAGGAAAAGAATAAAGTGAAGGCTGTTTACCTCCTGAAAGTCAGCAAGCAGGGACAGGGAGAAGGGGGAGGAGGAGGGAGGAGGGGGGGGACAGACAGAAGAAAAAGGAGGGAAAGAGAACAGGAGGTGGAACAATGACAGAAGAAGGGAGGAGTGGGGAATCCAAGGAGGAGGAAAGACAAAGACAGGAAGAAGGAGAAAGAGGGAGGCCAAGGATAGGAGGAAGAGGAAGAGGAGAGAGGAGGAAGAGGGACAGAGACAGAAGGAAAGAAAATAGGGGCCAAGGAAGAGGAAAAACAAGGGCAGAGACTAGAGCAGGGAGTGGTAGGGAGGCCAAAGAGGAGGAGGTAGAATAGGAAGAAGAAGAGGAAGAGGAGACAGACAGGAGGAAGGAGAGATATTCCCTTAGGAGATATTTTTTTGAAGCCATACCACAGCGCTCGCTCTGCTTTGTCCTGTTTAGCTCTACCTGTGTACAATCCCAACTGATCTATGAAATGACTCATCAATGGTCTGAGGACAAGGACAATTGCACTAAACAACTGTGGCACATTAGGAGTCCTTAAGACACAATCAGGTCTCCAATCATCCTGTCTCCCTAGACATTGCTGAAAAAAGGACCACTCCCTAGAGGCTGTATTCAAACCATAATGGTATATTGCTATGTTAGTAAAGCATATATACTATATACAGATAGATTAGAAAAGTTACTGGTATAGTGAATTCTATATAATTACAAGATAAAACTTCTTAATAATTATGCAGAGTATTACCAGATAAATTCTACTAAAAGGGCTCTTTTAAGGTGAAAATAAAACATTTTAAATGCAAATTAAGACATAATTGTTGATAAATTGAAATCTCCCATTATATTAAGATATAGTGACATTTTCTATGTTACAGAAATATATGAAATCAAATTACAACTTCTGTGTCAAGTTTTGGTTCAAACATGCCAGATGTAAAAAAGAAAATCTGTCAAATTGAGGCAAAAATACAAATCATTGATTTGCAAATATACCTCTGAAACACTGGAGAGAATTTTGATATCATGTCTGCATGTCAATTACAGGGTTACTACAAGTAACACCTCTTATTATTTGTTATGTAGTAATAAATTTCAATAAAATAACCATTGTTTAAATGTAGATAGTTTTAAAGTAATTGAAAATTTTGTTTTCAATACTTTTAATAATTGAGATGATTTTGTTTGAAATTAATAGTGTTATAGTTTAATGACTTATCTGTCCTCAAATATGTTGAAAAGGCAACGGTTTCTTTGTCGTTGCAAATATAAGCTTCTATGAACACAGCTGGGACACGTATCTTTGTAGGATGGGGGAACATATTTTGGGTATATGCCCAGGGTATAGCTGAAGTAGAACTATTCCCAGTTTTTATGAGAAACTATCAAATTGATTTCCAAAGTGGTTGTACAATATTGCACTCCCACCATCAATGGAGGAGTATTCCCCTTGCTCCACATCCTCACCAGCATGTGCTATCCCTTGAGTTTTTGATCGTATTCATTCTGACTGGTCTAAGATGGCATATCACAGTTGTTTTGATTTGCATTTCTCTGTTAACAAAGGATGTTGAATATTTCTTTAAGTTCTTCTCAGTCATTGAGTGAGTTTCCTCTGTTGAAATTTTCTGTTTAGCTGTGTTCTATTTTTTAATTGGATTATTTCGGTTGTGATGTATAACTTCTTGAAATCTTTAGATATTTTGAATATTAGCCTTTTGTCAGATGTGGGGTTGATAATGATTTTTTCCCATGGGGTTGATAATGATTTTTTCCCAATCTGTAGGCTGTTGTTTTGTTCTATTGACAGAGTCCTTTGCCTTACAGAAGATTTTCAGTTTCACAAAGTCCCATTAATTATTTGCTGATCTTAGATCTGAATCATTGTGTTCTATTCAGGAAATTGTCTCCTGTACCATGCATTCAAAGCTATTTCCTACTTTCTCTTCTATTAAATTCTGTGTACAGTTTTATGTGGAGGACCTTATACCATTTAGATTTGAGTTTTGTGTTGGGTGATAAAAAACATCTATTTTTATTATTTTATATTGAGACACCCAGTTACCAGCACCAATGTAGAAGTTGTTTTCATTTTTCCATTGTATGGTTTGGGATTCTTCGTCAGAAATCAAGTGTCCATAAGTGTATGGGCTTATTTCTCCATCTTCTATTTGATTCCATTGATCAACATGTCTGTTTCTGTACCAATATCATGTAGGTTTTTGTTTGTTTGTTTGTTTGTTTTATCACTACTTCTCTCTGTAGTATAATTTAAGGTCAGGGATGGTGATTCTTCCCAAAGTTTTTTTTATTGTTCCTTGTTTTGATAATCCTTAGTTTTTGTTTTTCCATTTGAGAGAACAGAATTGTTCTCTCAAGTTCTGTGAAAATTGTGTTGTAATTTTGATGGGGATTGCATTAAATCTGTAAATTTCTTTTGGTAAAGGCCGTTTTCACTATGTTAATCCTACCTATCAATGATTATAGGAGATCTTTCCATCTTCTGATATCTTCTTGATTTCTTTCATCAGAGACTTGAATTTCTTGTTTTACAAAACTTTTACTTGGTTGGTTAGAGCTACACTAAGATATTTAATATTATTTGTGGCTATTGTAAAGCTAATTTCTGTCTCAGCTCATTTATCATTTATATAAAGGAGAGCTACTGATTTCTTTGAATTAATTTTGTATCCAGCCACTTGTGAAGTTATTTTTCAGCTGTAGGAGTTCTCTGGTAGTATTCTAGGGGTCACTTATGTATGGTATCATTTCATCCTCAAATATGATACTTTCACTTCTTCTTTTCCAATTTGTATTCCCTTGATCTTCTTTAGTTGTCTTATTCCTCTGGCTATAACTTCTAGTACTATATTGAATTGATGGAGAGAGAACGGACAGCCTTGTCTTGTTCCTGATTTTAGTGGAATTGCTTTAAGTTTCTCTATATTTAGTTTGATGTTGGCTATTGGATTGTTGTATATTACATTGATTATACTTAGGTGTTAGATTTTTTCAAAGGGTTTTCCACCATCCTACCATCATGTTGTTTTTTTCAGCTTGTTTATATGATGGATTACATTGATAGATTTTTGTATATTGAACCATCCCTTCATCACTGGGATAAAGCCTGCATGATCAGTTGATGATGCTTTTGATGTATTCACGGATTTGGTTTGTGAGTATCTTATTGAGCATTTTTCATCAATGTTCAAAAGAGAACTCTGTCTGAAGTTCTTTTCTTTATTGAGTCTTTGTGTGTTTAGGCATCAAGATGACTGTGGCATCATAGAATGAGTTTGGCCATGTTTCTTCTATTTCTACTTTGTGGAATAGTTTAAGAAATGTTGATAATCTCTTCTTGAAAGTCTGGTAGAACTCTTCACTAAAATGATCTAGACATGGGATTTTATTTTAGATTGGGAGACTTTTGATGACTGCTTCTGTTCTTTAAGAATTATAGGACTGTTTTAGAAGTTCATCTAATCTTTATTTAACTTTGGTAAGTTGTATTTGTCTTGAAAATCTTCCGTTTCATTAAATTTTCAGTTCTTTTGGATACGGGGTTTTGAAGTAAGACCTAATGATCTTTGAATTTCTTCTGTGTCTATTATTTCTTCCTTTCCATTTCTGATTTTGTTTATTTGGAATATATGGAGGAGGTAAGGTGGGAGGAGTTAGGAGAGGAAGAAGAAAAGGAAGAGGAGGAGTTAGGAGAGGAAGAGATAAAAGGAGAGGAGGAGTGAGATAGAGCAGAGATGTAGGAGCGATGTAGATGGATGTTCACATGTCTGTAGCAGTAAAGGTAGTTGGTATATCTAGGTTGGTATTGGGTTACACTTCTGATTGTATGGGTATCTTGTTACTGAGTCATTGCCAAATATATAAGCTTTGATTAATCTATAAAAATTAGTCTCATTCTCTTACTGGGCCCGCATGGATGGTGGAATGGTCTGGGCAATGCCTTGCCTTGCGGGACAGCGTGGAAGATTGGCAGAGCCATCTCTCACGCTGGCATCTAGTGGGTGGCAGGGCTGGTGTTTTGGTGGCCAGTTCTAGCTGCAGTGTGCATTTGGCCTCAGGGTGAGAAACATGGTGGCTGGGCTAGGCAGATAGTTGGCTGCAGCTTAGATAGTTGGCCTGAGCCAGAGGCTGATTTAAATAATTGCCACAACAGGATACTGCTTCTCTGTCTTTTTGTTAGCTGGTTAAGAGTTTGTTTATCTTGTTGATTTTCTAAAATTACCAGATCCTGGTATCCTTGATTCTTTGTATTGTTTTATTTGTTTGTAAATAATTGATTTCAGCCCTGATTATTTCTTGCCTTCTACTTCTTTCTGGTGTGCCGCCTTCTTCTTCTTCTTCTTCTTTTTCTTCTTCTTCCTTCCTTCTTCTTTCCTTCTCCTCTTCACTCCCTCTACTACTATTCTGCCCCCTCCTCCTCCTCCTTTTCTAGAACTTTCAGGTTAAATTATTGTATGAGGGATTTCTAATTTCTTTATGGAGGCACTTAGTGCTATGAACTTTCCTCTTAGCACTGCTTTTCTTGTGTCCCATAAGTTTGGAGGTGCTGTGCCTTCACTCACATTGAACTCTAGAAAGATTTTACTTTCTTCCTTTCTTTATTTTCTGACTCAAAGATCATTGAGTAGAGAGTTGTTCAATTTCGATGAATAGGTAGGATTTTTGTTGTTTCTGTTGTTACTGCAGTTCAGCTTTAATCCATAGTTGTCGGATAAAATAAAAGGTGTTAGTTATTTCACTTTTCTAGTTTCTGTTAGGCTTGCTTTGTGACACACTATATGATCAATTATAGAGAAGGATATATGAGGTGCTGAGAAGAAGGTATATTCTTTTGTGTTTTGTGAAATATTCTATATATGTCTGCTAGGTCCATTTGATTCATATTGTCTGTATGTTTCATTATTTTTCTGTTTAGTTTTTGTCTGGATGATCAGTCAATTAGTGAGAGTGGGATATTGAAATCTCGAACTACTAATGTGTAGTGTTTGGTGTGCAATTTAAGAGTTAACAATGTTTCTTTTACAAGTGTTGGTTCCTAAGAGTACTCAGGGAGCAGGGAAGATGAGTGGAAGAATGGAAGCTAACCTGTATAGTTCAGGAATCAAAGGTCTGATGAAGGTGGGCAGAGAGATGTAGGGAGAATGGAAGTCAGCTGGGAGATCAGGTGCTCAGGGCAGCTTGGTGTGTCCCAGAGGACTCAGAGAACAGAGGAGATGAGTGGGGAAGCAGAAGCTAACATGTATGGCTCAGAGTCCGCAGGTGGATGAATGTGGATAGAGAGGTAGGGAAGGATGGAGTCCAGAAGGGGCGGGAAGCTGCTTAGGGCAGCTTGGCCTACCCCAGAGGACTCAGTAAGCAGGATCAAGATAATATTCTCATACAACAAGGGGATATATTGATTAACTCAGTCATTGAACAATATTTAATCTCTGAATTATGTATCAGGATTTCAGGTAAGAATAATTTTCAAGAAGATAATTTTGACATTATTTTTTAGTTTGCTCTTGCTTGTGAACTCCTGTCTCAGCCATTGCTTTGGTCTTTGAAAATTTGGGTTTTAGGATTTTGAATTAAGCTAGATAATTTCAATAAGCTAAAACAATGGTCAGAGTGAATTTGTCTTTATATAAGAAACTATTTTTAAAAAATTCTTTGCCATAAAATTGCTCTATGATTTTTTCTAGTTAAATATTTGTGGGGTCTGTTATTCTAAGTCTTATTCTTATTTAACAATGAACACCTTTCTAAAAAAAAGTTGTATAAAATATTAAATTAGATGTATGTGATCAAAGGAAATACAAGGCAAACATCAGGTTAGGAGTTTTTCATATGAATGGAAATGATCACCAAGGGTTTTCCCTGTCTGATTTCTTATTAAATTTCCTGACATTTTCACACTGTGTCCTGTTTCTCTGACATTCTACTGAATGAAAAATGATAGAGCACAGTTAATGATTTGATTTTAGTCTAGAATTATATCTGATATGTCAAGATAAATGTTAACACTGATAGAGAATTTATGGATTTACAGGCAGTATTTAATTTTTTTGGAAAGAAATGTTTTATCAAAATTATTAATCATTTATTATTGTCAGCAGAGCTATATGGCAGGTTTCATTACACAGCAGTAAAAGAGGTTGCATATAATCTCTATCCAGACTGTCACACAACACCCAAAGCATTCTGAAGAGGAACAGTTTTGATCTTGTTTCCACAAAGATTTATACCTTTCGTTAGTTTTTATATAAGAGAATTTTTTATCTAAAGAGAAGGGAATCTGCAAATATATCTTGCATAGCTAAAAATGAACTTCTAAGAGACTACATGTTTCAGAGATGTGTTTGTTAATATATTGTGTATTTTATGTTTGCATCAAGATACAATATAAAACTGTAAGACTACTACAGAAAATTAGTTCAATGGTAAATGACTGACATCCAATGAGGACCTAGGTTCAATCACTCAAAGCATTGTAAAAAAAAAAAAATCTGGGCATGGACAGGAGGAAAGGATAGAGAATAAAGGAAAAATAAATTCACACTAAGAATATTTGAGAAAGCCATGAAAATTCTTAAGTTTGCACATATACTATTTTAACACATATATACATGAACACACACACACACCATGTGGTTTTTAAAAAATTTAATTTAAATTAATTTAAATGGAAGATTATGCTCCTTCTTGAAGTCATTGTTTGCCACACTAATGGCAAGTATGAAATACTTATTGCCATGTTGTCATGAAGGTCCCAGAGGCCACAAACATGATAACTTATTGGAATTGTTCTTGGTTTCTTACTAGCAAGTTGATAGTAAGATGCTTTTGATGAAGATATCAAACACTGATCACAGGACATAAGGAAATCATGTTGGTACTATCAAAAGCATTCCCCTTGCTGGTGTTTTCATGGTGCTAGAAGATGCTTTGTAGCTTGCTGGAGGAAAAAGTCATCAAACAGTTTACTTGGTCTTCTAATTAAATGTAGGAGCCACTCCACAGGACACGAGTACCTGGTATTTAAGCCTGGGAAATAATTCTTGCTGGGAAGGTTATAGTGCCGACTACTATTATTTTGCTAAAGGGAAAGAATACTAAACTGCATCGTCAATAATTATCCTTATATGCACAGAGTATTGCTTATTTATCAAGGATGCTTATTTATGCACTGGATAGTAGTTAATGCAGACTTATCACTCATCAAAGAGCAGAGAGTAAGTGACCCAATCATCAGCCCTAAGTGGGACTGACCTAGCACACCTTTTCCTACTCAAGACAGGAAAGGAGGAAAAGGTTGTAAGAGCCAGATGTTGGGGAAGATTGCTGGGAAGATTTAATGTCTCTTAAATATGGCAATGATACCACATTCATGAAGCCACTGTACACATATTTGGCTACACAAGACCTACACATACCAAGCCAGTCAGTGTTGCAGCTTGGTTCAGAAAAAGACTCTACTACCAGCTGAGGAACTCTATGTAGTTGATGGTCAACTAAAGTTTAAGATAAGTTGGTTTAAGCTGTGTGGTGGCGAAGAGGAAAAAAACGTGAAGAGAAGGTGGAGGGTTCCAGGAGGAGTTGGAGTGGGTGAATGTGGATGGATATGATCTAAAATGTATTGTATCCATGTATGAAATTACCAAAGAATAAATACAAATTAAATAAACAAAAAATGATGTTTGCTATCAACTATTAACTAATTGATAAAATATTTTCTACACTGACCTTCTGTTCCAACATGACATTTCACTAGTGAGAAATCGCATTCACTTAAAATGTGAAAAGGCCAACTTTGAGAAGCTAATATTGAATTAGTTCAATTACAGCCCATATTTCTTAATGCAAGTTGAAGTCTGGCTTTTTTTTCTGGAAATTGGAGAGTTGTCAGCAGTCTTGAACTATAGTAAGAAGACTTGTCGCAGTTAGCTGCTCTGTGCAGAAAACTATCAAATACAAAGCATCCTTATCAAACTAAATGGGGGAAACCTCTGAGTTCATCTGAGGTTACTGAAATATCTAGCTATGCCAGGTAGAAACAGATGGTTAGATTTCGCTGTCATTTTTCTTGAAATATTATTATATGTTAATCAAGAGCACCAGTAAATCATTTGAGAAACAAGTACTTCAGTATACTGAAAACTGAACTCTATCTAGTGTGTGTGTGTATAAAGCTAAATTACTTACAGGGAATAGTTTATGCATTTAAATCATTGGGTTGGAGAATGAAACCTTGAAATGAAAGTCAGTCCTTATTGCTCAGTAGTGTAAAAAAGTTTGTGGTATACACATGTGATTGAAATTCAGGCCTTAGTAGAATTCTACAAAGATAATATGTTGATTGTATCTAAGAAAATGGTCCAACAGGGAAATTATATGTTGATACTTAAAGCTATAATTTATTTTAAATGACCTACTATATAGCATGAGAAAAGCTGAAATGTGAGAAAATAGAATTTCATTAACTATGTACTTGGCTTATATTTTTTTTCCAAATCAACAGTATTTAACTGTGTGATATGAAGTCTCCTTTGAAGAAAAATGGCTTCCCAGACTCATTCAGAGCCAAGCATGTTTTGTTGCCAGGAACAAATGGAAGAGCCAGCATTAGTGATATAAATGTTTTCATTATCATAAGTGGTTTAGGAATATTTGTTTTGATAATAGACTAATTGTGCTGGAAAGTGCAAGTCCACACTTACACTAAATACAAAATAAGCTTACATTTAAGTGTGAAAGGTGGGAATGAGAAAACTAATCTTTGGTATAAAATGACACACCCAGCATTGCCCATTCCAAATACGATTTTACTCCAGTTGACACCACTTTGTACAATGAGGTCTCATAATGATATGTAATCACATATTCTCTAACTATGGCCTCAAGTCCTTTTCTGAGTGTCCAGACAAATCTTCAGTTTCCTCTTTGTTGAGTGGCTTCTAACCCATTCTTCCTTTTCATTATTACTATGGCTTATTTTCTGTTTGTTACTTTTGTTACCTGTGTTTGTGTTTCCTTTAGACGTTGGTTTTCTCTCCAGGACTTGCTTATAATATTTTGTTAATACCTCAACCCCACTGGCTATAGGCTCTGGGGGTTTCTACTTTAATTTTAGAATGTGACTTATCCTCTCCACCAATTTGTTTGCTAAGAATCTTATCCTTTCTCATATTAAATATTGCAATACTCTGCTCACCACTTGTAGGCTTAGAGTTTTCTCTAAACTTACTTTATTTAGGGTTTGTGAGTTCTTACAACTGCCATTCCAGCCCACAGACCATAGGTAGAGGAAACAAAAGTTTATAGAAAAACGGGATTGTGAACCCATTTAATAGTAGTTCTTTGGAGCAATTCCATTCTTCATTGTCAAGATACCAACAGTCCAGTTCAATAGCAAACATCAAACACAAATTAGTAGTGGAGACATGACCCAGCAAAAACCAAAGGCTCAGCTGAATTGGCATGAGTCAGCGGAAGTGGTTCAAATCAGCTGGGATACCATGAGAAGTTTTTTGGTGTGTTTCTCTTTATGAAGTGAAGACCAGTGAAGAAGCGAGAATAGTGAAGTTTTGCATGACCAGTGAGGGTCAAGGAAGCACTGCAAGGCCAGCGAAGCATTACATGCCATGCAAGAGCACCTCTCACTGTTTGTGGGGTTCCATTATCCTCTTTCCAAACACTAGCCCTCTCAAGTATCCACTCCAGCAAAGCATCACATGCTCTCTCATGTGTCTGCTTCAGCAAAATAACCTCTCATATGTCTGTTTCAGCAAAACATCTTCTCAAAAGACAGCTTCCGGGGAAATATCATATGACACAACTGAGTTTCCAAAAATCAGAAATTTCCACTTCAACCAGTCTTGTTACCAAATTCATCATCAGCTGCCAATCAATACATGTACTTTTGCAGAGTAAGCTACAAAAGTTATCTTAGCTTTTCCTTAAAACATAATATAGCAGTCTTTTGGGACTGTGAGGCCCCGAAACTATATACCTGTTGGAATACACTGCAAATCCTCTGCATAATAAGCCAGTTCCTTCATGGTTTCTTTCCCTTCTTGTTGTCTCTTACCATCCTTCCAACAAGCATTTGATGATCACCTCATTTATGGGCAAACCCATTGGTGAACTAGGAAATTCACTGTTAGGAGTTGGCATCTGGTTAAAGAAAGGAATCACTGGAGGGTGTGTCCTTTCCCCTGACTCCTTCTGATCTTTGTTTCCTGCCTAATACAAGGGAAGAACAGGAGTCATGCCCAGGATGTCTTCATTGGATTACAAAATTGCAAGAGAAACTAAGACTCAAAATGCAGGCTCCAGATCTAAGCAAGATTCTTCAGCATAAGGGTCTACAGGTTAAATATCTCCTCTATATTCATGTGCTGATAGACTTAATGTCCCATTACAACTATTCGTGATGAATGAAGCTCCTTTCCAAATGACTCTGCTCTCAGCTTGGACTACAACCTTTAGAACTATGAGTACGATCAACTCTTTTCTTCCTAATTCACCCAATCTGTGCGTTCTGTATACCTTTGGAAAATGGATAACAAAACAGAAGTGTACTTTACATCAACAGAAATATCTTGACAAATTATCACAGATGGAGAAGATAGTTATATTTCTATCTAGGTGTCTAAGGTCTAAAACTGAACAATCGCACTGGAAATAACAATTATGAACCTCATAGTATTAGAAAATGAAATGTCTGCTTATCCAACAATATTTAGGATAGGCAGAGTAGCCAGGATCTTACTTCCTTGAGCATAGAAACCTTAGGGAAGCAATCCACCAATGCACTGTCTCTAGGTTTGAGGCAAGTATAAGATAAGATATTTTTTTTTTTAAATTGAGTAAATTAATGAGCTTGCAAATTTTTGAATAAAAATATATGACCTAATTAAATTATTGAAGTACAGGGTCAGTTTAGGTCAAAATAATGTATGAGTTCACATGACAAAAAAAGAGCAGCTGATTGTTAGCTATTTTGAAGTTTACTACTGAAGTCATGTATTTGGTTGAGGAAGAAATTAAATTATGGAAGGATCTTTTTCCATTTCATTAGAAAAACATTTCTTTGATGACTAGTTCTGACTTTACAAAACACAGATACAAACAACACTACAAGTAAGATTTTATATGACTCTAATTAATACAGAATTGATTTGAGCTCAAAATTACTATTAAAAAAGCTAATCCTGTAATTGTGGTTTGGGAGGCTGAGACAGGAGGATTGTGGAGAGCCTAAAAGCAGCCTGAGGTATAGTGAATTTTCAGGTCTACCTGTCTTAAAGCCATAGAGTGAGGGGGTGGGTTGTCCATAGTAAGTACATATTTTACTTGGAAGGTTTTAAAGTTTTTAGAGTAAAGCCAATAGGCCGAGTTCTGTGTAATGGCAAAGGCCTATTTCTTCTAATTCATAAATCCATCTTGTCAATGATACTAGCTTAATTAGGTCTTCTTCTACTGCAGTGATTAAACATCATTACGAAAAACCAAAGCGAAAGGAAATAGTTTATTTGGCTTACACTTGTTCATTGTACTCTATCATTGAAGGAAGCCAGGACACGAACTCAAACAGGGCAGCAATCTGGAGGCAGAAGCTGATGGAGAGGTGCTGCTTTCTCTGCATCTTCTCTTATGGAATCCAGGAGCAGCATCCCAGGGATGGCACCACCCACAATGTCTTCGGCCCTTAACCCATCATTCACTAATAAGAAAATGCCCCATAGGCTTTTTCGAGCTCCCTCCTTTCTGATACTCTAACTTGTATCAATTTCACATAAAACTAGCCAGGACAGTCTGTGTTACCAAAGATACAGAAATGCTTTCTACACGTTTCAGGGTTTTAAAGTCTTCATTGAAGCAATGGCAGACTGTCATCCACAGGCATAAAACACTTAAAACTTGTAAGACCTTAAAGACACAGACACAGTTACACAAATACATTTTAACGGTAAAGTTTTCAGAGTCTTTGTCATTAAAGAAATCCTCTATTTTTATTTTTAGGTATTTTGTTTACATGTACACATATATTAAAAGATATTGTATGTTTTTGAAGCCTCAGAGATAATATCTTCGGATTTTAATCCATTTCAGTTATTCTTTCCATGGAATATTTTTGTACTATTTAAATGCCAAGTCAATGAAAGTATTCTAAAGACTTCTTTATTGTGTTTTTAGCGGAGACAATTGCAAATAATTACATAATGAGATTCTGGCTTCTAATGTTCAAAAGATCATTCAATGACTGTTAGTGAAACATTGAAATGACAGGAATCTAGACATTGTTTTGCTACCTGAGACTAAAATTTAATCATAAAATATTTAAATCATAAGTGAGTCATTTACAAACTACACTTTTATTCATTCTTCAGTCTTTATTCACAGAAATAAAAAATGATGGCTATATGATTTATGTTTTCTTTTTATCCTTGCTTTTAATTTTTATAAGCCCCCTAAGTGTGGCTTGGCAATACAAATATTTTAGAACATATAGTCCGTTTTGTAGTGAGGGTAAACTGATTGTTTAGTTGACCAATTACAAATAGCTCACCTTTGCTCTTTTCCTACAGTATATCAAGAGTTGTCATCATTTCAAAAACACTCTTTAGAGATGTTTTTATCTTTACTTTCTTAAATTTTTATTGTAGGGACTCACTATGTTTGTCACCCAGGTTGGCCTCAAAAACCACTATGCTCCTGCCTCAGCTTCCTGAGATCTGGGATTATAGACATGCACTACCACTCCTGGCAGATGAATCAGTTTGATAATACTGTGACTGATTGTAACTAATGTGTTCATTTTGGTGTGTCATTTTGAGTGCTTAGAACTTTTAAAATGAAAATAATTGTAATTATTGGGGTAAAGGGAGTGACCTACCACCTTTTTCCTCCGCTGTACGGTTCTCTCATTTTACACCCTCATTCCTTCCTTCACTTGCTCCCATGTTAATTACAGACCCAATGAAAAATTCAATCTTTTTTCCATTTCATTAGAAAAAGAATTTTTTGATGACTAGTTCTGACTTTACAAAACAACATACTAACAAGACACAATATTCTTAAGCATCACTTTATTTCTAGAAATATCTCCACTGAGATATTTACCAGTGCTGTTTATATTCATAAATGTTGAAGAACAGGCACTTCTGCCAAGCTAGCATTTTTCAGACAAAAATCGCCAACGCCTCTCCCCACCCCCATAACCTCAGGATATCCCAATAACAATCCCAGTTAGGAACTACATGGTTCCAAGAATTTAGTTTATTTATTTTTAATTTATGTGAAAACATTTCAAAGTAGTTCTGGTCAGTTTTCTCCAACATTTTGAATTAACACCTCAACCTCACCAACATCAAATCTAAAGAAATTCTCATTCTTTGTTGGCAGATTTAAACACTTACAGAGCAAAAATATTAAGGCTAGTTTGCCCTTTCTTTTATAGAAACTTTAAAATGGTTGTTAGTTTGAGGATTAAGCTTATTTGAATTACTAAGCAGTTTTCTGCATGTTAAGTCCAAAGTATCTATGTTACATTTAACAGTAGCAAGTAACTGTGGTTGGCTGTGAGATGTGTTTTGTGAAGTATTCATTTAGCTTTATAACCAATATGGTTTATGCTTTCAGAGGATGAACCTGACCAAGAACCTTTCCATGAATTAGCTTATTTGCTTTTAGTTTGTATACTTCTTGACCATATATACCAATATATTAAATAATCAAAAACATGTTTACCACAGTGAATATTCACGTGAATGTCACAGTTGAGACATAAGAAATTGAAACATTTCAATAAAAGAACATACCTATAATAGAATATTAAGATTAGGATAATTTAAAATATGAGTTTCTTCTAATGCTTTCTGGATTCTAAGATTACATATATGCATGTGTTTGTCTATGTAATTACATAGGTTAAAACATGTCTCATGGACAGTTGCTAAATTATCCTGGAGTTTAATTTACATTCTGTATCTTTTCCAATCACTACAAAAAGCAGTGTCACTGCAATGATTTCAAAGTGACTCATAACTTACATATCTTATTAGGATTTCTTATAATTTTATTAGGATAAAAATTCTAAATAAAATTCCCCATACATACATGTTAGGGTCAAAATATAAACTGTTAATTATTGATATACTTGTATGCTAAATTTCAATGTTTACAGAGACATTAGGATTGTCATAATGAAATATACCATAATGCATAGACAAGCTCCTCAATATTTGAATAACTCACTAAGATTCTTTTATGAATAAAGGCTCCCAACATGAGTGTACAACTTTCTCATTTATCTTATCAAGCCTCTCTGGATAATATAAAAACAAATTGCATACATTGCTTTGTGAAATCTGGAACACTGGAAATAAATTGGAGAAGATCAGCATTCTGTCCTGCCTTGGGATTTGTAAGACTTATTTTACAGCACACAACATTCAATTTCATAGTCTCAGAGGTGTTCTATGACTTCAAATGTTTTAAAGATTCATTCCCTGAACCAGACATATTAGGTGACTCTACCCAACAAGTTTATTCTTAGACATCAAATAGTTGCCAACACATTAATAACTGTAGTCTCTTTTGAGCAGCTGAAAAATACATGATTATTTTTCAGGAAAATTTATTTTGTTGTTTAAGAATTTTTACAGTAAAGTTAGAGTGGTATTGTTAGTTATTACTTTTTTTCTTGTATTCTCAGAGGAAGCACATTTTCTGATATTTCAAAGACTCAATATTTTATTGAGTGATATCACAAACAAGTAGTTAGTTAAAACATTTTGCTTATGCACTTCTATTGATCAGTAATTAAACTTTAATATGAATAACACGTATTTTCACTGTATCTTCATTCCATCGAATTCTTCGGTATTATTGAATTTGGTAACATGAAAGTATGTTGAAGGTAAGCACTACAATTTCCTTCCTGTTCCCAGATTATAGGTATATCTTTCTTCAATATCTTAGTCTCCTGCCACTCGTTTCTTCTCCGAACATGTCTACCTTGTTACTGTAATTATTTAAATCAGCTTCTGTCAAGCTGACTATCTAAGCTGCAGCAGCTCTGCCTAGCTCAGCCACCATGTTCTACAGCTTGAGGCCATCATGCACGCTGCAGCAGAAATGGCCAGCCAGAAACACCAGCCCTGCCACCCATGAGACTCCATGTTGGAAGATGGCTCTGCCAATCTCCAACGTTGTCTCCACAAGGCTGAGCATTGCCCAGACCATCCTGCCATCCACGCAGGCCCAGTAGGAAAATGAGACTCTAATGCTTAATGTTAATCAAAGGCTTTATAAGTTTGTTAATGTTCAATAACAATATGCCCATACAATCAGAAGTGTAATCCAATACTCAACCTAGATATACCAACTACCTTTGACTACTAGAGACACGTGCACATCAGCCTCTATGTGCCCCTCTCTCTCTGGTCTCTCTCTCCTAGCTTCTCCTCTTCCTTTTCTTCTTCCTCTCCTTACTCCTCTCTTCCTCTCCTTATTCCTCCCACCTTAGCTCCTCCTACATACCTACACCCTGTATTTCACCTCCCAAGCTCTATATCAATCCTATTTCCTCCCCTGTGCTCCATCCTATTTTAATCTAATGGATTTTGTCTGTAGATATTTCCTACTTAAAGCAGCATATGTAAAGTGGCCCACACTTGCTGTCCCATTTTATTTTGTTGCTACTTACACATCTACCAGCTAAAATGGAGATCCTACTCTCATTTCCAGCCTCTGCATTAAAATTTTCTTCTTTCTTCTCTGATGTCTTTGTAGCTTGGCAAGTCCAACCAATGACTATATCCCTTTTGATATTCATGAGCTCTTGGGAAAGTTCTTCACTTTAGGTTTTTTATCCAATCCATAGTCAATCTTTCTCTGTGAGAATAGTCTCATTTTCTCAAGTTTTCCTTATACATTCTTCTACCTACTTGGAGCATTTGTTCTTGAGTTTTCATTTTTTCTGAGCCTGTAGTTACTGTATAAAATGATAACTAATATACATCAGTCATTCATATCACAGAGGTTCATTTTGAAACCTTAGGACATATTAGAAGCCGGGCATTCCTAGGAGAAGAACTGCATGGATGCCCTAAAAGATGATTATTGTTGTTCTTTGATTCCAACTGCCCTAGTTTAACTGCAGTGGTTTTGGAATTTTGCTAATGCTTTTGATTTGAGATAGGGTTAAGGTACATAGTTTTTGGTTCCATGGAACTTACTATTTTGTAGTTCAGGCTGCCTTTGAATTTATAGGCTCAATTCTCTTGCCTCTGCCTCTCTAGTGCTCAGATTAGAGGCATGTGCCATCACATCTAGCTATGTTTCTGAAATTTCCCTTTATTCTGTTTTGTATAGTTTAAAATAATAACATTGACTCTGAATTTCATTTGACAAGACTCAATATTCTAATCATTACTTTCTTTCTAGAAAGATTGAATTTTCGTTGAATAAGCCTTATATAATTATAAAAATATTATATTTATGTTACTTTTGTTTTCAAAGGATATTATCATATTTGTTAATCAAATCCTTAAAACACATCAATAGATTTACTATCCTTTGTATAGCTCAGTAACTTAGACTTCCGGAGGTTAGCAGGGTTGCCCAAAATCACAGATGAGCAAATGGCAAAACCAAGACTTAAAAGACTCTTGGACATGTATGTAGTTTTCTTAAATTTCATATGGTCTTTTGTTACTGTCTTAGTTTGGGTTTTATTGCTGTGAAGAGATACCATCACCAAGGCAACTCTTACAAAGGAAATACTTAAATGGGGATAGCTTACATTTACAGAGATTTAGTCTGTTATGATGGTAAGAAGCATGGCAGAGTACAGGAAGACATGGTGCTGGAGGAGCTGAAAATTCTACATCTTGATCCTTAGGTAGAAGAAGAGACTATATGCCACTCTGGACATAGCTTGAATATTAAAGACCTCAAAGCCTACCCTCAGAGTAGCACACTTCCTCCAACAAGGCCACACCCATTTCAATAAGGTCGCACCTCCTAATAACACCAATCCCTACCAGCCAATCATTTAAACAAATTAGTCTACAGGGGCCATACCTCTTCACATCACCACTGTTACCAACCACAAGTTAATCAAGTACTGATTCATGCCTATGTACTAGTTCCTTAAAGAAATGATTAAAAAAAAAGAGTGGCTTCTTAATATTCTTTCTATTTATTTTATTGATAAAATAAACAATAATTCACTTCTTAGAAATAAGACAAAATAGAAGATTTAAAGTAAAAGTGTCTGGAAAGATAGTTCAATGACTGAGAACACTGTTTTCACAAATGACCTAGGTTTGCTTCATAATAAGTTGGATAATATGCTTATAAAGTTGGAAAATAAACTGTATCTTTTTCAAAGATTTAAGAGGCTACTTCTTAAAATCTTAGTCATTTTTCTGTCCTCACTGTATTTTTTTACATGTGTTGATGACCTTTCCCCATTGGTCTTAAGAGACTGTTGTTATTGCCATTTATTTCGTGTGTTGGAACAAAGTACATGCTTCTGCCACAGACAGAGGAACAGAGTCTCCCCATCCAGAGGGTTCTGAGCCATCAGAAGTTCCTTAGAGTTATTATGTGACAAGACTGTGTCTGGCAGAAGCAGGCAATGGCATTCCTTCTTGGGCCTGCTGCAGTAAATTTCAAGAGTAGTAACAGACTTGGTTGAGGGCTTTAAAACTATCAGTCTGAGATCAGTAGCCCAGTCTGGTTGGCTGTGGATTCCAAATTCCAGCTGTTACAACTGATTCTGAGTGAAGCTCACTCTGTCTTGGTCAGGGACTTGGAAGATGAACCAAGTGAAGACTATGTGCTATCACAATTTTTTATACACAATCAAAACACAAAACACAAATTTCCCTATTGAAAACCAGGCTTTTCTTTTTGATGAAGAATTCAGGGTCGACAGAAGGCTATCTGTAGTTTGAGTATGAGTGCCAAGGAAAATATTTAAGCAACTGATGACTAGTATGTGGTTTGGGGCTGTTATTTCAAACTCTTTGCAGCCCATTAATCAATGACACAAAAAGAATCTTCATTGAGGGGTTCACATTCAGTTCACCTATTGGACTATAGAGTCAATGTTTGTGTTGTCACTACACAAAGAGAAAATCAAAGAGAAAAATAAAAGGACAGAGTGAGTCACAGACAGGCCTAGAATCTTAGGTCTTTAACTCAATATTGTTCCCTGGTCAGGATTTTCAGGGGTATCTTTGAGGCAGTCTAGCAACTGGTTGGTAACATTAGCTTTCTCACAGAGAGGAAGGTAAAGTTTTAGTTCCACATGCATTTTTCCCTACAAAAGAACCTTAACTAACAAATCACTCATCAGCAGGAAGAATAGCTAGAATTTAGGTGCTGTTGGGAACATTCTTCAGTAATACTGTGTTTATCAGTTTCAGTGGACTTCAGCTATGCTCTTAAAACGAATGAGTGAGGTAACACAGTCACAAAAGAACACACATGGTATGTACTCACTGATGAGTGGATATTAGGAAAAAGGCTCAGAATACCCATGATACAAGTGACAGGCCATATGAAGCTCAAGAAGGAAGACCAAAATGTGGATGCTTCAGTCCTACTTAAAAGGGGGGAACATTTTAAGGGAGGTAGTGGTTAGGATGGATTTGGCAGGAAGAAAGGAGGGGGAGAGGAATAAAAAGGGGCAAAACAGGTGTGGGAGGAGACTGGGCAGATGTATAGAGGGTCAGGAAATTGAACAGAGATGTGTAGCAATGGGGACTGGGAAACTGAAGGTAGCCACCAGCAAGTCCCAGATGCCAGGAAAACAAGAGGCTCCCAGGACCCAGTGTGGATGACATTAGCTGAAATACCCAATAAGGAGAGAAACTGTAGAGAGCATATCTAGAGGTTAGAAATGGCCTCCATTTGATGGATGGGGCCACCCACCCTTCTCAAAATTTTAACCCAGAATTGTTCCTGTCTAAGGGAAATACAGGGACAAAGAATGGAGTAGAGACTGAAGGAAAGGCCAGGACTTGTCCCATATGCAGCCACTAAACTCAATCACTATTGTTGATGCCAAGAAGTGCTTGCTGACAGGAGCCAGATATGGATGTCTCCTGAGAGGCTGTGCCAAAATTTTGTCGATACAGATGGGGATGCTTGCAGCCAACCATTAGACTGAGCACGAGAACCCCAATGGAGGAGTTAGAGGAAGAACTGAAGGGACTGAAGGGGTTTGTAAACCATATGAAGAACAAAAATATCAACCAACCAGATACCACCCCCCAAGAGCTCCCAGGGATTAAACCACCAACCAAAGAATACACATGGAGGAACTCATGGATCCAGCTGCATATGTAGCAGATTATGGTATTGTCTGGCATATAGGAGGGGAGGCCCTTGGTCCTGTGAAAACTCAATGTCCCAGTGTAGGGGAGCGCTAGTGTGGTGAGGCAGGAATGGGTGGGTGGATAGGGGAGCATCCTCATAGAAGCAGGGTAGGAGGGTGGAATACGGGGTTTTCTGAGGGGAAACTGGTAAGAGTGACAACATTTGAAATGTAAATAAATAAAATAACCAACAAAAAATTTTAAAAATGTTTTTAAAGTATTTTTAAATAGCTGTATGTCATAATTCACAATAGTTGAATTATTAATAGCCACAAGATACTTGCTTCACCCTTCATTTTTATTCATGCATTTAGCTTTTATAATTGAATTGTGTGTTTGCTAATTTTCACTATGCCTATTTTATTGTTGAAAAAAACTGAGCTCAGAAGGAAGTTGAGTAATTTTCCCAGACTCTCACAGCAAAATGGTAGAATAGTTCAGGGGCAACCTTGATGTTAGCATAAGAATGAAAGAAAACAATGGATGGAAATCCATGTTTTATTTTTAAAGTTGTATTATGTTTATCCACTTGTGTGTATGTGTGTGTGTGTGTTGTGTGTGTGTGTGTGTGTGTGTGAGAGAGAGAGAGAGAGGAGAGAGAGAGAGCACTTTATTGATTAAAGCCCAAGCTTGGTAGCAAATATCTTTACCTACTGAGCTGTATCATTGATCTAGAAGATAATGTTTTAATTGTAGAACTCATTCAGCTTTTGGACTTCCCTAAGACTTGTGTGGAGTGCTTATTCACAATGCTATTTTTTGAAATAATAAGACAATATCCTTGGTAACATTGTTCTTCCTATTATTATGGTTTAATTTTGTTGTGACTGATGAGACTTTTAGTAAGTCGTCTGTAGTATCAGTAGTCTTAGAAAGCATTGTAGATAGTATATAAGGTTAGATATAGAAACTCTCAAATCTCAGATTCTTTCATGGCACCAAGAAAGTGAAGTATTAATTAGTCACTAAGAAATATGATATGTGTTTGGTGCTGACCAACCAATAGGATTGCTTTGAACGTCAGAGACAGGAGAATGATGGAGTAATGTAGACATAGAGTATTATAGAGGTCTGTGTTTTTTCTGATACATTGTGTACTAAACACAAATCAGGAAGCTATGAGAGTGATTTGGGAAATAAACACAACTTATAGGTACATCTTATGTAGCAGAAAATTCTCTCAAATTTTGATGCATTTAATTTGATAAGATGCAATTTATCTGCCCCCCCCCCTTCTCCACTGGCTACATTTTATGCTTTCTGTGTTGTAGCTAAAAAGTCATTACCAAGTACTAGCATCTAGATTGTCTCCAATGTTCTAAAATATTAATTGTTCTGTATTTGGGTCTATCATCTATCAAAACTAATTTTGTGAGTATTACAGAACCTATGTTTAGATTAATTGAAGGTGTAAGCAAATGCTCAATTATTCAGCACCATTTGTTAAAAAGTCTAGGCTATCTGTTTCCCATTGAACTGCCTTTGCCTTTATGTCAAAGATTACTAACTGAAATTATGTGGGGTTTTCCTGGTTCTCCAATTCAATATCATTTGATTGTGTTTTTTTAACTGTAAACAAACAAACCAACACCATGTTTCCTTAATTAATATGATATAATTCTTGGAATTCTCACCATGAGCCTTTGAACTTTATGCTTCAGGATCATGTTGAATATTCTGGATTTATATTGCCATGTAGAATTCACAGTCATATTTGTCAATACCATTCACATAGTTTGTTCAATTTTTTTACTCGGATGATCCTACAGATCCTGACACATGAAATTAATATTATAACAATGCCCTCATCCAATCTATCAACACACATTTATGCATGCACACATTGCATATATACATACATATACATTGGATGAGAGAGAGGCATTGAGAGGCATTAGTTCACACAATTATCTAAAATACTCGAGTGTTTCTTCCATGGTAATATGATGCTAAATTGGTTAGAGTCTATCTATAACTTGTTCCTAATCTTGGGAAATAGCATTTAATTTTGGACAAAGTAAATGACTATGTTTTATCAGACTGAGAAATACATCCTTTTTCCCATTGTTTTCCATTGATACATGGACTTTATTTCTTCTAGCATTTGATATAACTCCTAATGGTTTTGTTTGCTTGTTCGCTTCTGTTTTTATAGTTTTCCCCTGGTGACATTCAAATCAATGAATTTCTCAAGTGTCAGAGCATCCCCATATATCAGCACTAAATTTCACCTGTTAGTTGTATTTGTAGTATGAAATTGCTTTTGTACATTTACACATTATTTGGTATAATATTCGATGTATTTCTGAGAAGGTTTGAATGAATGTTCATGGGAGATATTAATTTGTAAATTTCTCCTTTTATAATTTCCATGCATCAAAAATACTTTTTAAAATCAATTAAAATGGGAAACTGAATAGGCAACCCTAATTTTAGCTTGTTCGAAGAGTTGACTATGAATTTTCTCCTTCATTTTATGATCAATGTTAGTGTTAAATCTATTTGGAATCCTTAGCTCATTAGAATATAACTCAGCAGCTGAAAGCAAATTCAAAAGACCTTCAATAACCTAATGCATATATTCACTGATGACAATACCCAGGAGATCACTATGGAAGTTGATTTGCACCAATTTTATATAACATATTAATATTCTCTGCAATATATTCTTACAACACATAGATTAGAAAATACTAATAGTTTGATTGCAGTTGGGGCAACTTTAATGAGCTCCTATTTCCAGAATAAAGAAACCATACCTATGTGGATCTTGGATATAGGATCTGGATGTAAAGTTAAAGTGTCTCACATTTTATAGGATAGAATGTGTTAACTGACTGCTAAATGAGCACATTCAATCCATTCACACTAGTGCCCCTGGATCCTCAAGGAAGCTTGAAGGTATATCCCTTTTTCATTCTACATATTTTCAGCAAGGAGAGTTGTTAAATAGAGTTCAGAAGACTTGTCATAAAATCGTTAAGCAAACATATATACTCACAGTAGGACACTGTTTTCTTCCACTGGCAGAGTAGGTCACTGTTATGTCTGATGATACAGTATTTGATTTGCCAAGCGTCCTACACCAAAGTATTTTTTCTGAGTCTTTTGTGTAGATGGAAGAACATTTGAATCAAGAAGGTAAGTGTTATAGTTTACATATGCTTGGCCCAGGGAGTGGCACCTGTTGGAGTAGGTGTGGCCTTGTTGGAGTAGGTGTATCACTGTGGTTGTGAGCTTTAAGACCCTAAACTTAGCTGCCTGGAAATCAGTCTTTCACTAGAAGCCTTCAGATAAAGATGTAGAACTCTCAGCTCTACCTGTACCATGGCTACCTAGACGCTGCCATGCTCTCACCTTGATGACAATGGACTGAACCTATAAGATTTGTCTTGATCATGCTGTCTGTTTATAGCAATTAAACCCTAACTAAGACAGTAGGAATAGTCCGTGGAAGCCCAGTTCATAGCAGCATCCAGCCTTTGTCTTCTCAGCATCTGTTACTGAGTTAAACTAATTTGCTTCTATAAACATCACTTCTCTCTTTCTCAGTCCTCAATATTGATTGGGGTTTCACATTCGTCGAGTGAGGTTTCCATTGCTTTCATTGTGTTATGTTTGATAGTGTTGACCACTTCTTGTAGTAATTGCTTTTTCCTTTGGCTTCTTGAGCATTGAGCTGTCTTTTGTTTTCATCTCATGTCTTCATCTGAATCCTTTTTGGTCTCCTTCAGTCTCTTTTTCATAATTTTCCTTAATCTTATCACCTTTTCAATCTCCAATGACTTGTGTTACACAAGCATCTGATCTAAGATCTCTGTGAGACTTTGAACTCTATTTTGGCTTCTTGATTTTGCTATCTAATAATCTTTATCCTGTCCTGCTTCAAATCTTCAGCTGAACCTGACCCAGAATTCTCTCACAGTATCTGCCTCCTTCTTCTACATTCCCTACTGTGTTAATCTTCTGTTATTTTTAATAACTTTCAAGAAATTTGAAATGGGTCAAAGTGGGTTCAAATACATGTGTTGGCAGAACCATGGCCTTCTAATGCTCCGGGAATGCAGTTTCTTAAATAGCAGGCTGTGTTTCAACATAGTATTCTATAACTAAATGTTGATATCAAAAAAATGAGCCAGAATAAAGGTTTTTTAATCACTAAGAACCTAAGCCTATTTCAAAAAGACTACAATTATACAAAGAACTAATGGCAACTCTGAGACACTGAGTGTAGGAGAAAACTTTTTCCCCAGAGAAGCTCCCCCAGTTTCCTATCTAATATCAAGTAGCCAGCCCTGAGTATATAATCTATACTTACAGGATACATTATACAGACTTGAGAAGATTGTATTTGTGTATTTAGGACTGTGTGTGTGTGTGTGTGTGTGTGTGTGTGTGTGTGTGTGTGTGTGTATGTGTGTGTGTGTGTAATAACAGTTAAAGAAAATGAGACCATGTGTTTAAAAGAGAGCAATGGGATTCTTGGGATTAGTTGGAGGGAAGTGAGATAGTTATTGCATAATTTCAAATAAATGAAGAAATCATTATAAATAACCAAAAGCATAATGTATCTTAGGTGTTTATGGTAGCACTATAGAGCACCTGTTTTTCACACGCTAGATTTTAAGTGGTTATTTGAGTTAGTTACTTGGCTTCCATTTTAGAAAGTCATTAAGTCAATTTTGGCTTGGAATTAGGTCACAGTTCCATCCAGACAGCTCTTATTTTTATCTCCCCAATATACTTTTGAAACTGGAAAACATACAGAGATAATGAGCTGGAGGCTACCCTAGATGATTGCATTTCCATATCCTAGAAAAAAAACTGTCAAGCTACATTGTCATTTTCTTAATATGTCTTAATCTATCATACAAACTATTTTTTTCTCAAATACAAAAGTTCAAGTTTAGTTTATCTGCCAGGTTACATAAATAAAGTACTATTTGTTCTCTCTCTGGTTTGTCTTGATCCTCTGAAGAAAAACAGACAGACAAATTAATAGTTAGATAAATCAATAGATATCTAGATAGCTCAATAAATTGATAAGTCAATAGATTCACAGAACGATCCCTAGACCAACTGATAGAACAATAGATTAATCCATTGATTAATATATCAATCTTATGATAAATTACTGATAGATCACTAGACAGATTATGAGATTAACAGATAGATCAATAGACAAATATATCAGTAGATATATAGATAGATAACTAGATCTATCACTTGATAGTGAGGTAGACACATACAGTAGTAGACTGATAAATATGCAATACAGGATATATTAGTAGATAAAAATAGATGATAGATAAATTCATAGATCAAAAATAGATTGATAAATCAATATATAGGTTAGTAGATTTATAGATTTATCATAGAGCAATAAGTTTATCATTTGATAGATTAATAGATTAATTGATAGATTAATAGATCAATAGATTTATTGATCATCTATCAATCTATATATTGATCTATTGAAAGATGATAGATGACCAATAGATAAATTGATTGATTCATCAATGGAGAATGAATATATATGTATATGTACATATCAATATATTAATTGGTAAATAGATAAATAGATCTATATATTCGCATCTAACAATTTGATTCAATTCATTCTTTCAGTGGCTCTTTAGAGTACCAGGCATGTCTGAGACTGCCTTTCACAATCTTCATGTCTAACTCGTTTGAAGCTAATTTACCTGGCTCCTAGAATATTCCCTGATATATATTCTTTCTTCTAGCCTTATCTACTTTTTCCAAATCTTGATTAAATGATATTTAATGTTTTTGCTTAATTTGCCTTTGCTTTGACATGAGAGCCATATTCTATGTTCATTTTTCTTTCCCATCTATCTAGCCATTTTTCTTCATTTTGAGATGGCAAAGCCACCCGTTCCTTGAGAAAGACAGCTGACAGGTCTGAGTGGACAGTTGATCATCAGCTGTGATCAGAGCATAGCACTTTTCTTAGAATGCACACTGGGCTACTTTTCCACTTACCAGTCTTTGCCATGACCTTTAAAACCATGGCTTCCCCCTTTGTTAAATCAGAATTATGGAGTGACTGGTAGGAGGCAAGTATTTAGAATTCATCTAAAGGATAAATGTATCTTGGAGATATAGTTATTCTAGGAAGTAAAGGATTCACTGTGGGTTTACTGAGAACAGCACTGGAGCTAATGGTCTGCTAGATTTTCTCTGGTAGAAGCACAAACCTGAATCCCAGTGGTCCTCAAGAAAGAACAGAAAGTCACATGCTTACTTTGAGTGGTTTGGAAGAAATTTTCTCAAGTTCTAGTTTGGAGCCATGGACCATGACATTGAGTTTTGAAAGGCAACAAGGATGAGTATACCAGATAGATTTTTTTTTTTACAGGAATTGAAATGACATTTCCCTCTTGTTTCAATTCTTAATTGGCTGCTCATGGTCACTGGGTGTTTACACAGCCTCAAGGCTGGCTCCGTTCTGTTGCCATCTGTCTCAGTTAGAAGCTCACTACAAGTTCCATATGGCTCCTTAATTCCAACAAGCCTGAAGCATTCTCATGTTGCATGGGCCAGTTGAGAAGTTACCTTATTTGTTTTGGGTTTGAAATAGCTGGAATTGAAATTAGCAGTACTCTACATCTCTCAGAATTCTATTCCTTTAATAGAAGATGTTGCCATGGGCACCTGGCATTTCTGTTGCATCTTTGCACATGTTTATTTTCTAAATAAAGAACACATATTTTTGCTCCAAAAATAATAGCAAGAGGGGCACATTTTCATTTATAATGTATAGCACTAGCAGAATTTCCACCAGATTAATACTCAACTTCCTAACTCTTTCACAACACAAAGAGCTACTCTTTTCATTTGCTTAAGGAGTGATGCTCATGGTTGGCTATCTGATCTGAGAACTGCAAAATCAGAATGGTTTGTACCCTCATCTAATCAATTACTTTTATTCAACTTAGCATTTACAATGAGTCATCTAAATCATTTCTTTCTGGGGACTCTTTGAACTTTGATTTCTTCTTTGTCCTACAGTGGTCTAATCCTTTATCTGTGCAATGGATTGTTTTACTAATTATAACTGCATGGTGTTGGAGAATTTAGAAAACCATTCAATCTATTACAATTCCGTCTTTCAGATATTGGAGTCTCAGTTTGCAAAGTCCTTTCCTGTCCTGTAAATCTTCTTCAGTTCCCAAAACCTCACTGTTTTCTTTCCTATCCAAACTCATCCTGATTTCCAACTCCTGCATGATTTCTCACTTACTATTCTCCATCTGGTCAACTGGACCAAATCATGCTTATTTCATTTGTTTTCAAGTTGGAAAAAGGCGCTGAAAGCAATACCTTCTCACTGTGCCCTAGGGTGCCCTTACCTTCTTATGGGAGCCAGTGTATCAGTTCACTGGCTGCTCTAGAATCTCCTATTTGATCAGCTTAATAAACATTCAGAATGGACAAACCTTTCCAATACAAAATGCAGAACAAATTCTTCACTGCTAATACTTCTTTTGTGTCTATTTTTTATACGCTTCACTAAAAACTCATGGGATCTTTTCTCCTCACATGTCATTGTCTCTTTTTCTTTTCCCTTCCTTTACTTCAATCCTTATTAATTACCTTAAAGACAACATCATCATCACTGGTCACTGTCAGGAACACACACCTCCTGTATGTTTCTGTCATCTGTGCCAGCTTCTTCTTCCCTGGCTGTCTCTTCATCTATGAATACTTCTTAGATTTTCCAAACTGAAATAAGATAATTAAACAATAACAGACCTCAGCTGTATTTTCACAGCAGACAATAGTAGGTATTCTAAAAGATTGAGGTAAGAACAGTTTGGTTTGATCCAACATTTGCTACTTTGTTGTAATGTGAGCAGAGCTCAAAACAAATTCTTCAAATGAACATAAGCACATACAAGAAAAACAGACATTAAATGCTTTTTTTGTTTGTTAGTTTTTTTTTTTTTTCAGTTTTCCTCTACTGTATGTTTTATTAAATAAAATCACTGTTTGTTGTGGTAGTAGCACAAATAAAACACACAGTTTAAAGTCACCACTCTAATAAAAAAAAACAAATGACCAGTCCCAAACTCTGTGGAATGGCCAGTCTGAAGCAGGGAGCTTAGCTTAGGCTTTTACACTTTCTCTATCAACTACATTTTATTCAATTATTTGCCACACATATTCACACAAAGGAAAAAATACTATGGCAGTATTGAAATAAGGAATGAGTCTTTCATGACTCATGTGTTCTTTCTCATAATCTACTTCTTGGTGACCTTTCTATAGTATACCGTATCCACATTTATACATGTATACTTTGTAGGTGAAAATTAACATATGAGTTAGAAGATGCTGGGTATTTGTTTGTTTGCGTGCTTATTTGTTTCTGAGTTTGGGTCACCTCACTAATATTATGCTTTCACAGTTCATCTATTTTCCTGCAAATTTTATACACTCATATTTGATAGCTAAATAATATTCACGTGTATATAGTACACTTTCATTATCCAATCCTCTGTTGATAGGCACCTAGGTTGAATTCATTTCCTTGCCAACATATAAAGCAGCAATGAATATGGATATGCAAATATCTTTATGATAGGGTTCCCTGGAACCATGTCTAGAAGTAAAATAGCTTGGTCATAAGGTAGCTCAACTTTTAAATTTTATATTAATTTGGAATTAAACATAAAGCGTCCCTTATTATTAAGGAGACAGTTGTAGGCATCATAGCAGTGAACCTTAAATTATATTACAGAACCATACTGATAAAGACAACTTAACATTGAAATGATAAAAGCCAATGTCACATTATCAAAGACTCAAAAGTAAACCAACAAAACTATGGCCAATATTTTTTAAGTTGCAAATAATACAGTGGAAAAAACTTACATAACAAATAATGCTGGCAAACTGGATATCTACCTAAAGAATTAAATTTGATTCATATATTTCTTTTTATACAAAAAAAATCAGTTTGAAGCATATCAAAGTTGTTAAATTAAAACCCCAAGTACTAAAACTCCAAGAGGGAATATGCTAAGGAATACTCTTCCAGACACTAGGATAGGCAACAGGTTTCTGAACAGAATTTCAGTAGCATAGAAATGATCCTTTCATATTAACAGATGGAGCTATATGAAATTCAAAAAGGTTTTGCCCAACAAAAGAAACTATCCATAGAGCAAACAAACAAACCCAAGACATCCAAAACGTTCATTATTCAGGGAGCTAATATACAAAATGAAAAAGAACTATATAAATTAAATACTAAAGAAAGAAAAATTTCAATCAACAATTGGGTCAACGAAATGGACAGTTTTCAAAAGAAAAAGTAAAATCACAAATGGCAAATAACCATTATAAAAGTTGTTCAAAATGCCTACACATGGGTCAAAAGTTAAAACTGCTTTAAGATCCCACCAAATATAGCCAGCTCTCATCATGAAAACCGACAGCAAATGTTTGACAAGATTTGGGGAAAAGAGGAATTTATTCATGTGACACTAGTTAACACAGTCATGGATATTTGTTTCAGGTTGGACTCTCCAAGATAATATCATTATTTAAAAGATAGATTTAGCCTCTATTTTTCTATTTTCTTTTTCTTTTTTGTCTATTATCCTCTCATATATTACTAAAGTAATATACTTTCCTCCTGTCTCGCCCATTTCCTTCCAGAGTAGCACAGGCCTTCCAGTGCATATCTAATTTTCAAAGTAACAGTCTTCTATTTATTTCTGTAGTTTTATTGGGAAACCATGATTGAATTATTTTCTGTACACGCATGTGCCAATGTGGTAAATGAATGTGCATACATTTTTTTTAATATTTTCATGTCATAACACAGGTAGAGCCGGGCGGTGGTGGCGCACGCCTTTAATCCCAGCACTTGGGAGGCAGAGGCAGGTGGATTTCTGAGTTCGAGGCCAGCCTGGGCTACAGAGTGAGTTCCAGGACAGCCAGGTCTACACAGAGAAACCCTGTCTCAAATGACCAAAAAAAAAAAAAAAAAAAAAAAAACACAGGTAGAAACTTTAGTGAAAATATCTCAGGAGCTCTACTTTTCTGTTGTTTTTGTGTTAACAGGGATGGGGAGGGTGGAGATGAAGATGAAGACTTGAGAGAAAGGAGTGACAGAATAACATAATTTTGTCAATTATTTATATTAAAGTAAAAATGTAATATTTTCTTAGAAACATTGTTGATATCAGTTATTTGCAGTACCCTTTTTGTTTTCTTCATAAATATCTTCTCCTAAGCATACTCACAATATTTTACTTAAGGAAATAAAATCTTTATTAACTGAGCCACATCTTTATGGTGATTTGAATTGGCTCAATGAGACAACATTGACTTATGAAATAGAATTGTTGGTAATATGAATAACATTCCAGTATAATCAACTGAAATGATTATGAAACAATACATAACATGTCAATTTACCAAATTAAACTAATCACAATTTTATTTTCTTTACTGCTTGTAAGTAGATAACACATAATTATCATAGTTTTAACAAAATGGAATACTTTTAGCACTATTTTAGTATATAAATCATGTTATGCTATTATGCTTAACATTACTACAACTTTCATACACATAGAGAACTACCTTCTTCTTTACTGTTTATATATTCCTTGTCATTTTTCTGTCATTTTCTATTAGAAATACACTGCAGTAGATATTTCTGTTGATAACATCTTCTTTTATGCTGTGTTATCATTAAATAACAAATTCCTCTAAGTTAGAACTAGATTAAAATGTGAACATGTTTGATTTTTGGTGGATAGTGTATATATTTTTTTATGAAAAAGGTTTAAAATATTGTAATAATGTTATGGATTATATGAAAATTTCATGAAACATATCTTTGTTATATATATGGAAATGGTTGAATACTTTTCTCCAGGGAAATAGATTTACCTTCTATCCTGGGGTGCTCTATCTATTGGCATAAAAGAGATACTTATTTATTGAGCCTTAGTGGGTTTAATATCTATAAAAGGTATTTCTGCTAAACCGTAGATGTCACAGCTGCTCCTGCCCAGAATTGGATTATGTAGACCCACACGAGTGTTGGGTATTTACATTTCTCACAATCATACTGACCATCATCTGAGAAACACTGGTTATTCAGCACCAATGATAACCACCCATGTCATTGATCGATGTTTCCCTAAGTCCTTCTGACAAACAACTTTACAAACTCAGCATTGGTCTAGCTGAAAACATCTTTCATCTTCCTTAAATGTTATGCCTTTATCTGTATCTACAAAAGTAATAGACTGTCCCTTGTCGCTCCACATATGTGTAGCCACTTAATGTCTGCTTCTTTGTTGGTATTATTTATGAGTACTGTGTTCTATATGGACCAGTGAAGTCTCAAAACATTCTGAATAAAAATTCTATCCTAATATGTTCTTTTATAGTTAGAGTATCTTGTTTATCTATCCAGGTCTTATTTTAGAAACTTTATTATAAAGAAAAGTTCTATAGTGAAAAAAACATACTTGAATATATATATTCAAATAAATTATATATATATATATATATATATATATAATTTCATAGTTAATGAAAATTTTAATATATATATATATATATATATATATACACACACACACACATACACACACACATATATATATGGATATAAATTTGACAAAACTATATTTCATGTATGGATATGTATCTATATAGAACAATACTTAGGATATAGATAATAATCATAAAATGACATAAGAAAATATAATTCTTTTCATTTTCATATTAAAAATAGAGCTGGAAGAGGCCATTTAAAATTCAAGAAAAAGTCTTATTTTGTTTTTTTTTTTTTTTTTGGACTTACTCACTTTTCTTTTATGTTTATGTATGTTTCTCTAGCATGCAGGAATGTGTACCATGTGAATGCCTAGTATCCATGGAGGCCATAGATGTTGGTACCCTAAACCTTGAATTACAGTCATATGAGAGTCACAATGTAAATGCAGGGAATTGAACATAGGTTTTCTACAACAATAGTAAAATGTTTTTACCAGCTAAACCATATGTTCAGCCCATAAAAGGATTTATCGCTAAAAATTAACCAGATATAAACTGAAAGAATGACCAATACTGTTTAGACTTTTATTTAACATCTTCGGAAGGCAGGTTTTATAGTCTTTTACAGTAGCTTATACTGCAATTCTTAAATCATGACAAATTGTATTATACTTCATAATTCATGGTTACCAAATTTATTATGTTCTCTTTCTTATAAATTTCTTTAATTTATCCATTGGCCCTCTCATTGTGCCACCATATATTGCTATAGTCCCTTCGCTGTCATATTGAAGTTGCCTTGGTCACTATCACAACACTTATTATTCACTTCACTTAAATTTCATAGTTAATGAAAATTTTAATGCACATGTATGCAATTTTACTAGTTTGTTCATTTTGTCAAAATATTAATTCAGTCATTATCTCCCTAATGACACTTCTCATGAACCTTTTTTCTAGCAATTTCCATAACCTTAGAGTCTCGTAATTTGTCATCCTGATTTCCTTACCCTCTCCTTTTGTCTACATTTGTCAGCTATAAAGGCAACTATTCTCTGCTGATATTACAGCTCTGGCTGACTTTCACAGCTGTCTCTAGCCCTACTTTATTCAGACATACTTGGTTGATCTTCCATCTTTCAAAAGAACTAAGACTACAATCTAATCATTCTTCTTCCAACTGGCTATGTCTCATCTGAATTCTATCTTTCAATTAAATCTATTTACAGATCAAATAAATCAAAATCAGGGCAACAATACATGCTAGGCTTATATTGTTTTTATTTCTCTCAACAAAAAACCAGCAAATGAGAAGTATAAAGGATACACTCATAGAGTCATGGTGTAGGCATATCTGGAAGCCACGTAGTCATAAGCCCACAGAGTCAAAAACTTACTAAGCATAAATTAAGGTGGTCTTTTCCTTTTAATTGAAGGCCTATTTCTTTTCATATCATTAGGTTAGGCATAAGATACATGGCATTCTGCACACTGGCTTCCACACATATCTTACCATTCATGGTCTCTCCTATGATCCATTTTAGAAGTCAAGGATGCCCCCATTTTTCTTCTATCAGCACATGCCCAGCTCATAGTTTCCTGAACAAGCTCCCATCCCATTTCCTCTATTAATAGATTCCTTCTAATTTTAGCCTTACCTTCTACTTAAAATGAACACTTTCCTCATCCCCTCCCTCATTTTCAGACTTGGAGACTATTGAAAAATGAGTAATGACTTGCCTTCCTTTGCCTTTTATTATATTATGATCTAATTTCCATTTCATCTTGAGCATAACAAGATATTTCTCAGAACACATAGTTAACTAACTTTCTTTGTTTCTTTCACTTTTCCTTCCTTCCTTCCTTCTTCCCTTCCCTCCTTCCTTCCTTCTTTTATCTGAGTCCTTAATAATAAACACAGTATTTCCTAAGGAGGAATTCTAATATAGAACATTTTATACCTTTTTCATGTTACTGTTGTTATGAAACAAGGTAGAGATTAGTAGCTTTTGAAAATTCATGTGGTAGAATTTTGGAGTTCTAATTAATAAGCTAAGAATTGAATGATTTTGATTCAATATTTTTCAGTGATACTAACTTGTTGACAGCCAGTTTTCAGCCATCAGTAGCATTTTCTCAAGATCTGTGAATTTCATGGAAAAGTATACCAGACCTTACACTTGGGGTGCTGATGTTTCAAGAGCATTATGCTCTGAGATGTGGTATTTGATCCTTGTAAGTGGGCTGCAACTCCCTCTGCACTATTACTAGCAAATAGAATACAGCTTTTGCCTTCAAAAATGCACAAACAATCTTCTTATCCATTTCCATAATCATAAACTGAAATGTGAAATATGAAGCTAATGAGGAACTCATGAAAGTGAGGTTTTGAAAAACTACCGCATTAGTGAACCATTGGCAGGATGGTATCACTGGGTTTGCCTCCTTATCTCTTCTGTTTCATTGGTTACACATGTTCCTTAGATTTTATCTTCAGAAGTGAACAGAGGGAGTGGTCTCATAATATTCAAAACCAACAGTTTAGGTATTGTTCTTTTGAGAACCAGTGCTAATTTAACTTGATTCTCCTAGTGCTTACTGGTAAGTATCACTTTTAGATGTTATTATTGGGTATGATTATAACGATCATATTTCTGCTCACTTGAAACTAAAACGATAACCATCCACTAAGCTCTTGATATGTTGTTTACAGTATCCTTCTTAGGCAAGACACAGCAAGGATGCTGGTCTCTGTTTTCATAGAAGCCAGTAAGTCAAATTGATCGTCTATGACTTACTCATGGTACAGATCAGTAACCACCAAAGAAGTGCATTGGGGCCATATAACAGCTTGCAGATTCCAGAGCGCTCCAAACTAATGGTAAGCACGGTAGGTAATAAATCATCCAGAGTGAGAAACATTGTTTTGTTTTCTTTAAATATTTTCAGATAAAAAAAAAAACTTTCTCACATTCAAACATTTCCTGAGACAGAAAAATAATGTGAAGGAAAAAAAAAATCCTTTTTGACCTAAGACTTTAACAATGTTATTGAACCATGTGTGTTTTATAAATTATCCACACATACAGTCATTTATATAAATAGAGTATACATGCAGACAATCATAAAGTGAGATTTATACAGTGAAAACATCCCATCACATCCCTCATGCCTCCTATTTCCAGCCAACCAAATAGTTTTTGGATTCACTCCTGATAGTTAATGCCTGTGTTTCTCCACTTATATTTTTCTTACTTGAGGGTCTTAAATAACTCTAGTTTCAACTTAAAAGTCCAGCTGCTGAGACAGTTGTTATAAAAATACTATCTATTCGCTTTCAAGGAAAACCACACATTCTGAGCCACGATCAACACTAAGGAGTTCTCTTACTTTAAAAATAACCATGTTTGTTCATGTGAAGGCTGGCAGTAATGTTGGGAACATATAACTACTTAAGAACAGCCAAAGCTGCAGAATAAAAATAATGAACCTGGCAAGAATTTCATAGCATAACTTATGGACAATATATGGCTTTTAGAGGTTATTATAGAACGTTCTTAGAAAAGCTTACTTACTTCTTACTTAGTTTATTTCTTCTCAAAATGCCTCCTTGCCTCACTATATGTTCTTTATTCTTTATCTCTTTCTTTAAAACAAACAAGCAAATAAAACAAAACAAAAAAAACCTCAAGGAACAACGGAAACAACAAAAAGACAGAAGCAAAATTAACAAACAAAAGCACACACTAGTAAGGTTTAAGCCTTGCCTTTCTGCACCTGAAGGCAATTAATCTCACTACCCCATTTATGAATAAGCACCATGTGGCTAAAACTAAGCTTCAAACATGTCCCAGATTATCCCAATCCAGGCAAGAAATGCTAACAAACCCCTCAACCCAACAAAAGGGAAAGAGGAGATTTCTAAAAATCTTTGTTTAAAGATATAACCAGTTGCTTAAATCCAAATGCCAAAGTCCCTTTCCAAAACCACAAGTAATATGGAAGAACCGAGATGATTTGGCCTCTCGAAAAAGCTCCAGTCCCATAGTAATGCTCATCAGTCAGAATAACATAGAGACCACTTAAGAAACAAAATTTAGGAAACAATTATAAACGTGTTCAAAGACTTCTAGGAATTTCAGGGAGACATAAGAAAATAACTGAATAAATTGAAAGAGGTCAGGAATAGTCTCCCATTGAAATCCAAGAAAACAAGCAAATAGATGAGTAAAATCCAAACAATTCTGGCTGTGCAAACTCAATAACACCATAGTAATAGTGAAAAAATGAAACTGAAATTAAGCTAGGAATGAAAAGTTAAATGAGTCTAATAAAAAGTTGAGTAAAGCCACCCCAGTGGATTACACAGAGGACAGAATGTGAGGACTTGAGGACAAGTTAGAGGAACTGGAGTATTCAACCAAAGAAAATGATTCTTGTAAAATAATTCAGGAATAGATCATACAGAAGATTTGGGCCACCATGATAAAAAATAAATCTAAGAACAATGGGTGTAGAAGAAAGAGAATAATTCTAAGTCAAAGGCATAGAAAGTATAGTCAATAAAATTATGAAAGAAAAATTTCCCTATCTAGAGAAAAAGATGCCCCTCTAGGAACTAAAGTTATAGAGAACATCAAATAGATAGGACCATAAGAGAAACTCTCCGCTCTATAATCATAGCTAAACCACTAAATAAGCATCACAAAGATGGTACTGAACACTGCAGATAAAAAGGCTCTATTTACCTCGACTGGAGGGTCCATGAGAATAATTGATTCCTCATTGGAAACTTTAAAAGCCAGAAGAGATTAGAGCCTTCCTAATGCTGCAAGCCTTTAATACAGTTTAAATTGTCATAAACCAACCATAAAATAATTTTCATTGCTACTTCATAACTATAATTTTCTAGTGTTATGAATTGTAATGCAAAGTATGTATTTTCCAATGATCTTAGATGACCCCCATGAAAGGGCCATTCAACCTGCAAAGTGCTCTCAACTTACAAGTTGAGAACTGCTCAATTAGAGCAGTGAACTTCAGTTTCTGAAAGACGGCAAATGTCAACATAGAAAGACTGTGAAAACTGAAGAAGAAACATGCAATGACAAAAAACAATGGAAGGTGTAGAGGCGGAGGTCAAGATGGATTGTATGAACGAAGACTCTATTTTCAATAAAACAAAAAAGAAAGAAAAACATGTAAGTTTTTTAAAGAGACAAAAGAAATTTAAAATCACTAAACCTACAGAAAATAAACCTACAGAAAATACTGGAAGGAATATTGTGGACTGTAGAGGAAGACAAATATGTAGAAAAGTCTCAGGAGAAATAAATTAATGATACTAGAATAGTGGTTAATCATAGTAAGGCTATAAAAATATCTAATGATTTAATAAGCTGTTTGGATAATAAGTTGGAGTGTTAATGACGTCAATTCCCCAATAAAAACTACAGACTAATTGATTGTCTTGCAAAATCAGAATCTATTTCTTATGATCTACAAGAAATATGTATCACTTCCATGCTTAGAGACTACCTTAGAGGGAAAGGATAGAAAAAATATTCTAAGACATGGGATCAGGAAACAATCAGCCTTTGTTCTAACACTGATGACAAGCACATTGAAATAGAATTCAGAAAAACAATATCATTCACAGTAATCTCAAAAAGGAGACCACCTTGGACTGACCCTAGCCAAAGTGATAAAGGACTTTTATTATGGAAATGTTAAAAAGCTGGAGAAAGAAATCAAGGACAGCACAAGACTTAGGATGGGAATACGTTTCATGCTCATGGAAAGGAAGAATATTGTGGAAATGACCATTCTATGAAAAGCAATATTGAGTCAATACAATTTTTAAAAAAATGACATTCCATTCCACACAAAAGTAGAAAACAAAACAAAACCATAACAACAAAACAAAAAACAGAACACAAAACAAAAAAAGCAAACAAGTAAAAACAAAATATTATTAAAAAGTAATGTAGACGCATAGTAGATCTTGGGCAAGCAAAACAATCTTGAGTGAAAAGGAAGCTGCTGTTAACATTACTGTACTTCATCTCAAGATGATAGAACTTGAGTAAGAAAACCATCATGGCATGGGTACAGAAAGAAAGACATGAACCAAAGACAGAATACCCAACATATATGTTCATGTGATTACAGCTACCTGACATGTGGCAGATATTAAAACTATACACTAGAGAACAGATAGACTCTTGCATAAACAGTACTAGGAGAACTAGATTTCCTCATAAGCTGCCCTTAGCCCACAAAGAACAGTTTATGTTGTATCATTTCTTCCCCTACCCCCATAACTTCCTTCCCTCTCTCCCTCTGTTTACTCCTCCTTCTCCTACATTTCAGCTCTAGTTTTCAACCAACAAAAGCAACAGGGGGCAAACCTAAACACAAGAATTTCACTGTTCTCTCTTCCCTTAGATGCTAAGTGGTTCATTTTGCCTCAAATTTTCATTGATTTTCTTTGCTTGTTTATATTTATAGTCCAGATTTAAGTGCCATGCTAGCAACAGAAACAGGAAAAAGATGTACCCACTCCACTTTTTGAGAAATGTAGTTCTGAAGGAATTTAATACTTCAAAGTTTATAAACTGTTAAAGAATTTGGGAACCTTAACGCAAAAGCATATGTCCATCCAATATTCTTTTAGACAACAGATCTGTGACCTAACCTCTAATTCACTGATAAAATAACTTCAGAAACTCAGAAATGTCTAGTTTATCTCAATTTGTAAATGGCCTTGGGAAAAACTCACAAGGGATCTACCAGATTCTTAATGCTCACTTATTTAAAAACTCTGTGGGGTTCTATTTCTCTTCCTTCATTTCTCTATTTTCTTACAATTGCACTTAAATTCCTAGTTTGGTCCAATATGATTTCATTTGGGAGGAGTACAGTTGCAAAGATAAAACTCTAGAGCTTAACACATTTTCTTCCTGCCTTCTTTCTCCTTCTAGGCTCCCCCACCCATGTGTTTTTGTGTCCTAATTGGCTGGTGTAGGAGCAGAATCTCAGTGGTTTACAGTAAGCCTTTAGATGGATGAGAAAGGAATTCGAGGGGCTAAGGTGTGCTTGGGAAATCCGGGTGAGTGTGGATCCCTAGCAACCTTTCTTCCATTTGGTGCATTAACCATTCCACCCAAAGCATGGAGTGTGAGCAAGTCAGAGAAGTAGAGTCAGAGAAGCCAGTTTTCCTGAGCTGTCAAGGCTTGCGTTGAGTCTCATGAATTTCATCAATAGGAAAGACACTCGTTTCTGTTTAGAGGCCCAGTGCTCAGCTGTGAGCCTGTGTAGGGGACACTTCAGGGTAACACTCAGTTCAGTTGCGAGTCTGTGGAGACCACAGTTCAAGGCCACACTCAGATTCTGCTCAGAAGAGTCTATGCCATCCAACAGTAGAAAGCATCATTTTTCAGTCTTATTTTTGATGAACCTGTCTGTCTCTGAAACACAGGACAGAGAATATTTTCATCTGATGTTTCATTTAGGAAATTCAAATTCAAGACAATTTGAATTTTAGCACACACACACACATATATTTATATATATATAATTTTCTTTCTTTCTCACTCTGTCTCTTTCTCTGTCTCTCTCTACACACACACACACACACACACACACACACAATGTCCAGTGTTAACTCTACTTATTAGCCATCAGCTGTGCTATCTTTCTTTCTTGCTCAAAGATTCAAATGTTTATTCAAATTACTGCCCCTTCAGATTACAGAGCGGATGATTAGAACACTGAGGAGTTACAGCTCCTGTCTTTATAATCAGTACCATTTGGTGAAGCAGTGGCATTTATACTTAGTCAATGAGAAATAAATTCCCATGGAAAAAAAACGTATGCAAGTTATTTCTGTTCCTTTACCTTCTATATGTATTGATGTGCTAAATATAGTACAATCTTGCTATAGTTTGTATAAATCAGTACTTGGAGCTGTTTGACTTCCAATAGGCATTTACATGATAGTAGATCACCAGGTAGTGTGTGTGTGTGTGTGTGAGTGTGTGTGTGTGTGTGTGTGTGTGTGTGTGTGTATGTGTGTATGCATGTGTGTGTGTGTGTGTGTGTGTGTATGTGAGTGTATGTGTGTGTGTGTATGTGTGTATGCATGTGTGTGTGTGTGTGTGTATGTGTGTGTGCATGTGTGTGTGCATGTGTGTGTATGTGTGTGTATGTGTGTGTGGTATTTTCAAGGGTGGGGTGACCAAGGTCAACATGAGATGTCTTCCTCAGTTGCTGTTCATCTTAGCTTAGGATTTCTCACTGAGTCTGAAACACTGATTTGACTAGATTTGTCTGGTCATCAAGCCCAGGAATATTGCTGTCTCTGCCTCACCAGTGCAAGAGATAAGGTGCCTCCAGCTTAAGCATAGTCTTTTGTGTGAGTACTGGAGCTCAATCTTAGTTCCTCATGATTGTGCAGCAACTGGTTTATGAACAGCCATTGTTCCTGCACAAGTTCTTATTATTTCCTGTTCACATTTTTTATTGTTATTTATTATGTGTATGGTGATGGTTTGAATAGGAAGGGCCTACAGAGACTCATGTGTTTGAATGCTTGGCCACAAGAAGTGACACTATTAAGAGATGTGGTCTTCTTGGAGGAAGTGTGTCAATGGGGATGCAGGTTTTGATGTCTAATATGCTAGGTTCCACCCAGTGTATCACACAGTCTCCTTCCACTGCCTGAGCATCAAGATGGAGACCTCTCAGCTCCTTCCCAGCGTCATACCTGATTACAAACCGCCATGCTTCCCACCATAACAATAATGGACTAAAACTCTATAATTCAGCACCAATTAAATATTTTCTTTTATAAGAATTGCCATGGTCATGGTGTCTTTTCACAGCAATGAAACCCTAAGTAAGACAGTGTGTTTGCTGGGAAGGGAGGTACCACAGTACATGTGTGCAAGTCAAATTGTAACCTGCAGAGAAATGCCTATTCTTGTGTTGAGTCCTCAGTGTGTGAGTTATAATAGATTGATTTACTAAATCATATTTGGCACTTTCAGCTTTAAACTAATTGGATGTTGTGGGGCAATGGGCTGTGAGAGGCAGTGGGGTACGCAATTGAATCTGATTTGAACCATGGTTACCCTAATGGGACGGTAAGATTTTGGCCTTGCTCCTGGACCCTGGTTCCTTTTACTTAGCTTCAACCATCCACAGCCCCTCCCAAAGAAAGGTTTGTGGTGTTTGGTCACATAGCACAGGTAGAGGGCATGACTACCAGTCGAAGAGCCACAAGAGATCTCCATATTAATGAGATACCTAAAGGTCAGAGGGCATAGCTAATTAAGCATTCCTTCCCAGACCCTCCTCCTTGCAAAAGATATTTAACCTCGGGCTCACCCTGAGGACACAGGGTACAGCTTCATTCACTTTCCTCCATGACAATAAACCTTTTAAAACCATGGACTTCCTCATGTCTTTTGGGCCCACTGTGGAGAACCGTGGAGGGGGCCTTCAACTAATGAGTCACCACATAATCTTCCGCCAGAGGACTTCTCTAGGTTCCAGCCATGGAGACCTGTACTCAAGCAACCCAACCAAGCCAACCATGACCCAGCCAAGCTAGTCACCTCGACCCTGTGGGGCACCTCTGGTCCAGCGCTTACGCCCCCAGTAGTCTGAGACCAGTCTAACCCCGCATGCCTTCTTGCCTGGGGGTCCCCATCCAAGAGCTCTGCCCCCATGGGTCTCAAACTGTGATCTCCCCATGCCTGAGTGAAGTTCTGCGACTTCTCACAGCCCAATGTCCGACTGGAACCACATGGAGTAAACTCAGTCAAATTCCCACACTTCTGCTCCCTGAGGCATGGTTCCAGCCACCTGGGGGACAGACACACGGGAACACAACGCAGCTCAACAGAACCCACACCCATGCACAAGCTACAGCCCCACAGGATGTGATTGGTAGTTAAATTTTCTGTTAGGTGAGTACCAACTGTGAGACTGTGAGACCTCAGTAGAGAAATTGGAATCAGTTCTTTACACAGAGCATTTAGAAAAGCAGAGCATATGAATAGTGCCTTGGATTATTATTACAATATCACAAATAAGATAAGATATTATTTACTTAATTTTTATTTTTCAGTATGTTCTCAAATGTTTGCATCAGTTTACAAGATGCTTCATCACCACTGGAAGGAGAAGAAAAGTATGATTTCTGGACATAAAAATGTCCATGCCTCTTATTCAGAATCCTCATAGGAAAAAAGTGGCAGAGGGAACACCCAAGTGAGGCCATTAAACATGCTGAAGACCAGCCCGGTGGTGGCCACATCATAGCGAATCTCAATTTATCTTAAAATAATTTCTCACTTTGTCAAATTTAATGGTGCATTCATAATGAAATGTCACAGACTTCGCAACTCATTTTGATGATAAAATGATTTAGGAAGGTAATCATATTATATAGATCATTCCATTTCTTAAAGCACTTCCAAATGTTTGCTTTCTTATTCTCTTCGCTGTAACGCACACTACAGTGTGCCGAAGGAGAGTTATTTTCCTCATCTTTTAAAGAGAAACGATGTTCACAGAAGTGATTGGCACAGATAAAACAGACTCAACCTAGCAACCAGGCCTTGTGATTCTGACCTACTCTCCTTTTCATCACTTGGTGAATTTCTATCAATTTCAAAATAAAACTATTGGAGGATGAGTGTTTGGGATTCTTTGCAGATAATTTTTTGGGGGGCAAGATCCTACTGAAAATGTTTACACGGCAATAAAGAGGGCAGAGGGCAGAACTAGTAAAGAGGAGGCTGAAATGAAGGGAAGTCTCATCTCGAAACTAAAGCCTCACACTGAAAACTTGTTGCCAGGTAGGCCTGGCTTGATGTAAAGGAGGTTCTCGGCCAGTCCTTACTCTCTTATGCTATCTGCCCCTTCTCTCTCTCTCCCCTTCCCCACTTTGTCTCCAAGCGTTCCTGCAGGCTCTCTCTCTCTCTTTCCTCTCTTCCTCCTTTCCTTCCTCCCTCCGCTCCTACCCCCCTCTCTGTCTCTTTCTGTCTCTGTCTCTCTCTCTCTTTCTATTCTCTTTTCAGCTCCCCTTCCCTTGCCCCAAAATAAACTCTATTCTGCACTATACTCATCACAAGGCTGGTACATCAGGGGAAGGGATGTCTTAACATGGGCGCACTGAGGCACCCCTCCCACCTCAACCTACTCTACAAAACATATACTGCCTCTCTCTTTATAAAGCACGACACTATGAATCACACAAAAGTCATTTTACCCAAAAGGGAGAATGATGATATTCTTACCTTCTTTCTTGGTTCAGTCATTTATGTATGAGATACCCTGAGAGTGAAAACCTTCCCATGCAGAGTGAACTGATTCCCAGAATCAGAGAAGGACCTCACACTAAAGATGGCTGTCCATGAGGGGACCACCAATCACAGAAGCAACTCAGTGCTGGTTGGCAGAGATAGATCTTGTCTCAAGTTTTAAAGTCATTTGCTACGTGCTTAGTTTTCTTTTCAATCTGAAAATATTCCAAAGTAGAAAATGGGATTAGGAACTTTCCATACCTACCCACACATATGTTAGAGATTTAGTGTTAGAGAGAATTAGTAAAACCATTCAGTATTTCATTCATTCATATTTGAAGTTAATGATAATATGCACACTAATTATTGACTATAAATGATGAGTTAAATTGATGAATGATGGTTTTACTAATTCTTTTCAACACTAAGTCACTAACATGTGTAACTTCCATGTCTATAAGAAATATTAAAACCATACAGAATCCTTTCTCAATGACAGGTTTCAAGACTTTCAAGCTGAGTCCTTCATGGACACATATTGAAATGCTATTCTTACTGTGTTTTGATAGTGCTCTCCAATAGTGGCTTTTTAGTTGAAGCCATAAAACTGGATCATTAAAGGTAATCTAACACATTTCAAGCATTTTCTATGCTACTTGCCATTAAGCTTCTGGTGTGTGGCTATTATAATGGAATACAAGCCATCTGGCTTGTGTATATTCACATTTAAGCGTTACTTATAAAAACAAGTTAATGTCTCCAGAAATATTTTCATATACATTAATTTGAATATATTTCTCTTTACAAGAAAGAGAACCTGGCTCAGAAAAATAAAATTGATTTATATGAGTTTTAAGTACCAAACAGTTGTGAGTTTAGTTGTGTCTGGTCTTAACAGAACATAGATTTCATTACATAGGCTTTATGAAGAAATAGAGATTTTTAAAAAACAAGTGCTATATCTGAAAAATGAATATGATTACAATGGTTTAGTGTTAAAAATCTCTGAACAGAAAAAAATATAGAAGATCTTTCCTTATTAAATGAAAGAAACAGGACTAGCTTTGTCTCAAATACTTGGTACAGACTGATGGGGATCCACATATGCTGAGAATGGTACAAGGATATAAAACTTGAGGGCCTTGGAAGGTGTTGAGCACAGTGTGAACGTTGCAGTAGAACTTACCTGTTCTCTTCTTAAGAGAGATGCTCCCTTATAACCTGGGCTGAGCTCAAAATAAATCAGCTGAGAATGGCCTTAGTTCTATATCCTTCTAATTCCACCTCCCAAGTACTGAGATTACAGGAGTGGACCAACATGCCACTGTCAAAATTCTTATGATGTTATCTAGTGTCTGTTATATTGAGCTTTATGGCTGTTCATATTTATAAGCATATGCATATGTATATATATACATCTCTATGTATTGTACAAGTGTTTGCCAGAGTTGATTTTTCATATAGCCACCTCTCTATTCTTCTACTCAATTCTCTTAAGTTTTTATTTATTTTAAAGTAAATCATGATTTTCACTGTTTCTTAAATGTTTCAAACAGATTAAACAATATTTCACTTTTGAATAAGATCATGTTTTAAAAGATAATGCTACTACTTTTAAGTCATTCAAATATACTATCTAAAAAAACCTTAGGAAATTGATAGATTTCATATTCTCATTATAAGAAAACTGAATATAATTTAACTTTCATGTCAGTTCATCAAAGTGACATGATCATCAATGGGGCCTTCTATTTCCAGGTCAATTCATGTTTAAATACACTCAAAGCTAAGACGTTTACTGTCATTGTGGTATGTAGGCAACATTACTAAGATCTATAAATTTCTAGGTAGTAATACATTTTTATTCAACATTATAAAATGAGAAAAAACCTATAGTATATTTTCATTCTTTTTATCAAATGCCTCAAGATTCTTATTTCCTTTCTGTTTTGTTAGCAATCTTTTAAGCCAGGTCTTCTGCTGTTTCCCTTCTTTTGAAAATTGAACAGTACCTCCCATCATTTCTAAGAATACTTCTGCAGGATATAGAATTTTGGCTTGTCAGATCTGTCAGCATTTAAAATGATGCCACTTCCTTCACTCTCCGTCTGCTGAGACGAAGTCTGTTCTCATTGGATTATCATTTTCCTTCCAGGCAGATTTTAAAAGTTCATTTTCTGTCACTGGTTTTCAGAAGTTGATTATATTTATTGAAAAAAAATTTTGTTGTTGTTGTTCTGGTTATTGCTTAGTTTTAATTTCTTCGAGGTTTTCTGAGCATCTTGAATTTTTAGGTTTCTTTTTCAAATTTGAGGGATTGTCAGATATTCAGTCATTGTTTTTTCAAGTAGCTTTTTACTCATGTCTCCTTTTACCATTTTGCTGAACTTTCAGTGATACGATATTACTAATTTTACAACTGTAATTGTCTGCATTCTTTGATTGTCTGTGCCTTTTTACATAATTTTTCTACTTAATGAGATTCAGAAATTTTGACCATTGACTCATCAAGTCCACTCATAGTTTCTTTTGTTGCTGCTAATTTGCTATTGAGCTCATGAATTCATTCATTCATTCATTCATTCATTCATTCAAGACTTGGTCTCACATAACCCAGAGTGGCTAAAGATGGAGCTTGGCCTACTCCTCTTTCTGCCTCTACCTCCTAACTACCTGACACCAATCCAAGTTTGTTCATTTCATTTAAAAATTATTCAGATTTCTTACTTTAATTATAAAATTTTTAGTTAATGAGAGTTGAGACTCTCTGTTAGGTTTCTGATGGTTTTCCCTGGTTATCACCTTGGTGAGAACTGAGATCAACTGAGGAATGTGTCTATGCAGTGTGTTGAGGTATTTCCTGGAAGCATTAACTGAGGCATGAAGATATTCCATCAATGGATATTTGTTTATACTGTATATAGTTTATTGATATAAGAGAAAGACTCTCTTACTGGACTAAAAGGGGAAATTGTAGAGAAAATCTCTTTGTACTGTATGGATACATCACCTGTCATAAACCTTTGGTCTATACGAAAGGGTAGAATAGAAGATGAGATATCTGGTCAGCAAAAAGGATGCTGTCATAGAACTAGACTGAAGGAGATTCTTCCAGGAACATGGAGGAGGACAGAAGCATGTGGACTGAGCAAAGGTCACCAGCCTTGTAGCAGAGCTTAGATGAAAATAATGGGGATATTGGTTATGATCTAATCCGTGAACCAACCAAAGCTTATTGCCAAGGTGTTTAGAAATATATTTTGAGTCTTAAGAGTCATTATTCTGGAAGCTTGGGTCAGGAGGAGAAACCTGGCATCAACAAATAGGCACACGCTTCAGTAGCATCACAGATTATAAAGAAATACAAAGTAAGACAAGGCTCCTTCTTGCTGCCTCCCTTCACCCATGGATGGTGCACACGTGTACTCCGCTGCTATTGCTCATCCTGTCAGCTTTACTGGCATCAGAACTCAGGTTCTTTAGCCTTTCTTTCTTTTTTTTTTTTCCGGGATTGATTGACAGGCACAGGCAGGGATTCGAACTCAGGAGAGACTGACTCCAGAGCGCAGCGACCGCTGGCCGGCTTCTTTAGCCTTTCAAAATGGATTGAAGATGAACAACTATCCAGGAATCCTTCTGGTCTTCGGAACCAGTCATTTCAGGCTGATTTTCTTTCGTTCTTTCCTTTTCCTTTCTTTTCTCTTATCTATCTTTCTGTATTCTCACTCTGCTTCTTCCGTTTCTCTTTTTCTTCTTTTTCTGAAGAGGAAACCATAAAATGTTTTTTTTTTTAATTATTTATTTATATTCCAAATGTTGCCCTTCATTCTGGTCTCCCTTCCAAGAGTTTTTAATCCCATCCAGCCTCCCCTTTGCCTCTGAGGGGGTGCCCCACCTGCCCCTCTCCTCTCCCTCCACTCCCTCTCCCATAAAATGTTTAAAGTAATAAATTTACTTAAGATCATTCATGCTTTTAAACTGAAATTAACTTTAACAACAAATATGAGAACACTCAATGGTATTTTATGATTAAGTAAGTGATTTGGTTTTGCTTAAATTGCTTTAGGAGAGAATCAAGTAACTTCCATATTGAATTAACTTTCAGATCATTACAGAGTCTACTTTGTACCCAACATATTGTGAGTTTGAAAATAAATACTAAACTATGTTTAGGTAGAATATTATGGTGGCACAGTTAGGCATTTGGAAAAAATAGTGATTTTTTTTCAACATCAAAAACATCATTTATGGGCCCAGGGAATGGTTTGGTCAGTAAAATTTTTGTCACACAAACATAAGGACCTGAGTTCGAGCCAAGCGTCTGGATATTTCTGCTTTTGTTTTTCTTTTGTCCTGTTTTAAAACTAGGCATGGTAATATTTGCTTTTCATCCCAGATGGAGTGAAGAGGCAAAAATCAGATACCATTGGGACTGCAGATCAGTCCCTTTAGACTAATGTGTGAGTCCCAGGTCCTAATGAGGGACCTTGTAGTAAACATAAAGTAAACAAGTCCCGAGGGAAGACATCTGAATTGTCCTCTGGCCAGCATCCTCAGGCATACAATGTGTACATATCTACACACACACACACATATGAAAAATAAAGTTCTTAAAACATTTAACATTTTAACATTCTGACACTGAATTCAAACCAGGGAATAATAATGCTTACCACATGTGCTCAATGAGCTTTCACTCGGCCATCAAATCAACATAGTAGAACTTTATTCTACTTTAAGAAATCTTTGTCTTTTATGTAGCTTGTCTCTTACATGCTCAAAATAGCTGTGTTAATTGGTTTTGTTTTCTTTTAAAATTTATTTTGTATGGATTTCTTAAGTGTGCTTAATTCAGAAAGTATTTTCTACAGTATAGATTGTATTTAAAAAGTTCCCAAAGCTCTCTGCCTCTCTTTAGTGGAGGTGGTACTCAGGGCAACTTTACCACAGTTTACTGGAAACAGAAGTTGACGGGATCTGTGTTTTTAAAAGTGGGAAAATGCTCTGGTTATTTCTCAAGATTTTATAGTCCTGCCCACCACCCATTCCACCTAGCACATCACTGAGGAAAGATGTTGATTTCTGTGACCCAGAAGCCAAAATAGAAACTCCCAGAGCCAGTTTTCACACTTACCTGCCATCTATACCACTCACTACCCCATTTTATCTGACGAGAAAGGAATAAAGCTGGATAGGTAACAGTGATAGAAACCACAGAATGTACACTAACTTAAGGAAACATAGTAATACATTAATGAGTAAAAATAGGACCAAAGGAAAATCAAGGATGAACCTGTGAAATTCCTAGGGGAAAAAAAAATGACAGTGAAAGTAAAACATGGTAAAACCTCTGGGGCACAATGAAGGTGTTCCTGAGGAAAGTGTGTGTGTGTGTGTGTGTGTGTGTGTGTGTGTGTGTGTGTGTGTGCATGTTAAAGAGATCTTATATTGATGACTTAGTCATGCACCTGTAGACTCTGGAGAAGATCACAAGAGCAGCATGAAACAAGAGTAGTCTGGAAGAGATAACCAAGATGATTCCTGACATCAATGAAATGGAAATTTACAAAATTACAAAGATTTCAAACAAACAAACAAACAAACAAGAATTGTTTCATTAAAAACATTGACAAGAATGAGTAAACTATAGCCAATGTAACTAATCTTTGAAGAACCTGAGATAATGGTGAGGATATAATTTGAAAATCTTCATTTCTATAAGCTAGAGAATAAAAAGGGTGGATTGCTAGGTGTATATAATCTACCCACAAGAAAATCTACAGGAAGCAAATAATTCAAGTAGATGAATAACAACTGCTGAGTAGTAGCAGTGATTAAAAACCTTCCAACTAAAAATAGTCCAAGACCAGATGGGTATAATAAAAATTCCATCAGCCATCTTTCAAAGAAGTAACACAGGAATACTCTTCAAATTATTGCATGAGAGAGAAATTTGGAAACATTTCCAAATTTGTTTTATAAAGCCAGTCATGGCATCCAAAACAGACAAAGCTACAAACAACAACAAAAGAAAATGATGGGCCAATTTCTCCCAATAAAATACCTTCAAATAGAATTCAAAAGAAAGTAAAAATGATTACCCACCATGATCAAGTTGACTTCATCTCAGAGATTAGAGGATAATTCAATGTGTGTGAATCAATAAGTACTATTTACCACATAAACAGTCTCAGTGACCAAAAAATCCACATGATGATCATCTCATTAGATGCAGAGAAAACCTTTGACACAAGCTCATCATCCTTTCAAGATAAAATTCCTGGAAAATCTAAAGGGAAAATATCTCAACCCAATAAAGGTAATTTGCACCAAACTCACAGCAAGCATCCTCTTAAACAGAAAATAAAATCTAGTCATTTATACTAAAAAAAAACCAAGTTAAGAATGTCCAGTCCTTCGATTCCTGTTTAATATGGTACCTGAAGTCTTAGCTAGAGTAACAAGATAATGATAAAAGAAATGTAAATATGAAAGAAGTCAAATACCTTATTTATGGGTGATATGTTTGCATACATAAAAGACTTGAGAGAGTCCACGGAATTCTCCTATAGGTCATAAACACATGAATCAGTGTAGCAGAATACAAAATTAGCACACAAAATCATACATACAAAATCAGTGTTCTCCTATACACATACAAAATTACTCAAAAACAAATCAGGAAAACAATACCATTCACAACAGCATCAAAAAAATATCTTGGATAAATCTAAGTAACTGAGAGAATTATGTAATTAATTTTTAAGACATTTAAAAAGAGGAGATTGAAAAATACGTATGAGAAAAAGACCTTCTATGCTCATAGACTGGTAGAATTAATACTGGAAAACTCATTTTTGTTTTTGTTTTTAGTTGTTGGCCAGTGTAGCTACATATACTCCAGGCTATTGTCATTGCTCTTGTTTACACTTCAGAACTTGATGGTGACATTCGATTGATGATTCCATGAGTCACAGAATTTAGAAGATTAAGCTTGTACCAAATTTCGCATGACCAAGGACAGAATGCTGTGACATGGTTGCTGCCCCTGGAGCAGAGAGCCAGCAAGACGTGGGTTTCCTCAAGTACTGACAGTTGCTGTAGGTATAAAGAATTGTTTGCATAAAATTGTACATGTTTTCCCTCATATTCCTCCTCCAGGGAATGTTATCCCTGTCAAGGTTACTGGGGAATATTTCCCCTGCAATATGAATTGTATGAGGGGCTTCATCGACCTGAAAGAAGAAAGGCAAGGTCGCTAATGAGTCTGGTTAGTCAGAAAGATATTAAAGGAGACATGATTTGGTAAATAAAGGAAAAATCCTGGATCATAAATGAGGAAGGAATAGTTAAAAAAAACAAGGCTCAAGTAGATAGTTATATAACGATATTGATAAATAGTGGAAGCCATCAACAACTAAATTTGATCCACATATTCTACCCTCTAAATGAGGCAGATATGTGATCTATATGTGTGATCCAAATAGAGGTTGGGGACAGACAAAGATCTAGTATCAAGAAAAAAGATGATGGCTTAATGATAATCCAATTTTCTGACATCCCTTAATGACTTCCAATAATAAGCCTTGGATTTCTGAGAATAAAAAGAAAAAAAAAATCCAAAGATTAAGAGACTATATTGAGGTAGCTAAGAATTATAAAACTGAGCTTCAATGTTGCTTGCATTGGCACAAACAAAGGCTTGCTAAATTGCTAAAAAATTATTGTAAAAAGTGTTATTCTTAAAGCTAATTTTCTCACATAAAACAGCTTCTATGTCTAGACTTGGCAACCACAAGTGCCGTGCCCAGCAAACAGCATAGGACTTGCTATGTTTAAAAACAACAACAAAAAAATGTTTTTGCTGTCTGGTTCATTTGCCTCCCTCAAATGTGCTCTGTATTTCAGTTTCTAAGAATCAAGGGGAGGGGCTAAAGTCATAAAATGCTGATTCATGGAATGATCTGAAAGGAACCTGGGGTAAATGATTAAAAAGATAGGCAATTGCTAAGGCGGTAAATGAAAATAAAAGACTGGTCTTTGGTCTGCAAGAGAGAGCTATTTCAGTATCAGAAAACACCAGGAGGAGAGAGCAAGCAATCCCGAGCAGAACACAGAGCTGTCAGCTTGCATCCATCACTGACTCTTAGTCATTCATTTGCTGCTCAATTTCACTCCTTCCTCAGAACTGCCGACTGAGCTGAGGTTGGTCCTCAGCAAGCTGGTACAACTGGAAGCTTCATCACTACTAGTGTACTTTTACAGTGATGGAAGGTGTTAGGAACAAACACTACCATGGGAGAAAAGCAATCAACAGCATTACCTATCTGTGAATCCTGTGAGCTAAAATAATGACTGGCCTAGTAAGACACGCCCACTGGTGTAGTAAAACTAAATATCATGGAAGTAACAAACTACTTTTTGATTGTATTTAAATCCCACTCCAGAAATTGAAATGCATACCTGCCACTATCATTGAAGTAGCTTTGGAATAATTTTATGGCTGGAGGTCTCCAGGATAGGAGAACTGTATTAAAGGGTCAAACATTAGGAAGGTTGAGAACCACTTATCTATAACCATAAATTGATGTAGCTCTCAAACCTCGTCAGAGAAGCTTCTATTTGCAGTACACAGTGATTAACCTAGAGACTCAGAACTAATCAACATACAGAGAATTAGAGGCTACAGGGTACAATACAGCTCTAAATGAACGTCTGTACTGTACCCTCCAAACTCAGAGACTATTGAAAAAGAGGGATTAGACACATTGTAAGAGTCATAGGTAATAGGTGACTCTATAAGGAACCATTATCTTCCTGACACAGCAGAGCAGTTGCACATATGAACTCACAGAAACTGTGATAGAATGCATAAACCTACACATGCTTAAGTCAGAGAAAATATTAGCATAAATGGCAGAAGTGGGATTGAAGTAACACCCAAAATTGTATAATAATGCTTATTTGTAGGAGGCACTAAAATGCTCCTATCCTGAAATGCATGCATATCAAATAGATGAAAATATATGAATGAGTGAATGAGTAAATGAATGAATGAATGATGAATGAATGTTCATTCCCATATATTTGAAAACATAAGGACATGAGTACAGATGACCTGGGACATGTACAAAGCACCTGTTGTCATGGAACCAGGGACACAAAATCAGGGAGATCCTGGAGCTTGCTGCACAGCCTTGCTGGATTATAGAGCTCACTATGTGAATTCAATTGAAAGACCCTGTTTCAAATAAATAAGGTGTAGAGTGCTGAAAGAAGACACATGAAGTGACCTCTGGCGTCCACATGCACTATGATAGACATGTACAACACACGCTACAAATGAAAATAAACATGAATTAATAAAATATAGAGGTAAGGAAGCTGACATTCATAAATATAGATGCTTATTAATTTATTGTAATGTAAATAATTAAATCTAATTGTCAGTGGGAAGCCCCAGTTCTTTATAATTAGTATTAAAAGAAAAGGAAAGGCTTCTTTCTTTTCTCTGGCATCTGTGTGTTAGCGGCTTAAGGAGCAGCATCAGAGCCTGTGACTGCATTCACAGTAAGTAGCCTTGTAAATGAATGAGAGAAGTGACTAATGTTCAAAGTTGTGTAGATTCAGTGTGCTGACAGGGAAACTGAGAATATGGAGTAATTACGTTTTATTTATGGAACACATTCTTTCTGCTTACTATCTTGAAATTGAACACCAAGATCCTATAGGCTGCAAGGACCTTGCTTTATGGATCCCTGGTTCTCTGAATTCAGGACATACTTCTAGAGCCAGGGAAAGGTAGCAACGATGGTTGTCGGGAGCTTCTCCAATCCTATCAGAAAACAGTGAGGCCGGAAGGGAATGGATATTCTGGTTTCAAATCCACTATTTTTTTCCCCATGTGCTATGATTGCTTGGTCAGCTCTTGCCTTCGTTTGCAGTCTTTTAGACAAAGGAAGTAAAATATTTACCAAGTAAAAGAATTTATACTTGATAATTTGTCCTGAGGATGTCTCTCTTCGGTAGAACTGTTGTCTAGCATCCATAAGGCCCTGGGTTTGATCATTCATACAACTAAATCCATCACCGCAAGAACGTCATCACTGTCCTGGCACAGGATCAATGTGAATAAAGGAGACACAGTCAGGAATTTAATCCTCAATTTCAGGTGAATCTTTCTACTTAAGATTTGGGTTACTATAAAATTGGGGTTTAGTGCTTCCTGAACTATTACTAAACATGATAGTAATAAGAAAGTTATTTAATAAGCATAATGTGAACAAAGTTTATGATTGATAGCTTGGAAAAAATACTAATTCATCATGTCTTTAAAAAGAGTGAAGTTCAACTGAAATGTGATAAACTGTTTTAGCTTTAAAGTGTGACTTCTACACTTATACGCCTTCAGGTATGCAGATATAGTTACATAAATATGATGTAGAAAATTTACAGTTTGTTCCCTATGACATAGAAAGTTTCCTATCCATATTCTGTCAATACTTTCCCAATTCCAAAGCCAGACACTGTTCTCACAGCATATCTCATTTTTAACTTAATTATATTGATATTTGAAGTTATATTGACAATATTTCCTGTTTGGATTTATTTATTATTGTGAATATAATTTCTCTGGGCACTCATGTATAGATTTTTATGGGTCATTTCCTCATTCTCTTTTAGGAATGAAATTGATGAATGAACAATACATTTTTTTTTTATATCTGCATAAGAGATTGTAAACTTTCCTCCAAATTTGCAATAGCATTGTCCATTCACACATGCAATGTGTGCAAATTTCAGTTGCTACACATTTACCTTGTTTGGTGTTGCCAATCACTTATTTAGACTTTATGGTGGGTGTGAAATGGTATCTCATTACGATTTTAATGAGCATTTCTCTGATTGCTGATGGTGTTGAACGTCTTCCCAAAGATTTTCTCAAATCTTTTGGTTTCTATAGAGAGACTTATAATACATTTCAAATTAACTTTTATAAATAAGATAAGACGGAGGTCAAGGATTTTTTTTAATTGCTTTGAAATGGAGGCTCATTCAGTTACATCATCATGTTTCTTGGAGAGCAATAAATCATCCTCCCTTGAATCCGCCTGCGGCCACGAATCAACTGGGTTCACCTGAAAAGGGGCTGGGAACGAAAGGGGGACTGACAGAGGGCGAGAAGAGATGAGGCCAAGACAAAGTTCTCTGATCAAGGCCCGAGACTTTAATGTTTAGCTCTTAATTTAAAAGGAAAAGCCCCGCCAAAAAACCCTTTCTGATTTCAGCCAGAGAGATGGGTGGGATAATCCGTTCTTGGTCATAGGTCACGACCAGAGATGTCTCAAAGCAAGCCCTGGGGCAGTTCCGTGCAGCCAAGGTGGGTAACTCCACCTAGATCCTTATCACCTGGTCTGTTGTGGTCAGCAAGGTCTCATGCCTGCTCAAGGCCGGGGAAGGGCACTCCCTTAGCAAATGTTCCACTGATGTATTGTTGGTTTGCATGCAACTCTTACATTCTCTTAATTTCTATGACTTCATAACTCTTTTTATAATCTGGTAGTACGATTCCATCATATTTCTTTTTTATTAATTAATTATTATAAACCAAATTTTGCTCCCCCACCCTGTCTCCTCTTGGAGAGTTATTCACCCAATCCATCCTGCCCTTTGCCTCTGAGAAGGTGCCACCTCTGGGTATCCCCCCACTCTGGGGCATCACATTCTCTCTCACTGTGGCCAGACAAGGCAGCACTCTTCTATATGTGTGCTGGAGACATCTGACCAGCCCGTGTATGCTCATTGGCTGGTGGCTCAGTCTCTGGGAGCTCCCAGGATCTAGGTTAGTTGACACTATTGGTCTTCCTATGGGGTTGCCATCCTCTTCAGTTTCTTCAATCCTTCCCTTAACTCTTCCATAGGGGTCCCCGACCTCAGTTCATTGCTTGGCTGTGAGTATCTGCATCTGTCTCAGTCAGCTGCTGGTAAAGCCTCTCAAAGAACAGCCAGGCTAGGCTCCTGCCTGCAAGTAAAACATAGCATCAGTAATAGTGTCAAGGATTGGTGCCTCCCCATGGCATGAGTCCCAAGTTGCGTCAGCCATTCCTTCAGTCTCTTGCTCTATTTTGTCCCTGCATTTCTTTTGGACAGAAGCAATTTGGGGTTGAACCTTTTGTAGGTGGGTTGGTGTCCCCATGCCTCCACTAGGGGTTCTGAGTGACTATCAGAGATGGTCTCTTCAGGTTCTTCTATATCCCCACTGTTCGGCATTTCAGGCTAAAATCACCCACTGTGAGTGGCTCCTACCCTGGGTCTATAGGACTTTCTAGAGATTCTCCCACGTCCCACCCCCAGCATATTTCAATTCATTTTCCTGGCCCTCTGGGCCTCTCTCCTGCCCTACTCCCATACCTGATTCTGCCCCCTTTTCCCCTCTCCCTCCTGTTTCCTACCCAGATATATCCCTCCCTATGCCTCCCATTATTATTTTGTTCTCCCTTCTAAGTGGTATTTAAGCATCCTCACTTGGGCCTTTCTTCTTGTTTAACTCCCTAGGGTCTGTGGGGTATATCATGGGTATTTTGTACTTTATGACTAATATCCACTTATCAGCGAGTACATATCATGCACGTGGTGGATCTGTGTTATCTCACTCAAGATGATATTTTCTAGTTCCACCCATTTGCCTGCAAAATTCATGATGTTCTTTTAATAGCTGACTAGTAGTCTGTTGTGTAAATGAACTACATTTTCTGTATCCTAGTGACAAAAATCTAGATATTTTTTAAGCTGGGGAAGTTTTTCTCTATATTCTAATTTCTTAGTTTCTATTATGAATAGATGCTGAATATTATCAAATGTATTTTTACAATGACTAATGTGATCATGTGATTTTTTTTTTTTAAACATATCACTAAGACAGAATACGCAGTCGAATTTTCAAGCCAGCCTTGAATTCTTAGTATGAATTCAATTCACACTTGGTCAGGAATACAAATTACCTTTATTTAACGTTTGAATTTTATTAACCCTAAGATTGCAATATTGACTGAAAATACACGTTTCCAGTTGTGTGGTGTGGTTCAGCCCTTAGTAAACACCTTTAATCCAAAATAATAAGGTAAACTTAGCTTGTAGAAGGAAGCACCCATGTTTGGAGGTGATGTTTAATTGAATGGCAGAGAAAGTGAAAAATCAGAGAAAGATTTGATAGACTAGGATATGCTCAATTCCCAGGAAAAGAGAGAGGAAAGGGAAGTTATTTAAAAGGGATCTGTGCAGAGAAGAAGCGCAATTTTACTGTACATAAGAACAACTGTATATAAAGAACAAACTATACAAACAATTGTACAGACAAAAGAGTCATGGAATGAGGAGGAGCCAGAAGATTGGAACGTATTGCCAGAGTTAAATTTGAAGCCAAGCAGAGCAAAAAGTCAGAGTCCGAGAGAGAAGTCAGGTTGAATCAGTCAACATAGAGAGAAGTTTTGAGCTAGAACAGCTGAGTTGGCCAGCCAGCCAAAATCAGAAAGAGCTACAAAGAGCTACAAAAATGGTGAGGTAATTTATCAGTAAGTCTTAGAGACTGAAAGCATTCTAGGCCTAGATGAGATTCTACAGAGACTAGAAGGATTAGGCCTAGGTTAGCTGACTGGGCAGTAAGCCTCCAAGCCAACAATTACATCAGGCAAATAAGAATTACATTTACATTGTTTCTTTGTTATATATATATAAAACATTATATATATATATATATATATATATATATATATATATATATATATATAATGGATATTTTATTTTCATTTCAGATGTTATACCCTTTCCCCATTTCCACTCCACCCAGGAACCCCCTATCCCATCTCCCTTCCTCCTGCTTCTATGAGAGTGTGCCCCCACCCACCTACCAACTCCCACCTCCCAGCCCTCGAATTCATCTACAGTGGGGCATACAGCCTTCACAGGACCAAGAGTCTCCTCTCACACCTATGCCCAACAAGGCCATCCTCCCCTACATACAGAGCTGGAGCCATGAGTCCCTCCCTATACTTGCTACCAAGCTGGTGGTTTAGACCCTGGGAACTCTGGTTGGTTGGTATTATTGCTCTCCTTATGAGGCCACAAACCCTTTCACCTCTTTCAGTCTTCTCTCTAATTCCTCCATTGGGACATCCATGATCAGATCAATGATTAGCTGTAAGCATTACCCTCTGTATATGTCAGGCTCTGGCAGACCTCTCAGGAGACAGCTATATCAGGCTCCTGTCAGCATGCACTTCCTGGCATCCACATCAGCGTCTACCTTTGGTGACTGCACATGGGATGGATACCCAGGTGGACTTCAGGCAAATAAAACTACATTTACTCTATTTCTTAATTGAAAACATAAATGACTGTATTCTTGAGGGATACATTTCTGTGGTATCTTTCTTCTTCCTCCTTGCCATTACGCTCTTTACTCTCATTTGCATCTTCTCCATGTGCTTTTTCAATGAAAATGGAATTTTGCATCCTTGTAGAAAACAGATAACATGATAAATGAACATTGGCATTTGTGAGGGCCAATGATGTATTGCTCTTGAGACTGACTTTTGCAATAGCTGGGGGACTCTGGAGCACAGATAATCCTCATAGAGAGAAACAGACCAACTGAGTAAATGAATAGACATGCACCGTGATTTAATTCTACTGTACACCATTCATGCTAACAACGGTCTCTTTCATTCTCTGGGTCTCCTTAGCCACTTTATAAAATAAACAAGTAAAATTGATCAGATTTTCATACATAAAATATAACAAACATGTGAAAGAATATGCAATGTTTTATTGGGACTACATGTATTAATTATCTTGGTGGAATATTCAGAGCTGTTAGACAAAGTTCCTAGTAAATTCTGATACTTATGTATAATATGGAAATATAAAATTGGAACATTCTCACCTAAAAACCAGTGACTCTTAGTCATGTGTTTTTAATATAATTAAGCTGTAGAATGTAGTGATTTACATTTTTAAATTATATATTTTTAATTTGCTTTATTCACAATCTAATTTGATTTGAATAATAACCTTGATAACATTGTACCATAACAACTATGTAATTTTATAAATATGTCTCTTATAAAGAAAAAAACCTCCTATTATTTGTTCAAATTAAATAGACATTCATCTTTGGAAAAACTAGTCAATGTACATTCACAATATAAATTCACTTTTTAACCACTTCAGGTTGTGACCATTTTGGACTCCACATCAGAAAGATTTGAAAGTACCCTAAGTATAACTTTCTATCAAAGTGGTATGTAATTGTTTACCTTACATGGCATTATAAGAAGCTAATTCAAGAAGGGAAAAGACATCTCATTAATGTTACCGCCATGTTATAGTTGCAGCTACTCTGTGAACTGTTGTGTGCTATACCCAGAACTCTGAAAGGACTATCTAAAACTTGCATTTTAAAAGAATAGGTTATTATAAGGATTGTTGATTTTGAAAGTTTATAAGGTATTTATTTTTCTAAGTGCCTCACACTGTTTGGAAATGCTATGGCTTGAAAGCACTATTTTTTACTACAAGTAAAATATTGTGCTTCCCTAATTTCTAACCACACAGACTGTGCAACCTTAATGACTCCTACCTCATAGAATAGTGATTGAGAATAACTGTAGATAATCAGTTTGCACTGGAACCTGATGGTCAAGGGATTGTGGGAGGAACTATATTTCACCATTTTGGTATTATACCTTCTGAATAAATAAATAAATCTAATCTTTTTTCCAGAAAGCTACACAGCCTGAAAATCTCATTTTTATATCATACTCCTGAAATTGTTTATGAGAATGATTGTACTGACAAACACTTTTAATTCCACTGTTCAAGAATAAGACCACTGTCACAATCTTAAGACAAATTTGAAGAAAACTTTCATTAAATACTGTCCATGAGAATGGTTTCTGGCCAGGACCACACCAAGGTTCCCAGGAAATGGCCACAAGTCACGTTTTGCAGGCCCTTAAAATGGCAAACTCACAGGGCCACTGTGATCCAGCACTGTCTGTGCAGATAGGTCAAATGAGCATAGGGCAAATAGCAACTTAGTCTTACCGCAAATAGAACTTCTAACCTGAAAGATGACTTTTCCTGTTTAGGTCTCACACTTTATTTTTAAACTCAAATACTGCAAGTGTTTTAATTATATACATGTATATATCATATAAATGTGTGTATACACATTTGTAATACAATACCATGGGGGACTCTATTTGGGAGAATAACATGACTATAGCAATAAGGAGCAGAGAGAGAGTGACAGTGACCATGAAGGATAGCTTAGAAGAAGGTAATACCTGGGTACAAGGTAAGATATATATATATACATGCATATACATATATATTTAGCATACATAATGTATATACATATACATACTACTTAAACTAAATATATATAATTAGTATATATATATGTATATGCATATATATCTGTATATGTACATATAGTTTAAGTAGTATATATATGTTATATATATATGCATATATATTTGTGTGTGTGTAAATATCTTATGAAAATCCATTATTCTGTACACTAACTAAAACAATTAGCATATGAACTCAAAATCCTGCCCTGCTGAGTGAACTTGAAGCATAATTTATAAAATGCAAATTTACATTTACAAAGAAAACATTCAAGGAAAAGAAATACTGAAGAGGTGTTCTGAGGAACCAACACTGCAGGGGAAGAAAGGTATGAAAACATACTGACAGGATTTTAATGGACCCTTCCCTTCTTTCTTCACAGCACATCTAAGAGCCTTAGAAGTCTAAAGAGGAAGCTGGATCATGACATTCATAATAAATGTCAGAAAGGAGTAAAGTACTTGTCCAGGTACTTGGTATTGCAAAGAAAGCTTTGCCATCTCACATACATTGTAGATAAAGCTATCTGTATTATTTCTTTTTTAGAATGAATACAGCTCACTCTGTCTCTGTTTGTTGTCCTGTTTCCAGAGTCTTGTGAAGTAAGGTAACTTTAGCTCATAGATAAGTTGCAAGCTAATCAGATGTGCATATACACAATTGTCCCATGAAAGGCGACTCTCCTGGGTCACAGAGAGCCATTTCCTCTTAGCCGTATTACTGATAGAGAATGTATGCAGGGAGTTGCCTTTAAACTAAGTAAATTCTCATGCTTCAATTGATGTCTGGTAAGTAGGAAACTGGGCTGCCCTTTGAGCCATGGAATCTGAACTCCAGTGAGTAGAGGTCATGCCCAGTCCCGATCTTTTCAGATTCTGTTGGCTTGATTAGGCATTCAGAAATTCAGCACAGTGGAACACTTGTTGCTGATGTTACTCAGAGGCTTCTCTAGACAGTCAGCCAATGTGTGGGGAGTGTTAGTCATCTTCCAAGCTCAAAGGGAACAGGACGACAGCTTCTAAGAAACGACAGAGGAAAAATTACCCTCCATTATTATTTATTTATTTTTACTGGGGTTTTAAAACCTAGCTATTTTGCAAGAATGCGCTTGGATGGCATTAAGTATATTCACATGACTGGGTAGCAGATCTCCAGAGCTCTCTCATCCTGTAGATCTGCAACTATGCATGGATCAACTCCTGCTTCCTGCTCAGCTCTTAGGAACTGCATTCTGGGGCTTCTATAAGTCTTGTTACCTCCACAGCTCATGAGTGAAACCAAGTCATCTTTGTTATTCCCGGCTTGTTTTATTTTATTTTGAATAGTAGCATCAGTGCTCATGCATATACTAAAGCAAACAACAGAATTTTTATCCTTTCTAAGATTGAATATTCTATTTTATTTTAACTGAATACTCACCTTTTTTTAATTGGGCTACACTTATGTCTTTGTTATTTAAATAATGCTGACCTAAATCTTTTATTTAATTCTACTTTTTCAAATTTAAAGTATTTATTCAAGTTACACACAAGTCAATTTTGGGGCAAACATCTCTATACATTGCCTAGAAAGGTTCACACCATGGGTCTAACAGAAACAGAAAGTATATGAGTGAATTTGATTATCTTTTTGCACTAAAAAAATCAAAACAACATCCAAGACTGGAGGATGGAAACTTGAAGTAAGAGTAGAAACTGATAATTAACTTGAATGTGAGATGAGTTTTGTGGTCAGACATTTCAGTATATGCCTGATTTTTAAACATTCAAGATTAAAAGTATTAGCGATATCTTAAGTATCTCTTGAGTAAATGAGAGGTCCTATGTTCATTACCATTAAATAGACACATGGCTTGAAAATAAAGGCTCATTGAAAAGAAACTTAAAATAGTATGTAAACATTGAACTATATCATTACTATATATTTTATGTATAATGATTTGTGATTAAAATATGACATAAGCATATTCTTAGAAATGGTAAATATTAGATTTCCCATCATGATTATATAATGCTACAGAGTGAATGTCTGTGTTTCCCCCAATGTAGATGTTTAAGCTATAATCCTTAGACTAAATTATTTGAAAATGGACCCTTGGGGAGTTAATCACAAATGATGGAGTTCTCATAATTGACTAGTGACTTCCAAGTGGTAGAAAGAATGAGCGTGAATGTTTTCTCTCTTCAGCACCCTGAGGAGTTGATGGCTGTCTAAAATCTTGGAAAATATCCCACACCATGAATATCACTGTATACCACCCTGATCTTGAACTTCCAGCCTCTAGCATATTGAGAAATACACGTTTATATTGATATAAGTTTAAACTGTGTTTATAGTAGCACCAACCAAGACATAAGTAGAGAAGGAGGCCTATAGAATTGCATTGTGGAAAGCTAAGTAATCTTTCTAATGGACTATACCTTTCTTGATTTCTTAAATCAGAATTTATTCATTTTTATTTTTAATAGATTAAAAAAATTATGACATGTGAGCATTTATGTGTTTGTAGGGGGAGAAGATAGAGAGTTTGTGCCATTGTGTCCAAACTGGCAGAATTTAGTTCTCTCCTTCTACCATGTTGGGTCCTAGGGTTTGTACTCAGATCATCACTAGACTTGGCTGTAAGCAGCTTTACCTGCTGAGCCATGTGGCCAGCCCAAGAATAAATTTAAGACTCTTCAACCCAATATGAGATAAAGTAAAAATTAATGAAAGCTGAGTACATGCTTAGGAAAGAGTACATATATTAACATTGGCAGAGTAGGTTGACATTGTGATTTCAAAATATTTAATTTTTTTACTATTTAGTTTTCCATGTACTTGTTAATATTATAGGAAGGAAAATTAGTAGTGTATGAAACTATACTGTTTGTAGTAAATGGTTTAAATTCACATTTTAAGATAAACTCAAGGTATTAAGACAAAGAAAATCATTTTTCTTCCTACTGTGTTTATATGATCTTATTGTGACAAAGTGTTGACATGAAAAGCTAGTGAACCTGACTTTATTTTGTGTCACTTATTCTTTGTAGAGTGTACGAGATATTATATTTGGCTTCTCAACTAAAGGTATGTGAAAGAATCTTTATCGAAATACAATTTAAAGTTCTCAAATGTATCATTTCAAGAAGTGAGTCATGTGATAAGGATTTAAGCATGACTGACAGATTTGCGAGCTGCTGAGGGACATTTGACTCTCTAAGGATCTGTGCTAAGTTAAAGGTGTATCACACCGTACATCTTTCTTCTCCAATCCAGGTTCTGTGAATACATCATGGTTACTGGCTTTAGATGAGTGCTGTCTTTGTAAGTTCCTAGCTGACAAGAAATTAAACAAAATCAATTACAGATATTTCTTATTTAATTGAACTTACCTTAACTCTGATTTTCTGAGCTCTACGGAGTTGCTTTAGAAATTCAAGATTGGTGGAGAGACACGCACTCCTCCGCCCCCACCAAGTAACGTGATAGACACACTACAATGATCAAATATGTGATGGAGACGTGTAAAAGATAATGAAAATTCTAGTAAAAGTTGCAATATTTGCAGTGTTTTTAAATTAATTTTTTATTGGATCTTTTATTTACATTTCAGATTTTAAACCCACAAATTTATTATTTTGTAAACACTTGAGGGTCTTGAGTATGAGTATGTGTTCAATATTAATAAGCTTTTTTTTTTTTTTTTTTTTGGGTTTTTCGAGACAGGGTTTCTCTGTGTAGCCCTGGCTGTCCTGGAACTCACTCTGTAGACCAGGCTGGCCTCGAACTCAGAAATCCGCCTGCCTCTGCCTCCCAAGTGCTGGGATTAACGGTGTGTGCACCACCGCCAGGCAAAATATAGTTTTAAAATAATTCACAAACTACCTCTTCTGAACATTTGTTCAACAAAATATTTTGAATTCCAGCGAAACTATGTATATAGTAAACAACACAAGGAACAAAAGGTTTGAAAATTGCATTTTTTCACAATAAGTTGGTAACTGTGATGATGCAGACAATAAATAGAAAAGAAAAAAAAATATCAACCTCAGTTATCAATTTCCATGAAGAGACTTTAAAAAGATAAAGCAAAGGACTGTGAAATTGTGCTGTGACAATATGCTCTGTTTTTAAAGGAAATGAATTTAAACACAGTCTTCAACATGTCATGAGTTTTAAACAAGGAAAATTTGTTCGAAATGAAGATTAGGCATGGCTAGAAGCAATCTAAAGACCAGGGTGGTAGTGCATTTATCAATAACAGGGAGAGTGGTGAAGCAAACGTGAAGAAATGAGTGAACGGTTCAGATAGGAATTTTTCAGTAATGACAAGTCTTTATATAAATATTTGGATTCAGTTCAAGTGTGATAAAAGTTCATCAGAGAGTTTTAAGTTTATGTACACGGAAATCTGCCTTAACACTTTAAAATGATAAACCAAGATAAGAAAAATTGAGAGTAAATCAAGAGATAAATGTTTGAGAATCTCACAGATTACAGCATAGCAGTGTGGGAGATGGCAATGGGAAATTTGATTGGTTATCCTACTTTGGAAAAAAAATGGTATCCCACTTGTCGGTGGCTTGTTTTACTGCAACGGAAAAATAAACGAATCCAGAATTGGAGAAATGAAAAAAAAAAAGAATTGGAGAGATGAGTCTATAGTTAAAATCCTTTGCTGGTCTTACAGAGAAAGTTTATTCCTAGCAATCACATCTATTTGCTCTCAATCGCTTATTGCTCCAGCTACATGTAACCAGATGCCCTTTTCTGCCCTCTGCAGGCCTTCATACTAATGCATGTGCAGTATGCAGAGTCACACAAATAAAAAGTAAATAAGCTTTAACAAAACAAAGGGAAAAAGTCTTAAAACAACAAAATAAAACTAACAAAATGAATTTTTAGCCTCACTAACTACAATTGGGAAAACTGAGAAAAGGGAAGGTTTAGGGTACTAGGCTGAAAGCCATGAAGCTAATTTTGTACCTAGGTAAAGATCTCACAGGAACAGTTGCACATACAGTTTAAGATTGTAGTGGATGCATAATGCCTTGAGACACCAAATAGCAACCATTGACATGTAGACCCATGGAAGCCACAGGTCTTGCTATAGACAGAGAGCAAAGCCAGGAAAGAGAAGAAAAAACATGGAGTAAGTGAGGAATAATGCTTTCTATAAGAGGTTTACCTTGGAAGAAACCTCAGAAAGAAAGCTAAGAAGCAATAATTTGGATTATATGGAAAGAGAAAGGTAATTTTGACTTGATAGAATAGACCTTTTACAATGCCTATTGGGACAACACCTACTTGGTGATCCTTGGATATTAGGACAAGACAAAGTATCAGAACAATACAGAGACTCACTGGCAAACAATGGGCAGAAAATGAGAGACCTTGGAACACTCAGTCTTAAGTGGGAGACCATTCAGGGCTCAGCAAACCCAAGAGAAGAGGAGGGAGAAAGATTGTAAGCCTCATAGCATGTGAAGGACACTGAGGAAACAAGGACTTTTAAACACAGAAGGACCAATATACATATGAGCACACAGAGATGGTGGTAGTATGCACAGGGACTCCACAAGTCCAGGCCAGATGGAATCACAGCACTGAGAGGAGAAGTAGACTCAAACCCTCATTCCTACTCAGATGTCATCTCCAACTGATAATTGTTTGCAAATGAAAAAAATCAGCAATGGAGTCTCATTTTATTTATAAAACTACTCTTAAAGGCAGTCCTCATGCCCATCTGTAAATGATCAACATAAAATGACCATAATGGTATTTTTGAAGACACTGTCTCATAATGCTTTGTAAGGGCAGATTCTTCTTCTTCTTCTTCTTCTTCTTCTTCTTCTTCTTCTTCTTCTTCTTCTTCTTCTTCTTCTTCTCTTCCTCTTCCTCTTCCTCTCCTCTTCCTCTTCCTCTTCCTCTTCCTCTTCCTCTTCTTCTTCTTTTCTTCATCCTCCTTCTCCTTCTTTTCCCCTCCTCTTTTTCCTCTTCTTTTTTAACTTTACAGATCATTTGCATTTATAGTATGATTTCCAATTTTGTGTTTTTATGGGATTTCTGTGGGTGCAAACATGTATGTCATGTTTATATGAGCTTCTTAAGGGTTTGTTTTTTTGTCTCTTTTTATCCCTATTAGTTTAGTTTTAAGTCCAGTTCTGGTTTTTTTAGTTTTTATTTATCTTATTCTACTATTATTTTATATGCTTTCTTTTCTAATGAGAGAGGGAAAGAAAGGGTATGGATTTGGGTCGTTGTAGAAGGAGGGAAGATCTGTGAATCATGGCAGAGACAAAACTGTAATCAGAATATATTTTATGGAAAGAAACTATTTTCAGTAAAACAAACAAGTGCATTTTGTAAAAAGGATCCGCAAATATAGATGCCTCATTTAAGAAATTTTGATACAAAGTAGACAACCTTAAAACACTGTTTCATAAACTGATTCAAAAAAGAAATTTATTCAGAAGGTATGTAGCTCTTCCAAGATAGCAATGGATGTGTGAGGGAGAAACACGATGCTAGCCAGAAGGTGGATGATCAGAGGGGCCTAATTCCTATGGAAGAGGTGGAGGCTTGATAGAAGGTCAGTAGTAGGGACTGACTTTAGGAAACTAATGTACAATGACTTAGATAAGAAGAAAGTGAAGCCCAAAGCAAGTGGGTAAGTTGTTAATGGTGGAGCAAGTCCATCCTCCCTTGACTACTTCGTATTTCAGAATTACTTCGTAATCAACACTGGGGTTGAATGAGTTTAGTTACTCAGTCTAGTCTTTGATTGCTACCTACTGAACAAGTTATCTAATCCCTCTGTGACTTTACTTCTTCCTAAACAAAATGCAGATTTATAATTATGTATAAGGTTGGTGTGCAGACTCCCTGAATTAATAGATGTAGCACACATAGAATAGTATGATGGAACTTACTTTCACCCATCTTACAGCCTAGAATCTGCAGTTGCTATGGAAACTGTCTGGGTTGAAAGGTTGACTACTCTTAAGTCAGTGCCTTACGTTGTCTGAGGTCAGCAAGCACTGAGACTGAAAACGCTTCTCAATGCTCAGCTGATAACTTGTTGAAACATCATTCATTTAAAGAATAATTCACCCAAAAGCCTGAATAGTTTCTGCAAAATCATTAACTAACACACACATAATGCATGCCCCCAAATACAAACAAATAGAATATAAATACATGAAAAATATTCAAATTTGTTGGTCATTACATAAAAATACACATTAAAACTATCATGTAATAAATAAAAGGGGCATATCAGACATTTAGAAATTTTACTTTAGGATTTTTCCATTTCTCTTTTTATTTTTCTTTGTTCCTAGACAGCACCTTATATTGTGTAAATATGTATGCACACATATGTATATGTATCATTATGCATATATATATATATATATATACATATACATATATATGATAAATTGAGGGCCACTATATACACAAAAGTGTGTGTATATGTATCTGTGTGTATGTGTGTGTGTGTGTGCACACACCCACACATGTGTCTCTAGTGGCCCTCGATTTATCATTTAGTCATAGCTGGATTTGAACAATTGATATTCCAGAGTCCACCTTCCAAGTGCTCTAATTATAAGTGAATGTTGTCATGCCTGATTTTTCAGGGTCATTTATTCCAAAAAGCAATCCTTATTCCTTAGAGGATGTATTTGTGAATGTTCATAGTACCTTTATTTATAATAGCTTCAACCTGAAAATTATCTAAAGGTCTTTCAACAAATGGGTATGCCCAAGCCATAATGGAAAGCCTTTGATTAAAAATGAACAGATGTAAAGCACAAATCTGGGTGAACTTCAAGAAATTAATTTCTTTTTAATTTTTTATTATATTTAAATGTTTTTCTTTTCTTTGAGATTGTTTTGGCTGGATGTAAGTAAATATACTACATACATGAATTGGATCATCTGAGAAGTATAGATCATTGTGAACGACCATGTGGGTGCTGGTTTTCAGACATGAGTCCCCTGGAAGAGCAACTGCTCTTAACTGCTGAACCATCTCTCCAGCCCCCACTCCCATTTGTAAAAGCTAGTCTCTAACGGGCACATACTGATTTCTGCTAGTACGCTACATCTCTGAAACTCATCATTGAAGGGCTCCCTACTCGAATGTTTGCCAGGGCACAAGATGAAGTAAAAGCAGCTGGAGTATCAAAGACAGCCTAATAGTTGAGAATACTGTCATTATAATTACACATGGCTACACATGTGATAAGATTAGAACAAGCTATGCATACAGAATGTTTTGTGCCTAACCCTTGAGATATGAATGAGCTCTGATAGATGCACTGATCCTAATATTCTGGCTTTCATAATTTACCTAATATATGTAATAGCTTCATGTTAGGGCAGGTTTGGGGAAGGAGACAGAAGGCTGCTTTATTCTTCTTTGCAATCTTTGATGTATCTTTACATCTTTCAAAATAAGAAGTTTTTTAAAAACTGATAAAGCAAAATATAATATTTCTCCACTCAAGTATATGCTCAATAAATTTTTATGCATGGGTATATTAATGTTACCATCACCCACATTAAGAAACGGACAATTCTATCCTTCCAAGGGTTTTCTGGGTCTCAGTTCTAGTTCTTATCTCCTTACTCAGGTTTTGTTACCATACTGATGCATTGTTATTGATGTTTTTCCTTTGTCTTGGAACTGTACATCAATGATATCATATGGTCTACACTCCTTCACATCAGACTCCTTTCCACCTTATCCTATCTTGTTACTCTGGAGAATACCACTGTATAATAAATACTTAATTTTACTTTACTATTGACAGATATTTAGGTTTCTATGTAGTCTTTGGACATTCAAAGTAAGACAATTATGCCAGGATTGCATTTCACTGAGCCAAGTATACACACTCTTGGGGATGTGATTAGAAGCAGGATTTGTTTTCTGGTACTTCTACAGTAAGAATGAGCCAGTTAATTTATATCTCACCTAGCAAGCAAATGAAGCCTATAATCTTCGTCACCTCTGTGCTCTCTGCAGCATCAAGGGAAAGTTATAAAAAATAAAGATAGAAGAGAATAGAAAAAAATGACTTGAGTTGGAAGCTACAGTAGAATGTTTTAGACAAAAGTAAATGAATACTTGAAATGTAATGTTCTAATTTTCTGGGAAGATTAGTGGTCATTCTTGTCTAATTCTCTTTAATACAAGTCACCTATGTGGTCCTGGAGCAGACTGCTGGATTTACTGAGGGGTTTTGGAAAAGCAAACATGAAAGACTAAATTCCTTTGAAACACTAAACACCATATAGACAGAAAATTTGGAGAAGCTACCAAAAGAAGAGATGGGGATGCTTAAAATGACTGACCATTTCATTCTTGGGACAGTGTAAGTTTCTTCTCATTTCTTTTTGAGCACCTCAGTATTGCTTTTGTGTAGTTTTGAGGCAATTTTATTCATGTTTTGCAGAATTTGCAAGTTTCTGATGTCCACAAGAAACTATTTCAGCTTAAGAAACTATTTTAGCTCAAGATGAAATGTCTGTGATCATGGCTGGTTCCCGTTTCCCAGTTTGCTTTTATGGTAGTTGTACATTTCCCAAGCGAAGCCCATTTCTTGGTATTCTCTGTCGAACCTCATCCAGTTTAGAGTTTAATATATTCTACAGCACATCTTTATCTTCTCTTTGAAAACATTTAGAGGCATAAACGGAGAAAGGGATTTCAGCCTTCATTTGGAATTCCATTCCCTGTGAATTTGTTTCGCTTTGCCACATGTGGCCTCTCTCAAGGGATTCTTCCACACTTCTCATCTTCTTACTCAAGGAATCAAGATGCTGGGATAATCTAAATAAATATTACTGCAGGTGTCAGTGTTAGCTCTCAGGATCCTGTTTCATAGGAAGCCACTGGGTATTTTATTCCCATTACCATTTGGCGTTTTCCTCTTGCTGATCAACTAGTTAAAAGGTTATTTGTTTATAAATATAGGTGTTCATAGGTGTTGACTCAACAACATCTCATGATTTGGGTTTTCCTGCTGCCTTATAATGGATGAAAAATCTTAGGTTGAATTCCTGACTTATCCTTCAGTTGTAATGACTTGAACTTAGCATACTAATCTTTCCCACAGTTGTCTCAATACAAGCAAAGTTAAGATGCATACTATGTTATTCCTTTTTCCAGAGGTGCTATAAAAGTAAAGTCTATGTTGTTTTGAAAAGGACTATTTGGTTCTTTGGCCTATATTGTATGCTATCTTAGACACAGAAACAATTTCTAAGGCCAGAGTGAAGTCTATCCACTCTTAGAACAGACTTACAACTCTTAGTGGTTTGAAGACAAGCTTGCTGTAGGGACTTCGACCCTATAAAGACATATCTTAAATTCAATCAATCACAAGAGGCTGGTCAACAAGCTTAGAGAATAAGTACTGTGTGATGAGCTGGAGATGAGCAAATGAAGCAACTGTAGTTTGCCCAGGAAAATACTGTCCTTCTTGTGCCTTTGTGTTGTTCTTCCCTCACTTCCACTGTGTTCCCGGAGGCCTTTCCAGTCTCTTCTTTATGGAGATCGAGCTGTTTTATTGTAGAAGTCATCCTTTTTAACCTATTTTTTTAAAAAATAGAATCAGAATGCCTCAGTTTGGCTTTGGAACAGATGTAAATGTATGTGTGTCTCATATAAACACTTCAGAGGAAATAGATGTTTTCAAAAAAGGAATACATTTTAAAAATAGTATTTCCTGATTATCTACAGTTCTTAGAATCTTTAGGGTGGATTTGTTCCCAGGTTTTCCTTTCTTAGAGAAAATTTTAATCTAGAGGAATAAGACATTCTGAATTCTAGTTTCCTTGACATATATGCATTGAGTCAGTATGTTCTCAGCAGATAAAATACAGGCATATAACTTACAATGACATTTCCATTGGATACCTAGAAAGAATGAACAATCGTTTCATTATTTCTCTTCCTATACTGAAAAGGAAGCAATGAGGGATTGCTTATTTTAATCTGAAGTACCAATACTGTTACAGCTGCCATGTGATCAGTCTCACCTACATATTTTGGACATCCTGGAAAATCTCCATGCTATGTTTCCATCAGCTCTCTTTAGGGAGTCTGCGAGTGCCAGCTGTGCTGGGCTCTCTGACCCCTTTCATGCAGCACCTCACCAGGGAGAGGCTCCAGGGCTGACAGGAGCTCTGGCCCCAGGGGACCTACCTAATTAGGGTTTGAGTCTCAGTCGATTTTCAGATGATAGGGATGAAGGTTCTAATAAAAAGAGCCAGGTTTCCCTTTTGATGCTGAGTTCAGAAGGGGAACCAGAATCTCTGCCACAGAAAACTGCAAAATAGGAATTAAATTGCCACTAGGGGTGAGGCATAATAAAATACCAGGTGTAATTCCAGATAACTAGGTGGTTAGGTGACAAATACATAGATAAACAGATAATTACAAAACACTAGAAGATGTTATACTCTAGACTAATAAAATCTGTTCCCATTTTTCCCCTTAAATCAATAACAAAATTAAAGCTTAGAGAATCTGTGTTCATGATTTTGGTACCATTTAAAAAGCTCTATTATTTTAAGTGTGAGAAATAATAAAAATGGATGTTGTAGTGTGTAGTTTTTGCTACACCAGTTTGTGCTCTTGGCTGGTCGCATGTGCATACCTGCCCAGGAACTATTTCTGATCCACGAATAGAAAACACACACACACACACCAGTTATTCTTAAAATCCCTTGGCTGGGCAAGCCTCAGTCTTCTTCTACAACTCCAGGCCCAGTCAGTGGCGACTTACCCGAAATCTCACATGCCCAGTTGGCTTTATCTCCTCTACTATGGCATTGCCCTCTCCTCTCTCCCAGTACTCCGGATGCTCTCTATGTCTTACCTGAGCAACTCTCAGTGTCTTGTCCAGTGCTCAACCAATGGAGACTGGCAACCTTCTTGATAGATCAAAAAGCAATTGAAAGCAAGGACTTCAGCTTCAGTAAACACAGATTCTCCATTAAATCAAAACAACAGAAACACCCCCCTACAGGATGTTAATTGGTTTGCAGCTTAACTATGAAAACTGTTACCAGTTGTTCATATCTACAAAAGGCAGAGTCAAGATAGCCTCCAGTTTCTCCATAATAGTGTCTCATAATTCTTAATTAATCTGTAGAATTTAGATACTTTCTTTTTTAATTTTTATTTATTTTATTAATTGGATATTTTATTTATTTACATTTCTAATGTTATCCCCTTCCCAGGTTTCCCCTCTGCAAACCCCTTCCCCATCCCCCTTACCCTACTTCTATGAGGGTGTTCCCCCACCCACCCACTCCCACCTCACTGTCCTAGCATTCCTCTACACTGGGGCATCAAGCCTTCACAGGACCAAGGGCCTTAACTTCCACTGATGCCAGATAAGGCCCCTTTAGCTCCTTACATCCTTCCTCTAACTCCTCCATTGGAGTCCCTGTGCTCAGTCTAATGGTTGGCTATGAGCATCCACATCTGAATTGGTATTGATCTGGCAGGACCTCTCAGGATCTGTATCAGGATCCTCTCAGCAAGCACTTCTTGACATCCACAAAAGGGTCTGGTTTTGGTGTCTGCATATGGGAAGGATTCCCAGGTGAGGCAGTCTCTGAATGGCCTTTCCTTCAGTCTCTATTCCACTCTTTGTCCCTGTATTTCCTTTAGATAGAATTAATTCTGGATCAAAATTTTGGAGATTGGTATGTGGCCCCATCCCTCAACCAGGGGCGCCATGCCTAACCTCTGAATTTGGTCTTGACAGGTTCTCTCTCTCCTTTGTGGTGTATTTCAGCTAATGTCATCCCATGGGGTCCTGGAGGCTCTTGCTTTCCTGGCATCTGGGACTTTCTAGTTTCTACCCCCAGTTCCCCATGCCCCATTGCTACACACCTCTGTTCAATATCCTGACACTCTGTACATCTCCTCCCATACCTGATTATCCCCCATTTTTCCCACGGTGAATACACATAGTGAGTATATACCATGTGCATTCTTTTGTGATTGAGTTACTTGCTCAAGATATTGTCTAGATCCATCCATTTGCCTAAGAATTTCGTGAGTCATTGTTTTTAATAGCTGAGTAGTACTCCACTGTGTAAATGTACCACATTCTCTTTGGGCCCTTTCCAGTTGTGAGCTGCCATGTGGGTGCTGTGAACTGATCCTGGATCCTCTGCAAGAGCAGCCAGTGATCTCAACCTTGACCCTTCCTTCCAGCTGGAGCACCACTATAACTCTTCTCTTCTTTTGATTTTATTGCATATTTTATTTACTTACATTTCAAATGTTATCCTCTTTGCTGGTTGCCACTCCAGAAACCCCCATCCCATCCTCCCGCCCTCTGCTTCTATGAGGGTGCTCCCCCACACACCACCCACTTCTGCCTCCCTGTCCCTGGCATTTCCTGCACTGGGACATTGAGCCTTCCCAGGACCAAGGACCTCTCTTCCCATTGATGTCCCACAAGGCCATCCTTGCTCTACATGTGGCTGGAGCCATGGGTCCCTCCATATGTACTCTTTGTTAGGTGGTTTAGTTCCTGGGAGCTCTGGGGGATCTGGTTGGTTGATAGTGTTATCTTCCTATTGGCGCAAACCCCTTAGCTCTCCAGTGGTTTTTTTTTCTAACTCCTCCATTGAGGATCCTGTGCTCAATTCAATGATTGTCTTTGAGCATCGCTCTGTATTTGCCAGGCTCTGGCAGAGCCTCTAGGGAGCCAGTTATATCAGGCTTCTGTCAGCAAGCACTTCATGGCATCTGCAATAGTGTCTGGTTTTGTTTCTGTGTATGGGATGGATTCCCAAGGTGGGGCTACCAGAGGACCCAGCTATACCACTCCTGGGCATATACCCAAATGATGCTTGAACATAAACAAGGACTCTACTATGTTCATAGCAGCCTTATTTCTAATAGCCAGAAGCTGGAAAGAACCCAGATGACCTTAAACATGAATGGATATAGAAAATGTAGTACATTTATACAATGGAATATTACTCAGCTATTAAAAACAATGAATTCATGAAATTCTTGGGCAAATGGACAGAATTAGAAAATATCATCTTGAGAGAGGTAACCAGCACAAAAGAACACACATGGTATGTACTCATTGATAAGTAGATAATAGCATAAAAGCTATGAATACCCAAGATACAATTCAGAGACCACAGGAAGCTGAAGAAGGAAGACCAAAGTGTGGATGCTTCAGTCCTTCTTAGAAGGGGGAAAAAATACTCACAGGAGGAGATAAGAAGACAAAGTATGGAGCAGAGACTGAAGGAAAGGTGTCCCACTGTATCGCTTCTAAATGAGCACTCATCTTTCTTCTCAAGTTTAGAAAATAAATCTTTTTTTTTTTCCTTTTTCCTTTAATTCTTCAGCTTTGGTAATCTAAGTTCCACCCACCAGTGTCCTGTTACTATATCCAATGAAATGCAATTCATCATCTAATGCTGATGCAACATCAGTGCTTATCTGTAAGAAAAAAAACCCTAAAATTTAAAATAAATATCACTATTTGTAAGTGTAAATATTAAAGAAAAAGAACTTTATTATTTTGATGTCAATGAACTCTCATGCCTTTATTCTAGAGTTAGAGCATGGCTGTTTCCATCATAGAAGCAGGTTTGATTTCCCTCAGCATGTCCACACCTTGGCCCAATGTCCACAGGAAGTGGAGAATAGTTATGAAAGCGGCCTGACACAAAGTTATAAACGAATGCATAAACTTACAAAATGAGAGGTTTTATTCTTACTTTTTGTTCTTGTTGTTACTTCGTTGTCTGGTTATCCAGTATAGACTGTGTCACAGTGTCATGTTGCAACGTCAGAAGGTTGAGTACAGTTACAAAGGACAGCCACTAGCTCTAACCAAGCCCAGTTTAACCAGCATTGCTCTTCATGGCAGTTGTACAATAAGGTGAGACTCTAGAGGCTTTGAAAATCAGATACATTGCCTTCTCTCTCCCCTGATTAAGTAAAACAAACAAAACAAAAACAACCAAACAAACAAAACAAAAAACAATCATGGAAATTACAAAGTAAGAATACTTTTTATTCTATGTATGTGAAAGTACAATTTCTTCTTTACCTGTTTATTTCTAAAGTGTTTTTTTTTTTTTTTTTTCCTTTTTCCTTTTTGGATTTCACATCATTAGGTCTCAAAAGGTTAAACAACTTCAAATGCTTTTCTGCAAATTGACAGATAAATAAATTCATGAAAATGAGTTAGCCACAGAAACAAATATTTGTTTAGACCTGATTAAAGAATCAAAATTTTATTTAAGGAACCCAATACAGATTTCATCTCTTTTCCTCCTTATTTTTAAAATTTTTTAAAGTTGGTATTTTTTATGTCGGTGATTAAAACAACATTCTCCTCGTAGATGGGGCTCATAGTCTGGGGTAACTGGGTAAAAAGATCTCATTTCCATGACCCTTTATAAAGCTCCCCAGCTTTTGCCATTCCAGAATTGTCCTCTGGGATGAAACAAGGATGGCCACTCTCGTTCTAAAACTCCAACACATTGTAAGCTGCCCTTTACTAACACCCTTTGGTAATGAACCAACAATAAGGAGCCTAATGATGTATTTCCCACCTTTTCTTGGGATAAGTTTCTCCCAGCTAGTGAAATAGGAGTAAAAGCATCTAATTTCTAGTCTATTACCACAGTCTTGAGACATGGAGATAGATGAAGAGAAGATTATAAAAATGCTAACTCAGATTCCTTTTTGAGAGTTACTACTTGTGTTAGTTTGAATAGATTCATGTGTTTGAATGCTTGGCCCACAGGGAGTGGCAACTATTAGGAGGTGTGGGCTTATTGGAGTAGATGTGGCCTTGTTAGAGGAAGTGTGTCACGGGGGTGGGGTTTGAAGTCTCCTCCTCTCCACCTAGTACTGATGATATTGCCCTGGCTGCCTTCAGATCAAGACGTAGAACTCTGGGCTCCTTCATGTTTGCAAACTCCATGTTTGCCTGTATGTTGTCATGTTCTCCACCATGATAATGGACTAAATTGCCTACACTTTAAGATAGTCCCTATTTAGTATTTGTCTTTATAAGGACTGCCTAGATTGTAGTATCTGTTCACAGCAATGAAACCTTATCTAAGATACCACTGGAAGTCATGAGAGATGCAAGGTACTGTGGGATTCATATAAGAACACTAACAAGTATATTTGATTGTAGTGATTGCAAGAATTATGAAGTACCAATTACAGCTCAGGAAGCTTCATTCCTGTCATTATGGGAGGGAGAGTGGTACTCCTTGCTTAGCTCAACAGCCATTTCCTGAATCTAACTCTGTTACCTGAATCTAAGCTTTCTTGAAAGTGATCCCATAAATCTAATGTACAATATGAATATCCCATACTTTTCTTTATTATTACAATTTTCTTATTATTAGAGTTACCATAATTATGAAGATATAAATTATGTACTTAAGTAAATTTTTTTTTTGTTAAACACACCATGCCAAACTTGCACAGTTTCACAAGTAGTGGTCATTTCTACCTGCCCTAGGGTAGGACCTGTTCAAAATACCTATAGGACATTTTAATATATTATTTCAAGTGAAGTATGACTTACAGTTGATTCATACACATAATACAAAAACAAAAGAAGTCCACAAATGTCATTCTCGCCAGGATATAACCAAATATACAAATAAACCAAACTTTTCATTCTTTAGAATCCGTCTTTCATTCTGCAAACTATACCCCTCAAACACCTGCTTTTCAAATTGAAAGAAACTCCTCATGTTACTCTCTTCTATTCTAGATGCCCCATTTCCAGTAATAAAGCCCAGGTCTGCAGTTTTCAGCTTCTGTGAATAGTCAGCTGAAAACCATTCAGTCACACATATTAGTCCTGCATGCCCTGACCTGTAATCCTGGAAGCAACCTCCCATTACTGATGGCACATTAATGCTAATAGCTCTCCTGTGCCCCTGTAACAAACATTTCCAAATCTTGGCAGTTTAATACAATGAAGCTATTTCCTCCTTCTAATGTACTCTAGTAACAAGGACAGCTCTGCACGATATGACTATACCATGGAAACATATGGCCTTGAAATTTTCACTTAGGATGAGAGAGTCCAGAGAATACTAATGAGAATTTTCTTTTGTATGGCACATTTCTTTGGCTCAATGAACCCTGATAGTGCAGGAATGCTCAGGAAATGTAGAAGAGAAGAAAGATATTTCTCCAGTACTTTCTTCTAGACATTGTTGGCTCAACTTCATTTCCTTATTGCCCACTTCAAATTTTTCTCACTTTAAGGCCTTAAATAAATTTCAGTTTTTTTTTCTTTTACTCTGTAGATTCTCTATTCCTTCTTCATGAAAACTCTGTTTTTCTTCTTCATTTCAATTCTATGTATTCTTTATTACTATTTTGCATGTTCATGTCAACCAGTCTTTCCTTACTAAGACCATGTTTCTAATTGCTTCCTAGATCTTTCTAGGTGTGCAAAGACACACTATGCTGCCCATGGTAACTATGAATATGGTCCAAAGCATTGGTAGATAACATCATTTCACAGTGTAGATAGGTTGGACATTGATTGGATTAAAAAGGCACTGTTCGTAAAATACTTGCCACTGAAGAATGAGTTGAGCTTGGATCCCCAGGATCCATGTAAAATAGCTGTGTGTAACCACATATATTTGTAATTCTAGTGCTGTAAAGTTACATAGGCAGATATCTAGAGCACACTAGTCATGAGTCTAGCCAAATGGGTAAGCTCCAGGTTCAGTGAGAGATCCTGTATGAAAAAAATGAGATGGAGAGAAACTGAGGAAGATATCTAATGTCAGTATTGCTCTGAAATCTACCTAAATACAAACACACACACACACACACATGCCAGCACACAAAGTTTGAACATCCTTATGATCCATTAATCTCTAGAATATTTTCTTAAACCTGGGAAAGTTCCAAACTTCCCTTTCCTTATCTTCACTTAAGGTTCATGATTGTCATGTAACTGTTGTCACTGTGAGCTAACTTGCTCTCATAATGCTTTATAGTCCCCTTATATATGGTACAAATGGAAAGAATACTTAGCATTGCATGTAGGCAAGTATCGACTGCATTGTACGACTATCAGTGTCTAGTGTATTCTGAGATGCAAAAGCTAGGTTTAGTCAACATGACTGAATCTAGAATTATGTGAAAGAAGGAATGCTTAATTGTTGAATTGCCTCCACCAGATAGCCTATAGTCTAGTTGGTGGTAGATTTTCTTGACATGCTATTGATATGGGAGGGCCTAGGCCATTGTGGGTAGTACCATCTCTGAGAAAGTTATCCTGCATGGTATTTTAAAAACAAGCTAAGTGAGCCATGGAAAGAAAGCCAGGAGACAGAACTTCTCCATGGTTTTACTTCAGTACCTGCTTCCAGGTTCATACCTGGACTTTTTGCCCTGCCTCCTTTCATAATGTAGAAAGAAATGAATCCTTTTCTCCCCAAGTTCCTTTTTTAGTACTTACCATGGGAACAGAAAGCAAGCTATGATATGAGACGTTTTATACCTTCACTTCTTGCTCCCATCTTTTTTTAAAATAAAAGGTGCTGTTATATATTTTTACTTTTTGAGAAATTTATAGATAGGTATGCTGTGTTTACATCATTGCTAACCTCCCTTCGTCCCCTTCATCTCCTCCCTTCCCCCACCATTCCCTCTTGAATTAATAACCTATTCTTCTAGAATTAATATTCTTGCAAAATATATATATTTGAGTCCATTTAGTGTTTCTTATATGTACATGCATTTCGGGCTTGGATAACCTATCAGTGTTCTTTTCCCTGAAGAAAACTGATTCTTCCTCCCTCAGGACCCAGAGGCTACTGTAGTTATTATTCCTTCAGTGGAGGACTCCATCCCTATTAAAATTTCACCACACTGAGTTAAATTTTGATCATTATGTAGACCTTGTCAAGGCAGCAATATTGTTCAGATTCCTTAGGTAGAGACTCCCTGTCATATCTAGAAGATATCTTGCAGCAAGCATCCTGATCCTCTGGATCTGACACTCTTTCTTCCCTCTTCCATGATGTTCCTTAAATCTTAGGTATAGGGGTTTGATGGTGGACATATTGATTGGAGTTGGGAATCCCATTCACCTTTTTCTGACCAATTGTCTATTTCTATATTTTATTCCATCTGCTACCAAAAGAAGTATCTTTGATGAGGGTGGGGTGAGAGCTTGGAGTGGGGATAAAAAAAAAGTATGGAAAATGAAGTTAGAAGATGGATTGATTTCGGAAAACAATAGCAATTCTTTTTCTCCTTTGGCCTGTGACCTCTCATCCTATTCGTAGTGATTGCTTAGATTTATAGTTCCAGGCATGAGTTTCCTTACTACCCAATGGGCTTGATGTCCAATTAGACAGATGTCAGTTACCTCAAGAAAAGAGTTGTACTATTGCACTCTCGGGGATGTCTTGCTAGGGTGGTAATGATTGCATTTTATACACTTAACAGCTAGATAGGACTATTGCTTTCCTCCTCCAGCAGTCTTTATTCTTAATAGAGTTTTCTCTACTTTCTTCCTAAGATGTGATATCCATGGATGCTTCAACTTCTGCTTCTCATCTTGTCACTTTAGAATCTCTTTGGAAGAAATTACCTCAGCTCATGATTTTTTAAGACCATTTATTTGAAAATGGTCCTCAAGATTGTGTCTCCTCAAGGCGACTTAAATGACCTAAGAATTCCATTTCATTGCCAGTTTTGACACTCCACTTGGAGCTTCTAAAGGTATTGCCAATCTCAACCTTCAAAAGCAAACTCGTTTCTTAAAGACCACCTTCTCAACTGACAAATGGGCACTTTTTCTTGAAGTCTTCATTTAAGTTGATGCTACCATATTCTACTCTGTCACCACAGCACCGCCCTCTGTGGCACCAATAATAGCCTTGACCTACTCTCTCATCCCAATAATCAACCAGTGATGAAGTCTTCTCTTTAACTCTTAGAGCATCTTTTGAATTTATCTGTATCCTTCTCCACTCTCATGGTTCAGATGCATCCTAGTGTGAAATTTTGCTCAATGTCTCCTAGTGACATTCTCCCTTGCAATCCCATCTTCCCAAGCCACACTTACATACAGTGTCTCTTCACTGCTCAAAATACTTCAATGACTTCTTACTATTCATATAATAAATTCCAAATCCATAAGGCACATAAAAGCATTCCCATCAGTCCTTCGCATGTCAAATCTAATGCACTGTTTGGTTACTGCGTTTTGTGTTCTGACTCTGAGGTGCAGGAGGATTAAGTGTATAAGTCACCGCTTCTCTGCTTTTGCTCCTGCTGCCTCATTTCGTTGGCTGCACCTTCTTTCCTCCATCCCTGGCTTGACTTCCAGTCCTCTGTTCCATCCTTCTCAACAGGCTACAAGTGTGGCTAGTGTTTTACACATGTACTTCCTCACAAGAATTTGGAACTTGTACCTCTTCACGTCTGCAAAGCGGTGTCTTCAATTTTTTTCCTTACAGATTGTATTACACAAAATATAATTTTCAGTAAAACATACAGATTGACAATGAAGGACAGCAGTCAATAGGCTGTGTACCACATATAGCTCAAGACAGATCAAAATACATACCTATCTATTATTCTTTTTATATGTTAAGGTTTGCTTGAAGACAAAATTTTACATGTTATTCTTGGTCTTCCTTATACTATATGATCCTACTTTGGTAGTTACTATGACAACCATGCTTGACATTAAGTTTCTCAAGTTTTATAGAAAATATTTCAAAATTCTGTTTCTAAAGTAAAAGGTTTAGGCTATTGAGATGGCTCAGCGGGTAGACTCACTTGCACTCAGAACAAAGAACCTGAGTTGATTGCTATGCCCCAGCAGGTGGCAGGACAGGACCCAGTTGACCTTTTACTTCCACACATGGGCTATCACATTTGGAAGTCTGCACATATGTTTGTGTGCATGCACACACACACACACACAACACACCCTCACAGACACACAAATAAATAAATAAACAAATAAATAGAAAGAAGTAAAATGCAAACAATAATAAATAACTTAAAGTAAAATAATGGACCAGATTTTAATGTCCATCTGATCCAATCTATATAGCATCTGGCTCAAAAGCATAAATGCTTTAAAAATTTTGAAATCGTAGTATAATTACATCATTCTTCCTTCCCTTTTTGTATTCAAACCCTCACATGTACCCTCTCTCTTTTCTTCCTTTCAAATTCATAGCCTCTTTTTCTTTCTGTGTGCGTGTGTGTGTGTGTGTATGTGTGTGTGTGTATGTGTGTGTGTGTGTGTGTGTGTGTGTGTGTGTGTATGTGTGTGTGTTTTCCTTGTTTTTAAAATTTATAAACAAGTTCCTTCATTGTTAGAATATTTATGTAGTTTTCTCTTTGAACTGATATTTCCATTTAATTTTACCAAGTGTATTATGTGAACAATGGATGAAAATTATGTGTACAAAGAGTTCTTACAAAAACCTGTCTCATGTGATTAAGGGGATGATAAATCTGAACTCATCTGAGCTGATGTCATATGCTAGTGTGAGTCTAAAATCCAGAATGCCACTACGGAAACAGTAAGAACAACATCTTCCTTTGGAGGCTACCAGGTAGAGGCTTTGCTTCCTCCAAGGTGTCAGGATTTTTTCATTGAGACCTTCACCTGATTGAATGAGTCTCATCCACATGAAGACATCTGCTCAAATATTAATTTCATCCAAAAACAACCTCAGAAAACACTTCCAAATGAAATTGATAAACTATCTATGCCCCATCCTACAAAACTGATTTAGAAAATAAACACATTTTTTTACACTGTTAAACAAGTTTAAATATAAATACCTATTTAAACAATATGGATACAAAGTCATTTCTACGTAATATAAAACTGAGAAAGTGCTCTATTTTAATAAATATGAATAATGAACATTATTTTAGCATAATAAAGTTATTTGATCCTTTGTTCAAATCCTTGATTTGAAAGACACCTTAGTGATCAGTCACTTGAAACAAATTATCTTTCCAGTGAACTCTTGCTTAGGCCCCCATTCTTGAAATTTAAACAACTACCTGAAGTCTTCCTTAGGCCTGAGCTCACTTGGGATTTGATAGCTATTATTTATCTTACATGTCTATACTCTCTTTCTCAGAAAGAGGCAAGTTTGTGACTCTGAAGTCCTATATGCTTCTTGTTATATAATAAGTAAGATTTAATAAAAATAAGTAAATGAACATAATTCAGCTTCTCTACTTATTTTTATTATTTTAATTCTGGATAAATAATAAATCTAGCACAATAAGTTTAAAAAGGTGGTTTTGGGTATTTAATTGAAAAACAATGAAAATTGTAAGTTTAATATTTGTCCTGACTTTCTGAAAGGGTCAGAGAGAGGGTTAGCTATTGTGGGGGTGCATTAAGCAAGTTTGAAGTCCATAGGAAATGTGGGAAGAAAGACCATGAGCAAGGCACAGTTCACATGCAAGTGCTGAAGTTCACTGGCTCCAGGAAGAACAGGAGAACCATCACATCCGGCTGCTATCAGGAGTCTCCTCAGCTGCTAGGAAAGCAAACGTTCTTTTAAACAGCCTCTCAAGAGTTCAAGATCTGTGTATTCAGGATCATCTCCATTTGATTAGCTTAAAATGAGCCATTTGGAAGTATAACGAATCTGAGAAACACCTTCATTGCAGCAATTGTATTAGCTTCAGAGTGACCAGCATGTAGGCTGTCAGATTGTGCTATAAAAGGACTGTTGTCTCCCTTCTTTCCTAAACTCTAATGACGGTATCTCCTGCAGCTCTGTCTGGCCATATTTATTGGGGAGTAACTTGGGAAACGTATTGAGCCTCATCAAAACTGATATATTGGTCTCAGTGGTCAGGAGCTCAAACTGCTATAACTGGCAACCTGAAATAACTACCCAGCACCCACACCAAGCAGTTTACAATTGTGTGATATCTAGCTCCAAAGAATCCAGCATGTTCTTTTGACCTAAGTCCCTGGTGGTCTAGTAGACTGCCTTGATCTTACTTGATAGCTTTATGCGACCACAGTAACTCTCAAAATACAAGTCTTTAATAAGCTGCCTCTATCTAGCACTGAAATGCTAGGTAAGGCTGGAAGAAATCCTGAGTATAACTGCTTAGGTATGGGTGGGATCTCAGATGTCTGGCTATTCTTCAGAGACTCTGATGCTGTTTGAGATTTTCACTGCACATGCCTTCTACTTTTATGAAGAGACCCTCAGATACACATAGGAGAACTTCCTCAGATTGCAAAAAACCAGTCATATTCACACCAGCGTGGTGAAGAAATGGATAACCCTCTTGGCCCCAGTGCACCAGTTCCTGTTTGTCTTCACTTAACAAGTTGTATGTATCACTTCATTGCTTTCTCCAGAGCCTGTAACAAGCCAGGCATGGTTGTCTCACTATGGCAGTTAGTATCCTCACACGGTTATGGCCGTTTCCTTATGACTGTTGGAGAAAACAACTAGAACACACTAGTTTTATACTGGAGAAAAATCAGAAAAAAAATGAAGAAGTCAAGTATATTTTGTCTCTAAAAGTATGTATTATTTTTAATCTTGTTATTTGTAGACTAAATACCATTTAAAGCTGGAATTATGAAGAAAATCTTTAACACAAAAGCTAAATAAGCTACTTTTGTATTTATTTTAATTTTTGAAATAAATATAATTACATTATTTACACCTTTTCCTTACCTCCATCCAACTTTTCCCATGTACTGCCCCCTCCCATTTGCTCTAAAATTTGTGTCCTCAATTTCTTTTTTATACACACACACACACACACACACACACACACACACACACACACATATATATATATATATATATATTATATATATATATATATATTGTCTTAGCTTAGTTTCTAATGATTTCATAAATCATCATGGCTAAGAGCAACTTGGAGAGTATCTCAGTTACTTGTCTAGTTTTGTGATGAGATATCATGACCAAGGCAACTCTAATGAAAGAAAATGTTTAGCTGGGACTTGCTTATGGGTAAGTTCATTACTATCAGATGGAGAATTTTGTGGTACCCAGACAGGTATTCTACTTGAGAAATATTTGATAGCTTTACATCCTAATCTAGAAGTGGCACACAGAGATAGAGAGTCTGGTTCTTGCATGGATTTTTGAAACATCAAGCCTACCCCCAGTGACACATCTTCTCTAACAAAGTCATTTCGACTCCAAGAAGACCATGTCTTCTAACCCCACAAACAACCCACCTACTAGAGATTAGATATTCAAATATATGAGTATTTGAGGCCATTTTTATTTAAACCACCACAAATAGGAAAGGATTTATTTCATTTATGTTTCCAGATTGTTCATCTAGGCAGCAACTCAACCAGTCAGGAACTCAACCAGGGCAGAAACCTGGAGCCAGTTGAGAATGCAGAGATTATGGAGGAGGGCTGCTTACTGGTTCATTTCTTGTGACTTACTTAGCCACCACCTTCTCTCCTCCTCCTCTTCCTCTTTCTTCAATTATCTTTAATCTTTTTTATAGTTCCAGCCTGCCTTCCTACAGTTCCTCATCTCACTCCCCCTACCATGTCTCCAAGAGGATATCTTCACACCCACCCCATAGGGCATCCTCAAAGAAAGATATGGCCAAAAATGTACAAGCCTGTACAACACCAAATAGATTGGACCAGAAAAGAAAATCCTCTAGTCACATAACAATCAAAAGACTAAATCCACAGAATAAAGAGAGAATATTAAAATCTGTAATGGAAAAAGGCCAAGTAACATATATAGGCAGACCTTTCAGAATTACACCAGACTTCTCAACAGAGACACTAAAAGCCAGAACAGCGTCGACAGATGTCATGTAGACCCTAAGAGAACACAAATGACAGCCCAGACTACTGTACCCAGTAAAAACTCTTAATCAGCATAGATGGAGAAACCAAATTATTCCAGGAGAAAACCAAATTTAAACAATATCTATCTACCAATTCAGTTCTACAGAGGATTCCAGAAGGAAAGCTCCAACACAAGGAGAACACTTACACCAAAGGAAAAAACAGATATTAATCATCTCACAGCAAAACCAAAAGGAAAGAATTACATGCACATAATGCCACCGACAACAATAAACAGGAACTAATGATCATCTATCTGTCTTTAATATCTCACAACATAAATGGACTCAATTCCCCTATTAAAAAAAAAACATAAGCAAACAGAATGGATATGCAAGCAGAATCCAGCATTCTGCTGCATATCTGCCTAAGTTCTTATAGAACACAGAAACACTAGCCTAAGGGTAGCTCCACTCACAACGCACTTGGCCCTCCCATATCAATCCTGATATGGCCAGATCTTATGGAGGCATTTTCTCAATATGAATTACCTCCTCTTAGACAATTCTAGATTTTGTAAAATTAACATAAATCTAGCACACATACACAAACATATATACGTGTGTGTGTGTGTGTGTTGTGTGTGTGTGTGATATCTGAGTACACCAAATGACCTCAGTTCCCTCCTAAAATCCCTATCTCTAAATATTCATACTCTGAGAACAATTAAATACATAATAATCTCTGACTAGTAAAATTATAGCATTTTTTTATTAATTACATCTATGGTTTTGTTTTGATATTAAATTCTTTTTACTCCTGTGTCTTAGGTTTCCTTTTTCTGGGGCTAATTGTTAATTGTTTCTGACTGCCACAGAAGTGCTCTATTAGACTTCCAATGCTCATGTTTTATGTCAAACGCTAATTGTTAAGTGACCCCAAAAATGCCACTATGAAACTGGAAGACCTTCAATATCTGTATATACAGAGGACTGATAATGAAATCAACATAGGTAGAGAGAGGACGAGAGATTATTGGGGTTATTCCTTGCCATATGACTTTGTGTTGTTTTGATAGCCATTGTTTTGTGTTCGACATTTTGTCGTTTGTGTATGCTCATGTTCATGTACCAGGTCATAAGTTCATAGAAATCTGTGACATGCTTAAGTCAACTTGAACCAAAAATACAATTCTCAACGAAGAAATAATCAGTTAAAAATTCTCAACGAGGCAATAATCAGTTACAAATCATACTTTTTGTTTAGTTTCAACTGATTTTTTTGAACATATTATTTAGAAGATATAAATTTCCCACATACTATTGCAAGCACTTAGAAAAGTTAAAGAGCAATTTAATGTCATCTGTGTCATTAGTGAAGACTGCTCACGACAGAAAGAATGGGATAAAAGCAAAAGACAGAGCTTTCTTTCCTGTGTATTCAAAGAAATTGACACTCGAAATCTATTTCCTCACTTCTGCTGCCTGTAAGTCAATGGCAGCATTGCAGGAGAGGAAGCACCTTGTTCCACTCAGAGCTTCTTTTCCTGTGTGGGAAGCTGTTTCTCCCTTTTCCACACATCTTGAGAACTCTTAACATACAGACAGACCTTCCTCCTGTGTTTTACTGTTTGCTATCTCATGCAGCTCCATTTATTTTAACTCCAGTATCAGCTGAGAAGTCACAGTCCCTCCCTGTGATGCTGAGCATGGTTAGCTGTTAACTTCCAACATTCTAGTACAGAGAGCTAGTTCCCAGAAAAAAGCTTCCTCATTTGGTCAAATTCAACATTGGCAATGACAGAGAGACAGAGGGCCCTGTTGTCTTTGTGACACTCAGTGACAGTTTCAATCTTTCTTCAGGTGTGAGGGATTTGTACTCAAGGGGCAAAAACAAAACAAAACAAAACACCATTCTTATGCTTCTATATGGCAGATCACATTAATGCTTAAAATCACAGAAAGTAGTATTAGTTAAACAGACCCTATCTGTGGCGTTATCTATAAATATGCCTTGGGCTAGAAGACTACCAAGAAAAATTATTAGTCTCAGTTCACTAAAGGTTACTATGTAAGAAAGAGCAATACAGGAATAAATGTTGGGGGTGGGAAGGAGGCTCAGTCAGTAAAAAGTGCTTCTTGTCAAAACCTGAAGACATAAATTCCGATCCCCAGCACCTACATAAAAGGACAAGCATGCTGTTCACCGAGTCTTACTGAATTGCTGAGGAGCCATATATCAAAAAGTAAGATGAAGAGCCATAGGGAAAGGTCTCCAACATTAACCTTTGTACATGAATGCATATGTGTGCCACTAGCACATGTGAGCACACACATATCCACAAACAACATAAACAAATACTACACGTTTAATGATTTTCTATGTACTTGGATAACTTTAGGTCTGTTTCATGAAGGAGCAAAGGTAGTTATCAGTTAAGAAACAAATAATGTATGAACATAAGACATTCTTTGTAGGTTAAAATAATATGAATTTCACTAATCCAATTTCCTATCTGCAATCATGAAGTGATAAGAGTTAAACTGTTGTATTCTGTGTACATGTCTGCATAGATTTCTGATAAAACTAAATTCCCCATCCCCCATGAATCACAGAGAAGTATAAGAAAGAAATACAATTGAAACATAGGCAAGGAAGGTTTGTGGTTTTGATGGTAAATGCGACCTAGGGAATTCATGATCCCAAACCTTCACAAAAATCATCACAAATACAAATCTTTAAGTTTTGAAAAAAAAAGAAATGAAGCTCACTAGATATTTATTGATCAAAATATAAAAAATAATATAAAATATAATTTCACTTTTAGAAAATATTGGGATTTGATTGTACAACTATTTTAATTTTGAAGATAGCTTTAAAAATAATCATACTAAATCTATCACTGGTGATCAACATTATTTCTTGCTCAGACATGAAGATATATGTTATTAATCCTTATATACACCTGAAAAACAAATGCATATTAGTCTATTTTCCATTGATATAACAAAATAACCGAGGCTGAGTTTCTATAAAGAAATGAGGTTCATTTAGCTAGGATGTCATTTTTGTCCATGATCAAATAGGAAACTACCTTTCTTTTCCATTTGGTATGGGTTCTCATGGTAGATGCCACTGCAGTGGGTATGAGCCAGGGAGCCAGAAAGGGGTTGGGGGTTCAGGTTTGTTCTGTGATAACAATGAATTCGCTTAAGAACTTAACTGGTTTTTATAGAAACTCTCTTGATCCTTTTGACATCAGTTCACCAGTGTCCAGACCATCTCCTCCTTGGCCTGGCGTCTTGAAGGTTCTACTGCCTCAAACCTATTCCTGGAGTCCTAGGCTCTAAGTCTAACAGACTTAGAGAACAAATAATATTCCAACCACAGTTGACTCACAGTAGCAAATGAGTTGCTTGAGATCACACAGCTATAGAAAGAAGGCTCAATTGAAACTCTAATATTCCAAATTTAGATAGCTGCAAACTTCTCTCAAGAGTAGGGGCTAGGACACTTGTTTTAGTGTTGGAAATTTGAGGTCATCACTAGAGTGTGATAACATTAAATATACATAGATATTTTGATTATTTTTGCCAAGTGACAAATTTAGTTTTCTCATACCCCATGCATATGCTTTATTCATTTCTTCTTTAGACCATAGGGCTGAGAAACGGGAAGGGTGAAGAGGGTTGTGCAGTCAGAAGAGTAGTACAGTACTTGCTTGTATGTGGGAGTTCCTGAGTTTGATTCACCAGAATCTACATAAGAATGCTGAGAAAGGCAATATACTTAGGATCCTTGGGACTCACTCATTAGCCAGTCAAGCCTAATTGGCAAGAATCTTGACAATGAGAACCTCTATCTCAATAAAGGTGAATGGCCTTCTTGAAGGTGAGACTTGGTATTGTCCTCTGGCTTGCACACACACACACACACACACACACACACACACACACACACACACAGAGGTGGGGAGAGATAGAGAGAGGGGGAGAGAGAGAAGAGAGAGGAGAGAGAGAGAGAGAGAGAGAGAGAGAGAGAGAGAGAGAGGGAGGGAGGGAGTTGGGGGAGTGTTTTGTGGCTAGACTTCAAACCACTGTAAGTTGATCTTTAAAGGAAATAGCAAGACAACCATGGGTTTTTAAGTGAAACCTTACAGTTCACAGGATTCCAGGCCTTCTTTCAAGTACAAAAACTCTACATAGTTGTGAATTCACAGTGCTGTGAAAACTTGGCACTGCATAAGTCTGCAGATTCATCAAACTGTAGATCAAATCTCACCTCTCTTTTATAAGAACATGTTTTATACTATGTGTTAATAACATGGAGACATACCACTGGGATGCTAGAAGACCATGAATCATTTCTCAAAGGACACAGAGCAAACACCTGGCACAGTGGTTATATGTTCTCTATACACACACTTAAAGGGGAATCAAGGGGAAACAGAACTTGAAGAGACAGTGAGGTAGGGAGCATTGCTACTATAGCGATTATGGTAAAATATATTAAGAAAAAGAGAATCCATTGGAACACAGAAAAATGGAAGACACTTCTGTGAGTGCTCAATGGATAGCTTTTGAGCAGAAAAAAAAACAATGAAACTTTGGCTATTGGGAGTCTGTGAGCAAAATCCAGTTTTATTTAAATGCTACAATAAAATGAATCGGGATTAGTAGATTCAAGAGATCTTGCCTCTAACTCCGTTATTGAAATCAGACAGACAGTGAGCTCCAAGACTTGGAAATCCGTGTTCTCTGCCTCTCAGTTAACTGTGAAAGAAAAAAAATCAAATGAGTCCAAAAAAAAAAAAAAAAAAAAAAAAAAAAAGAAAAGGAAAAAAAGGATGGCTCTGCTCACAATTTTAAGCACGCAATGTTTTGTATGGCCAAAGCAACCAACCAACCAACCAACCAACAGAAAGGCAGCAGGAACAAGCACCCTCAGCTACAGGTGATCAGAGTACCTCAAATCATAATAGAACTGCATGGTCTATGACTGGAAACTTGATTCCCTAAAGTACTTTGAAATGATTATACATGACCCTTTTGCACCACAGAACTCCGGCTGCCACAGGAGCCCCTGCCTGTGAACGAAGGAGATTGGTGCACCCCACATTTTATTGATACTCTGGTTGTACTATGTTAATGGGGTTATAAACATGAAAAATATACCTGCAAGGTCAGTATTTTCACAGTTTATAGGAAAACAATATAAATCTCCACCTAGACAAATAATGATCGCTTCTCTCAATTTTCAAATTCTGACTCTTCCAATTCTGTTGACAATCACGTTGTCTGCGATTAAGTGTGTTGCTAGGCAACAGAGGTCACCCTTACTACTCATGGGCATGAGGAGCGGCTGCTGTGCAAAACCACTTACAACCCATGCTTGTCTATAAATAACCTTCCCCTGCTACCAGCCATACTGAGAATCACAAACGATGGCAAGACGATTAATGATAATTAATGAATAAATATTAGATTTTGATGAAAACCTAATCCACATTACAATGTTTAATAAGCACAAGACTGAGGAAAATGAAAAACTACAGAAATCTGGAATCTAATTTCAGAAGGTCAGAACATTTACTTATCTTTATTAGCTGCCATGCAGAAAGTCAGATGTTGAGACTTGGTCCATTAAAAGAGGCTGCTGTTCTGGGACTTTTCTACCTTCTCACTATAGGAAATATATACCAGGCAGACCTGGACTTAGAATCCTAACTGAAGTCTTATATTTTCTCCTGATTTTGCCTCCCAGTCTGCACTGCAGTCTTTCCGTGTCAAACATAGCTTGTTTCATCCAATCTCCAAACGTTATCCAGAAGCCATCTTATCACAATCAACAATATTGCAATATTACTTCTCATTCATGGCTCCCAATACTTTTTTTTTGTATTACCTTTTATTTACACAGATATGAGTGCATCTGTGTGGGTGTGTGCACATTTGTGTCAGTGCCCACAGAGGCAAAGAGGCACAGGAGTCCCTGGAGCTGGAGTGACAGGTGCTTATGAGCTGCCTGATTAGGGTGCCAGGTTCTCACATTCACAGTGTGAGCCATGTCTCCACATCACTATATTAGTGGCTTCAAATATTCACTAATTAAATGTAATATCCGTACAAATATTTGCCTTATATTTAACTGCTCTGTTAAGCTGAAGGAGTCCTCAGCTGATGGTACACAGTCATCATCCCTGTGCTTTATTGGATTCCATTGATGTTTTAATGGCTGCTTTTCATTCTAGCCCCAATGTACAAGGGAACTGAGACTAATGTTTCATGTAAGGCTGCAGTATGCACATTTCCTCCATGTGTCTGAGTGTGTAAGTGTGTGTGTGTGTGTGTGTGTGTGTGTGTGGTGTGCGTGTGTGTGTCTTTGCATCCCCGAAGCATTTGCTGCAACGCTGCTCATTTCATCACTTGTACCTGTTCAACATTCATCTGACAATATCATCTGACTACGTTATGTCTACTTCTGTAACTCTATTCTGGTCCGATTTGATCTGTCCCTTCTCCAACACTGTTGTGTTTTGTTCACTGCAGGTACGACAGCCAGTAAGGGCCTGCTCTGACTTCTATCTTCAATATCATGGTGGCTACACTGGATCTTTTATCTTTCCTTACATACTTCTTAGTCTCTGCAAAAAATATGTGCTGGAGTTTTGAGTAGAATTACACTGAATATATTAAACAATGAAGGAGAGGAAATGACATTGTTTCCTATCTATGAGCAGCATAGTATTTTTCCATTTACTTAGTTCTTTCATTTCTTCACCGAAGTCTTTTAATTTTCCTTATTGCACATTTGCTTTGGAGTTATAACTAAACATTTCCTTTTGAAGAGTGCTAATGAAATACTGATGTGTCTTTACTGTCAAGTTCTACTTCTTTGTTTCTAGCAAATGCAATGCATCAGAGTTGTCTTTTAACCTTCCATTATGATGTCTTGCTGTAAATCATACATTATTATTATTATCATTTGTTATTTTCTTTTATATTTTCACATAGGTGATCAGGTCATCTGAAAACAAAGACATATGTTATTGGGCGTGCATAAGTGGGTGGTGTGGGCAGTGCAGAATTCAACCTCGGGCATCATTCTTTAGGAGCCCAGTTTGTTGCTGTTTAATTGCTTGTTTTGGTTTTTGAAGCATAGTGGTCTTTCACTTGGACCTGGAGGTCACAGATTAGGCAAACATGGCTGTCAGTGAGTCTCTGGGATCACCATGTCTCTGTTTTCCCAGTATTATAATTGTGAGCCCAGAGGCATGGCTTTTTTATGGAGATCCTTATGCTTATATAGCAAGCACCTTGCTGACTGATGCATCTCTAGGCTGAGATCGTTGTTTTGTAGCTTGACAGTCAGAATACATTATGTTTACATGTGTCAATTGAATGACCTACGACTTTTAATAGGAAGAAGCATAGAGAAAGAAGACATCTTTGCCTGTTCCAAATCCTAGGAGACATCTAGTTTTTCATCATTTAGCATAATGAGGCCTTTTGTATATATTCCTTATCTACTGACTTTATTCTTAATTCACAGGGAGTATTATCATAGATGGGCATTGGATATTTTTCAAATAATTTTCTTGTGTCCACTGACATGGTCTTAATTTTAAAAATTTAACTTGGATCCTATTAATGTTATAAATCATATCAATTTTCAAATATTAAAGCAGTCTTGCATATCTAGATGAATCATATGCAGTAGATTATATAATTATTTTTATACATTTTAAATTTTGATTTGATGACCCTTTGTTGAACACATTTGCATTTATGTTCATTTTGTTTTTTCCATCTAAAACAATGGTTTTACTTATTGTCCCTTGCAGTTTTTGCTCCATATAATTGCTCAATATACTTTGTTTTTGTAAATATATGGATACTTAATTTTGTTGTATCTTCTTAGAGAACTGGCCGATTTAGGCCTATTCCTCCATTTATACCTTATAACTGTCTTCACTGTGAAGTACTGCTGTCTCAAATTAGCAGAGACATTACTTTTTATATGTTTTATACTTAAATTGAGTGTCATACATGATAAAAAATTATTGAATATAATTTGACAAGCCTTCTAACAGATGTATTTAAACCATCAACACTCACTTATTTTTGTTTACATAAAAGTCTATGTACTCCAAACTGGCCTCAATCTCAAATCTGCTCACCAGATCTTACTGAGCAGTTGGGATCATTACAGGCAAGTGACACCACACCAAGTCAGATCATTGACTTTCAAGGTGATTATTGGCATAGATTAATTAATATCTACCATATATTTTCTATTTATTACTCTTCTCTTTGTTCCTATTTTTATTTCTCACTGTCTTTTGTTCTTTCTGTTTTTAACTGAATATTGAATAACTGCCTACTTCTCCTTTCCAGTATAACAATCATCATTCTGTCCTTTTTAAAAACTAATGGTTATCCTAGGTTTTGAAATGTACATTTACTACTAATCCAGGTCTGCTTTCAAATATGCTATTTTGTCACATGGTGGGTGGGAACATTTACCATAATAAAATAATAACTCCTTTCTCTCATCAATTATAATTGAATAAACTGATAGTATTCCTATTTTTACCAAATTGCTGTTTCAAATTAAGAATCTGAAAATAGAACTTTCCATATAAGCTCGCTTCTTTCAGCACAATGCCCTTGCTTTCTCAACATAGTGTAAATTTCTGACAGTGCAGCCTTCCCTCAATCTAAAGAATTCCTTTTAATATGTCTTGCAATATAGAGTTATTGACAACAACCTTCTGCAGTTTGTATTTATCAAAGTGTCTTCACTGCTACTTTACTTAGGAACTATCTAGAATTCCGCTTGGTGTTTTGTTCCTTTCATTCCTTTAGACATCACTTTTTACATTCTTTGTGCCTTGTGCTTTCTGCAAAATAGAAAATAAACATTCTTTGGTAATCTAAAGTTATTTTATGTTCTTTGACCTCTATCAGGACTTACCCAATATTTTCTGGTGTATTTTAGTTGTACTATAGTAAGCTCAGGTGACATGTATGTTATCTTTCCTGATTAGTGCCTTCTGAGCTTCCTGGATCTGTTGTTTTGCATCTGACATTAGTGTAGAAGAAGCATTCTCAAGCATTGCCAGTCAGAATAGATGCTCTGCTCTATTCCTGACTTTCTCCTTTAAAACTCCTCTTTCAAATGTCACATCTCTTTGGTCACTTGTAGTTCTCATTTTTTCTGTTATTGTTTTCCTTTGAAGGTCAGGCTTTGAGTTTTCTACCGTAATGTGTTCCAGTTTGATTAGGAATTCCTCAGAAGCATTTGTTTTTGCTATGTTGATCTCTATATTTCTTCTTTGTAGTTCTTAAAATGTCTTTACATGTCCCGTTTCTATTTGCATGCCATGAACTTTACCCAGCAGAGTTCAACTTATTAATCATAGTTTTATATGTGCCAACATATTTCTGCCATTGCCATATCCAAAGCAGTCTTTGAGGCTCACTCTATTTCATCACTCTTTCTTTCTCTACTTCTCATTGATAGATAGACACCGTTAAGTAAGTGAAAGAAAGTGTTTGTAGTCCAATGGTTGTGTCATAGCCACAGTGAGCCTCAGTTCTTAGAACCTGAAACTTACAAGCTCACTGCAGTATTTCCTTTGCTATTAGTAATACGGGATGGTTACTGTGGGTTTAATTAGGATGCTTCCTCTCACATATACCTCACATTTTCCTACCCCCACGTAGTAGATAAATCAAACCACAGTCGAATACTTCCCTTTCATGAGGTCTATTATGCTCTGATAAAAAAAAAACCAATGTAATTTGAGCTCCACTTAAGTAGTTTCTCCAAAGAGCAGAACTTTTAAAGGCAGAGTGGATAATCTCAAGGTTGTCCCTCTTTATGCCTCCCTGACAAACAGAAATAGTATTTTCTTTGCTAAATCTATGAAAGTCAATAAAACTCAGGGAGAAAAATAAAAATGTGTGCCCCGTTACCCGTGATTAGATTCCCGTGAAGTCTCTCAAACTTTTCCAAAATGAGATCTTTGCAATTTGTTAAGATCAAACAAAATTGTTTAGTTGAAGTTCTAGTCCTGGATTTTGCATGCAGGTGAACAGGAATCTCTTGTATGTGCCTGTCCAGTTCTCCAATTCTAGGAGCCCATAGTTTCTTCTGTAAGCTTTGACTTTCGGATCTAAGATGCCTTGCCCATGGTTATTTTTTTTTTTCATTGTTGAGTAGTGTCATAAATACTTTTTGTCAACTTAACATGAACCTAGACATATCTGTGAAGAGGGAAACTGAAATGAAGATTTTTTTCAAACAGATTAGCCTCTGGACCTGTCCATGGAGTATTATCTTCATCGATGATTGATATGGCAGAGCCAGACACACGCTGTGACATTTTGTCGTGGGATGTAGAAGAGAGGTAGCTGAGAAAAACATGGAAGCACTAGAGTAAGACATGCTCCCACAGCTTCTGCGTCAGCTCCTGCCTCTGGCTTTGTGCCTGGAGCTGCCATCTTGGCTTCCCTCCATGGTGGACTGAAGCCTCCCAACCAAAGAAACTCTTTCTTGCTCAAATTGGTTTTGGTCAGTGTTTTATTCCAGCATTAGTAAAACAAACTAATACTTCCAATTTCATGTTATAACTGAAATGATATCTAACCTATTGAAACAAACAAACAAAAACAAACAGACCAAAACCAAAACAACAAAAAACCCTCCCCCTCCATCCTTAATGCCCTGTGTCTGTTCCTGTGGATATTAAGGCTTATTTTCTTGAGATAAGATTTTCTTTTATTTACCCAGGCCTAGTCTCATACTCTTGGCTTAAAATAACTCCCTTCCCACCCACTCTACTCAGCCTTACAATTACTTATAGCAGTCATATACTATGATACCAGCCCATTTTAATCCTCTTTAACTTTGCCTCTGTCAGCAAAAAGACTGCTTGGGACAGTTTGAAGGATATCAAGACTATGATATATTTTATACATTTCAATTGAAAAGTAGTGTACTATGGATTATAACAAGGCTATACCTTTATGCTTGTATAACACTACAGATGTTTTTATATGGTTTGACTTGTTTTTTTCCTTTTTGACTTTCATGAAAAAAAATGTATTAAATGGAATTATCCAAATGCCTAAGGATCTGAAGCCTATTATGTTACTCTTACTGACCCTATGTCGATCAGATGAATGGAAGACTGAGTCAAAATTGGACCTTGGGCCTCTCCTCCTTCAATCTGCTGCACCATATGTCCCCAGACATGTTCTCATATCTTTTCATTATTTTATTGGCAAAAGTGCCTTACCTTTCTGCCATGTCACATGGCAGAAACATTTATGCCAAGACTGAGCATATCTGAGAATACTCTACTTATGAAAACACCATCACGCAGGTTAGGAAAAGTGACCCTGGGCAGTGATTTCATGCTTGATTTAGAAAATAATATTTTGTGGCTATTAGGGTCACAAAAGTACTTTTTATTTTAAATATCATTCTAATATTTCCAACTATCCATGCTTCACATTCTGCTTGCTCAATTTTTAAGATACCATTAGAAGTTCTCTGTGTCTTAGCAGTGCCAATCTGGATTGACAGTTTCAAGGCTGCCTCTGAAGACCAAAGTCAGCAAGCATATTCTATATGAGACAAATGCAAGAGGCACAATGGCATTTATGAGGCTCAGAATCTTGCAAACACATGATTGCTGATGACAAACAGGTTTAAAACATGCTAGGAATACATACACATATTTTTGTTCTCCAAAGCTGTAATGTGGGAAGGTGAAAAGCCTCAATTTGTTTATTTCACTAGGAGGGATATTTTCTCCAAGATGAAAATAAGTGATTTTGAGTGCATCACTAAATGCTTAAAATATCAAAGAGTAAAGCAACAATGAAAAAGAATATATCTTTTACTATTCAGGATCTTAAATATGTATTCTCCTTACTTAGGACTATCTTTTTAACTGTGTGAGTGGAAAATGCTCACACTGCTCAGAAAGTGCTACGTGCAGTAGAAGAATAACATCGAAAGGGCGGCCAGATGTTGTCAGCCAGTTTTTCTTTTTAATGTTTTCTGTAAGTCGGCAGTATCGATGAATAAGCAAGAATGATGATCTGTGCGACGGCTTCAGATAATCTTCACATTGCTTTTAGCTGGTTCAAAGCACCGAGAGATCGCCATCATCTCATGATAACACAGACTTCTAGGTTTCTGAAGTCAGCAAAATCTGAAGCTATGGTTTTTTTTTTTGTTTGTTTTTTTTTTATGAGGTTTTTTTTCCTAAATGTTTTCTTTCTCTCTCTTTATCTTTGGTGAAAAGTCTTAGCTCCTGAGTTCCTATTCTTCTGTCTCCAGTCTACTATTATTGTCTCAATAAATATTTCACAAAAGCAATTGTATACCCTACTAGTAACAAACAATATAGTCACTGAACAAATCTTGATGTAATACTGTAATCTATTTTGCACATTATTTTCATGCAGAATAATTTCAGTGAAGAAGTTTTTGTCCCTTAATCAAACTTTTCAAACTAAAGACTATGATGACCAGATGTTTTTAAGTGTGTTAATCTGCCTGTTTTTAATTTACTACTACTACTATTATTATTATTATTGTTATTGTTATTGTTATTGCTGTGCCTCAGTTATATTCATATTCATTTTAAGTCACTTGGCCACTCTTACAGTGCCACAAAAGTAACAGCCACAATTAATTCAAAAGCATTCCAGCCAAAGAGTATTTACTTCAATTTTTATTTTATTTAAATATTCAACATCATGGCATTATTGCTAAAACAATTCTGAAAATATCAGGAATTCAGAGGAATTCCAGTTTTCACACAGATCTCATGGAGACAGACTTCAGCAGCTATGATTGAGCAATTTAAGTTTTTATAACATTTTCAAATTATCTCTATGAGAAGTTTTCTAAGGAATCAACTTCACTGCTTCCTTCATCTACACATCACTGTTTAAATAGCAGGTGAATGCATTTCATAGGTGGACTGATTCAATCACTCTCACTGTCTGTGAATGATTGGTCACTGAATAGTAGTTGTTCAGACAATTTACAGGTAACACAATGGCTCCATTATCTTCTCGTCTTTCAGGGCAAGTTCAAGTGGAATTTTACAATAGACCGATATATCAGCCCATAAGTTAAGATGAAACCACAACAAACATGAAAAGCAATAAAGCTGCAAGTATGAAGTGCCATATGACTGGAATTCCAGGACTAAGGAGTCTAGGGCACAAGGAGAACAGGAGTTCAAAACCAGCCTGGGCCACATAGTAACTTCCAGGCAAATTATGATTCTATCTCAAAACAAAAGTGTTTAGATAACCATCACAAATAAATAATACATGCAGCAAAAAAAATGATAAAGGTAAAGTTTCTAATTTATTGACATAAATAAAGAGATTAGCTGTTACACAGAGACACCATTATCCTTAAAAACATAATGTCAGTGAAATCAATAATTCACATTTTAAGAAAATTCAGACTTAGTGATGCTGAGTGTAGAACGGATAAGATGTCGGAAGCTCATCCCCATTTAGAAATGTTACAGTTTGGGGCTAGAGAGATGGTTCACTGTTCGATGGAACCGCTGCTCTTCTAGAGGCCTGGAATACAGCTCCCACCACTTACACTTGCAGCTCACAATTTGTTGTGGGAAGTATTAAAAACGAGTGGCACCAGTGGGCCACATGGCACCAGAGCTGCAAAAATCTCTCCACCCAACTCACTAAGTTCCTCCGCAGGTCACTACCATGACAGCCCCATGCTTCAATGAATGTATATAGCTCAGAAACTACAATGCTACTTAATGAAAGTTTTAGGTAGAAAGAAATAAGTCAGATATCAGAATATTCCATTTATAAAAAATAAATTCTTTAACTTCAGAAACTACTAGTTGCAAAGACATATATGAGATATGAGAGATTATTTTCCCAGCCTTAACTGAAGAAAGACAGAAACATCTCCAAAGATACTGACCACATGTTTAGACTACGTGAGGTTCCAGGATGTTCTGAGACTTAAACTGCACAGCCTTCGCATCACCCTTTTAATGTTATATATGTCCTCATCAACCAGTTCCCTACCACTACCTAATTACGCTTAACCTATTATTCCTAACGTTGTTACCTGACCAGTGCTTCAATTCTGTCACCAACACCAGTCTGTTCTCATCCATAGCTTGTCACACTGTGAAGTACAGAGTCACTGGGGCTTCTCAGGCTATGTTCTCATGCTCCAAGACTTGCTGAAGGAATTGGGTGTTCATCTTACACCCTTTAGTTTTAGAAAGAATAATTGAACTCACCTCACAATTAACTAAAAATGGGACAAACTGCAAAGGTGACAAACATTTGTCCACGGAAGCTTAGCCTTGTATAAATTCAAGATGTATAAGTCTCTGAGACCCTGGGAATGTGAAAATGTGAAGTGTAAGGCACTCGGGAATTCGCTATTGAAGAATGAACATTAGAAATTCTGAACCTTCTGTTTAAAAACTTGAAAATAAGACTGGAGAGATGACACAGCAGCTAAGAACACTGGCTTGCCCTCCCGAGGTCCTGAGTTCATTCTCACCGTTCAGATGATGGCCCTCAAACATTGGTAACTTAGTCAATGGGATCTGATGCCCGTTTCTGGTGTGCATATATACAGAAAAAAAAAAAACACATGTACAAAAGTACACACATAAATAAATCTTTTCTTTAAAAAGCTCAGTCATATTTAACACTGTATAAATTGTAGCTTAGTCTTTATATTTATAAAACAGGTGTAATAGTTGATATTTTACAATGTTACTCAAAGTATTAAGTTATATGACAAAATCTTTATATTTAAAAGCATGAGTTACATATTAAAATATTGTAGCAGTTATTGAAACAACCATACAACTTATCAGTTTACATCCCAAACCTTTTTCAGGAGCAATCAATCCAGATAGGAAATAGGTTTCAAACAGAATTGCCTCAGAATAATCATGCTATATGGCTTTGTTAGTCACTATTAAATCCTGCTTCCTTTAGGTTTGCATAAGGAATTTATAGTTCACTCATTCACATTATCTTGTATGATTTTTAGAGCATTCTTTCCTCTCAGAGATGGTAAATAATAATAATAATAATAAAAACCAAATGGTGTCAGAAAGCCAGGTGGGTGTTTATTATACATAGAGACTCCAGAAGCTACGATTGATTGCTGGGGGCAAGGAGAGTGGAACACTACGGATGGAGTGGAGGCCACAGTGACTACTTTCCAGACTTGAGCACCTTACTAGAAACACTCCTACCTTTATCCTCAATATTTTTAGTTGCAAAATCTCAAGTTTTTAAAAATTGAGGTGAAACACTTCACTTTGTGAATACCAAGAGAGGCTTCTAAACTCTCAGGTCAGCATAACTCTTCTCATGAAAGCAGTTTTTTAGAAGAAAATAATTCCCATCCATGGAGATCAACTTGGTCTTCAGATTAAATCTTTTCTATAATTTGTAACCATAGACTCTAGACACAAAATGCATCTTTTCTTCCTGTAGTTAGAAAAAAGCATAACAAGATATCTTGGTAGCTTATTTAACGGTGGTACTCACAGCTGAACCATGTTAATGGTCCACCACTTGTTGCTTCAGATTTAACAATTACAGACATTTTTTAAACCAGCTTGCATAGTATGAACGTATTTTGCTTCTAGAGTAAGAGTGTACTATAAACAAATGGATTAATAAAATAGACGAGTTACCTGTGAATTTCACTAGGAGTGCCTGGTGTACACTGTGGGAGATGTTACAGCTGCTGGGGATTGCTTCTCCATCCTAAGCTTTGGAGTTAAGAAGCATATAATATAGTCTATTTTCTTAGCATGGTGGTGAGAATTGTTTTAATTACTTTAATAACCTAGCGTTAGACCTGGACAAAAGAAACATAGTCATTAACATTAAATGTCTCCAGATTTATGTGTCCTTGTAATAAAAGAAAGCTTCCATTTTCTTTGTTACAGAATGCAAAATTTACGCTATATTTTTTGATTAGATGCTTCCAGAACCTTAGAACCAATTTAAAAAAAAATGAGTCAGACTTCTAGGATAATAGATCTTGGTACCATATGATGCTCTGTGTTCTGATATCAGGGGAAATTAAAGGAAGAATCATGTGGTGACTCAAACCAAAGCCCTTTGTAATCATATGGCAACTCCTTGATATCACATATATATGCTGAGACACCTTTGTGACAGAGAGTCCAACCTTTCTTCTTGAAAACGTAAGTAGATACAGCGTGACATGTTCTCAGTGGATAGATCCTTTCTGTGGTAGTTGGGAGTCGTTCGCACAGTAGGTCTTGAGTGTTCCTCAGAGCCACTGTACACTTAGCTTCCACTCGCAATTACACGGTTCTCTGTACACGTACAGGAACCTGGAATATAGAGTGTGTCTGTTGTTTGGGATACCAAGCACAATTTCATTCTACCAGAAGAGCTGAAATTTCCTTTAGCCAAGACTCAGTGAGGTGGGCCGTTGGAAGATCAGGTGGCCAGGAGGCATCTCTTACCTTTGAAGATTTTCATGCATCTTTTCATCTAAATCCTTTATGTCTGAGCCTATTCCTGTCTTCTATGGCTATCTATCACTGTCTTGATATTCCGTTCAGAATTTAGTAGTGCTTCATTTCTCTAGAGCAATTTTTGAGATGTGGGTTTCCTTCAGTGGCATGATGGGAAAAACTCTGCTTATCACTTTACAGACAGGTTTGCCAGTGTTACCCTGAATTGACTGATCTCCTCACTCATGTAATCATGTTCGTCAGAGTACTGTTCTTCAGTAAGGAAACCTCGGCTATTTGACTTACAGGAAGAGAAAGTTCAGTCATAGCCTCCTCCCAGACACCTATCAAAGATGAAGAAAAGCAGGAACACGTTGTACTAACATTCAGGCTGCGGAGATTCCAGGAGAGGTGAAGCAGCCACAGCCAAGATGTGTGCTTTATCACGTGGCCCACAGGAACACTTGGAAATGAGGAGAATTATCATGTGATTGTAGCTAAGGAACACACACAACACACACACACATATATATATACAACATGTATTTATAATATACTATATTATATATCCTGCAAAAATAATGTGCTTCCTTGATAAGCTGTCACATTGACACATTCTGGCCTCCTCCCCTCATGAAGAAGCTTGAGTTTCAATATAGTAAATTTATGATGCCACCTGGGCACCAAGGGAAGTTAGTTAGGAAATAGACCAAGATTTTTGAGATAAAATCTTGCTTTTAAACCATACCCCAGTTTGCATAAAAACTGGCTAAGTCTTTTAATGAAAAGAAAAGTGGATAAAGACAAAACTGGGGCTGGAGAGAAGTTCAGTGATGAAAGCGCTTGAAGGTCTTCCAGGGGACCGAAATCCACTTCCTAGAACCTGTATCCATGGCTCACAATTGCCTGTAATAGCAATGCTAAGGGATCCAACAACCTCTTCAGGCCTCTATGGGCACCCCCACATATGTGGTACATGCTCACATACACAGATATGCACATAAATAAAAATAAATTATTTTAAAAAATAAAACAATAAGGCCTACTCAAACATTGGCCCTTTTCATATCCAAAGGTCGAACTCTATTTCAAATTGGCTGAAAATATGTAGTTTCATTCACTGTGCACTAGATTTCCATTTTTAAACTAATTAAAAGTTTTAATTATCTAGATGTCTCATGAATTTTATCCCATGTCTATTACTCATCTCTTGCCAATGATGGCAACCTTTAACTAGTTCTCTACTATATAGATTGCATGTTCATCCTAATGGAAGATGTTTTAATTTACCATATAGTTTTTAAATATTTTTTTATGAATCATATCATCACTATAGTAAAAGTTCTGGGCTTCATTTAAGTTACATTTCTAGTAGGTATGCAGATATATGTGTACTTCAGATTTCGAATCAAAAGTGACGAGACATCTCGGAATCTGAAGCAGAAAATGAGACGCTTCTTATTTTCCAATGTGTTGACTTAGGATGTAGAAAATTTGTATGCATTGAGAAGTCTGAATATCTAAAAATAAGTGTTAAGATGGAAATCACCAAGCCCTGGGAAAGAATGATAGCTGATACCTAGGATAAAAGGAGTAAAATCACTAAGTAAAACATGCTCCTTTTTCCCTTGAGTAACTGAGGACAGCTAAGAAGACGTAACACCACAGGAAAATGTTTGCCTCAGTAAGCAGCATTATTACATGAGCACACAGGGCCATTTAAGTGTTAATGTCTGAACTTAGGTTCTTCTTTGTAAGGGAACAAAACCAAACCTTTGGGTTCTTTCTTTGGAAAATTATTGATTTTAAAACCATGTACTGCGAGAGCAAAGCCTAGCCCTGTCTAACATAATCACGGGCACCCTAGCCAAATCCAGTAAGTCATTATATACACATACTAAAGCATCAAAGTTTGAGAGACTTCTAGCAAGAAGGTTTCTGGGGAGAAGAAACAAGAGATATGATTAAGAACAAGCAGATAAAGATAGTTGACACTGTTGTATACATGTATGAATCCCTAAAAAATGAAAAATAGTAATTCTAACCCAAAAAAGAGCCATAGAATGTCAGAAAGAATATACAAAGTAGGAAAAAGCAAATTATAAATGGCTAAGAGTAACATTGTTAATGATTTTTTTAAGATTTATTTTTATTTATGTATATGTATGTGTGTGTGTTATATGCACATGCATGAGAGTACCCACTGAGATCAGGAAAGGGTGGTGAACTCTCAGAAGCTGAGGTTATGGGAGATTGCAAGTAGCAGATGTGGGTTCTTGGAACTCCAGTCTGCTGAAAGAGCAGTAAGTACTCTTAATTGCTGAACCAATGCTCCAAGGATTCAATTAGAGCATTGGCTCAGCAATTTATTTTTTAAAAAATTTAAAAATTTTTAAAATTTTAAAAAAGTTTTTAAAAATTTAAAAAATTGCTTGTCAATTTTTTTTTTAAATTTAAAAATTTTTTATTCACTTTACATCCTGATCACTGGCCACTCCTAGTCACTCCATCCCACAATTTCTCCCTAAATCATCTCCTCCTCTTTTTCTCTGAGAGGGTAGAGGCCCCCTGTGGATATTGTCGTACCCTGGTACATCAAGTCTCTGGGGAGCTAAACACATCCACTCCCAGCCCAGCTAGAAGAACATAACCCACAGACAGGCAACAGCTTTTGGGATTGCCCCCACTCTAGTGTTTCATGATTCACATGAAGGCCAAGCTGCACATCTGCTACATATGTGTGTATGCTCTTTGGTTGTAGTTCAGTCTCTGAGAGCCCCAAGGTCCAGGATATTTAAGTCTGTTGATTTGCCTCTGGAGTTCTATCACCTTCGAGGTCCTCAGTCCTTCCCACAACTCCTCCAATAAGAGTCCCCAAGCTCCATCTACTGTTTGGCTGTAGGTCTCTGCGTCCATCTGAGTCAGTAGTGGGGAAGCCTCTCAGAGGACAGGCTTGCTAGACTCCTGTCTGCAAGTATTAACAGAATATCATTAGTAGTGTCAGGAATTGGTTTTCACCCACGTAATAGGTCTCTAGTTCAGCAGGTTATTTGTTGGGCATTCTCTTAGTCTCTTCTCCATATCCCACTCCTACATTTCTTGTAAACAGGATGAATGTCGGGTCAAAAGTTTTGTGAGTAGGTTGTTGTCCCAATCACTTTTCTGGAGTTACTGTCTGGCTACAAGAGGAGGTCACTTCAGGTTCCATATCCCCAATGATGTGAGGCACCTAATATCACTTCCACTAATTCTTGGGTATCTCCCTTTCCCAGGTGTCTAGCATGTCCTTGAGATGTCCCCTACCTCTTCACCTCCAGAAGATTTCCATTCATTCTCTGGCCATTTGATCATCTCTCTTGCCTTCCCCACACCTAATCCTGAAACAACCCCCCATTCCCTCCCCATCCCTCCGACCAGTTCCCTCACATTAACAGTTCAGACTAATTTGTGTAGAAACTGACCCTCATGGCATAAGGCCAAATTGTTGCATCTATATAATACATTGTATCATTTTCCCTAGACTTCTTTTTAATTGTTCTTTCAATAGAATTTTAGGTCCTTGAGGATAAAAGCTATATGCCTTCTCTGTAAGGCTAATTTTTTAGACAATTAATACTTTGTTATTTTTTAGGCTCTATAATTTTCTTGTTGGTTAGAAATTGTGTGATGATTTTCAGCTATATGAAAGTCTCCTGGTTAACTCTAACAGAATAGGATGCTCAATGCATATTCCTGACCAATTAAATCAGAATTGAGGCCGCACTGGTAGGTGCCTTTGAGCCTACAACTGTTATAGCCCTTTGAGATTCTATTTTCTTCATCATGCCTTTCTAATACTTCACTTTGAAGTCTCTTCTGCTTCATATTTAAATTGCAACTGTGATTTTTTTTTATTTCCTGTGTTTCAGACATATTTTTAACCTTTGACTTGTATCTTTTGTTTCTTGTTTTAATAAATCATACTGTAGCTTTTTAAATCAATATAAGAATTTCAGTCTTTCCATTACTTTTCTTCATTTAATTTTTAATTTATTCACTTTTCATTTCCACACTTATGACTGTTAACACATTTTTGTACATGTGTTATGTTGTGTGTGTGTGTGTGTGTGTGTGTGTATGACCCTGAGTTTTTCATGACATTCAGGGAATACCAATTTTCGCTCATGATGATAATGAATAAGATGACATATTTTTGAGACAACTCTTTCCAGCACAGGGAGAAGAAGAGAATAGGACAACTAGGAATTCAAAAGTCTTCAACCATTTCCTTTCTGCTTGGAGACTTTTTTTTTATTATCCTTCTCAAATATTTTAAACATATTTTAATGAATACTTAAGGGCTTGGTACTAATGATTCACTGTCCATTCTATCCTCTGAAGAGTTGTTTAAGAAATGTCAGTGATGGAGAACCACCTTAAGAATTTTGGCCTAACAAGCCATCTGGGAATTCAGTTGCTTTTTAAGTCCTCCATCTCTGAGGCTTCTATGGTCAATCCAGTAGTTGTGGACATTTGCTATAAATAACAGACACTCTGATTCTTAATGGTCATCTAACAAAATTCAAGTCCTTCTCTTCCTAGAATATTCTGGTAGCTTCCTATGTATAGGCAGGGTACCTTGAATTAGGTCCTACCTGATAAATACCAGACAATATTCATGAGTATGATATAAAGAAATGTTACCTCATCAGTCTGTTTTGCAAGTTTCTCCTGGACTAATCTTATTCTTTCTTTTATTGAAAATAGAACTTTTTCCTCACATAATATATCCTGATTACAGTTCACTTCCCTCTACTTCTCTCAGTTTCTCTCCCCCTTTCTCTCCACCAGGATCCACCAGGACTTTCTGTCTCTCACTGAAAACAAACAGACTTCTAAGGGATAACAATAAAATATAATAATATAAACCAAAAATAACCTAACACATTGTAATTAGCCAACACAAATAGAAGGAAAAGAGACCAAGAGAAGGCACAAGACTTAGAGATCCACTTATTCACATAGTCAGGAATCCAGTAAAAACAATAAACTGGAAGCCATACTGTATAATATGCAGGGGAACTGGTATAGTCCTGTGCAGTACCTATGCAGGCTGCCTAGCTTTCTGTGAATTAATATGAGCTTTGATCATTTTGATTTAGACTCATTTTATTGGTGTCCTTTATTTCCTCTGGCTCTTAGACTATTTCTACCTCCACCTCCTCAGGATTCCCTGAACCTTGTGGGATTTGATGGTGACATCTTATTTAGGGTGGCATGCTCCTTGGTCTCTCACTCTCTGCATAATGTCTAGCTGTTTGTTCTCATGTGCTTCAAGAGGAAGCCTCTCTGGTGATGGCTGAGCAAGACACTGATCTACAAGTATAGCAGACTGTCAATAGGAGTCATTTTATCACTACTTTTTTTTTTTTTTTTAAAGACTAGTGCTTGGCTTTACTCTAAGTCCCTGTACTATCTACTCTCAGGTTCTGGTTCACCCAAGCAGTGTCAGGTATGTTTTTTGTCTCATCGACTGGGTCACAAATCAAATCAGATATTGGCTGGTTGCTCCCACAAGCTTTGCACTATGCTGTACTATCATATCTTGCATGTAGGAGGACACCATTGTAGATCAAATGGACTTTATGGTTGGTTTGATTTTATATTTGTCCTTCGGTGGCATGCAGAGTACCAAAGACCTAGAATATAGGTGTGAAGACTCTATGTAAGCTCCAACATAGCTTTTTTATGTTCAACAAATTATGTAGGTGATGTCTTCAGAGTAGGCCTTTGCAGTCACCTTGTAAACTCCACATATAGTCTTGGAAACACTTTGGTTTGTTTGGAAATTTCACTGGCCCTTTTGGCCAACAACTCAATTAGATGAAACTCAATTCTGGTGCTAGAAAATTTGTTAATAAGAGATATCAGTTGGGACTCTCTCTCCCATCATTTTGTAATTTCATTTAGGTTGTCTTCATATATGTACTTATTTTAGGAAGCCTCCACTGTCTTATGTTTCCACACTACCCCTCAAATGGATTTTATAGCTGTCTCTCCCTGAATCCTCTCTCTCATTTCCGTCTTCCCTCTCCCTCCTCATTTTGATCTCTCCATTCCAAGCCCACATCCATCCACAACTATCCTATTTCCTTTTTCTAAAGAGATCTATCTGTCCCGACCCCAGTCCCTTACTCCATGCCTAACCTCTGTGCTTCTACAGATTAATCTTTGAAGGAACTCTGATCATCTCAAGCATGGCTCCAGCAGGCCTTGCCTTCTCCCATTCCCTCTGTCTTGCTAAAAACCATTAAGTTACATTCTTACAGGCAAGGTCTACTCCCTCATTTGTTCACCTCCTCCTCCCAACTCTAACTACCAAGACCCAGCTATCAAAGTTTTGAAGTTCTGCAATTAAAACCCCCTCTGGTTCACCTAATTAACGTGCCAAATAAAAATTGAATAACTTATTCTAACATGAGGTTTTCCCTTGTACTTTTATAACTGCCATTTTCCTATGTGCCACATCTATCTTCTCTCTATCCAGAGGCAGTCCTTTGTCCCACTTAGGGACAAATACCCTCACTGGCTCTCTTGTTCCCTTCCCTTTCTCCTTCATCATCTGTCTCCTGTTTCTGTCTCTTATTCCATGCTCTCTGTCCTCCTGGGGCAAAAAAAAAAAAAAAAAATTCCTTTGTGTTGAGAATTTGGTCCTGAGCCAATACTTTCTTTTCAATTTTAACCAATAAAATAAAAGTAGAGGCTTTAGAATAGCTGTAATTACATTTTTATAGGGTCTCTGAGTTGATCAATGAGTTTATAACTATTATCATATTTCTGGAACACCATGGTTATTATGACTGGCACAGATTAGTTCACTATGAAAAAAAATAATAAGGAACATTGGCCTCTAGGACATTCCAGTTTCCTGATTTATTAACAGGTACTCCTCTTAAGTTATTAAATTTCTCTTGGCAAATAGAACTTAAAATGACAGTAAAATAGAGCTAGCATTTAATGGAACTATACAAAATAGAAAGTTTAAAAAAAAGAAACCAAGCTTTGGAGTGAATAAAGCAAGCACTTGTCTTCCCATCAGCCTCAGGAGACACGATCCTGCAGCTTCGAACTAATCCAGAGTGAGAAGGAAGGTCAATGGTTGGTGAGGAAATGTCCTTGCCAGGGCTCTAAGCCAACCCTGGGCTCAGCCTCACAACTAAAGACCTGGATGAAGTCCTTGTAGAAAAGTTGCCTGTGAGAGGAGTAGAAAGCTGATAGAAAATAGGGAAGGAGGAAGAAGAAATCTGTAACTAGGATTCAACAACTTCATATAACAACTCAAGCAAAGGAAGAGGAAAAGAGGAGAGACTGGGAAGGAGAGAGGAGGGGAAAGAGAAGGACACGGAAGGAGGGAAAGGTAAACATTTTTATTAGTAAAGGATATGGGTGGGATAACTCTACAATTCTCCTTTAACAAATGGAGAATTATGTGTTAACATCCAAATCTACAAAATATTATTTTCTTTTTTCTATGGCCACTACCACTCACTATAATTCATTTAATATTATTTTTATTATTATTTTACCTGGGAACAGATGTGAATGTAAACTTATTTTAATTTTCAATACCAGTATGAGATAGTAATCATAATTTGTCATTAGCTGAGAAAAATCTCCATTTGTGCACAGTTTGAACAACAATTTAAACAATGGAGAATAATATTCACCTCCTACATAATCTTTGCAGCTGTTTTCTCCGACTAAGCAACCTATTGTTTTATAAACCTGGTATGTCTGGAGACACTGGCAAGGCTGAAAGAACCTGAGAGCCAGCAAGTAGCTTATCCTTCACCTCGCAAGTCTGAATTGTTTGTATTCCCTGAGACAAGATGGCTGCATCAAGACTTACTGAAGGAAAGACATGTCTAAGGGACGTCACATGTAAGATCATACCATGGGATATACAGAAAATATGTTAGAATATAGACTTTATCTGTAATCTAAGCACATTTGCAAAAGACAGTTCCAAGGAAATGATGCCTAATTGTCTTACTTAGGGTTTTACTTCTGTGAACAGACACCATGACCAAGGCAACTCTTGTAAGGACAACATTTAATTGGGGCTGGTTTATAGGTTCAGAGGTTCAGCCCATTACAGGTCCTCCCAGCAAGAGCATAGCAGCATCCAGGCAGGCGTGGTACAGGTGTAGCTGAGAGTTCAACATCTTCATCTGAAGGCTGCTAGACTCACTTCCAAGCAGCTAGGGTGAGAGTCTTAAGCCCTCATCCATAGTGACACACCTACTCCAACAAGGCCACACCTCCAAATAGTGGCACTCCCTGGGTCAAGCATATTTAAACTATGACACTAGTGAATGAATTAGTAAAGGAAGAGTTGCCTATAGATGACTCTTGATATCAGCATGTCTGCCTTTACAAATTCAACCAGCCATGAATTTAGGATAATAAGGAGGAACTGGATCAGTCTTGCACACAGTAGACAATTTTTATGTAGGTATTCTCAAAACAATAATATTTCCAATGAATTTACATTGTAGTAAATGTTATGAGTAATTATTACATGACAATAAACAAGACCATTTAAATAGGTGTATAGGAGATTTATAAATACACAAATCTGGGCTTCTGTGTAGGGTATTAGAACCAATCTTCCTCATGTTTTAAGGGTAAATTCTCCTTTTCACTAGTAACATCATTTTACCTCCATTATGTAGCAGCTAATGGATTACCTGGCAAAACTGACATTGCCTAAGGGCCTTTCACACCAAGACTGGGAAATTCTGAAACATCATTTCCAGGTATTCATATGCCATTTGTAGCAAGGTTAATATATTGCCTATAGATGTTCTCAGAATATAACAACTCCTAGAGTCATCTCAGGACTGAAACTATGCTATCTGCTGAAACCCTTTTAAAAACAAGGGTTGATGCTTCGCTCAGCTGTGGTCTTTGGATTGCTCATAATTTTATTAGAGTAGGTTTTGCTACTGCCCAAATTTATGTGCACACCCAGCATCCCTGTTCATCATGTTATTGATCTAGAATCTTTAGCTACTTTTCTGCATGGTGTTTATTAATACCTTGCCTTATATTATACAGTTCCTTTTTGCTGTCCTCTCTCCCACTGAATGTAGAAGTTTTGTGAGAGGGAAAAAAATGTTTTCTGCTTAGGCCCTACTTTCACTTTATGGGTCTAAAATCATATCTAATACTCAATGAACAGTTTTAGTACCTTCTGCTTTTCCCCTTTACATTATTTAAAAAATAATGTCTCAGCCAGTTCATTTTAAATTTCAAAGCTGTGCAGATTGAAGGCCTACACTTATTTAATTTATATTTTTTCATTTCTGTACCTGAATTTCATTTGCTAGAATCAAGCAAAGGCTAACAAAATATCACTTGCATTACTTCTCGAGATTTTGGAAAATATGGCCTCTTCATAAATAGCTATGACTTTTACAAAATCTAAGCTGACATTTAAATTTTAATGAAATACCAATTTGAACAAAATCACACAGCTTCAGTCTTGAGTCTTAGCTGCAGTAACTTTGAGTGTTGCATGTAGGCAGTGGTCATCAGCACTTTTGGAAGTTGCTTCCCTAGGCAGGATATTTAGGTGTGAATAGTCAGAGCTGGTTGTTACAGGATAACTGAGGTGCAGTTTATGTCTTAGTGAGTCTAAATTGTATGGTAGAGATACTGGCTTCACAGTTTAAATCAATGTAGCATAATGCTACAATTTGTTCTTCATTACTAAATCTAGCCTTAGGTTGTTATTAGATATTTTAGTCTCCGGTGAACAGTCTGGCTATTTAGAGATTTTATTTGTTTATGTGATGATGAACAATACATCAAAAAACACCTCAAACAACTCTCATAAAGGAAAAGGCATATGCACACCATTTCAGTCACTGGTTTAGAATTTAAATAATTCTGAAAAATATTTGAAATTAAAAATGTCCCTCCTCCTATTTCCTTATTCTATTTTATTTTATTTGTTTTGTTGTGGATCTTTTTTTTTAATGTCTGAGGATTCAATGACTCAATTCAAGAAGGTACAGCAAAGAATATTCAAAATGATACTAACTCTCTCAAAACCCGTGTTTACACAAATGAAGAAGGGAATCTATACAGTTGTTCTAATGGTTAAGTCAAATATTCTTTCAGAGTTTACAGGCTATGACCTCAGAGTGCCTGGTAAAATTCATGTTATGCATTTTTAGCTGTGCTGCAGCACAAGAACTGCTAGCTCAACCCTCGTCTTCTTCACTGTTTCATGCCAAGGCCTTTGGCTGCACCATCCTCAAGTGTCAATTTAGAAAGCATGTCTGTCAGCAGCTTATTATCCCGTCAGTTTAAGCTACTACATCGTAAACTTGCTGTGAAGATTGCATTGGCTATAGCAAATATGCTAGATGCTTTTCAACTTATATCCAAACAAGCTTCTCCTAAGCCAGGGTTCTCTAGCACTCTTAATGCAAGCCAGAGCATACTTGGATTATCATTGAAATGCTTCCCTTCAGTGCTTAAGAAATATGCCTTCCATTAGGACTGGCATAGGGAGAGACAGGGTAGAGGGCTAAAGGGCCAAGAGAATGAATAGAAATCTGCAGCTGTCAGGTATCGGAGTAGGTGTGGGTACTCTCTAGGATGTCCCAGAGACCTAAGGTGAGGGTGGCTCCCAGGACTCAATGATAGTGACCTTCCCAAAAGAGGGAACATGGAATCTAAAGAGGCCACCTCCTGTAGCCAGGCAGGAACCCCAGTTGAACAATAAGGACAACAACCCCACCCCAAAACATTCAACCCAAATTTGTCCTGTCTAAACGAAATGCTGGGACAATGATAGAGCAGATACTTAAGGAATAGTCAACCAACTGGCCCAACTTAAGACCTATGGCATGGGCAAACACCAGTTTCTGACACTATCAGTGGTACTCTGTTATGCTTGCAGATAAGAGCATAGCATAACTGGTCTCTGAGAGGCTCCACCTAGCAGCTGACTAAAATAGATGCAGAGATCCACAGCCAAACATTGGATGAAGGCTTGGGACTCGTAGGGAACAATTGGGGACAGGATTGAAGATCTTTAAGGGGATAGGAACTCCACAGGAAGTTCGACAGAGTCAACTACCTGGACCTTTGGGAGTTCTTAGTGACTAATATACCAATCAAAGAACATACACAGGCCTGAACGAGGTCCCTGGCATATATGTAGCAGCCATGCAGCTCAGACTTCATGTAGATCTCTGAGCAACTGCAGCTGGGGGCTGTCCCCTAAACATCTTGGAGAATCACCATCCCTGACCTCAAGCTGTACTACAGAGCAATAGTGACAAAAACTGCATCATATTGGTACAAACAAAGGCAGGCAAGTAAATCAATGGAATAGAATTGAAGATTCAGAAATGAACCCACACACCTATGGTCACTTGATCTTTGACAAAGGATCTAAAATTATCCAGTGGAAAAAGATAGCACTTTCAACAAATGGTGCTGGTTTAACTGGAGGTCAGCATGTAGAAGAGTGCAAATCTAGTTGTTTTTTTTTTAATCACTTTGATAAGTATCTGAGAGAAATTACTTTAAAGGGAACAGTGTACTTAAATACATAACTTCTGAGGTTCCAGTCTGTACTGGCTGGGTTCATTGCTGCACCTCTGCCTCTGCTGAAGGAAGAGGAAATGGGATGGGGCAGGCACATTGGTGATCTTTATCTCATAGTGATTGAGAGTGAGTCAGAAAGAGTCTGGAGCCAAGACACTCTTCCCAGACAAAGAGCCAGGGTCCTACTTTCTCCTCCCTGGTCACTTTCATCACCTCCAAACAGTTGCATCAAATTTGAAATCCACCAATGGATTATTCCCTTAATGAGGTCAGAACCCTCATAGTCTACCATGATTACTCCCCAGTGATTGGCTCCCCCATCTGAAGATAACATTTTCAGCACCCAAGCAATTTAGAGCATAGCCCATACCCATATCACAAGTCACAAAAAAAGAAATGCAGTTATCATACCTCCAACTTCTGGGTACACCCTACAAAATGACCATGGTAAAGTTAAAGTTATGTAAACAATAATAGTTTGAAAATCCCTCTTTTCAAGATGATGACAATGCTTTAAGTTTTTTATTGGCTCATTTAAGTGATTGCAGGTCAATGACAGAAAGTCCTTATTTGAGGAGGTATCAAAAAATTGCCACTGCAATTATATAGTAAGCAAGGTAACAGCTCTTGCAGCCCCATTAATTCCTTTATTTTATCAGCATTCAACATGTGTGATGCAACCGAACCTTCTCTCTCTTTGCAGAATTTAAACCTTAAAATTTATATTGCCTGTGGATATTTGTTTACTATTGTACATAATAATAAGTAGTATAATAAATCATATTAATGATATGAAGTGCTATGCTTACATATAAGGACTATCTTTTAATGAAATCCTCAGAAGGCTAATTCCAAAAATTTATTAACAATGACAACTCTACAAAGAGTTCTATTTATGTGCTCTGTGTTATCCAGGAGAAAAGCAGCCATCTGCAACTCTGAGCTCCACAGGATTTTGTTGGGAACATATTTCTGGCTCAAAGGTCAGGCCCCTCTGTGGGATGGTGTCTGCCCTCAGTTATCACAGTAGTTTGATTACACATTAAACATCATTAAGCCTTAGATTCTCTACCTATGAACCGTGTTTTGGGGAGGAACATAGAATTAAAATCTGATTATTAATACAAATTCATAATTCATTAAACCAAATTCTATAAACCCAAACACATGTTCTGTAGTCAAAGCCGCAGTTCTTAACATGAATTGTACTTTGTTATAATTCTAAACATAAAAATCTTAGCAAACATTCACTCTTATCCATTCTTTTAATTGGTATGTTTTGTGTTTACATATGCATATACATATATATATGTGTGTTTGTGTATATACATACATATTTGTGTGTATATATGAATATATGTATATGTGCATTTTATATGTGTGTGTGTGCATCTGTGTGTGAGTTTGTTTGTCCGTGTGTATACTGGGGTTTGATCTGATACTGCTATGTATTCAAATGCTAACTTTCGCTGTACATGAATCTTTATTGTTTTAACCTTGCTCCGAGATGTAAAACTATTGTTTAAATAAAAGTGTCTACAGCAAATTGCCGGGAGGAAAAAGGTAGAGATAGCTGGAGATAGCAAGTAAAGACCATGAGGAAAGAGAAGGAGGAAGAAGTATACTGCCATGAGAGGTGATATATTATGAGCACGAGGCCATGGGAAGAGAACCCTGAGGACAGATTGATGGAGTAGAAACAACACAGGCGAGAGTAACAATAAGGACATGGAAAGCACAGGTGGGAAGTTATCAGTCTATAGTTAGAAAACAGCTTAAGGAAATCCCACAGTAATTGTGCTAAGCTGGTTAAATAAATCCATAGGATTCTGATTATTGGTGGACTTGTCAGGTCTTATTAATAACTAATAGAATTTATTAAAATCCATTTACGTGTTGTGTGTGTGTGTATGTGTATGATGTGCTAAATTGTATGCTCTCAGAGAGTTGGCAATGTGGTTCCATTGTTGAGGTACTAGCTGGGCATGATGACGTCACGATGATACCTGTAGTCATGGCATTTTCGAAGTAGAGGCTGGGTAATGGTAAGATCCAGGTCAGAGCAGCTGTATAGAAAATCCACAGTTAGTTTGCAGGAAACCTTGTCCTAGAGGAAAAAAATCAAGAAACATACAGTTACTGTCACTACCCACAATATTCATTTCATGTGTAAAAATACCTTGAAATTTCAGCAAACATTTGAACAGTTATGTTTCCCATTTTGTATGAGTAACAAAATTGTTGTGTTCTTGCCAACATCATTTCTAGTGTCTACTGGAGAACTGCGTGACAGTTAGTAAAAGGAAAACACTAATTAAGGAAACATCTATTTGACACATAAAATATTGAACACGTTGCTTCACAAATATCATCTTGTTTAGTAACTCCAACTGACTTTTCAGAAGTTATTATCACCTAATTTGGGAAGATTGTATAGGTGGGAAGGGATGTATATAGTTGCATGTGCCCATTGGTGTAAATGGCTACATGTGCCCATGATCATGGGTACAATGGTCGAAGAGCTCATAAGATGTCGTCTTTTATTGCTGTCCACCTTATTCATTAGAGACAGCACATAAAATTGAATCTGACACTAACTGTCCATCCAGGCTAGTTGCCCAGTGAATCAGGGATATTCCTGTCTCCATGCACAATTGCTAGTGTTATGTCAATTCATGGCGAACCCAAGTATTATGTTGATGTTGATAATTCAAACTCAGGTCTTCATGCTTACATAGAAAACACTCTTGCCTACTAAATCCTCTCTCCATTCCTAATCACTTGTTTTTAATTGTGATATGCTTATGTTTTATTGTGATTCTTAGGTATAAAAAATATCCACAAGTTCAAAAACTTCAAAAACCTTAACAAATGCCCTCATTAAACTAACTGATTTAATTCAAACAACTCAAAATTCAGGTAATAAAGAGCTTAACATATCTAAGCCCACCTCGTTCTGTGCTTTCCCTCCTCCTCCTCCTCCTCCTCCCCTCCTCCTCCTCCTCCTCCTCCTCCTCCTCCTCTTCCTCCTCCTTCTCTTCCTCCTCCTCCTCCTTCTTCTTCCTCTTCTCCTCCTTCTTCTCTTCCTCCTCCTCCTCCTTCTCTTCCTCCTCCTCCTCTTCCTCCTCTTCCTTCTACTTCTCTTCTTTCCTTCCCTCCTCCTCCTCCTTTTTACTTATTCATTTTATGTCATGCTCACTACCCTCCATCTAGTCACTTCCTCCCACATTTTCCCAATTTTCCCCTTCATTTCTTCTTGAGCAGGTAGAGACCCCTGAGTATCCTCCCACCTGGGCTCATCAAATCTCTGCTAGGCTACGATATGACATTCTCTCCGGTTGATGCCAGATAAGGAAGACCAGCTAGAAAAATATATCCCACGGACAGGCAGCAGCTTTGGGGATAGACACCGACTCCAGTTGTTCAGGATCCAAATGAAGACCAAGCTGCACATCTGCTATATATGTGTCGGGAGGCTTAGGTCGAGCCTATGTATGTTATTTGGTTAATGGTTCAGTCTTTGAGAGCCCCAAGGGTCCAAGTTAGTTGACTCTCTTTGTCTGCCTGTTCCCTTTGGGACCCTCAGTCCTTCACACGGCTCTTCCATCACAATCCCAAGCTCCATCCACTCTTCGGGTGTGAGTCTCTGTATCTGTTTGAGTCAGCTACTAGATGGAGCCTCTCAGAGGACAGCCATGCTTTACTCCTGTCTACAACATAACAGAGTATCAATAACAGTGTCAGAGACCGGTGCTTACTTATGGGATGAGTCTTAAGTTGAGCCAGTTTTCGGTTGCCTAGTCCCTCAGTCTCTGCTCATATTTCTGCATTTCTAGTAGACAGGATAAATTTTGAGTTGAAAGTTTTGTGTGTGAGTTGGTGCCTCTATCACTCCTTTAGAGTTCATTATTGGCTACAGGATGTGCCTCTTCAAGTTCCATATCCTGTGAGTCACAGCTAAGTCCTGGGCTTTCTTTGAGCCATAATGGGAATTAAGATCCAAAGCTCCAGTTATATGATGCAATCTAATCACATATTTTTCTTTTTTCAAATTCATAATTAGATTACTTTTCACACATGATATATCCTGATTTTGGATTCTCATCCCTCTACTCCTGCCAGTATCTCTTTAACTCCTTTTCAGATGGACCTGCCCCCTTTCTGTGTCTCATAAGAAAAATAGGTGTATATGGGATAATAGTGAAGTAAATTAAAGAAAATAAATTATAATAATACAGAAAACTAGTACATCAGAATTGGACAAAACAAACAAAAAGATCCTAAAAGAAGAAACAAGAAACAGAGACCTACTTGTTTGCAAACTAAGGAATCCCATGAAAACAGTGAACTGGAATCCATAATATATACACAAAGGACCTGTATGTTAAAATGATAAAGAAATATATTAATAAAATAAAATTAATATAAAAATTTAAAAATAATGTAAAATTTTAAAAAAGACAAGGTCTGACAGGACATTATGAGACAAGGAACCTCCAAAGAGTTCATTTTCTGTTGGACATCTGCTGCTGGGTATGCAGCCTACCCTTGTTTCTCTAATGAGACTCCCTTAGGGGAAACTAAAATTTTATTTGCAAGTGATTATCGGTTGCAGATCGCTTCGGAGTTTCAGTAGGGGAATGTCTCTACTTCTATCAACTCTAAAAACTCAAATAGTGTAGACCTGTGCTGGCCATGTGTATGCTGCCTCTATCTCTGTGAATCTGTATGTGCTTCAATCGCGATTTGGAGAACCTTATTTTTGTATATCCTGTAAGCCCTCTGGCTCTTATATCTTTGCACCTCCTCTTCTTGTTCTCTGAGCCCTGAGGGAAGGAAATTAATGAATACACTTTATTTAGAGCTGAGTGGTCCAAGGTCTATGTCATTGACTGCATGGTATCTGGCTGAACGTCTCTGTATTTGTTCCTGAATCTACTTCAGGAAGCAGCTTCTTTGACGGTACCTGATCAACTTCCTGTGCAGTTGCTAGCAATAAGGGGGAAAGCTTCATATAGGCATGAGCTCGACTTCTCCATGTTCAATGTGTTATATAGGTGCTGTCTTCTGCGATGGAGCCTTGCCATCAGTCTGTGGAGGGTAACTTGTAGCCTTGGCAACAAGCTGAGTTCTTTGGTGATTCCCATGTGACCCCTTTGGCTACCAATTAAATTAGACAGAACCTAATCCTAGTACTGGAAGCTTCACTTGGTGATAAGAGATGGCCATCTAAAGTTCTGTATCCCTTATTATTTGGCAGTTTCATTTTGATCAGCTTCATACATGTATATTTTTAAGAAGCTTCTATTCTATTAGGTTTCCATACTACCCCGCAAGTGGCCCTTAACTTTAATTGTCTCTCACAATATTCCCTACCTTTTTTTCTTCTCTGTGCCCTTATTCTTCACATTCACCCCCTTGTACCCCCTCCTTGCCACCACCACCATCCATCCATATCTATATATTCCATTTCCGCTTCCTAAGGAGATCAATCTGTTTCACTCTTAGTTACTTACAATATTGCTCATCTCTGATTGAATGATTTTAGCTTAGTTAGCATCGACTTAATAGCTACTATCCACACATAAAAGAATATGTACCATGTACGACTTTCTGGGCCTTGGATTTTCTCATGTGGAATGATTTCTTTCTAGTTCCATGCATTTTTCTGCAATTTTCATCATTTCATTTTTTTTTGAATAGGTGAGTAATACTCTATTGTGTAAAAGTACCAGACTTCCTTTATCAACTCTTCTGTTGAGAGATCTCTGGATTGTTTTCAAATTCATGGCTCTTATGATTGAATAATGAACCCTACACTGTTGTGCAAGTATCTCTGTGATAGGATGACATTTCCTTTGCATATATGCCTGTGGTGGTTTGCTGAGTTTGCTCAGTTCCCAGACTCTTGAGGAATCACCACACTGATTTCCATAGTAGCTGTCCGAGTTTGCACTCCCATCAGCAACAAACAATCTGCTCCACATCCTCAGCAGCTGTCACTTGTTTTATAGATCTTAGCTACTCTGACAGGTGTGAGATAAAATCTCAAAGTAGTTTTGATTTCTATTTTTCTGATGTCTAAGGATGTTAAACATCTCTTTAAGTGTTTCTCAGTCATTTGAGTTTCTTCCCTTGAGAATTTTGTTTCGATTTATACATCAGTTTCCTTTGGGTTATAAGTTTTCTTGATATGCATTTTTTAGTTCTTTGAGTATTTTGCATATTAGCTGTGTATCAGATGTGTAGTTGGTTAAAAATAAATCTTCCTGTACAGTGCAACTTTGTCTAAACAACAGTGTTCTTTGCTTTACAGAAACTTCTGTTTCATGAGGTCTAGTTATTAATTGTTGATTTTAGTGCTGATGGTTTTGCAGTCAGAAAGTCTCCTGTGTCAATGACTTCACTCTGTATTCTATCAGGTTCAGTACAACAGCTTTTATGTTCAGGTCTTTGATCCGTTTGGAGTTGAGTTTTCTGCCGGCTGGTACATATAGATTTAGACTCTTCTACATTTGGCCATACAGTTTGACCAACATCATTTGTTGAAGACACTGTCTTTTTTCCAATGTGTATTCTGGCTTCTTTATCAAAAACCAGGCATATGTCTGCCTTTTCAATTGGATCCTATTGACCTACATGGAGAATATTATGCTGTTTTATTACCATAGCTCTGTAGTATAATATGAGGATAATGAAACCTCCAGCAGTTCTTACAGTATTCAGGACTATTGTAGTTATTCTGGGTTTGTTTGTTTGGGTTTTTGTTTTGGTTTGTTTTGGTTTTGGTGTGTGTGTGTGTGTGTGTGTGTGTGTTTCATTTCCATATTGTCATGTCCCAATGAATCCCAGGACAAGTCTTACTTCATACCTGTGGCCCCTCCTAGCACTTCTTACCCTGCCCCTACACTGCACTTCATCCTCCCAAGGGTTTCTTGGTCCATATGCTCTCTTAACTTCCTGGACTCTTGAACCTTGGCTCCTCTCTTGTTTTCTTCTTCCATTCATCAATACCCCTCCCGTTTCTCTCTGTCTTTCTCTCATCCCACAACCTCCTCTAATGGTCAAATTCAGTCTACTGTACAGGTTCAGTCTGGGCTTTTCAAGATGCCTCTGGCTGTTTTCTCTCTCATATCTACAATAAACCTTCTCTGCAACCATACCTTGTAACAGTCATTTATTTTTCATTTACATAGGAAGCTAAATATAGTCCTTTCAAGATCTGAGGAAAAAAATGTGTTTTAATTTTGATGAGATTGTGTTGAATCTGTAGGTTGCTTTTGGTTGAATACCCATGTTTGCTATCTTTCTACTCATCCATGGAGCATGGGTGATCTTTTCATCTTCTGATATCTTCTTCAATTTCCTTCTCCAATTCCTTTAAGTTTTTAGCTTACAAGACTTTCACTTGCTTGGTTAGAGTTACCCAATGATATTTTGTATTATTTGAAGGCTATTGTGAAAAGTGTTCCTCCCCCCCCACCCCCGATTTATTTCTTAGTCTGGTTGTCATTTTTGTATTAAAGGGCTACTGATTTTTATGAGTTAATTTTGTATTCTGATACTTTATCAAAAGTGATTATCAACTGTAGAACATTTTGGTGGATTTTTTAAGGTTACTTATATGTATTATCATATCATCTGAAAATAAAAATTCATTGACTTCTTTTTTCTGATTGGTATCCCATTGATCTCCTTTGGTTGTCTTATTGCTCAAGGTAAGATTTCAAGTACTATATGAATAGGTATGTTGAATATATGAAATAGATATATAAATTGGTATATAATGATTATCTATGAAAAGAGTGGACAACATTATCTTATTTCTGTTTTGTTGTTTGTTTTTTTGGTTTTGTTTGTTTGTTTGTTGGTTGGTTGGTTTTTCAAGACAGGGTTTCTCTGTGTAGCCCTGGCTGTCCTAGAACTCACTCTGTAGACCATGCTGTCCTGGAACTCAGAAATATACCTGCCTCTGCCTCCCAAGTGTTGGGATTAAAGGTGTGTGCCACCACTGCCTGGCCTTATTTCTGTTTTTAATGAAATTGTTTTGAGCTTCTCTTCACTTAAGTTGATGGTGGCTTGCTGTAAAATGCCTTTACTATGTTTAGGTATGTCCCTTAAATTCCTAATCTCTCCAGGACTTTTATCAGAAAGTGTTGTTGGATTTTGTCACAGGTCTTTACTTCATTTAATGAGAGATGTGTGTGTCTTTTGTCTTTCAGTTTGTTTATAAGGTGGGTTTCATTCATCTATTTACATATGTTGAACCATCCCTGCATCTATGGTATTCAGTCTATTTTATCACGGTGAATGATCTTTTTGATGAGGTCTTGGATTATTTTTACAAGTTTTTTTAAAGATTTTTTTTTCTATATTCATAAGTGATGACTAAGGAGTTCTCTTCTTGGGGGCTTATTATGTAGTTTAGTATCAGGGTCACTACAGCCTCCTAAAAAAATTGGGTTATATTCCTTCTGTTCCTTTTTCATGGAATAATTTGAAGAGTTTGTATTAACTGTTATTTGTAATCCTGGCACAATTATGTGCTAAAACTATTTGCTCTAGGCTTTTTCTTTCTTTCTTTCTCTTTTTTCTTTCTTTTTCTTTTTTTTTCTTTTGTTGGTAAACATTAATGATTGCTTCTATTTACTATGGATACAGGTATGTTTAAATTGCTTATCTGATCTTGATTTAATTTTGGTATGTGGTATATAGAAATAGAGATAGAGGTAGAAATAGAGGGAGGGAGAGAGAGAAAGAGAGAGAGAGAGAGAGAGAGAGAGAGAGAGAGAGAGAGAGAGAGATCAGGAAAATAGTTTATCCAATTTGATGGATAACGGACTTTTAAAATATGTCCTTGTGATTCTCTAGATTTCCTTAGTGTTTGTTATGTCCTCCTTTTCATTTCTAGTTTTGTTAGTTCCAATATCTCTATCCTTTTCATGAATTTGAAGAAGATTTTTTCAATGGTATTGGTTTTCTCAAAGATGAAAATCTTTGTTTCATTGACTCTTGGCATTGTTTCTATTTTATTGATTTCAGCTCTGATTTGATTTTTGTGTTGCGATCTACTCCTTTTTAGGTGTTACTTCTCTTTTCTAGAGCTTTTGGGTATGCTCTTATGTTGTGAGTATGAAGAATCTCCAATGTTATTATGTGAGCACACTTAGTGGTATGAACAAGTTTCTTAAAACCACCTTAATTGTGCTCCATAACTTTGGGCATGTTGTGTGTTTATTATCATTCTATTATAGAAAGTCTTTAATTTACTTCTTAATTTCTGTTTTAACCTATTTTTCATCTACTAGTGAGTTGTTCAGTTTCTATGAGTCTGTAAACTTTTGTTGTTACTGATAACTGATTTTAATTTATGGTTGTCAGATAGGATACAGAGTGTTATCTCTATTTTCTTGTATCTACTAGATTTGTTTTGTGTCTAAGTATGTGGTCAATTTTGTAGAAAGTTCCATGAGACAATGGGAGTTTTATACTTTTACATTTGGACAAAATATTCTGTAAATATTTCTTAGGTTCCTTTGGTTTATAACTATAGTTTGCTTCATCATGTCTCTGTTCAGATTTGACTGGATTATCTATGTGTTGGTGAGAATGAAATCTAAAAGTCTCCCAATATTAGTATGTACAGGATAATATGAACTTGTTATTCATTTTGTTTTGTTCATTTGTTTTTATTATTTTGCTTTGTTTTGCTTTTATAACTTGGTTGCTCTTGTGTTTGGTACATAGATGTTAAGGATATCAATGATTATAGTGTCTTCTCGCTTGAATTTTCCTTTGATGAGTATGGAATGTCATAATCACTTTCTTCTGATTAGTTTTGGTTTGAAATCTATTTTGTCAGATGTTAAAATGTCAGTGCCAGCTTGCTTCTTCTGTCCATTTGTTTGGAATATTTTTTCCATTCTTTTACCCAGAGATGATATCTTGATTTTGAGATGTGTTTCTTGGATGCAGAAAATCCAGGTTTTGCATTTATTATATTAGCCTTTGTTTTTATTGGTTAATTAGACCATTAATGTTGAGATATATCAGTTTCCATGTTTTTGATGACTTATTTCATGGTTGTTACTGTTGTTGTAGTGGTGGTAGTTTGTGTGTGTGTTTATATGGGTCTTTCTCTCTCTCCCTCTCCCTCTCTCTCTTTCTCTCTCTCTCTTTCTCTCTCTCTCTCTCTCTCTCTCTCTCTCTCTCTCTCTCTCTCTCTCTCCCTTGTGTGTGTGTGTGTGTGTGTGTGTGTGTGTGTGTGTATTTCTGTGAGTTTCCCTCTTTTGATTTTCTAGCCTGAGACTTTTTATTTCTTTTGCTTTCTTGGGTGTTGTTAAGCACTTTAGGTTTCTTCTAGTGTCTTCTGTAAGCCTGGATTTGGAGACAGATATTGCTAAATTTTGGTTTTATCATGGAATAACTTGTTTTTTTCTATATATTATTGTTGACAGTTTTGCTAGGGATAGTATTCTGAAATGGCATCTATGGTCTCTTAACAATCTGTAGCATATCTATCCAGTTCCTTTGGCTTTTATTATCATCTCCTTAGAGAAGTTGTAATTACAACTTGGCAATGGTGTAATTCTAATGGATCTGCCTTTATAAGTTACTTTGTCTTTTATTCCTTGCTGCATTTAAAAATCTTCCTTTGTCTTTTTGTTTAGTGATTTGATTATTATGTGCTAAGAGAAATTTGTTTTTTGATCCAGTCAATTTGGTGTGCTATAAACTTCTTGTATCTTGATAGGCATCTCCTTCTTTAGGATAGAAAATTTTTCTTCTATGGTTTGGTTGAAAATATTTTCTTTGCCTTAATCTTAAGGTTTCTTCTCCTTTCGTCATTCCTATTCTTCTTATATTTGGTGTTTATTTGGTTGGTTGGTTTCGTTTGTTTGTTTGTTTTGTTTTGTTTTTGTTGTTTGTTTGTTTCATAATGTCCCAGGTATCCAGGATGTTTTGTGCCAGTATATTTTAGATTTAACTTTTTTTGCCTGAAGTATCCATTTTGTCTCTAGTGCCTTCAATATCTAGAATTCTCTCTTTAATTTCTTTTATGTTGCTGAGGCTTCTCTCTAAGGTTCCTCTTTGGATTCCTAAATTTATCATTTTCAGATTTCCTCTCACAGAACCTTCTTTTTGATTAATTGTATTCTCACTTTCAGATCTCGAATTATTTTATTTATTCTCTTCCACTGTTTGTGTTTTCTGAGATTTCTTTAAGGTATTTTGTCATTTTCTTTTTAAAGACATTTATCATATTCATAAAGTCTACTTTTGCGAAGTCTGTCTTGTAGAGAAGTTTCTGCTGCTGAACTTTGGGAGCAGATTTCTAGGGCCTGCTGGGAACAGGACTTCTTTAAAAAAAAAAAAAAGAAAGAAAAAAAAAGGCAAGTATGTCAGGAAGGCTGTGGTGAAAGGCCATTTTGCAGGCTACAAGCAAAGTCTCTGGAACCAAAGAGAACACACAGCTCTTCTTAAAATTGAAGACAATTATGCCTGAGATGAAATTGAGTTCTACTTAGGCAAGAGATGTGCTTATGTGTACAGAGCAAAGAAAACAATACAGTGACTTCTGGAGGCAAACCAAACAAAACCAGAGTGATCTGGCTAAAAGAAACTCAGGCCCTTAGAAACAGTGGTATGGTTTGTGGCAAATTCCAAAGCAACCTTCCTGCAAAGGCCAATGGACAGAATCCGTGTGACATTGTACCCATCCTGGATTTAAACTAATGGAGAGTAAATAAGAAAAAGATTTCAAAGGTTTTCAAAAAAGAAAAAAAAAAGGAGATTTTTTTGAAAAACAAAAAAACTCTGCCTTGTGCTTTAGCAGTTTTCCAAATCTCAGGGTCTCCTGTAGTAGAGTCCTGGGTTCTAATGTACTCCTGTAACTGTTATCAATTGTTTGTTAAGGCTGGTGTCTAGGCATCTGGGCTTGGGAAGATTGCAATTGTATTTGCTAATATCTGGTTTTGTCTTTGTTGGGTGAGTGTTTTGTTCCTTGGTTTCTGTGTCCTCTCTGATGCTTAGGAAGTTGTGATGGCTCGGTCTTGTAATGGAATTCTTTTGAAATCCTGCTAAATGTGCCCACTATGGGTTCCTATGAGACTGTATTTTTAAGTCTTGGGAACTGACAGCAATGGGGATGGGCTAGAAGTGAGGGTCTGCAGGAGTCCACAGGAAGTAGAAAGCAATGTGTATGTAGCATCAGAATTTGCTTAGTCTCCTGGAAATGAAGAAAGTGAGGAAAGGCAACAATAAATATTCTACTCTAGTGTTAAGAATGAGACTGGGAGTAGATATGGAAGTGAGAAGGGAGAGTGAAGATCTGAAGCTTGCCTACCTGCTCTGCTGGCCTATTTGCTTCTTTGTCAAGCTTGGCTGTGTGTTGCAAATAAAAGCCAGTCAGACTTGGGGCTAGGATAATGGGATGAGTGAGGAGAAAGTTTTGAGGAGTTCTATGTTATCCTCTAGAGTCAAGAGCAGATAGGAGGGGGAAGACACAGCAAGTGATCTGCTATAGAGCTGGGGATAAGACTAGGGGGTTAATATTTGAGTAGTAGAGGCAAAGGACTGCAATTAGGCTAGTTGTCTCCCTGGCCTGATTCCTCATCACTTATTTTAAAGGATGAGATGTTGAGATTCAGAGAATTAAGTCACTTTCTCAGTTCACACACATAGAGATTTTAAATCAAGGCAATGAATTATTAACAACTATCAATGCTTACATGAACTTAAAAAAATTTCTATCTTCAGTGAGCAAGGGCATTTGGAGCAAACCTAACCATGGTTAAGTGAGAATTAACTCCTCAAGTTATATTGTAACCTCTATATGTAGGCTATGCTGCTCATGGACCCATTTTACATGCATGGTTCCCTAGATATGTATAGACAGAAAATAAATCAATGTATTAAAATATTTCCTTATAAAGTTTTAAACTCTTGGTATTACATATTCCTTTAACGTATGACCTATATATGAATAGACAATCACACTAGATTTAAGCTTTTAAGCCTATATATAATGTTTTCATTAAATACTTACAGTATCTTTTGTGTATTGTTTTGTGTTATAGTTAAAGTAATTCCAAACTAAATATGTGTTTAAAGTATAATATTGTTTAGCTTTAAAACTAAGGATATTCTGGCACATGCATGATGCTTGAAGGCATTGTATTAAGTGAAATAAGCCATTAAATAAAAGGACAAACTCAGGAGTATATAAACTAGTCAAATGCATAGAAATATATAGAATAGTCCTTTCCAAGTTCTAGAGGGTATTAAATAGGGAGTTCATGTTTAACAGGTACATAGTGTTAGTCTAGGAGAAGAAAATTTTGAAGAATAACTGTGATGTTGAAACAGGCATGTGTGTTCCTGTGATGCCACCACATAGTAGACAGAAAATGGACAAATGCTAAACTTTTGTCACATGTGTTTCACCACAAGAAAAATTCCTGAACACTGATGAGACAAATGATATAAAAGTTATTGATGCTTACTTACTGTTTTCAGATCTCTTCTTCTGCAGTTACTGTTTTTTAAATGCATAATTTCTGTATCATCCTTTTCAAGTGTGATCTGAGTCTTTCATTATGACCTGGGGTGATGTGCTTCAGGTCTACAATTCATGGATACCTACAATAACCTGGGTGTCCATCTCAATATTCGAGATGAAACATGGTGATTTAAACAAGCTGTGGAGTGTATGATGTGGTGAGGCAGGGCAATGCTGCTCAGCACATTCATCCATCTCATGTTAAGCCAGTTTCATAGACAGTAACCAACCATCCTGAGGGTTCTAAGGTCTCATGAATTACGGTTTACTGTAGAACAGAATCAGCATGGTGGTTTTGGGCCTTCAGTGTGGGAAACTAATCCAAATCCAGTAAAACAGTACATCATATTGTTTTCAATAATCCATCGGCTACAAGAATAAGCCAATTTCCAGGTATGGTCAGAAATTAGAACAATAAGTCAGAACCTCACATCTGTTCAAAAATCAAAATGTACAAAATTACCCCAACAATGATACAATATTTAGTACAGAATACATGGTTCCCATGGAAAGTCAATAAGAAAGCAGGCTTCAGATGAGGAAAATCTCTTTCTGAGTTGACGTATTTGAATTTATGAATGTTTAGCTTGGTTTGCAGCTTTCTCAATAACTCATTCTACAGTTGAAGGATATCCATTTCTGAAGCCAAATATAATGAGAAAAGAATCTGCCTCCACATTAATCAAATTATCTTCCCTCTAGGTCATTGAACTTCGTTGTGAAGTTGGCTCTCAATAAATATTCAGCAGAAAAGGCAACAGTAACTAGCTGAATGTCATGGTCCTAAGGCCACATACACAGGTTTTCTGAATAACTACAGCATCAGTGTCCCAGGTATGCTCATCCTTCAAGTCCTTTTCAGTTGTAAATTTTATGATTGAGAACTGCTAATTTAGAGTGTCAAGTAAATAGAATACTGTTAGCTTACATCTAATTGCAACACTTGCAGTAGTATATTTTGGCTTCTTTTCCAAATATATTTGATTGACAAATATAATAGAGAATCTGTACATGTTTTAAGATTATGTAGATAACCTTTAGTTTTAAGAATGATGGCCAGATTTTAAGAAATCACTGAGTATCAAATAGAAAATAATTTTTATGTCTTTATGTCTTTCAATCAAGATTATTTATGAATTTTATTATTTCTTAGGTAGGAAGAAAATCTTAAGTAAAGATATCAAATCAAATTCTCATTGTTCATTTGCCTAATTACAAAAAAGCAAGGAACTGATATTTTTCTAAACAACACTAGAAATAGGTCATATAAAGATTAAACAAGGCACCTTATATTTCATCATATAGATTATGCTTTAATAATTTATATAAGAACCTCTATAGAAATATGTTTGGCTCAAAGTCAGTATGTGGGATGCAGCCTGTGACAATGACATCATTTGCCCAATGAGGAATCCTAGGAAAATATGTCCACACTGGTGAACAACATGAAAAACTTACAGTGGCTTAGAAATACCCTCCCCAAGCTGGGCGACGGTGGCACACACCTTTAATTCCAGCACTTGGGAGGCAGAGGCAGGCAGATTTCTGAGTTTGAGGCCAGCCTGGTCTACAGACTGAGTTCCAGGACAGAGAAACCCTGTCTCAAAAAACAAAAATAATAATAATAATAAAAAAGACCCTCTTCCTTTGGGAATATGTAAATACTTATAAAATAAAATATTTAAAACAGAAAAGATTTTTAAAAATGGGCCTGAATTTGTAGGAAGGAGTCAGACAGGCTCAATGTACTTCACTGTGAAACCTGGGCTTCAGTTAGTTGAAAATGGGAAATATAATCAAAAAAATACTAGCAATACCAATAACTTTTATCTCACTTTTGTTGTTCTGAGGCAAAGGGCACAGATGTGGACCTGCAGCATTTGACTTCTAACAAATGAGATAGGAACTTTCTAGAAAGTTATTTCATCTCATGAAATCAGCTTTGTCAACCTTTACTTATTTATTTTTCCTTGTTTGATCAGATGATCATTAAGACACTTCTGAACCACAGTATTTATGAATTCAGTCTTGGCAGGGCTTTATAAAGCATGCCAATGTCATTCATTTAAGCCCTTCACAGCTTACTTGAAGTAGACAGAAAAACAATACTGTTGATACATCTGCTGTGAGAAGAAAATGAGATCAGAAAACAGCTGACATGGCGGGGGGGCTTGTTACATATTCTTCTTATCTTTGTTTTTTAAAACATATTTTCTTAAAATATCTTTCATCTCAAAATCAACATGACACCTTTCATCATTGTATATATCTAATTATACTTAGCTTGTCATTTAACTCCAGAAAAGAGTCATAGCACAAGAAACATAAGACAGTGACCTGGCAATAATTGAAGAATGTATTGATCAGATGACACAAAATTCTATTGACATTTAAAAAGTGTTTAAGAAGTACTTCATAGGATTAAACCAAATTTCTAAATTGGTTATAGTTTTGACCATCCAGATTGTCTAACGAAGGAAGAGAAAGAATTGTTCTTGAGAAGGGAGAGGTGCCATTTAAATCAGAACTTGCCTGCATGTTTTCTCTATATCTAAAACTGTTTTAATAATTAAAATTCTGGTCACAATTGCTGTCTAATATATTTATCATTACCTTAAAATTAACAGTTAAAAACATTCTAGAACTAAATGTTCTTTTTTGACATAAACATTAATTTTTATTATTTTGTCACTGACTTTTAAATTAATTCCAAAATATGAGTAAGCATTAGCATACTTTATTGTATACTGTATATTAGATATTCCTATTTTTTATTAAAAATACCTTTTATTCTTCACACAATGAATCCTAACAACAGTCTCCCTCCCTCTACCACCTCTCTAACCTGGGTCCACCCCTTTCTGTCTCTCATTAGAAAACAATCAGGTTTCTAAGGCAGAATAATAAAATAAGATCAAATACAATTAATACATTGGACTAAGGAAGGGGAAACAGAAGGAAAGTACTCCAAGAAAAGGAACAAGAAATATGCAGGTACTTAGAGATCAGTAGATCTACCATCTGTGGTTCTATGGATTGTTGCTTGGCTATCATCATCTTAACAACTAATATTTGTCTTTCTGTGTCTGGATTTCCTCACTCAGGATGATATTTTCTAGTTTCACCATTTTACCTGTGAACTTCATATTTTTAAGTGGGTGAATAGAGTCTATTGAGTAAATATACCAATTTTTATTCATTAATCCATTCTGTTGAAGGCCATCTCAGTTGTTTCTAATTTCTGGCTACTACGAATAGAGCAGCAATGCACATGGATGAGCACATGTCTCTGTGTTAGGATGAAACATTATTTGAAGGTATGCCCAAGAATGATAAAGTTGGATCATGGATCATATGGTAGAGCAATTTCCATTTCATTGAGGAACTACCACACTGAATTTTATAAATGGATATAGAATTTTACACTACAACTAGCAATGAATAAGGTTTCCCCTTAACATCCTCACCAATATCAACTGTCATTTATTTTATTGATCTTGGGCATTCTTATAGGTGTAAGATGAAATCTCAAAGTAAGTTTTGACTTTCATTTCTCTGAAGGCTAAGGATGGTGTAGATTTCTTTAAATGTTTCTTAGCCATTTGAGTTTCTTTTTTAATTGTTTTATATATTTATATTCCAAATGTTGCACCATTCACAGCCCCCCTCCAAGAATTCTTCATCTCATTTCCTCCCTTTGCCTATGAGAGAGTGCTCCCCACCCTAACCCCTACTATTCCCATCACCCACATACTCATCCCCACTTTGTCTTCCCCCCCTTATGTCCCTTCCCTGGGACATCAAGTCTCTATAAGATTAGGCACATCCTCTCCCATTGGAGCCAGACAAGGAAGTCTTCTAGTACATATGTGCCACAGACCAGCCCATATAGACTTTTTGGTTAGTGACTTAGGCTCTGGGAGCACCCAGAAGTCTGGGTTAGTTGATACTGTTGGTCTTCTTATGGGGTGCCATCCCCTTGAGCTTCTTCAGTCCTTTCCCTAACTCTTCTATAGGGATCCCCTACCTCCTCACCTTCAAATTCCCCTACACTGGGACATCCAGTTTTCACAGGACCAAGGGCCTCTCCTCTCATTTATGCCCAACAATGACATCCTCTGCTATATATGCAGCTGGAGCCATGGGTCCCTCCATATGTACTCCTTGGTTGGTGGTTTAGACCCTGGGAGCTCTGGAGGTCTGGTTGGTTGATATTGTTGTTCTTCCTATAGGGTTGCAAACCCCTTCACCTCCTCCAGTCCTTTCTCAAACTCCTCTATTGGAGACCCATGCTCAGTCCAATGGTTGGCTGCCAGCATCCACCTCTGTATTTGTCAGGCTCTAGTAGATCCGCTCAGGAGACAATTAAATCAGGCTCTTGTCAACAAGCACTTCTTGGCATCCACAATAGTGCCTGAGTTTGGTGACTGTATATGGATGGCTCCTCAGATGGGCAGTCTTTGTATGGCCTTTCCTTCTTTCTCTGCTTCAGTTCATTTGTCATTTGTATAGAGGAAGTCTTCTCATTTTCTTCAGTTAGTTTTCCATCCTGCTACTATGCCCAAATAATCCCCTGGTGCATTTTGAAGATTATATAATTATATTATAATATCATATGTTAATAAATATTCCTTAATTTTTCCTATCCAATTTGTATCCTATTGATCTCTTTCTTTTGCCTGATTGCTCTAGCTAAGACATCAAGTACAATACTGAATAGGTATAGAGAAACTGGACAACCTGGTCTTGGTTCTAATTTTACTGGGATTGATGTAAATTTCTCTAAATACATTGACTATGGGTTTGTTGTAAACTACCTCTATTATGCTGATGTATGTCCCTTGTATCCTTAATCTCTCCTGGACTTTTATCTTGTAGTGGTGTTAGATTTTTACTAGGCCTTTCCTTTAGTTAATGAGATGAACATGTGCTTTTTGTCTTTCAGTTTGTTTATACTGTGGATTACCCTCAATGAATCATGTATACATTTATCATGTGGATTATTGCATACACATATACAAAACACACACACACACACACACACACCACACACAGAGAGAGAATTTCTTTTCTTGAATCCCACTTTATCATGTGGATTTTATATATATATATATATGCATAATATGCACACACACAAACATATGCTTATATTTCTTTTATGAAAATAGATTATTTTCCCTTACAATATATGATAACTATTGTTTATCCTCCCTCTGCTCCTCAAAATTCTTCTGCACTTTTCTTGTCCTTGAGATCCCCTCCATTTCTGTCTCTCAGAAAGTACAGCATCCTAAGAGAAAACAACAAAGCATAACAAAATAAAATAAATTAAGATAAAACAAAAACAATCACACTGAAGTTGGATAAGAGCCCAAGAGGACAGACACTAAGATCAGAGACCCACTTGTTTACATTCTTGGGAGTCTCCAAAAAAAAAGAAAAAGAAAAGAAACTGAAAGCTACAATACATTTGCAGAGGACTTGGTACAGACCCATGGAAGCCCTGTGCTTACTGATTCGTTCTCTGTGAGTTTATGTGAGCTTTGCTAAGTTGATTTAAAAGTCCTTATTTTGCTTGTGTTTTCCATTCTCTCTGGCTCTGACACTTTCTGCCTCCTCTTCTGCGGAATTTTTTGAGCTTTGTGAAAAGTGTTTTGAAGGAGACATCCCATTTAAAGTTTCCTATTGCAAGCTCTCTCTCTCTCTCTCCCCTCCTCCTCCTCTCCTCCTGAGGAAGCCTCTCTGATGTGGTTGAGCAAGATACTGATCTAATAGTGTAGCAGTATGTCATTAGAATCATTGTCTCTATTTTTTAAAAATCCAGTAGTGTTTGGTTTTACTCTTGATCTCTTAGTTATATAGTCTACCTTGTTCTTGATCACACAAGCAGTGCTGAGTGGGGATCCATGTTGTGTAATGAGTCTTAAGTCAAACCAGATGTTGGTTATGTTGGTTACTCTCACAAACTTTGTACTACCATTGTCTTAATCACCGTAGCATATTTTACAGGAAGGATTGTATTGTAGATCCAAGTGTTTGTTGCTTGGTTGATACTTGCTTTTTTTTGTTTGTTTGTTTTGTTTTGGTAGCCTGCAGATTATCTTCCTGTATCTCAGGCATTAAAACACAAGGGTGAAAGTTCTATGTACACATCACATCAGTTCAGCCGCTATATTCAATGAGTTGTGTGGATTGTCCTCAGCAATGGGACTTGATGTCAGTTTGTGAAGAGTCACCTATGGTCTTGTCAACAGCCTGTGTTGTGTAGGCATTTCAATGGGACCTCCCTGGTCAACAACTTAATAGTATATAACTCATTCCTGGTACATATGAGAGTCATATGGTGAAAACTGATGGGCAGTTGGGACTATCTCCTTCATTATTTACAGTTTTCATTAAGATCACCTGAGTATAGTTTACAAAGTTTTTACTGCACTAGGCTTTCCTGATACCCATACATTCCCCACAGTTTTAGTAGCATCTCTCACTTTTCCTCTTTTGGCCTCCTCACTTCATCTTTCCATTCTCATCCATCTCTCTCTCTCTCTGCAATCCATCCATAGGATCTGTTTCCTCCTCCCAGGGAGAGCCGTATGGTGGATGATGTTTTTTATGTATTCTGTCATTAGATTTGCAAGTATTTTATTGAGAACTTTTGCATCTATGTTCATAGAGAAAATTGATCAGTAAAATCTCTTTCTTTGTTGGGACTTCATGTTGTTCAAATACCGGGATAACTATGGCCTCATAAATTGGGCAATGTTTCTTCTGTTTCTGTTTTGTGAAACAATTTGGCATCAATTGTTCATTGAATGTATGGTAGAATTCTGTACTAAATCATCTGGCTCTGGGCGGTTTTGTTTGATATACTTTTAACTGCTGTTTTCATTTCATTCGTCTAATCCTGATTTACCTTTGGTAAGTGGTGTGTATCAAGAAAAGTATCTATTTTTTTAAAAGATCTTCCAATTCGACAATGTATCTTTATGATTCTCTGGATTTCTTAGGTGTCTGTTGCTATGCATCCATATTTATGTCTACTTTTGTTAATTTGAATATTCTCTCTGCCTTTTATTTGGAAACTATGTTTTCAATCTTTTTTTTTTTTGGCAAAGAAACAACTCTTTGATATTTTTTGTGTTGTTTATGTTTGATAGTTTTGGTAATAACGATTTTGCCCTGATTTTATTTTATTTTTTTAGCATCTACTTCTTTTGAGAAGAATTTCTTATTTTTGCTTGACTACTGTGTTTTTCAAGCTCCCTCATGCTGTAACCCCTTCATACAGTTCTTCATGGTGACTGCCAATCAAAACTTATTTTTGTTGGTACTTTATAAGTATAAATTTGCTACTTTTAAGAATAATAATGTAAATATATTTGGAGATAGAAGTTTGTCAAAGGTGTCCTGACTCACAAGTTGAGAACTTCTGTTCTAGATCTATCAGGTGTGGTGTTACATTGATAGTATGATCAATCTTCAAATTTATTATATAAGCACTTAATGCTATGGGTTACTTCTTAAAATCACATTCACTGTGACCCATAATTTTGGCATGTTGTTTATTCATTTTCATTCAGTACTAGAAAATCTTTAATTATTTCATAATTTCTGTCTTGACCAATTTTTTTTTTCATCCAGAATTGAGTTGTTTAGTTTCTGTGAGTTTGTAAATCTCTTTTCACTCTGTTGTTGATGATTCCAACTGAAATCTGTGGCTGTCAGATAGCGTGCAGAGTGTTATTTCAATTTTTTGTATCTGTTGAGACTTGCTTTGTGTCTGTGTATGTGGTCACCTTTGAGAAAGTTACACGAAGTGCTGAAAAGAAGTTACATTCTTTGTGTTTGTGTAAAATGCTCTGGATCTCTTAGGCCCATTGAGTTTAGAACTAGAGTTTGTTCCAGCATTTCTCTATTCAAATTCTTTCTGAATGATCTGTGTATTGCTCAGAGTAGGACAATGAAGTCTCCTACTACCAGTATGTGCAGGTCAATATGTGATGTAATCTGTACTATTACTTTTATTAACTTGGATGCTTTAGTATTCTGTGCATAGATATTAAAAATAGCAATGTCCTTGGTGAATGTTTTGGGGTTGAATATGAAGTGTTCTTCTGCTTCTCTTCTGATTAATTTTGGTATGAAGTACATTTTGTTGGATATTTAAGTCTCTACCCAACTTGGTGCTTAAGTCCGTTTTCTTGGAATAACTTTAACCTAGAGATGATGCCTATCTTTTATGTTAATGTGTTTCTTACTTGCAGTACAAAAATGGATCATGGGGAGTTTCTTTAAAACAGATGGACTTACCCAAGAAGACATTGTCTAGAGTGAGAACATCATACCCAATTTATATTCCTTCATGCAGTAACATTTTATACTGAATAAATGTTGGATAACAACATGGAATTTACAGAGGTAATAATTATGAATGGCAGACAAAACATGGTTATACACACAAATGGGCTGTCTAATTCATGTACACAGCACCATTCCTTTGTTATTAACAGGTAATTAGCTCAATTCTGTCCTAATGAAAATATTGGTTTAAAAAATATGCTTAATTAATGTCAACCAATGAAAAACTTAGATATTCTAATATATAAGTGGATGTTTTCATATTTGAGTATCTTTCTATTACTTTAAAACCATGGACCATGTCCAGTTGAAGTTATTGGGTTCTAGAAAATGTTATTTTTAAAGACAAAAGCAAAAAAGAAACCACACACACACACACACACACACACACACACACACACGTATGTGTGCGTATGTATGTATGTGTATATATATTTCAAAATGTTTAAAATGTAATATTAAATGTGAATTTAACCCTTTATATTCAGAAAAAAATAATTATATGTTTCATCTTTGCCTAGAATTTGAAATATTTTTGATGCAGGCCAGCAGGCATACTTTTACTATTTTAATATTTATTTCACAGGTGTTACTATTTTTTAATTGCTAGGATTCAAAGCATCATGAGCACAAACAACTACAGAGGAAAGGGTTTATTTCAGTTTTCAACTTGTAGTTGATCATGGAAGGAAATCCACACAGGAACCTACAGGCAGGAACTGAAGACAAGACAAGGCTTCCTGCCTTGCTCCCCACAGCTTGTTCAGTCTGTTTACACAACTCAGGACCAACTGCCTGTCTAGGCTCTCTCACACCAATCTTTAACCACGAAAATGTACTATAGTCTTGTCTGCAGCTCAATTTAATGGAGCCATTGTCTCAGTTAAGGTTCCCTTTTCCCGGATGACCCTAGTTTATGTAAAGTTGGCAAAAACTAACCAGCATAGAGGTTTTACTATTAAACCTGAGCTAGCCTGGAACTCAGCATGTAGACAAGACTAGCCTCAAACTTCTAGTAATCTGTCTCCCTCTTCCTCTCAGTTTCAAAAGATTATACCTGGTCCTGCATAATTTTTGATAACTTCATTAGTATTGTTAATATTTACTAAATGGCCTTTGTGTCCTTGCTGAGTTGTAGATTTCTGACACTGCACAATTGAAGTAAGGGCTCAAAATGAAATGTCTACATAGGTAGAAAAGTAGAAGCACAGAAACCACAACAGCTAATGTTGTAATTAAAATGTGCTCTAAAAACATTCTACTGTTTCTGCTTTTGTTTACTGCCTAAAACAGATCTCTCAGCAGCCAGCTCCTCCTTTGAATATTTCCAAGCTAATACCCTAGACTGAGTACCTCTCATGTCTGTGATAGGTACACCCATCAGTTATGATTTGTTCTAGTCATATATTTGATATATATGTGTAACATCATATATAATCTCTTCCCTTAGGAAAGATTAAATCCCATCATCTTAATTAGTTAGTGTTTATTTCTGTGCCTGAAACCGATGCAGTAAACTATGTTAGGGGAACAGTCACACAAATCTTTCAGGCTTTGGGGCTTTTTACACATATCTTCATGTGTAAAAGAAATGATGTGAGAAAGAAGTGCCTTGGTCCTTTAACTGAACTCAGGCCTCTATGTAGGGCAAAGTGGAGAAGAAGAAACAAAATGTAATGTTGTGACTTTAATTTCATCCTTTCTGTATTAGTCCTATTGGCAATTTGTAACACTGTATTTTTTTTTCCTCTTTCTGCCTAGTTAGGAAGTTTTGCCTCAAAAAATACTTTACTTGATAAAATTCTCCATTGAAGGCATGGTTTCATTTGACAGACACCCCTTCTATACTTGATGAGTTTAATATTAAAAGTTTTACTAAGATACTCACTGTAGTATTATTCAGCCATTTTGAGAGATAAATCTAGAACAGAAGATCTGTTGGCATAGCGAAAGCAATTACTAAATTATTGAAGTTGAATTTCACAATTCTCCATCTACTCAATAAGAAGAAAAACATTTTAGTGACTCCAAAGACTATTTATAGGAACATGCTTAAAGTTCTTCTTTTTTTTTTTTATGGAAAATTTTTTTTCATTTCAGATGTTCTCTCCTTCCTTCCCCTCCCTCCAGGAACTCACTATCCTTCCCCCCTCTGCCTCCACGTTGTGTACCCCACCCACCCTCCCTATACCTCACCTCCCCACCCTCGAGTATCCCCCCCACGACGTCCAGTCTTCATGGGACCAAGGATCTCTTCTCCCACTTATATATAGCTCCCTTGCATATATAGCTGGAGCCATGGGTCCTCCTAAGCGCTCCAGGCTGGTGGTTAGACCCTGGGGGCTCTGGTTGTTGGGATTGTTGCTTTCCTCATGGTGTCAAAGTTCTCTTCTTGTAATAGTGAGTTTTCTTGCCTTCAAAGTTTTATCTCCTCGAATTTAGCAAGGATAAGGAATGGTATGCTATGTTATTATATACTATTACATATTTAGATTTAGGGTTTTCTTATAGATAAAGAGAAATCTCTAGATATAAACTGCAAAACTCGTATCATTCATAATAGAAATAAATTAAATTGTTAAGACTGACAGACACAAAATGATAAAATCCAATTATTTCCATCTGTTTCATGTTTATTAATTTTTCTTCATGACCCATGAAAATTTTGGCATTTCCCACACTGTTTAAATGAATTACATTTACTGTTTTCTCAATAATTAGTTTGGTTTTGATTTAACTTGGATTAGGGACATTTTGGAGAAATTAATACTCACATTGCCACATGTATGTTCTTTGAGATATCTGAACCTTGCCATCCTTTAATTTTCTAAGGTTCAGACTAACTCATGAAATTATGAGATTAATTACTCCTTGTATGGCAAACTAAAGACACCTGTACCCTTTTGCCGTAACATTCCCTGGGGGTTCATGTAAATGCATTAATCATTCTGCCAGAAACTGGATTTATAGTCTAGTGTGCATGATGGCAGGATGACAGACAAGGCCTTTTATGTTTTCAGACATCTTTTATGGTTAAGATATTTTTAAACAATAAATAAATTCACCTTCTTCTCTGGAAGAAGAATTTAAATGATGTGAAAATATGACCTATAATTTATAAAAAAATTGTTTGGAAAAATTAAAATCCATTAGAGCTCCTTTCGTACATGTTCATTATGTCAGAAACACAAACCAGATAACTGATTAAAATAACTTCTTCATTGAAAATATTTGCTGAATTTTCATAACCAAGACCATTTATTATTGCAAAATTCATTAAGGATATTATGGCAGCTACTAACATAATTGTGTCTTTAATTATTAATTCATGTATTTCATTATACATATAATTAAACATTTTTACTACAGAGTTAATGACTATATTTACTCTTAACTACTGTTTATTGCTATCTCTATGACCTACTCTTTAGAGTAGCATATAGTCTGTGACTAAAAGTAAGATTCGAAATGTACATTTAACTAAAAGTTTGTCCCTGAAACAAATTCATAATATGCATGATGCTCATGTGCTCATTTATAATGTGATTTAAGTATTCTATGTAAATCTTAATAGGGTTTAAAAATATTGAGCAAATACAGTGTAATATATAATTAATATTTCCATGACAATTATGTTTCAGATTTCATGGATGATCTTATTTATACCTGGTCACATTTGCTCATTCATTTTCTTGCATAAATGAATGATCATATATAAAACATCTGAGCTAATTTTCAGCAAAATGTAGATTATTATACATACATTGGATTTGTTGGCTACTGGATGGGAAAGACATGGCTCATTAAGCTATAAGGATCTCCTATATTACATATTTGAGGTAAGGAGGGTGAAGGAAAGCAGAAAACCATGCTCTTAGTTACTTTTCTATTGTTATGATCATGTCCAAGGCAACTTATAGAAGGAAGGGGTTATTTTGGATTTACTTATAGAAGGAATGGTTTATTTTGGATTTATGATTCCATAGCATGAGAGTCCAAGATGAGGGAGCAGAGGAAGCAGGCAGAAAATGTGGCAGCTTGAGCTGGAAGCTGAAAAGTTAGGGGTCATCACTGGAACCTCAAACAGAAAGCAGAAGAAGCAAACTGGGAATAGCATGTGACTCTTGTAATTTCAAATCTTGCCCCAGTGATTTAATTCCACCAGCAAGCCTACACCTACAGTGTCTACAGTGCCACCTGTTGAAAATCAAGTAGTCAAATATCCAAGACTATGGCGGGACATCTCATTCATACTGCTACAATCTCTGAGACACAGCTATGGCAAAATGTGTGCTTGAAATTTATATATGGCAAATTCAGCCAGACTGGAATGAGTTTGAATATCCCTGGATGTGGTTTGGGTCTATAGTTTTCTTCGTCTTTAAGTAGAGAGGCAAGAGTGATAACTGTAATTATTATTCTTGCCTGGGTCTTTGGAATAGTCTGAGTAGCTACTGGACCCAATCAATCAAACAATGGGTTTAGTAAAGGGAGATTTCTTCAAGCAATCAGATGTTAGTTACATATTTGTATGGAACATGGATTCCCGAAGAATATAAGTTTATTTATGTCACATCTGCCTCAGCTGAGTAGTTCCATTTTCCAATGAAATCTGCCTTCCTTTTCCCTGCCTAGTCCCACTGTATCTTGCCCACATAGTTGAATAGGTTTGTTCATAAGCACTGAAGCTCAAACTGCTGAGTTGTGAAGGCTAATGAAAGGTAATTTACATGGCTAATTATTCTTAAATTGTTGCTTCCAGATCTTCTCTGTGTGGCCAATTTCTTGCTAAGCCACTAATTTTTAGGAAATGTTGGAGCAATTTACATATGTTTAAACATCCATTTATCCTAAACCAAAGAAATAATATCTATTTCACATAAGATAAAGATTACATAAGATAAAAATCATTATCTTGTGTCATGTTGGTTCTTATCAGGCAATGAAGAAATGACAAGTGTCTCAGTTTTTTCAACTCAACAAAGAACATTTGCCCTAACAATCTGGTAAATATGGATTTTGCTTGATCACTAGCTTTTTGTACAGCCACACCTACAATAAGAACATGGAACCCATCCCCAAATGAATACAAAGAAACAAAAATCACTTTCCTTGCAAGCCCATCCATCTCCCCATCCTCACAGCATCTTGCTCACTTTTATTTCTCTTCCAGTCTTTCTCATGGCTCTGACTCTGGCCTCTCTCTTTTCTCACTCAGTCCCTTGCACTTTGCTCATGGCTTTCTTGTGTCTCCAATTCCTTACCCTGTACTTTTCATCACTTAGATACAAATGTTGTCTTTCCCGTGAAGCCACAACTAACACTTCCAGAAGAATCATGATACCTCCTCTTGCCTCACTTATACATTGCACACATTTCTTCATGAATTCCTGATATGATTATTATAGGATTCTTCTGCAAATTTAAAAAGGTCAAACTTCAAACCGGCTTTTATGCTTTCATTCTCAAATATCTGAGCATCTTCCTTTGAGTTAGAGGAAGCCATCACAAATACCACAGCTTTTTTGAGATTACATATTAAAAAGATGCACCTCAAACACTGAATATCTTTGTATTCCTTTCCATGGTGTTTCAAAAGCAATGATGCTCTAGGTTGGTGATGCTTTCTTGACTGCAAGGATGTTTCCCTACCTGTAGTTTCATGAGTTCACGTAGATTTCAATTTCAATTCTGAGCCATGAGTTCACAATAACAGGATTTAGGACATAAAAATGATAAATATGGTCTTTTGAACTTTTAATGCTAATTAGGTTAATGAAAAAATGTTCTTCTTTAATTATGGTTTGGTTATTACCATGGCCTCCTGGTAGCTAAACAGCTGTTTCATAGTCTAAATATCATCTATAAATCCTTTGAGGACTTAGTCTTGTGCTGGGCCAAAGTCATATGCTGCTATTAGGTATTGACACATAATATAGTACATTTCTTTAAATTGTAAAGAGATTAGTTTGATGAATTGAGTATTTCTAAGAGTAACAATATCTCCATCTACCTTTTATTCTTTCTTATATGGTCTTCTTGGAGTTACTCCTATATCATTTTATGTGACTTGCTCTCAGGAAACCTACACAAAAGCTCCAGATTTCATCAAGAAAGTTAAAAACAATCTCTTTCAAAGGCATGCTTTAAGGGTTTTATAATTCATAAAATTTATGATTCTAAATTTATTTATTTATTTATTTGCCTGTGAATGTCTGTGTGTGTATTTGCCTGTGTAAGATATAGTGTGTTTGAGTATATATGCAAAAGAGGGTCTCAGATTCCTTGTGCTGCAGTCACAAGTGTTTGTAAGAGGACAGGATTGTTACTTGAACTCTGTTTCTCTCTCATGGATAAGTATGGATAGAGCTCTTAATCAGCTAACTTCTCTCCAGCCCCCAATTCATGGCTGTATTACTAAGAAAGAACAGGAAAACCTGTTTGAGAAACAGACAAAAAAGTCTTTTGTTAAGTACCATTCATCGGGGGAAAAATGGAAATAGGAAAATAGCATTCTGCATATAATACAGCTTTCAGTGAGCTGTAGGACACACTCATCTGTTTTGTACAGAAGCAATAGGCAGGGATTGGAAATGAAAGTCCCTTATTCATGGCTACGTCAAGTGAAAAGATTTGTTCAGAGTAAATGCACTGATTCTTATAATTGCTATAAATCTAGACGGACAAATGGCATACACACAGGTTGGATGTAGCACATAACTATTGAAGTCACTCCCTTGGGTGAACAAATTCAAAACTGGATAAAAAACAGTAGCTATCTGCCTAGGTCTGATCCAAGAGAAGGAGAGATAGTAGCATTTGATGTGTGGAGATGAATCAGGAATCCAGTACCCATATCACCAGGACACCACAGCTCTGTGTCTCCAATATAAAGTGAGAGCCATATCTGTCCTCTCAGCACATGATCAAAAAAAGGTGATGAGTATGGAAATACAAAATCTGGAGGGTAAAATAAGTTTATATAGGGGTTTTAATTTTATTTACATATTATATTTAAGGGACACAAAAAAGATATTTGAAAGGCTAAAGTTTACTCGTTGTATAATTCTTTAATATGCTTAGTGGTGAAAACAAAATTCAAATAAGCTTTTATATACAGTCCCAGTGTCTAAGGTAGATAAATTCAAATAGATACTAAATTGATCTGACAAAGACAAATCTAGATTTTAACTTCCTGGGGCTTCTCTTAACCTGTCTTGGGACTTTAAACAATCTTCATTTAGTCTTATGATTCCAGAAAAAATAATTTATTGAGGGAGATCCAAACCAGTACACATATTCTGCAGGTAAGTTGTTGAAAAACAGAAAGTACAAACAACCAATGAAAGGTGACATTGGGACATAATATGTTGTGGGACTGCATAAGGGTATCCTGGTTCTTGGCTGGGCATGGGCCTAGAACCCCGAGACTCCAAGGAGAAACGGCAGGAGTTCGGCCACGTCCCCAGAACTCAGAGTCCTAACAAGCAGTCCAATCTCCATAGACCTACATTGTTCAGTCACGTAGGCCATTACAGCCCCTCCCAAAGTGCACAGGTAGAGGGTGTAACTACAGGCCTCAGGCCCTAGAGATTTACATACTAATGAAGGTCAAAGGGCGGAGCCAATTAAACATTGTCCCCAGAACCTCCCCCTTTCTCCCTCCCTACTTAACCCAGGTCTGCCCTGAGTTTGGGGGGGTACATCCAGACCCATCTACCATCCGCCATGACAATAAACCCTTTTGGAACCAAGGACTTCCTTGTATCATTGGGGCCTGCCGGGCCTGCCGCCGCCAAAGCCTCCAGCCACTGGAACCTGGGACCTTCCTCCAGTATGTGACACAGGCTGCCTGGAAGCCTCCACATAATGGCGCGACCAACGTGGAGCCCCGAACAGCCACGCAACTACAGACAAGCTAGCTGAACAGCCGTCTCTCAGACAACCACCAGGACCCACATCTTCAAGCAAGCTAACCAGGCCGCCAAGTCTGCTAAGCAAGTACTGTAACCAAATCTCTTCCTCGGGGTGCTGCCAGGGCCTCTTTCTTCCCTCCCCTTCTTGTTTCTCTCGGCTGTGGGATGGCCGGTCGTGCGCCCACATGCCCCCAAGTCTCAGTCCTTCCGAGGCCTCTCAGCAGCCGGTCTGAGAGCCCAGGGCCTGGGACCAGTTGATCCCTAGCGGAATCCGGGCAAAGGGATCCCCAATTCCCCCTCTTTTCTCTCGGCTGTGGGTAGGCCGGTGTGCGCCCACATGCCCCCAAGTCTCAGTCCTTCCGAGGCCTCTCAGTGGTTTGAGAGCCCAGGGCTTGAGACCAATCGGTCCCTAGCCAAATCTGGGCAAAGGGACCCCCAAATCCAAGAGCTCTGCACCCCCGTGGAACCAGACTGAGTTTGTTCCCCGTCTAAGTACGAGCCCAGCCGTGTCTACTTGGTGCAGTGTGAGACAAACACAGCCAGACCTTCTGCAGCCCTCCTTTTCCCTGGTGTTGCATGAAATGGACTCAGCCAGGATCCTGTGCACTCCTGCCATGATGAACTGCCATCCCAGCCTACTGCGTCATGGCAGACACACGGACCCACAACAAACAGAGACTCATGCCCGCAAGTGCCCATTCTCGGGCCTACATCATTCCCTACAGGTGGTAGAGGATGTGGGCAAAGCCAGCTCCAAGAGTACCCCCCCGCTGGTGCCTGCCAAGAACCTCTCCACGAACCGTGAGTAACTCCAGCCTAGTTCACAAGACTAGGCAGGTCTCTCACTGTCCCTCCTCCTCTCTCTCTCTCCCTCCCTTCCCTCCACGTGTTCTCCAGCTCAAGGGCAAGATGGCGGCGACTTCCTAGCCTCTACTCTGCCCATCCCCCAGCTCCACAGAGAAGGCTCCTTCACAGCTAACTGCTGTCTTTAAGGCCACAGTGCCTGCTGCGATCCTCGTTCTACTTCTAAGAAAAACAAATGGGGAATACCCTGGCCTCTCTGCTAGAGCACCCAGCCACCACATGGCAGAGCAGGCCCCTCCCCTCATTGCTTCTAAACCCACCATTAATGCCTTTTTTCCCCAACAGGAAGACCTAAAACAACAGTGTTTGTGCTTTTCAACCCAAAATTTTTTCGCTTTTTCTTGTGCCTTCTAAGACAAATTTCCTCAAACACCTTTGCCTTTCCAGGATCTTAAAGACAGACCTTGATGTGCTTGTTCCCAGGTGACTTAATGCTTAATATTCAGCCTTTGCAGAAATCCCCATGCCGGGGTGCTGCTTTCCTGTTTTGATTATCCTATAGGTGCTCCCAGTCCAGTGGAGACGCCATCTTCTGGAACCTGCCTGAGATGTTAAGCTGCCTTCTCCTCAGCCATCTCGTCAGACTGCAGACTCCAGAGACATGCTGAGATCCAGACACAAAGCCACCTCCTAGAACCTGCCTAGGAGGCCAAGCTGTCTTCTTCCAGCCATACTGCCTAATTGAAGACTCCAAAGCTAAATCCTACAGAAGACAGATCCAGATCTTCCAGCTACAGATAAACTCTTTCGCCAAAGTCAAATAGCTAAAGTTACATGTTAGTGAGGAAAACTTAATGTCTATCTAGATTAGTCAGATGTTATTACCCTCAAACTGTATCACCTGTATTCAATTGATTCAGTGATCCTTTACCTTCCCAACCCCCACCCTCAACTCCCCTTACCCTGTGACTTAATTGTGCTAACCCCTCTGGCCTAAATAGTGCTTTCTATTCTTCCTCATGCAAAATTTCTATCACAGATGACACAGTGACCCCCCTTTTTTAAAAAAGTAAAGGGGAGGAGATGTGGGACTGCATAAGCGTATCCTGGTTCTTGGCTGGGCATGGGCCTAGAACCCCGAGACTCCAAGGGAGAAACGGCAGGAGTTCGGCCACGTCTCCAGAACTCAGAGTCCTAACAAGCAGTCCAATCTCCATAGACCTACATTGTTCAGTCACGTAGGCCATTACAGCCCCTCCCAAAGTACACAGGTAGAGGGTGTAACTACAGGCCTCAGGCCCTAGAGATTTACATACTAATGAAGGTCAGAGGGCAGAGCCAATTAAGCATTGTCCCCAGAACCTCCCCCTTTCTCCCTCCCTACTTAACCCAGGTCTGCCCTGAGTTTGGGGGGATACATCCAGACCCATCTACCATCCGCCATGACAATAAACCCTTTTGGAACCAAGGACTTCCTCATATCATTGGGGCCTGGCGGGCCTGCCGCCGCCAAAGCCTCCAGCCACTGGAACCTGGGACCTTCCTCCAGTATGTGACACAGGCTGCCTGGAAGCCTCCAGGCAGCCTCCACCTCGCAGGTCCCAGGCCGCTGCTGCCTGGGCCTGGGGCCTGCTGCCACGTGGGTCCGGGACTCCACTGCGGGCCCGCCAGATTTTTCCCACAATATGTCTTTGCCTTCACTGTCAGTTCTTGCATGTGGCATTGTGTTTGTGTGGTGTCTTATAAAAAACCAAGTCTGCTTAGCACATTCTTGTGTTTTACTGGTTCACCAGGAGGGTATGGCAGCATAGGAAGAGGTAAAGCAACATGCAGGTCGAGATAGAACACAGGCACAGTCAGCACTGCATCTACAGCCAGCTAGGAGAACTGGCTACTGTAACATCCCTACAGAACTATTAGCCATCTGCTACATGCCAATAGTAAAAATATGCTGCTCCTTCAATGTCAAGAGGATAACAAATTCTGTTTCCCCTACAAAGTTTTGAGCAGAAGAAAAAATAGATTTAATTTCTGTTCTCATTACATAATTCCATACTCTAAGAAAAATTTGATCATTGACTATCTTACACACACACACACACACACACACACACATACACACACACACACACATACACACACACACACACATACACACACACACACACATACACACACACACATTAGCATTAGCATTAAAGCAAAAATAATAATAAATTGACCAGAAGTCTAAGGTAAGAATTTTTCTCAAAATATTACATATGTACTAATGTATCCTTTCTACATAGTTGAAAACATAGAGTTCCCAAAATTAGAAAGCAATTGCTCACATGCCCAACATTAGCTGCATGTAAGTCTTTATTTTTCATGATCGAGAAGTGAAATGTGAGAAGAAACACTCGTACCATAGTAATTTAAAAAGGTATCCAAACAGAAAAAACTAAATTAGAAAAGTGATTTAAAATTTCTCGTAAAATTGCTCAGGTATGCTGAAAAAATACTTTGTCCGTTTTCATAATATGGAACAGTTTATTTAATATGCTAGGTTCACATGCACAAGCATAGCAGAGGATCATTAATAATGTCATGGGTTTTCTCACACGGGATGGGGCTCAAGTTGCCAGTCATTGGTTGGCTGTTCCCTTGGCCTCTGTTCCTCCCTTATCCCTGCCCAGCTTGAATGGCAAGACAGATTTGGAGTTGAAGGTATTGTGGGTGGGTTGACATCCCTTTACCTCCTTTGGAAGTCCTGTCTGGCTATAGGAGGTAGCCATTTCAGTCTCTATATCCCCGTCTGGTAGGAATCTAAGCTAAGGTCACTCCCATAGGCTTGCTGTATCCTCTCTTGTCCCAAGCCTCCATCTAATCACTAACAATGCCCTACCCAATGGTTTCCATTCTCACTCCCATCTTTCTCTCTCCTGCCCCGCTTTGCTCCTCACCTGATCTCCATTCCCTTCTTTCCTCCCCTCCCACCCACTATAAAGGGAACCATTTTTAATATTACAGAATAAGCAAAAACTAAACTAAAAGGGTAATTAAGGAAATGAAAGTAAATAGTATTAAAGTAAATTAATAGTTCACCAATGATTAAAAGTTCATTTGAAAATATGTATACACTCGGCATTGTGGCTGAACTGTTCCAAAACCAAGAAGCTCCATTTGGAGTGATTATTTTCCCATCTCTCTAGCCCTCCAGTAGTTTCCCATTGAAGTAGACTAAACATAAAATTGCTTTCCATATGGAAGACCATTACTTAACCTTGGATTCACCAGCTACAATGAACAGCCTACCCACTCTCCACAGCCCTCACTTCTATCCAGCTTCACAAGCATTTTTTCTCTGTACTCAGAATGATGGTACTTTAGAGAAGGGATTACCTCTATCAACTAAGCATCAATTATTTATTTACCTACTTCTTGTCTTTCTTCCACACTGCACAATAATCTTCATGAGATGGGAGTTTCTCTAGGGCAAACATTCTTGGTTCTTTAAAAAGCTTTTGTGTACAGAGTTGGAGCTCTATGTGTTGTTGAATAAATTAATGAACATTGACAACTGTGATTATCACTGTAACAGCAATTAGGTATAAGGCTACCATCAGCCTAGACTTTGTCCCTTGGGGAATGGAAAAATGGAGTACAAAAGTTTTAATCCAGAGCTTGCTGGTGTTTATTGAAGTGGACTTTGATTAATTTCCACCAGCTAGATCTGGTCAAGATCAAAGCTTCTTGTAGGTTATGTAAACATCAAGAAGCTTTGTGTATGTATCAGCAGGCTTCGCTCTTCAAATGCATGGAAGTAAAATGGACCCTTTTCCAGTTTCACTCTTCATGCCCTTTCGATCAATTGAAATGCATAAAAATGTGTAGCTTCATAGTGATGATCAATTGTCAAAGGCATTGTAAGCATTTTACAAATAATATTTATGTTTACATATCCTGTATATTATACTTCTCCATATGTTTTTTTTAAAACAAATCATTATAAAATTTATTTCTCATATCTTTATAAACCAGACACAACTTTTTCATGCAGAATGCTGACTTACAATTGTAGGAAAATAGAAGTTGCAGAAAAGTTCTTAAAGACAACTGCATAATTAAAACATTAAATCTGAACCAGTGATTTAATGAAACTGAAGTACTGAAAAGTTGAAAGAGCATCATTTGAGGTATGTAACATATAGGAGTGAAATAAAAGCACAAAAATGACAAATAAGTGATGTTTGCATGTACATGAATGTATGATGTGGATAACCTGTTAAAAAAATCATATAAAAATAAAGCTTTATAAGAATTATCAATATAGTGAAACATTATAGCAAGTTGTTCTTAAAGACCTCAGTGACTTGACACATATTTACATAAATTATGACAGAACTAAAGTTTCAGAAACCATTCAATTTCATAGCCATAAGTATAGATGCTGCTTCTTAAAGGATGAGTATAGATAAGAATCCTGAAGTTTTATTAATATGTAAAGGAATCCGTATGCCTACAAGTGTTCCAACTCCTGGCCTCTCCACAAATGCAATAATTATTGTGCATTAGTCTGATTTATTTTAAAATCCTCTATGTTCCATGCCATTTCATAGGCTTGTAGGACATAATAATACAACCATCATTTTAGAATCTGTTCCCAGTACAGTCATTGAACTTGTAGATGAGAAATTTACTTGACTGTAATTAAGTTTTCTGATTAGGTAATTGATTTTCCAGTTCCTGGCATATTAGGTCAGTAGATGGAATATTGAACCACAAGTATTGTTTCCTCAAGTGAGTAAGTTTGTGTTCCTTCATGCCCGGCAAAGCCTACTGGTTATGCTCATGAGGTGTTTCTTCAGACCCACCCCTGATTCTGTCACTGACTCAGTAAGAACTTTTTTTTTTTCCTTTTTTAATTTTATTTTTTTTGCTTATTCACTTTATAACCCGTCCCAGTCACCCCCTCCCACAATCCTTCCCCATCTCTTGTTTTCTGAGTACCCACTCCTCCTGTATCCCCTACCCTGCCACTTTAAGTCTCTGAGAGGCTAGGTGCTTCCTCTCCCATTGAGGCCAGATGAGGCACCCAGCTAGAAGACCATACTCCATATACAGGCTGCATGTTTTGGGATAGCCCCCACTCCAGATGTTTGAGACCTGCATGAAAACCAAGCTGCACATTTACAACATATGTGCAGGGAGGCCTAGGTCCAGCCCATGGAGGTAGAAGGATTAATATAGTAAAAATGGCTATCTTGCCGAAAGCAATCTACAGATTTAATGCAATCCCTATCAAAATTCCCACTCAATTCTTTACAGAGATAGAAAGAGCAATCTTAAAATTCATTTGGAATAACAAAAAACCCAGGATAGCGAAAACTACACTCAAAAATAAAAGAAATTCTGGGGGAATCTCCATCCCGATTTCAAGCTGTACTACAAAGCAATAGTGATAAAAACGGCATGGTATTGGAACAGAGACAGTCAGGAGGATCAATGGAATAGAATAGAAGACCCAGAAATGAACCCCCATACCTATGATCACTTGATCTTCGACAAAGGAGCTCAAACTATCCAGTGGAAAAAAGTAAGAACTTTTCCTACCATTGCTGCTGAAAGGCAAGTTTCAAAACTTTTAACTAGTGAAAAATTTAGATATATTTTTAAACTCTTGCCTTAGCTTTCAACTTTTAGTAACTACTATGGTTTTCATTTTCTTTATACAAGAATGACCAAGCATTATGGGCTGACCCAGAGGTCAGTCTGTCTTTTCAGTAATAAGAATAATGTGATGAATAAATAAGGGTTAGTCGGGCTTTGCAAGATCCTTGTGTTCCCACAAAGGACACTGGGGTGCCTCTATAACACATCTGCCTCGGCAATAGCTCTTTCCTACTTCTCTTCCCCATTTATGCCCTTTGGCTATTTACTAGTTTGCTTTCCTATATATTACTCCTGCAAGAGTTATACGATCAAAACACTTTGTGTTTGGTACCGTATCCTTAATTTCACACCCAGACCATCCAAGGAAGAATGGAAGATCTCTATCAACAACACCACTCCCATAAAACTTGAGGTGGTACATTTTATTGTAGTACAAATCAATCATAATATTCACTGAGCAAAGTTTGTTAAATGCTAAAATTTAAATTTATCTGAAATTATATTTCATTTTTATTTATTAAAAAACTGTGTGTCCGTTGATTGAATCTAATGTAAAACTGTACATGTTTTAAATTGTCCAAAGAGTAATATATTGGCTTTTGTTTATCACAAACTTCCTGGTCTGCCTCTGTTTTAATAGTTTTTACAACTACGACGATGACAACAACAACAACAACAACAACAACAACAATACACACACATATAATATGGAGAGAGAAAGAGAGAGAAAGAGAGAGAGAGAGAGAGAGAAAGAGAGAGAGAGATTACAGATATGTGATTGTTTTTTGAACATCATTCATTGTTTTTTTCACATGGGTTCTGTGGCTCAAATTCAGGTCTTGCAAGGTTCTTTCAAGACAGCAACATTAGTGTCTCAACTATCTCTTTAACTTATAATGTATATATGTATATGTGTATACATGTATATGTGTATATGTATTATAAATAAGTGATGTACAGATGTATATATGTATAATCCTAATTTGGAATTATCACTTTGAATAAATCATTTTTATAAATATTTCTTACTTAACATGAGACCTATCTTCTTTCTAACTATTTTTTTTCCAGTTGTCGAGATTTCTTTAGTTGAAACACAAAGCCATACATAATAGTGGAATACCAAGTGATGTTTGAATATATACACATATTGTGTAACATGTACTAACTTAACTGTCTCAAGTATTTCTCACTTATTTATGGTGTCAACTCTCAAACTCCTATCACACAGCTCTTTAAATGCACAGTCCATTTTTGTTACTTGCAGTTTTGCTAATATGTCACAGCTGAACAAAGCTTCTAGTTATTACCTCATTGGAATTCAGCACACATTAATGAGCCCTCCCACAGATCTTCTCCTGCTATTGCCAGCCTCTGGTATCCATCATTTTCGTATAGAATATATTTTTAGCTCACATATGGAATGGATCTTTAATTTAAAAGTCATACATGTTGGTACATAATAATCAAAGTCTTAGAAGCTTTAATATTGTAGCATTTATTTCTCTGAATGAATATTACTCACCATTGAGTGTTTCAATTTTTCATTCCTGATGTATGTAAACTTACATTACCAGAAATTTTTAAGGAAATTTTGATATTTGTTAATAGTTACAAAATTAAGGTCATCTCCTAGTAAATCAATTTCTGAGGAACGAGTTATAGAATCTATTAACAGAATCTCTTTATCCTTTCCTTTCTAAGTTTATGAAATAATGTTTCTATTTAATGATACTATTCCCAGTGTATAGCAATCATCCCAGGAAACCCACAAGTGCTAGGTAAAGCTAACATGCTTTCTACTGCATATGTCCCATGAGCCACAAACATAATTTAAATTTTAGCCTCAATAAAAAGCACAAAGACGTCATCAGAGTTTTAACGTATTTTAACAAACTACATAAGCATTATCATTTTAATGCATGATCATCATAAAACAATCCAAAAGATATTTCGTACCTTTTTATTGATAGCAAGTTTTATAATTTAAGTAAATATTCAATGCTTGCAAAGTCTCTTAATCCAGACTTTCTGTACTTTATGTCCTTACAGTATGTTATCGGAATTATTACAATTAAAACTTGAGTAGAAATTTTAAAAATTAACATGAGAAGATGAAGAAAATATGCTACTGGAATGGGCAAATATGCAATGAAAAATTTAGAAAAAAAATCTCTCTAAGACGACAATGAGGAGTCTTATTTTGTAAATATACTGAGTATATAAAGGATGTCAATTACTAACAAATGTATTATTTGAAGATCTAGCATGGGTAAAATTTGATATTTCACAGGCAGAGGAAGAGATTTATAGCAAGTATAAATAAATCTGTTCCTAGTCATAGTGTCACTGAATGTTTAAATCTAAAACTTAGCCAGCGGGGAAAATAAGATTACCTGTGAAGACAGGACACTCAGAATAGCAGCTACTTTATTTATTTATTTATTTTTTACCAGCAACAACAGAAACCAGAAAGCAATGAAAACTATGGGTAGATTTTAAGTATTAGGTTTCATCTAGAATTGCATACACAAAAGCAATTCTTTTGAGACCGATGGTGAAATAAAATCATGTCATATAAAATAAATACTAAGGGGAGTCTCCATCAGGAAAGTTTTGCTAACATACTTTGGAAGGAAAGAGATTTACACATCGGTGAAAGACAACTCGTCATGAAGGACATGTGAGCAAAGACACTGAGTCCAGTGGAAGACGAGAAACAAACCCTGCCTGTACAAAACATTACTATATAATACTCTTTGGGTTCATGAAAATAAACAAGTAGCACCAGAGGTCATAATGGAATCTAAGCCAGAAAATGATTCTTATTTATCCAAATGATACTAGGCAGATAGAGATGAGAAATTATTTTCATAACATGCCAACTGTATATTTATATCTGTATTTAATCCAGATTTTATGTTTCTAAGTTCAGTCCACAGATAGAACCTAGAAATGAAGATGCCCTAGATGAAGACACATCTGGTTCGAAGTTATGGTTTCTATGTATCAAGCACTATAAAACAAACTATAATTTCTTAGGAACAATACATTTGAAGCCAGCATTGATTATACTTCTCAATGATCTATTGAATATTCCCTCTTCTTCTTCTAAAGCGTCATGACCACTCACCCACTGAAGATGGTCCCCTCTAATATAAAATAATATTTTCCAAATTATTTTTCCTGACTTCCTGTACACTGTCCTTTCTGAATCTACTCCTAATTTATTGGAAACAAGTTTCCGATAAATAGCAAATAAACCCCTCACCCATACTTGTAATTTAGTGACTTCCACACCTTCAACTCTCTTTAGCACTTAATAAAATGCAATCTAAATTTCTTAAGAGAATTCTTTGACAAAGAAAATTCAAACTTTGTTTTTCTAAGCTCATGCAAGTCATTTTTTTTTTTGACATCTACGTAGCAGTCTGATTCTTGGTAGTACACAGAACTTTTGCCTTGCCTGGTTGCTGGGGACTTTGTATTCTTCTACAAGTCTAAAGCATATGTTGTTCTGACACTCTGCTTTGCATCTTCTAACTTATTCGTTCACTTCCATTCAGTCATGAAATGTTACTTTCCCCAATCTCTTATCTTTAATATCTTCTTTCCTTTAAAATAGAAGAATTAGAACCAAAACTCTGATAAAGCCTAAGACGTTGATACATATTTTTAATTTTTTTTTTTTTGATTCTTTACTAGAAGCTTCACCTACTAAAAAACACTCATGGTATTAGACAGTACTCTGCAAACTACCAGAGGAGAAAGACAATCATTAATGTATCCTAGCTCCAAACTCTATGACCCAAAACAGTGACTGGTTGGTAAAATACGCTAGTACAGTAGTGACACAAATGTTATGGGAGTGGCAAACTAATTTCTGATTGAATGAAATTGAACACATAATTTTTTAAATGGAAAATCTAAGTTTATTATTTTTAGCTTCTTTTTTTGTTGGTTATTTATTTATTTGCATTTCAAATGTTATCCCCTTTCCTGGTTTCTCCTCCACAACTCCCCTCCCCACTCCCTCTGTTTCTCTGAGGGAGCTCCTCCACCTACCCACACCTACCTCACCACCGTAGCATTTCCCTACATTGGGGCATTAAACCTCCTCAGGACCAAAGTTCTCCTCTCCTATTGATGCCAGATAAGGCCATCCTCTGCTACATATGCAACTGGAGACATAGGTCCCTCTATATACTCTTTGGTTGGTGGTTTAGTCCCTCGGAATCTGGAGGGTCTGGTTGGTTGATATTGTTGTTCTTCCTATGGGGTTGAAAACCCCATTCAGCTACTTAAGTCCTTCTCCTAACTCCTCCATTGGGATCCTCATGCTCACTCGGTCCAATGGTTGGCTGCAATCATCCACATCTGTGTTTGTCAGGCTCTGGAAGAGCCTCTGAGAGGACAGCTACCTCAGGCTCTTGTCAGCAAGCGCTTCATGGCATCAACAATAATGTCTGAGTTTGGTGTCTGTAGATGCAATGGATCCCTAGGTGGGGCAGTCTCTGTATGCTTTTCCTTCAGTCTCTACTCCACTCTTTGTCCCTGATTTCCTTTAGACAAGAGCAATTCTGGGTTACATTTCTAAATGACAACGAACCTGATACTACATAGGTTAGGATCCTGGGGAAAAGCTACTACTATTATTCTGCTAAAGACGTATAACAATAAAATTACTCCTAATGATACGTTGATATTCCTATAGATTATAACACCATTCACTCTTCATTTAATTAACTTCTTCTTGTAGTAGATGGGAACTAACACAAAGGCCAATATGTAGGTAATGTATAAAGAGTGGGTGGCTTGGGAGTGCTCAATCCTAGATGGGATGTCTTCATGTAGGCCCTCCCCTAAAGGATCATGCAAGAGGTGGCACAAAGATTTAAGAATTAGAAGTGATGGATTACTCAAACAGTGTTTTTATGACATAAGAGTGTTGTGCATATGAACTCACAGAGACTGTAGCAGCACAAACAAGTCCTGCATAGGTTCAAGCCAGATGGGATACTAACATTGAGAGGGGAAAATTCAAATGAGCTGTTACCCCTCACCAGAAAGTCATCTGCAATTAATACCTGCTGGCAAAGAAAAACGTCAGTTTCCTTCAATGGAGTCTCACTATATTTTCTACACATCAAACCAGGCCCCAAGCCAGGAGTAGCTGGTCAACACAAGACAAATTAAGAGGTGCTTTTGCAAACTTATTGTCTCAGTTTGCTTGTTTGGGTATTTTTGGTTTTATTGTCTTTTGGTTGTTTTTTTTTTTTTTATTTCTATTTGTGTGTGTGTGTGTGTGTGTGTGTTACGTGTGTGTGTGTGTGTGTTCCCCTGAGTCTTGTGCAGGTCTGGTGTGATTTAGATTGTATCGGCTGTTAAGGCATTGCCCAGCCTTTGGTTTGTTAACTTAATGGACCATCTTGGATCTCCTACTTAATTAAATATTGAAAATAGCCCTAAGAATTTGATGTGTAACAGTTTTCGTATTAAATGTAATGACACATATACTTTGGGGCATTTAAGTAGATAGTACGGTTCTGCTTGTGTAAGAGGTGGGCTTCAGTCACACCCAGCACACCCAGCTATTATATTACATACAGATCTTCCTTCTGAGGACTATCCTCAACACTTCCATTTTTTTTTTTTTTTCTGCTAGAAAGCTTATTGGGAACAGTGATGGCTGTCCTTCTAAATCTTTTCTGTGGTACAAGCAACACTAATGGAACTATACAGAACACAACTAATTCCTCTTTCAAAGCACTGAGTGGACACAGTGCAACAGGACAGCCATCACACTTCTCTTCATTATCAATCAGGATGAACATCATCAGACCTTCATCCAGTCATCACATCTCCTACCTTGGAAAGCTCTCATTCCCTTGGTCATCTCTTATGAATGTTTCCAATTGTTAATTTTGATCAATGCTTATTATTCATCAAGATTCATAACATAGTTGACTCTAGCACTCCGTGTGTGGCAAAGAATTCATTATTTCACCAACCTAAATGTTCTTTTCCTTAACTTAGCTCCTTCTATTGGACTATTTCTGCTTCTATGGTTTGAGTATATTGTGCTTACACCAAATTTCAAGCTGGAGTTTGTTTCCCAATGTGGTGGTTGGGACCTGAGACGTTATGGGAGGGCTTAGGCTAAAACAGTTTAAATCATGTATATACTTTGTAAGACTCTCTTTGAGTCTTACCTAAGCAGATAGTTTCAGTGGTAAAAAATGACCTCTTGGATCTTTTTTCCTTTCTCACACATATCCAGTTGGCCTCCTGCTTCCACCATTTTGGGCCTATTATCCCAAATCCACTTCTGGAAGAAAAGGAAATATCTTCAACAGCTCACTTCTATACCAAAGTAAACACATATATTTATGTATAGCCCGAACATGCACTCCATTTTAACAAGTGATATGTGCATTCAATTATTTGCTTTGTTGATGGAATAAATTCTGTTACCAAAGTCAGATTGTCTCTCTCATGTCAATGATTTCTTCGAGTGCTTCATTTCGTTTGATATTAACCCATTGTCTGGACTGTCTATTTGATTGCCTTATCTGCCTTAGAATTATGAATCTTTGAGAGAACATGCCTAGTCTCTGTTTTCTATTTCCCAGACTGTCTACAGTCCTTAAATTCCTCTAAGAGTTATTATAACGAATCCTCAGTATGCACAACGGCTGAGGTCCTGAGCCCTTTGGCACAGTGCCAGCACATCAAAGAATCTTATGAAATATTTAATCGCTTACAAAGTAAAACCAATATTTTTTATATTTAATACTTGTAGGTGATACAAATTTAATATTAGAAATTTTTTCCTCATCATAAACACTGAATACTTTATAAAAACATATTCCCAGCCATCTGGATTTTCTCCTGTGGCATTTAATAACTTTGAACTTACAAACAGGTGATTAACTGAAATATATTCCTTTACAATAGAATATTTTCCATGATATAAATGCCATTCTGGATTTCTATAATTAAATACAAAACAAAACATAATAAAAATTTATAGACATTTGCAAAATTCCTAGAACTGAAGACTGGTTTTTCATACCTCGGGCTCTGAAAACAATATGCACAGAGACACTTGCTGTGATGTGAGTAGTATGTATTTCTTACCATTTTCTCAAATACATGCAGAAAGTGACAAAGAAACTCCCATTATTTGGAAGTTGGATGACTGCCCTTATACAATATATCCAATAATACATTCAGTCTCTGACTTTGCTGATGAATTTAATTGTTGTCCATATTTCCAATGACATCTTAGTATTAGAAGCAAGAAAGCATAAAATTTAGAAGTTGCAATAATAATCTTTCTTAGTGACATTTTTTACGTCAAACAGTTGACAAAGACAAAGGCCAGGACTGGCAACATTCTTTTCCTCTTTGATTTAGTGTCTTTTCTAATGTTCCTGTTCAAATAGTTCATAAGTTGATATGAGAATTCCTCAAGACAGAGATGCTTTGCTACTGTATGTAATTACCACATATTTTTGAGAACCCTAATGTTCACTTGGTTTACCAAACTCAATGCTAGAGCTAGAAGCCAGTTCATTTGAGAGAATCTACAAAGGGAAGGCACCAGAGCAAGTGAAAGCATGTCTGGAGCTCAACTTTGGCATTGAAACCAGCAAATGTCACATAGAGTCAGCAAAACTGACATCATGTGGTAGTGACCACAGAGGTCAGTGCTCTGGGCACTGTGACAAGTTTAAGCACACTTTGGCATTACATACCCTTTAGTGTGAAAAATTCTAGAAATTTCATAAAGCATGAAATGTCCATTGTTTAAGTGAGAGTTCCCCTGCTTTGCTCTGACACCCCATACCCTCCATCAGTCCAGCCACCTATTCACATGCTCTCCATTGTGTTACTGTTCGACAGGGAACCACTCACAAAGAGGCTTTCTTTCAGCTTGTGGAAGCTGTTGAATGGAGACTTCACCAACTCATCCAGATTAACTGATTTTCTCCCTCTAGACACTGTACCTAGTTATGTCACCACAATGCTAGTTCATGGACTTGGAGTTAGGCAAAGGCAACATGAGATAGATAAGACTGGAAAGGAAGGGAAGAGTCAAATCCAGCATGACACTGTGGAGTGTGCTGTGCTTTTTATCCATTTGTGGATCCGTGGGATCTTATTGATCTTTACAAAGAGGTCCATCAGATCACCAATGAGCCAGATTTCTATGACCTGGTGACAGTGTAATAATCAGTTACCTTTAAATGCAAAGGTTGAAGTCCTTCAGAAACAGCACATTACGATTTCCATTACCCAAAAGTCTGACTTGAGTGTACAGTCTTGCTGTTAAAATCAAAAACAGGATGCCTAGTAAAACCCTGGCTCCCACAGTAATGGAGGCATGTAAGAAGAAATCTCACTTTCCAGAACATCATATCTAAAAACATAGAGGTGTCTCCAGGATCCCCATGTGAATTATACTCTATTTCGAGTTTCATAGAACTCATATGTCATGGTCTGCCAAGAGTCAGGACCAATTATATAGTATGAGTAAATATTAGCATCTTAGTGGTAATGTGCTCACAAAGAGCTTCCCAGCACTGGTTAAACCTTAAAGTCATTAAAGTGTTTAGTTAACGTTGGAGCACATCTATTTCTACAATCCAGCTACATACAGGAAGTCAAGCAGTATCACCAAGAAGTAACATTCCTTAACCAAAGTGGTTCTCTTCCAGGGAAATGCAAAGGCAAAACATAATTGAAGTTAATTTATGATTTATTTTCTGATTATAAAATTGGAAGTCAAGGAATTGGGGTAGCCTTAACATTAGAATCACCAAATGCAAAGGAAAAAGTGTTAGAGTCTATTCCAAGCTAGGTAGCATGATGGAGAAGGCTTTCAAGTCTTCAGTGTTTGTTTATGTGTATACTTTAGGAACTTTCTTATTTTGTTCACCAAGTCACACTCACTGATTTTATGCTAATCTGTACAGACATCGATTAAGTAATCTTAAAATTTTCTTCCTCTCACATAGCAACAATGAGAATATCCCTTACAAATGTGATGGCATGTTCTCAATACCTTCACCCTTCTTTTATTCTAGAAACCAAATCAAAGAAACAGGAAACAAAACAAATTTTAATTTTAGGAGTAAATATATTTTTAAAAGGTGAAAAACCATGTTCGACAAAGATCAATTAACAACGAGAAAAGAAGTGTGGCAATTTGTGGGTGCAAAAGTTACCACTACTAATTCTGAGAAATATAGAGTTCCATGCTCAGCAAACCTGACATCTTGTTGATGATGTGAAGAGGAGACAGAAGATTAACAGGTGTTCATCTAATAACACAAGGTCAATGCTGTAAACAACAGTGGGTTAAAATGGCAATATTGAAGACATTTAACACAAATGAAGTAACCTTTGTTCTTATCACATGCTTATCTATTCATCCATCCATTTCTCTATCTGTATAATTCACAAACTTGATAGAGAAAATGCAAAATGCTCTCAAACTTTAAACATTTAGGAAAAAAACTGATTTACTACTTTTAGTTCATAGAAATAATCTAGTTATGTTGCAAATGAAAATATACAAAAAAATCCAATTAAAATAAATATACAGTTCCTCATGAAGATTTCACTGAACTACAAATTTCTTCCTTTTCCAATCTCTGTACATACCTTCTAGAATTTAGAAAATTCTAGAAACTTCTAGGAAATTCTAGAATCTTCTAGAAAATCCTAGAAAATTCTGGAATCTAGAATCTTTTCTGCTGTCCTCCCTTAGCTATTTTAAGCCTGTCAGGCTTGTTTTATTTTGGTTGTGTTCACATTCCTTCTCCAGAATATCCTATCTCCATAATTATGTGACATTTTTCTCTCAGATGTCACTTCAGTGATATTTGCTTGGCTGTTCTAAAATTTCAAAACTGTAGATGATTTGTTGATATATCATCTTCTTTTCATTAGTTTCCCCTTCAACATTTCTTTCTTAACATACACACGGTAGCATATATTTTTCATCTAAATTTTATGCACATGGATTTACAAAACACATGCATCCAGATAGCTTTTGTAAACTTTGTTCACTTTTCATCAATAATTCCTAATACAGTCATTAGACCTTAGTTAATGAATCTTGCATATGCATCAAATGAATTCTACAATAGATACCATAAAGAATAAATAATTAAAGAATATGTTAAACATATTATAAGAATACTTGAGAATGAAACAAGTAAGAAATAGAAGTTACTTTGGAAAATAAAACACAAACAATTAAATTGATCATAATTCCTGAACACTGATGTAGATATAAAGAGATAATTTTTAATAAGCAGAATCATTTTCATAAAGATGTCAATTTTACCTGGGCAAAGTAGAACTGTACAACTCTCACTTGAAGTACTCAAGGTATTGTGCTTTAATTATTATGCTTTGATTTCCATATGCAAAAAATGGGAATATATAAAAACATTTCATAAAGAATAATTAGTGATTACTGTGGTATCATATATTAAGACACAAATCATCTTATTTATATTTATATTATCTAGTTTTTATTAGTTTTTTAAATTAGCATGCATAAAAACAGACTTTATTATGGAAGATTCATGTACACTTTTTCTTTTTTTATTTTTAATTTTTTTTTCCCCAATCTGCTTTTATACCATGCAAGTATTAGTTCAGTTCTAGGTTGTGGAAGTAGCAATATAATAGATGCAAATAGTCAATGAACAATCAGGAAAATAAATACAAATATTCAAGGAACAAGCAAGGCAAATAAACATAGTCCCATGATCACTATTTCTAAACATTTGTCATTACCAAAATATCTGAGCCTACTTTCCTGTCCTAGCTCAAAGTCATTTTTATACCTGAAGCCTACTTCTTCGTTTTAGCCTAAGATTTAGATTCCCACCTGGAATTATTTCTTTGTTTGAGCCTAAGATTTAGATTCCTGCCTGAAATTACTTCTTTATTCTAACCTAATGTCAGATTCCTGCCAAGCAGCCACAAAGCTCTCCACAAATCACCCTTTTTTATTTCATAGACAAGACTGAGCCTGTCTGAGTTCATTCTACTAAAAATGTTTTCCTTACCTGTCATGGAATATGCATTATCAAAAGAAATGCACTTATATCTTAGGTTGGTAAGGCTCTGTGCAGAACTTTACCTGCCCTTGGCTTGCCAGCCTGTTAATTTAATAACTCTGTCTGGGGGTCCATTTTAAGTTTCAACCCATGTACTTTGGGTGCCAACCTGTTGTTAAAGACAGGCCTTAACACAATGGGCAGGAATAAAAGTATTCCCAAGACAAAAAGGGCTAGCATGATCAAGCTATATATGCCATTGTTGAAGCTTCACCAATATGGAAATACTAACTACAGGCTATGGATAATTTTATCAGCAGTATCTGCAGCATCAAAGCTCAGCAGAACAGCATTCTTTAAATTTGTAAGCTCACTATGAAAAGTTAAAACATTCAGACAGGTGTTAGACTTATGATAAATACCATGCCTTTAAACTTTTTCCTAATTATAATGACTATCATTGTAAATTTTAGAAGTAACACAAATCCATTGGTATTTGGCATGACACTCAAGATGGCTCCTTACTCTTAAACTCTGAACCTCCTTCCAATAATTTGAATAGGATAAAAAAGCATCAATCCATTGTTCCAAATATCTATCAAAAGCTTCTTTAGTACTAACACATTAGTAACATTATTTTTGCTAAATAGTTGGCAAAAGTAGCTATCTTAACTTCCTGGTCAAAGCAATTGCATAAGCATTGGTGCTAACTATTAATGTAATTAACGCTGTTAAACCAGCAATAATCAAGCCCACTACCCTCTTTCTTCTGCTTAAAGCCTGACTCATTTCTTCCAGTACTTGCAAGCATTTTTCAGAATACCAAGGTCCTGTGATACTTAGGACAATAAAACAAAAGCTGGTTGGTAGACCTCCATAACAGACATGCCAAGTTTTCACCACACTAACACAATTAAAAAGTGTATAATGAATACAACTTACATTAAATACTGTAGAAGAAACAGAAGTAATTTTAACATGACAATTAAAAGAGCCATTACACATGCGCTAACACTTGTTTGAAATCCAGATCCTGTTCTAGCTTTATCTCTTGATAGCATAACATCATAGAGAGCTGCAGCTAACTTCCAAATACGTCTCTGAAAATGTCCAGAACAGCTTTCTAAATGAAGACAGTTATTTCCAATATTGGATTGATTTCTAGACCAATCAATGACTGAGTCTGAATAACTGGTCACATTTAAGAAAAATATAAGAGTCATAACTTCTCTTTTTGATTCTCTGTTCCACAAGGTCTAAGAACTTGAGGGAAAGCAGTTTGTCCCATCTGGAATATAGGTAAAAAAAGGTGAGTCAGGAACATATGGCCAATATAGCTTCCCAGTCACCAATTTCAGGGCACTCAGAAAGCTCCCAGGTTAGCATCATTCTTTGTTTCATCATCATCATGTTTCACCAATCACTCTGGCAGTCTACATGCTCCTTCAGCATCCTGTAGAAAAAATGCAAACATGTTCTCTTCCTCATATTAAATACCTGGTCGGATCATGCCATATGCCAGTAAGTGGATCCTTCCTTTTTCCTAGACGTAAGATGCCTAGTTGCAGGGTGCCATAGACACTCAACAGAAAGTTCCTTGGCATCCATTTTTTTTATTTAAAATAAAAATAACATGATTTAAATAAATTTGTGCTGTATGGGATATATCTCCCCCATTTTTATTTTATGAAAATATTGTTTTAAAGTTCCATGGGTCAGTTCCACAATACTTCTCCTTGAGGATTTAAGGAATCCCAGTGATATGGGTAATATTAAATTGTTGACAAAAAGTCTCAAATACTGACTACAATAGTCAGTTCCATTATCTATGATCTTGGGTGTGTTAGAGCTCCTGGGAGTCTAGCCTCCTCTGGGTGTTGTGGGATTGTGTACTTCATGTATACCTTTTCTTGCTGATCAGCCACCTCAGCTCACACCCTGGCTCTGGTTTATTCATCCTCACAATATCTTCCTTTTAAATATTAGTTTTTGAATGTGTGAAGTAATATTCTATTTCAACTTTACTATCATTTTAATATTATTAAAAATTGCTAATGGATTTAAACTCCTCTTTATAATTTTTTTTTACTTTGAATTATTGCTTTACAAAGATATCCATTCTCTAATATAGTAAGGTTTTTTTATGTTAAATAAAAGACATCTTGTGTGAAATTTATTTCATCTTTAAGTAAACACAGACAATAACAACAGCTTTTCCCAAAAATTTTGGTAATGTCTGATATAATTTATCAGTTCACATAATGGCATGTAGACTTCCATTGCATACGTGTTTTATAGATATGTAATTGAACATACCTTTGTATCTGCCTACATCTCTATTTGTCTCTATGTTGATCTGCTTTCTCTGTAGCCTTGATTCTCCTAATAAGTTCCATTAAGAACTCTGCAGTTCACATATCCTTTTGATGCATTAATATCATAGTTCCACATGTGATCTCTACAGGATTTTTAATATTTCAGCACCTTTGTTTAGTCTACTTTTCCTAAAGACTTTCACTGCTGAAGTGTGTTACTTAAGACATTAAGCAGTTTTATTGGTACATAATATAATCCTCTAGTAATTGGATCTGATATTGTTATAAATCTGAAAAAATCTAGTAGTTATGTGTATGTGTGTTGTGTGTGTGTGTGTGTGTATGTTGTATGTATGGGTGTGTATGAGAAAGAGAGAAGGGGAAAAAGAGAGTGTGAGAGAGAAAGGGGAAGAGGGGGGGAGAGAGAGGGAGGGGAAGGGGGATGGAGAGGGGAGAGGGAGAAGGAGAGGGGGAGGGGAGAGGGAGAGGGAAGGGGAGAGGGAGAAGGAGAAGGAAAGGGAGAGTGAGAGGGAGGGGGAGGGGAGGGGAAGAGGGAGAAGAGACATAACTCAGGACTTTATATGTGGTAAGCAAGAACTGTATTTCTAACTTATAGCTCTACTGATTTGTATTTTAGGATAGGGATTTACTATGGAGCAGGGCTTTTCTACAGTTCAACCTGCTTTTTCTCACCATCCTGAATGTTACCATCACAGAGTTACCATAAGCACCTAGTAGTTGACCCCTTTCTCAAAGCAGTCTTCCCATCTGTAGATGTAACATATCACATCTTTGTACATATTTGGTACGACTTTTGTAGTTCTCAGGAAGACATTTTAGCTTCAATGATTGATTCTACATATTGATTAAATTAGAAGCAAATAATTTAGTGTATTGTTAAGTGTTCTTAGAGTTTCTAAAGTTAGGACCAAAGAATGAACTAGTTGATTAAAGTACTTGTTTCCAAGCCTGATAATGTAAATTTGATCCTCAGACTTCACATTGTAGAAGGAGGGAAACTACTGTAACAAATTGTCCTCTGGCCGAATCGTGCACAGGCACACCCACGTGCACACACAACACACACACTACATGCACCCACAGAAATAAATGCAATACAAATCAAAACAATATATGACTTTGCCGGTTGTTTATCTTTTTTTTTCCCCCCATAGTACAGGGACAGTCGAACACGGAGACAGGTGCCCTTGCCAGAGCCACACTCAGCAGTAGCCACCGCAGCCAGTCGTTTTTATCTTAATATGTTTGTTTTTTTTTGTTAATTTTGATCTCATATTAGAAATCATTGCTTTACACTGTCTTATATCTCCAGCCTCTTTCCCTTACTTTTTTTAATTTAATTTCTTATAGTATATTTTGTCATATGCTATCCACCTAAACCTCCAGATCTCCCACACCTAATCACTTAACTACATTTTTACTCAATATTCTCCAGATAAGTGGACAGCAAGGAAAAACACAATAATGAACACAACAAACAAAAACAAAACAAACAAACAAACCAGAGAGTCCATTTTGTGTAGGACAACTACTCCTGAACTTGGACCAACCTAGAATATAGTTGTTATATCTATTAACAGTCCATTAGATATAACTGATTTTTTTTCCTTTTCTAGTGGGTAACATTTCCAAATAACTTCTTGCTAGGGGTGGTACTTTTTGTTCAGTTCCCTTCCCAGTGCTAAAATTGTGCTAGGTTTAAATCTGTGCAGGTCTTGTGCACGCTGTCACATCTCTGTGTTTCATATATGTGTGTATGCCTGGAGGGATGCTAGTTTCTTGAAGTGTCCATCACAGTGACTCTGATAATCATAAGGCTGCCTCTTCTAAAAGATACCTTATCCTTCAGGATAAATGGTTGATAAAGACATCTCATTTAGGAAGAGTGCTTAAAAGTCTCTGCACACTTGCATGTCTCTGTCTTAATTCCTATACTGTATAAAGAAGCTTCCTATGAAGGCTTAGTAATGCACTGATCTTTGGGTCTTGCAGTGGGTCAATGGGAAACAGTATATTTCAATGTTATTTTAGCAGAATAACAGTGTTTGGTTTTCTCCCAGGCCTATGACTCACCTAGTCTCAGATTCTTTGTTAGATTACCAATGTCAAGAATGGGTTATATGTCAGGGATTGGGACTAAAATTAAATAAAAAACAGTTGGTTACTTCTACAACATTGTGCCACTATGTCTTAGTAATCTTGTACCCTTCAGAGTTTGTAGTAGAGTGATATTGATGATTTTTCCTCTTATATTAGTGCACAGAGAACCTTCCAGCAACATGAATGCTAATAAGTGAAGTTACTAATTGGACACCACCTCTATTTTTTTTTTTTCATTTTTTGAATCAGGAGACTTAATTGGCCAAATTGGCCTTGATCTCATTTCATAGCTCAAAGAAGGCTTGTATTAGATATCCTCCAGCCTTTACCTTCCAAAATGTCTAAGATTAAAAGTCTGTACCAGGACCAATTACAAAACTATATTTTATCTATTCATTTGCCAATAAGTTCTAAGATATTTCATCTTATATCCAAACTATTAAGAATGATATAAAAATTTATTTCTACTTTAGTTATTTTGTCCATTTAAGTTATATACTTCCTTTTAATATTAAAATGATTAAACTATGAATGTGAAATATTGATCTTTCTCAAGGATGAAAGAAACATTTTTATATTTTTGTATGTTGATATTTTAAAATATATATTAATTCTTTGAGATATCTCTCTCTCTCTAACTTAGTTGAATTCAATTTGTACTGCCCCTATACTCCTGGATAGGTAATCTCATTGTAATATGATCAATTTACTAAACTATCACTTTAAAGAAACCAACTCTTATTTATAGGACTCTCAGTTCTAACAGCTCCTTAGTTGGGAGTTAAACCTCTCTTCAGTGCTTATAATTTTACTGGCATGAAATTGAATTGAATGTATCTTGTACATGCTGCCTCAAGCACTGTGAATCTATATGTGCAACTAACTGATTGTGTTTAGAACATACTATTTTATTGTAGTCATCTAATTATTGGAGATTCTTTTAACTCTAAAAGTCCATGTAGTGACAAATACATTTAAAAGTTTAAAGCAAAGCAATCACATGAAATTAACAGTCACTTTCTCTTCCCAAGTGCTATTCCATGACAGCACTCATCAAATATTTTATTCAGCAAGTATTACTAAATTTAAATGTTATGAATAATAATTTTTGAATACCTAATATTTATTCAAAATTCCTTTGGATCCTGACCTATTTCTTATAACACTTTCAACAAAAAATCGTATATTTTCATACACTTTTCTAATAACTTCCCCTAACAAAGAATGCTTAAAATATGATGAAATGCATAGACTAGTGTTCAGGTCCCATTACCATGATGAGCTAGCCTGATTTGCTATCCTGTTTTATGTCTTGGGGTCAAGGAAGGATTACTTCAGAAGGGCACAGATAATGAACATAATGATGGAGCAATAATCAGCCAGTGGACATGTTTTTGTCAGCTATCTCATAATCTCAAAAGGAGAGGGCATGTCAACATTTCAAAAGTAGATTGTGGACATCAGCCTTAATATGTAAGTAGAAAGAAACTCTGTGTGTGTGTGTGTGTGTGTGTGTGTGTGTGTGTGTGTGTGTGTGTAGTGTTGATTTGTGTATGTGTATTTGTGTGTGTGTGTATTTGTGTGTGTGTGTAGATTTTAATTAAAATTAAAGTGGAAAGGACACTTAAACATGGAGGCGGGGAGAAAGAGATTCCAACTCTTTAATTCCTCCTTTATACTAGCTATTGCAATGCCCTCTTTAGTGATTTAGTGAAAACATTTGAATGTTTGGCAGAAATCACTCTGTAGGAGAAGGCATAATAAATTATCCAGAGTTCAGCAAATTGCAGTTTGTATCCTAAACATATGTCTATAGTTATTCTTTGGGAAATTGCCAAATGGTTCCCCTCACTCTGTAAAACTAGGAGGAGTTCCTAAAATAACAGAGGGACAGAAAAATAGAACCCTTAATTGTTTCAGGGAAAAGAATAAAGAAGCATCTCTCTATTAGAATATCTGTATGTTTTACATAAATTCAGTTTTCCCACCACTGCCTGGATGCAATAAGAGTAGACAAAGAACACAGGCATTCTCTCTTTCTCTTTCCAGGCCACCATAATGTGAGTTCCTCTGTTCTACCACACCAATCTCACCATACTCAATTGAATCGTTTAAAACTTAAACAAGGCTCTTCTTGGTTGAAAAATAAACATAAACAACAAGATAAGTTAGTTTACAACAAATAAGTTTGTCAGTCACTACTCATGAATTAAGTAGACTTCAAACTAAGTAAGTTTGATGATTCATTTTCCCTAAAACAAAAGATACATCTTTGTCGTTTCCAACTTGAAGTACTTGAGACTATAAGGGGTTAACAATGTCAAGATAGAGTAATAAAACAATCTTCTATCCTTTGTGAAGTCATCTGCTTTCTGCTTGGAATATTCTCTTATAGTAAATGATCTCAAAGTATAGTGACTTAAAAATAGTTATTATATTCATTTTCCCATGACATCCTTATGAGAATTTTAGACTGAGCTCAGCTGAATGGTTCTCCTGTTGGTCTCATTAATGTTCCCCTTTCTATCCTAGGTCCCATGGCAAGTCATCTGATACTGAAAGGTGTAGAATATCCAATAACACATTGGCCAGCTGGGCTATAGTAACTGCAAAAGCTAAGAATGAGCTCCTTCATGTGTTGGTTTCATCAGTTTAAAAGGAGAAGAACAGAAGCTGCAAATTCTCTAAAGTGGAAAGGGAAATGATGATTTCTGCCACATAGCCTTTGTCCAAGCCACAGACTGCTCCACACATAAATCTGTAGCTGTTTTTCCATTTTGATGGAAAAAAACAATGAAGTTTTATGGGGAAGAATGTTAACACAGAAATACAAAGAATTATTAACAGTTACAGCAAGTGGTTTGCCATAGTTAGGAAGCATGTGAGGAAGGTCTTTAATGCCTTGACATTTTAAATATACACAAAACATTGTTATTGTTTGAGGGCTAAGCTAAAAAAGGATGAATGTCTGATGCTTGATCTTGACTGTCTACTTGATAAACACTTCTAAGATTGGTGAAACACAACCCTGGTATGTCAATGAATGCTTTCCAGAGGTGATTAACTAAAGAGTGAAGAGTGGATCTAAAAGTAGGTGCACCATCTCACAGGCCAAGAGCCTGGGTGTAAGAAGAGTGGGCAAAGGACCCAGGCCTTCCCTGTTTCCAAGTCACCATGGTGTGAACTCCTGTGTTCTACAACAATATCCAAATCATGCTGATCAGTACGAGTAAAGTAGGCTCTTTTTGATTGAGAACAGAACCAATTAAAGAGATAAATTAGACTGTAACAAGTATGTTTCCAATTACTCTTCATGAATTAATTTAACTTCAAATAAATTTGGTAATCATTTTCCCAAAAATAATTTATGTAGCAACATAATCCTTTAAAACTATTTCTACCTGAACTTCTCTCTCCCTCTGTCTCTTTTTCTGTCTCTCTCTCTCTCTCTCTCTCTCTCTCTCTCTCTCTCTCTTCTCTCTCTTTGTGTGTGTGTGTGTGTGTGTGTGTGTGTGTGTGTATGTTTGTAGGGTAGCATATGTGTCCAGTTGATAATTTCACTAAAACCTACTACAATTCAACAATTACAATACATTACAATCCTACTACCACAAAACTTCATATTTGAACCAACTTGAACTCTTATAACTGGAAAGTAGAGGATGAGGAAAAGCAAAGTTGTTGTCTCTCCCAGAGAAAGAATGACAGTATTTATACCCAAGAACTGAATAGTAATTTAAAAAAAAAATTGCTGAAATTTCTTTAGTGATAATTATTTATCTTACAGATTTGATTTCACGTTGATACAGAATTACATAGAAATGAGGACTGTTCCTCCTTAAGAATTCAATTATGCCAATTATGCATTGATCCAGTGCCAACTGGGTAGGATGCAACTCCTTAAACTACATTACAATGTTAGCTGTGATACGTAAAGTCCATCACAACCAGTTCCAATGATGAAAAGTGTGTGTACACAGTAACAGAACTGTGTTTGGTGAGTGAGAGCAAAAGGTACACGACGCACTGCAAGGACTCGAGTAACCCAATACTGCTCTCAGGTACAATCTAAGACCAAAAAAAACAAAAACACAAAACACAAAAACAAAAAAACAAACAAACAAAAATCAGAAGAAACACATCTCTCATTTCTGCAGAGCCAGAGTGTTCCATGTTGTATTTAAAAATCACATATGTTTAATGCATAATCTATCTTTTATTAACTAATCCTTGCACACAGAGAAGAATTAGTACCTGTAAGGTTAAAGGTCGACCAGTTCATAGCCACTAAGATACCTGCTAATCGAAGTGGCTGAAAACCCAGAATACAAGCTATTCTAATGCCAGAGCAATGTATTTCTCACTCAATTATTCAAAATTCACTTCCAATGATTTAACACTCATGTGCTTGTCTAATGGCCCATGTCCTCCCTCTTCATCTGGGCATTTGGCCAGTTCCACCCTGCTCTCTCTTGTTTGGGTAGGCTGGACACTGGGATATTGATGGGAGTTTAAAGAGTTCTTCTTGATAGCACTTATATTATAAAGATTACTTTTTTAATAGTATAAACATAATCCCACTGATGTTAAACAGTTTTTTAATGAAGTGTTTTTATTCAAGTCAATTAAATTTGTGGCATCCTAAGACATTATCAAAAAAAACCTCTTTAAGTTGCCATTGATATATAACTAATGGATTATTAACATTGATTGAATAAATGAAATATTCCTTTGCATCTAGATCGCCAATTTCACTATCTTTATTATCTACCAGTTATAATTAAGCATTTGAAACTTAAAAATAATTTAGAATACTGTTTTTGAAACTAATTTTTATATGAGGCATATTAAGGAAATATTTCATTTTTCATTTTTTCCTTTGGTGTATCCTCCCAGTATTATATTCAAGAGTTATCATAGAAAAGTCATTTCCCAGAGAGCAAGTAATATTAGGACCAAATATAATACAACATTGATTTATTGTAACTTTAGCAATTTCACATGACTGAATTCAGCAACAGTTCTCCATGCCTTCAGTGAGCTGTTATTTTAAGTAAATACATTGTAGCTGTTGAGACTTCTTCACTACAAATATTCTTTAATTTAAAAAATAAACTGCATAGGAGAAATTAAGTTTTAAGATAACAAATGGCTAGAAATGCACAATTGATACACCACTTAAGTAGTAAAAAGTTAATTTTTAAGAAATGCATGTTTAGCTTCTCTGTATAAGGCTTTCTTTTTGCTAAGTGCTAGAGTAGTGGGGGTGGATGAAATGGGTCTGAGCAAAACCAAAGAACTAATTGAAAGGAAACTGGAATCCAAACAACAAGTTGTGGTTAGAATGGAAAAACTTCTTTATAAATGTATTTTGACAGAAATGCTTAGAAGTATCAGTAGGCTTTTTATGCCGAGATTATTCACTGATTATCTAATACTAAATTAGACTTTGGAAACAATGTAATGTTACATTATCTATGTTCCCAAATATATACCAACTGAAAGACAGACTATGAAGACATTCTTTTCTAACAATTGTGAACATTATTTCTAAAACTGCCTTTAAAGTTGGAGTCTTTAAAGTCAGAGGGCATTTTCCATCTCAGCATTAGGAATGTGAGTTTTCACCCATGGGATATCCATTTGTTCAGTCCTGCAAGAAAACAGAAAAATTAATGTCATGACATTATATTTTGTGAATATGTTTGCAGGATCTGGGAAATTAGTTGGAAATGTTTATTTCTGGCATGCAAAGGATTCATGTACAACTGGATTTCTTTGGTGTCCTTGGGTGGCATTTGGAAATGGTCTGGTGTGGAGTTTTTATTTAATTTTAGCAATAATAAAGATGTGGTTTGTATAAGCAATCATGCCAATTGCCTGGTCACTATTAAGTCAATCCTTCTCCTCCCTCCTCTCCCCTCTCTTCCTCCTCCTCTCCTCTCCTCCTTCCTCCTCCTCCTCCTCTCCTCTCTCTCTCCTCCTCCTCCTCCTCTTTTTTAAAGACACTAAGGATTGTTTTGGATTTTCCAGTCTTTATTCCACTGAGCTCACAAAGCCTGGTGAATCACATGAGACTTTTAGACAAAGACCTCCTAAGAAAGTATAGACAAGCTGAGCTGAAATGACCAGGCAGAAAGATACCTTCTACTAGCAAGTTTCAGGTAGAGCTCTTAGGTGTCATGTACGCCTGAGGTATAAGAGGGAAAGAGACTGAAGTTCAGTGATATGCTACTCCTCGTGCTAACGAGGCTCTTCACTGATTGGCCATAAGCTCTTGTTTATGATCAATGAATGTTAGTTGTTCTTATGCCTTTGTATCATTACCGATCAGGAAATCTGTTGGAAACAATGATCAAAACCAAACGTCATTTTAGCATTCTCATAAAAAGAACAAAGTTACCGAAAATTTAGTTTAAAAAAAAAAAATTGCAATGTACACATGCTCCCTCAGTTCCTAGCTACTCTGGTCGACCAGTATGGATTTCCGTACTGGTGAGTGGTACTCCATCATCAAGAGAACATTTGCACTGGTCTTAACTGACGATTTGGAGTGAGACCATAGTACTTCAGTTTGGCCACTTCTTCCTGGAGAGTATTCATCCCTTATCCTAATTTTATGCTAACTTTCCAAAAGTTACTGTATAATGGGTGAGTTTGGATTTGGGAAACAGTCAAGAAGATCAGAAATTCAAGATCATCTTTCTTAGCTACATATAGAGTTTGAGGCCAATCTAAAGTTACAGGAGACTAAAAGCAAACAACGTAAGTAAGTCCTAAAGATAGAGTGCTATTTATTTTTTCTTACTAACAGATAAGAAGAAAAACATGTATTTCAGTGGCTTGTTTGTGATCACAAAGCAGACACCCTGACAAAACACAGAAATGAAACCCAGGAATCAGACAGTCCCTCGTAACCACTAATGTGCATAGGAACAGATTATATTAACTTCATTTTCTAAAGAAGCCAAGTCAAGGGAAATCTTGAATACTGGGAATCGGGTATGGCCCAAACATACTATTTGGCTATGAAAAGACATATTTACTGAAGTAGAAGAAAACTATTTGACACATCATAGAAGGAAGAGGAAAGATGGATAAAGAGAGCAAATGAGGACTGAGAATGGAGTCCAACAACAGAGTGCTTGCTAAATAACCATGCATTAACAGGTTTCTTTAGCTTATCACTCAGTATATGAGCAAAACAAACCACGTTACACAAAGCAATAGCAGTAATTGGTTTGATAGCCACATTTACCTAGAAACTGCACATGTGGTTTTGATGTCACAGATAGTATACATAAAATACATCAGCATTTGAATCTAAGTAAGAATACAGGAGGTAGTGATGTGGCTTGGGTGGTATTTTGGATAAGGTCCAACAGGTCAAGATGGGAATTCTTAATTGATCAGGAACTACCTTAAAGTCATGTTAATAGAAATTGCTGCGCAATTGGAACATAAGAAATAGGATGCTTATTTAGTATTTAGATTATAGTTCCTATTGCTGTAATAAACAAGATGGTGATGTCTATAGGTGTGGTACCCATAAACTCAAGTGTTTGTATGCTTGTTCCGTAGGAAATGGCACTATTAGGAGGTGTGACCTTGTTGGAGGAAGTGTGTGACTTCGGAGGCTTACTTTGAGGTCTCTTATGATCAAGCTATGCCCAGTATGGCACATAATCTCCTTCTGCTGCCTGCTCATCAAAATGTAGAACTCTTAGCTTCTTCAACACCATGTCTGGCTGCAAACCTCAATTTTCCCTGCCACGATGATAATGGACTAAACCTCTGAACCTGCAAGCCAACCCCAATTAGATGTTTTTCTTGATATGAGCTGTCACGGTCATGGCGTTTCTTCATAGCAATAGAAACCCTAAGACAAACACCATGATCATAGCAATTTGCAAGGAAAGGGTTTACTTCATCTTACAACTTGTAGTTCATCATTCAACGAAGTCAGGGCGGAAACTCAAGGCAGGAACTTAGAAGCATGGATTGAAGCAAAGTCTGTGGAGGAAGAATCTCTTTATCTGATGACCTATGATGTGATGACAAATGAAAAGATAGCATTTTGAAATGAAGTGTGAGTTGCAGAATGTGTATGTGTGTATGTGTGTGTGGGTGGGTGTTGTTTAGTTTACTGTGTCACCTATCTTCATGTCTCTTTTTCTTCCAGCTTAAACTTTTTTTTTTTTTTTTTTTTTTTTGGTTTTTCAAGATAGGGTTTCTCTGTGTAGCTCTGGCTGTCCTGGAACTCACTCTGTAGACCAGGCTGGCCTTAAACTCAGAAATCTGCCTGCCTCTGTCTCCCAAGTGCTGGGAGCATGTGCCACCACTGCCCAGCTAAACTTTTTCCCTTTATTTATTCTTGAGCATCAAAGAGAGGCCTTGCCCACAATCTCAGGTGTCTCAATAAAAGGGATCAATCCTCTTTGGAAATATTGAGAGCTTTCCCCTTTCTCATTTGATAGAGAATCCAATGGTTAAAAATATTCATTGATATAAATTTGATAGCTAGTAGATCCCTGAGAGATTTTGAAGGAATGGGAACCTGAGGAAATGTTAACAAGCCCATAAGGTCCTCACTTCCCAGAGGTCTTCAGGATTCCCTAAGTATTCAGAAATGCTTGCTAAATTATTTCTGGTAGATCTTAGATATTGAGTGAGTTTTGTTTTCACTGAAGGCAGCAAATGACATTTCTTTTAGGTCCTCTTTAGTTCTAAGTCCCAAAGTGGCTTCTGAAATGTCTTCAATCTCTGAGTATTTACATACTTCTCTCTTCTGGGTCCCATGACAGTAGTGAGGTTGTGAATTACATAGAAATCAACAAGCCAGGCAGTGGTGGTGCACGCCTTTAATCCCAGCACTTGGGAGGCAGAGGCAGACAGATTTCTGAGTTTGAGGCCAGCCTGGTCTACAGAGTGAGTTCCATGACAGCCAGAGCTATACAGAGAAACCCTGTCTTGAAAAACAAAACAACAACAACAAAAATGATATCAGTTGATTTTGATGCCCTCAAGTGCAACACACATATAGCTATTGTTTATTATGATTTAGCAACATCTTGATCCTTAGGACCCTCATTCACCTGTGAAATTTAAATGAGTTCATGCATTTCCAGAAGCAAAAAGATTAAATCAAATCCGTGGGTAATTTTAAATTGATGTCAGTATTTCAAGCTACAGCTTAATCTAGTTTAGCTACTATTTAAGTTACCAGTGGCTGATAGCAACACATTGTAGAATCTCCAATGTTTCCTTGTCACATGCTTTATTTGAATAGACATCCATATATGCTAAAATAAACTCCTATGCTTTATTTAACATTTCTAAAGCAGATAATGCTTTCACTTACCATGAGCCAACTTGCATTTAATTTTTACATTTTTATAATGCAGACTACCTCAAAAGTGAGTTTTAAGTTGTTTGTAGCACCAAAATGTATTTTAAACAGGGAATGATTATTTTTTAAAAAAAGAAAACAAAAAAGAAAATTGAAGGTACAGGAGACACGGAGAGGTTATATGATTGAAGAGCTGTATATTTGGTTAGGGTGGTATTTGTGTGTGTGTGTGTGTGTGTGTGTGTGTGTGTGTGTACAAATGCTTGTGTGTGCTGGAATGAAGTCAGACCCTTGTATTAATATATTCCTACTATTAACTTGTTTTACCCTTAACTCTCATTCTAGTTTCTAAAGAACTTATATAAATGTGTAATAGTGGTATTGATAGAAAAGATTCTTGCTGGCTTTCCTTCACTTAGAAGTGCGATGTAGCCACCTAAGACCTTGCTTGGACTCAGGAGAGTGCTCCTTCCCTATGCCTTCTTGACAAAGGCAGTCATGAAATGGGCATGCGGACCACGTGAATAAGAACTCATCCTCAGAGTTGTGACGCTGACTCAGAGAAACGGGAGGGTGCTTCGTTAAAGTGGTCCAGTTGGAGCTGCCATGCACAGACAAGTGATGAAAGATGACATCCAAAGAGGAAAAGACAAGTGAAGACTGAAGAAAAATTAATTAGAAAAGGAAATTAAGAAGAGTGCAGGGGAGAGGAGGGGGTAACAGATTGTATTTCAATTCATGGAGACTGGTACTTGAGTTAAGCCACTGGTCCTTGAAGAACTTCAATGTCCTAGGCTTACTTGAATCTATAAATCCCCATTTTCCTGAAGTTTATTTGAGTTTGACATTTGCTATTTGCAAACAAACAAACAAATAAACAAAACTTTCGTTGATTTCATCATATCGGAAATCTTTTTTTTTAAAAATGTTCAGCATTAGATACTGAAATTTTTCTTCAGTTGAGTTTCAAGCAGTGTAAGAAGCACTGCTGACATGCTGTCCTGATAATGCACATCTTATGACCACTATGTCGTCAAGGGATAAATTCACCAAGACAATCCCACATTTTAAAAATAACGCTTAAGTATAGTTAACTTTTTAGAAGATATTTAGTTAATGTTCCAGGATTTCTTGTCATAAACTTTGGATACTTTGGATCCTAAACTATCTATTATGACAGTAGAAAAGCATAATTCTGGAAAAATCACAAGGAGCTTTAAAAATAGCATTCAACATTTGACACACTGGTTAATAATTGAATATTCCACAATAACATCCTATAGAATCTGGAAGAACTGTGAACAAAAACATTAATTACAATATACACTGTTTAAATGAGTTGCTTTGAATGAGGATTATGACATTTCTAAAATTTCTAATAAACTGAGTATAATATTTATGTTTATAAATATGTAATAATTATTAGAAAATTATGTTAGTTATATATTTGCGTGTTGTAAAGGAATTTGTTCTAGAAATATAGCTGATTGGCTACTCCACTGACCCACAGAGATGGATCCAGTCAAGGCATCGATGTTGACCTGTGGGGCTAAAAACTTTTGCAAACATTTTAATGATTTCAAATGGAAGATTTTTACATATAGATAGTATTATTTTATGAAATTCCAAATTATTCCTTTGTATTGCTGTTTCATTGTTATTAAAACATATATGGGGACATAGTCACAATTGATAATTTGGTGTTGACAAAGTAACTACTCATGATTAAGGATTCTACTCTCTCTGGATAGCAGACACCTCGTGTCAATGTTTAAAAGGCATAACAAACTAGTCTGGTAATTTTTCAAAACACTTGATTCTGAAAAATTTTCAGATTATACAACATGATTATTTTTAAACAAAGATGAAAATTATTGCTTGAATTATTAAACTAGATGTTTTGGCAGATATAATTAATAGTCCCTTTGATATGAATTTACAATTACAGACACACATAAATAGGTACCAGGTGGAGACTTAAATCATAGTGTATATTAGATTCAGGTGCTTAGCAAAGCTCTATGCTATACGCTCATTTTGACATTTTGCTGATCAAGATAAGTAGTCATTGATAGTATTTTGGCATACAAACCTTTTCATTGACTTAAAATATTTGCTATTTAAATTCAATTTTATTATATGTGTATTTCATTTCATGTAACTGTTCTTGTCAGGCTTGCATTATTAGTCATAATATTTTTCAGTTTATCACTTATTATAAAGTTCCTAAAATCGTTTATTTTTTAATTTGAAAACAGCTCATATACAAGCCATAAGGTTGATGTGTTAGTTAGTTGGATGCTAAAAACAGTATTTCTGTAAAGAACATCAGCATGTAGTAATGAAAATTACCTGGAAAAATACACTCCAAGCAACTTCTTACTTTGCTGTAGCATGACGTCACTATAATGTGCTGCAACTGCTTTGTGTAATATCAACCCACAGAAAACTTGAAAACTCAGTATTTTCTCATAAAAGCATCCTCTTATTATCTCTGAACTTTTCCTGGTGAGATGCCTAACTCTTTGTCAAAATGTGTGTTCCTCTGGGTTGGAATGTAGCTCAGGTGGCAGAGTGCGTGCTTAACATGTACAAAGACCTGGGTTCAAACCTCAAGACTGTAACACAGGTTTTATAGCCCACACCTCTAATTCCAGGATTTGGGAGTTAGAGACAGAAGGATTAGAAGGTCAAGGATATGGAGGAATATATAGAGAATCTGAGGCTAGCCAGGAATACATAAGAAACTGTACAAAAAATAATGTGTTTCTCACATTTTCTCTACTAATGTCCTTTCTGTATGGATCACCCTTTAGAATAGAATAAAATAGAAAAAAAAAACACTGAGATGAGTTAAATATATATTGCTATTAAGAAGCTGAAAACAAGAGAGAAGAACTAAGAATTCACATAAATTCAGAATGACATAGTAGAAGGCTGGGATGTGAATAGTGGGGTAAGGGAGGGGCAACCTATTAGACAATCCCAAACAAGAAAATTAAGAAAAATAATGGTGTCAGCTTCTTGCAGATCAATTAAGGAATGGGAATGGAGCCAATGTTAATGAGGAATACACGATGGCAATGAGCCATTTATCCTGTTGGCTTTACCTTGGGCTGATGCCCAGTCTGGACAATTAATAAAATATTCATGTCACAGTACTGGCAACTTCATTTGACTGCTGTTAACAGAGTGTCATTAGCAATGATACACACAAATCTAATCCACATTGTAAGTTCAAAGCAAGAAAAGCAAGTCCATATCACAAGTAACTGTGAAGACAGAAGTGAACATATCACACTGAACAATCTCTGCCCTCTTCAGATGGACACGGGGAAAGGACAATGACGTAGAACAGCTCCAAGTCAAATGAACATTCTCATGACCATGCTTGTGTTTACAATGAAATAGTCAGATGATAGTTGGCTATCTATACTAGTCAGAGAATATGTGGTTTATAGAACTCCAAACAAACAAATGTTTGAGTCTACAGAACACTGTTGCTCATAAATACCCAGTCAAAATGGTCTTAGAAAAAGGTTCACTTTATCATCAGTAGCAAAATATGCATTTAATTACATTTCATGACAATATTGCTCTCCCAATAGAATCACTATTGAATTTTTTTTTTTTACTTTACTTAGTATTTTGAGGAGAAATCCATGAAAATATACTGACATCAAAACACAAAATATTTCTCTGAGACACCAACTCCTTCATGACTGTATGTTGATTTTATGATTGAATGCCCAAATAGTATTTCCTTAATAATGTTATGGTTAGATAAATGCATGTCATAATAAAAGTTACAGAATGAAATAATTTAATATATTATGAGTCAATAAATGTTACTTTTTTGTTATTAAAAAAAAAAACCCACATTATAGTTACTTATTTTTAAACACTCTTCTATACTGTGATGTGAGCCAGAACAAGGTCCATTTAATCTCTTTAAAAGCCAGGGTTCATTTAAGAATAATAGATCACTCTCATTATTTCAGTCTGAATATATAAATATTAGAGAAATGTTGATAGTTTACCCAATGTCTTTCAAAGATCTGTTAGTCTTTAAAACCAAATAGGATTTGGTGAGTGAATTGAATTTCAGTATAAATCAGCATTTTTTTCCATACTGTCTTGTGAAAGGATAAAGACTTGCTTACTTGAAGAGCGATGTCCTTTGTAGACTATTCTTTCAAAGAAACACAACAGAGACGTGCTCCTGTATGAATGAAATAACTCTGAAACAGTAGAGATGATCCCTGCTTGATTATCAAACATATCCTGAAATGGAGCTACTATGAAAAAATGCAACATTCTGATAATTTTAATTAATTTAACATAATTGGTTAGACTACTTTTCATGAAAGTTTGCTTATGTGCACACATAACAGCCACATATATACACCCACCCACAGAAATTGAAGTGTGGTCCTATTGTTTAGTACTCTGTCAAGACATGTATGCATTCAGACAACTTAGAGAGTAGAGAACGCAGAGCCTTCCAACACAGAGCATCTAACATAAGCATCAACATGCTATTATTAAGTCCTTGTCTGGAAGACTTAATCAGTTGTCATATTTTCTCTACTCTCTTTATTCTTTGTAAAGATTATTTAAAAATACACAGTTTGTACCAAAGATTTGGCGAGAAGCTATAACTTTTCCAATCATAACATCTCCTTCTATCATACTAAAGTCATTTTAGGTTCATTTAATTAAAAAGCCACAGAAGCAACTATACAAATATACGATATTGTGAAACTGTCACAGTAGCTTAGATTTCATTTCTTTATTTTATGCATGATTGTCTCATATATCTGAAACAGAGTTTTCAATATGTTGTTTTAAATAGTAAAATATCTACATACAATTTAAGTAAATCTCTACATATCTTCGATTGCCAAGAATTCTTTTAGTTATCTTGAGAATAAAGAATAAAACATTTTCTGCATACAAAAGCTATCTCTCAGATGATCATCTGTCATAGATTATTGTTCCCTTCCAAAATACTAGGTTCAACTATTTAGCTTATCCTCATAAAATACCCCATGAAATTAGGTGGGGTTCTGATTGATTTAATGCTGGGCTGTGGCTCATTGCAGCATAAGAAATTGCAAGCTTTTAATGAAATACTTGAAATTAGAATTGACACACCCATAATGTTCACTAGAAAACAATATAATTAAAACCACCCTGGTAAATCACATGACCTTGACTTAACGTGAAATTGACTTTGGACGATTCAGCAAAAGCTGTTTATCTTTGACTTTTAATATTTTTGCCATTCTTCTCCAGTACGAAGAAAAAAGTCAAATGTCTTTTGACATCTGGGTATGAGTTCTACAGTACTAATCATCCAACTTGAGTGTGGGTCTCTTCCTGAGTGCTAAGTTTCTATACAGACACTACAGGTGAGGCAGAGCCTCAATTGATTTAGATAAAATATTTTTAGAAGTCACTTCCTAGTGTTGTCATCTAGTTTAAGCTTTTATTTCCCTTTAGATTCTAATATGAAATTAGAGATAATTCAGTTCTTCCTATGAAACTTGTTTTCTGCTTCTCTTTCCAAGCCTTTCTGCTGTATATCTTGAAAAGTCTGAATTATAAGCATGTTGGCACTCCATCTTGCCTAACCAAAGTCTCTCAGTATCCCAAGAAACAGATGTCCTTTCACTAAAAGTGAGTATACTACTGTACACACTATGTATGACTTTCTTTTAAAAGATGGAAAGAGGCCAGAGGGAAAGCCTGAAGATGTTGTAGGCAGTCTTGGATACAGACAATAAAGTCCCTGCATAAAAATGACCAGGGAAGTTCCAATAGCCCACTAGAGGCCTTATTCTCATTTGAAAAACAGACTGAAGAAGGACAAGATAGGCTTCGGAAAGCTATGAAAGCCCAACTCAGCCCATTACCTGGAACACAGGACTCCAGGAACAGAGTGGTAGTCAGAGACGCTCTCTGTATTAGCCTTATTGAATTAAAGCAGAGGTAGCTCTAGGCAAGAGGTGGTGTGAGCCAGAGGTTGTATAGTCATCAGCGTCAGGAAGGCAAGAACAGGATGGCCCTTGTGACTCATGAGATGGACTTCTTATACTTCTCATAAATTTGTATTCATGCCTTCAGGCATCTATCCACCTTAGAAAATAGGAACATATTTTTTATTTTCAGGTTACCTTAATATAGAGAGCTTAATTACCTATAATTATTTCAGAGTATTACAGATGGTAACATCTCCCTGTACAAGCCACAGGAGAGAGCAAATCAAAAGAAAGAATTTAGGACAATGGGACTATTAAGTGCCAAGCTGATTTTACTTATACTGTATGAATATTGCCTACACTTTCCTGGGTAATTAAAAGATGTAATTTCTTCACTTCTATTTAATTTTCATTTTTATATTATTAAACCAAGTTTCCTAACTTAGTGATACAGCAAATAATTTTCTAGTTGAAAAGGTACATGAGTCTCCAAAAATATTCACTGTATCATGCCCAAAGTTTCTTTTGCATATTTAATAATTAATACTTACCTTCTCTACACTACACACTGGGTACACAAACACAAAGGAACAGACACACATAGTACAGAATGCATTAGAGATGAATTATCAGAAGTTTTGCTGGGGGCATCACAAAAAAAAATGAGTAACCATGTGCTTGGTGGGTGTGTGCATGCATGTGTGTGTGTGTGTGTGTGTGTGTGTGTATGTTTTGGTGTGTACACATGCACAAGTGCACACGTTCACGCATACAAAGATGTAGCTCTCCCACCTTGAGCAAGAGAGCCAATGTTACAGGAAGTTGTGGGTGAGTGGACTGTTACATATATGGTTTCAGAAATGGTGAAATTTCAATTTCTGGTGACAACAATTTTTGAAAAGAGTCAGAGCTGAGCACTGCTAGAGAAGCCCTAATTGAGAAATCAGGGTTACCATTGAAATATCTAGCAAAGAAAGAAATGTATAGGGTTTCTGACCTGGGGAATAGAACTGTCAGAAATAATCTCTTGAAGACTGATCCAAGAGTGTTCTTGGATCAATCTGACATTTTAAAGGAACAGCAAGAGCAAAAAGCAAGAGATGCTGCAACACACACCACAGGTCTCAGCTCTGCACTCAACCAGTAACACAGTTTTGGTATCTCTGCAGCACCCTTCCTAGTTCCTTTTCTACACCTTTTCACACCTTTCTTACTAGGATTTGGTAAATGGATTTTTTTGTATCTTCATAGTCTAGCTTAGCTATACCACTGATCATCCATTAAGATCCTAAATAGTAGGCTAGCTAATTTAAGGCATGTTGATCATTCTTTCTCTTCATCTTTTTGGCTAATAATGATGATGACGAAGTTGAATACTTTCTAATACCAAGCATTACATATAGATGATGTCACTGTCAAGCTGGAGTAGCTATCCCTACATTGTAGATAAGAGAACTGAGTCCCATGTTGTTAAGGCCTATATTCTGTTAGTGGTAAGTGCAGTCTTTGTCCAGGATGTGTATGCCTATGTAGATTTTCATAGTGACTACTTCAAAAGGACATGGACTCATCACTGTCCTTGATATAGAATCATCTATTCAGTTAAAAATATTAATAAAAGTATGTATGATCATTGTATGCTGTATAGTATTTATAGACATGTCTAGCGTATGATGAGTTTATTTTGCATATATCAAATAGTGTAGGATTTTTAACATCTATGATCATTACAGACCAAGGAAGACAAAGAAGACAGCAGTCATGTGCACATTTAAGAGTGGTTACCATTGTTATTTGGAAGCAGTATGCATTGCATTTTTTGTACATGGATATTAATGTAATTTTCTTAATTTTTAATTGTGTGTTTCAGAAAAGCTAGCTTGTTGGCTGGTATGAAAAGATGCACCTGAAAATTTTCTTAAATTCTATCAAAATGGGTCACAGCTTTGCAAAGTTTGCTTAATGAAAGCAACATTTATTTGAATAGTAAGATGCTTCAGGCATTCTCTGCATACAGTCAGCTGCAGAGGGAGGCAGCTCAGCCAATTCAAAGCCTGAAGATTAAAGTCACTCCTTCCTTCCAGCTCTATGTCACCTTACCTTGCTGGAGACTCTCATCATTCGATGATGTTTTTCTGAAACACTACCTCATCCATTCAGCCTGAGGTCAGTGAAATGGCATTTCCCCTCACTGGATTGAGAGTGCCACCCTGTAATCGTCGGTGGAATGAGAGATATTGTGGTTATGGAAAGAAAAAATTCCCCCTTTCACAGACATACGGAATTACTATGACCTGATTTACTTCTCCCCATTCAAATTTTATTCAGTATTAGATTTTTTTTTAAATTTCTTTCACTTAAAAAGTGAGATTGTTGCTGTGTAAAAACCTCACTGAAAGATATATTTACAATGCAGGAAAATTACAGACACTATCAAGCGAGACACATTTTTGTGTGTTTTTTTGTAAAAGAACCCTAAGTCATTATTACAGTTTTCAAGAGATATGTTTTAACAATAGGTAAGTTTTTATCTTCCAAGTTCATGTGGAGTAGCATACACCATCTGACAGAACAGAAATGGACAGAAGAAATACTCTTTGAGTTTTGAAGCTTTCATATTATTTTTTTTTTAATACAAATGTACTCTATGACTTACCTCCCAGTTTGGAATTACTGTGGTGAAGTGCTCAAGGGCTGTTAAAACAGCTCTGTGCTTGCTTATTTCAGGAAAATTGTTTGGATCTTTTCAGAAGAAAATAGAACTTAAAATTGAGTTGAAAAGACTTTAAAACCTGACATACATCACTTTGAGCAAAAGACCAGGCATAGGCCATTTTCTTTGTAATCTCATTAATAATAATCTTTCACCACTTCCATCCAACCAAGAAAGGCAGTCACAGTTAAGGCCATGGTAGTGAGGAGGGTAGCGACATCCCAGGTATATTTCTAATCACTCTGAAGTAGTCACTAATGGAAACCCATTCATTCCATTTAAAATAACTGATTTCAACACACTTGTTTCCCAATTGAGTCTGGGGAGAGGGGATTAAGAATCAGTATTTCTTCTCATTTCTGTGACTCTGGAGAATAAAATGGAAACACCAAAGTTTAGTAGAATGCGTCTTCAAGCCTATGTAACCACATGCCAATGGAAAAAGGGAGAGGGTGGGACTTGAGGAAGGAGAGATTGCAAGCACAAGCCTGGGACAAGACAAATAGCATCAGGATCTGATGGTCTCCTGAAACAGTTACCATCCTTTACACTTCCCTAATACCAAGTTTACTCATTTACTCATTTGCTGAAAGGCAACCTCCATTTTATTCCAAGGCTCTTACGGGACAGTAGCATTCCTGTGAGCTCAGACTTTAGTAAGAGCAGAAGTGCTTGTGAATCAAGCCAGCCAAGCTCTGCTGCTGTGAATTCTACACACTGAGCCATGCAGAGGAATCCAGAAGCACTTGTGAGGCTTGTTTAGAAGTAAAAGCAATAGAGTTGAGATGCTAAGAGCAGAAAAGCAATGGGGCTACTATAGACATGTTAACTAAAGCATAAATGGGGTTACAAAGAAAGCAGGGTAGCTTTAAGGTCTTACTCCTACAGAGCTGCAGGCTCCTTCGGGTCTTCTTCAGTCTTTATTCATGCTTCTGACCACATCTGAACAAGTGCCTCAGTTTATTAATCTACTTCTGGGAAGTATCTCTGAAATAAGGTTTAGAAACAGTAGAACATGGGGCAAATATGATCAAAGAATATTATCTATGTATGTATGTGACATGCAATGATATGCAAAGAAAACTCATTTTGTATATATAATAATAAAATTTTAAAGAATGTACTTAGTACACATGGTATATCTTCCCTGTTCTCCACTTGTTTTGAATGGTTATATCCTAAGGGTTCTCTGAACTCTCAACCTCCTCCTCAGGAAGCAATGATCAACCAATTTCAGCTGATGAACTAAGGCCAACTTGCCATTCAAAAGCTAAATGAGCTTTGAGTTAGGATTTGTGATGATGGCACAGTCTGTATATCCTGTGTCACATGTACAACAGAAAAGAAATAGAAAGACAGAGCATATATTCATAAACTGCAGCCCTTTATGTCAAAAAAAAAAATGCTTTGGTTTGGTGAACTAATTTCTTCCTTTCCACCATGCACCAAAAACCACTGTGTAGATGATACTTGTAAACTACAGGTGCCTTTGCTCTTTCAACACAGGTACGGAGTCCACTGTTGCAGCTAAAAAGAGCACTATGTCATGAATCCAACCTGTAGGCAGAGCTAATGATCAATGACCTTGGAGGGGTGGTCCTCCCAGGCTAGCACTTCTCTCAGAAGATCATTTCAAACTCAGAAAGGGAAGGAAGTGGCAAGCCAACTTGCTGCAAGTTTGTCTGAGTGAGAAGGGACATTTTGTTAGGCTTTTAAAAGTTGGAAAAGCAGATAAATAAAATTAATGTGCCAAGGCCAAAATCCTCACCATATGTTGTGTATAGCCCCAGCCTTGTATTTTGATCCTAGTTCCACCCTCCTGGGAGGGGCTGCAGAGGATGATTGAATCTGTACACAGGTGACATCTTGTAAACCTTCTGTCCAATTAAAACCTGTAAAATAAAGGCTAGAGCCAGAGATTGGGCAGTAGAAGGGGAGGCAGAGAAAAAGGCTTAGGGGAGGAGAGAGTGAGAGGAATTCGATATAAAAAGGAGAGCAGAAGCAGAGGAAGAAGAGGTAGAAGCAGGAGGACATTGAAGCAGAAGGAAGCTAGTGGTAGAAAGAAGCTGGACAACCACTCGGCCTGGATAAAACCACAAGTTATAAGGATTCATAGACTAGTGTAGTGTAAATCTGCCCAATCTAGGCATGCTATTTATACCATAATTATTGAGTTGTGTCTTTCCTTTACTGGTCTCCTTCGGTAGGAGATTTACTGCGACAAATTAGGCCGAGTTAAATAATTTTTTTCTACTACAGCCATGAGTAGAAAGATAATGAAACTATTATCTACTGAGGGAAATTTGGTAAAAGGAATATACAAATCATTAGAAATGGGAGGGCTTAATATTTTTGAGCTGGGTGCGTGGCCAAATCCCTTAACCGGAGGCCATGCCTATCTACTGGATATGGTCTCTACAGGTTCTCTCTCCCCTTTTGGGTATTTAGGATAATTTCATCCCTGTTGGGTCCTGGGAACTTCTTGGGTCCTTGGCATCTGGGACTTTCTAGTAGCTACCCCCAGCTCCCCACCCCACACTGCTATACAACTCTGTTCAACTTCTCCCATGTCTCCTCCCACACCTGATCCTGCCCCCCTTTCCCTCTCCTTCCTTTCTTCCTCCCAGGTTCCCTCCTACCCTCTACCTCCAATGATTATTTTCTTCCCCCTTCTGAGTAGAGATACTCCTGTCAAAAGGTAATACAGGGGCAAAGAGTGGAGCAGAGACTGAAGGAAAGGCCACTCAGAGGCTGCCCCACCTAGGGATCCATCCATTGTGTTTGCAGACACCAAACCCAGACACTAGTGCTGATGCCAAGAAGTACATGCTGACAGGAGCCTGGTATGGCTGTCCCCTGAGAGGCTCTTCCAGAGTCTGACCAATACAGATGTGGATGTTCACAGCCAACCATCAGACTGAGCACGGGACCCCAATGGAAAGTTAGGGGAAGGACTGAAGGGTTAGCAAACCCATAGGAAGAACAACAATATCAACCAACCTGACCCCCCAAAGCTTCCAGGGACTAAACCACCAACCAAAGAGTACACATAAGGGACCCATGATTCCAGCTGCATATGTAGCAGAGGATTATCTTATCTGGCATCAATAGGAGGGGAACCCGTTGGTCTTGTGGAGGCTCGATGTCCCAGTGTAGGAGAATGCTAGGGCGCTGAGGTGGAAAGGAGTGGGTGCATGGGGAGCACCCTCCTAGAAGAAGGGTAGACAGAGGAGGGGATAGGATGTTTAAATGGGAAGGGGGATAATATTTCAAATGTAAATAAATAAAATAACCAATAAAAAAAAAAAAAAAGAAATGGAGGGCTTTGATCCTTCATATATTTCTTAGAATCGCTCCCTTAAAACAGTTGTGGAGTACCACAAAGGTGCCCAGATGACATGCCAGTGTCCCAAGAAGTAAAACCAATATAATAATTGTGGAAACAAACAATTCAGGCTTAAAAGTCTGACCGCCAGACTCGGAAACTGTTTCTTTTAGATTCCAGGAAGAGATCAACTGTTGCTGGAAATCATTTCCTATACCATAGAGTCCAGATACTGCGATCATTAGTACATAATTGAACTTAAGTGTTAGCTCAGAGAAAATCTATACAGAAGGGTTTGGTTTCTTTCCCGGAACAACATCGAACTCAACTGGGCAGAAAATGACATTGTTTTCTACACTACTGCAATGTCTTAGAGTAAAATACAGTTTTATAGAGAGGGACCATTCTGCATGTGTATGTATCAAATTCACAAAACAAAATAGGTTTACAGTCTCTTCATTTGTCTAATTGCTAGCTTTTTGTTTTCTAGCATTCTGGCTTTGTAACTGTCTTTCCCCTAGGTAAGGCCTTTTTCTTTTTGTTTGTTTTCCCAGAACATCACAAACCATTGACACATCCAGATTCCTAGACTGAAATGATGAAGTTTCAGCATAAGATATTATGAGCTCTTAATAAGTTGAAGGAATACCTAACTTAACTAATATGGTTTAAAGCTGGTAGCTATAATTTGCACATGTAAAAGAGAGTTTGCCCATAATTTCTTGGTATTTTAACATTGGGTTATGTGGGCTGTTAAAAATAACAGGGTACACCTGGGTTATTAAAGGATACCTTATACTATAGAGCTTGCTTTCCCAGGAGGTGTTGAAAGCGCCACAGCTGGTTGTTTATCTAGTACCTTTGAATGGATTTGAATTAGCACCATTTTTCCGTGATTAGGACACTCATTGTAATAGTAACTAACACTATATAAGGCTCTTCATTCGGCTGTGCTGCTGATAGCTTGTTATTTTTATTTTGCCTTTTTTTTCTTTCATTGAACCTCAAATGAGAGACTGGGCTACATAAAAGTGTCAGTACCAATCGTAAGAACTCTTCAGCTAATCAACACTATGCAGAGGTGTGAAGGAATTATTCTTCAAGCATGTTTTTCTTCCATTTTATAGACAGCTAGAAATCATGTTTTTCAACAACTTGTAAAACTTCATCAAAAACTTCCATTGTTGCTATCCATTGTTATAGGTGACATTGTCTCTGCTTTCTGAGACATATTTTAAGAAATAAACAGAGAAGACTTTAGAAGGCTGAGTTTGGGACAGAGATCAGAACAGGATTGGAGAATCAGTGTCAGCTTGAATATCCTTACACTGCCTCTCCGTTTTTCTTTCCGTTGCCTGTCTCTTTTCACTTCCCAATTTGACACTGTCATGTTTCTTCGGTTTTCTTTCTTCCTGTTTTGAGACTCACACCCATGGTCTAAGAGCTGCTAAGCTAGCACCCTACCACTGACTTGTATCCTCAGTCCCGAGGTCTCTTTGGATAAGTCATGAAATAAGAAGAGGGTGGCAATGAAGATTTAATATGAATCAACATCACCCAAATCAAGGACGTCTATAAATCACACTAAATAAAAAATTTCCACATTTCATCCAAAAATCCGTTTCATTTAAAAAACAAAAAACAAATTCACCATCTATTACCTCATATAAGACATATGTAGTTTGTTATGTGTTTTCTTTCAGTCTTTTGACCAGCAATTTCTCTTTAGTTATATGCGATATACATATATATTTTAATATTTACATATGAACACCCTATGTACACAGAACCATAGATACACCTATAAGAAAAGAATGTAATTTAATATTGCGTAGGGTCTTAGAAATAGTGGTTCAGCTATGCATCTGAAATTCTCTTCTACTACATCCTCACAGGTATCTTGGAGGCAGATATGATGAATAACTGCTATGATGAATAACTTGCCCTCAGTCATATTAGAAGTGCTCCTTTAAACTGTGTGTTATCCTTAAGGATCTTTCTCTGGACTTTGGGATACTGATAAGTGAGACAACTGTGTTCTCCTTTAAGCTACATCGCTGCTTTTTCGTCAAGCCGTATCAGCTGATGTATCACATTGATATCTTCTGCTGTTAATGGACAAGCAAAGTTCTTGTGATTATAACTCTAGAGAATTTTTCCTAGTGAAGTGCTACTTCATTCAACCGGCATCCACAAATTACTATCAAATGTAGCCTGTTCATAACCTACCACATATTGTGAACTCTGCCAAGTATTTAATTATTGTATTCTTTTATTAAGTAGTCACAATATTCATCCAAATTTGTATTACTTGTGTTCCTGTGTGGGTACACGTGTCATGGGCACCAAAGGTCAGTATCAGATGTCTTCCCCAGTAGTTCTCCACTACTTTTTTTTCTGAGACAGAGTCTCACAATGAACCTGAAGCTCACCAATTCAGCTGGGCGGGCTGCCCAGTGACACACCCACCCCTAGATCCACCCGTCTCTGCTTTCATGTGCTGGGATTACAGGTACTTGCATTGGGTTTGCTTTTTATGTCAGTGCTGTGATCTGAACTTGAATATTCACATTTGCAAGTAGCACTGTATTGCTAACAGCCTATATAATACAAATTGTTTGGGGGTTAAAAACCCCAAAATTAAAGCATTTTATGACTCATTGTATCATGCTCTAAATCTTCTACACCAAAATTTTTAAATGTCACAAAATGAATGACATGGAGCAATTTTTTTTCGCTTTGAAATGCTTCCTTTAGTTCAAGAGGAGCATTTCAGCGTTGTTTCATTATTTTTCTATTCCTTAATATCTTTAAACACCATTCTTCCAAACTAAAACCAGTAGCTGAGCTCAGTATTCATGTAATTTTTAAATTTATTTTATAACCAGGTAAAAAAGCATTAACATATACTATTGTCTATGTAACTCATTCCCCTTAGACTCTAGAAATTTTAATAAACCTTTCTCTAGACTCACCCATGGCTTGAAAGACCAGCATATATTAAGAAAGATGTAATTGTCTTGTGTAATTATCATTTGTTGGCTCTCTCTTCATCTTCACACCAAAAACCATATTGAGGGAGCTGAAGGGGCACCTGTGCAGGTGCGCTGTAAGCCTTTTTTACGATGATGGTGAAAGATTCCTTCACAGCAAGCCCCATGGCAGTTACCCTGGAGAGTCCGCTGGTATTTCATCAGGTAGCCATTTTCCTCCTAATTTGTTTTTGTAGACAGTTCACATGCTTAGTGTGTCTCCTTTAATCATCTCCAGGGGGAAGAACAAACAAAGATACATTTGTTCAGGATGACAGTCTTGGTGTTTGCGTAAATGGAGCTCTTTGATAATTAGCCATTGCAACTGCAAAAGCTGATGCACGGACAACTTCCTTCAGTTTTGGAAAGAAACAGGGAAAGCAATGAGGACCCAAAGAAGGAGAAATCCCCATTGGAATTATGCTGTGAGTGATGTATGTAATGGATATGGAAGGAGTCTTAGTTTGTGATACAATTGCTCCAGTCTCAGACATCAGTAATGGCAGCTGCCGCTCAGAGTTGTAACAAATGACAGGAATGGAACCCATCCATGATAAAGACTATATGTCTATTGCTTTTTAGGAGGCAGTGTGATTTTCCCCCATCAATCAACACACCCATAGCACTCAAGGAGAAGCATGTGTGAATATAGAACACTGTTGTGGAGCACTAAACAATTTATGCTTTGGAAAGTGTACTCTGTTTTAAATCTTAGCTTTGAAAGTACACCTATGTATCCTTGGCCATTCACTTACTTTGTCTGTTTCAAGCTTTTCCTATTTTCTAGAATAAAATTATTAGTATTAGTTAAGTAAATAACTAAATAATATATTTACTCTAAAACTCAATGAACAATACATGATCTAGACACTCAGTTAATGGGAGTTATCACTATCTTATACTCATGGATCACAGTTATATCCTGGAACAGGACTTGAGGTTTTTGTAATTTATCAGTTTCTTTGGATGCCACACACATCAAACACCTGGAAGCCAAAAGCCAGCTCTTGAACAAATTACAATTTTCCAAGGAAAGGGTGTAACAATGATAAAATACCTTCAGATACCTCAGTGACAGATACATAAATGCTGTTGTGGTTTCTAAATTTTTGTTTTAGTTATTTTCAACAAGCATTCATTCTCATCTAGTATGTGCCAGTGAAGAAAAAGATAAATGTAAAAAAAAACACATAGGAATGTGACTCTCTGAATAAAAGTATTATACTCAAAGTCACAAGAGACATGGTCTCCTTGCTAAAATCTCTCTATGACTCTCATTTCTAAGACCTCTTTGCCCTTGAACCTAGTAAAGGCAATCAGTTATTTATAACTAATTGCTGCAATGTGACAGGTACTATGTGTACAGTGCACATGGATATCTGACACAGTGACTCAACTTCACAGGGATCTTCTTAGATTTGTCACTATCATCTTTATTTAAAGATGGAGAAACCAAAGTGAAGAACAAGGACCTCTCCCTTAACTTAGACCAAGAAACCAGACTCAGCCCCATCATCACTTCACCAAACCTTACCTGCTTTAACTGCTTACCTAGCAATGAATAGGCAGGCTATTCCAACAACATTTTACTTTTAGTTCTCCCTAGCCTTTTTATCAATGTACTTTCTACAATAAAAAGTATCATAATACAACAACAACAATAATAATAATTGTCGCGTCCGCCTTGACCAGCAATTAAGACACAACACGGTCGGATCCTTCTCAGTCAGCTTTATTCAGGAACGAATCTTGACTTATGGACGGGGACGGGGACGGGGACCCTCAGCAGCAGAAATGAGCTGCTTATATATCTTCCCAAGGCAGGCTGGGTGACGTGTTCTCTCAGATAGGTTAAGCTGCCAATACCTCATTAGCATAAGCCCTCTCGGGAGAGCACGAGGCCAACACATGCACAAAGGACTTGTTTACCAGTTTAGCTGAGCTGGCCGTGCTGGAAGCCAGCTGCTTACATTGTCAGGTGCTAGTCATACGACTTTGCAACTGTCCCAGGTGCTATCTTAAACACGGCTGCCTACAAATAATAATAATAATAATAATAATAATAATATAATAATAAACCAAAATGTGAGGACTCCTTAAGAATGATTTTCTTCCTGCCAACAGGTATGGTAAGAGAATCTCAATGGTCAGGTGACCAATTCAATAGTACACTATATCCCTACTGCTCAGATTATGACATGAGCCAATTTCAAACACCCCTCCAAATGAGTCTATCCCATTCAGGTTGGTCACACTTGGTGTAGGTAGGTGATTTCAGCTGAGATGCCTCCATTCCTCTGAGGGGATTGCCATTTCTGTCTGTTCCTTTGATAAGGAATAGTCATGTGTTCAAGGAAAGCAAATAAAAATAAAACAATGATTTCTAAGATTTGTTCAACATCATTTTTGTTCCCCTCTGCCTTCTGTATTCATTTCCCTCTCTCCTTGTCAATTAAAACTTCCTCCCTAGACACCCTCACCTCCAACATGTATGCCCATAAACATATCTAATATAATATACTAAATATATTAGCTGAAGTTATGACACTAGTACTGATATGCTCCCCACAGGACCACCACCAATCTAACAAAACCCCAGTGCAAGCATAAGAGCATAAGAAATCTCTATTGTGTTATAGTGAAGGGAATTCAAGTGACCCCTAAAGCAATATAAGTGATTGAAGTTGCCATACTGCCATCCCAGATGTTGACAGCAAGTTACTATTATTGAAAATAATAAACACTACAGACAGACAAGGAAAGTTCAAGCTGGATCTGGCCTGAAAGCCTCCTTCCAGGGTCTAGCTTTCACAGTGCAAAGTTGCTATGACAGATGCCAAAGGATGAAATCAATCAACAGTCCTCCCCAGCTGTGACACTACTTATGAATCTCAATAAGAACAAGCAGCAAGACATGATATCTCTAAAGGTGCACGTGTGATGTTTGCATATTTGTAGGAACCAACAGGTGGCTAATCAAATGCAAAGCCCATTTAACAGGTTGAACTCATGCTTGGTACAAGAAAACTTGCAACTGCCTGGATGGTGAGGCCATGATCTTAGATGAGAACATTGCCTTTCACTTAACTAAACCAGCACAATTCCTAGCTGCATTCTGAAACTTGCCCTTATATCCACAGATAAGTATAGCTCCTCCTTCTCTTGTGTGATAAACTTTTCCTGGGAGGTGAATGCACATGACTAGTAATCCCAGGTAGGATCCCACAACAGACCAAAGTTTAGTATCACCAAATTCTAAATGGGTGAACCAATGTGTTTTAATGGGGTTACTTACAGGTAGGGTTAGTAACAGGAACAGGTATGACTCAAGCAAGCTGCTCATCAATACCCACTGTATGTGGGTGACAGCTCACAAAGTTGGGAACCTGGAACTCACCAAATAGCCTTCAGGTTGTCTCAGTTGGTCAAAACCTCTTCCAGGCAGCTTAGCTGGTGTCTGCTTCTCCCAAATAGCCGGTCTAGTCAGAGTCTTCTTTGCATCTCTGTTCTATTAGTCTCAGATAAACTCTGAGTTTTCATTGCTTACTCTGACAAGAAGTGGCCTACTGAGTCTGGTCAGTTTCAGGGACTTCAGAACTCTTTTCAGACATTTGCCTTCCCGTTTAAGGATCTTCCCTGAAGGATAGAAGGCTTCAATCTTAAGTGAAAGTTACACAACACTGACTCATCAATGAAGCCTCTCTTTGTGGCAGAAGGGGATCACTACAGAAAACTACAACTTGTTAAGATGAAGAAATGAACTGGTTATGTGGTACCTGTAGCTTGTCTTTTGCTACTCTGTGGAATCTTCTTTCTTCCACCTTTCTCCATCCTTTTTGTTCTACCCTTTCAACCCCCTAACACTAGATAAAAGAGAAAAAAAGATAGGAAAGGAACGAGTTTCCTGAAAAAGGTCAGGGTTTGGAAAGGCAGTGACATTATTATTAATCAACTTTCTGCTGAATAGAGCAACTTTGATCATTACTGTCAGTTTTAATTTTTTCTTGTTGTCTTTTCTTTGTATATGACTATTTAACAAACCATGACCAACAACAACCAGTAACCAACCAACAACCCATACTACTTCTTGGGGCCATAGCATTTATGTACCCTCTGAAAAGTTACCAGAATTCCAAATATCACACAATTGCAGAAACTATCTGCAGCTGACAAAAATCACATACCCTGCCAAAGCATGAGACAAATCATAGTCAGGTGCCGAGGACAATATGAAGGTCATATACATACAAGTAACACTAGATGGATTCATCGGGAAGTGTGTGTATATCTATATAGATAATAGATATATAGATATAGATAGAGATAGATATATAATAGAAGAAGAGAGAGAGAACGAGTCATGGGTGAGGTAGGAGAAAGAAAGGGAAGGGGTAGATGTAATTGTATTTAACTTTCGAAAGTTAAAAAATAATAAAACATTCTTACAAATATATTAAGAGACATTCATAGAAGATGCCATCCTCTGAAGACTAAATGTTTCATTTAGTGCACTTACTAAACAGGCTTTATATACAGAGAGTGGGCTTCTGTAAGCTGGATAGAATCATGGGTACAAACAGAAAACAGACTCATTTTTCTTTCCAGATATTCCTCATGAGGCTCAGCTCAGTTCAGCCCGTGAACTGTGTTCTTCCCTAGGCTTCTCTACTCCAAGCCAAATAATTTTAAATTGTGTCAGGAAAGAACTGGGTTGTATTGCTCATGGTGGGGTCAGTGTTGCTATGTCTTCCTGAGAGATCTCAAACCGTGGCCAGTTTCCAAAACTAGAAATGAAAAATCATGTGAATTCTATTGTTTCCTGCAAGGTCCAATTTAAACCATTTGGATTCTTTGCATTTTATATCACTAAGTGGTCTTTAAAGCAATTAAACAAATACTGAAATAGCACCCCCTCAAATTGCTTGCATGGTGAATAATAAACAATGTGGTGAATTATCAGGTATTATAAACATGTGTTCTGTAACTTGTAAAGCCAAAGATCAGCCATAAAGAAGAAAGGCACTATCTAAGTCCTCATAGAACAACGTCCAAGTTCTGGGCCCTCCTTGGAAACAGCTGCACAGTTTCATCAGCGAGATGATGAAGGCCAGATTCCCTTGGCCCTGAGAGTTGGCCTTAAGGAGAATCCATGACACTTGCTCAAGTTTGTCAGGATAATTTGCTTGGACTCAACAGTTCTGCTGCTGTATTTTGTCATGTAGTGGTCATTGTCAAACTCAAGACTGCAGTACGTTCAGCACATGCACAGAAAAATATTGGTTACATCTTCATAAAAGGCATGGGATGTCTTCTCACTAGACTGAACAGCACATTTACATGAAGAACATTGTTTATTAAGTGAGAGGGTTCTTTGGCAGTCAGAAGCAATCTGGCGAATCAATCTACGTAAAATCCAGCACTATAATAACCCTTCTGTTTTGTTAGTGCCACCATTTGTAGAGGATGGCAACTGCTGGCAACTAAATCAGTATATTTGGCAGGAACACTAAACAGACTAAGGTCATTCAGGTAGTCTCTACTTTCTGAAACTATACATATACCTAAACTTGGTACTGTAGCTTACATCTGAAATGTCCTCCACAGCCTTATATGCTTGAACATTGGGTGATATTTTTAGAGTATTGAGTAATAACTCAGGTGATATTTTCAGAGGCTCTGGCACCATTAGCTATGGATACAAGTCTGGTAGTGTGGGCCTATGAGACCAGACCTCTAGCCCAATCTCACCTCTGGCCCCAGTTTTCTGCTTCCAGTTCTACTAACTTGTGTTTCTGGTGATAATTGTCTGTTCATAGCACTTACTGTTCATACCACTGCAGGCTTCCCATCACAATGTTTATATATATCTTCTTATCTAGGAGCCAAATTAAACTTCTCATGACTTAAATGGATTCTGTCAGTATTTGGTCACAGGGACATTATTATAAAAATCTATTCAGTGAGGCTTACTTTTACCTTAACAAGAGAAGCACCTGTGTACACATCTACAAAGAAATGCACAGGGATCCATAAACCATCATGGTAATGTGCCTTCTGGTGCATTCCCCACCTAAAAATTTCCAGATGGCACCCAAACAATTGCTTGTATCCCTTGATAATCTACAGGTGGAGCAGAGTCAAGTTTGGTAGACACATAAAGAAGTTGTTCCGATTGTTCAAAGTGTTGGAATCGTCAGTGAAGAAGTGACTTAGTCAGGCAATCTAGCACTTTTTTTCTAACAATTTTTAAGAAATAGATTCTATAATTTGAGATAAAGTAACAAATAAAGTGGTTTAAATTACATCAAATGGATGAAAACTTATCACTTACAAGTATTTTCTTAGTATTTGACTTCATTGTCTTCACATCTGGGACCACTTTGGAATCCTGTTTAAAATGAACAAATGAGTGGATGAAGGTTTAACAAAAGCCAGAGTTAATGAGCAGAATTCACCAATGTTTTCCCAACAAGCTCCTTGCAAGTCTTCTATAGGTTAGGCAGAACATAGCCTTTGCTCTGGGAAATGAAGTGTTACCTCTGGATATTGGGTGTGTACTCAATATTTTACTATTTATGGATTAAGTTCCCTCTTAAGGGCATATTTAGATTAGTTCTGAGTATAGTTGTAAGTCTTGACTCATTTATAGAAGAAATAACTTTAGAAAATTTCAAATTTCCATTAAATGGAAAGTCCTCAAGTCACTGAGGCATAGCCACATTTGATAATTTGGTAGAGATTCACTCAGACATTTTGCTATGCACGTATAATTGTATATTAAAGCAGGAAAGCATTTGTGTTTGAGTTCTAACTCTATAAAACATTTCCGTAACCCTATGCCTAACACAAAATATGCAATATTGAGACTTTTTGAAATGAAAACAATTTCAATCACATTGAATTTCCGTCACTTTTTGCATGGTACCTGCTAATCTGTATTCATATTTCTGCTGAATTGTTACCACAGAATGTATACATCAAGAATAGCTTTTATTAAAAATTATAATTGCATTCCTATTGCTTTAGGGTAATTTTTTAAACGTATAATTTGTCCCAAATTCATTTAAGATGAGGAAAGCCTTGACTTTTACATCAGGGGTGTTTAAGTCTTTTACGGTGACATGTCAGAAGACTTCGCAAAATGAGAAACATGAGAATTTCCAAACATTTGATTTGCATCTGGAGAGCAGCGGTCTTTCTCATACTAGCAAGGAAGATTTGTGTGTGGTGTTCTTCTGCTGCCTCCTGGGACCCTGACCATGGAATGTCACTCTTATCCAATGTGTCTTAGAGTTGGTGATAATACAGACCAACTTACTAATACTGACTCTCTGACAAGCACTCTGCTATGCTATGTACAGTCCTTACCTCACTGAATTCTCAGACCACTCTTTTGAAGATGAAAGATCCAAGGCTTAGGGGGTTACATATCTTGCCCAGGGTCATAGAGATAATGAAAGACAGAGTCCAGATTTTTATCTACATGATGTGGTATTCTTGCTCACCAGCAGTGTGTTATCCTACACACTGTGACTGGAGATTAGTGGCTGAGTGAGTCCTGTTGGAAACATTCATTCCTAGCTGACGTCTTATGTCTTGGAGAAAATTCTTCTGCCTTCAGCAAGATTTGGAAGATCTATGGGGCTACTCTTGGGAATTTGCCTGACAATACTTCTCTATTTTTGTGCAAATACTTCTTGTTTCTTGGCTCAGTACCTTATGATAATTCATATCTAGGGTCATATATATGCCCTTTATCTAGTTAGTATATGCTTTCCTCCAAGACATAGAAGACTTAACTCCCCACCAATCAACCTATATAAATTTCTCTTTAATTTCATGGGTCTTATAGGCATGTGAAGGATCTCTATGAAATTTCCAAAGAAGTCGGATTTCCCTGAAGCTTTCCATACAACTTTCTATTCCTGAGAACAAAATGTTTGGGGCAAACTCTGGACCATCATTTTGCCCTTTGTCCCATCCCCAAACCAACAGAAAACCAGTGAGTTTATGTCAAAATAATTTCAGGACATGATAGTTCAGAATACAAACTTTTCTTAGATTTTTTTTTTCCTCATTGCTATGACCTTGATCCAAGCCAACTATCACCATGTCTCCCAGTGGAATCATCTGTATCTAAGTCAGAAAGATCCTTTTAAACATCTGTCAGATTGATTCATGCTTCTTCTTGAATCTTTTCCATGGCTTTATATCCCAGATTAGAGGTAGACCCCCCAGCTCTCTACAGTTCTGGTCCCAGCTACCACACCATCATGCTACTGGGTTCACATTCTATGTGTTCAACAACACCAACTAACTACCTCAGACTTTCTTAAGTAAGCCAATCAAGTTTTACTCTGGTAAAAGTTTCCTCTTCTTGGGAACTGTTTTTTTGACACATGTGCACAAACAAATCACTTTCCCAGAAAGGTTTCTCCTGATCATCTTGTATGAAGGAGTAGCCCACAGACTCAGTGTATTGGATTCTCACTTCCCTTGTATTATGTTTCACCACAGACATTGCCCAAACTTGACCTACATATACTGATTTCTTTAACTTTATGCTGAACTTGAAATAGAACATAATAATATCCTTGAGGGAATGGGATTTGCTAAGTTTAGTGCTATATTCAGAGTATGAAATAATACCTAGGACTTTGGGAACACTTATGAATGAAATATTCCCAATATCTTTGATAAAATAATCATTGGGAGGATACTAGTTAGTACTTTGGAAGTAGAGTATTCAATAATACAAGTCACCTCTCAGACAATACCTCAAATTTAGAGGATATTGTTTTATACTCTGTATCAGGACTTTTTTTTTACCAAAACTAAGTTTACCACAAAATCATAAAATAGTAATAATTAAATAACTATCTAATAAAAGACAAGCATTAAATACACCTTTTAGAAAGAAATGTAAGCTGAGTGTAGTGACAAGCACCTCTGATTCTAGAACTCTGGAGGTGGTGGCAGGCAGATCTGTGTTTGAAGCTAATCTGGTCTACCCAGTGAGTTCTTTGCCAGTCAAAATTACATAATGAGACTTTTTCCAGATATGTAAATTAATAAATATTGAAAATTATATGTGAAACTTGTTTCAAAAATTAAAAACTAACGGAACTCATTTGCAAGATTGCCTGTCACTCAGGAGACCCTAGGTTCAGTACTTGTCAAAGAAGTAATTAGACACATGTGTGTATCATTTGTGTTTGCCCAGTACAAAGTCACTGTGGAATTTTCAGATTTTAATTTCAAACATACTGAATGTACAGACGTGAAATAATGTTATTTTGGCTTTCTTTTCTTCTTAGATTTCCTTTGGTTCATTCTTTGTTCTACTCACAGCTATAGTCATGAGGCTAGTGATAATTTTCAAAGCTTTGATCATAAGATCAAAATTCTCTTTTTATAAATTGAGTGAAAAAAATATTGTTTTTTCAATACATAGCCTATATATGATATTATATGGCTCTACAAAAGCCAAACTTAATAGCATAGGTCTTGCTAAGGGAAAGGGAAGGGACATACAAGGAGGTATCTGTCAAGTGGTAAAAGGTTTCAGTTATACAATTTTATAAACAAGTACTGGCAATCTAAGGTACTACAGTACTAGTTGGATTAGCAGTGTCTAGCATGTTGTGACAAAACAAAAGTTGTCTAAGAATGTAGATCTTGAGTCTATTCATCATACCAGAAAGTGTAACTAGGAGGTGGTCAGTGCGCTCTTCGAGTATGTGGATACTTTCTAAATGTAAGACTGTGTGAAATCCTCTTGTAGAACTTACAAGCATGTACTTTTCAGTTTGTCACTGTACATCAGCAAAGCTGGAAAAAAATCTACTTGCTGCTTTGTGCAGCATTAAAATTTTCTCTTCCTAAGAATCCTGTTGCAAAACTTCCCATGTAGAACAATTAAAAAAAAACATTCAAAAGACAAAAAATTATGACTAGAGTTTTACCAACTAAAATTTTGTCAGACTGAAACATTCATTGGACAGGCTTGCCCTGAGAGTAGTCTGGATACCATCCAATTTCATTTTCAAAATAAAGCCTAAGAGTAGTGAAAAGAAAGAAAGAGAAAGAGAGAGAGAGAGAAAGAAAGAAATCTGAATGAAACCAAATGCTGATTAATATACCAAAAAGGACCCAACATAGGCTAATTTAAGAAAAAGGAAAAATGATTTTGGGTTGGATGTTTATTGTGACCAAGGTTGAACACATATATTTACAGTTTTCAGGGAAAGAAAATATTTTTTCTGACCACAGCCGAAGAGAGATCCTGACAGCCCACACCTCTCCCCTGTCTCCCCCCATCTCCCATGCCGTCAGCGTTTCTGGGAGAGGAATTCGGGGTGGTTTGTCTGCTAAGTGCTTCCAGCTGTTTCCACAGCCCCATCAGATGGAGTTTCTGCTCATGTTGACTTTGGCTGAAGCCTTCCCCTGGAGCCCAGTGGTGTAAGAGCCTTTGCTCTGAAGCTGGGGACTCTGGACAAACATTCCAGAGTTTCTCAATTCTTAACATTAACGTTTGATGAATTCTTCACTTAATTTCTTCTGGAAAAAAGTCAGAGACACTGGATGGTCCCCTTTGCCCTGTGACAAACCTGGTATTTCCCACACACAGACTTCTTTTCCATTATATAGGTCGTAAGCTGTATACTGGAGAGAAAAAAATGTGCACCAACTTAATGACTATAAAAATATGAGCTCTTTCAAATATGCATCAGCACATTTTGACAGTCTTCTAAAATACCAGACTCCTTTGAATCTTTATAAATGAAGGAGCAAAACAGGCTTTCCAGCAAGCCTTAAAGAGCTGTGTCAGAGACTGCTCAGAAATGTCGAGACACAGTTGCAGCTAATTAAGGCAGTCGCCTGTCATAATCATACTGAGGTAGAAGAGTACTTTGATGTTATTTTGATAACCTTTCAAAATGGTAAATCTGGTGCTTGATTTATGCTAAGAAAGATTTATTGTGGTTTCCAGATTAAACATAAGAAGCAAAATAAATGATTGATTCTTCAACTCGTGATTTGAATTCAAAACTTTTTTATTTTTTTTTTTTTTTTTTGGTTTTTCGAGACAGGGTTTCTTGTGTAGCCTGGCTGTCCTGGAACTCACTCTGTAGACCAGCTGCCTCGAACTCAGAAATCCGCCTGCCTCTGCCTCCAAGTGCTGGGATTAAAGGCGTGCGCCACCACCGCCCTTCAGAATTCAAAACTTTTATTATGATGATGATACAAAAAAAAAAGTCTTGTTTTGCTAACTGCATGGCATGAAATGGTCACAAACACATCGTGCATGTAATCTAGTGTTATTTGTTTTGTTTAGATTATTTGTTTGTTTGAGATACCATCTTACTGTGTAGCATTTGCTAACCTGGAACGCACTATGTAGACCAGGCTGGCAACAAACTGACAGTGATCTTCCTGCCTCCTACTTTCCAATGCTGGGGCTAGAAGTATGCATCATTACACCTGGCATAAAAGAGTGTCTTATTAGTTGACATATTTGCATGTGAGCGTGGGTGGATAGGCCAGCAGAGAATGTGGCATCTATTAGGGCTAGAATCTCAGCGATTTTTAGGACAGTGGGCTTGCTATCTGGCTGCTAAGATCTGAACTCTGATTTGCATAAATTCTCAGTGATCAGACTTAACCCCTGAATCATCTGTGAGGTCTTCTAACTCTGGCCAAGAAGTAAAGCGCTTAGCTTTGGTTTTTACTTGTAAATGCTGACAAAGGTTCTGAAATATAACTTAGGTAACAAAGGAGGCCTTAGATTCACTTGCCTGGAATATTCTCAAAGAATGTTTTAAAAACTTACTGAAATACAACTACCATTATACTTAGAGTAAGCATTGAAATGATACCAAATGACATTTGAAATTCCATCCAGTTTCTGTCCAACTAACCCTTTGCTACTTGACTCCACAACAAACTATTTGTCCTCTCTTCGCCCATTTCCTCATTTGTAAAGTGAGACTGACATTTAATTCACAAACTTGTAGGGCTCAAACCAGTACTTAATTTAAAGCACTTACTTCTGATTATACATGTAACTCAGTCAGTGAAAACTACGTTATTATCACCACTTTTGTTATGTAATGTTCAACCCACCTCTTAGTGAAGAAAAAGCCCCTTTGCATCACCAGTGTCTGAGCAGTCTAGTATAGCCTCATATTGTCAACCTATGCTTTCTGGAATAATACAAGCTTTGGTGGTTAACCCTGAGGGCTTGAAGTTTCATCTTTCCATTTCGATAAAATCTGCTTCCTGAAAATTTTTAATGTTCAGATCAGTTCAGGTCATTTCTATTCCTTCTCCAAGTCCTTAAGCACCTTCAGTCTTACTGAATCCCCTCACTAACTCTATCTCTAACTGTACTCATCTACATGGAGTGTACTCATATGCACTTAGATATTCTACTCTGTGATTGTATTGAGTTTACCTTAGAGATTCAGTGATAATCCTAAAATTACTATTTCAATCAATTAGACCATTTAAAATATCTATACCTCCAGATATACTGTTTCCTAGCCCATGTACTTACTTATATAAGTACTGTGCTAAAATTTTATCTATATCAGTGTCATCATAGTAAACATTTCAGACAGATTTTTGCAACTCAGACTTCCATAATTCTTTTGCCATAATATTTTTTTCAGTACAAATTTAGGCTCTACGACTTTTATATTTAAAAGTGACAGAATAGCCTGTAGCAACCTCTCAAGAAAAGCAACAAAACAAGAATTCATTGCTTATGGTTACAGGCATTATGATCCAGCAAAACATTCATAACTACAAGGGTCAACATTACTGACAAAGAGTATTAAAACAAAGTTGCCTATACTGTAGCAGTTCATTCCCTTCAAGATGGTAGCATCCCAAAGTTTACAATAGCTTCACACAGGATTATGGAATGAATAGACTGTAGAATAATGACTGCAGTATAGAGATACCAAAGCAGGTGGTGGACATCACTTAAGCCCCTCCCATTTTCTCCCCCACTCTCCTTCAAATGTGTGGCCTCTTTTTCATTAATTGTTGTTGCATACAACAACCTACATGGTTCAATAACTCTTTGGGTGGAGAAGTGACACACATATCTTGGTAACCAATAGCTCTTTAGTTGCACTTAACCCCTCAACAAGAAGGATACCAAATCTGGTACTGGAAACATAGCTAAACACTTAATGCTGGTAAAATCATGAGTATTGGAAAACAATCTATAATCACTGATTTATTAAACCCTAACAACAATCTATATACATTTGTCCTTAAGCCCATAGATAAGCGCATCACTTTTTGTAAAACGATTTATTGATTTAATGTTTGTGTGTGTGTGTGTGTGAGACTGAGTATGTGTGTATATGTGCCATGTACCACATATATATTGGTGCCCATGGAAGCCAGAAGAGGGTATCAGATGTCTTGTAGCTGGAGTTACAGGCAGTTGGATAGCTGCATGAGTATAGCTATGGGTAGAACATAGAATGAACATTTTTGTACATCCTGAGCCTAAGTCCTCTGCAAGAGCAGCAAGTGCTATTAAGGGATGAGGCATCTTAACCGCTCTTAGCATTGTGTTTAATATGACATTTTCCCATTCTACAAATATTTCTACTTCAAAGCTTCAGAAGATTGTAAAGGAGAGAAACCAACATAAAAATGATACCAAACACCAGGCAGACATTTGGGCATTTTTAACAAATGGACCAAAGGGAATATTGTTCAATTTGGCCACAGAGAGCTTTTCTAAATATCCAGATTTCAGCTAAGAAGCCTGAAATGCAATGATATAAGGAAATATGGAGGCAGAATATGAATAGATCAGTCTTTCTAGAACTTAAAATCCAGTAAATAATTTACTTCTTGACTGATCTAGAATGAGAAAATTCTAACTTCAGATGCTGTATGATATTTTTAAATGATAATGCATGTAACTTATTAAAACCAATATGCAGGATAAATTGGGCATATATATTTTTGCACGTGTGTGCCTCTGTGTATAAGATAAAATATGAAGAAATCAAAAGTGAAACCAGGCTACATACATGGACTATAAAAGTGCATCCAACATCAGCATCTTGTGCTTGGATTTTCAAAATGGATAATGAGCCAAAAGATTATTGAAGATAGATACTTTAACTAAAATAGGATGTATTATAAACAAAGAAAAATTTAAATAAAAGAAATGTAATACATAAAATACAAGATCATCAGATAGGCTTTACAGTCTATCTTAGAACTGAAAATTAAGTAAAGTATAGGTCATAAGTAGAGTATAGACGACCAGAAATCATTAAGATAGAGGCATGTAGACACTAGGGGTTAGAATAGAGAAAAGAGCACAAAAGGCAGAAACATGCTAAAGCCGAAAAGGCATAACAGGTACATCGTGGACTGTGAAAAGAAGGGAATATAGTGACGTCACAGAGACAGAGGCAGCATGTACAGCTTCCTCAGCAAACATATCATGGCTTCCAGCTTAGTGTTTTTATGTAATTCCTGGTTATTCAGATGAGTGGGTTTCTGATTCCTGTACTTTCTCTTAGGCCCTTTTTCTTCTGTTTGTTTGTTTTGATCAACTCTGATATGATAGTTTTTGTTTTAATTTTATAATAATTTTTATTATACTTTAAAAGATAATGATCTCTTAGAGGCCTTTTCTTTCTCATGAGAGACAGAAAGGAAGTGGATCCAGATGGGAGGAAAGGAAGGAACTGGGAGGTGTAAAAGGAGGGGAGGCTGTAATCAGGATACATTGTGCAAAAAAAAAAAAAAAAAAAAAATCTATTTTTAATTAAAGTAAAAAGATGAGAATACAGAAACTGGGGATGCAGTTTGTGAAAAACCACATCATTAGCTTCTAATGAGAATCTTCTGAACTCCAAGCCGGATCCAGAAAAGCTCTGTGAGCCTTAAGCATTAGACATCGCAGAAGTATATCATGATCACCTTGACAAAACCCAAGGAAAAGAACAGCTTGTCACAGACAGCCACACTCCTAAACTGTTGTGATTAAATGAAGACACTGCACACACAGACTCACAGGGAGGGGCATTATTGGAGGTGTGGTATTGGAGTAGATGTGGCCTTGTTTGAGAAAATGTGTCATAAGTAGTGGCCTTGGAGATATCAGAAGATAAAGCCAGGCACAGCATCACTTTGTGTTCCTGCTGCCTGCCAATCCAGATGTAGAACTCTCATCTACTTCTTTAGCACAATGTCGGTCTACACTCAGCCATGCTTCCTAACATTTCAATAATGGAGTAAATCTCTAAACTGTAAGCCAGCCCCCAATTAAATGGTGTTAAGAGTTGAGGTGCTCCTGGTGTCTCTTCCCAATAGAAATCCTAAGTAAGATAACACTCTATCACACAGTATCAGCAATAAAAACATTTATGCCACCAAAATCAGTACAGTCAGATAATACCAAGATAGAATTTAAGATACTAAACAAACAAACAAACACAGTCAAGCACGAATAGCATGTTTAGAGAGATTCAACTGCCAGCATGAAAACATTTGGAGAATTCATCACCAGAGAGGACCTGGATGAAAAGAAATAATAGTTGTTTATTACAGAACTCAGGTAACTTAGGCTCACCCATCTTTACTTCCATACATTTAAGATGCTCCTCAATGACCTAAAAGAATAAGAATAAGGATAGTCTCTTAAATACATGATGTTCAATAGCCACAAGCAAATCAGTGGAATTTAACAAACATCATACAGGTTCCAATTTCAATGATGGCAAAATTAGATATAAAATTAGAATTAAAAGGTCAAATAATCGGTCATAAGTTTAAATTACAGAAAGTTTATACTAAAATACTCCTTAAATCTTCATTTTCTGAAAACCTTCTTTCTCTGTGTGGGATTAGGTTGAATTAACTGTATCCTTTGCCTCTTAAGTAAACTGTACATTAATTACTTTAAAATGTATTGTTAAAAGTTACAAAATAATTGCTAATTACAAATTAGTTGTTAATTTGCTTGTATTGCTGGTATGACCTGGCTTAGAATCAACTTTAAAAGTGACAGTGAAGAAGAGAAATCTAGTCATATATTAGATATAACGTGATATCATTTAGGTTAATCATTATTTTAGCTTTATAAGCTGGCTGTCAGAGGAAGAAGAAAACGATTATAATAGGAAGAAAACCACAAAAGTCTCCTAGACTTTCTCAGCATCAGATATCTTTTTTTTAAGGCATTTATTTTTACTGGAATCGTACTAAATCATCTCACATGAAAATATTCAGGAGGGCAATTGTCACACTGTAGAATCAGAAGAGACTAATTACATTCTCTGGGCTATTGCTTAGGAAGAATCACACATTGCAAAGGAGAGGAACCTTTAAATATAATGGTATTTAACCATCATACTTTAGCAATGAAAAAAAAGAGAGAGAGAGACTTCCTAGGATCAAGGATATTGGTAAAGGTCACAAATAGAGTGGTGGGCCTTGCCCACCATTATGTAAAGTTCACAGTAACAGTGGCTGTCCACAAATGGAAGGTCTAATATTTTGGTAGTTATTCAGTACATGAGGCACAATGTCTCAGCTAGTCTTCAGTATATGCTGGATTTCTGAAGCAGTTGACTCTAATGCTAGAGAAGGAATAGACTTGCTAGAGAGAGAAAGAGTTAGCAGGCAAAGAGAGCTTCCTTCTTCCCTGTCCTTTATGTTGGTTTTCAGCAAAAGGCGTGGACCACAGTTTAAAGTTGGATATCCCACCTCAAAAATAGGATTAGAAGTGGATCCCTAAGATGCTTTAGTCTCTCTTGGGAGGGAGAAGAAAGCAATCACAAGGGAGGAGGGAGAGAACCTGGGAGGGAAAGTGGACAGGGGATGGGAAAAGAGGGAACATGATCTGGTATTAGGTGGGAGGAAAAATGAAGCCCTGAGGGCTGCAGAAAGAATGGAAACAGGCAACCTCAGGAGGTAGGAGGTTGGGGGACCCTCCAGAATGTACCAGTGACAGACTCTCAGGACTCAAAGGAAGGGACCTTAGATTAAATACCCTACAATGGGGAGAGGGAATTTGTAGAGCCTACCTCCAGCAGAAAGACAGGGCATCAAGTGAGGGATGGGGTTGCCAAACTATAGTCAAAACTCTGACCCAAAATTGTTCCTGTCTGAGAGAACTACAGGGATGGAAATGGAGAGGAGCCTGAGGAAAAGAATGTTCAGTGACAGGCCCAAAGTGGGATCCAGCTCACGGGGAGGTCACAAGGCCTAATACTATTACTGAGGCTATGGAACGCTCACAAAAGGGACCTATCATGACTGCCCTCAGAAAGACCCAACAAGCAGCTGAAAGACTCAGATGGAGATATTTGTACCCAACCAATGGACAGAAGCTGCTGACTCCTATGGTTGAAAAGCTGAAAGAAGCCGAGGAAGAGGGAAATCCTGTAGAGAGAACCGGCAGTCTCAATTAAACTGGACCCCTGAGATCTCTCAAACACTGGACCACCAACCAGGCAGCATATACCTGCTGATATGAGACCCCTAACACATATACAGCAGAGAACTCCCAGGTTTGGGTTCAGTCAGAGAAGATGCACCTGACCCTCAAGAGACTGGAGGCCCCAGGGAGTTTCCAGGTCTGGTGGGGGAATGGGGTGGAGACATCCTCTTGGAGACACGGGGACAGGGAGGAGGTATGGGATGTGAAACAGTCAGAGGGTAGACCAGGAAGGGAATAAAATCAAGAGTATAAATAAGTAAATAAGTAAGTAAATAAATAAATAATAAGTGGGTCTTTCCAATTCAAATGATTTAATTAAGAAAAAAATACCTCACAAGTTTGCTGATCCACGTGAGTTTTAGTTAATTCCACGTGTACTCAAGCTGATAACCAAGAATAGCCATCACAAGTTTAATCTATTTAATAAATGTTCCTGTTAAGTACTTAGTTCCTTTTACATTAAAAATGACATGTGAGGGCTAGAAAGATGTCTCTGTGGTTAAGAGCATTTTCTATTCTTTCAAAGGACCTGAGTTTAGTTCCCAGAACCCACATGGAGACTTATAACAATCCATAGCCTAAGTACCAGAAGACCCAATAATCTCTTCTGGAACTCACATAGTACACATGCATATTGCAGGTAAACATTCATACTCATAAGACAAACATCAATAAAACTTTTTTAAAAATGGGATTCTTTGCATGGATTTCTATGGAATTTGCCTCTAATTTCTAAATGCCAAAGAGCTCTACTACATTAAATTATGTGACTACATGAGGTTACCAAGACTTTTCAGAAAAGGTACTTCAATCTGGTAGATTGAGGGCATGTGTGAAATTATCTGGTATTGTTTCATTATCCAAAGAGAACAAAAAGTGTCTGCTGACTTTGGATACCTATCCAATTCTATCATTTTAAGAGTGACTTGAATGTTTATATCTGAAGAATTCAGGCAAACATGATAAAGAACAAAGGTCTTTCCTATGTTCATTAATATTTTCATTTTCTTTTCTCTCTCCAATAAATATTAGGAGACAAAGACAAAACCTAAGAGTATGCATAAAAAGCTCCTCAACCAAAACATCCAGGAAAATTAGGAGACAAAGACAAAACCTAAGAGTAATAGGAATAAAAGAGAGATCAAAGATTCTCAGCTCAAAGGCCAGAAAACATCAAGAAAATCATAGAAGAAAACTTCCCTAAGCTAAAGAAAGAAATGGTCATAAATGTACAAGAAGCCTACAAGACATAAAATAGATTGGACCAGAAAAGAAAAATCTTCCTCTCATATAATAATCAAAACACTGAATGCACAGAACAAAGAAAGAATATTAAAAGCAGCAAGGAAATAAGGCCAAATAGCATACAATTGCAGAGTAATCAGAATTATACCAGATTTCTTTTATTTAATGTTTTTTTTTTGGATATTTTACTTATTTACATTTCAGATATTATCCCCTTTCCCTATCCCTGCCCTTGAATTCCCCAACACTCGGGCATCCTGCCTTCACAGGACCAAGGACCTCCTTTTCCCACCAATGCCCAACCAGGCCATCCTCTACTGCATATACAGCTGGAGCCATGGGTCCCTCCATGCATGTTCCCAGGCTGGTGGTTTAGACCCTGGGAGCTCTGGTTGGTTAGTATTGTCTCTCTTCCCATGGGGCCACAAGCTTCTTCAGTCTTCTCTCTAACTCCTCCATTGAGGACTCCATGATCAGTTCAATGGTTAGCTGTGAGCATCTGCCTCTATATGTCAGATTCTGGCAGAGACTCTCAGGAGAGAGGTATATCAGGTATATCAGCATGCAATTCCTGGCATCCACAACAGTGTCTACATTTGTTGACTGCACATGGGATGGATCCTAAAGTAGGGCAGTCTCCAGACAGCCCTCCTTCATTCTCTGCTCTACACTTTGTCTCTGTATTTGCTTCCTAGAGTATTTTAATACTCCTAAGAAGGACCAAAGCACCCATACTTTGATCTTCCTTCTTCTTGAGCTTCATGTGGTCTGTGAGCTGTATCTTGGGTATTGTGAGCTTTTGGGTTAATATCCACTTATCAGTGAGTGCATACCATGCATGTTCTTTTGTGATTGGGTTACTTCACTCAGGATGATATTTTCTAGTTCCATCCATTTGCCTAAGAATTTCATGAATTCATTGTTTTTAATTGCTGAGTAGTACTCCATGGTATAAATGTACCACATTTTCTGTATCCATTCCTCTGTTGAAGGACATCTGGGTTCTTTCCAGCTTTTGGCTATTATAAATAAGAGTGCTATGAACATAGTAGAACATGTGTCCTTGTTATATATTGGAGCATCTTTTGGGTATATTCCCAAGAGTGGTATAGCTGGATCCTCTGGTAATACTATGTCCAATTTTCTGAGAAACAGACAGACTGATTTCCAGAGTGGTTGTCCCAGCTTGCAATCCCACCAACAATGGAAGAGTGTTCCTCTTTCTCCACATCATCACCAGAATCTGCTATCCCCTGAGTTTTTGATCTTAGCCATTCTGACTGGTGTGAGGTAGAATCTCAGGGTTGTTTTGATTTGCATTTCCCTGATGCCTAAGGATGTTGAACATTTCTTTAGGTGCTTCTCAGTCATTAGATATTCCTTAGTTAGAATTCTTTGTTTAGTTCTGTACACCATTTTAATAGTGTTGTTTGGTTCTCTGTAGTCTAATTTCTTGAGTTCTTTGTATATATTGGATATGAGCCCTTTATCAGATGTAGGATTGGTAAAGATCTTTTCCCAATCTCTTGGCTACCAATTTGTCCTATTGACAGTGTCCTTTGCCTTACAAAAGTTTCACAATTTAATGAGGTCCCATTTGTCAATTCTTGATCTTGGGCATAAGCCATTGGTGTCCTGTTCAGGAACTTTTCCTCTGTGCTCTTGTGTTTGAGGCTCTTCCTCACGTTCTTTTCTATTAGTTTCAGTGTATCAGGGTAACTATACTAAAGAAAACAGAAGAAATTAATCATCTCACAGCAAATCTAAAAAAAGAGAAGCATACACACATAACACCACCTCCAACATCAAAAATAATAGGAACCAACAAACATTAGTCTTTAATATCTCTCAACATCAATGGACACAATTCCCCAATAAAAGGATATAGTCTAAAAGAGTGGATACACAAGCAGGATTCAGCATTTTGCTGCACACAAGAAACACACCTCAGTGACAAAGAAAGACATTACCTTAGAGTAAAAGGTTGGAAAACTTTTTCCAAGCAAATGGTCACAAGAAACAAGCTGAAGTAACCATTCTAATATCCAATAAAAGAGACATTCAATCAAATTGTCATAGGATAACAAGTGGGACCTCATGAAAATGAAATACTTCTATTAGGTAAAAGATACTGTCAATAGGACAAAATGGCAACCTACAGATTGGGAAAAGATCTTCACTAACCTTTCATCTCATAGAGGGCTAATATCTAAAATATACAAAGAACTCAAGAAGTTAGAATCCAACAAATCAAAAAACCCAATTTAAAAATGGGGTACACTAAACAAAGAATTCGCAACAGAGGAATCTCAAATGGTGGAGAAGCACTTAAAGAAATGTTCAACATCCTTAATCATCAAGGAAATGTAAATCAAAATGATCTTGAGATTCCACCTTACACCAATTAGAATGGTTAAGATAAAAAACTCAACCAACAGTGAACACTGGTGGGATTGCAAACTGTTACCACCACTCTGGAAATCAATCTGGTGGTTCCTCAGAAAATTGGAAATAGCTCTACCTAAAAATCCATCTATACTACTCCTGAGAACATACCCAAAATATCTCCATCATATCATAAGGACACATGTTCCACTGTGTTCATGACAGCCATATTTGTTATAGCCAGAAGTTGTAAACAACCCAGCTTACAACTAGCAACCCAGTCCCTTAATGGAAGAATGGATACAAAAAAATGTGGTTCATTTACACAATGAAATGCTATTTAGTCATTAAAAATGAGGGCATCATGAATTTTGCAGGCAAATGGATGGAATTAGAAAATATCATCCTGAGTGAGGTAACCCAGACGCAAAAGCAAACCTATAGTATATACTCACTGATAAGTGAACATTACCCCAAAAGTTCAGACTACCCATGATACAAGTCATTGACCATAGGAAGCTTAATAAAAAGGAAGGCCAAGTGTGGATACCTGAAATCCATTTAGAAGGGGAACAAAATAATCATGGGAGGCAGAGGAAGGAAAGAAACTTCGTGGAAGAGGGGCGGTGTGAAGGGAAAGAAGGGGCAGGATCAAGTATGGAGAAAGATAGGAGGGATGCCCAGAGGGCCAGTAGAATTAGTCAAAATATACAGCAGTGGGGTTACAGGGCAGGGAGAAACCTCTAGAAAGTCCCAGAGACATGGTATGTGAGAGGCTACCAGGACTCAACGGAGATGACATTAGCAGAAGTGCCCAGCAGTGGGGAGATGGAACTGGATAAGCCCACCTTGATAGAAATGGCCCCCAGTTGAGGCAAGGGGTCACCCACTCATCTTCAAAATTTTTAACCCAGAATTCTTCCTGTCTAAAAGAGATTCAGGAAGAAAAATAGAGCAGAGACTGAAAGAAAGGCCACCCAGTGACCAGCCCGACTTGGGACTATCCCATTCATGCACACCAAATCCTGATACTAGTTCTGAGGCTATTTTGGACATGCAGACAGGAGCCTGGCATGGCTGTCCTCTGAGAGGCTCTACCAGCCACTGACTGAGACAAATGCAGATACTTTCAGCAACCATTGGATTGAGGTCGGAGACCAGTATGAAAAACTTAGAGAAAGGACTGAAGGAACTGAAGGGGATCCAAATCCATAGAAGAACAACAGCTTCAACTAACCTTGTCCCTTCAAAGTTCCCAAAGTCTAAGTCCAAACTCAAGGACCATACATGGGCTGGTTCATGTTCCTGGACACTTGTATAGCAGAGGACTACCTTGTATGGCCTCATGGGAGAAGATGTGCCTAATGCTGTGAAAAAATGATGCCTCAGGGAAGAGGGATGCTGGTGAGGGTTAGTGGGGGGTGGATAGGCAGGTTGGGGAGTACCCTCTCAGAAGCTGGATAGGGCAGGGGCACGGGGTGAAGAAATCTAGGAGGGAGCAGGGAAGGGGGCAAATTTTGGAATGTAAATAAATAAAATAATTTGATTTTTTTTTAAAGAAAGAAATCTATCTATAATGAACACATGATGGAAACCATGAGCCCAGATCCAACTATTACTTTTGTATATTTATTCAGAAAATATTGAAGGTGAAGTCCTTTGTTGTTGTTATTTGTACATTTGTTTTTGAAAACAGGGTTTCTCTATGTAGACCTGGCTGTCTTGGAACTTACCTTGTAGACCAGGGTGGTCTTGAGTTAGTGATTCACCTGCATCTTCTTCCCTGGTGCTGGGATTAAATGTGTGAGCCACCACCTAGCTTAATGAAATTAAATAAAAAAAAAAAAAACAGAATCCTGGTGAATGCCTATCAGTATAGCACTCAGGAGACCAGTGCAAAAAACTTCTTTGGCAAAAAAAGAGGATATTTTTAAAACCTTTATTTAAATCTACCTTACATTTTCCATGTAATTTATGGCCAATAAAAATAATTAAACTACTTAGTACATACCTATCAATGGATGCATTATAAATAGAAAGAATACATGTTTTAAAATACTATTTTATTTCCATGTAGATTTCAGACTTAATTAATAGAACATCAAAATAGTACTGAGAAATATTTTTTTAAATATTCTGCTCTCAGGTGAATATAATAATTACTTTTAAAATATTAAATACAGTAAAAGAGTAAATGGGATTCACAAGAAAGGTAAAACTATCCCTATGAGTTTGTAATTTAATTCTATAATGATACCTCAAAAATTAATGGGAAGAATAGCTAAGTGAGTCTTTCAAGAAAAACCAAGCAGTATTTATTATTCTCAAAAGGTCATTTATAGTTTGGTTTCCCTCTAAAATGAGTCTTGTTTAGTACAGGATTCATTAGAAAACAGACAGACACATAGTTCAGATGGGGTTTAAAGTAAAGAAGCAAACTGAGGAACAGACAAGGCAAGCAGTGAGAAGGGTGGACTCACTTTGGCTACAGCTAGCTGTATGACCTTAACAAACTTCCTAGCTGACCATAGCCTCAGTGTCCTACACAATAGGATATGATTGTATAGGATTATATGATAATTTTAACACTTTAAATTTTGGGCTCCTTGTGAAAAAAAAAACTCAAAGAGGAAATCAAAAATCAAATGGTCAACACAGTGCTTACAGCCCTCTATCAACATAGGTAATCATGTTTAAGGAGCTATAGACAGAGTCATTACACTACAGATAATAAGAGAAGTTCAGCTTTCTATAAGGAAGAAGAGAAGGTGTTGGTAGAAGCATGAAGAAGGATGAGGGTAACGCCATGAACCTTATCATGTCTATTGAAGAAAGGTACACACCACCCTAATTGAAAGATTGAAGTAATGATTTTGCAGAAAGAATGTTTCTAACAAAATGGGAAGGGAATGAATGAAAAAGATGAGCTTAGCATATGAAAGCAAAGTGGGAAATCTTAATCTAGAGAGCAGAGAATGAAGATGCCGAATGGATAAAGCATGAGATCACAAGTCAGACCATAAAGGTCATTAAAGTCTAATGAGACCACACTAAGATTCGGGATTTTATTTTCTAAGGCAAAGGATATTGTTAGACACTGGTGGAACTTCATGTAATCCACATATTAAAGGAGTAGGTAAATTCGACTGGAGATTTTAACTGGGGTAGCAGTGAAAGGGTCAATACACAAGGAGAGAAGGAAAGAGATCAGTAGCATGAAGGACATTGGAAACAGCTACAGAAAAATGTGTTTTTTAAGCTTGCTTTAAATACATACATACAGAGAGAGAGAGAGAGAGAGAGAGAGAGAGAGAGAGAGAGAGAGAGAGATTTTCTATATGAGGGATAATACTCTCCCCAAAAGTCATAGACTACCTAACAAATATCTCAGTGCCAGACATGGGAAATTCCTTTTGGAACTGTCAATCAGGACAGTCAATGAGACTCCCAAAATAACATAGAGTTTGGTAACCTTGGTTGCTTCCTAGAATATGAAGATAAACCGCTAACACAGAAGAGACCACTCACTTAGGACACAAGACTAACAAGAATCAAACTGGAACTGACTACCCAACTATAAAGCCTACAGACCACAACAACGATCAATCATGAAAGATTTCCCCAGTGGTGCAATAGTGGCATTCATCTCAGAGGTAACCAACAACTGTTTAGTGTTACTTAAGTCCTGCTCAATAAGAGGAAATTAATGCCTAGACAACTACATGTGATCTGAGGGCTCATAAACCCTAGAGAAGAACCTGCTATTGACAGTTTCCTGAATCGATATTTTTTTCTAACTATATTCTAATCCTATTCCAAAAGAGGATTGACACTCTCACCCTCTGTGATGGTTTGAATGAGAATGGCTCCCATACAGTAATATATTTAAATACTTGGTTTACAATTATTTGAACTGTTTGGATATGAGGTGTCACTGTGGGTGGGCTTTGAGGTTTTGAAAGCCAGGACCTTGATGAAGATTTGTTGACAGTCAATCAACAAATGTTGAGAGAAGATGAATCTGTTTTCTCCAAGGATGAACTCCCTGATAAGTTATCTGTCCATTCCTACGTTGCAAGATCTAAATATACAAACTTTTTAGTAAGTAACACTTAGATGCAGTAGTTCATCCGTATGAAGCCATAAAATTAATGATGAGCTTGTGAATTTGAGTAGCCGTATTTTTCCATTTCATGTTTCCACACTGGAAGGAGAAGACCCTAAAATAAAGGGGTCTATTGCAAAAACTACATTTCAGTGTAACTTTTTAAAATATTATCTATTTTATTACTATTTTTACAATTTTGTCAGCCTTTCCTTGCTTGTGTACCTTGCTCTTTCTATTTATTTTAATATTTCTAAATAAGTATTTTGTGCAATCACTTATAAACATCATCACTATTTTACACACAAGAAGCACTTGCTGACAGGAGCCTGGTATGGCTGTCCTCTAAGAGGCCTTGCTAGACCCTGACCAATACAGATGCCTATGCTTGAAGTCAACCATCATACTGAGCACTAGGACTCCAATGGGGGAGTTAGGGGAAAGACCCATAGGAAGAACAACAATATCAACCAACCAGACCCCCAGCACTCCCAGGGACTAAACCACCAACCAAAGAATACACATGGAGGAACCCATGGCTCCAGTTGCATATGTAACAGAGGATGACCTTATCTGGCATCAGTAGGGAAGAGGCCCTTAATCCTCTGGAGGTTCAATGCCCCAATGTAGTGAAATGCTAGAGCTGTGAGGCAGGAGTGGGTGGGTGAGAGAGCACCCTCATAGAAGCAGGGGAAAGGGGAGGGGATAGCATAAACAAAAACTACATGCATTCTCTTTGCAGTAGGCAATTGTTTTCAGGAAGACTATTTACAGAGAAATTTCACACTGTGTTATGACCACACTGCTGTTTTTCTTTAAGGTTGTCTGAGTTTCCTTGAAGAATAATTTGAGTATGTACTTCCTCAGAGGCAGAAGTTCTGTAAGTCCACATAGAAATTTGCTCTCAAGAAAGTTGTTCAACAGCATCTGTAGAAGCAGTCAATCATGCCACTAGTTGCTGAAGAAGGCTAACTGCAAGAGTGATTTCGATTAATGTGACATTCTGCCTTCTACTAAAGTGATAAACTTTTAGTGATGTATTTTTACTACATGGAATCTTGTTTTCTGTGAGAGCAGGATTACCTTATAGTAAACAGAAAGTAAAACAGCTAACTAAAAGACATATGCTGAATTTGTCAGTGAATACTTTTGTAAGAGAAACAAATTAAAAACAAGAATTTAGAGATGTAAGCTTGTCATAAGGGAATTTTAATAATAAAAATTATTAAAAAAAACTTCATATACAGACAAGGTTGCTCTCTCTCTCTCCATATCTATTTAATATTGTACTTAAAATCTTAGTTAGAGCAATATGACAACTGAAGGAGATCAAGGGGAAACAAATTGGAATGGATGAATTAAAAGTATCTTTATTTGCAGATTATATAATAATATTCAAGTAACCTCCAGGAAACCACTACGACTGATAAACACTTGTAACAAAGCAGCAGGATACAAAAATATTTCAAAAACTGTAGCCTTTCTTTATACAAATGACAAATGGACTAAAAAAGAAATCAGGGAAACAACACCTTTCAAAATAACCTCAAACAATATAGAATATCCTGTGTAACTAACAAAATAAGTGAAAGACTTGTGTAATAAAAAATTAAGACATTGAAGAATGAAATTGAAGAAAATACCAGAAAATGGAGCAATTTTCTGTGTCTGTAGATTAGTAGGATTAATATAATAAAAATAGTGTTCTACCAGAAACAATCTACAGATTCATTACAACCCCATCAAAATTCCAACACAATTCTTCACTGATCTTGAAAGGACAATTATCAGCTTCATATAGAAACAAACAGACAAAAAATGTCCAAAATAATAAAGGAATTTCTGGGGTATCATCATCCATAACTTCATGTCATACAACGGAGCTATGGTAACAAAAACAGCCTGGTATTGTCACAAAAACAGAGACATTGATCAATAGAACAAAACTGAAGATGCAGAAGTAAATCCCACATGTGATTTTTTATATAAAGAAGCCAGAAATATACATTGGCAAAAAGGCAGCATCTTCAACAAATGATACTGGTCAAACTGGATATCAGCATGCAGAAGAGTACAGAGAGATCCATACTTACCACCCTGCACAAAACTCAACTCCAGATAGATCAATGACCTCAGTGTAAGGTGAGATTCATGGGATCTTGTATAGAATGTGAAAAATAGCTTTAAATTGATTGTCACAGGAAAAGACTTCCTGAAAAAACACTATTAGCACAGGCACTAAGGTCGGGAATTAATAAATGGGTCCTCGGAAACTGAGAAGCTCCTGTAAGACAAAGGACACTATCATTTGATCAAAGCAGCAGCCTACAGAATAAGAACAAGATATTTTTTAACCAACTGCACATCTGATATAGGGCTCACATCCAATATATACAAAGAACACAAACACACACAAAATCTAGATATCAAAAGGGCAAATAACCAATTAAAAGTGGTGTACAAATCTAAACAGAGAATTTCAGAAGAGAAAAGTCAAATGGCTGAGAAACATTTAAATGTATAACATCCTTAGTTATCAAGGAAATACAAATCAAAGCTACTTTGAGATTTCATCTTACCAATCAGAATGGCCAATAAAACAAATGATAGCTTATGCTGGTGAGGATGTGGAATTAGGAGAACACTCAGCCATGGCTGATGGGAGTGCAGTTTTGTACAGCTACTATAGATGCCAGTGTGGTAGTTCCTCAGAAAGAGAGAAATGGAGCTATCTCACGATCCAGCTATACTACTCATAGGCATATACCCAAAGGATACTCTGTCTTCCCACAGTGACACTTATACAACTATATTCATTACTGCTCTTTTCATAAGAGTCAGAAATCAGAAACAACCTAGATGCTCCTCAACAGATGAAGGGAATAAAGATAAATTTACACAGTGTGGAATTACTCAACTGTTAAAAAAAGGAAGTCATGAAGTTCTCAGGTAAATGACAGAATTAGAAAATAACAATAGAATCATCCTGAGTGAGATAACCTAAACACAGAAAACTAATGGAATGTATTCACTTATATATAAATATTAGCTCTATTGCCAATGATAGTAAAGCTATAATCCATATAACCACAGGTTAGATAGAGAGTAAGGGATTAGTAGGGGGACATATAGATCTCCCTAGAAAACTGAAATAGAATACATAGTTACAGATATATAGGAGAGCAGAGACTAGAATGGGAGGATAAAGTGTCACAGGGAAGGAAGGAGGGAAGAATTTGAGAGAATATGGAGAGAGAAAGCAAAATAAGGACCATTAGCAGAAAACTACACCTAATACTTTAGATGCTTTCTAAACTATATGCATATATAAAGGCAATCTAAATGAAATCACCCAATAATGGGGGAAGCAGAACTATAACGAGACTTCTCTGTCACCAAATGAAGCATTCAGTCTCACAATTGGGTTAAATTTAATTGAGTTGTTGGTCAAATATGTCTCACAGGATTTCCCAAACAACCCTGGCTTTTGCCAAGACTATAGGTTGTTCTGTGCTAACTGATGGCAAAGCCCCATTGCTGAAGACAAGGATGTCCTGCCTACAGGATAAACTAGTGCAACAGTGGTACAGCTTGTGGGAGTAACCAACTAACATCTGGTTTGACTTAAGGCCCACTCCATGACCTGGAACCCATACCACATACTGCTTTGGTGACCAAGAAACAGAGACCTAGAGCAAAAGCAAATACTACTGTTCTAAGACCCAGAGCCTTTTAAAAAGTCATATGAAAACTTGCTATCATAGAAGTTTCTGAGAATATGTAATATGAAAGGAATTTAAAAATGGAGTCATCATGTAATGGGGAAAATAATGTGACAACTAGATATCTTATGTTAGCAAGGAAAACCTCTAGCTTTAGAAACTTTTTGAGTCATTAGCTAAAAGGATCCCACAACCCATCCCCCAAACATAACAGGCTATAGCCAAGGCTAATGGTTACTCTGTATTACCTGATGGTAAGGCCGGATCGACGAAGACAATATGCCTTCAATCATGGAAAAATCAAGCTGGTGCCCAATCAGAAGTGTCACCCTACTAACTCGTGTTCCTGGTGCTGAAAGTTGCTTTTCATTCTACCAGTAAAGAAAAGTAATAATGAATATCATGCACTCTCAAGTCCTGTGTGTAAGAGAAAACACAAGAAGGGGACCACTGGAAAGGACAGAAAACTAACTGTTCATGGTGTAAAGCTGTTGAGGAAAGAACCTGTTCAGCTGAGACTGAGAAATGTCTGCACATGTATACTGACCGCCTGTAAGTAGAACCAGACGGGAGTATGCTCAAACATATGAACAGACACCAGATGTGCTTAGACAAGCAACATCGAGTGCAGCATTGTGCTGATGCACAGCATTCATTCCAGCAGTAATGTAGGCACACCCATGGATAAAGTGACCGTGACCGCAGGCTTGGGAACTCCACTAAAGTCAAAGTTTAGGGAAAAGTGAGGTGACCTCAATTTCTGAAACCAGTAATTTAGAAATAATAAATTCAACCTCTGTACTCGGTGGAATGGCATGTGCTGTGCTGTTGCTCAATTCGGTTAAGTAATATTTCACCAGAAGCGAGCGACATCTTGCTGGGTTGAGTTTTAATTTCCATGTGATGACCAATGTTGTACAGCCTCTCGAGAAATGAGGTTCCATCTGGTAGCTAATTAAAAAGTAAATGAAATAAGCCAGACCCAGAAAGACAAATATCAAAAGTTCTCTTTCATGTAGATGCTTAATAAAAGAAAACAAAGTTGACTAAAATATAAGACGGCGATTTCTAGAGGCTGGAAAGCAAGAGTGGGAGAAGGAATATAAAGTAGGGAGTACATTTAATCAATGTATACTGTGTGAATGTGTGAATAGCACACACTAGCATACAAACCTACTAATAGGCATAGTTAATATATGTCAAAATGTAAACTGATTTAACAACAAGTCACTATAGAATGTCACCATTTTACTGAGTAACAAAACCTGTAACTATTAAAATCTTAGTAAAACAAAAAGCACAGCTGAGACAGTGCTGCGCACCTGGAGGCCCACAGTCAAGAGCAGAAGCATCATGGTTCCTAGGAAAACCTTCCTTAATTCTATAGAAATAAGGCCCTACTTAAGTAACAAAGACAGGAAAGGCAACCGTATTGACAAATAATATTTAGTGAGACAACTATAAGCTTCCTCACAAAAAGATTTTCAAAGAAAACTTAATGCATATATAAACTCCAATTTTATATACAACTCTCCATTCATATAAGCACTTGAATCTCATACTTTATGAGATTAACAAAAATATGTACTATCAACTCAATTGAATTTGTATTAGACATCACTTTCCCTAAGGTATGTGTATATATATATAATATATATATATGCATTCAATGGCAGAAAGTATGATGATAGAAACCTTATTTTTAAAATATCCTACATAGAGAGAATGGGAGAAAAGTAACATTTAAGAAATAATTTCTAAATCAGTAATTAATAAATTAATAAATATTTAGAAAAATAACCCAACCTTTTCTCTAGCTTAAAAATCATGTGAATTAGCAAGAATATGTTTGATTATATAATGAATTGAACAAATGATAGCCAGCAAATGTAGATTATGAGTCATAACTTGAGGGGACACAAGCTCTCCCTGACACATTGGGGGCTACTCTACTCGCCATGAGCTGGAGCCCTCAGCATGGAAGTACGGTGGTAAGTCAGCATGTTGGCATTGTCCTTCCCTTTCCACCCTGCTGTCCATCCCTCCCCTCTTCACACCTTTCTTTCTTTCGTCTCACTCCATACTGAGCACTCTGTGTTTTATCTATTGGTGAACTTCTTCAAATCCTACTTGTGGAGTGAAATGATAATGTTAAGCTGCCAAAAACTAGTCACTGGTTAGAATCTACTCCTATGATGGGAGATGATAAGCTTAATCCTGGAGAGTGTTGAGGCCCCAGGGAACAGGGAGACCTAGTGGAGGGAAGAGATACCTTCTTGGAGGCAAGGGGGAGGAGGAAGAATGAGATGAGAAACTGTGGGAGGGAGGGGGGGGACTGAGGGAGCCAAAGACTGGAATGTAAATAAAATCATTTAAATAAAAATAGACAATTTTCTGAAGTGAGCAAAAAGTATGGACAAAATTGAACGATATTAAATAACCTTTTCAAAGCAACTTTGAAAGGCATGTTGATATTTAAAGAGCAGAGTTTATCTTGCCAGGCCCTGGATGCCTAAAGAAAAAGAAAATGAAACAAGGTCTATGTCCTTTCCAAATTTCACCTTTCTTGACACACAGACTCTCTCTATTTCACTGCATGTGCGTTTGCTGTGGCTCTAATAATGAAAGACTAAGTCCAAGGGCCTGAAACACCAGACACTGCATCCTCATCATTGTCTGGCTGGACCTCCTAAACTGAAGCAGTGGCAGATTTGACTTGTTTGGATATGCAGCTGCTAGACTTACAGATGATTGCCTTCTTGCTTAACTTCCATGGTTAGCTTTCTGTGCTGTCCTATTCTAGACTCTCTTTCATTAAGAGGACACTAATTATGATGGACTAGGACCTACCATACAGATTCCATTTTAACTTTCCTTTTGAAAATACAGCCAAGCTCTGAAACACAATGTCAAAGAAGTTCTGAAGCAACTTTCAGTGTTGTTAGGTGTTCTTCCGCTTTAGTTCAGGTTTCATGGCTATGAAGAGACATCATGATCATGGCAAATTTTATAAAGGAAAACACTTAATTGTAGTCCCAATTAAGCTTACCCGTTCAGAGATTTTGTTCATTATCATCATGGGAAGCATGGCAGAGTCCAGATAGACAAGGTGCTGGAGAAGGAGCTAAAAGATTGCCTTCACATTCAGGGCCTTCAGTCCTTACTCTAACTCTTTCATAGGGGTCTCTGACCTCAGTCAAATGTTTGGCTGTGGGTATCTTCATCTGTTTCAGTCAGCTGCTAAATAGAGACTCTAAGAGGGCAGCTATGCTAGGCTCCTGTCTTCAAGCACAACATAGCATCACTAATAGTGTCCAAGATTGGCACCTACCCATGGGATGGGTCTCAAGTTGGTTCAGGCACTGATCAGCCATTCCTTCAGTATCTGCTGAATGTCATTTAGATAGGATCAATTTGAGATTGAAATCTTTGTAAGTGGGTTGATGTCCTCATCACTCCACTGTGGATACTTCCTGGCTACTGGAAGTGGTCTTTTCAGGTTTTATATCCCCACTGTTGGATATTTTGACTAAGGTGACCCGCATTGACTCCTAGGACCCTCCCATGTCTCTGGTACTTCCTAGACATTCCCTGCATCCTCCCATCCCATCTGGCAGTTGAATATTTCCCCTTACTCTCCTGGCCCTCTGGGCCTCTCTGCTGTCTCTCCTCATACCTGATCCTGCTCTTCTATTTCTTTCGTCCTTCACATTCACACCAAGATACCTTCCTCCCTCTGCCTCCCATGACTATTTTGTTCCCCCTCTAAGTGGGTTTCAAGCATCCTCACTTGGGTCTTCCTTCTTGTTTACCTTCTTTGGGTCTGTGGGGTATGTCATGGTATTTTGTACATTTTGGCTAATATCCACTTATCAGTGAGTACTTACCATGCATGTCCTTTTGCGTCTGGGCTACCTCATTCAGAATGATGTTCTTTAGAACCCTTCATTTGCCTGAAAATTTAGTGATTTCTTTATGATAGGTGAATAGTATCCCATTGTATAAAGAAACTACATTTTCTTTTTCCATTCTCTGGTTGATGGACACCTGGGTTACTTTCAATTTCTGGCTATTATGAAAAAGGCTGCTATGAACATAGCTGAGCAATTGTCCTCATGGTATGGTGGAGCATCTTTTGTGTATATGCCCAGAAGTGGTATAGCTGGGTCTTCAGGTATCACTATTTCCAGTTTTCTGAGAAACCACCAGATTGAATTCCAGAATGGTTGTATGAGTTTGCAATCGCAGCAGCAATGAAGAAGTGTTCCCTTTTATACACATCCTTCACAGCATGTGCTGTCACCTGAGTTTTGATCCTTGTCATTCTGACTGGTATGAGGTGGAATCTCAGGGTCATTTGATTTTCATTTTTCTGATGACTAAGGATGTTGAACACTTCTTTTTTTTTTAATTATTTTATTTTATTACATCCCAATTTTGCTCTCCCTCCTGATCTCCCCTCCCAGAGTTCCTCACCCGTCTCTCCTCCCCTTTGCCTCTGAGAGGGTACTCCCCTACCCTAGATATCCCCTTCTTTGTAGTATCAAGTCTTTACAGAATTAGGCTCATCCTCTCCCACTGAGGCCAGACAAGGCAGTCCTCTGTACACATGTGCTGGGGTCTCAGACCAGCTGTGCATGCCCCTGGTTGGTAGATAATCTCTGGGAGCTCTCAGGGGACCAGGTTAGTTGACACTGTTGGAATTCCTATTGAGGTGCCATCCCCTTCAGCTCCTTCACTTCATCTCCTAATGTTTTAATAGGGGTCTTTGAAGTCAGTCCAATGGTTGGCTATTAGTATCTGCATCTGTCTTAGTCAGCTTCTGGTAGGAACTCTCAGAGGACAGTCATGATAGGCTCCTGTCTGCAAGAACAACATAGCATCAATAATAGTGTCAGGGTTTGGTGCAGGCCATTGGTGGATCCCAATTGGGTGGTACTGGTTGGCTTTCCTTCAGTCTCTGCTCCAATTTTGTCCCTTCATTTCTTTTAGAATGAGAAATTATGGGTCAAAAATTTTGAAGGCATGTTGGTATCCCCGTTCTTCCACTAGGGATGGGGATACTGGTATCTAACTAGTTGAACATTTCCTTATATGCCTCTTGGTTATAAACAATTCAATAACAGAATTCTCTGTTTCACTCTGGACCCCATTATTAAATTGCGTTATTTGGTTTGTTGGAGGCTATCTTCTTGATATCTATATCTATCTACATATATTAGATATACATATATACATATATACTAACACACATATACATATTTTATATATAATGTACATATAATGTATAATATATGTATAATATATATATGTACACACACACACACACACACAACACATATGTTAGCCCTGTGTTGAATTTAGCATTAGTGAAGATCTTTTCACAGTCTATAGTTCCATTTTGTGCCCTTGACAGGTCCTTTGTCTTAAGAAGCTTTTCAGTTTCATTAAGTCCCATTTATCAAGAGTTGATCTTAGACTCTGTGCCACTGGTGTTCTGTTTAGGAAATTTTCTCCTGTGCCAATGCATTCAAGGCTATTTCCCACTTTCTCTTCTATTTGATTAAGTATATCTGGTTTTATATTGAAGTCCTTGATCTACTTGAATTTGAGCTTTGTGCAGGGTGATAAATATGTATCTATTTGCATTCTTCTACATGCAAACATCCAGTTAGACCAGCACCATTTTTTGAAGAAGCTTTCTTTTTTTCCTATTGTAGAGTTTTGGCTTCCTTGTCAAAAATCAAGTGTCCATATCTGTGTGGGTTTAACTGCAGTTTAAGTATTTACTTTACCTATAATCCAAGCACTTAGATGTTAAAGGCTAGAAGATCAGAGGTTCAAAATCTTCCTTGGCTATATAGGAAGATGAGGCCACCCTGGGTTATATGAGCTCATGTCTATAAACAAAAATGCATGCTCTAGACAAAAAATGGGGATGCAATAATTTGTTTACAAATATATTTACTCAAAATTTAAATCTATCATCATTATTTAAAGAAAAAGAAGTTGAAATTAAGTGTTTATGAAGCTACCAAGATCAGCTTAAGGTGTAGAAAAACAACATAAAAAACTAATCATCTAATTATTACTAGCAGCAAAAATAAAAAATGTAAGTATTGGGTTCTGTCATTTCTGTACACATGTGAAACAAGAGTAAACGTGATTTTGTGTGCATGAGTAATGGTATATGGAGCATACCATTTATTATTTTACTAAAGTCAAGCTGCCATATTCTTCATGTTACCAGAATTTGACATAGTCTTGATTTCCTGCAAGGAAGCTACCTTTATGAGTCGGCACACAATGTAGAAATTTCTACACCAGTATCTGTTTTTGAATGAGTATGCTCATATGCATATGTGAAACATTTAGTTTTGCTAACAAGAGAATATGTGATAGTCTAACATGAATTACACAGGTAATTTGATTAAAATCAGCTCATATAGAATTTTCACTTAAAATATACCTGCATATTATCCAACCAATTAAAACCACTTCCCGAGTTTCCAGACAGAACTCCTTCATAGCTAACTTTGCTATGACCATAATGTCAGCATTGTGAATCTCCTGTTATCCTTATTGTGCTGACATTTAAATCTGACGTTGAGTGTAAGGTGCTTTTATGATTTTCTTATCTTCCACTGACAATTAGATCTTCAGTGATTTACATTTAAATTCCATGGCTCCAAGAAAGACTAACAAACAAAACAAAACAAGTGGATACTCATAATTATTTGTTTGATATCTATCTTGTCCCAAACCCAGTAGATATCACAAGGGTTTGTAACACAAAACATCTGTTCACAGAGAGAGTCTTCTCAGGCATATTTCGTTAAACAATTTTCTTCCTGTAGTAGACTCTATTCAGCAGTACCCAGGCTACAGGAAAACTGTGTGTAGGACTGCACTTAGCACTATTCTCCACTTCTGAGTGTTCGTATGTTGGTCCATGATGGGAGAAGATGTGTCAAAATGTCTTTATCAGTTCTCGGTGGCTTCCAGCTAGGTTAGTCAAGGATAGGATCGGGACACTAGGGTGTACAAGACACATCGGTTCCTCATATCTTCATCAGATTTTTCAAGTCAATGTTATCAGGAATAATGCTGATAATTATAATTCACACCCAAATAGACACACAATGTACATATTTTCCTCTATACCTAAACAGTGAAACAACCAGCAACGGAAACTTATATTCCTCAACATTTACTGCAACTCCTGGCAAAGACAGAAGACTGCAGTAAGTTTCTATTAGTAAATTAACTGATTACATTGATCTGATAATCATTAAGCTCATAGTTGCCTATTTGTATTGGATGACAGAAACAAAACAAGCACCACTTATATTATTTCAGTTTATCACAGATGTCGGTGGAAAGATTTCTGCCTTTCTACTCAGGTCTTATCTAAAAATTGCTCAACATGGCTATGTATATTATCTTTATAGCATCATATGTATATGTCTCTTCTGATGAGAAGTCAACATACTTATCTACATATATTTAGAAAATGGTCCAGAAAAGAATTATAGATTATCAAGTGTTTTAAAATTAAAGAGTGTTTTAAATCTGCTGGGAGCCAGCCTGATCCACGTCTTTCACTTAGGTCTTGATAGAAGGATAAAAGAAATGTAGTTTGATGTCCTTGCCCAGATACCCATACTATGAAATTGAGTGCAAGGGATTGAAATAATCAAGGTTTTAGTTCCAGGGAACTTGGCTTTTCCCTCAAAAGAGAATAGAGTTATCCCAAGACCGTTGTGTACTGGGTGTGTGATGCATTTGAGATATCTTGTGTTTCTTTTGTTCAACCTTGCTTTTATTAGCTTCCTGGTGATTTTATCCCATTGTGTGATAATTTTCTGTTGACCTCACCCATTTGTCCATTACAAACTTTATACAACATGCTTTATTTCTTAATAAACTTTCTGGGCATAAGTCATTAGTTTATAGGAGACTTCTTGGTTCCAAGTGTTCTGTCTTATTTATTTTCTGATTTCCAGTCCTCTCCCTTAGGACTCTGTTGCCTATTCCCTGGACTACTTACTACTGGACTCTACCTGGCTTTGGGGGTTGGAGATGAGATAATGCCAGAGTCAAGGACACAGACTCCAGGAGCAGGTGAAAAATGCCACAGCAAGCTCATCTGAATGTGCTCCATTACTAACCTCCACCATGCCCCATTGGTCCCAAGAAAGCATCTTTTCTAAGCAGCAGTTCCTGATTGGTTGGCATTGTCTGCAACAGCAATCCTTATTCTCTCAGGCAATCTTCAGTTAGGCCCTCCTGCAGGAGATACTTTTGTGGTTGTGTTGTCCCCAATGTTTAAAGTAGAGGTAACCACCCCATTCCTCCTACAGGACTCTGTCTCTGAAGAATGACCTGCTAGTCCGAGTCCTAAATGAGCCAGCACTGCTTACTACCTTCCTTGGAACTTGTTAAGTTCTATATTTTCTTAGCCTATCCAAGCTTCCAAGTGTTTTTTTTCTTTCTTTCTTTCTTTCTTTTTTTTTTTTAAACACATGTCTTATTAGGACACTTCTTAGTTTTACTTGCAGCTAACGATGAGATGTCAAGGAGCAAAAGACCCTGGACTATGTAAACAGGCTGTATGCTAATAATGGGTAGCATCCAACATTGTGCCTCTATTGCCATGATGGGAATCTTAACTTTCACGATCAACGTTTTAAGGGTAGATATTGATCATACAGAGAATTGTTTTTTATATATAATTTCCGTCAGACTATAAATGCCATTTGTGACCTATTCACCTTTGACTTCTACTTTTTAAAAAGAAAATCTTTGAGTTAGTCATGTTAGTGTTCTTACTAAATCATACTCCTGTACTAGGAAAAATGAGTATTCTCCTAACTGTATAACTAGGTTTTTCATAAGCAACTTACATACAACTTAAGAAAGTTTAATGTACAAAACAAATGGAGTTTAAAAAAAAATATGAGCACATAGCTAGATTTTTGTTTGTTTGTTTTAAGAACAGTACCAGGTGGTGGTGGTGTATTCCTTTAATCCCAGAGAGGCAGAGTCAGGTAGATCACTGAGTCTGAGGCAAGCCTGGTCTACAAACTAAATTCCCAAAAAGCTGGGGCTACACAGAAAAACTCGTCTCAAAATAATGAATAAATTAATCACAACATAAAAGAATAGCACATCTTCTAAAAATACAAAAGCCAGTTTAAGAACTGATTATTACTAAGTTTTACACCTGATAGTGTTAGCTAGTGGAATCCAAATCAAATATTCTACTAAAAGTAACTAGAAAAGCTACATGAACTATTTCATAAACGGCTAGCACAGTAATAAAGATTAGGGGATGAGGTTTGTGTGAAAGGGCCCCAGAAAGTTAAGTCTAGGACTGGGGTGCATTTTCCCATAGAATCCATCTTGGACTAAGGCAGAGTTTCTGCTCTATTCTATACTGAAAGAAAAAAGAAATAGAATTAGAGAACCAAATGAAATGGGGTTCATAATAACATGTCTAGGAAGTGTGTTAGGATCCTAGAATGTTAAACTCAAGAGTTAAAGAAGGACAAAAGCATATGGCCATTGAGGTAAGTGAGACCCAGGAAGACTTCAGGCTCTGGAATTGATTGATTACTGCTACGACTTTGCCTGTCTGCAGACAATAAAAATCATCATTGCTTATGAAATTTTTATGTACAGTTTAAGATAACTCAACAAAACTTGCTTGACCAAAAAGGAGTCAGCAATATGCAATAGCAAACATACAGAACAAAAATATAACAGATGTAAAAGAAATGTCTTATGAAGAAAGTACATAATAGTTATCAGATACAAATGTTAAAATTAATCATAGCAAAAACATCAAAAGAGAGAGAGAGAGAAGATAAAGCAATCAATTAAAAAAAATCTAAAAACATATGAATTCACTTGTACAAATCTATAAATAAAAAAACTGTAACTACCGCTGTTTGCTTATTAATTAGATAGAATGGAAGAAGGAACTGATGAATGGAAAGACTCATAAGAGAAGTTCTAATGAAGAAATAAAAAGATAAATGAGGAAAATAAAATGAATATACATATTACATGTACATCTACCTGCATATACAAATATATACGTGTATATATGTTTATGTGTGTATGCATGTATTTTTGTATGTATGTGATATATGCATATATTTAATATATATGTATATAACATTATTAGTATGTTAGCATAATTGTAATATATATATATATAATAAAGATGTATCTCTTAAATCCTCAAATAAGAACTCTGAAAAAGCAATATTCACTGAGATAAAAGCAGAAAATTCATGAAGGTAATAAAAAATTAAATTGCAGATCTAGGGAGCACTTTATACCTCAGAAAACACCAAATCGTGCCACTTTTCATAGAAAAATCTTTCAAATTATCATACAAAAGACACATTTCTAGGATTAATAAATTATGAGGTCATCTGACTTCTCAGCAAAAAAAAATACAAATTACAAGAACATAGATGTAATGAAATTACTGTTAGAACCCTACACTGTGAGACTATTCCCCAAAAGTAATAGCGTCATTTTCAAGCAAATACTGTTAAGAATAATGACAGAACATTCCGAAACAAAATTTTCCAGTACACTTTCATTAACAAGATATACTTGAAGGTGTTCTTTAGACTAAGAACACAGAGATGAAATCAGAAGGGAGCACAGGAAAGATTAAGAACATATGTGTAGGCATACATGAACGGAGGCTATGTAATTAAAGAACAGTGTTAGCTACATTATTGAAGATGAAACAATGAGAAGATGATTCTGATCGCATTTGGTATCTAATATGTTAATATTACTATGTAGAATGTTGACTCAGATGCAGAATTCACCATGATAATGATGAGAGAGGAAAACTTTAGGCTAAGATCCCTTCCTAAGGACAGTCTTTTTCAATTTCTCCACATTAGTTGTTTCTTGTAAATAACCTGAAAAAGGCAGATCTTTTCAGCTGAGAAAAATTCCTGAAGTAGGTGGCACATATGAAGACTATTTTCCAAAGTGGCTTGGAAAAATACCAACTGAGGAAGAACCTGTCCATCTTGTCACAGTGCCTGCCACCCTTCATCACTCTGATCAGTCTGCATGCATGGTCTGGAACAGCTCCTCCAGAATTCTGGCGGGCATTTCTTCCCACACACCTCTGGTCACTTGATCTTTGACAAAGGAGCTAAAAACCATTCAGTGGAAAAAAGACAGCATTTTCAATAAATGGTGCTGGTTCAACTGGCAGTCAGCATGTAGAAGAACACAAATTGATCCATTCTTATCTCCTTATACAAAGCTCAAGTTCAAGTGGATCAAGGACCTAAAACTAGATACACTGAAACTAATAGAAGAAGAAATGTGGAAGAGCCTCAATCACATGACCCAGAGGAAAATTTCCTGAACAGAACAACAATGGCTTATGCTCTAAGATCAAGAATTGACAAATGCAACCTCATAAAATTGAAAAGCTTCTGTAAGGCAAAGGACACTGTCAATAGGACAAAGTGGCAACTAACAGAAAAGATCTTTTCCAATCCTACATCTGATAGAGGGTTAATATCCAATATATACAAAGAACTCAAGAAGTTAGACTACAGAGAACCAAATAACCCTATTAAAAATGGGGTACAGAGCTAAACAAAGAATTCTCAACTGAGGAATATCTAATGACTGAGAAACACCTAAAGAAATGTTCAACATCCTTAGTCATCAGGGAAATGCAAGTCAAAACAACCCTAAGATTCCACCTCACACCAGTCAGAATGGCTAAAATTGAAAACACAGGTGTCAGCAGATGCTGGCCAGGATGTGGAGAAAGAGAAACACTCCTCCATTGTTGGTGGGATTGTGAGCTGGTACGACCATTCTGGAAATCGGTCTGGCGGTTCCTCAGAACACTGGACATAGCATTACATGAGGTCCCAGCTATACCACTCCTAGGCATATACCTAAAACATGCGCCAACATATAAGAAGGACACATGCTCCACTATGCTTATAGCAGCATTATTTATAATTGCTAGAAGCTGGAAAGAACCCAGATGTCCTTCAACAAAGGAATGGATGCAGAAAATGTGGTACATTTACAAAATGGAGTTCTACTCAGCTATTAAAAATTAGGAACTAGGAAATACACTATAGAACTAGGAAATATCATCCTGAGTGTGATAAACCAGTCACAAAAGAACACACATGGTATGCATTCAGTGATAAGTGGATATTAGGCAAAAAGCTCAGAATACCCATGATACAACTCACAGACTGTATGAAACTCAAGAAGGAAGACCAAAGTGTGGAAGCTTCAGTCCTTCTTAGAAGGAGGACCAAAGTACTCAAGGGAGGTAAAGGGTGGGAGGGACTTAGGAGGAAGAGAGGATGGGAAGGGAAAAAAGGGGGACAGGATCAGGTATGGGAGTGATACACAGAGGGTCAGGAAATAGAAGAAGTGAGTGGCAATGGGGGATGGGGAACTGGGGTTAGCCAACAGAATGTCTCAGTTGCCAGGACATCAAGAGGCTCCCACAACCCAAATGGGATGATATCAGCTGAAATACCCAATAAAGGGGAGGGAGAACCTTAAAGACCATATCCAGAGGTTAGACAAGTCCCCCAGTTGAGGCAGGGGGCCACTAACTCATCTCCAAAATTTTTAACCCAGAATTACTCCTGTCTAATGTAAATAAGGGACAAAGTATGGAATAGAGACTGAAGGACAGGTCATACAGAGACTGCCCCCTTCCCCCCCCCCCAGTGGATCCATCCCATATGCAGATGCCAAACCTAAACACTATAGCTGATGCCAAGAAGTGCTTGCTAACAAGAGCCTGATATAACTATCTCCTGAGAGGCTCTACTAGAGCCTGACCAATACAGATGTGGATGCTTGCAGCCTACCTTTGGACTGAGCACAGGGATCCCAGTGGAGGAGTTTGGGCAAGGACTGGAGAAGCCGAAAAGGTTTGCAGCCTCACAGGAAGAGCAACAATAGCAACCAACCAGACCCCCTAGAGCTTCCAAGGACTAAACCACCAACCATAGAGGACCCATGGCTCCTGCTGCATATGTAGCAGTGAATGGACTTACCTGGCATCAATAGGAAAGGAGGCCCTTTGTCCTGTGAAGTCTCCATCCTGTAATGTAGGGGAATGCTAGGGCAGTGAGATGGGAGTAGGTGGGTGTGTAAGGGAACACCCTCATAGAAGCAGGGGGAGGGGGAGGGGATAGGGGATTTGTGGAGAGGAACTGGGAAAGGGGATAACATTTGAAATGTAAATAACTAAATATTCAATAAAAAAGAATTAGAACATCTAAACCAGCAGAGGGCAGAGACACTGGCAGAAATTCCCTCTGTTAGTCATTTATCCCATTCCTTTGTGTGGGATGACAGTGTTGTGACCACAGCAATTATACCAGAACCACACAACACTGGCTCCAGGAGGTTGGAACATACTTTTAAAAAATAGTAATTCCAGATTAGTACTTGACTTGGAATTTCAGTAGTTTATATAGATTTCCAGCTAGCAACCCATTGATCTCCTGAACATATGGTGCCATACAATGATTAAGCACCGTGTAGCCCTAAGAGTCAGTGCTTCCCTACAGATGACTGTGACTGACTTCTCACTAACATCCCCCCCCCCAACACACACACCTTCATCAAAGAAATGTAAGTATAACTTCACATAAGAGCTCCCACTTGCTATCTGTGGGAAACCGGCTCTAGCACCAATATGGGGATGCTCAAACCTCACATTTAAATGACACTATTTATATAGTGCGCATACATTCTTCTCTATGTATTATGTCTAGATTACTTCTCACATAAAACACATTTGTAAATTCTATGAAAATCTTTGGTATACTATACCTTTTAGGAAAAAGTTACAAATGAAAAGTTTATATATACATATACACATACACATACACATATACATCATATACATACATATACAATGTATGAAGTAACTTTTATGAAACACCCAGATACCTCAAACAATGACATCATCAATAGCCTTGGGACTTAATCCAGCTGAAACAAAGGATGGGTTCTGTGGGGATTTCCCTATATATACAAGTGCTGAATATTAAACTTGGAGCCTTGATCAGAGAACTTTGTCTCGGCTCCATGTTTTCCTCGCCTCTCCGTCTCTTTTTCATTTCCAGCCTCCCTTTCAGGTGAACCCAGTTCGTCTATGGCTGCTGGACAGCTACAAGACATAATAGCATAAAGTGGGAAATCTGACAGGGTCACGACTCAGACAAAGAACTACAGGCAACTAAGGAATTCACAAAGTAAGAGCAATAGTCTTCCCCAAGGATGAGCCTCAAACTGGTTATTTAGTACCAATGGTCAGACCTGAAAGCATACATGTATACAAGTAGCACTAAGTTGATTGAGCAGATTGTATCCATATATTTAAGCATGCAATATATACATACATATACATGAAACTGTGTGTGTGCAACTATAATAATTTAAAAGCGGACCATAGTTTTGAAAGAGATCAAGGAGATGGTAGGAATTGGAGGGAGAAAGGGGAAGGAGGAAATGATATTAATTACATTTTAATTTTAAAAAGTTTTCTAAAAAGAAGTAATTCTTAAAACATTTCACTCTGTGTTTTAAAACATTACTAACAATTTATATAGCAAATAGAAGGACTGTATTTCTCACTTAAACTTTATGAATGCATTTAGGAAAGTCTTTTTTTTTTTTTTTTTTTTTTTGGTTTTTCGAGACAGGGTTTTTCTGTATAGCCCTGGCTGTCCTGGAGCTCACTCTGTAGACCAGGCTGGCCTCGAACTCAGAAATCTACTTGCCTCTGCCTCCCAAGTGCTGGGATTAAAGGCGTGCGCCACCACTGCCCGGTGAAAGTCATTATTCTTAATGTAAGCTCACATATTTGATCTAATATTAACCCACTTGAGATTTCTTACAAATATGCTTTTATTCAGTATTATGGTTTAAAATTCTTAAATAAAGTTATTGGTGCTTTAAATTCACTTTTTTTTGTAGCCCATACAGAATTAAACTATTAAAAATTATCTCCACAGATGATGAGGTTTAAGAAACTTGCAAAGTTGAAATTTTTCTCAAACTTGTAATTTTTAAAAGAAATATCTTCATGAAAATTTTACAATATAAAACTTGCTTCCATTTTAAAATCTTTTGAATACTTTGCGAAATTGAAATGTTACAATTTTTCCTTCTTCTCGACTTTCCACTTCAAAACAGCCATATTTTCCCACTCAAAAGTAGAAATGCTATCCAACTATTCTGCAAACAAATTAATGAATTTCAAGAAATTATGAAATTTCAAAATAGTTTAAAAATCCTTTCAAATATCATCGCTGGAATTACTTGTCCCCCACATCACTTTTCTATTTGAATTTATGTTATTTTTTTATTTTTATTATTTTATTTATCTATGTTGAAAGTTTTACATACATACAATGTACTTTGAACATATTCACCCTCACGTCCTCCCCACAATTTCTCCCAGGCTTGCTTTTAAAATCTACTGGCCAATACCAACTTCCGTTTAGATTTGTAAAACCCTGAAAAAATACTTAGATTCAGTTAGTAACTGCCTATGCACAGTTCTCACTGCATTTACTGTGCATACTCTCATTTACGGCCCTGTAACATCCCCTCTCAACTGAACATCCGCCTACCATTTTTCTCTTTGTAACTTGCTGGGTTGAGTTAATGCTCCTTTGATGTATAGGGGTATATGGACAGCTGCTGGAGCTCTGGCAACCTACCAGATACCACAGTCGTGCAGCCCCCAAAAGACTCTCCCCTCCTCCAGCAGACATCAACCGTAATCAGCTATGAGTTGACTGAGCAAGAACCCTGTGTCATATCCAGTAGACATTGTTATAATGCAGTCCTCTTCAACCTCCAGGTTGTATAGTCCTCCTCTTCCAAAATGCTCCCTGAAGAATAGATGCAATGTGATACAGACGTCTCATTGAGAGCTGAGCACACAGCCTTACTCTTATGAGGACAAAATTTATGTATAACTGGACAGTTTGTGTAAGATCTCAAAAACTATTATTTTTGGTAGCTAATTTGTCTGATATATTGATTAGCGATTTTGAAGCAAAAGACTGTAATAGTCACCACATAAAATCTTGACTATTAATGTGATTTAAGATAAGTTGATTTATTTGCTGGTCATTCAAAAACTCTGACATTACTAAAATTAAATAATAATGTGCAAGTAAGAGAGAAAGTTTTTTGATGTTAAGTAAAATATTTAACTTTTAAAAGTTTGTGTGTGCAGGTATGCCATATACATGATAATGTGCTCCGAAGGCAGAAGAGGACATTGGATCCCTCTGGAGATGGAGCTGCAAGCAGTTGTGAGCTGCCAGCTTTGTGTACTGGGATCCAAATTCACGTCTCCTGGAAGAAGAGAAACCATGCTTAACCACTGAACCATTGCTTCAACCACATGTATATCTTTTACATTGTAGATTTTAATTTCACTATGCTTTCCTTTAAAAATATTTGGAAAATATCAACTTCTGTTTTTACTCACAAAACATTAAATTTATTTAGTTTCAATTAGTGACTGTATATGCACAGTTACCATCTGTATTTAATGTACATACAGCCAATTCTAAGTATGAATTTTCTTCATGTACTTTCTAATAAACAATATTTTCTGATGCCATATTAAATATTTCACTTGTAATATTATGGTGAAAACTATTCATTGTTGACATTTCAAATTGTGAAATTTAACTCAATCAATTAAATAATAATTGACATTAAACTTCTAAACTTTTTCTTTGTAAAAGTTGATGAATATTAAGACACTATTAAGATTGACTTAATTAACTACTTTATCTAAAGCACTTGATGGCACTGTTATAAAACTGTAATCACTTAAATGTCTAAAACCTTCATTGGTAGTCCACGTTCTAAGGAATGTGGCTTGGCTTTAGATTTTTACAAGTCTAAGAAAACCTACATTTGAAAAGTCATACAAAAACCTATAACTAGAGAAGTTTCCTAAATTATATAAATGCACACATCAAAAGAATTTAAATGGAATTACCTTTTATAGGGATAATAATGCTTTTATTAAACACCAACAACAAACAAAAAACCCCAGTGCCATGAACTACTCATCTATTTTAGAGTTGTAGACTAGTGAGTTTCTAGATCCCCAAACATGACAGGCTATTGTCAATGCTCTTAATTATCCTCCAACACTAGGCTTTATCATCCACAGGTCTTTAGTGTCAGTTATTCCTCTGTAGATCTCTCCTCTACCCTGCTCTCCCTTTTCTCATCCTGTTTGACCCTTCCTGTTTCATTATTCCCCTTAACCCTTTACGCTACTGTGTTCTACCTCCCCTCCCTTGAAATCCCCCATGGCCTGTTACTAATTTCCTGACCTCTGTGGGTAGCCCACATATCTGAATGTTGAAGATAGCGTCTGCAAAGGAGAGATGATATGGACCATTTTCCTCTCCTGGTCTGGGTTACTTCACTAAGATTACTTGTTCTCAGCTCCATCCAGCTACCTTCAGGTTTCATTGTTTTTTCTTAAGAGATGACCAGTGAGTTACCCTGGAAGCCTGGATTGGCAAGAGGGGAAAATCATTTGTTTTTGAATAATCAGTTTGTATCTAACCACAAAGTAGCTCCTCCTGGGCATCGGAACTGATGCAATTGATTGGAAATCCATAACTTGGGCCAGCTTCCGTTGTTTACCTCCGCCTGCCGCCCCCTCCCTGTGTCTCTTCTCTGAAAATGAGATCTGATCTCAGCTATTGATAGGGATAAAAATGCGTTGTAAGGCAGAGAGATGAGCCGTCTAGCTTTCCCATCCCAGCCCCTAAGAAATAAAAAGGATACCAGTTGAAGCAAGGCATGCGAAGCATTCTGACTGCTTCAACCTCAGTACCCACTAATCCAGCAAGTTTCAAAAACGCCCCTCAGCTCACGATTAGCTAACTAGAGCAAATAGGTTCTTATATTACCTAGTTCTCAAAGAAGGAGCACAGTGATAAATTATATCACTCTGAATTTTCCTGGCTAAAGGAAGGCATAATCATACAATTTTTTTCTAAATACTTAGAAATACTATCTTCAGAGTAAATACAAATACTACACAGCATTCCTCCAGATCTTCATTGTGTTAAATGTAACAGTCACAATGTCATATGTTTGCTATAAAACCCCCCCGATTGATCCTAGAAGCATTATAAAACTGATAGACAGAAGAAATGAACAAATATGCATTTGAGGCTTATCACTATTTTTGTTCAGTGAGATACTCTTTGATTTGATAGTCCCCATCTATGTGAAATCTAGCTTATCAGGTATTAATCTGTGGCACAGAACTTGCTACATCTCTACTTTTTTGTCTCACTCTAGAAGCAATTCAGCCTTTGGAGAAAGGGGCTAAAAATCTCCAGCAGAAGGAATGATTGTGGGTCTACAAAAGAAACATAGTCTATAGACGTCTTTCATCACCCATCCTAGTGACCACTGGCCACCTGTGAGGTGGGTGGGCCTCCTCTCCTTTCTGTCCCTAAAGACCTAGACTCCAGAAAGCACATAGCAGTATTCAGTAAGTGCCTGCACCATCTTAACTGTGAGATATGGTAGTGATGATGGTGATGATTGTGATGATATAGTGATGATGATGAGATATAAATGGAACATAAGGTAACTCTGAAAGTGGCTATTTGCTAAGATACGAGAGTTTAAAGACAGCAATTAGCTTCTGAATTAAAGAACTCCACTTTAGTCCAAGTTGAGTGCAGTTACCAGAAATCAAAATTACCTCTAGTCTCAGAAGTTTCAACCTAATAGAGCTGAGCTTTAGCCACAGTTAAGATTTCTCTGCTCAGACTTTTAAGCAGTAGTTAAGAAAGTAATCAGAATCAGGACCTTGGGTGACATGTTACACACTGGCAGAAATTAATCTAATGTATGATTAAAAACAGACACAAATAAAATCCTTCTAATGTTTGTGTATTTGTTTTGTAACAGAAGAAACACATGTTAAAAATATATATGTAGTCTCATTTTAAAGATTATTTACTATTGCTTCAAAAATTATTTAACATTATCAGCTATATTTCTAGTCCTGAGCCAAAGTAATAAATAATGAAGAGTCAGATTCTATCTTTGGTTTTGTGGAGTTGTAATTAAAATGGATTGCACAACTATGATAGGTGTACAATTATGATAAGTGTCATCGTGGGAGGAACAAGATGAAAGTCGTAAGGAATTTGAGTGAGTAACACCTGGGTTTGGATATGAATATTGAGCAGAAGTAACTGAGAGGAAGATGGCAAGAAGGTGTACCCCAAGCAGGTGCAAATGCATATGCAAAGTACGTGATGTGGGAGCAGCTGCATAGGGTACAGCACACAAGCAGGGAGGACTACAGGGAGAATGTAGTAGAGCAATCACTATTAAATCACTTCCTGTGCCTAGAGACAGAGACAGAGCTCTATGGAAAAACCTTACATCCTTGCTGAGAATGTAGGGAAAATGGCAGGTATTGAGTTTAAGTTTCTCTAACACACACACACCACCTTCACATACATATGCACACAGAGACACACACTCTCTCACACATACTTTCTCTAACACACACACACACAAAGACAAATACACACTCAGAAACACATACTTACACACTGTCACACACAGAGACATATATGGATACACACAGAGACACACACAGACACACAGGTGCACTTTCACACACATTCACACATACAAATGATCATACACACACAGACACATACACAGACATATATAGACAAACACAGAGAGACAGACATACACACACACATACACAACACACACACACACACACACACACACACATACACAGATGTGGGACTGCATAAGGGTATCCTGATTCTTGGCTGGGCATGGGCCTAGAACCCTGAGACTCCAAGGGAGAAACGGCAGGACTTCGGCCACGTCCCCAGAACCCAGGGTCCTAACAAGCAGTCTAATCTCCATGGACCTACATTGTTCAGTCACATAGGCCATTACAGCCCCTCCCAAAGTGCACAGGTAGAGGGTGTGACTACAGGCCTCAGGCCCTAGAGATTTACATACTAATGAAGGTCAGAGGGTGGAGCCAATTAAGCATTCCTCCCCAGACCCTTCCCCTTTCTCCCTCCCTATTTAACTCAGGTTTGCCCTGAGTTTGGGGGGGGGGTACATCCAGATCCATCCACCATCCGCCATGATAATAAACCCTTTTGGAACCAAGGACTTCCAAGTATCATTGGGGCCTGCCTTCATCAAAGCCTCCAGCCTCTGGAACCTTAGACTTGCTCCTGGATGTGGGACCCGCCACGTGGAAGCCCCCGGGGACTCCTCCACTGGGGCCTCGTTTTCCCAAACAGAGAGAAAGACATTTACACTCACAGTCACAAACATACACAAGCATACTCACACATAGACACATACATTCTCACACATACAGACACTTAAGCACTCATGTGTGCACAGATGCATACTCACACACTCAGGACATGAAAACTGAAGGAGTACCATTTGACAGGGAGGGAGGGAAGCCAGTAGACCCTTAAAGGAAATGGGTAAAATAAACATACTCAAAGTATAATTATAATTATATATATATATATATATGCAAAAATGGACCAATTATTTTTATGTTGATTAAATGAAATAAGGAATAAGAAAAATAGTTTCATATTTAAAAACTCTCTAGTGTTCATTATAATATATAGTGAGGAAATATAATTACTAATAATATAATATAATGGTGGTATGCTGGTATTTCTTGCTTCAGACAACCTGCTCTTATAGAAAAAAACCTACACACTTCCTGAGCAAGCATCATCAGAGATATACATGCTTCAAGGTTGTGTGGAGGCTACTTTTAAGTCTACTTGACATAAACTGGAGCCATTTAAGAAGAGGAAACCCCAGTTGAAAAAAAGGCCCCCATCCTATTGTTCTTTGTGCAAGCCTGTAGAGGATTTTGATTGATGATTGAGGTCTGATTAAGCCCAGTTTGCTGTAAGAGGTGCTACCTCTGGCATGGTGGGCCTAGGCGCTTTAAAAGAGCAGGTATATATCTGTGTGGAGCAAGCCAGTAAGCAGCACTTGTCTATAGCCTGAGCATTAGTCCTGCCTCCAGTTTCCTACCTTGAGTTCTTGCTCTGACATCCTTCAGGAATGCACTGTGGTATCTAAGTATAAGAAAAATAAATCCTCCCTCACACGAGCTGCTTTTTGTCACATTGTTTTATCATAGCAAAAGAAAACAAATTAAGACAACCTGTCTTGCAGGATGACAGAGACTTAGGGTCTATTAACTACTTCTTGTGATTGACTTCTTGACCTCAGTGTTTTTTGACTGAGAATGTCTTCAACTCTATTGTACTCTTGCGATTTCTCTGCCTATAAGATTTTGAGTTAGTGATATTTTTCTTCTAGAATTTTAGTTCTTCCTTTGTGCTCTCTTCTTGACTGTATGGATCCTGAAGACAAACTCCTTACAGGTAAAATTTACCTTTTACCTGGTCTCACTCAAGATTTTCTTTTTGTTTTTAATAGTTTAACGAAAGGACTAGGCACACAGTTCTAGGCAGGGAGTTTGAAGTTGTGACTTTCACTTTTAGAAAAATCTCAGCTACTGTTACTCAAAGATTTCCTCAGTTCCTTTTTCCTCCCTCTGCAATTCCCTTTAGTAGATGTCCCACAGTTTCTAGATACTTATTTTCCGAATTCCCAGCACGCTTTGATTTGGAGTTTCTATTAACATACTTTTTAACTGTTTTCCCAATTGTTTCTGGCCTCCAGTGAGCCCTCAGAAGCATTCTTCATTTCTATTTCAATGGCAGATTTTTTTAATTCTATTTTTGTTCTCTTCCCCCTTGTTGCTTTTGGTTTTTAATGATCAGAATTTCTTGGTCTAATCCTAATTTGGGATTTTTTTAATTTATTCACATTATTACTCTGTTTTTGCTTGTCTGTTTTTATCTCAACACTCTTTATCATATTAATCCTGGCTAGTTTAAATTTCTGGTCAGCTAATTTAAAAATCTGTGATCTCTGGACCTAATTATGTCTTCTCTGTCTCTTCAGACTGTTTAGTTAACATGTCAGCAAATGTTCATCTCTTTGACTCTGTCTTTAGAGTTCTCTGGACACATTCATTCTGGGTGTTAAATAATTTTAATAATTAAGTTATAAAAATAGTAGAATGTAACATTTATTCCTTTTGCAACTATGAAATAATGGGCCTCACATTTTACTCTATATTGTATCTTTGCCTCTAAGATACAGACCTCAAGTTGGAAAACACTGAGAAGACATAAAAAGCATAGGTCATCTACAATTGTTGTTTTCTATCTTGAAACTTGTTTTAATCTCTTTCCTTTCCTATATACATCTAAATAAGCATACAGAGTGTAACGGCCCATTCTGCCCCACGTTTGGGGACGACTATGTCCCAGCCTTCAATGCTGCTCTGGTCTGAGGGTCAGGGTCTAACAAGAGAAAGAGTGGGGATTGACGGGCAAGAGACGTGAAGAATGCAGACAAGACAGGGTGTGATCAAGTCCCGTTTATTGAAAGGAAATCATGGATATATATATATATATATATGCACAAGCAGAGGAATGCAGCTGAAGACACTTTACCACGTGTGCCTTGCAGCTGGGGGTACTAAACAACAAAACAAAATATGTGAGCAAAACAAGATATGTGAGCAAAACAAGATATGTGAGCAAAACAAGACATGTGAAGAAAACAAAATCTTTATCAGAGTGTGCTCAGCTGTTGTAGGCTGTTGAAAACAAGTCTCTAGTCAGGGTATATGTCCCGAGATGGCCGCAAAGATGATAGCTGCTTTCTGTTAGGACTTGGCTCCCAACAGCAGAGAGTGTTTGGGTTAGTTCTGGTCCTGCTATGTATTCAAATGCTAAATTCTGTACCCCTAGATCTGGTTGCTGTAAGAGTGAATCATTACATCCATTTCTTTTGTTGTACAAACCTTGTTCCCCATGTTAATTGGCCAATAATACACTAAAGCCTGAGATCAGACAGTGTAGATAGGTAGAACTTCCTGGAAAGGAGGAAGAAACTCTGAGAAGAAGAAAGAGAAAGGCTTTTTCACCAGGAGAGAGGAGATCATGGGCCTGGAAGGTATAACAAGCCACTTGGTGGGATTGGTCTTTGGTCCAGTTAACCTCCATGAGCTAATTGAGAGTCTGCCTAACTAAGGCCAAAGCTTTAATATAATAAAAAGTTTCTGCATGTGTTTTCCTAAGGGAACTAACTGGTTAAGGAATACCTGCCACCATGTTAATTGCTAGCATTAATTAGTAGTGTATACAGTCTATTAATAATCATCTTGTACAAGAGAAGTATGTCATTTCTGTGTGTGAATACTCTAGCACTATAATAAACATGGCCATAATTTATGCTGCAAAAAGTATACCTGCCAAAGATTTCTCAGCAAGAAGACAGATGAATTCATTCTAAATGGGCAACTGTGGGACTGTGTAAGGGTATCCTGGTTCTTGGCTGGGCATGGGCCTAGAATCCGAGACTCTAAGGGAAAAAACAGCAGGAGTTCGGCCACGTCCCCAGAACCTAGGGTCCTAACAAGCAGTCTAATCTCCATGGACCTACATTGTTCAGTCAAATAGGCCATTACAGCCCCTCCCAAAGTGCACAGGTAGAGGGTGTGACTACAGGCCTCAGGCCCTAGAGATTTACAGACTAATGAAGTCCAGAGGGCAGAGCCAATTAAACCGCCCCCAGAACCTCCCCCTTTCTTCCTCCCTACTTAACTCAGGTCTGCCTTGAGTTTGGGGTTAGGGGTACATCCAGATCCATCCACGATCTGCCATGACAATAAACCCTTTTGGAACCAAGGACTTCCTCCTGTCATTGGGGCCTGCCGGGCCTGCCGTCATCAAGCTTCTAGCCCTTGGAACCTTAGACTTTTCCTCCTGCATGTGGGACCGCCGGGGAAGTCTCCAGGCAGCCTCCCCCGTTGCACCCGTTTACCCTCAGGGGACCAGTTACATTCTCACTCACTAGTTCACATTCCGATTGAGAAGATCTAACAGTGCTCTTTATGAACATGAGTTAACAGGTGGCACCTGAAAGTAAAAGCCTATTTACTCTGAATTTAGTTCAGCAGAAAAATGCTCACTCCAGTCTCCCCTGTAAAGCTATCAGTTTACCTCCCTTTTTACTCTAGCATGCGGCACAGAAATGCCTGGCTAATTCCATGCAAATCTAGGGAGCAAGGGAATGATTGTTACCTACAACAAGACTTTATGTAGGGCCAATTGCCTGTAGGAAACATGGCCTTTAGGATCCAATGTCAATTTTTAGTTCAATATGGAATTCACACAACTGAATTTCGGTCTTCTGAGACTTGTACAAATATACAATTAGAAATACGTCATTCACCTGTCACCTTGGAATTTCTCTTAATGTTTTCCAAATTTAAGAACACATATTTTAAGTGAAGTAGTTATCAACTTTATTTACCTGTACTACTTCCAATAAAAATGAAATGCGTTTTCTCTGTGTCTGTCTGCGTGCGAGAGAGAGAGAGAGAGAGAGAGAGAGAGAGAGAGAGAGAGAGAGAGAGAGAGAGAAGGATGATGATGATGATGATGATGATGATGGGGAATGGATGAAGAAAGAGGATAACTTGCCTCGGTTGATTTTCTGTTTTTATCTGGATCTTGTTTTGGGCTTGAACTCAGGTCTTCAGACTTATCAGCAAAGCTCTTTATCTGCTGAGCCCCATGGCTGATCTTGATTTTATTTAGTCTCATTTCTTTTAATGTTCCTTATTTTAGGATCCGACTTTCTTTCTGATTACATTATTTATTTTCTCAGGTGCATCTACATGGTTTTAGGACAAGATTTTCTCTTCTATATCCTGTGACAGCAAGAACGTGTCCTCTGCAGAAAATAAATCAGTGGCAAGTGTATTAGAAAAGTTAATCTCAGGTTTAACTGGAAATTTGTGTCAACATCAGCCACAGAGCTGACAACTTAGGTGTTTTACAAATGGCTTCAGATAAGTATTTTAAACCTCTGGATTTGCAAAAGTGCAAAGAATGCATTCAAAGGATGACTAAAAGCACATGTCTGGTGTGCCTCCACAACTGACCTACAGAAAACAAGCTACCTGGTGTGGTGGCTGAAGAAAAGGGCAGAAGCTTCCGATAATCTAGTAGAAAGGAAGCCATGAGTTTCCAACTCAGAGCTACTGAAATGGAATATCAGAAAATAGTCCAATTTACCTGTGGGAGATTTTCACTGGTGACAAAATGAGAAACCCTTTCCAAAAACTGTTCTTTATCACTCTCTTTCCCTTTGTGAGGCTCCAGGTTTCTATCAGCTTACCATCAGGTGTGGTAATCTGTGCTTGTCTTCATCTGTCATCACCTTCCATTATATGACTTCTTAGCCTCATCTTTACTTTGTCCTTAAGAATTATCCTTTGATTACCACTGTGAATACATCTGTAAAGGCTATTCCATTCCTTTTTTTTTTTCTACTTTCTGTTTCTATTTTATTTCATATTCTAACATTTTCCAAACTGTACCCAGTCCCACTTTTCTAACTATAGTTATATTTTTTAAGTTCAGTCTAAAAACTTGTCATTTATCTGGTTCACTTGGCAACCTATACAGAGAAACAAGGCCGGCCTTTCTCCACCCTCATATCACATCGTCCCCAACTCTCATGGCCTCACTGCCATATTTTAATGTGTATAATAATTCAGTGTTCCCAGAAAGTAGAGACTGAAGTAAATTTCATTTGCCAGGATATGATGCTATAAAGTGTATGCTGCCTTTGTTCATGTTTCATCAGACCTGTAGGAGAAGGAAGATATTGTTGTGATTCTAGGGTCCACTACTAGACTTTTTCTCAGAAATGAAAAAACTCCATATACCTACCCAGCTATCATTGACAGGTTAGGACTGGCTGTGGAGTTCTGATGGTTGGGTAAGACCACAAAGAGAATTGGTCATTGGGACACTCAATTTCTATAATATTGCATATTGATTATATTGTGAATGCTTTGATATATTTATAGTATATTATTTTTCACATGTAACGTAACAACTGCTCCCCCTCAGAACATCAACTGGTAATAGCACCCAGATTTAGTGACAAACGGCAAATTAATTTTTATTGCATTTGTTTAAGAAGTATGAGTTAAACAAATCCGTGACTAACGAAAAATGAAGTGTTTCTCCTCAATCATAATCTATTACTGAAAAATCTCATTGCCATTTTTTAAATGAAATGACTATGAACAATGACTTTTATGATATCCAATAAGTAGATTTAGAATAACTATATTTGTCCATTCTAATAACTATTTTATATTAGAAAAATGTAAGTGATTACTGGGTCAATTCTAACTCAGTAAGTGTTGGGCAAATGATCAAAAATTGATCATCACTATAGAAGCTTACTAATAAAATTCAAATTTAGGTAATCATGGTATTAGTTTTGAAATTTAAGCCCTTCTGGGTAGGATTGTGTAAGCATTGAATTTCTGAGCGGAGTAAGTATTACATCCATTTTTATAAAAGTAGGTCCTTAATTTCTATATGCCTATTCAAATTCCACAATTAGTACAATGCTCATAGAATTCATACATAGTTCTCTTTAGTAATTTGGTTTTGTCATGTAGTTATGGTGGATAAACAAGGACTGTGGCAATAGTATGTGTTGTTTTAGAGGCCTCTGAGGCCTCTCTGAACAATAATGTTTAAGGCATTTTCCCATACCCTGTACTGTATTTTGATTTAATAACCTGTGTCTTCTGAAAGGAATAATACCTATTAATACAGAGAACTTCTCTTTGAACTCTATTTTAATATGCATTTTGAAATTAACATATCAACTACTGAATTCCCATAAAGCTTTATCATAATCTTACAAAGCATGTTGATTTCCAGGTTCTAGCTAAAGCAAATGTATTCATTCAGTAGAAGAATTTCCAGTTAAATTTGGAGTAGAGAACATTCGAAGATATCCTAAAATATGTATATGTGTAAATACATTTAAATATATATTTCTATACCAGGGAGCAGTTATAGAAAAAAAAGTCCTAATTAAAAGCAAGTTGCTTTAATTTCTCTAATAGTTGCAAACACTTATAACTATTATTATTCAAGTACTATCATGTACATAAGAAAACGTAGGAATTCTAGAATATAAATGCTTAGTCCTATATCCAAGGAGATTTAGTTGTGATAGGAAAAGGGGATATGCAAGAAAATAAGATACAAGTCAGAATGACTGAGTGAATGGAGATATGTTCTCAACATGTGAACAAAGGACGGTATATGAGCTTGTCCTGAGATTAAGTCATAAAAGAGTAGCCATAAAAAAGATAGGGATGTTTAAAGGTAGAATTAAAAGTGTGTCCCTCAAACATTTACCCTGTGAAACACAATATTTAATACCACAGACCCATAGTTCCTGATGTAATTAAGAGAGAATAGTGAAGTAGAGATTTTTGGTTTCTTTAGAGACTCAGTATGTCATGTGATGTTTTTCTGGATGTTTTTGCTGAAGCAGACATGTGAGAAGATGTTTTGTTAAGAACAGACATGTGGTGTTTTCCTGGAGGCAGCCTATTTAGTGAGAAATATTAAAAAATAATAAACATCCATGTTATTGTCAGCAAGGCACTGGTGGGCCTTGTTCTCATCTGTGGAGACTCTCTGACCCTGAGCTCCAAAATCTCTCCACATAGCTTGCTAAGTTCCCATGGCAGGTTGCTGCCATGCCAGCCCCATACTTTCAAATTCCCGTGGCTGGCTGGGATGCCCCACCATTATAACTTTTCTCTGGAACTCAGTTGACTCACATCGTGAAGGAAAACACTACACAATCTGTAGCGGGAAATTTTCCCTGCAAGTTGGGAGGAGCTAAGGTAGGAGGAGTAAGGAGAGGAAGAGGAGGAGTAAAGAGAGAAAAGGAGAAGGAGGAGGAGGAGCAGGAGGAGGGCAGAGATGTAGGAGGATGGAGAGCCACACATGTGTGGAGAGCAGTCCTGGGTAACTACTTATATCTAGGTTAGTTCATTGGGAAACACCTCTAATTGTGTGAGCATCTTGTTAACTGAGCATTACCAAACATATAAAGCCTTTGGTTAATCATTAAGCATTAGAGTCTCATTTTTTACTAGGTACTGGGTGGATGGCAAGATGGTTTGGGCTCAGCTCATGCTTCGGGAAAGAGCGTGAAAGATTGGCAGAGCCATCTCCTACACTGGCATCTTGTAGATGGTAGGACCGGTGTCTCTGGCCACTTGAGCAGATGGCCTGAGCCAAGTGGCGACACCATCGCTGCTGGTGGCCTCAGGCCTAGGTTAGTTGGGAACATGGCAGCTCTGTAACACAAGCAGATTGAGTGCTGCGATTTTGCCCCAACGTCATACATTTTCTCTGGAACTCAGTTGAGTCACGGCGTGAAGGAAAACACCATACCATCTTAGTTTAGGATCAAAAGGCAACACAATCCTTGGGAGCAACAACTAGCATCCTAATAGTAAGCCATTCTAAATTAAACATTCCAGTAGCAGATTCCAAGGAATCCACCTGAACCTGTTGTCTCTGCTACCTACATTTTGGCTCCATTGTCCTTCCCATTCAAAAGACCCCTCTCTTTCTCCTGCCACTGCAGTCCCCCTGTCCAACCTGGAAGTCCCGCCTACTTGCCCAGTGATTGTTTTCCTTGAAATCTGTATCATAGAAGGGTCACATGAAGTCCTGAGTACTTGATACACTCCTTGTCTCAGGAAGCCCCTCTTGGGGAAGCAGAATTAGCATCAGAATACAAACAGCACCAGGACTATCCACAACAAGCCTACAAAAAAGACATAGGATGGTTTGTTAGAAAAGATGCTTGAGAAAACATGTGATGTTTGAAAATCATATAAATATGACCCAAAGAACAATGGATGGTGCTGGATGGTATTGGTACGCCTTGACATTCTTTACTGGTCATTGTTGGGCTTTATTGCTGCTAGTCTTCACTGAAGATGCTCAATGGTATTGTTATACTTTACCATTCTTTTTTTTTGGCCATCCTTTATCAGGAATTCATGGATTAAAAACCCACCAAAAATCCTCTGATTGTGTTCCGACAGCTTCTAGCACCTTCTGTGTACTCCAGCCGATTGACAGAGCCTTGCAGTTTCTTCTGAGTTGACCTGAAGTTGCTGATTCATGAATGGTGTTTGCAAGGGGATCAAACTGCAATACTGATTCATGTAAACTCAAATGCTGTTATCCTGACAATGAATATTAGATTTGTTCCAAAGAAATATTTCTAAACAGGACCACATCCTCCTCTGCTCTACCTTTCCTTTCCACTACCTCTGGTGGATGGAGGGATAGAAGAGACGTTAAAACATTTTAAAACACTTATTAAAAATAGATTTCAAAAAATTTAAGTCTACAGAACAGCATGAAGTCTTGAGGGAAATAAAAGCATATAACATATGTAAAGTGTTTATCAGAGTAACTAATAAATGGTAAGTGTGATAGGCGTGAAAATTTAAATAACCGAAGCTTAACTCAAGTAATTAGAAAAAAAATCTATTTGTAGTACTTAGGGATAGTTTAAATCATCATCCTTAGGGAGGAATTTTTTTAATTTTTATTTTAAAATAAAATTTAGTTTGGATTTCTTAAACTGAGAACATATGCTTCTCAAATAATTAAAACATTTTAAAAACATAACTGTATCAACATATACCAACTGTTTTCTAATTCTCAAGAGCATTTAATCATGATTTTTATTTTTCATCATAGAATAAACACAGAAAAAGAAATCTGAATTTAAACAAATTACTGATAGTCATAGGCATTGGTAACTTGATGATTTACTGGTTTAATTATTAATCACTGTTGATAAAGTAATCTCCAATAAGCACTAACTTGTAGTCATGATTTACTAAAATGGTGATTTAAAAATGTATTGTCATTGCTTTTCAATTTCAAACAAAGTTGTAGGATTTTCAAAAAAATCCTACAAATCAAGAAATTTATCTTTGGAAATTTATGTATCATATATGCTAAGGCCGTGTAGCAAAGGAAATAGCAATTCATTGAATATAGCAAATCAAAATCAAATCAATGATTACATGTCAAAGATATGATGAAATTCTTCTCCTTGTCTTGTAGCCCTTCTTACATGAAAAAGAGTGGTTGTAAAATAAGAAAGAATATAAGGTTTTAAAGGTGAAGTTATTAAATAGAACATGTTGGCTTAGAGTGTAATTTCCACAAGGAAAATGTTTGACATGGTAAATTATTGAGGTTCCAAAGAGGCTTGTGCATATGATAACTGACCCCTGCTGAGCACTGTAGAGAATGCGAAATTGGCTATTGCCATCGTATTAAAGGTGAGCAAACAGAAAAAAAATCCACGATGGAATCAAAATAAATACTAATTTTTCCATACCATATTGGTCAAATGATATTTATTTTGTCCTTGGAACAAAAGTTTGCATGGATTTGCAAAGGCCAAGAAATTTATATTTTTCTTTAAAATAAGGCAGAAGAAAGTACTGTTCATATACTCACATGTGATGTATAATTTTAAGTATGCATTTTTAAAAAATGCTCATAGATTTATAGATTATATGAAATACTATATATGCTGCCACAAATGAAATTTGTAGTGTTCACATAGGTTTTAACAGCAAAGAAAACTAATGGATTTTAGTCAATTATTAAATGAGAATTTTATCTCTGAATCTATATCACGTCATAGTGTTTAAAAATCTTTAACAAGTTAGCAAACGTGTACTCAGGACTGTCCTCATGGGGAGAAACATGATGAAAAGAGCTAGTCCATGCTATTTCACCATTCACTTCAGGCTTACTCTCAAGAAACAATTATTTGTATTCATCGTCACAATTTGCTCTAAAGAACACAGCCATACAGGCTCATAAGTTGTCTCCAGTATTCAAAATGATATATGAGTATCACCCAGTTTGACATACCAACTTTAAACATAAATTTATCAATTATTATAACATAGCTTTGAAATTTTAGCTCATTTAAACCCCTCCAGGTTAATCACCTTTTCTCAATTAAAATGACAGCACCATTTCATTTTTTTGTCTTTTATCTTGCAAGTAAATACTTTAGAGCAAGCACTGATTAACTGTGGTCTCTGGTCAAATCTAGTTGGTGTTGGTGTTTATATTACCTATGGCAGAGTTCCTACCTCACTGACTAAGTAGTACAACAAAGGCCAACAGACTCTCAGAGTTACTCTGTAGCTCTTCAGTTACCCTGCATCAGAGATCTAGTCCTTCTTGTATATTAGCTTGTATTGATTTCTTAATCATAGACAGTATATACTGATAGTATTTCCTCAACAATGGGACAAGTAAAGACTCTTTATAATTTTCCCTCCCATTTACCCTTCTTGTATCCACCAACCAAAAGATAGCCAAGTGGCCAAAATATAAGTAATAGAGAAAATAACATGTCATTGAAATATATATAACCCAAAGTATAAAATTAATGCCTGTGAGTACATCCTACTCTGACTGAAAATTAAATCAGTGAGGAGTGTTTCCCATTGAGAAGAATTACAAATGTGTGAATATACATATTCACACACAGACATATATAAATAAATAAGTAAATAACATACATATATAAATAGATAGATAGATAGATAAATAGATAGATAGATAGACAGACAGATAGATAGATAGATAGACAGATAGATAGATAAATGAATATGTATTATGTATAATGTTCCAAGAGGGAGGAAGGGCATGCAACACATTCTTCAGTTGTATGCTGTATGATGTCTTATTTCAATCAATAATGATGAGATATAAAATATTTTTTCAGAGAATAACCTACAAAATATTCTCCTTTATAAAGGTAAATGAGTTTAACACCACCAACAATCTCCGGTTTATTTGTTAAGTTATAAAGAATTTTTATCTCCAAATGAAAGCACCCCTAATCTTACTATTAGAAAAGCATCAGCTAAATTTAACTAAAAATATCCTAAGATACAATTTGCTAGTAATCACCAAAAGGGAAAAGGCAAATAGACCCTACATAAATATGGAGATTATTAATATAGTGTATCAATATTAATTGGCTAGCTATAGTAAATATATTACATTAATTTATCACAAAGAAAAAGCTATAGAGTACATAGGCAGAACTTTTCTGCCATTTTAAAAGCTAAATTATATTATAACTGATTCATAAAAACAAAATGTCATATGCATTACTGGAATATCACTTGACATTTCAATGCACATGTACATTGTATAATGTTATTGAAAATAGCACTTCATACTGTGCTTAGAGGTGGTACAGGTATGGCTCCTATGTCACCTGTATGTCAGTAGCTGGCAAAGCGGAGAGAAGCTATGTGCTCAATGTTCTGACTTTTGAGTATCTGAATTATTAGTAGCCTAACACTCCCTGAAAAGAATCAAGCCTGAGACTACCATGTGTCTGGCACCAGAGGAGCCAGGACAGGGAGCTAGCCTAAGATGACCACCAATCCAATGCTGCACTGGCCTGGACTGGTTCCTGGAATAGAAGAACCATGCCTGAGACTATGGGGCCCCAGACAGTCGTGAGCCCACCGAGGTTGGCCTGGGTGAGGAGCAAGCCCGAGATGATTACCATTCTGATGCTGTGAAGACCTGGAGGAGAGTAGACCAGGCCCAAGATGACCCCTTCCTGGCATGATAATCTACAAGTGGGACATAACACTCCTGAGATTACTCCTGATAAGACCCCAGACACTCTGAGACCCAGTGTGCCACTAAGAGGTGCAAGGAAGTGGTAGAGAAATAGAAGAAAAGGAGAAATAGGAGGATGTGGACACAAACAAGACATCCTTGTTGACTTGGTTCTGCAAGTCTTCTATATAAACTATTCATTTGGAAGAAAGTTAGAATTTCTGCCTTTCTCTTTTCCCAGGAACATTTGACTGAGGAGCCCTGGATTATATGTAAGTTGCCTAGCTGTCCTGAAGCCCCTATGCTGGACAGATCATCTGGGGAAAAGACAGATATAAAGAGGGATGCCTGAGAATGGTCAACAGCTTCTGCCAGAGAATGGAGTTGCCTAGTCTTGGTGAGGAATGGAACCTTCAAAAAGTTCCAGGTAATTCAGAGAAGAACAGTGAGCTGAACACTAATTGAAATGCAAATTTGTCGGGTAGTTGTTATTAATGGTTGAAGTCATTTTATTTTTAATTTATGTCATTTTTACACTTACAAAATTGTGTATGGTTATAGCATCCAGCATGGTGTGTTTTACTGTTTTCGTTCTTTTTCAGACATGGCTTTGTGTTGGCCTGGGTTACCTCAAACTTGTTTTAAAGCTAGGCTTAACTTGATGTTGAACTCCTAATCTCTGCATCTGGCTTGGTGTGATGCTTATTTTTTTCATTTCTTTTCTATTTTTCAGATTATAATTTACTTACAGCCTTTCTCCTTTCCCTTTACTTCCTTCAGACCCTCCTATATAGCTTGGTGTTTTATGCATACATACACTGAGAATTGACTAAATCAAGCTAGTTAGTGCATAGAAGGAGCTCATACATACTAATGTATGGTTTTTACAAAATCATACCTAGACAGATTATTAATCACATTTTGATTGATGTTGTCAAAGGTCCTTAAACATACCTTCCTAGCACTGATAAAAAAAAAATATCTTGTGTTTTAAATTGATTTCATTCTATTCTTCTCTTTGTTCTCAGAACTCTAGAACAATGCTTAGTGTCTTGAATAACAGTTATACTTACAATTGCATAACTATTACTTTTCCTTTTATATTCCTATAAGGGTTTTAATTTATATTTAAAGAATTTTTTGGTCTAATAGTTTTTCCTATTTTTAATAATAATACTTCAAATTTAAGATATTTTTTTCTTTTTCACCTTTTAAAATTATGTTTGAGAATTTTGTAGATGTATAAAATAAAATATGATGATATCTTTGCTTACCTCCCTCCAACTCTCCTCATACTTCTCCCTCTCAATTTCATTTATTTCATTCTTTATTTTACTTTTTAAACAACAGTTTTATATTTCTTTGGGAATTTCATACTACATATTTTGAAAATAGTGATCCCTTTCAAATCGAACTCTTCACATAACCTTCTCTTCCAACCTTCTATCTCTTCCCACAGAACTCTGGTATTTCTTTTTCTTTTTTCTTTCCTCATCATCAGTTTGTACTGTCTAGCTAATCCTGGGAATGGGACTTGCACATTGTTAATCTGCCAATGGTCACACCATTAAAAAACAGATTCTTCCAAGCACCTGTCAAATGCTAATAACTTCTCAGTTAGTGGTTCTTTGATTTAACTGCCACAATGTTTATTTAATTTATAAATTACATATGTATATAAAGTATATGTTATAATAATGTAAACATGTGCATATACAGATGCATACATGCAAATGAATCTTTGTGCTACTTTTCATTATGTTTTTTTGGCTTTTGAGCCAAAGTGTCACTTATGTTTTAATTTTCCTGTGCTTAGGTTTCTGAGGACTTGGATTACAGTAGAGTACCATCATGCCTTTTTCAAGGTTAAATTGTCCTATATCTTGTTTTAACCTTTGTTTCCCTTCATATTTCAAAGTGATTGAATTAAAATGTACACTTTTTTAAAAGTTGGTTGTGTTTACCAAAGTGTGATCAAGGCTATATGTCAACGTACCTGGAATATTATAATAATCTCTCCATTTTGTCAGCAAAAGCTTAAGTAAAGCAGAGAATTTTGCCTCTTGGGAAATGTACTTGGTTGCACTTGCTTGGCAATTACTGCTTAGTTGTTGATGATACAGAGAGGATTTGAATTCATATATAAATATGAAATCAATTATATCTCTTTTAGATTCACTTTTTATTCCAAACCTATGAGCACTTGTTATATCATCAGGGATGCTTTGACTGTAGCTACCACTGGGCTTCATAAGTTCATCTGTTTCTCATCTTCAAAACTTGCTCTTGAAACTGGTCTATAGAGCACATTCCCACAACCATTAGGTCTGAGTTTGATACTCAGAACTCATATGAAAATCTGAAAGCAATGTCCATGCTTGCAATCACAGAATTTGAGAGGTGGATACAGATGGATCCCTGGGGCTGTTGGACAGCCAGTCTAGCCTGAAAAGCAAGCCCTACATCCAAGTAAAATCTCTGTCTTCAAAAATCAAGATAGATGGCTTGGATAGTGCAATACCGAAAGCTGACCTCTGTCTTCTACATGTGTCTGCACTTTGAAAAATTGTTTGTTAGAATTCTTATTCTATATCATGTTTATAATTGTTGAAGTCTATCATGTTTATTCCTTTTATATCATTTATTTGATATCAACAATAAGAAATAGAGTTTAGAATTATAATTTTAATACTTTATTAATCACTGAGAATAATATATAATAGGCAAATACTGAAAAGCTAATGTTAAAAGTGCTGACAGATATCAGAAGATGGAAAGATATCCTCTGTTCATGGACACATAGTATTAAAATAATAAAAATGGCCATCTTACCAAAAGAAACCTACTGATTCAATGCAATCACTATCAGGATTCCAAGACAATTCTTTAGAGACCTTGAAAAAACAAAAAACCCACAATAGCTAAAAACAGTGCTAAAAATAACTGAACTTCCAGAGGTATCACCCTCCCTGAACTCAACCTACTACAGAGTCTTAACTGGCCATCCTCTGTCACCAGGCAAGGCATCAAGTAGAGGGATTAGGACAACAACTCTGCAAAAAAAAAAAAAAAAAAAAAAAAAAAAACCTTCAACCTATAGATTGTCCTGCCTGCAGAGTATGCTGGGACCAGAGCCTAACAGAATCATCATCAGAGACCAGAGAGACTTCTCCCAGCAACTGATGGGAGCAGATCTAGAGTCCCACAGCCCAACATTAGGTGGAGCTGGGAGAGTTCTGTACAGTAGGGAGGGGAAGAATCAGAGGAATCAGAGGGGTAAAGGATGCACGAGGAGAACACAGACCACAAAATCAACTGACCAGGACTCATGGAAACTTATAGAGATCAGGGAGTCTAGGTCTCCTGAAATATATTATGGCTGAATAGCTTGGTGTTCTTGTGAAAATAGTGGGAGTAAGGCTGTCCCTGACACTTTTGCTCATTTGTGGGACCTTTTTCCTCCTACTGGGTTGCCTTGTCAGCCTTGATGTGATGGCAGTGACTGGTTTTATTGTAGCTTGCTATGTCACAATTGATGTCCCAGGTTCCTGATCTTCTCTGAGGGAAGGAAAAAGACATGGAACTGAAGGAAAAGACAGTACTAGGGGAAAAAATTTATGGGAGAGAGGAGGGAAATCTGCTGTCCAGATGAAAGAAGAATAAAGTATTGATAGATATTGGATTTTGTTTTGTGATTGTAAATACATTGTCATTCTTCCTTACCAATGTAGTCTTCTGACATTTTTACACATGAGCTTGATCCATAAATTTGACAGCTGCCACCACAGCCTGACAACTGTTGCAGTCTACTTCATGCTGTTTATCAGATGTGTCTTAGTTAGAGTTTTGCAACTATTATAAAGGACAACATTTAACTGGGTTGACTTTCAGGTTCAGAGGTTCAGTCTATTATCATCAAGGTGGGAACAGACAACATTCAGGAAGACATCAGGCTGGAGGACTGAGAGTTCTACATTTCATCCAAAGGCAGAAGACTGACTTCCATGTGGTTAGGAGGAGGATCTCATTGCCCACTCCCCACAGTGACACATTTCCTCCAACAGAGCCACACCTCCTAATAGTCCCAATCCCTGGGTCAAGTATATTCAAACCATCACAATCTGTATTACTGCAAATGGCCATTAACCATAGTTATTAGATAGTCTTTAAAATACAATATTCAAATCACATACTACCTTGTTTAAAATGTACAAATCAATTCTCAAATTCAGAACAATATTGTGAGATTAGCAGTGAGCACTATAACCAGGTCCTGCAAAAATCTTTCCTCAAGACATTTCCTGTCTTCCTCATCTTTCTGCTCTGGACATGTTACTCTGCTCTCTGATCATGAGACTTTTGGGTCACTTCCTTGACAAACCCCTTTCCTCCATGCTGTTGAATAGAACCTGCTGACCACTAACACTGAAATGATCTTCCATCCTACTTGATCTGTGGATCTGCTCAATTGTGTCCTTCATAGACAACATACCTACTAACAACACATATTCATGTCATTAATTACTAGCACATTAAGCATTTATCTTTCACATTATAATAACATGGGAAAGAAGAAGTTTCTTGTACATGAATAGATTATATATTCAGCAGAACCTCAGAAGTAACTGATTCAATGAAAGGCTGTGATATGTGCTGGGAAAGTTCTCTGCTGTGGAAATACACTCCCCTGAGTAAACATCCTTTTGCAAAAGGACCCAGAAACTTATAAAGTTGAACAAGATACAATACATATTGTATAAATTTATACAATTAAGAAATTGTAAAACAAGAATAAACTCAGACATGTAGTAAAGATTGGCAGGTCTTTTTGAAAAAAAAAAAAAGTTTTTCAATGATTTAAAATTCATTTAGTCCTGCTTATTTCAGAGGATAAACAAAAGAAAGTTGCCGGGTGGTGGTGGCCGCACGCCTTTAATCTCAGCACTTGGGAGGCAGAGGCAGGCAATTTCTGAGTTCGAGGCCAGCCTGGTCTACAGAGTGAGTTCCGGGAAACAGCCAGGGCTACACAGAGAAACCCTGTCTCGAAAAACCAAAAAAAAAAAAAAAAAAAAGAAAAAGAAAGAAAGTGTTGCTCTCTAGAGGACCATTCTTCACCAGGGACATCAGAGAAAAGCTGGGATCCTTTGCATCAGGTATCTCCACTTTTTCATCAATATATCACCAAAAGAAGAAAATGATCTAGTGTATATTTACCTGGTTGAAACAGGAGATGTCACATAACACTCTACTAACATAATAAACAATGACAGGCAACTTTGACCTATGTAGACAAAGATCATGCAGGTATGATTCATTAATCTATGATGAGTTATACAAGTAGCATAGTCCTATCCCTCAGTCAGTGAAACACATACTTATAGAAAGGTGCTATGTGAGTTTGTAGAGGGAAGTCATGCAAAGATAGATACTCAGATGGTGGTGATAGGCCAACCAACCATGAAGGTGAGATTGATTGTTAGTAATCACTGACAACAAGGATAGAAGTAGGGAACAGAGACTCCTTCAAAGCCCCAAGAACTGACCACAGATCTCAACTCATTGACAGCAAACTTCAAACCTCTGTAACTGTGACAGAAAAATTTCTGTTGCTTTAAATCACAGAGTCAATGGCTTTTATATGCAGCTCTAGCAAACCAATGCATGCATGTGGCCAACCTGGAGCCCAGAAAAAGGAAAGCAGGAAAGATGTTGAATATTGGCACGCTCTGTCACACCAAGTCTCATTGCAACATTTACACTGTCACTTTCCTGTCACAAGACGAAGTTTAACAAATAAAAAACTGATTTAGTTCAAAATAAACACACAAGTAGAACTGCCAAGAAGAGCATGGTTTTATAGCAGAATATGAGAAAAAAGCAGCAGGAACCTTGCTTTCCGGGAGGTAAGCATGAGAGTTGAGATGAGACAATGAAGACAGATACAGCAATATTAGTATAGCATAAAGTCAGAAATCTCTCCCTGCTCCATTGTGGTCCCTGATGCTCAAGATCAAACCTAGGATGTTTGTGTGCTGGAAAACTTCTCTGCTACAGAGATAGACTCCCCTGACAAAACATCTGCATTTCTATGGTGTACAAGGAGAACGGTGCTCAAGACTAGAAATATAACAAGAGTTATATATTCTAGTTAACTAACAAGAGATATGTACTTGTTATTGGCTGCATGGGACTTGTTCCCTAGTGCTCAAGTTTTGAATATTTGGTTCCCAGCTACTGGTGGCATTTTGAGAGATTATAGAAACTTTAGATTGTACTTAGCTGAAGGAAGTAGGTCGCTTGGGTTTGTTTTTGCAGGCCCACTACCCTGGTTACTGCCCATATCTTTTTGCTTCCTAGGTAGTCATGAAGTGAAGGGCTCTCTAACATGCCACACTTCCTTTGCTGTTCTGGCAAAGCACATCAGAACTGACTATGTTGAAAGTATTAGCCAAAACATATCTCATCACCCTTAAGTTGTATGGGTCAAGTATGTTGTCATGGCAAAAGAAATTAGATTTTAGGATATAACCAAAATTTTACAGAGTAATTCACTGGTAGAAATGAAGAGCCCAGTCCTGTAAATGTGAAGTGATAGATTCATTCAACAAATTTAGAGCAAAGAAACCATTCACTGAATGTTTCATTTTCATAAATAGTTTTCACATTGAAAGAAATTGTTCTTGTTTTAGTTGAATTCAAAAAGTAAGACTGGGGTTAATAAATAGTTATGGTAAATCCAAACTTGACTGAAGATGAAAAACATTTGTTGTCAACCAGTTTTCCAAAGGTAGGCTCTGCTAGCATCTAAAGAGAGTAAGTTTTAATACTAAGGACATTAAAGAAGAAAGGTCAGGAAGACACTGTCTTTGTTAGGGTTTCTATTATTGTGAAGAGACCAGAGCAACCTTATAAAAGTGATTTATTCATTATTGAAAATGTAGAAGAAAGTGTCTAGGAGATTATAAATTCACATTTAATCTAATTTATATGTATACATACCATATCTTATTCACTTGTATCTTCATTTCAACACTTCTAGATAAATCAGGAGCTCAGATTCACTTAGTAGGCCTATACTGTGGTTTTAGGCTATGTACTTGTATTACAAAAGTATATGTTCTTATATTTCTTTTATGAAGTAGATACAAAAACGGGTTTTTTTTTCTTATTTCATTAAATTTTTATTCATTTATATCCCAATATGAGCCCCCTTTTCTCCTAGTCTCCCCTTACACAGACCCTCCTCCTGTTCCTCCCTCCTGTTCTCCTCTAAGAATGGGGAGGCTCTTCTGTATATCACCTCACCTTGGCACATCAAGTAACTTCAGAGTCTTCTTCCACTGGTTTAAGACAAGGACCAGTTAGGGGAATGGGAACGACAGGCAGAAAAAGTTTCAGGGACAACCTCTACTCCAGTTGTTGGGGGCCCACATGAAGACCATCCTGTACATCTGCTAAGTATTATGGGGTCCCTAGGTTCAACCCATGCTTGCTCTTTGGTGGGTGGTTCAGTCTCTGAGAGCCCCAAAGTGTCAAGGTTAATTGACTCTGTTGGTCTTCCTGTAACAAAGAATTAATTTTAATGATAAGAAATCATGAATGTTGAGAATATTTTATAGTCTGCTTAACAATGGTATAGTATCTATTTTAAAATGAGACAAGTGATTAAAATAGCATTTCAATGTGGATTCACTCTAGAAAAATGAAATAATTAAAAACAGAGAATTTAATTACTGTATTTTATTACAGAAGAGTCTAATAAGTCTTAGAATAAGTCTAAGTTTGATAAAGTACATCCAGGATTGTCAGTAATTAGAAACATCAAGTCCCACCCAGGGACAGAAGAAGGAAAAAAAAAAAAGGAGACTTTCCTGATGTTCAAGAGCTGTGATTATCTAATACACTTGGAAAATAAGGAAAGCCAAGTTTATTGCTATAGAAGTGAGAACAATGGAGAAGCAAAGCTGCCTGAGAATTTCCTAATACATTACCTTGATTGTTCTTCTACCCCATTCTCATGAACCTCCTAGTTCGGTCCATTATACAAACAAGAAGAAAGACATCTTCTTCAGAAGGCTTGGAAATGTAACATGTAGAATTCAGTGCTCTCTAATACAGAGCTTACCAGAGGCAGGCAGGAGTGAATCCTAGGGGAAGCTCACCCAGGAGCAGCAAAGGTAAGTTTCCATGTGGATTCAAGAAGCAAGCATATTAAATCAGAGTTTAGTTCATCCATGCCAAAGGCTTTTATACAAATACAGTTTTAAGAACCTTAATAAATAAAAACTAGCAGAGGTTCATCAACAGATGAATGGATAATGAAAATGTGGTATATATACACAATGGAATTTTATCAACTGTAAAATAATGAAGTTATGAAACGCCATAGAAAAATGTGGATCTGGAAAATATTACACTGAGTAAATTACGCATGTCAAAAAGGACAGATTCTCCTTTATATGAATTTTTAATAGTATGCATAACACTGAGTTCTTAAAAGGTCAGAAATACAGGAAGGTATAAAAAAGAGAGATGGAAAGGGATAGTAGAACAAATCAGACATCAAAGCGTAGGGGTAGAAATACTAACTACATAAAGTCTAAGTAAGGAGAGAATGCAAAAATAGGAAAGAGGAGCATGGAAGATAGTAGGAACCCAAACTAAGGATACAGGATAAATTCATATGGAAACCTACTGTGTCACAAGCTTATTAAAACTACAACCTAAAGACAGAAACGTCTGAACAGAAGTAATCTCCAGATTAGGCTCCTCATAGAAGTCATGGACTATTTTAAAAAATCTCAGTCCCAAATATTTAGTATGTTCCTAAGAAGGCCCAGACACAACCAAAACAATATAGGCATTTGTCATTGCTCTTGTTTATTATCCAGAACTTGATGGTAAGTCCCAACTGCCAAAAACACAGGCAACCTAGTCATAGGTTATAAAAGCATTAAGTTAGTACCAAAAAGCGCTATGCAGACTGCTGGTGCTGAAGAGTCATTAGAAGACTTATGGAGTTATGCTTCTGCGTGCTAAAACACCGAGGTTATTACTTTTCACTCTCTTGACAGACAACATGTTGCAGGGGCTCTGTAAACATAAACATCACAGTTGGCAGAATGATTTGTGTGAGTTAAGAAGGAAAACTTGAGTTAGCCTGAGTTTGTTGGGCTAGTTCAAACTTCTAGATTCTGACACCAGGCAGTTTATTTTAGACATTTTTAAGAATGCTATTACTTTGGAATAAAGTTTCCTGGTAACAGCCATCCCAATCCCACCTGTAAAATATAGCTTAAGCCATGACTACATTAAAACTCTTTTCTAAAGTATAAGGGTCTAAGAAGATGGGTTCAACACCTTAAGAGCCTAGAGTCTGGTGTGCTGTCTGACTGAGATAGCATAGAAGTCATTAGGATAAAAAGTATATGCAGCATCTCCCATAGCTCTGGGTTTTATTTACTGAGAAACAAAGCAAAAGATAAAGGTCTAGGGAGAGAGCCTCTGGGATAAACATTCTGAGGGATTTGAGTGAGGTCTGGTTCTACAGATAGCAAAGACCACCAGGTCATTACCATTCACTCTCTACCTCTGTATAGAAAACAGGTATTCATTTTCTCCATTCAGGAGTCAACTCCACAAAATTAGCATCCCTTCTTTCTCTGATGCTTATTTGCAAACATGCATGCCTTCTACAACATGTAACCTCTAATGCAATAGTGGCATGAGTGCAATGGAAATACCCATGATACAACTCACAGACCATATGAAACCCAAGAAGAAGGAAGACCAAACTGTGAATTCTTAAGTACTATTCAGAAGGGGGAAGAAAATAATCACAGGAGGTAGACAAAGGAAGGGATCTAGGTGGGATAGAGGAGAGGGAGGGAAAATGGGGGTAGGATCAGGTATAGGAGGAGATGAGAGAGAAGTACAGAGGGTCAGGAAGTTGAACAGAGGTGTGTAGCAGTGAGGTATGAGGAACTGGGGGGTAGCCACTAGAAAGTCCCAGAAACCAGGGACCCAAGAGTTTCACAGGATCCAATAGGGATGACATTAGCCAAAATACCCAACAAAGGGGAGAGAGAATCTCTAGAGACTATATCCAGAGGTTAGGAACAGCCCCTGGTTGAGGGATGGGCCACCCACCCATCTCAAAAATATTAACCCAGAATTGCTCCTGTCTAAAGGAACTACAGCAACAAAGAGTGGAGCAGAGACTGAAGGAAAGGCCATCCAGAGACTGCCCCACCTGGGGATCCATCCCTTATGCAGCTACCAAACCCAGACACTATTACTGATGCCAAGAAGTGCTTGCTAACAGGAGCACAGCTATCTCCTGAAGGCTCTGCCAAAGCCTGACCAATACAGATATGTATGCTTGTAGCCAACCATTGGACTAAGCATGGATACCTCAATGAAGGAATTAGAAGAACTGAAGGAGCTGAAGGGATTTGCAACCCCATAGGAAGAACAACAATATCAACCAACCAGATCCCCAGAGCTCCCTGGGACAAAACAACCAACCAAAGAGTACACATGGAGGGACTCATGGCTCCAGCTGCTTACATAGCAGAGGATGGCCTTATCTGGTATCAGTGGGAGGAGAGACCCTTGGTCCTGTGGAGACTCAATGACCCAGCATACTGGAATGCTAGAGCACTGAGGTGGGAAAGGTGGGTGGGTGGGGGGAGCACCCTCATAGAAGCAGGGGAAAGGGAAATGGGCTAGAGGGTTTGCAGAGGTGTAACTTGGAAGGGGGATAGCATTTGAAATGTAAATGAATAAGATATCCAATAAAAACAATGTGGGTTTTTTTATTTGTTTTGTTTTTTGTTTGTTTGTTTGTTTGTTTTTAATATATCTCATTAAGTATATTGGGCTCAAATGTTCTTAGGTATAACTGGAATGTACCATTTTCAATATCATGTCCACATAATTTCTTCCAAAATCTAAAGCCAGTTAGGACTGTACTTATTGGATTAGAAATTTCTTCATCCCCTTATTTTTCTTTCAAAACATACCTAATTACTCCCAAGAATTCATGATTTGGTCAACTTTGCCTCCCCCCGAATGGTAACCCATGCTTTTCTGTTAAGTTAATCTGTTTGAATGTGTCAGTTTTCAATCTCAATGTTTGTCAATCTATCCAGATAAGGGAAATACAGATAGAGTAGAATATGATTAAAGTGAAAATAGCAAACCTTACATTTAAAGAATAAAAATAGTGGAACATTTTGATAAACAGGAACTTATTTAGATATTAACAAAAACAACTTTTATTGTTTTTATATTATATCCAAAACATGGTTAATTTCTTATTTACCAGTAGATAGCCTTAGCTCCTGTTTTAGTGTCTGTTCCCACAGAGGAAAAAAACTGTTAATTTTAACGTAAAGGTCTGGAGATCTTATTTCTTAAAATAAATTATATATGAGTCTGTCATTTAGTGTTTATTTCATTATTATTAAACCTACAGTTGTTAAGATTGCAATCACAAGGTCAGTTCACACTGTTAGCATTCTGTTAAACTCCACCTCCACAGTTACCTAGCAACAGCTAGGTATGCTTCTCCCAAAGCTACCTGGGAACTGCCACGTAGCCCTGCCCACTATTATAAGAGGGGATGTCTGGCCCCTCCTCTCTCTCTTGCTCTCTCTTGCCCTCTTGCTCTCTTGCTCCCTTGCTCTCTTGCTCTCTTGCGCCTGCAGGTTGTATCTGACCCTCTCCCCTTCCCTCCCCCCCTCCGCGTGGTCATGGCCGGTCATCTCTCTCTACTCTCCCCTCTGGCCTAAATAAACTTCTCCTCATGGAACCCTCCACCGCCGTTTTTCTTTTTTTTAAACAACACACACCTCTTTATATATTATTTGTTTGACCACCACTATACATCTTATTTTTTAAAAAATAATTTAGTATTAAAAGTATAAATCTAAAAAGTCAACAGTGTATATGCTATGAAGATCTAGAGGTAGTTCGTTTATTTAATAAAGCAGTGTCAGATCCTTCAAGGGGGTAGAATGGAAATGAGTACTCGGGGTCATTTAGTCACCTCAAAGATAACACAGTAAGAGAAAGAGAGAAATGTATATCTGAATGTTGTGGAAGGTGTTACTGACATAAAAATCACATAGAAATCCACAGCTGGTTAACATGCAGTGAACAAACAGACCCTGAGTCATCCAATCTCAACTGAATCATCTACAACACAACCCCACTCCTCAGGCTCAGAGAATACAGTGGAAGCAGAGGAGGAAAGCCTGTAAGAGCCAGCAAACCAGGGTTCCCACTGTGGGGTGGTTTCTTCTAGACATGATGTGGAAGCTGAACTTGCATAACCTTAGAAATACTATTACTTAAAACAGACGTGTGTAACAATTCTAGTTGACATGCCAATATGTCCTGAGATGAAGAGCTACAGAAAACCAACGGCTATTGGATGAACAAGGACAATGTTCTATGAGGACAAGTCTCCTGATAGATTATCTAATCCCAAATGGTCAGCCCTAAGCATACACACACACACACACACACACACACAGGGGCTGAGAGGGGGAGGGAGGGATAGAAGGGAGAAGAGAAGAGAGAGAAAAGCAATACTAAACACTTCAAAAGAATGTATTTATATCTGTATGTATGGGTGGATATGTGTATATAACAATAACAAGATATAAATTTGAAATGTAATGGAGAAATGTGGAGGGATTTCTACGAATAGGGATAGGTAGAAATGATGTATATGCAGTATTTGATTATTAAATTTTCAAATCATTATTTTTTAAAAGCTAATACATTTTTAAATTATAAAAACATGGGTTCTGTTAGGATTTTTTTTTACTAGGATTGCGTTCTACAAAGGTTCACATGAGGAAGTGCCAGTCCTCTGAAGATGTTGAGAGAAAATGAAGCCATCAAGGCCAAGTAGAAGTAACTGTGCCAAGAGATCATTATCTTTAAAAGGAATTAATGTTGGTCTTATGATGAACTTTTCAAAAGTGTGATTTGTTACAGAAAAAAAAATAGACCAGGTCATTAAATATCTCTGACCTCCTGGTTGACATGTTGTCCCTCTGCATGCGCTCTTGTGAAGCTATGTGCCATTATCACTTAACCATCACAGGCTAAATACAGAAGTCTTCTCAGTCTTGGAGTTTTCAGTTTTTAAGACTGTAAGTCAAATGAGTTCCCATTCTTTATCATGTACATATACTCAAAAATTTTATTATATTCCCAAAAATAGAATAATACAGATTTTAAATTGGATCATGTGCAAAATTACATACAATAAGGCTTAATTGGTTGACAAAAATAGAACTGTATGGACAAAAAGATTCACTAACAAGTTGGATAAATGAATGAGTAGATGGAGCAATTAGTCTTCTTGAATAAATTCAGACCTCTGTCCATCGTGGTGATATCTGTCATTTTAAAAATTAAACAGGGCTTTTGTTGTAGAAGTTTAAAAGAACACTAAGAATACTCTATTGCCTTGATTACTTGCTGGTTAAATTTTCCTGAGAGACAAACATCTATTTAACCCTTGCAGACCACTCATGAAAGACCAAAGACACTATTCCACCAAAGACCTGTTTAGTGAACCCATGAGTTTATTGGGGTTATTTGCACAAATATGGGTGACAGAAAGGCAGCTGCATCACTGAAAAGCCTCTCAGGCACAGAATATACATTATAATAGTAGTATCTCCAAAGCTTGGAAAGGGACTACTGCTTCCATAGCCTTGAGGCAAGGGACTTTGTAATATTACAAGTTTCATGAGCTTCCTGATGCTTGTAAAGTTTGTTTATCTGCTGAGTCTTATGATTCATTATCCACCCTCTAAGAGCGAATGTTTCAATGTGTTGGATCAACATAGCACCAAATATTTCTGTTAATGTAACAAATATCCAGTATAAAAACTATTACTCAAGAGTATTTCTACTGCTTTCTATAGAAAAGATTAAGGAATTGTTATAAATCCTTTAGCACTCACCGAGGCTATTTTTTATTCTAAGACAATTTCAGAGCATCTTCTTCTAGTGAATTCTAAACAAGATCACTCCGCAGATACACTGAACACAGTGTAATTTCTTTGAACAATAATATGTATTACCCCTATTTTATATGACCAGAAAACTGTTATTGACGGAATTTAACTTTGAAATTGACTCCTCCGTTTATTTATATCACTCTTGTTGGTATTCAGTATAAAAGTCTTAATAAAAAAGTGTTTCTATTGCTTAAAGTCCATGAGAGGGGTCTAACATGTATGTGGTTGAATGACAAGCATATAGTTTACTAAGAGAAAAAATATTCAAACAAATAAACAAAAAACAAGAAAAGAAGTGAGAAAGTGGATCTGACTGCAGCTCAATAGGTAGTCAGATTTGTGCTAGGTCTTTATAGGAACGTCTTGGGAAATAATGTTTAAGTTTATGCTGATCAGAAAATAGTGAATTTTCTATTTCTCCTTCAGGTGCAACATAAAAAATTTTCCCCCACTGCTATTGGGCATGACTGTTTGCCTTGGTTTAGTTAGTGGAAGTGAGCAGGTATAAAGCAAACAGAGTCCTCAAATGTATTAGTATGATTACCAACATTTATTAATCTGCAAAAGAAGAGAACATACATTAAATAGCTGCTGGACCAAAGGCAACAAAGAAACACATACAATGGTTATAATTCGAATCCATAGCTTGGAACTAGCTCTTCAGAGACTGACTGAGCTCATGTTGGGTCAGAACTGCCCAATATAATGCCTATATTTAACAAAAACGTGTGCTGTTTTAATCAATTTACTGCATTTTGAACTAGTCCCTTATTTTTCTGTAAAACCAAACAGTACACAGGAAATGCTCATTTTGTTGGGAGAATAATACTATGTAAAAGAGCATACTATAGATATCAGATTACTATAGGGAAAAAAATAGAAGCTGGACAAGAGTTTGAATATTGAAAACACAGAGTTGAAGCACATCCTCTAGAAGATAGAATTCCATAAAATGTGTTGCTTTCTCAGAAAGAATATCATAATCATTCCCCCACAGAGTTAATCCTTCAACTTCATCTGGATGAAGATCTACCAGAAAAAATCACTTATTGGGTAACAACATTGGGTAACAACTATGTTCTAGATATTTGAGGAACATCATCAAGTGCAAAGAGATCTCTCTTTACTCTCAATGGAGAGAAAGACAATAAGCAATTAATGAAATGAATAATGTATGTACTCTACTAAAATGATACAAGTAGATAAGGAAAATCAGAACATTAAAAAGGTAGATCTTTCAATCTTTAAAAGTTTAGGCAGAATAGATATTACTGAGAAGGCGACACTAATTTGCAGATATCAAGGATGCTTCAAGATAGGCAGCCATGGGTATGGCTAGTTGGGTAGTTATGGGAATTTAGCCAAAATCTCTGTGTACAGGATTCTATAATTAGTCCTTAGAAGATACCTATGATTCAGACATGCACACACATACACACACACACACACACACACAACACACACACACATGCACACACACACATGCACACATACACACATGCACACAGAGAGAGAGAGAGGGAGGGAGAGAGAGGGAGACAGAGACAGAGAGAGGGAGAGAGAAAATCTGAATATTAATGACACATGCTTACAATAACGAAAAATGTCTTTTTTGATGTGCATGTGGTTCTATTCTGTGGTAAAATAGCTCACGGATGAGCAGTAGGTGCTTTCTCAGGGCCTCCTGGAATCTCATGCTGAAACATATTTTCAACCATAATCTAAGCTTTCATTTGTGAGAACCTGTGGGTTGTGCTCATCATACCATTCAGCAGGCTTCAGAAGAAGTGAAGCAGTTAGCACTTGTTTTACTGTTAAAAAAAAAAAAAAAAGATTTCAATAGATTGATCCTTCCTAGAGGGTCCTGCTATTTCCCAAACAAAACTCCCCTATAGACAAAAATAGTTCCCCTTAAAATAGTTCTTTAAGAATGAAAACAAGTGAGAAATTTTAACTCTCTGCCTAGTATTTTGCATGGTAAAATTCAAACATATGTGCTCCTCTGAATTCTTGGTTCTATAATCAAGGACCTATGGTGCCTTTCTCCTCCTCTTCCTCCTCTTCCTCCTCCTCCTCTTTCTCCTTCTTGCTTCCCTTCCCCCACTCCTCCTCGTCCTTATCCTTCTCCTCCTTATTCATCATTTCCTTCCTTTTCTTTTTGCTTTTCTTCTTCCTCTTCTCTATCTGCTCTTTCTCTTTCTACTCCTCCTCCCTTTCTTCCTCCTTCAGTTTCTTTCCTCTATCCTCCTATTTTCTTGTTGTTACTATTGCCTTGCCTTTTTTGAGACAAGAGACCTGGAACATCCTACAATCCTTCTGCCTCAGCAACACCAGTGTTTGGATTCATATGCAAATATCATGCCTGGCCTTTTTATGACTATTATAGAAATGTTTAAGTAAGATTTCTGAAGTTATCCTAAATTTGATTGATGCTGAATGAAAATTCCTGAAGTCTCACTGTTCTCAGAGATAAAGATAAGTCAAATCAATATTCACCCTCTGACTACTACCACCAAAAGTAAAGGGAAATAAAAAAAATTTTAGACCGGTTTTTATTAGCATACAGTATTGGAGTTTTGCTAATAGTAATATATGTTAGTTCAATCAAATGTCCTTTGTGAGTTTTAGTAAACCTTACATACTTAATAGGTAAGTTTGGACTCTAACCTAGCATATTATAGAAGTAGGTAAGCAGTAGTTTTTGATGTTCTATCCCAGTCAACTTAAGTAATTCATGAGAGAAGTAGTTTTTAAAATCTATAATATGGTTTGGAAAACCATTTTTACAAAGGGTATATATGTAGTATTCTAATATTTCTTGATGAATGATGATATGATGTCTCTTCCTTTGAACCTTTGCACAAGAAAATTTGCAAACAATATTTTGAAGAAAAGTCTGAGGCAGGGTTTCAGCCTCTTTTTCTTTTTTAAAGAAAAAAAGTTAGATGTTTATCTGGTATGACTGTAATCATTATAAAAATAATTACTCTAAGTTCTGCTTAAACAAGCTTCCTCTATGTACTTAGGTAGTGTTTGATTTATTTGTCTATAGTCTGACCATGATATTTGCTGCTAATCTATTGAGCCATTCTGGCGACTGAAGTAAAAGTCAAGTCCATGAACTTTGACACCAGAGAACTTCCTGTGTGTGGTTGCTTTCCATATGTGATCCAGACTTTTATCCATGGGCTAGTTCTGTGGAAAAGGGAACATGCCCCAGTCAGTAATGATGGTGTTCTTAAGCAGTCTTTCTACTTAGGCACTCTGTTTGTATAGCCACAGCAGCTTCTGCTAAACTCAGCATGAGAAAAATCTTCTATGGTCTTTTCTTTATGGACCTCTTCTCTTCTTCCCTCCACCTCCTCTTCCTCCTTCCCTGCTTCTCCTCAGCCTTGCCCTCTGCCTCCTCTCTTCACATTTCTCTTCATCTTTCCCTATCTACATGCCTGTACAGAGTCTCTCTACTCCTCTATTATTATTTTTATTTCTCTAACCACTCACATATAGCTTCAGAACAGAAGTTGCTTTCAATGCTAGGAGACAAGAGGACTCCTCTTTGATTAAAGAATTAGTGATGTAGAAATGTAGAAGATGCCCGAGCTGCCTGAAGTTCCCCACTTGAGGTATTTGCATAGAGACAAGCCACATTAAAGATTCTAAGCAGAGAACTCTAGCTTCTCATGATATACCCACCCACCGAACCTCAAATTAGAGTGTATTAATGATAACTCAGGTTTTCTTTTACAATTTCCCCTTTAAGGAAAATAATTAGGTAGTCATCAACTCTGGGGAGTTTTGTCATCTAACCAAATTTTATATAAATTAAAATATATCTTTCAATTTATTATATGGGCTACACGGCTCAGTGAAAAATTTTTCTAAGTTAAAAAGCTTTAATTTTCTTTAGAAAATATGTACTGTTTTCACCTTCTCCAAAATCCTCTCTCAAAGGTACTAGAAATTAATCTGAATTCAAATCTCATTTAAGCTACTGTATCAAATGGTTTTTAAAAAGTTTGCAAAATAATAACTCTTTCTACGTATGCTACAGAATTAATTGAATCATTTTGCATATGTCTTTGGGGAGATGAGCTAGACAGATAAGAAATCTATGGTACAATCTGATATAAAAATACCTATGGGTAAATAAGCCTATACATTAGAAAATGTTTAGCTTTTTAAACTAGTTATACCTTGGAAGCTCTACTTGGAGGCCCATAACTCATCCTTTGATATATGTCCTCAATTATCGTATTGGACTGAGTTATATGAGTGAAGTGGGAACTTGTGAATAGTCTTTCAGAAAGCCCAGACCTCCTTCTGAACTGCAGATCCTTGTGGTTAGTCCCATGGCCTCTAATCATTTCTCATATTTTTCCTCTCCCTTTTTTCTGGCAGTTATCCTAAGCCTGTGGTAAATTCAGTAAGGAATAGTTCTGTGGTGATCTCTGCAATAGTTCTTTCTCTTAGTCTTGAATTTGTATTGAAAATAATCATTCTGAGTTGTTAGTCATTTAAACAAGCAGAGATAAGAAGGTTTGAAATTCAGTGGATTTTCAGTCCTGTACCTGGACATCTGTTTATACCCGATGCACACATAAGATATCACTAAGATAATAAAATAAACTCATATTTTAGTTCAAATTCTTTAAAGGGTGTTTGAGTGTCTTGAAATTTTATTGTAGTGTAACTGAGGAAGACTGGTTCTGGCTCTTGTTTTAGATGCTGCCATGAAAATAGAAATCTATGTATCGGCTTTTTAGTGAACATCTAACATTTTCCAGTTGACAAGGAAATGACTAAACAGCCACTCAAAGCAGATTATCTGACAATATATAATACTATTTTAAGCAAGATTTATTTATTATTATTATTATTATTATTATTATTATTATTATTATTTATCATTGACCAACATCTATCCTTGGAAATATTTGTCATAATGTGGTCAAATGAACCATTCATATCATCTCTGATAATTTTGTCCCAATGAGAATCATTTTGCCATTTTCTTTGAAGGTCTGTAATGTGCTTTTGCAGTGACATCTCCTGAAAGTGACACTCTTAGAGTATCTGAATAGGAAGCGATCCTCCTCTAAGTCTATAAGGAACAGAAAGGAGACAGTGTGCTAACTTTTTTTTGCCAACCCCAGCAAGAGCTTGCATGACACTTTTGCTCTTAATCATAGATTCTCAAGTTTTTTTAAACCCTAGCATGAGGCAAGATGGAGATGGTACATAATCTATGTAGCTTCTTGCCAGCCTTAACAAATTAAAGAACATGACAACTCCATGTGAGGAAGGAAGGATACAGAGCATAATAGCTTGTTTGCCCGGCTTTGTGGGTCCATTCTTTTTACTAACATTTCTAGCTCCAAACCCAGCCACTGTAAAAATACTCTAAATTCTATTTCTGCACATATGATAGGCTTGTGTCTGTGACATTTTTATCTCAAAGTCTGAAAGTAGAATAGAATGATGGCCAAGAGGAAAAGAAATTTAAATTTTTGTTTGAAAGGGAGTACCCTGCATAGATAAACAATACTTCTCTCATAAAATATAGGTTACTAAATACAATATTTCAGTGTTAGGAATAATATACCACCCTACAAGTAACTGGCCAGATAGACCCTAGAGATCTTTAATACAATGTTAGCTATTGCTCTTGCTTTTGATTTTCCATCATAACTGCATAGTTAGACCCTATTACTGAAGACATTATATACTTCCATTGAAGGACATAGTGAAATCAATCTCAAGCTGACTGGGAAATTTCCTCCAGGTTGGATTGCATTCGTGATGCCAGCAGGTACTACAAATACTGCTAAGGAGGGAAAGACATTCCCAACGATGGACTCCACACATTAAAATAGAGACCAGCCATGCAGAGTATGTCCCCTTTCTCAATAGTGAAATGACTAATAAGGCAGTGACTTTCTGATTTGATTTGAAGCCTGTTCTATAGGAGAGAATCTATGTATACTACTGTAAATCTGGTCAAAGCCAGGATGTCATAGAAATTAAGGGGAAATCTACTGTTGTTATTTCAACAAATTGACATGTTATCAAACTATATTCTAAATGATTATTTATGTGAATTGATCTATGCTTTTCTCAGTATTGGTCATAAAGACTTCTTTTTTTCCTCAGTGGACAGGAGTTAATACCAAGTTGTGTTGAGAATATATAACTGGGAGCTTTCAGCCCCAATTGGAACATCTTTATCAACCTCCTATGCCTCCTAAGTTCAGGAAGCTTTGAGGAAGAGAGGACAGAACAAGATGAAGATGAAAGTTGTGAAGTGCTGTTGTTGGACATTTCGTGACTGTTGTAACCATGAAATCACATCAGTATGGGCATGTGAATAAGACCTGCAAACAATCAGTCTAGGCAAAACTCCCATATGGGAGTGAAGGGGCTCACAAGGCTCTACTCATGCTTGAGAAGCTATTAGCAGCTTATGACTGTTGGGGTACAGAGAGTCATTTTTCTTTGGGAGTCCAGTCATTAGCAGTTTTCCCATATTCTCATGAATGATCCCACACCCATGTATCAATGGATAAAAATAACTGAAACATATAAAATATATGTGTTACATATATATATATATATATATATATGTTGTGTGTGTGTGTGTGTGTGTGTGTATGTGTGTGTGTGCATATATATATATAATTTTTATAGAAAAAGAAAGCATGATTTTAAATGATTGATTCCTTTTGGAATTGAACCCAATGAATTTAGCAATTTGCCACTATCCCTGAGGCAGAGAGAGAGAGGAGAGAGAGAAAGAGAGAAACAGAGAGACAGAGACACAGACACAGACACAGAGACACTGACACAGAGAAGACATTTAATTGGAAATACATGTGGTAGGGTTCCCAGGAGGAGAAGGAGGAAGAGAAGGAGGGGGAGGGATGTTTTAGAAGTAAAAGTGATCAAAATATGTTGTATACATGCTAAAATTTTCATAGCAGAGAAGTATAATTGAAATTTTAAGTTTAATCCACCTTTGAATAAATTTATTTATTTACTAGTTATTTGTCACTTGTCTTTTATATATTATTTACTGCCCTAAATTCTTTACACATAGTATATCACATCTCACATCTTTATTTCGACTCTTATGGATGAATTTAGCTATCACTGTGCACAAAAGGAAACTAGCACAGTGGTAAACAGTGTTTAAATTTGGACAGACTTGGTAAATGCCAGACTTTAGGCAAGATGAAACGTCAGAGACTCTGGGCAACCGCATTTCTCCAAGTAGCAAAATGAGAGGGAAAGAGCAGAGGTTGGGACATGAAGACCTTATCCTTTGTTTATTTCCCATAGATAGCCTAATGATAAAATTCTACTTGCCTAAAGTTGAGCATTTACCAAGTCTGCAAATTTCAACACCAGTTACCAATGTGCTACTCTCCTTCTGTGTACTTGATTCCAAACGTTGTGTGTTTGTGTTTGTGTTCTTTTCTCTGTGTGATGAGTGTGCAGGAGCACTCTGTGTTGCAGGTACATGGTAAGGATTCCACTTGCTTTACCTATTTTGAAATTACCAATACTCTCCTCTTATCTTTATTTTGTCAAAATTTGATATTTTAAGAGGTGTTCCCATTTAGCTGATATCAGCCTTATTTTACCACAGAAACAGATGGTAGAATTAGATTCATGATCATCAGGGACGTCAGGAAAGAAAGAGAGAAGAGAGTAGATATTGGGGTGAAAACATCTACATGTCAGCTTTAAACTTAATAGCTTTCGTTATTTCAGTCCGTTACATGCCCCTGTTGCTAGCGGTGCTCTGTAAGTTGGATAGTTAAGGGGGCGGAACTCCTTCCTCACCACAGCAGCAGACATAAAACACAGATCTACAGAAGAGGTTCCTAACAGTGCTGCATAAGCACCAAAAGAAAGAAGAGAAACGGGAAGCAATTTATAAACTATGGTTATTCTTGTTTGACCAAAGATGGAAGAGATGTCAAAGATCTTGACCGCAGATATCCAGGGAAAGCAAGAATGAAGACTTCCTCTGATCCACAGGGTGACTGTAATCATTATACCATGTTGCTGATGGGTCTGGAATATTGCTCACAGTCATAAGTGACTCACCTCACTCATAATCTTCATAACTCCTCTGTCTATTAGTCCCTCACAGAAGGCTGCATCTGCTGACAGTCAGTTGGCCAGTTAGTGGCAATCTAGTCTGATTTCAGTCCCAAGCTTCCAATGCCATGACCAGTGAACTGAAGAAACCTCAGCAGGTAAAGAATATATCCCAGTTTGGTTCTACCTCCTTACTTCTCAAGTAGAGCTTCTTTGACCCAACTAATGTTGGGGCTCATAAATATCACTGAATCTACAATATTACAAAAGAAAAGAAAACCACAAAACACCTATGACAAAAGCTGATGCTAGTTCGTGAGTCTACATGTTTGGAGGATGAATTTGAGAGAGAGAGAGAGAGAGAGAGAGAGAGAGAGAGAGAGAGAGAGAGTATAGATGTGTAGAGACAAAGTTGAAGCAGAGACTGAGGAATAGCCAGCCAATGACTCAATGACTGGACACCTTGAGACTCATCCCATGGAGAGAGCCAACCCCTGACACTATTAATGATACCCTGCTATGCTTGCAAACAGAAGCCTAAATTACTGTCTTCTGAGAGGTTTCATCCAGCAGCTGATTGAAATAGATGCAGAGACCCACAGCCAGCTAAACATTAAGCAGAGCTTGGGGAGTCTTGTGGAAGATTGGGGGTTGGGGGAAGGATTGAAGGATCTGGAGGGGGCAAGGCCACCACAAGAAGAACTACAGGCATGAACTCACATGGGCCCATAAAGAGTCACAAAGAATGAAGCACCAAACAAAGAGCATGCAAGGCTGGACCTAGGCACCCCACATATTTGTAGCAGACCTGCAGCTTGGTCTTCATGTGGGCCCCCTAACACCTGGAGCTGGAGCTGTCTCTGACTCTGTTGACTGTCCTTGGATCCCTTTCCCCTACCTGCTCTGCCTTGTTTGGCCTCAGTGGGAGCAGATGTGCTTAGTGCTGGTGCAACTTGATGTGCCAGAGAGTATTGATACACATGGGGGGATTTCCCTTCTCTAAGCAGAAGGGGTGTTGGTAATTGAGGCAAGGGCTTATGAGGTTAGGACTGGGAGGAGAGGAGGGACGGGGGCTGTGATCAGAATGTAAAGTTAATTAATTGATTAATAAAATGTGTATCCGCATTTATGTGTATAGACATATGCTCATGGTGGTGTATATGTATGTACATGTGCCCATGAGGGTTAGACATCTTCTACAATTGTTCGCTACCACATTTTTGAGACAAAAATCTCTCACTGAACCAAGAGTTCACCAATTTGTCAAGACTGACTGCACAGTGAATCCCAGGAGCCTGATGTCTCCACCTTTCCCAGCACTAGAATTACAAACATGGACTATCATCATATGCTTCTGCTCCTGGATATTTAATGTGGCTGTTGGAGATGCAATCTCAGGTTTTCATTTTGCATGACTAACACTTTACTGACTGAGCTATCTCCCCAATCTGTCAAAAATAAAATTGTATGTCATGACAAAATAATAGGAACTGTGATGATACTTCTTTCAAAGTTCTCTGTAGCATATAACAGCTTGTAAGTTATAGATGAGCCCAAGCCTCATGATTTGTGTGTATCAGCTGAGCCACACAATATTGGGCAAGGTTACTATATGAGGTATAATATATCTTATCCCACATGACTCCAAAAATAGAATTTAAACCAGTGATAGAAAGATAATGAGGAAAAATACATCACCTACTTATAAGGAGCAATTTCTGGGCAGTTCAGATTGCCAAAAAAAAAAAAAAAAAGCTGTATTCTCATAATGATGTCAAATCTGGACTCAGTGTACACTTAGAGCAATAATGCAGAGTAGGATGACATATGAATAGAATAAAGAGATTTATTTAAATACCGTCTAAAGATGTTTCTAATTCTGAAGTCTTAGATTATTCTAAATTAAACTCATACAGATTGAGATAACATAAATGGGATATCCAAAAAAGAAAAATGTGCTGGAGGAGGGGACCCTGGGATCCCCATCTTTTAAGCAATCTTACCAATTTCAATTTCTATGGAAAGTATAATGGCAATCACATGTCATTACATCATATATGCCATTACAGATCACAGTAATTTTAAACTACTAAGCATGGCATAAGGACACCATAATCTATTTTAACACTAGTGTGTATAAAGTGTAAAAGTTATCATAAGATCCCAGCAGCCACTGGGGAGCAGTCTGATCACAGACATTACTCATTACTTTGCAAAATGTGTTGTGTTATGTTATGATGAAAAATAGACACATGCAAATTGTATATTCTTGGTCAGCCATCCTATGGTTTCTTTGAGAATGAATGTACTAGGGAAACATGGCTGACAACTGGGCTCAATTTTTTTCAGGTCACTGCTTTTGTTCTCCTTTAAGTAGACATTAACTTCTAGTTTTATGAAAATCAATTTAAAAGACATTTTTCACAATTATGGGAATTGAACCTAGATCCTCACTTCTGCTAGGTAAGTATTCTACCAAGGGGCTCTAGCCAAATTCCAGGATTTCTCGATTTTCCTTTTAAGAAAAAATAAAAACAAAACAGTTCACACCTTAGCTAACTTAAGACAAAAAATTATTGTGCTTTTTTGATAATGACAATATCAAAAACTAAGAATAAGACTGACAAAATGTTGGGGTAAATTCAAGTCATCAATCAGATGACCATAACAACATAATCACACATCAACCTCCCGCCTCCTTCTTTCTCTCTGACAACACAAAAAAGGACAGCACTGAACAAGTGATATGAATTATGGTGAATTTTTAAAGCTATACATTTCAATCTTTGTAACCTCTAATGTTAAGGTACAAATGTCAAATTTGCATAAGCAAAAGTTCATTATGTCTCCATCATAAGTTGTATTAATTTTACCAGGTCAATGTACTTTTTAACTTCTAATGGAACAACCTACTGTTAATAAAAGGATATTGGTAATGCTGATTAAGATATATGTTAGGCTTTAATTTATTCCTACACTTAATTCATGGAGATCCTGTCTATTGCTTGACTGTACAGCCCTGTAAACCTGGCACTGAGAATTCTCAGACCGTAGACGAATCCTACTACTTAGTTGTTCTTGGTAGCATTCAGAAAAATAAAGTAGCAACCAAAGGAACCTTAATATCCTCTGATTCCTACAATTTTTACTACCATAGCAATAAATTTGGTGCCACTTGCTCAAACGTCATAAAAGGCTTTGATTTGGTGCTTTTTCTCATTCCCATTATGCTGCAATTTAAACTAGCAAACCCTAGTTCTCACTGCCACGTGCGTTTACACTCCGTTAGTGATGCTGGCTATCATCTTCACGAAGAAACTCCATTTTTTCTGTGTCCAACGTAAGCCTCTTTTCTCAGCTTTGTACCATGTAATGCACTGGTCTCAAACAGAATAAACAAGGTTTCCAAATCCAACTGTCTCAAATGACATTCATTGTTTTCCCTACTCAGCTAATGATCTGTGGCTCTGACGTAAGTTACCAAAAATTCATCTCTGGCCACAGTTTTAATCTCCCATCTACCCTTCTATACACTCTGAATAGTGACATGCTTTTTATTGATTAATAGCTTTCAGATAATATTTTAATTGACTCAAATCTACCTACTTCCATTTCTCCAAATTCCTGATCTACATATGTCTGTCCAAGTCATTCAGATAGCTTTCCTCTCATTGTCAAAATTTTGCGGTTGACAACAGCTAGTCTCATAAAGTGCTCAATCACAATCATGGAAGAACTTCCTCATCTCCGCATCTCATTGTTCTTGTAATAACGTGCATAGTATATTATCTTCAATTGGGTTAAATATAGATATGTCTTATGTAATTCATGATACGAAGCATATTTTATTCTTTTTCAAAAACTTGAAATATCCCACAATAATCCTAAGGACATATAACATTCTAAACAAATGGTTACAAAAATCAACAAAATAGTCTGTTCAATCTATATACATCTTATTCTTGATTTTGTTTTCACCACTATTCCAAAACATTTCTGTATGTTTCTTTCTTAATGTACAAGCAAGGCAAACACTCTACATAGGTTGGAGAAATTGAAGACTAAAAGGAACAAATCAAGGGGCTGATGAGAAGAATCAGTGAGGAGAGCACTTGCTGCTCTTGCAAAGAACCTAGGTTTGTTTCCTAGCAACATATGCTAGTTCACAGACACCCTAATTTCAGTTCCAGTGGATCCAGTGGCTTCTTCTGACCTCTGTGGAAATGAAGCATATACATGGTGCACAAGTATTCAGGAAAAAAAAATAAAACTCATACACATAAAATAAAGTAAATAAATGTAAACAAAAATTAAAAGAGAAATGAAAAATGTTATTCTATTCCTCTTGGATAAACACTTTTAACACACTGCATATTTTGTATATCATTCTTATTCTCATATGGAAAAGCCTTTAGTGGTTTAGCATAGCATATTTTTATTATTATTATACTTTAACTTATATGACACAAATCCTACAGATGTACACTGTTTTAAAGAAAAAAATTCATTACTATGTATTAATCACAAATATCAATACTGCCAATAATATTTCTAATGTTTTTTAAAATGTATATTAGTAAGCACCTGAGATATTCTAGAAGTACTGTGAGGTACATGAATATAAAGACTCCCAAAAGAAAAGAATTAAGATAATACTCTGCAGAGCCCTGAGGCTCTCTCTATATAATTTGTACTGTACCCAGAAAGGTTCAGGAAATTTGCTCATTTGCTTACAACAAATAATAAACGTCTGTATTGGGTTGTAGGCCCAGGTCCGCTCCGCCACTGGGCACAGCCTTTTGGTTGTGCTTATTCTCCGCTGCTTCTGGGATGTGTGTTTGGCAGTAGAGAAGCTCAGAGAAGCAGCTCCAGGGGTGGAAAAGCGCAGTCTGAGATATGGGAAAGTCAGAGCTGGTCCAGGGATCACCAGACCTCTGGGGTTCTCAGGTTCTTGGACAGCGTCTAGCCAGGGGTGGGTGGGTTTACAACTCAACAGATAGCATCTCACAACTAAGTCTTCTCTTCCAGTTTGGTATTTATTGAAGACTGATAGCTAGGTGTGCTCTTCAAAAAGGAGTATTCTCACATTGCATGGAAAACCACTAAACTTATTAGAAACCTGTGTATACCTCATTACTGTGAGCACCTTATTTTAACTATGGTTTGGTAATTCTCTCACTTGAAATTCCTCTATTTATATCCATTTGTATCTCTTTTCTCTAATTTCTATGAGGGATTTTAAAAAGCTAACTTCACTAGAAATTTAGAAAAGTAAAAGTCTGTGAACAAAACATTAATGTATGGGTGACAATGAAAAATGCAGAAAGAATATTTATGTATTTATTTACTGTTTCTAGGATGTTGGTACACAAGAGAAAATTCATTTCAAACTAGATGTTTTTAAGAATAAAGGGTATGTGATCTGTAACTCACAGAACTCACACGTTTCTGAATGAGCAAGAGCTGAAAAGGGAAAAAGATGTCATGACTCCACAGTTTCAAAAAGCCTACAGGTACATGTGGGGGGAAAAATGCATGTTAGGGAACAGAGAAAAGGATGTCAAAACTATTTGAATAATAGAATGGAAAGATCTCAAAAGCCAAGCATGAATACTGTTCCTATAAAACAGGAGGGAATGGATCAAAAAATCAGTTTTATACCTCATGATTGAAGCAGTGGAGATCTCAAATGTATATGTGCATTGCAAGGACAATTCTCTGCATGAGCAGGAAATGAAGAATGTGGTAGGCTTGGTGAGGAAAGGCTGCTATGAGTAAGATGTGGGGCTATGCATTTAAAAGAAAGCCAGCCCTGTCTCATTTGTTTGTCAATGACTGCTGGTACCATTCTTTCTAAGAGCATGCAGTCATTACTACGTGTAAAAAGAGAAAGATACTTTGCCCAGGGACACAGTATTTGAATATATGAAAAGCAAATTTTACAAAAATTACTTAAAATTTAAAAACCCACATCTAAAGGTAAAATTGTAAGGTGTTACTCTAATTTCTATACTTTTAATTCAAAATATGTTCAATGCCATGCTTGAGTCCACGTACAAGAATTCCAAGGACTACTGGAAGTGTTGTATTACTTAATCTGCCGGAGGTAAATTTGACTTGAGACTCCTCTTATTCTAAAAGTTATGAAAACTTTGATTTTGTTTTATGACCACATAGACAAGAGACCAAGTACAATCTCACATTCATGGAGGTTATTTTATTGATATTTTCTTGTTTTTTTATTTCTTGTTTCTTTGCATTTTATTTTACCTTTTATTATTTTAGACAAATTTTAAATTTAAGCATATTTTCATTATATACTTTTGAATGAGGATCTTTGAGCCCCAATTATGTAATAATTGATAAGTTATTTCACCACCTATGAAATGATCCAATTCAAGCCAGATTAGATTCTACTAAAGGCAGGTTTATTGTGAGCTGCTCTGGGGCAAGTTAATTAGCCCTAAGGCCTAAGACCAGGGAAGTCACCATGGGGGTGTGTAGGGAAGGAGAAAAGAAAGAGAGAAAGGTCACAGACCATGCACAGAGAAAGAGAGAAGGGGTAGGGAGGGCTTGGGGAGAAGGAGAAGAAGAGAGGAGAGGGAGGAGTTGAAAGTGTCTGGATTATATAAGGAAGAGCCTCTGGGGGAAGGACAGCACAGCCCCTAGGCTGGAAAGTTCAAGGTTGGTTCAGGTACACTAGGTAGGGACAGAAGGATGCTAGAAGAACCTGGAAGCTAGATCTGCTTTGCTATGTAATATATGCATTTCAGTCCCTGTCCCTCAGTCAGAAACATTAATGTGTTTTTTACTTGCCAGTTCAAGCTGGACAAGTTATGGAGCTAATTGATTTCCTTTTGGTAGAACAAGAATCACACCTACAGAATAAACTTGAAGAAAGCATTACACATAGGTAAAATGATATTAATATAACAGGCCAATTATGCATGTGATGATACATGTGTGTGCATGTGCATTTAAAAGCCAGAGACCAACCTCAGACATTGGTCCTCAGAGAAGACAACTGGTTGATTTTGAGACAGAGAGAGTATAACCTGATCAGAAAGCTACACTGGGTGGCCAAGTGAGCCCAAAGTATCCTCTTGTATCCACCAATACATATACCCTAAAATGCATGGTGTACAACTTAGTATCTTGCTGATTGCATTTGTAAACAGGAATATTGGCTGTTCTTGGGTGGTTTGTACCAGTGCCTTTTTTTCTTTTATCTTTCTTTAGTGTTTTATTGATTCTTTGTGAATTTCACATCACGCAACCCAGTCCCACTCATCTGTTGGATCTCCACATTCCCTTATATCAGCCATTCACCCTTGCAACCACCCCATGAATGAACACACACACACACACACACACACACACACACACACACACAATAACAAAAACAAAGCATAGAAAATATCTCACCATGGACGCTGTTGTATGTCACAGCGTGTGCCACAGTATGTCCACACATCTTCACTTGCAAATGTTCATTGCAATATGTCATTTGTCTGGCTCAAGATTTTTGGGATTCTGTGACACCATCAATACTGGATCCTCATCGGGACTCTTTCCAGTTTCCTGCTGTTGCCCTGTGTCATGGAGATCCTGCAGCTTTGGAACAACAGGACTGGCCCTTTCTTGCGTCTGAACTGATGGAACTAAGCAGCTAAACCTGACAAAAATCACACGGTGCAACAGGTCTCAAAAGACGGTGGCGGAGGGTTCCAGGAGGAGAAGTTTATTTAGGGCAGAGGGGAGAGCAGAGAGAGGCGGCCGGCCATGACCACGTGGAGGGGGGAAGGGAAGGGGAGAGGGTAAGATACGACCTGCAGGCGCAAGAGAGCAAGGGAGCAAGAGAGAGAGGAGGGGCCAGACAGCCCCTCTTATAATAGTGGGCAGGGCTACCTGGTCGTTCCCAGGTAGCTTTGGGGAGGAGCATACCTAGCTGTTACCAGGTAACTGTGGAGGTGGAGTTTAACAGAATGCTAACAGATGTAACCTGCATTAGTGCTTGGAAGAGGATAAGCAACCTTCTCTCTGGTCTTCAGTGCTAAGCCTGCCTATGATTTTACAGAGTGAACTAGAAATCGGAGCTCAAAACCAGCAGGATTTGAAGAGCTGAAATGAGAGAGTACTGAGCATCACTAGAGTCCATCTCCCAAATGAACGGCACGAGCACATGATCAGGAGTAATGGCCGAGATCTTACGGAGCATGAGAGGGATTCTCCAACAATTGGCCACATGGATTTGGTGCTATTTTTTAAAGACACACAGGGCACTTATTCACAGAAATTATAACCACTGTCGTATTGTATTCTAGTCTAAAATTATTTTACCCAGTTTATTGGTCATTATTTGTTTTATGTTTCCTCATAAAGTTTATAGAATAAATAAGTACTCTAAATAAATGTTTATATACATAAGGAAAAAAGAGAACGATTTCCAGACTCCAGTTATCCATTTGCCAATACATTTATCCAACTCTATTCGTGTTTTAATAGTAGAGCCAAAACAAAATGTTTGATATAATTAAAAATGCCAATTTTCCTGCACTGAAAAGGTTTTCAATTGGCATGTGTGAGGACATGCACACATATCTAGAATTTTAAAAGTATATGTAAAACCAACATTTTAAAATTGGAAAATGTTAACAATCCACAGAATTACTGTTACTAGGATTATGGGCTTAACTCCACTGAGATAAATAAGCACTTTAATTCTGTGGAAACTGAGAAAACATTTGCTAAGCTGGTCTGGCACCTCTGAGGACATTTCCTACTTTACTCCCTGAGGTTCTAAGGGCTTGTATAAATCTCCCTTTTCTACTATTTACTGCTACAAAAATTATGCTCATAATGTCTGCCTGGTACCAATAATGCTCACATCAGTAAACACCAGGATAACCGTAAAATGCAACTGAATAATTTCTTTAGAGAAAGGCAAGTGGAAGTCACTACATAGACACTGTAATTTCAGCTGCTACTTTCTGCAACTTCTCTTTTGTTCTGAGCCAGCTCCATAGTGACTTCTGCCTCTCACCTCAGAAAACCAAACAAAGCATAAGGAGGGTTCCTTCCTCCCTAGGCTAGAAGCTTCTTTTCATTTTTCTAGTCAACTGAAAAAAACTATTGTTGATGACTGAAACATAGCTTTACATGAGCTGATACTTCTAATCCACAACTACCTCTAATTTTATGGAAAAATATAGACATATTTTTCATAAATTTTCATAAGTTTCATTGTAAGGGTTCACGATTTACCAAAAAAATGACACCCCAGACTCAAATAGCATGTGAACACAAAGAGTTTTTAATCCTACAGAGGTCCAGCATGCTTGGACCTCCCATTACCAAGATGGAGAGAAACCCAAATAAAGCTCAAAGGCCTGATTTAAAAGCCCATTAGGGGAATTCCAGGGTAGATGATTAGGGGAATTCTTTCTCCATCTCTAGGGACATTCCAGAACCATTACTGAGGTGTGGGCTGGAAACTGTTGCTGGGGGAAGTCTGGAAACTGTTGCTGACCCATTGCCCTTGCTTCAGGCCATATGGCAGCTTCTGATGGCAGGGCAGCTTCTGATGGCAGGGCAGTTTCTGACTAGCTGCCTGAAGCCTGTGGTTTTTTTTGTTTGTTTGTTTTTGTTTTTTTTTTTCCTGATAACTGACTTGCCTGGACTTGCTTGGGCTTGCCTAGTTCCTGAACTGACAATCTGAAGCCTGTCATGGAGTCAGCCTAGCCTTCTCATTATATTTTTCATAAGTTTCATAATTTTCAAATTCCTTCTTTATTAAATGAATCTAACAACTGTTTATGGCTAATAATATGTGTGTATAAACAAAAATATATGGTGTTTTCACACTAGATTTATTTTCCCCCTTATACATATTTTCAAGACCTCAATACAACTGAAACCTTCAATGTCTCTGATTTATCTCTGGACCTACTAGAGAAGTCTTACAAAAACTTTCAAACTCAGAAGATAAGCAGCCTGGAACGATTCTGTTAGCTCTGCTCCATGCTGTGACAGCCTTAGAGGCTCTCCATTACCTCCTCACACTGACATTCTTTCTATAGACCCTGCTTCAAGCTGGCAATAGCTAAAGAAAACAAAACAGAAAACAGAAACAAAAACATGGTGTCATAGGAGAGCTGAGACTTCCTCCTATTCACACTGTCAGAGTTCTGGCATCAACTTTGCTCAAACCACTCGTGTTGATTTGCACTCTCAGATACCCAAAGTGATTTTACAAAGGAGTTTGAATTAAGTAAAATGGAGGCCACCGTGTTGGTTATGGTACTGGTACCCAGTCAGTCACCATCATCATTCATACTGTACTACTGAATATTCTCTGTCTCCAGCTTGTCTCACTGTCCGTAAGCCTCTCTTTTGCCAGCTTATGACATCAGGAATTTATTGAAAAGAGGCCTATTTTGTTTCCCAAATAAGCACATGCTACAATCCATGAGGGTGGCAATCAGCCTGTACTGCCTTCCGTTCCATTGTGCTTTATTCAGAAATATCACATGCAAGGCTTCCCTGTGGGAACTAGAGATACAAACTAACAAAAACTGTAGTACAGTAATATGTATGACATTAAAGTATGTTCAAAGAGAGAGAGTGGCCAACAAATATTTGCAATATTACTTGATAGGTTATTTCTTCACCAGTAATAAGACCTAATTCAAACCAGACTAAATGTTTTAAAGGCAGGTTTTTGGAAGCTTATCTTGGGCAAGTAAATTCACTGGCCCCAAAGACTGAGGCCAGTGAAGTTGCAGGGTGGTGGGAGTAAGGGAAAGAGAGAAAGAGTTCTCCTGTAGAGAGAGAAGGAAGAAGAGCCAGGAAAGAGAGATTAAAATGTCTGGAGTATGTAAGCAGGAACCTCTGGGGGAAGGGCAGCCCAGGCCCCAGGCTTGGAAAGTTCAGGATTGGGGGCAGGGTATGCTAGGTAGGGACTTAAGGATGCTGGGAGAATCTGGAGTCCAGGTCTGCTTTAATATGGAAAATATGCATCTCATTAATGAGTGCTAAAAATAAAATAAAAGAGAAGCCTAGGCTTCTGGGTGGAACTATAGAAAAAAGATAAGATGTCAGCCTGCCTGTGGGTCAGCAGTGGTATAAGAATGTATAATTATGTGGGTGTGTTTTATTACAGGTGTGCCCATACCATTGCATTGTGTGGAGCTTCTTCATAAACTTAAGTTTCCTACTTGACTGTTGAAGGCAGCCAATTTGGATTCCAGATAGAAAAGGGGAAAATATTTTCCTAGTATATAGTGGTTTGAATATGCTTACCCCATAGAGTGGCACTATTAGGAGGTGTGGCCTTGTTGCTGTAGGTGTGGCCTTCTTGGAGAAGATGTGGCCTTTTTGGAAGAAGTCTGTCACAGTATGGGTGGGCTTTGAGGAACATCAGTACTGTCTTGTCCTACTTTTTTCTTTTTCAGAGAAACTCACTGCTGGTTTATCAAATAATGAAAGATTCATTTCCTCAAGAGAAAAAAAAAAAAGCAATATTTCAAGTAGTAGGGCTGAGGGTAATACTTCCTCAGGTGAGACAAAGCCTTGAGAACCTGAGGATTCAAAGTTCTTAGCTTCAATAGGGTCCTCCCACACATCACAATCCCACCGTATAGGATCCCATTCTTTGCCAATTAATGCCCTTACTGTAACTGTTGACACCCTCTAAGGCTGAGACTTGAATTTTGCTGTAATCCAGTCAATCCTATAATGAGGCCCTCAGTTTGATATTCTGCAACTGGAGTTCAAGGGTGACTGGAGAGAAGATTCTTTCTAAGGGCACACTTAGAAACCTTTAGATTGTTTATTTACATCTGGAGCCTTTCAATTTTATTCATATACTTCATTCTTTATCAATTTATCCATAGATACTAAGAGCAATGAGCCAGCAAAATCATTTTCCTTATTTCCCTGCAAACTAGAAATTTTTATATATAGGATAACATAATTCACTGCTAGTCACAACTGATGGATCGAGGTAATACCATGGGCCTTCCATATTCTCTAAGATCACAGGATGTTAGAGATGCCAGAGCCATGGGATACCTGCCTAGGAGAGCTGCTAACAGGGAGCAGAACCAGCCCAGGAGAAAGAAGTTTGATGCAGTAAACCATGATAAAAAGAGTTGAAGATCTGAAGAGCACTTTGACATCAGACATGGAGATGCAGAGTTTGGAGTTTGCCTAGCTGGTTTTTGGTCCTGTTTGGTCCAGTATTTGTCACTATGATGTTTGGAATGTTATGTATATCCTGTATTGCTGGAGGTATGTGATCTGCGTTTTGATTTTGACTTTATAGGGGATTATACTTAAATGATTGAATGAATCTAGAAGAGACTTTGAACTTTGGAATTTTTGACTTTCTTGAGACTGTTACAGACTATGGGACTTTTGAAGTTTGACTCAATATATTTTCATTGTGCTATGACCAGGTATGGCCTCCATACACACTAATGTGTTTGACTATGCCTGTGGGGTCCAGTGAGTAGAATGTGGTGGTTTGAATAAGCTTGGCCCAAGGAGTGGTACCAGTAGGAGGTGTGGCCTTGTTGGAGTAGGTGTGGCCTGTTGGAGGAAGTGTGTCACTGTGGGGGTGGGCTTTGAGACCTGCCTGGAAGAAAGTCTGCTCCTTAGCTTCCTTTGGATGAAAATGTAGAACTCTCAGCTCCTTCTTTGATATGCTTGCCTGGAAGCTGCCATGCTCCTGCCTTGATCACACTGGGCTGAACCTCTGAGGCCAGATCCAACTAAATGCTGTCCTTTACAAGAGTCGCCTTGGTTATGGTATCTGTTCATAGAAATAAATCCCTAACTAAGACACAGTGCAAACCTAGAAGAATAAGACGGAATGGAACAGAAAACATAGGTACGACCATTGAGAAAATTCATTTTAGTAAAAAGTGTCTACATGGAAAACATCTTATTAGTTAGAGTAGCAATGATAGTAGGCACTTTACCCAGACTATTAGAGTCCATATGGAAATAAGAGCATTTAGATAAATAACAAAAAGAAAATAATAAAACAATTCTTCAAATAGGTTCTCATATCGACATTTTTTTTTACTCTAAAAATAGTGCTCATTATAAAACTTCACCCTTTATGATTTTCCTGATTTCTTTTGTATACAATTGTTTTTCCTCATGTTTTAGATTTGTATCTTAGAAATCTTTGTTTAACTCTGATACTTTCACACATGTATTTAATTTTATTTTTTAGCTGCTCTCACACCCCTCCTTCAATTGAAACAAAAATGCAGTGCCTTGACTAAGAGCTATGATGCTATAATATTATCAGGCAGAGATATTAAATATTTGAATTCTTTACCATGATTTTTTTTCTGCTTGATGATGAAAATATTCTTTTATTGCTCTTTCTCATATTCTCTTTGTAATAATAATGCAAGTATCTTTTCTTCCGTGTTACTCCAGTCTTTATTTTTTCTAGCCACTAAAGTGATGTATTTTTTAAATTAGGATTCAAATGCTCTACTATGTACAGTCATTTTTACACTGTCTGTTTTTCCCCCAACATAGGTATAGATTGTTAACCTTATAGTATGTTCTTCAGTACAGAAGTGTACTTGATCCATCATGACTTTTTTTTTTTTTTTTGCTACACTTTCAAGAATATTACTAGAGACATTTAATGGTTGATGAAGTAATCAGTTCAAGAAATTAGCTACTTGGAGGGATATTTAATTCATTCACATTAATCTCTGCCCTTTAGTATTCTAATCACTTTTGTACTTGGTGCTAATGCAAGTCTCTCTTTAGTGCCCATTTACTCACCAGACATGCCTCATGAGTATTGTGGGTCATTATGCAAAATATGTCCAGAAACAAAATAAGCTCTCAAAGATTTACTGCTTTATGTTATTTAGGAAAACAAGTAGTTTATAATTGGGAAATTCAGCATGAACACTTACAACTTGTAATTTTAAAGTCACACAGTATGGGATGAGCTAAACAGAAAAATGTCCTCAATAGGCAATAAAACATTAATTTCTCACATGTACATACAAATAAAATGTAGATCATTATCTAAGTATATGTGTTGCTGGAAGTTCTTAATGTTTAATTTTCTTCACGCAAAGAAATGTCAAAGTCAACAAATGCGATATTGAGACAAATGCATGTGAATGAAGTCATTCTGAGTAATAATTCTTGTCTCTGTATAATTCAGGATCCTGGGATTTCATGATGCAAAGGTCCTTTAAGACACTTCTGTCTTTTCTAGAATGTTAAATTCTTAGACATGACCCAAAATGCTCCACATACCTGTAAACTGAGAACAGGATTCATCATCTACCAGGAATGCAGAGAAATGAGGTGCAGGGGAGGAAAACACATGGCATTTCATATCGCACATCATGAAGCTGAGTTGCTCTTTGTATTCCAAAAAATTCCAGACTTTTAAAAATCAAAAGGTCTAAAACAACATTAGAAGCTCCCGAGGGGGGTTCAGACTTCTCGTTCTGGAGTAAGACATAGTTCAAAAGGAGAAAATGGATGATTATATGATTAATCCTTGAGTCAAATTTTGCTTCAATCCAGCTCAAACTGAGTACAAAGAAAAGAAAGGGAAAGGAAAAGGAAAGACATTTTCATTTAGCGGATGTTAAAACTCAAGAAATGGTGGATTTGAATCATGCATTATTTATACAATAGGAAAATTGTCACATATATGTACAACCCCTCTCTCTTCATTCTATAATGAATTTTTGTAATGAAGTGTAGCAAATGCATTTAAAGACACAACACTACAGTCTGAATCTTGAAACAGTTACTTTGCATTCTCATACCCTGGATTCTCGGTCACTTGCTGTGGGTGCTACATTATAGAAGGTTGAGCTTATTAGAGATGTTGAGTTCAGAAGGTTTATTTATCATCAGAGCCTGCCTTCAGCTTCTCAACTTTCAAAACTGCGCAGGAATACCAGCTCACTCTGCTGTTCCTTCCTTCAGCGGGCTGGATCTTTACAAAGTTTAACTGGATCTGGCAGTAGATTTACCATAGGAAAGTAAGAGATTCTCTTGAAGAATTGTTTGTTTTACTCCTTAAAAAAAAATTCTAGAAAATTATTTATCCCCAAAAGTTTGTGGAAATGTTTCCTTTTATTGAATGATCAGAAATTATGTTGGTGTTCTTTCTTTATTGCTTCATATAAATTAGACAAAATAGAAGTACAAAAATTCATTAAAGTTTTATCTAGTTTCTTATATATCATGACTTTTTTAAAGTAACAACATTTTTATTCATTTCATTATTATTCAGTTCACACTTAATGTGCATGTGCTTTTCTGATAGACTATAAAGAAAACCATTTTTCTTCATGAAGATAAAAAATTAAATAGAATACAACATCATTGACTGTTTCTTGAATTGTTCCCCACTGTTTCAACTCAAAATAGCCTTCTCCTTGCATCTCGTTCATTTATTCTTTCTGAACAGTTTCTTATTGTTGTCTGTGTTTAAAGAGCTAAAAGATTTTCAGGATTCATGGAAATTGAAACAATTACTAGGTTCATCACCCCCCCCCAAAAAAGTCTTGTTGCAATTGTAGAAGATATTCAAGAGTTACCAAAACATTTAATCAAATATATTCATAGTACAGACTCAGAGTTGCAATATTTGGATGAAGTACTATAATTCCAGAATTTTGGAAAAAACTTTCTTTAAAAATAACGCAGGCCAGGGGGACCTGAGGAAGCAAAAGCAGTCCTGCACATGCCCACTGAACTGAGTTCAATCTCTAGGATACACATAAGAATGGAAGGAAATAATTGACTATACAAATTTGTCCTCAACTCCCACCCTCTACACATGTCCCAAGGCAACCACATCAACTCACCTTGCACACAATAATAGTAAACAAATGTTTTTAAAAGTTTAAAAAGGTAATACTCTAACTCCAACTTACTAGAAACTACTTAAAATTCAAAATGTAATTAAAATGTTCCAGGCCCCACCCCTCAAAAAGAAAGAAGTATCCAAAATGAATCAAGTGGGCTCAGGGTGCGGGGTGCCTCTCTTAGGAAACTGCAGGGATTTCCACCGAGCTGGAGGACTTGTCTCTTGAGCTTGAAGAGATGAAAAGGGGAATGATAAAGAGACAGACTGTGAGTATCCTTGTCTAAACCCAAAAGTTGCACACTTTTTGCCCCAAAGCAAAGAAGAATATATAGACGATTTTAAGGTTTATGGTTTAGAGATCACAGTTGTTGTACAGTGATATCCTGATAGATTGCCATCAGTTGAGTCAATTAGAAAGGTCTTACAGTATTTTAAGTAACATATTATGTAGCCAAAGGCACGGGGCTCCTATCAGAATGGAGAACACAAAATGTATTTGAAAGATATTAAGCAAAGAGAGAAAACAGAACTTAAAAAGTTGGAAGAACTTTTTTTTAAAAGGAAGAAAAAGAACAGTTTAAGCTATATCCAGGAATCTAACTTGTAAAATCAAATGCATATGCTACTATTTCAAAACATAAGATACATGGGGCCCCACAATAAAGCAATATGTGTTAAGTTTAAATACTGTTATGTTTGAAACATTAAGTTGCAAACAGTTTGATATAGTTGAGTGAAATGTTGATTTGCAGGCTCAAAAAAATGAGTCTGCCACTCGTGTGTTTGTCTGACTTGGAGAGAACATCGATGACTGGGGTAAAAAGATATTTGTGTGGAAGATCACAGTGAAAATGTTCTGAATAAAACGATCAAAGACCAAGCTCCCATTCAGTAAGGATACTTTAAACGGTTCTGGAAAAAAACTCAGAGAGAGCATAGTGCAGGTCGGCCTCAGTCGTGCTGGTTTTCCTGCTGACAACAGTAGGGTTCAGGCTTTGATACCATCACTGAAGCCATGAGGGACAGCAGACCCTACTAAGATTGTACCTAAGTCCTTGTTCCCAAGTGTTTAATAAAGGTCAGGTTTTGGCCCTTCATGTATAATTTGCTTTGTCCACCTGCTACTTTATCATAAACAAAGTGAAGTGTTCAAAGAGATATGTGAAACTCAACCAAAGCATTAAGGTGAAATGTCCTTGGCATTGTTCCCCCGTGTTATCCTTCCTGCAAGTGTCATTCTTACGAGAAAATGAAACAGTGAATCAGATTTCATATTATGTGAATGTCAAGGCGGCTATTTTAAAGTGCCTGGAGGAGATATGTGTTTAAGTTTGATGAATACAAACGAAAGTGGCAAAATCACTGATATGTGCTCATCAGCCTACCTTGTCTTCCGAGCAAGCTAACTCACATTTCTCAGTAGATGTAATTAGATGGACTCTGTGATCAAATTGGGGACATAGATTCAAGTAATGAAAGAACTTATGAGCCATTATTTTACCCATGCTCTGACTGTCACAAATTTAGCAGTCTTCAACAATACATATTGCATGATACGTAATACTTACATCGGCTTACTTACGTCAGCTTCTGTTAGTTGGATGTTGGGCATGGGTAGACCATACATGCGTCATTTCACCAGATGTTACCTGACCAGTGGTAAAGGGGGAGCATGCTTCCACATCTGGTGTCTTCCAAATCTATTGAAATTATCAAAACTCAGTTTTCTGTCTTGTCACACTGATGACCCGATTTCCCTGTTAAACATTCCCTTGAATTTTATTACATATTTAAGAAAATCATCAAATAACATCATAAAGAAACCTCATCCATAGCACGTCAAGCACGGATGGCTACCAAATCCTAGGGCCCTGCACAGGTTGTGCTTCAGAATTCCACCGCTTCTTGTGCAGAATTCCTTCATTCCTTCAACTCATAGGGAACATCAAACCAATAGGTTTCTCTTGTCATACGTAGCTCCGCTTGTTCCGTTTCTCTCCATCCTCAAATGAAAGTTTTACATATGACCTAATGTTTCTCTTACCTTAACTGGTACGCATTCTACTTCCCCAGTCTCCAATTTTCTTTTTCTCAGTAGCTTTGTGGAGTTCCAGACTTCATTTTTTTTTACTTTGTAAGACTACAGGATGATCTATTCATCTAGTAACTTTCTATTGCTGTGCTAAAACACTGACCAAACCAACTGGGGATAGGAAAGGGTTTATTTGGCTTATAACGTAGTGTATTACTGAGGGAAGTATAAGAATGCAAGGAAGGAACCTGGGGACAGGAACTTCAGAGACGTCTATGGAGGAAAGCTGATTATTAGCTTGCTCCCCATAGGTTGCTTACCCTGATTTCTTATACTACCCAGGATCCTCCCGGTGGTAAAAATGCCTGTTATTTCCTAGACATTTCAACATCAATCATTAATAGAGAAAATACTCCCACAGAGTTGCCTACTGGTCAAATTTAATGAAGGTGGGGATTGTTGTATTTGGGGTTCTGTTTGTTTGTTTTGCTTTTTGTTGTTATTTCAATGGAGTTTCCTCTTCCCACTTGGCTCTAGCTTGTGTCAAGTTAACAAAGACCCAGGACAAATAGTCTCTCCATAACAGGCTCTGTCACCTTGTTTCCTAAATTCCCTACTGCTATCCTGAGTTGTTCATGTATGCTTTTCCCTGAAGAAGTCTGAGCAAGCCACATTCATGTTTTAACTTGTGAAGAGGCATTTCTTCTGGTTTTTCATGATCTGCCTCCTGCTCAGATTTGAAGCGTCATCTTGTCATCTTTCTTTTTCCCAAAATGGTAACTATGAAAAGTTTCAGAGTATGTTCTGCTCTTTAAACTCTGTGCACTTTTCCCAAGAGGTACAATACCTGCCTTCTTAAATCTCCCTTGTCTTCATAATTGTGTTCAGTACACGGATGTCTATTTATCTTGCAATAATCATTGTCACTATTCTGAGAAATAACTGATATTTCGGGTTAAAAACTGTCATCTAGATGAAATATTACAAAAATCATCTCATCAGTTTATTCATTACAAAAATACTTGATAATTATATGCTATCTTTTTTATAATTGCATGTTTTAACTGTTCATTTAATCCATTTTTATTTTTAGGTAATGATGAATGCAATTGGCACTATATATCTCTAATAATATTCTATAATTGCTTTTCAAATAATAATTATGTTGTTAATTTTAAATATTGTTTCTTGCTATCCTTCAAGTGATTTCGGTTCCTTTTCTCACCATGGTTTCCTAATTATTTCAACTATGCACACCAAACACATTTGAAAAGCTGTAACTATATATACATGTATGCAAGTAAACATGTACTTCTTTTCCATATATGAGATACTGCTTTTAATGTCATTTTTTTACTAATCTCAGTAACATTTTTAGTTGTATGTGAAATTAGTCTTTATTTCAAAGTATTATGCAGGATTCCATTATATCAGTATCCCACATTTTAAGTATTTTAGTCACATGAGCAATGTCTTGCCATCAATGTCTCTTCTCCAAACAATGCTACCAAGAATGTGTTCTGGGGACGGAGAAATTGCTCAGTGGTTAGGGTCACTGGCTACTCTTCCAAGTTCTATTCTCAGCACCCACCTAGCAGCTCACAACTGTTTGCAGCTTTATTTACAGGGGGATCTGGTGCCTTAACACAGACACACATGCAGGTAAAATGTCAATCCACATGAAATAAAATTGAATAGTATTTTTTTAAAGTGAAAAGAAAAAAATGTATTTCTACATGTTTCCCAAGGATATTTTTATACTATATGGAGTGAAACTAATAAGTCTTGAGGAATATGCATGCCTTATTTTATGGAGTATTTCCAGTTTCCTCTCAAGAATGTCTGTTTCACTTTATAGTCCCAATATTAGAGTATGTGTTTCTCTATGTATATTTTGGTGATAGATGGTCAAAAGAAATTTTATAGTGTGTAACACTGGTCATAAATTGTTTCCTAGGCTCTTCTAACATTCATAAAACCTCATAAGATGTCTTTATAACTCAAGCATCTACACAGGGCATGGGTTTGTTATCATCTGATAGCAAGTTCAGAATACATCCCATGTTATTCTCTAATTTTAAAGAACCAATAAAATCTACAGCTTACCTCATAACTGACACAAAAGGCTTAAATATAAATCTCAAAGTATAAGAATGATTGGCCCTATGTCATTGTGTGCAGATGGTTTTCCTCAGTGTAAAATTTAATCAATTCGAGAATGTTAAACCAGAAAAAACGTCTCACTAAAATTACACCTGTAATTTTTTATTATGCATTTCACAACAATTACAAGTTTACATTGGCTGGGATCAATATTCCACAGAACATTACCATGGCCTCCTTACCATCATGGTCCACATTCTAAATCTACAGCCATGCAGACACTGTTATTTTAAGGACTTTTGGCAGAGAAGAATTTTCATCACAAAAAAAATCAATACAGGTGTAGTTTAATATGGATATTTTAATTAATAGGGTTTAGGGGTTGCTCTACTGGATTTTTAATTACTCTTGGAAAAGACTTCCAGCAAATGTCAGCCACACATACTCCACTAGGAGTATTACAGTTGAGAGGAGTCTCACAGAAAAGCACAGGTAAGCATAAAAACCACAAAGCATATCCAGCACTTCTGTTTTCAGAACAACCTTGAGATAAGAACGCCTCGTTAGGACTCAGACTTCAGGAAAATGGCAAGCAACTGTGCAGGGTGCAAGCTGAGGAGCAAGGATTGGCTCTGCACAGCCTCGGAACTCACAGACACTCACTCATAAAGCCTCTAGGAGATGAGGATTGTGGGATTTCATCTGCCCTCAATAACTTACACTTTTGAATTGATGAAATTATATTAAAGATAGATGGGTCTAGGGCATGAATGATATTAGTCTGTAAAGAACTTAATAGGAACACATGCAGACATGAGTTCAATCTGTACAATTTACAAGAAATAGCCAAACATGGTGGCCCAGAAACTTGTAAGCCCAGCACTAGGAAGTGAAGCAGATAAATCTCTGGAGATCATTGGGGAGCCAGCTTAGCATAATCAGAGAGATCCAGGCTGAAAGAGAAACTTTGTCTCAAAACAAAACAAGACAGACCAAAACAAGATGGATGCTGCCCAAGAAACATTCAAAGCTTATGTCTGATAATCATATGTGTACACCCATGCATATGCCCTCCTACACATGCATACATTTATATACATGCACACACACAAAAGAAGCTAACATATAGGGAAAAGAGGAAGGGCTTTAAAATTGAATAGTAACTGAAATCATAGAATAAAATTGAAATGTATAAGTTTGTTGTTTACAAGTTATCAGCTATGCTTAACCTTTTAAAATATTTTATTAATTCTTTTAGAATTTTATATAATGTATTTTTTTCTTTCTTATTTTTTTTATTTATTTTTTTTTTATTTTCAGCAAATCAAGAAAATTTAAAAAGCATTCAAACAGAATAAAATGAAAAGAAACAAACAAGCAAAATACCAAGTGTCAGATATACAAGAATTCTATAGAGCCTTCAAACAAGCAATACTTTTTGAGTTATGGTTTTCATGTAGGTCTCAAACATCTGGAGTGGGGGCTATCCCAAAACATGCAGCCTGTATATGGAGTATGGTCTTCTAAAAAAAAACAGTTGTTCAGTTGTTCATGGAATATTATTTTTTTATATCTCTTGTATTCAGTTTGCAACTACTTCATTGAGAATTTTTGTATGTATATTCATGAGGGATACTGGACTATAACTTATATATTTTTGTTGGGTTTATACTTGATTTCACTATTTCAATATTATTTGCTTTGTGAAGGAGCTTATTGTGGTTCTATATAATGTATTTTTATAGTATTCATTCCATCTTTCAACTCCTTCCAGGACAATTCTACCTCCCTAGCTACCCAGCTACTCTCTCTCTTTCTTTCTCTCAGTCTCGGTCTCTCTTTCTCTCTTTCTCCCTCATCTCTACCTCCATCTTTCTGTCTGTCTTTCTCTGAGTCTATTTGTCTGTCTGTCTGTGTCACTGTGTATGTCTCTCTATGTCTCTTTATCTCTTTGTGTCTCTCTGTTTGTGTCTCTCTGACTTTCTCTGTCTGTCGATCTGTTTCTGTCTCTATCTCTCTTTGAAAAATCCTGTGAAGTTCAGTTTGTGTTGACCAACTTGGTCAACTACTCTTGGGTGTCTGGCATGCCCTAGAGTGTAGTAGATATACCATAAGTAACACCATTTATAAAGCTCACTCTTCTCTCCCAGGAGCTATTATCAAATGCCAATAACTTCTTGACTAGTGGGACATCATACCTGTTTTATTTTTCAAATGCACTATTCTCTATGCACAGACTTCCTGTAAGACAAGAGTGTAGCCAGACAACAAGCATTTTATTTAGAACCTTCAGACTTACTTTTTGTTCTTATCTGACCAATGTAATTACTGAAATTGTGGCTTATATTTCAGGTAAACACTACACAGAGACATAGGAAAGCAATGTCAGCATCAATCACATCTCTGTTTGGCTTCATGTTGGAACAAAACATTCCTCAGTGACATGAAGAAACCGCATTGCATAAAATAGAAGGCAAAATCCAGACAGGTTTTAGTTTTTAATCTTCAGATCTTGTCAGATTTTTCCATTTAAAATTCTTAATTTAAACTAAAACAGATATGGAATCCTAGCAAGTGTATTTAAATTGTAATTGCTTTATCATAAGAATTATCTCCTTTTTCTTGCTTCATTGAGACAAGGTCTCAGGCAGTTGCTTTCTTTAAATCTGTTTATCTTCCTTGATTTAATATCCAATGGTTTCTATCACACTGTGCTCATAGCTGCTTTTTTTTACTTAAACAACAATCAATCACATGACAGAGTTGATGATTTCATATCATGAAGTCCAGTTCACTCTAGAAAACATTTCCCAGGCATCAGCCTCAGAATGGGGTCCTCTCTCCTCAGTCTCCTCCAGCTGTTATGCATGGATGGGTTTTTGTATGCAGCTAGAATGTTTTCATATTTTTAAATTTTCTAGGCTGTAACAGAAAATAATAATGCTGGTTATAAAGAGAATATATATGGGCTTAAAATAAAATGAACTGTGGAGATTAAATAATTAATGTATCACGAGATAGTTTAGGAGTTCTCCAGTTCAGCCTGAAAAGGGGGAGAATGTTTAAAGTTTGGTAGATCAGAAACATATACTCTCAGTATATATGTCTTTCTGCACATATTTATGATATTTTTAAAGACATTATATGTATATATAAAGTATCAGATATTTGTGGTTTTACATGTGATCCTATAGTGTTCTTCACCAAAAGAAAAGGATGAAGACATGAAACATATATACATTTCATTGAGCGCCCGTCTCTGTGTGCTTGAATCCTCCATGATGGTCATCTGGATGTTTTTACTGGGCCTCTTCACTTTCTGTACAAAGGACAATAGCCATAATTCCCAATATACAAAGAGAGAAATTGTAGCTAGATATGCTGTAAGGATGGGTTGTATGCTTCCTTAAGGTTCAGTAGAGTTGAAATGTAAAGGCTTGTGCTCTGTCAATCAGAGGTAGCTCTTCCAAGGAATTGAAGAAAAGAGCTAGTGAGAACAATAGAACTATTCTCAACATGTGTACCAGATACCAAAGGTAAGTTTGCTACTTAGCATCTATTCATGTCCTGCTAGGTTTTAGCCTATGGATGCTTGTTTACTAACTCATATACTAGATATGTATCTACTGGACATTTGTAGAAATCAGGATTTAATGAATTTACATGTTCCAATGCCTAAAAAAGTGAGCTCAAGTGTGAGGTTTCAAGAGATTCCTTGATTTCTATTTTTGCCATTTAATCCGATGATGCTGGAAACAGTGGTTGCCTTCACAGCTCCTTGATTTGTGTGTTGAAGAAGCCAGTACATATATGTAAAAAAAAAAAAAAAAAAAAAAAAGCTGGCTTTGCTTTCCCTCTAACACTGTATTTTATAGAAGATATATTTCCAAAATTATTTTCTTCTTAACATGAGACCAACAGGGTCACCACCAATCTGGGAGCAAGCTGAGATCACCAAGGGAAAAGCAACCCCATGCCAGGAAGGAATGAAGAAGACATCTGTGGAGTGACGGCTCTGCCCTCCACCATCTGCCCCCATTAACCAACAGCTCATCTTCTTCTCAGATCACTTCACAGCTTTCTCCAAAAGTATTGACAAGTAATGACTTCTTGTTTGTTCAACTGAAGAAACGTCTTAGGATTTGTTCCCCACAAAATGAGTAGGTGACGACTCAGGTTTCCACTTTTAGAAAAGGCCCTGTGAGGTGGATCTTTCTCAACTCAGACTCACTAAAGTGTCCATTTCAGAGTTTGCTTGACAGCTCCACCAACGTTACATCAAGTACATGACACGTGAAGGATGTGGGCTGTTTAGCTCTGACTTGAAAAGGCTCTGCTGTGATTGACTTAGGAGGTTTTAAATTGAAAGCAGAAATGTGGAGTTAGAATTAGAAACGCTGGGTAGTAATTCTCCACATGACTGACCCATTTCTTTTAGCAGTCTTCTTGCAACTCCTCTTCATCTCAAAAGACAGTCTCTACCATGTTTCCACTTTTCGCCATTCCTATAATCTAATTAATCCCCACAGAGGATAAATGCATGGCATTTATGGCTGGGTCTTTATAGGCTTCATGTCATGGAGGCCACAGCACTATCAGTCTGAGAAACTGAAAAAGATAAAACAGAGTTTGATATACTTGGAACAAGCATTTCCAAGGATGACCTTATTGGCATATCTAATTATACAATCTTTTAAAAATCAGGTGAATTTTCTTTAGGCTGATTAATCTATGTTTGAAGTTTACATATATTATCCAAGGGTAACTAGATCTTTATAATATTTTATCAGTATTATGAAAATCATCCAAACTACTCATATTTTGGATTGTCTGGTGTTCTAATTGTAATTATTTCAGCACTTATGCTTTATAAACTGAGTTATATAGGCTTATATTCAAAGCTATGTGATCAACTATGATCTAATACCTTGGCTTATTGGGAGAATGGTAATTGAATGATATGGTTACCAACGACAGATAATCAACTTGAACAACAGCACCCAAAGAAGGCAGGCACAGCCATGTTTGTGAGAACCGATAATATCCTCTATGTACCACCAGTAAGTGACCAGTAACTCAATGTACGCAGTCATTTATTTAACCCAAATTTATGCAATATTCTCATGTTGAAAAATACAGGAAAGCTTTACAACATTATCAAATAATATCTCACACAGATATTGAATGATTTAATGAAAGAGTGGCTCTTAAACAAAGCAGGAAGACTCTTAAAAGGTTTTCTTTTATAAATCACAGGTACTTGTACACCTACAAGGGTATCTCTGGTGTTTCAGTATATGTATACAATGTGGAGATTGATGGTATTTGGAAGATACCACGTGAAGTGCAATAAGCCAGGCATAGAACCATACATGAACCATACATGATCTACATCATATCGCCCATTTGTGGAATCTAAAAATGTCAATGCTGTTGAAGTTTAAAAAAAAATACAAAAGTAGAATAATGTTTACTAGAGTCTGAGAAAGGCTGGACAATAAATAGGTATAAAATTATAAGTAGTAGTATAGTAATATCTTGACATTATACCTATGTTTACCTCTCCTGTTACTACACTCAAATACAGAGATTCAGCCTGTGTAGAGCTAGGAAATGCCGTGTTTCCCTTGTTAACGTGAGAACGTATGTTCAGGAGAGGATATCCTGGACCCCTGGTCCTGGCATTCTTACTCACTGTATATTAAACACACTATTTCACTACCCTCAAGCCACCACTTCTGTTAGATTATGTGGCAGAACTGAAGATTAGAACTTCCAGGACCTCTGATGCAATTTCATTGTTCCATACCACTGGTTCTGTTAAGTATCTAAACTCCAAAGACTGTGTTTTTCTCCTACGCTGAGTGGTTCTTCTCCTTCAAGTTGAGGACCAGACTGGGAGGTTCCCATGCCATTCAAGACATACTTCAAAAGAGCTCTGGCATGGTCATCAATCTCTGTTTGAAGACTGTGTTGCTGTAGTAATCTTGTAACAAATCACAATGACATGTAGAATCAGATACTTTTATTTTATGAGAGTACCACTAACCATTTGAGTGTCTGGTAAAACATCAAAGAACCATAGGTACTAGGTTGCTTTTTTTTTCCCCCAGAGAACTATCATTCATTTAAACACAATAGACGCAATGTATGCATGTCAGGGCGTGTTGCAGAAATAGGATTGGCCAAGCTTTTGTTGACAAAGGCATAGAAGTCCTAGGTCTTCTGGAACATTAATTTCTTAGAAAAAAAAAAAAAACAATAACTTTCTGTAAGCCGCAAACACCTCAAAATACTTCCTTGTCTGTATATAAAATCTCAACTACTACAGATCACTAATTCTCAATTAGGAGCAGTTTTGCCCTCCAAGGGACATTTTAAAGTATCAGGATTTTTTTTTTCTTTTCACAAACTGGGTAGAGTAGAGAGAAAAAGTGAACAAGACAACTTTTCGGAATTGTCCAATAGTATCTCTCAACTGTAAGCAAGAGGTCTCAAAAGGCTTTCCTTTGTAAATTAGAGGTAACTATTGTGCATCTGCCAGGACACTCTAGCGGCTTTTCTTTTTTCTTAATTTTACAGCATTAATTTTTTTTTAACGTCCAAAAACATGTCAGACTGTACAGGACTCACCTTGTTCTTGTGCTTAACTTACTGTACTTGATATAGTGATCTCCAGATGCTGACCTTGGCCAGCTGCTGTTGTGTAGAGACTGGAGATATTGTTAAGCACCGTAAAACACACAGGCCAGTCCTCCATAGTAGGGACTGGCTTTTCATGGGTTGGAAATGTCAAAATCGAAAGCCCTGCTATTGGTCATAAACACACATTTCTGTTTCCTGCTGCAGCGGGTCTGTCAAAAGTTGGACACTCCTCTGTTTACAAGGTGTCAATTGCCACTCACACTCAATTAGTATATATATTTTTCCTTTTCCACATATACCTTATTAATTTCAAATGTATAAAGAATTGAAAATATTTAAGTTTTTAAATGAATTAGTTCTATTATCTGTCAAATAAACTTTTCTTACAGGGCCTCTGTATTGGATTTTTCTTACAACACAGACTCTGTTGTAAGACACTGTATATTTGATTTGTCTTCCTGTTACTAATATAACTCTAGAGGCTCAGCTGAGGAAGCCGGTTCACTCCTTGTGTGGCACTGTCTTTTTCAGTGTGTCAGTCAAGTTTGCCAAGCGCCTTAGGAAGGAGAGCTAAAAGGTATTGGATGTCATATTGGAAGTCTATTGTACATGTCTATATTTATTTTCAAGTTTGTTCAGTTACTATTCTCATTTTGCTCCTTATTGCTTAGATGTAACCAGGTTTATTTTCCACTGGTTTTACCATTTTCTGAGGGGATCTCGAATCAGTATCTGGGCAAACCATAATGGAGACCTGTTGGGAGCTCTACCCTTATTCTTGCAGGACTGCAGCGCCACCTACAGGGAGCCACAGCCACCTTACTATTATCTAGCAAGTATGGATATGTGTGCTTGACATAAAAGGAGAAGCAGACCAATCTAGAAAACTAAATCTTACAACACAGACACTGTTGTAAGACACTGTGTTAAATCAAATAGCGTAAATTTAAAAACGAAAACAAAAAACGAAACAAAAAACACGAGAGATCAGAAATGAGCTTTAAGGGGTCTTCTGAGAGTAATTTCTTGAGTTCCAGTTCTATAGAATTATACTATTTTTAAAAATTTGGATTATGCTTACTAAAGAAGCAAGAACATCTTCAAAATGAGAAGCAATTATTTAATCACCATAAAATGTATTTAAAATAAGTGAGAGAAAATATTAAATCAAGCTGAACTTCAAAATATTATAAAAATTATATAAACTTGGAATGTGAATAAAAAAAGAGCAAATTATTAAAATTAGTATCAAAATTAAATGTTAGTTGGAAAATGTTCTCTCTAGTCTTATTCTTTTCAGGAGTGAGTCTTTTGATCTGAGACCAGACTGGTTAAGAATGCTGTAGACAAAAGTTAGCATATTTTAAAACAAGGACATTCTTTTTTTATTATTATTTAGGCAAAAGCCAGAGCTTTCTAGGTATAAATTTGAATCTGTGAGCTTTCCTCCATAGCAGTGAATGTCAAGCTGTGTTGCATCTTTCTGCTCATCTTTGACATGTTTCAGGATCTCACTGATGGGAAACCCTTACTCAGTCACATCAGCATTCAAGGACACTCACAGGAACCTGTGAGAGGTAAAGGTAGATTCAGACCAAGATGGCAGTGAGTGGATGATGGCAAGTCTCTCTCGGTGGAATGTGGTGGGGAGAGGAAACAAACACAAAGCACATGGAATTGCTCACCGAGAAAGCTGACTTTGAAAATGTATGGCTTACTTCCTATAGAAAGGAGATGTCACCACTTGGAGTCTCAGTCTTTGCATGAACCAGGGAAGTGAAATTCATGGACGCATCATTAAAAATATTTCTGTGAACTTGCTGAGGGCCACTAGTCAAACTTTTTGACAGAGAGGGTGTTACCATAAGTCTGTCATGAGTAAAATGCTCACACCACAGAGTTCAAGGGCCGATCAATTCTTAATAATGACATTCAAGCCAATGTCAAGGAGGAGTTATCTCCCATTATAATAGCAGAAGTCACTTCTCTGTTTTTTTTCATCCCCAACCCCTCCTCTTGAGGTTAACCACAGAGGGTCTGAGGAGTTTAGATGGTGGGAGTCAATACGGAGCCACAGTGGCAATCTTATTGTAAAAAAAAGTGTAAAATCTTATTGTTTAAATACATGCATTTCTCCAATAAAGTAATTCTCCTTTAAGATTATAGAAGTCAAAAAAAGATATCCATGTCAAACCTTCTAAGATTCCAGGTAAAGTCACCCTTTAAGAGTTGGTCCTAATGATATGTATGCTGCTTATAGTCTAAAGGAGGCATGCTGGCTGACAGAATAAAAAGATGTGGAGACAGTACCGCAAAAATAATTAAAAGCAGTGAATGCTTTCAAAGGATGATATCCGTCCAAATGGGATGAGAAAAGTATGTCTTCTCTATTCTATTGTGTTGAAATGGGACATGCAGGGCAGATTAGACTGTCCAAACAGAAAATCGTGAACATTTTAATATTTATTTACATACTTGATATGCGTTAATGTGTGTGCGGTACTCAGGCTCACACATACAGGTACTCCTCTCGCTCCCCAACCAAGCACAACTAAAATCAGACGCCAGTTTCTTTCAGAAGTTGGTTCTTTCTTCTCTCTTTTTGCCACAAAAGACTGAAGTATATAACTCAGTAGGTCAGGGTTGATGGGCAGCAGCTTGAGCCACTGCACCATCCCACTGACCCAAGAATTTTAAATTGTCCCTAGACAAACAGTTTAAACATAGAACAGTGGCTTCAAATGTCCTTGCTAGGTAGAGGCTGAAGATTGGTGCAATTTAAGCTCATTTTTTGTCTAAATCTTAGTAAAATGTACCGAATCATAAAACTAAATAATTGAATGACTCCTTCTTTCAATAATGCACATTTGCTCTGGTGACATCAATATCTAGTTCATCTCAGTGAGTCCAGATTCACAATGGAGAGTTACTATCAAACTTTTACATAATGCCTTTGCTATCCAGCAGGTAGTGGTTGAGGCCAAGTTCTTTATATTCACTTTGATTTCAGAACTAAAGTCCATCTATGTAACATACAGCAAGTCAAATAAAGAATATATCATCTAGTTCATGCCTTTTATTTTCAGCAATATAACTGTTGATATTTTGTGTAATCTTGGGAGGTGTTTATAAATAACTGAATATTTAAAGGAATCTGTGATTTAGAATAAATCAACCTCTCCTTTACAATAAAAGCAAAAGTCAGAGAAAAAAATCAACACAAAGTATTTATGCATGAGATTAAATTTTTCAAAACAATTTAAATTAAAATTTCAGAACATAAGAAGCCACGTAGATATGTGACTTGGAATGTAGAAGTGATAATGTAAATTCTGGAAGACTGATGAAAAGAAAAGACTTTAAATACTTGATGCTGCTTCCCCTGGGAATGCTTTACTGTCATGAAAGATCTTAGCCTGGAATGTGCATCTGAAAAGGCAAGTCTATTCTGATCAATTTTCTGGATCTCCTCTGTAACATAGGCTATTAAGATCCATTGTTGAGTTATTTCACTGATTTATCAAATATCTCTCTCATCAACATGCTGAGCTATGAATTACTTTAAAATAAACAGGAGGAAGCTTCGTTATCAAAATCAACTTATTTTAGACAATTTTCTTTTCCATTTCTCTAGGAAATAATCCAGAGATTAAGATAGAGAAACTGAGTCTCGGTAATAGGTGTGCTTTCTATTAACGACTGGATATGATGCATCGTAAAAATGGTAACAATGAAAATAGTAACGACAACAATACCTGTTTTGTAGACTAGTCTGGTGCAGAAATAATAACTGTAAGGACCCAGAGTACTCTCTGGTATAACCGATGAGAAAATCAAACTCTCAATCCTTTAGAACAGTATACATAGTGTCAGTTTTCATCTGCAACACATATGCTCTCAACTACAGCTTTACGAACACTTTCCCTACATAACAAAGAGTACAGCAACACACATGTGACTCTTCATGTATACCAGTATTACTCTGTCTACCAACCATGCTAGAACAAGCTACATAATGCAGTGGCAGCAAGCTGCATATTGATGCTCAAAAGGTAGTGCAGGTGGTCGGAGCACTGCTGCTCTTCCAAGAGACCAGAATTTTGGGTGAGGACTCACAAAAGATGCAACTTTCAGACAGCTTTTGACAGTTCTTAGGAATCCCTTCTCTGCATTTTTTTTCTTATCAAAAAGCATATGCACACTCCTAATAGCTGGGTTAAGTGTGAAATGGTATAATCCGTTTATCAGCTTACATACTTAAGTTCTGGCAAAACTGATACATGTGAAAATTGAGAATAGAGTGATTTGAATTGAGATTCTGTGTAATGGGCTTACAGAGTTGGTCTGACCAAAGGCTTGATACTAGTAGTCCATGCCTAGGACTCTTCCATGAAGACCTCATGTGATTTATTTAATTTCCCCAACACTGAAGCTATTTCTCTAGTTTGTAAAAGGAGTGCATTAATATTAGATATTTTAATCACCCAATGCTGCTTATATTTACTGATGAATTTCCATTGTACATAACATTTATTTTGTTGAAGTGACTAGTGCTGAATATAAAGTTTATCAGTTACTATCAGCAGCTGAATTTTAACTTCTCAAAGGCAAAAATTGTTCCTCTACCTCCAAGTTCAAATTTATCTTGTGAAGAAGTAGGCTGTGTTCTAAATGAAGACTAGATCAGAGTCTCTGGTAAGTAACAGAGCTATACATTCCACCACTTACCAGAAAGGGCTCCATTTGATTCTTCTAATGATTAAGAATATAGTTGGACCCATAGGGTAGCACAGATATTTCTTCCTTTGACTTCTTGACTACCAGTAGATTATCTTAGGGTCCCTGCATATCAGCATACAAACAAAAGCTTCTTCTTCCAACTCTGCTCTTCCATTTCCATATCCTTTCCAGCAGCCCCTCTTTCCTTCTGTTGCTCCCTTACATACAAACCCTCACATAGTTTCCCTGCTCTGGCAACATAGTCACTGAGTGGCTCATAACCACAGCAGCAAGGTCCGTACCAGCAGCAGTGAATTGTTTGCTTTAGAATGAGATACATACAGATAAATCTTTGACTTCTCTGAAATGTATAATTTCTATCAGCATTATTCCTAAGTATGATTAAATTAAAACCTGTTGTCTGTAGATCACACCAAGCACAGAACACTCCTAAGATTTTTAAATGAAATGATTAGGAAAAATAAAGTGAACAAGAAAAGAGAGTGGTTCACAGCTATACCACTCACATCAACTACCAACTGCTCTGTGAATCAAAACACTTTTTAGAGTCCACATGCTATGAGGAAACTAATGGTTACACTTTCCCCTTTCCCAACAGATTGAAACATCAGCCTTCCTACGATTCCTAAGTGGCAAAGGATGATGGCTTGGTAATATCCATTTAAATGATTAAACTTTGAAGTTTACATTTTTTATTAATAGCTAAGAATAAGTTTATATTTAATCTCCCAGTATTGTAAGCTGGCTGTGGCTACTTGGAAGTGTCCATTATAAGGGAAAACTTTAAAAAGAATAATTGCATACTGAATCCATATTAAACAACATGCTAGTTTCTTTTTTTATTTTTCTTTGTCCTGTTTTCTATTTCAATTGCTCTGAGCTAGTGATCTGTTACTGTAAACTCCTAACCATCACCAACTGGAAGGAACACAGACTGACTCTTCCAATTCAGTGTTTCATGTCACTTTGTCTATTTCTTCACGTACACAAATACACACAATGCACAGGTACTTTCTTTTACTCTTCTATAGTACCAAAGGTCAACGACAAAGGTTTTCAAATAGGAAAAGACATACCTTAGCTTTCTTTCTGTTGGGATAAATACCATTACCAAAAGAAACTCGGGAAGATGAGGGCATTTATTTATTTATTTATTTATTTATTTATTTATTTATTTATTTTTATTGGCTATTTTATTTATGTACATTTCAAATGTTATCACCCTTCCCAGTTTCCCCTCCAAAAACCACTTATCTTATCCTCTTCCCCCTTGCTTTTATGAGGGAGCTCCCCCACTCACCTACCCACTCCCACCTCACTGCCCTAGCATTCCTCTATGCTGGGGCATTGAGTCTCCACAGGACCAAGGACCTCCCCTCTCATTGATGTCAAATAAAGCCATCCTTTGCTACATAAGCAGCTGGAGCCATGGGTCGTCTTTGGTTGGTGGTTTAGTCCCTGGAAGCTCTGGGGGGTTTGTTTGGTTGATATTGTTATTCTTCCTACAGAGTTGTAAACTCCTTCAGCTCCTTCATTTCTTCTGCTAATTCTTCCATTGGGCTCCCTGTACTCAGTCTGATGGTTGGCTGTAAGCATTCACATCTATATTGGTTTACTTTATCCTACAGGTGACAGTTCATCATACATCCTATTCAGTGCAGGAATGCAAGGCAGGAACCTGAGGGCTACAACTGAAGCAAGGAACATAGAGAAATGCTGCTTACCAGCATGGTCTCAGTCTCATGTTCAAGCACCTTTGTTATACAGTGCTGGTATACCTGCATAGGGCTGGTGATGCCCACAGTGGGCTGGGTCCTTCTTCTACATTAATTAGCAATCAAGAAAATGTTTCCACAGATAAGACCACAGGTTAATCTGATAGAGACAATTCATCAGTTGAGGTTTCCTTTTTCCAAGTGTGTTAGGTTGATAATCAATTTTAGCCATCACAAAATAATAGCAACTTTTAAATGAACACAATGTTAAATAGGTAATAGGTAAACCAATGAGACTGAATAGTCTACAAATAACCTTACTTACATAAGAGTCATATACAGGTTGAATGTAACTCTACTTTATTGTATAAGATAGAAATTGATCCATATTTCAGAATTTTTTTAATTTTAAAAGATTTGAATATACATAATATTGGCAATGAAACCCAAGTCTGCACTTAAAATTCATTTATATTTTATATGTGTTTTACTCTGCAAGTAATTTTACCAAGATTTTATCATAATTACATTTTAACTGCTCCCTGTCTCATAGGGTCAAGTATGTAATTACATATAATTGTCATTATGCCGAGACACTAAAATAATAGGCATTTTGGAGCACTTCAGATTTGGGGACATTTGATTAGGCATGCTCAACTTATATTGTTAAGTACTTGACTCCAAAATTGGGGAATTGCCTTCCATAATCATTTCAAAGAATTTCATATCTTATTCTCCTAACTCTGTTTCTCAGGAGAATCTTCCAGAGAAATAATAATAATAAAAAAAAAAATGTCTGCTGTAAATGTTCTTTGAACTAGGAACTATCTAAATGTTTTACATGTATGAATTTTATACATAATGTATGCATTTATGTATTGTAGATAGTCTACTTCCAGAACTCTCTCTTTTGTTCCCTATTCCTATCCCTGTTTCAACTCCAAAAAGCAGCTGTAAATGGGATAGGTCAGGAAGACCATTACAAGGAATTGCTGGCTGTGACTGGAAATAGATCACACTTTAATCACATATTTAAGGTACTATAGGAAATACAAGTGCTGAAAGAATCACTCAACTAGATGTAAAATTGAGGAGCTGAGAGATGGCTCAGTGGCTAAAAGCACTCATATGTCTTCCACAGAACCTGGGTTTGATTCCCAGCAAGCACACAGGAGCTCACAACCATCTATAACTCTAGTTCCAATGGATCTGATGCCAGTTTCTGGCTTCCACTGGCACTGTACACACATGGTGCATAAACATACATGCAGGCAAGACACACCATATACAAAAGTAAAAATAAAGGTAAAAATTTTGTTAATAAAATATTTAGAGCCAAACTATTACTCATGCTTACCTAAACTACATTCACTCATTATAATTTTGAGGATTTTTTTCACAACTTGTTTTAATGAACTTGGAATTTTATATATTTTAAATTGTGTGTGTGTGTGTGTGTGTGTGTGTGTATTTACAGAATAAATCTTTGCAGTATGTGTGTGCCTGGATGTGTATGTGTATATAGATAGATGATAGATAGATAAATTACAGATAGATAAATAGGTATATAGATACATATTTACATAGATACATAGATAGATGATAGACTGAGTGAGAAGATATTGAATAGAAACAATGTTTCAACAGGCTAGCAACAATGACACAGATACATAGATAGATGATAGACTGAGTGAGTAGATATTGAATAGAAACAATGTTTCAACAGGCTAACAACAATCACATAGATGCATAAATAGATGATAGATAGACTGAGTGAGTAGCTATTGAATAGAAACAATGTTTCAACAGGCTAACAACAATGGTGGAAAAGAGTAGGCGCTCAGCTTTGCTCATTCTGCTAGAAACTCTTTACAGCTCTAAGCAGATGCTGACTGAGTGGTTTCCTTTAGGAGTTCAGGACTCAAGGGAGAGTTCACTGATGGTAATTAAACGTCTGGAGTGAAGCTTCTAGATGCTCTTTAAAATCATAAGACTGGAAGCTCTGAGGCTCAGGAGAATAGTTAAGAAAAGAACAGCAAAGAGCTCAGAACATGTGACTTTTGGAATATCAAATTTTGGAATGGAGAGACATAGAGTATGAAAATTGAGAATCTGGGAATATTTCAAGTATAAATGTACTTAGTGAAGTCTAAAAATAAGAAGAGCACATGAAACTGGCAGGGGCTGTAGAGATGAAGTATAGGAGGGAATTGGAGAGGAAAGTTCAAGGCAGACTACATTGTATTAATAAATGAAATTCTCTGAGAATAAATTTTTAAAAGCTATCACAGGTATATATTAAACCAAAGGATCAAAGCACTTCCTTCATCTGTGAGAGATGCTGCTGAGATGAAGGATGAGAAAAAGCAAAGAAGAGGCAGAAAATAAGTTGGAGAAGAGTTTTCTAGCAGAGTGATGGGGGAAGATCTTACTGAAATGAAGGAGCAACTCAAGGTTATAAAAACAACCAGAAAGTAGAACCACATATGTTAAGCAAACACAGAATTAAGCATGTCATAGATCCTACCATGCTTCTTGTAATAATGAAAATTCAAATCCATTTTCGTCAATGGTCTTGCAATGTTTTAGCAGGAGACTCCCAATTGGAACACTGGAGGAGGGGGCAAAGGGAAAGAGGTGGGGGAGAACGATTTATGCTTTGCTTGTCAGGGTTGTGTTTGTGGTTGTAATTAGTACACTGGAAAGTTACTAAGTAATGAGCATTGGAAAGGACTCATGAGGTGTAGTCTAGAGGAGACCAGGTGCAACTTCTCACCAATTCTCTCCCAATGGAACCAAATATAGTTCCTTGGGGACTTCTAGTCTCTTATTGTGACATGTGTAGAATATTGCTCAGCAAAAACAGTCTGTAAGACTTGGTGCCCAAGTATTTTATTGTGAGCTGGTTATAAATGTGTTTGTGAAGACACATCAAAGTTCAGATTCCACAAATACAAATCAAGCATTCAGCATAAATCACATTGTAAAGACATACTAGGCATGGCCAAGCCCTTCTTATCAGTTAGTGAATAATGACATCCCCTGCATAAACCTAGTCCTAACCATCAGAAATGTACCAAGCTTACAAGCAGGCTTTACAAAGAATAGTAGTCTCAGACGTGCTAGATTTTTTTTTTCTTTCAGCCTACCAGTTGAAGGTAATTAGCTTTTTCTAGGTGTCTTAACTTTTCTGCTTTCATTTTTCTGGCTGTAGGTACTGCATGCCTATCAGAAAGACCAGACAAGGAGTAAGGTTCTTAGTGAGCAGGCATGTGCAGTCAGCTATCTCATCAGTGAGCTTTGGCAGCAACTCATCAGGCCTAGAAACTGATCTGTGTGGCAGAATCACAATCAAGATTTATGAAGCTCATGAAGAAGGAAGACCGAGTGTGGGTGCTTCAGTCCTTCTTAGAGGGAGTAACAAAATACTCAAGGTAGCAAATATGGAGACAAAGTGTGGGACAGAAACTGAAGGAGGGGCCATCTGGAGACCATCCCACCTGGGTATCCATCCCATGTGCAGTCATCAAATGTAGACACTGATGTGGATATCAGGAAGTGAATGCTGACAAGAGGCTGATATAGCTGTCTCCTTAGAGATCTGCCAGAGTCTGACATATTCAGAGGCAAATGCTCACAGGTAACCACTGAACTGACCAAGGGGTTCCCAATGGAGGAGTTCAGCTAAAGGAGCTGAAAGGGTTTGTGGCTCCATGAGAAGAGCAACAATACAAACCAACCAGAGCTCCCAGGATCTAAACCACCAGCCTGGGAGCACATAGGGAAGGACCCATGGCTCTAGCTGTATATATAGGGGAGGATGGTTTTGTCCAGCATAGGTGGGAAAGGAGATCCTTGGTCCCATGAAGGCTGGACGATGAGTGTGGGGGAATTCAAGGGTGAGGAGGTGGGAGTTGGGGGTAGGTGGGGGTACATCCTCATGGAAGCAGGAGGAGGGGGGATGGGATAAGGGGTTCCTGGGCTGAGCGGGGGAATGGGGTAAGAGGATAACATCTGAAATGTAAATAAAATTTCCAATTAAAAACAAACAAACAAACAAACAAACAAACAAAGATTTATGAACCTGGAAGGATGGTAGTTAAAAGCAAGTAGAGTAACAATCAACAACATTATTTCACTCAAGTCTTGATAAGCCAGTATAGCTCCCTCCTTTCACATGGAATTCTAGGTCATTTAGCTGGATGCAGGTTTGTCCTCCTGTTGGAAATAAGTCCAGATGCAACAATGGGACAGAAGAACAAAGTCGATCTGGCTGAGGTGCCACATACACAGAGAAGGCCCTTGCTCCAAAATGAACTCTGTTCTACTGCTCTCTAGGAAAAATTACACAAGTTCATCAATTAAAGCTGCAAATGTTTTTACGTATTTTTAGAAGCTTACAGGCTTCATTTGACTAATTCATGCACGTGTTACTTACATGCCTGGAAGACTACCCAAAGTAGACCCTTGCAAGCATCTTTTGACATAATAGCTGCGTGAGTTCCAGAACATTTTTTTCTGCTATATTCTGTTGGTCAAAGACATCACTAGAGTAGCTCTACTTCAGGAGGAGTAAATTAGATTCTGCTTCTCAATGAGCTGAGTAGCAGTGAGTCTGTTCTCATGCTTAACCTAGTACAGTCAAAGTTTCCATAGTTCTACCTGAGGATAGTGAACAGTGGGTCCCCATTGCCTTGCTCATATTTGCATTCTATTCATAAAAAGATAGGTACTATTTTTCAAGAGAGTGTGCATTCTAATTCTCTAATGAGATGTCATGCCTCTTTAATTAATTTCACTTCATACTCATAAGGCAGCTGATGTTTATTTTGCAAACTGAAGGGCCTCTAAGGATTTCTCTTAGATCTATATATGAGTAATAGTAATTAATAATAATAATAATAATAAATTTTTCTAACATAAACAATGAGGTAAGAAAATATATCTTGTGCAAAGTGGATTATACAATTATTTTTATTTTCATAACTGATAACTTAAGCTCTAGATTGTAGGTTATAATGGTAAAATAGTTACCCATTCATTTTAGGAAGGATAAATAAAGGTTAGTGAAAGGGGTACGGCAAAGTTAACAGTATTTAAGGAAGGTGTTGAAAATTATTCTAAATGCAGGGATATGGGTATAGGTCATGATCAGTGATCAAACACCATAGGTTTGATTGCATTCTGATTTAGAATTAGGAAGAGTACATTCTTGACAGCATTCACACATGTGCTTTACCTGGTAAAAGCCGGAATTCCCTTCTCTTTCATTAAATTTACGAAATATCCTTTTAAACCATTGACAATACACACTGAGAGCTGGTTTATAGTTACAAAAGAAAGACGAGGGGATGCTCACCCAACATCCACGAAGCAGCCATTTGCCTATGTACACATCAACATAGTAACAGCACATGCCGTGCCTTTGAATTTTAAAAATCATCCTAATTTTCTTTACCTACAGACTACTTTTGTGGAGCTTTTAATCTCTCTAAAATTTCAGAGCGTTCCTCATTTCTCAATGTAAATACACTTCAAGAGCTTTACTTACAAACTGACTGGAAGAAACCTTGTAGTTGTCCCCTCCAGGGAGCAATCCATCCTGTCCTCTTCTGGTACTCACCTGGAGGTGAAGTGGCCAGTGGAATTCACCTTTGACTCACGTCATGGGGCTGATATGAGCCTTTCACTTTCAACTATCAGCCACTGCCTCGCCCAAGCTTTGGTTAAGACTGTAATATATTCTCTTATATAAAAGGGTGAGACGTTTGTTTGTTTGTTGCTTCAATCCCAGACTAAACTCCAATAGCTGCCATGAAAACTATCCTTCGCTTACACTCCTAGCACCAGCAAGACTGACTGCCAGTGAGTTCACCTATATACAAATATCCATTATAAAGTGAATATTGAGAAGTACTCTTGATCAGAATTCACATTTTCTAGTCTGAGACATTTTACCTTGGAAACTTGTTCACCTCACTTTGCTCCGGCGCCGCCACCTCCGGACCACGGCAGCGCCTGGCTTGGTCCTTACTGCACCCCTGAGCCTTTGCTCTGCACTGCAATAAAGCTACCTTGGCTGCCAGGGCCACTTGTCGCTGTGATAAAGTGACCCCACTCACATTCTCCTGACAGCCTTCGGCCTTCAGCAAGCATTTTATATAAATCAGAGCAGAGTCTAATGAAGATAAATGTGGATGTAAAGAAGGAAGCCTTTTGTCCCGACGCTTACTTTAGCTTTTACACTTTAGAACTCAGCACTGCCCACGCACCTTTCTCCCGACTGGGGTTTAATGATGCAATTAATGAGACCCTGGCCTTCCTCAGTGAAATCAAGCAGCCTCTTAGGTAATGAAAAAGAGCAACCCATCCATATGCTTTAGAGACACTATCACTCTTCGTTTATTTGATTCTGCAGGTTAAAATGTAATATGTACGAGGAAGTGTCATGATATTCCGGCTTCCTAGTGATAAGAGGAGTGAGCTTCCGGAGTGAACCAGATTGAACAAGTTAAGCCCAAAAACAAATCAGGATGAGCAATTAAATGTAATTTTTTTTTTTTTTTTTGCTATACAAGAAATTTATTTTAGTAAAAGTGTTTACTAGGAACATACACCAAAAATGGGACATGCATCAAAAATATTTGTTACTTATCCGGAATTTAATTAAACTGTATATTTCTAATTTAATAAACTATTTTACAAGTGTTTGAGTATGGATTGCACTGGTACAGTTTTACCTGAAAATCTCTTTTGAACCCAAAATGAGAAAAATATCCAAATGGAGAAAGCATTTTATTATTGTATATTGATTGAGCAAAGGGATGTCTTTCATTATGATGTTTGCATGCAGAGACATAAAGTACTCTCTCTGACTGTACTTCCTTCCTCATAACCCATGCTCAACCCTCTTCACCCTCCCAACATCGCTGTCCAATTCTGTAGGATGTTCTTTTCCCCTGCTGCTTTCATATAGCTTTTGCATTATTTTTCTTTTAATTTCACATATACAAGAGAAAACAAGCAATATTTGTCTTTCAGGTTCTGAGGGTTCCCCATTTCACTTTTTAAGCGAAGTTGAGAATAGTCATGTGAGAGAAATCCTCTAAAATATGGGAGGGTTTTTAGGCATGTGTTGTTTTCTCTCTTATACCCTTAGTCACTATCTCCAGCACTGGCTGGCCTGTGAGTTCTAGCTCACAGTGTTACACAGGTGTGTCCTGAGTATTTGTACCATGATCATGGCACGATGCACGACACCAGCAAGACTTATTTGTAAAGCTCTCTCCCGTTTGCATGGTACTATTAGCTGTTACCTAACAAATGGATGCTTAGAAAGCGAGGAAGGAAATAGGTAGAGAGGGATCCTAGTCAATCAAATTGCTGAAGCTTGAAGGCAGTAAGTACAAGGCCTTCTTGGACCTCAGAGAAGCAAGAACATCTGGGGGATGACAGACATTGTTTTCAGTCGGATAAGGGAGAAAATATCTGATTGAGAATCTGTTATTTCAGTCACCACTGAATCATAAAAGGACCCAACACCCAAGCCTGTAGCATTTGTAATAGCTTACATTAAATGTGAATCCTACTTCTCAAAATAAATGATTAATTAAACAAAAAGCATGCTGTTATATATTTTCCGTATCATCTGTGTGTATGTGCAGAAGTAATCATAACTGTCTTGAAACAGCACAGCTGTGGAGATTCACATCAGATCCTCACAATTATTAACACCTCTTGCAGAGAGGCAGGAGGCTCCCCAGGTTCATGAGAGCCCAGTAAGACCTGCTCCCGACCCTCACAACATCCAGTCTCTTGCCATTATCTAAAAGATAACAACTGACTAAAGTGAGACTTCCTAGTGGTGAAGATGTCTGTGGCCACCTGTGCTCCTGTAAGCAAACCCAGTAAACAAACTGGCTCCTGGAGCTGGCCCTGAACAAAACCCTTTCTTTGGCTTGTGTCTGCTTTCTGTGTGTATATTAATATTTGCATAGAAATACATGTGTTATTAAATATATGTGGATGGGTATAAATATATAAATGGATATAGAGATATGGGCTAACACACAAGTTCACATGTACATGTGCGTGGACATGCACACACGTGCACACATACACGCACAAATGAACCTCCCTGACTGAGAATTATGGCATTTAACAAGTTTTATTCGTATTTATGCACGTTACAATTAGTATTGATAATGTTACAGAAATGTGTATCCTCTAGTCCCTAGATATTTTTGGTTTTGGTTGGCATTGGAATGTTTTTTGTATTCAGTTCACGAAATCAGTTTGCTAAAATTGACAATTTGACTAGGCTTCCTCTTTTGTCTTTTTCTTAAGCCCTGTTTTACAGAGCACAGTTTTCTCTCTTAGGCTAAACCCATCATTTTCTGTCTTTTTTCTTTTTTTTTAATAAACAAAAACTTCACTGGAAGAACTTTCAAGTAAAAAAAAAAAATCAAGCAATTCAATTAACTTAGCCTGGCAAGATCCAAAGTCTGTATATCTTAATAAATCTTTTACAGTTAGAACACCATTCTGCTGCCATGGAGCTTTGCTTTGGGGTTTCCACTTTCACTTTTAATTGCATTTTTGTGCATTCGTCTACCACACACACACACACACACACTGAAAAATGCATATCAGTTAAAACTTTTAGCTGTATTTAGTACTTCCTTATCACCTAACAATACATTTGTTCTCTTATATACATGTTATAATATACCCATACATGCATTTGTTTACATATATATGTAACATATGAGTGTATAATATATGCTATTTCTCTTATTTTTCTTTCTTTTAAGGATTGTGTGATCTTGCTTAATATTAGATATTATAAGTCCACTCGTTTTCCTGAAAATCTTGTCACTTTATCCACATCTCCTGCTGAATAAAATGACACTTTATATATGTCCCATATTTTCATTATCTGTTTGTTTATTGATGAGCAACTAAGTTGGTTCTATTTTCTTTCCACCGTGAATAAAATATCAATAAACAGCTGCGAGGTGGTGGCACACGCCTTTAATCCCAGCACTTGGGAGGCAGAGGCAGGCGGATTTCTGAGTTTGAGGCCAGCCTGGTCTATAGAGTGAGTTCCAGGACAGCCAGGGCTACACAGAGAAACCCCATCTCGAAAAACCAAAACCAAAACAAAACAAAAATCGATAAACATGAGGGTACAAGCGTCTCCTCTGTAGATTCTGCAGTTTGTTGAGTATAGACCCAGAGTTAAGTAGATGGGTCATATAGTAGCTCTATTTTTAATTCTTTTGAGGTAGAGCCAAACTGATTTCCATAATGGCTGTGTTAATCTACATCTCCACATCTGTGACTAAGGATTCTTCTTTCTCTACATCTTCTCCAGCATTTGCTGTCAGATTGATTAATGATATTCTTTCTAACTCGGTAAGATAGTATCTCAGAGTGATTTTGATTTGCATTTCCCTGATGACTAAAGATGTTGAACACTTTTGCTTTCCTACTTTCCATTGGTACTTTGAAAGTTTCATACAGCGTGTTTTGATCATATTTACCTTCTTTCACCCAACTGTTCCCCAACTCACTCCCTTTGTCCTTACCCACCCATGTTTGTGTCATTATAAAATTATTCTTGGATGTGTGGCTTTACAATTGGAGAATGGCCGACTTTCCAGGGTCTACACTCTAAGAGGAGCCCCCTACCCCTGTCTCTGTCTCTGTCTCTGTCCCTGTCTCTGTCTCTCCACACTTCCTCAGTAGGCAATAAACTCCAATTGCCCCTCAGATTTAGGTGAGGTTATTTACCCAATGCTTTTCTCCTTGATAGAACAGACTTTTTTGTACATGCTATTAGAACTGCTGTGTATTCAATTGTGCAGCTGCCCTGATGTGTCCAGAAGATAATGTGTTCTTGTTGACAGTCAGCATCTTGGGCCCTTACATTCTTTTGTGGTTGTTTTACCTGCATGTGTATCTGTGAACCATGTGTTTTCCTTGTGCCCACAGGGGTCAAAAGAGGGCTTTTACCCCACTGTAACTGCCGTAACGAACAGTTGTGAGCTGCCACGTGAGTGCCTTCAGTCAACCGTTGGTCTTCTGGGATAATAGCAAGTGCAGATAACCACTGAGCTGTCTCTCTAAACGACATTTTGCGTCTTTCATGAAGAAAAATGCAAAATTTCTCAACAAAACATGTGCAAACCGATTGCATAAGCATATTAAGAGGATTATATATCATGACCTGACTAAATGGGCTTCATTAGAGAAAGGCATGGTTGATTCATCATATATAAATCAGCCGTATGAGCCGAAATCATGGATTCTGAAAAGGCATTGGACAAAGTTCGTCATGCCTTCACGATAAAAGTTTTGGAAACATTAGAAGAGTAGAAGGTACTTCAAAATAATGAAGGTTATATACAACAAATCTGCAGGTGACATTGTTGTAAATAGAAACGGAGTACTTCTTCTAAAATCAGCCTATGGAAACAAACAAGGGGGAGCATGGCCTCTAAAATCAGGAACAGGACAAGAATGCTTCTCTTTCCCCTCTTGTTTGTTACAGTGCTTGATTACTTAACTATAGCAGAGAACGACAGAAAGGGGGTAAAAACAGACAATGAGGAGGAGTCAAATTTCCATTATTTGTAGATGACATGAATTTTCTTCAATATGGACTTTTATTGTATGAATATGGGTGTTCTATTTGCATATACATCTTTAAGCCATGTGTATGCAGTGAGTACAGGAGTTACAGACTGTTATAAGCTGTCACATGAATGCTGGGAACTAAACCTGGGTCCTCTGCAAGAGCCTCAAGGGCTCTTAAGCGGTGTGTCATCTCTCCAGCTCTAATGATGATGATTGGCATATTCTTTACTTAAAATACCCTATGTAATATACTTCAAAACTCTTAAACCTAATAAAAACAGTAAAGTTGCAGGGTTGAAAATATGTCTGCATATATGAAGGTGTGCATTAAAGTAGCCTTCACATATGCCAACAGTGTGCTCTCAGTGGAAGAAATTATGGAAAATTATTCCATTAAAATATTTCAATAATATTACAGACCACTACAATGAACATGTCAAGACATTGCAAAGAAGAAACTCTACAGTGGAGATTCTTCCCATGCTCCTGGAATAGCAGAATTCTAATTTTCAAAATGCATACACTACCAAACTAATCTATAGGTTTAATGAAATACCAATCAAATGTTTGATTTATATATATCATAGATTTAGAAAAAAATTATACAAGAACTCATATGGAACCACAAAAGACTAACCAATACAATCTTGATATAGAACACCTCCGAAGGAATTGCAATATCCAACCTTTTTTCTTTAATTGAAAATAAATCACTTTACAGTTTTTAAATATAGCCAATGTTTTTAAGTATCATCTCTTCTGTGCAAGTATTTATGAGAATTCATTTAAAACAAGTACCATTCGTGCTATAAGAATAGGTTTGTGAAAAACAAGAGCTGTCAAATACATCAACAGTGATGATAAAAGTAAGATAAGACACTAGCTGGAAAGTAGCAAGACAATAAAGGAGTAGAATAAACCATCTGAAAACAACAACAGCAAAACTTTTGTGTGTTCCAGTTGGTTTTATTGATTTAATATAAACTAGTTATCGGAAAAGAGAGCCCTAACTGTACAATTGCCTCCATCTGATTGGCCTGTGGAGCATTTTCTTAATTGCCAGTTCATGGCAGGAGAACCCAGTCACGCAAGGTTGTGCTATCCTGTTGGCCTGGTGGAATGTGAGTAGAGAAGGAATCAAAAGGAACAAACCAGAAAGCAGCAGTCCTCTGAATTCTGCTTAAGTCTCTGCCTTCAGGTTCCTGCTCTGGCTTCCCTTGATGATGGACTGTAGCTAATAAGTTGAAATAAACCTGCTTTCTCCCAACTTGCTTTTGATTGTGATGTTTAGCACAGCATCAGAAAATGAACTAATATACTGTGTCTTCAGAGGCCTAGCAACATATTTAGTGAGCTTGCCTTACTTTATGGATTTAAATTAATAAACTCAATTTTTAAAGAATATTTTGTAATTTTAACAACACATCATAAACATAGCTCATACTCTACATATGGATACTGGTAAGAGAAGGGGTACATATACATTCACATCTATACAGGACGAGGATGGACATACTTGCTTTAAGGAACATTTGAACTTGAACCTCAATCTATGCAACCCTAACTGTACCTAAGAACCTTCTTTAAGGGATGTTTCTAATACAAACATCTTCATCATAGAATTCAACCAGACTTGAGAGAGAGAGACAGAGAGAGAGAGAGAGAGAGAGAGAGAGAGAGAGAGAGAGAGAGAATGAAAGCCACACTATAACTCTTAAATAAAGAAAGCTGAAGAGGATGGAACATCTCACTTTGTCTACAAGATGCTGCTGGTCACAGAAGTGGTTGCTGGGTAAAGGAGGACCTTAAGACACAGGAAATGGCTTAGGATGGTTTCCAGGTAGTTCAAAATAAGACTGTACAGCTGGAGCTGCTGGCCTCAGGCCTCATCTCTTCAGTGCTCTCATGTGGTCCCGGAACTGACCCTTAATGTTTCATGTTCCTTGGGAACTGTTTTGCAGCCCACAGTGGTGTGGTCAATGTCTGAATGATTCACCCCTAGAGAGTAAGTAACTCACATAGAGAACTGCTCTCATCCTCTCTGCCTCTGCCTCTCTCATGGAGACACCCCAGCAGCACAACAGCCATTGATTCAGTCTTTCCTTTCACATACATATTGGGAGGATTATAACTGGGATGTTAAAAAGCTTTAAAATTCAACTCACCAGTAAACAAACGCTTCCTGCCAACCACTCTGTGCAGAAGGACTCTTGAAGATGAAGAGAAGGAATGAAGAATGTCTTGGAAGGAAGCCAAAATCACCATTTTCTCCCTAAAATTAAATTAAACTATTGAAAGGAAAACTCACAATCCAGAGCACAAACTATTTCCATTTCCCCCTAAGCATTGTTCTGTGGTTATTAACATGTTTCTTGGATGGATTATTCAAATAAAACATAATTTTTTCTTTAAAACAAACATATTCTATATGATCATTGAAATCTCTGCTTAACAGAGAAAATGCCTTTCCTTGCAATGTATGTGTTGTTAACTAGCCATGTGTGCTGGCATGTGGGGAATAGGCGTCTGACTATAAAACATCGCCAGAGTACCATGGTGATTCCGATACTGCTTGGTTTTAGCCATGAATCTTTTATGTTTACATTAGAATTAATCACATTTAGCGACCCTCCAGCAAGCGTCACTGTGACTTGTCCTCATCACAGCTAAGTTCATGATTCAGTATGTATTATTTTGCTGTAGGGTACATGAGAACAGATGTTCCCTCAGTGACCTACACGTGCAATTGAGTGTAGAAAGGTTCACAGGATGCCTACAGTGTTAAAAATAAATAGCTATTAGCACACATGTGAATCACCAGAATAGAAAACTGTATTTACACACACATACATATATGAATAATATAGATTTAAATGATTGAGAATTTATTAAAAATGTAGAAACTGAACTTTGCTTAAGAAACTTCAATAAATAAACCTACCTTACCTTTATTTTCTTTCTTTAAAATGCCTTCAAGGAATCCTTGATTTTAGAAAAATACCTACCCCTCCGCTAGGTACACACTCATATGTTTGGGATAAAAACATAACCTCGTAAATTTCCTATTAGAAAAAATAATGATTCTCTAAATGACTACTCTTGTTCACCCACTTGAGGTTCATATCCAGCCTCCCCAGGTTGAGAAAATAAAGCCTGGAAAGAAGTCCAAATAATCTACAATAAATTAAATTCTTATGTTCTTGGGGAAGCTGCTTGAGACCAGGAACAAATTAACATATTTCGGAGTCTCCAGATGTGCTCTTGCATAACATGAGCCACTTATTGAATCTTAATTTTATATTAAAAACTATTCATCTCTACGTAGCATTTATAAAGTAAATAACCGAAGTTCAGTGATACTTGGCCCTGATCATTCTGAACTGCAACTGGCCTCCTAATAGTCTTCAAATCTGGACCAAGTAATAGAGACGACCTGTGGACTGTAAAGCTTGTAGAGTCTGAAAAACTGTTTCCATCCGTCTTCACGTTGTATTTCTCTTCATCTATCACAAGCATAGTTGAAAATTAATGAGCTGTTCTTTCAGTTTAATTCAAGATATTTTTAGAATTCTAAATAAAAGAATTTAGGAACAGTTATTTTCTTCTTCTGATCTTTCTAATGCCCTTTGAATTAAAAGCTTAGCTGGCACTTTAATTGTTGTCTGACCAAAGCAGTGTACTCATAGTCGGGAATGAATGGCAATTTGTCAGCCAGGCTAAATTATACATGTCCTCCTATCTTTTAATTTCCCATGGATGTTCACACTGGGGCGGGGGGCTGCTCTTACATCCATTTTCTGTTTTCTCTGGAATTTTTACAATTGAATCAGATACCAAGAGGCTAAATGTTAGTATCAGCTCCTCTCTCCTTTTCTCCTAGCCTATCTTTCTCTCTAAGCACCTGTCCATCTTGAAGTTTATACTTTCTGTGTGATGACTTCTAAGTGCTGTGCATAAAGACGATACTGACTTACTTACTTCCAAAATTAAATCTTTGAAATTAGGCTAAATTTCTTTTTTATAATGAAAAATTTCCCAAAGCTATGAAAAACAAATATATATAAGCAGCACACTATTAGACAATGATCAACATGAAAAAAAAATTTAATCATTACTGGAAAGAGATGATAGAATTAAATAAGTTTTATTTAAAAATTCTTCTAACTCTGTAAGGAGGCTGCACAGAATTTTATTCTGAGAGAATTTGACAGACTGTAATTTCTGAATCTGGTTGTGGGAAACCCATATCTAGAGGTAAAGTAATACGGGAATGAAATCAGAAATCTGAATAAAAATCCACAAAACCTTTTAGGTCACCAAACTGGATGAAATCAATCTAAGCAGCTTCAAGTTAGTATCAACAGCCCAACTTAGAATTAATTCATAATTCTAGAGACAGGTTTATTCCTAATATAATGCAATACCTGCTTTATAAAGAAACATAACAGATGTTTTAAAAGCACTTAAATCACTTCTAGTTACATATCACAAGTGAAAATAATATAACAACTGAGGCAAGGAAGTCAGTCTGCTGAGCCTTCCAGTACGACATCTAATGCTTATAGAAGATGAGATTTCTTCTTTGCAGTTTTTTTTTTTTCCTGACTCTGTATAGTGAAGCCTCTGGAAATGGTTACATAAATTAGATGAACTGAGCCTGCTGGCATAGTCTTACGTAAGAAGTTCATTAAGATTTCTTACAGGGACCATCACCCCTTGGTCATTTGACTGAAGCAGTGGTTCTTAACCTTTGAGGGGTCACCTATGACCATCAGAGAACACAGATATTTACATTACAACTCATAACTGGAATAGCAGAATTACAGTTATGAAGTAGCAACAAAAATAATTATATGGTCAAGGGGGATCATGACAACAGGAGGAACTGGATTAAAGGGTCATAACATGATGAAAGTTGAAAACTGCTGGGGTGGAACATCTGCCCAGTCTGGATGGATGCAGTTTGGAGAACAGCACAGAGCTTGGCATCAAGACCTGAGGGGAGGCATGACTGGACGGGCCTTTAATCCTGGAAACAAAACCCTCTGCTGCAGTCAGGCGATTTCCCCAAGAAACAATTGTTTAGAGATAAAAAAAAAAAAAAAATCAGGAAATTCAAAATGAATAAAGCAGTGTGAATATGTGGGGATTGAAGATCAATTACAAAGATACAGTTACATACACATTACAATGAAACTATTTGTACAGTTTCTACCTTTTTCATGCATACTTTGCTATTTCTTGAAGATTTTATCTCAGTGATCCTGATTCTCATTTGGGACTCCCCAGTTGTTCGCATACTGGTGATGTGCAGTGCTCCTGTTTGGGCTGTTAGAGCCTTGCTGTGATGAGAAATTTGACTGAACAGACCACATACACTTGGCATATGTGCTTCCTCAGATGTAGAAATGGAAATAGTTGATTTATAGAAATGGAAGGTAGAATCAATGAAGGGTGAGAAGTGAGAAACGGTAGTAAGTGAGGCCATATCACAATAGTTATTAAAGTACAAGTAGATGAGAGAAGTATGTCATGATATTCTGTAGCACTAAAGGGTAACTGTACTTTACAATTTATTGTGTTTTGTAAAGCACAAGATAGAAAATTATGAACATTTCTAATAGAAAGAACTGATATCTGTTTAAGGAAACTCAAATGCCAATTATACTATTTGACCTTTACCTACAGCTTTCATTAAAAAATAATGCTGTACCCTAATAATATGTATTTCTGGAACTGGAGACATGGCTATGGTTAAGAGAGCTGACTTGTCTTCCTAAGGACCTGAGTTCAATCTCAACTTCTGCATGGTGGCTCACAAACCATCTCTAACTCCAGTTCTAGGGGAGGATCCAGTGTCCTCTTTTGTCCAAACAATAGGCATGAATATGATGCAGTCTTTCATATAGAAAATCATCCATATACAAAAAATAAATAAAACTCTTTAAAATGATGGATCTATACTGCACTTGATCCCTTAATAAATGTAATGTTTGTGATGCCATAAAACAAAGAAATACATTTTCCTCTAGCCTTTTAGATTGTTAAATTGAGCTTTGCTTGGTTTTATAGTGTTCTCTTTTAACTAAGCAACATCTCAAACCCTGCCTAGTTGAATATTTTTTAAGACAGAATAAAAGTTGGCACATTATGGATTCTGGACTGAATCTGGTTCTCAACATGCTTTTGAGTGTCTTGCAAGCCAAGGAAGGTTTTCTACTGTCTTCTTACCATAGTCAGAAAAGCTAAGGTCTGAGGAACAAACAGTAACAAGTGTTAGTGTGGCTATGAGGAAAGAAGAGCAGTTCTCCATTACTAGTGGGAATGCAAACTGGTACAGCCAGGATGGAAATCCGTGTGGCGTGTGCTCAGAAAGCTAGGTATCTATCTACCATATAATCCAGTATATCTTTCTTGGGCATATATTCAAAGGATTCTATATCCTTTATACCCTTATATATCTAGTCTATTTGATATAGTATTTCCTATACTATAGAATGTATACCTATACATCCACATTCATTGCTGTTCAATGCACACTTGCTAGGAGATGAAAATAGCCTATATATCTATCAACCAATGAATGGTTAAGGAAATAAGAAACATTTACATTGTGCAATATTATTCAGCTATGAAGAAAATGAAACTATGAAATTGCAAGTAAATGGAGAGATCTGGAAACAATAATTTTGAATGAATTATCACAGACCTTGAAAGACAAATCACATTTTATCTGATTTATAGATGCTATTCTTGAATCATTAGATATGTGTGTTCCATTTAGAATAACTATTCTAAATATTTAGAGGTCAGTATATTAATAAGGGACCTTGTGGAGTCATTAAAGTAGGTATAAAAGGTTAAGGAGGGAATAATGATCCAGAAGGGATTTAGTGAAGATGGGATGGGGCTTTAGGGCTGATAAGGAAACACAGGGAGAAGTAACTATCACAGTAAAACAATTCTGAAAATTTTCATATGTAAATCTACTACTGTAGAAGCTTCCTAAAATACACACAACACACACACACACACACACACACACACACACACAAACATTACCTTATAATGAGGCAGCAATGTCCCTATTAGATACTTCAAGATACTTCAGCATAGCAAATAAAATGCCCAGTCCCAGAAATGGGTTACCATTTTGGAGCCATTCTCTAGTGAGGTCCCATAGACCTTGAAACATTACAGTCCATGATAATTCTTTTGATTATTCTGAAAACTTCGGCAGTAAGACTGTGTTGCTGATGACATCACTTACTTGAGTTACAGAACATGAAGAAATCAAACATATATTGATCTGGAAGCTTCATCACTACTGTCTAGATTTCATTGTTCTGGAAGGTGCTTTGCATAATACTGAAATAGAAAAGGAAACAGAAATCTTACCTAGCTGCGAACTCTGCAACCTACATTGATCTGGCCTGACTACTGGTCTCAATGTCATGTAACTAACAAACTACTTTCTGATTGAATTTAAGGACCATTGTACAAGACTCAAACCATATTTGACATCATTATCAAGGTCAAGAACCTGTGGCTAGGCAGGTCATAGGCCTCAGGGGACAACCTATTACTACTACTATAATATATGGATATAGTGCTAAGCTGACTTGCACTCTCAATCCTCTTCAAACAAAATGCTTTTCATGGTAGGTGACAACATCAGGACCAATACTAATCAAGATCCAGAGAATAAAAGAATGGAATGTTCAAACCTACACAAGACATTTTTATAATACCTCACCTCACAATGCTCAGGGGATCATCAGAGCAGAATGTGTAGTAAGGACCATAAACAGCAGATGACCATAAGGAGACAGTCATTTCAGGACACAGTAAGGTAGTTGCATGGATATGTTCACAGCAATTGAGATAGTATACATAAGACCTGCACAGGTTCAGGCCAGAAAATATTCCAATATGAAGTGAGGAGGTATGGATGAATAATACCCAGTCTCTAACTAAGGAGATGTAGGCAGTTAATACCTGCTTGTGGAAGAACAGATTTTTTTAATGGTGTTAGCCCTCCCTTATGGGTTGACCAAAAGTGAAGGTCACATATTAAAAAGTATATGGACAGCACAGTCTATATTTGAAGGAAGGAAGAAAAGACACAAATCTGGGTGTGTTGGACAAGGCAGCTGGATCGGGCTAAATGGGAATGGAGATGAATACGATCAAAATAACATTGCATGGAATTCTTAAAGAACAAATAACATGCTGGAAATAGTGTATTCACAGTCAATTTTATCTAGAATTGAAGGAGAAAAAAATTTTAAGAGTGTTTCAATAATCTCAGTCAGACCTTAGAAACCAATCCTCTATGTTTCCCCCTTTAGAAATAAAGGAGAAATAAGATCTTTCCTTTTCTCTTCTGCTTTGTAAGCTCCATATAGCAGCTCACCAGTTACTCAATAATCTTGCTTGCTTTGAGGATGTGGAAAGCTAAACCATGAAGGATATTTAAGAAATTGAATAGGAATTGGCTGGTGACTTATGAATTCCCCCAGGATACACAGTGGCCCATTCTTTATTGTTTTTCCTGTAGTTGCTGATGGAGTATTTTCACCTGTCCTAAAGTAGTAGAACCCTGTGATTTTAGCAATGTAAACTCTTGATACCTGAGTTGTCCCTGGACTAAAGAAATGCTTGGTTAAAATGAAGCTTGTTTCCTGGATAAATCAGCATGGCATAGCAGTGTTTCTATTTGGAAACACCTTTACAGTCTATCTATAGCACAGTAAGACTAAAGGATAACACACAGTACAGCTACACTCTGCAGCATTTTCCTTAGGTGTTTCATCCCCAAACACAGCTTTGAAGCTGTGAAGGCACTTCTGTAAGTGTTTTGAGTTTAAATTGGTGCAATGTGATAATTATCACTCTATTTATAGCATGTTTCTTGGCTCACATGTATTTGGAATGAAATATAAATTCATTTTTTTGCTATATACATATACATATTGCACTTTGAATAAATGTTAGAGTAGGTCAAGTTTTATAGTTCAATACTAACTATAGTTTTCTTAAATATGATAATATTCCTAATCCTTACAAATCTTTTAAATTTCTCTAAGTAACTATAATAAAACATTGAATACCTATTGTGAGTAAAATACTGTGATGTGAAGAATTAATCAAGGAAGTGCTTCACAGTATTCTTCTAGGTTGACTCTGCATGACATATGTATAATCCCTTCCTTAGTACCATGACTAGGATCTCAGCTTACTCCGTTGTAGATTCAATCACCTGTACTGGTGCTGGATACATAGTTATTTACTGAATGAATATACTAAATTTATAAGAACTGGAGTGGTATAATAAACACCTGATGTTTAGTATGAATCTTTTGTAGACATTGCTTTTTATATCTTCCTAACAGCAAAGTGATAAATGACCATGAAATAGGTTCATCTAGAAACCAAGAGGAATGTGTAGATGTATCATAATATGAGCACTTGAAAAAAGGATGTATTTACATAGGAATCAAGAAAATAGAGCTACAGGGTAAGATGGTCTGACTATTTCAGTTTCCTCAGTGGTGAATTATGGTAAGTGGGAAACTTGAGTAACTGGTCATTCTTTCCACCAAGCAGATTCTTCTAGAGAAGTAATTCTCAACCTGTGACTCATGACCTCTATGAGGGGTCAAATAACCCTTTTATTGGGTTCTGTAATTACAACTATGCAGTGGCAGTGAAAGTAATGGCTGGGAATTGCTACAACATTAGGAACTGTATTAAAGGGTCACAGCATTGAGAAGGTTAAGAACCACTGCTCTAGGGGTTTTATAATCAAACAACCAAATCTCTATACTCTAATTTATATCTCATTACCCAAAATTCCCATAAACTTTGTCATGGTTGCCCAGCCTCCTCTATATCTCTAGAAAACATAAGATAGCATTCTGTTTCACTTCGTATGAGTTTGATCAGCTCTTGAAACTGACTACTCTTGAATGTTGGGTTTATTGACGTTTTACTAAGCGATGGTTCTATACTGTACAGACTTTATGGAGTTCTCCAGTTCCAGTTCCAGCTGCTACTCTTTAATCTACACATTAGCGTTATTTAAGTAAAATAAATAAATAAATAAATAATATAAATAAATAAACCCAACAATGACAAAGCCAAGTAAGACAGACTTAGATTTATTTGCTTGTTTTTGCCTGATTATTGTTTTGCCTTAAGAGTTGATGTACCTGACATACGTGCAGATGCTTAGAGAGGTTGGAGATTGCTGATCTCCTGGAACTGGTGTTGTAGGCAGTTGTAAGCTCTATAATATTGGTTCTTGTAAACAAACCTGGGGCCTCTGGAGGAACAGTTAAGTGCTCTCAGTCACTGATCCATCTTTCTGTAGCAGAATATTTTGCCCTCTACATTTTACAATAAAGCTTGGTAATTTGGGAGGAGCTAATGTGGGCGGAGCGAAGGAGAGGAAGAGGAGAAGGAAGAGGAGGAGCTAGGAAAACAGATGTAGCAGTCATGGAGAACAACGCATGCATCAAGAACAGGTGACCTTGGTGATGTAATCCTTTCTTGCTGTGTTTAATTAATTTATAATCACATTTGTATCTAGTTTCTATATTGTTGCCTATGTTTGTATTTTAGTGTTTCATAATTACATAATTCTAGAGATAATCACAAATTAGAAAAAAATGTTTTTGAAAAATATCTATTATGCAATTTGGCTTTTTCCTCATCTAAATATGAACTACAAGTACTTTGGTTCAGTTATATTTGATTAAATAAGTAGATGACAAACTCAAAATCATTTGGTTGAAAAATTATGGTAATATTATGCATTCTATAATTTAGAGCTGTATATTTCAATTTACTACTACTGAAAAGTTACAGCCATTTTTTTTTACAGGTGAAGAAAAATAAAGATTCTTTTTAATTTTAATTACTGTAAACTAAATCATTAACAATGTGTACAACTTTTATAAACACACCCACTGGAAGATACAAACTTATATTCACTACTTGAAACATGTATTAGATATTGACAGCATCATGTACCAATTTTGCTGCCACCCAAATAATTTTATGGTACATTCTCATTTTCTAAATGTATGTTTCTGTCCATCTGTCCCTCCACTATGCCTACTTCTACCTTCCATCACTATAGTCTTTGTTCAGAGTTTCATATCAGTGGAACCCTATAGAATGTGGCATTTTTATATCTGGTTTTTAATTCTGTTTTTCACTTGAAAAAAATGAAGGTCAGAATCATAAATTCTATTTCATATTTTGGTAACTCATGCTTTTCTTTTTGAGTAGTACTATTCTATTGCTTCAAGATACTTGTTTATCTTATTGTGTAAACAATCTTCAAATTTCTGCTCAAGCTGATCACATTTGATACTGAGATATAAGGATCCCTTTTATGTGTTTTTTATTAGATAGTATGCAATTATTTTCTTCCAATATGGGGCATGCCTTTTATTGTCTTCACAGTGTATCCCGAAGAACAATTTCAGGAATTCTGAAATTCACTTTGTCAATTAAATTTATTTTCTTGTTTGTGACTTCTATGTCCAATGAAAATTTTATCTCATCTCATAGTAGACATTTTATAAATTTTTATTTTTATAATAAGATTATTATAAAGTAAAATTAATTGTTGTGGTCCAGAAATGACATTATAAGCCACAGGAACACCGATCTCAGTAAGACAGGGATAGTTAACTGAGTATCCACCCCAGGACTACTAGTCAACCAGGCTCACGGTCCAGACTTGGGAACTGAAACATGACCTTGGCTTAAGATCCTACAGGGCTTTTAAGCCCCAAATCCACAAACATCTGTGCCAAGCTATTTCACTAATCAGGATTTAAGAATAGAAGATTTATTTAGGAACAGTTTCTTTGTTGTACATTTATCCTGTTTCCATTTGTTAGGGTATTCAACTGTGGCAGGGGACTCTAACATTTATACCATAACTTGCCAACTAAGGTGATATTAGTTACCCAAGTACATGTCTAGTTGTTAGTTCCCAAGGAGGTCTTGGGAACTTAACTTGTACTTTACCACTACTAAAAATGGAAGTCTCATAACAGATAGTTTCTTATATTGGTGCAGATGTCTTTCTTATGTTCCAGTTCTTATGTTACGGGTAGCTTAAACCATAAAAGCTCATACGTAGGTGCAAAAAGTGCTGTTGGAAGGTTGGTTCAGGTCTAAGCTTATTATGCATAACTATACAAAGCAGTTCTACTAATTTCTATCATGATTGTTTTCCAAGGGCACAGAATATAACAGAATATGCAATCAATTTTGGCATTAGAAAGTTTCCTAGTAACAGCAGAAACATGAGTAAGTTTCTTGTTAATGCCTTAACATTTTACCTAGACTTTAATATTCCATATATGTCTTAATGTTTTACCTAGGTCCTAACATTAATATTTATGATGAAGTGAGGGTCATAATTCATGTTGATCCTCATCAGTTATACTCATGAATTTCAATACTTATTGAAAAGATTCTTTTGTTGTCGTATTGCCCTGGACTTGGGGATTTCTCTTTAGAAAGTCTTTAAAAAGCAAGGCTCCATTGTACCCTTACAGTTTCTGTTCACATGACCCTTCCTCTGCAGTTTGCTTCTAACGTGAGCCCTTCAGTGTTTCTGTCCACTTCATCCTTGTTTGCAAGCATACGGGATTAATTAATGAATTAATTAAATGAATAAGATTGTTCATCTTATTCATTTATTGTTTTTTTCTTTATAGTGTGGGATTTGTGCTCAATTCTCTCCTTTCTTGATATTACTTACTTGTCTACCATTTTCAAAATTAGTCTGCTTATATATGTAATAAGCTTACAGATATTTTCACAGCACCAAAATCTCTTACTTGTAATAAATTATTTACTGATTGAGTGTTCTATATCTTGTGAAAGTGTCCTTTGCTTAGTCATTTGCTTCTATTGCTATATGCCTATTGTTTTCTGCATCTTAAATTCTTGTATGTTATAAGGTGTTCCTAATTTCTTTTTTGTTTGTTGTTTGTTTGTTTGTTTGTTTGTTTTTTCGAGACAGGGTTTCTCTATGTAGCCCTGGCTGTCCTGGAACTCACTCTGTAGACCAGGCTGGCCTCACACTCAGAAATCCACCTGCCTCTGCATCCCAAGTACTGGGATTAAAGGCGTGTGCCACTACCGCCCGGCATTCCTAATTTCTTATATTTCTTTTTCCTAATAAAAAGCACTTAGTCCCAGTAACTTCTTTTTTGCTTTTCTTTTTTTAATGAGAGTAACATATTTTGTTGCTTCATACTATTCAATATGCTTTAAATTTTGTATCGTGAATAGTTCATGATTATTTAAAGTATATTTTTAAATGTACAGGTATGTTCCACATAATTTTTAACTAAATTTGATTAAGGGCAGACAATATCAGGCATATAATTGTAATGGCTGTAAATATATTCAGTTTTCCTTATGAAACAAACTAGAACATGTCCTGGTGAGTTTTCTGTATAGACTGTAAAGTATGCATAGTTTTATTGTTGCTGGTAGTAATGTCTTATGCAACTTAGATGAACTTTACTGAGAGTTTTCAGAATGTTCCACATCGTTACTAATAATTCTGTCTATTATTTGTATCACATATGAAGTACTACAGCCAATTCAACATGAATCTAACTTTAATAAACATAAGAGGTGCATATAGTAAAATAACAGAGGTACCTATGATGTGTTGTTGAATAGTGAGCTTCTGAATATCACTTTGCTACCTCCTTCAATAACCTTTCTACTGGCAAGACTTAGTGAGAGATAAGTGGGCTTTTGCTGCCGGTTCTTCAGCATGGGAAGCATTGCCAGTGGCAGCATCTCATCTGTAACTACAGAGTCAACAGATGCACTTTGACAGGCACTTAGGCATGTTTCAAAATATCCAAAAGGCTCAAGCCCCTCTCCACCAGAATTTACCTAATTGCTCTGGCTGGTTGCCTGTGGGATTTTTAGACAGAGACATGTGACTAAGCTTTCCAAACAAGCTGTACAGCATGCTGACCTAGTTGACAATGACATTTCAACATTCATCTGCCGAATATGTAAGGAACTTCGTTTCTTTTAGTATGAGAAGTTAGAATCCTTAGGAGTGTGAAACTCTGTGGAAATCTCAAATGGGGCTTTGAGTTTTCAGTCAAATAAATTACCGCTTAGTTAGATACCAGTTGCTCACACACTCCATCCTTACCATTTTGACTGAAATTTTCTAAAACTTAAACGCAAGGTAACACCTATACATGAAACACTTCTGCTTATGAGTCTCTGCAATGAAACAGCTTGTCACCTCATAACAGATAGGCGGAGGCTGTTAGAAATGGGTAAGTGGATTGTCTTACACATGAGGAGGCTGATGTAAAGCAGCTGAAAGTGTCTTTCTTAAAAACCAAAGTGGTAAGCTTATTAGATTTCATATCGAATAACTGAGTAAACTATGATGAACAGGATAGCACTTGAACTTGCCGTTTCACATTTTTTCAATCTGAGATCTCACATTTATTAGCCTCCAGTTTTTAATCTACTCTTATTATTTGAGAACTTGTAACAGTCAGCACCACCTCTCTTTTGCATGCTGTCCTTTCTAAAGAAACGTTTGTAAGCACTTTTCTGTGCTGATATGATGTTTTCATTTCCTTTAGAATTTCTTCTTTGGCCAGTTTGTGTATCCATAAGTGGGTTATTATGTTTTCAAATATTTATGGATTTTCTGAGATGTCAATCTATTATTGATTATTAATTTAATTCTTTTTGATCAAAGAATATATTTAACTATTTTAAATTCATTGAGTTCTAAATATGACATTGGGAGCAACCCACCTTCAAAGGGTTCCATTTTCGATAGAAAACAATTACTATTCTGCTGCTTTATAGAAGGATTCATTATAAATACCAATTATGTCAAGCCATTGACATTGGTGTTCAAAGCTTCTTTATCTTTACTGATTTTCTGCTTACTTGCTATATCAATATTGAGAGCCCTAAAATCTCTAAGTATAATTGTCAATTTCTCCATTTTACCTACCAGTTCTATCAGTTACTTCATAAACTTTAAATCACTGATACTGATACACTATCTTCTAGATTTGTAGTAATAATTTTTTGGTGCATTAAAGTTTTTAACATTTAGAAGTGATGTTTTGTCCTATACAGCAGTTTTTCTCTGAAATCCATATTTCCTAATCTACCTAAAGCTATTTCACCTGTCTACTGATTAATAGAAATGTAAGGTATTTATAAAAACTTTTACATTTGGCATATTCGTATTTTTTACTTAAAATAAATTTCACATACACATGTGTGTGCATATCATGTGATATCTTTTATACATGTATACTGTAGTTACATCATTTATATCCCTCCGTGACTCCAGTGTCCTGTCATTCCTTCTCAAATTCATGACTTCTTCTTCCATTGTTGCACTGTTATATTTCTGTGTGTGTGTGTGTGTGTGTGTGTGTGTGTGTAATCTATTGATTTCAATAAGTGTCAAACATAAACATATATATGTTTAGAGTTGGCCACTTGACCACTTGAGATGAATCTATCAGGGTCTCATCCCTGGAAAAAACTTGATTCTCCTCTCTCAGTGCCATTAATTACCTCTGGCCCTACAACTAGTTGCAAGGTATTATGATATTTACACTATTTATGTTGGTGTGACACCTGGTTTTTGGTTGCAATTATTCTGGTCTTCTTTAGGCAACCCTATTGTCAAGATTCCATGGATATCATCTTCCCGTCATATACAGAAGACACTATCTCATACCAGACAGCCTGGTTCTCTGGTTTGTACCCAAGGCCAGTTGTTCCCTGTAACTTGGGCAGTTCTGGATTTCTGTGATGGTCTCTGTCTGCTGCAAAAGGAAGCTTCTTTGATGAGGGGACAGAGCTACACTGATCTGTGGATATAGCGATGAGTATTAAGAATGAAATTGGGGATTAGAATGTGGATTAGAATGGTTTAGGAAAGTGGTGGTGGTTCATTCTCCTCTGGGGTCAATGACATTGCCAGCTAGGTTTACAACACTAGGCATGAGTTCCTCCCCTAGGGCTTTCTCTCTTCCTTGGTCCCATTTTATATTTTTGTAATCTGAGTTTTCTCTAAGTTATATGCTCATATCTAAAGATTCCGAGCTAGGAATTACAAATAAGAGACAAAATGTGACATTTGTATTTCTGGCTCTGAATTACCTCACTCACCATACATATTTTAGTTCTACCCATTTACCTACAAAGTTTGTGATTTCAGTTTTCTTTATAGATGAATAAGATTCAATTCTGTACATGCACCACATTTTTTATTATCAACAAATAAGTTGAAGGACAGTTAAATTATTTCATATCCTAGATATTGTAAATAAAATAACAATGAACATGGCTGATAAAGTACCTTTGGGGTAGGATGATAAATCTGCTGGGCATACGTTAAGGAGTGGTATAGCTTCATTATATGGTAGATTTAGTTTTATTTGTATTTTATCTTATACCATGTCTTTATTTTATATCATATCTATCATATATCATCTTGTATCTATTATATCTTCTTATATCTTATATCTTTTTAATCTTGTATCTATCTACCTTGTATCTTATATGAGGTAAAGAAAGAAATATGGACAGGGGAATAATAGGATAGAGATGTTACAAAAAGTGAGGTTGAAAAATGAAAACTAGGTGGTGGTATTAACTGGATAGGCAGGCGAGAATGGGCAATACAGAGGGAGAGGAAGAAAAAGGGGATAAAGAATACTATGGATGTCTGTCAACGCCATAGGGAATAATAATAATAATACTAATATACATATAAAATATACAGTATATAATATACTATATGTATAAAATAAAAGTATGCCTCTTAAGATTATAATGATGTTTTGATTAAGGGTTGTAGTTTATCTAATAAAATCTCCAGTGCTAGGCATAGGAAATGTACCTTTGTGCTGATAATCAGGGGAGTACAAGAGACTGTCAAAACAATGTAGACTGTTGTCATTGCCAATCATTGCCTTAGGCCTTGAAGTTAAGTTTCTTTTGTTGAAGACTGTACATATTTCAGACACAGGACCTGAAGGAAACTGTCTATAAGAGACCTGGAATCCTTCTTCCCGAAAAATAGCTCTTGCAAGTGTGTCTTCTACATCAATGAGTCCAATCTGAACAATCCTCACCCAATGTACAGAATCTTCTCTCTTCAGGTCTAGATCCTTTCGAGATCTTAATCAAAGCTAAAAATCACACTAGTGTGAGTCTTACTTTCCAAAAGCATCCTACTCCCTAACATAGCCTGATCACTTCTACTGCTCTTGATAGATTTTCTGAGCACCAGGGAAATCTTAATGTAATTCCTAAACATTTTCCCAGAGTGCAGCCCTTCTCTTCCACCTCTTGCATATCATATCAGTTATAGATTTCAGGTTCTGTCTATTCATAACTTTTGTGCTGTTATTCTGAAATCTCTTGACCTCTTTATCTCTTGTCCCATAGTTCAGAGAATTATAGTCTTCCATAAACACAATACCAGTTTTGTGCAGGGAAAACTACAGGAACAAGTACAACATAGGTTTACTAAAACCCATGATCCAATGTACCAAAGTAGCTCCATCAGACTCTTTCCACACAGTCTGACTTTCAGTAATGTATAGTAATCAGATTGCTGAATTGGGATTTTACCATTTGTCTCAGTCTCAAGTTTGTATGTGTGTGTGTTTATGTGCATTATCTGAATACAGGTACCACCAAAGTCAGGAGAGTGCACTGAGGCAGGAGTTACAGAAGATGCTGGGATCCAAATGCAGATTTAAAGAAGAGCACTAAGCGCTCTTAACTTCTGAACCATCTCTTTAGGCCCAGAATTCTGTTCTTGAAGTAGAAAATACTTTTCTGATATCTCACTTTACTCAGGAGAAAGTCTTCCTAGACAGCAAACTAATGATTATTTATTGATCATCCATTGTGAAAGATTTGCTCTTTATGTTTTCAATGCATTATTATTAAATACTCCCAGATGTTCCAACCAGGAGCTTTTCAACTGCACACAAACATAAAGCATAACATGTGTAACCCATAATTGAGAGTGACAAGCAGTCTCTTACCTAAAAATTCCAATCAGCTGGAAATGCAAGAAGGTGCTTTAGCAACCCCAAAATTCTATCCTGTCCCTTCCATGCAAAAATCTTAGTCATAGGTAGACAGAGATCACTTCTTTCTTTCCTTCTGTAACATTTTTAAATGCCTGTTGGCAAATGTCATTTTTTATCTATATGCCAAAAGAAAAAAAAAAGGAGAAAACGAAGAAACAGCAACACTGCCAAGAACAATCATTTGAACACTTCAAGCTTCACAAACAACTGCGGATTTGATATTTGTTCTTATGTTAGAGGAAAGAAAGAGAACAATGAAATAGAATGGGTGAACATGAGTGATGTGAAATTCCTTCTATGCAGTTCATCTTCTACCTCTGTCCAGCCTTATGCTGGCTGATCAAAGTGAGCATCCAGTCACTGAGAAACATTCTTTTGGAAGGATAACCTAGCAAAACTCCAATATAACTTCTAAAGTACAGCTAGTATGAACTTCGGCAGGCCCCCACAGTCATAAATCAAAAATCTACAAATGTTGAATAGATTAATAAAGGACTTATTATTCCTGCCTGCTAAGGAAGATCAATGTCAACTATCCAGACCCTGCCCTCCCAGAGCTCCCAGGAACTAAACAACCAACCAAAGAGTACACATGGAGGGATTCCTGGCTCCAGCTACGTCTGTAGCAGAGGATGGCCTTGTCTGGCATCAATGGGAGGGGAGGCCCTTGGTCCTGTGAAGGCTTGATGCCCCAGCATAGGGGTATGCTGGAGTGGTGAGATGGGAATGCGTAAAAGAGTGGAGGGGCATTCTCATAGAGGTAAAGGAGAAGGGGAATAGATTGGAGAGTTTGTGGAGGGGATACCTGGAAGGGGGATATCATTTGAAATGTAAATGAATAAAATGATTAATAAAAGTAAAATAAAATCAATAAAAAGCATACCTAGCATAAAAGCTAAGAAATCTCTGGTTTGAGGTATGTTAACTTGCTCCTTCACACTCAGCCTGTCTGTGCGTGTCTGATTAACAAAATGCATGACTTGTTGGTACCCAGACCACAGATCTGTTTAATGAAGACATCTCATTTCTTAAATGACACAGTCCTACTTCTGGCTCTGAATTGCTCTGCCTTGAGGAAACAAGTTGAAAACAGAACTGCCTGGCATATGACAATACAGAGGCAAGATGTGATGTTTGCTATGTGACCTTGAGCAAAGGCTTCAGTCCTTCTTAACTGGCTTTTATTTCCATCTACGGGAAGAATCTGTGTAAACACATCGGAAGTAAGCTGTGAACATCAAGCAAAAGTACATCTGACACAATCCATGTAAAAAAGTATTATTGAAGTATGGTTTCCCTTTTGGAGACCACGTGGGAAAGCTAAATGTTAGGTCTTCATGGAGAAAGCAAATGCTATTTCTTTGAACTTCTGTTTGCCAAAACCAGTGATGAAAATGATCACTAATATATGAAGAGCAACTATATATCTTATTATCACTGTTATTGCTGATGATTGAACTTCTGTGGCTCCCTATATCTCAGATACTGGAGCAGGTGGGGGGACAATTAGTTACTTTGCTCTAAGCCACCAACCAAAGAGTACACATGGAGGGATTCATGGCTCCCGTTACATATGTAGCCAAGGATTTCCTTATCTGGCATCAATGGGAGGGGAGGCCCTTGATCCTGTGGAGGCTTGAAACCCCAGCATAAAGGGATGCTAGAGCAATGAGGCGGGAATGAGTAGTTGGTAAAGGGGCACCCTTATAGAGGCAAAGAGGAGATGGGAGGGAATGGGGCATTTGTGGAGGGAAAACCAGGAAGGGGGACAACATTTGGAATATAAGTAAATAAATAACCAATTAAAAATTTTAAAAATTAGCCGTCCAGCGGTGGCACACCGCTCTAGTGTCTGTGCTCTGTCGTCCGAGTGCTGTGTCTCTCCCGAGTTCAATTCCCTTGTGGGAAAAAAATTTTTAAAAATAACAAAGTAAATGATCAAGTAATGATCAAATTGCACAACTAATAAGTTGTGGTTCTAAGTTCAATTACACATTTTTTCATGGTTTTTTAAATTATGTTCAAAGTCTTAGTATACTATATACTCCATAAGAGAATGTAAAGTAAATCTCTACAATGTTCTGTTTGTGAAGCACGTATCTTTTTAACTGGAGCAGGAGCCCATTAGAGCATGTCATATAGGAATCAGCTTCATCTCTGTGGCCTTAGAGACTTGAAGTGCTCTAATAGGACAAATGAATGTCTTATTAGCAGAATTACTACTAGTTCACATACACAGCATTTCTTGTGATGCTTTACTAAGTCTTACTACAAGTTTTTCCATGATAATTGAATCAAAAGAGTATTATCATACACAGAGTATTTCCCATCGTTAAAAGTCATGGAATTTTAGGGAGGGTTGTTTGTTTTGTTTTGTTTTATCTCAGAAATGATCCTATTGGTGTTAATGTTTATAACCAAGCAATTCAATATCAAGTAATGTGGAAATTAACACAGTAAGATATTACAAAAAAAACTAATTAGGCTGTACAAATGCTTACACAGAATAAGATCGGATTCGTAAAATATGTTAATGTTGTACAGAAATATAGGTTAGAAAGGAAACGAAAGCTGAGACACGTGAGTCTTTTCTTCAGCTGAGCAGGCAATGGGCAGATGCTGATGAATCAGAAGAAAGAGATTTGTGTATCCAGGGGTTGAATTCCCTCTGGTTCAGAGTAAGAGAGGAAGTTGAAGTGTTGCTTGCAATTAAATTACAGAAATACATGAATGACAGACAAAGAAGACAAAATATGACCTTGGGAATTTTGGGAAGTTTGACAGAGGTGAAAGAGAACATCTTCAGCTAAACTGACTCTCAGGATATTCTCAAGTGGATATCAATGTCTATTGAAAAAAGGTATTATAAAGCACATTTGAGAGATTTGGACTCAATAAAGAAATGTATGTGAGATTCTTTAGAAGGGAATCTGTAACCCAGAGAGAGAGAGAAAGAGAGAGAGAGAGAGAGAGAGAGAGAAGAGAGAGAGAGAGAGAGAGAGAGAGAGAGAGGGAGAGAGGGAGAGAGAAAGAGAGAGAGACATCTGAGTATCAAGAGCAGCAGAAACCTCGACCTGGGTCTTTTCTTCATGACAGTGACCAAATGAAGAGAAGCTTGAAACAGTAAGGAGGCAATCTAGCCACCCAAGCCAGTGACAGTGAGAGTCTGACCTGACTCCGTGACAGCAGAGATGGGAAGAAAGGGAAGAATAAGAAGATATTTCTGTTACTATGTCTTTAAATGGAAAGGAAACCCCACTTGTATGTGCCTGACTGATTGTGTTTCTCAGTGTCTCTTTCAAAGTTGATTGGTCATTAGCAGCACCTAGAAATGTTTTTTTTTTGTGATGGAAATACCCTACATCAAAGTCTCCTCAAAGCCTTGCCAAATCTAACTCAATATGTACATGAAAAAATCTGATAGTCTTACTAAAATCTTAGGTGATATCAGTCAACAGCTCACCCATTTCACTCTATCCCTGCTTGGTCTTGAAGTGAGTTTTACTGAAGTTGAAGGCATTAAATTTTTATGTCATATGTGTTTATGTGTTATGTCACCTGGACAGCAGAAGAAATTAGTCAGTATCTTAGTACTTAAGACTGATTCACTAACACAAATATAAAATAGAAGTCTCGTATGGGTAGATGAGCCTCTTCAGCACATTAGAAACTTTTATTTTGACAGAAGCAGCTCAGACTGGCCAGGGAAATGGAATGAGAACAAAGGCAGTATTGTGTGGTCCTGAAGGGAAACATCTCCTGAAAAAAAAATACAAAAGACAAGAATGTAGCTTAAATATAAGAAAGCATAGTGCAGATTTCAAAAAAAATCCAATTATGAAATATTTATCAAAAGTATTTCAACAGCAAATTTAAGTATAATATGGGCAATGTTGTATCGTTGACTGTCAACAGCAATTCTTAAAAAGCTGAAACAGACTTATGGATCCATGTGATAAATGGGATCCAGAACTCCATTTCTCCAGCCTCAGGACATCATGTGTATTTTTCTGGAGTTCATATACATATCAGCTTCCTCCCTTCAAGTAGAATATTTCTGAGTATGTCTTCCATATTTCCCAGTGCATAAAGCCTAAATTTTGCATGTGGCAGGTGACTAATAAATTAGTACCTATTTAGTCTTTCCTTTTGGCCTCTGGTCTCTGTTCCTTTCCCTCATCCAGAAATTGAAACTCTACATTAGTGGGATGGTATCAGGTAGCAATGATGGTACTAAGAAAAGGTTTTTGGGGAGTAACTAAAATTGGATACGATTATGAGGATGGAGACCCACAAATGGTATCAGTGCCCTCATAAGATCCCTAAAACAGGCTGTTTCTAGTGTCTCCCACCGAATGAAAATGGAGGGAAAATGGCTGTGTATGAACAAGGAAGTGGCTCCTAATTTGCCATGAAGTCTGTCAGTTCATGATTGCTGACTCTCAGTCTCCCAAAAGTGTGAGAAACAGATTTCTGTTGTTTATTAGCTAACTTTCTACAGCATGTCTACCACAGAAGTCTGGAAATAAGACAGAGATGTCTCTTTTACCATCCACATAGCCATCCAAATCTTTGAAGTAGGACCTACCTCTGGGAAATACAAGCTAATCCATACCAAATTTTAAGGTCCAGAGATGGAGCTTTAGGATCAGTGCAGAAGTCAGTAGGAACAGGGAAAGAGAGAACTGCTATAGTCAATAGTGGAGAGGCAAATACTAGATCTAGGGCAGATACATGCAGATATTGTTAATAGATATTTGATCCCTATTCATGTCTTACACACACACACACACATACACAAACTGTTCATGTTTACTGAACTCATGAAGACAGTCCATTAACCTTGATGACCCATGGAAGGAGTATTTGTAGAATGGAAAAAAAAGCAAAGAAGTACTAAATTTTTTTGTTAATCCAGTGAGATGTGTATGTGTGTGCTTGAACTTATTTTTAGACATGTTTTTAAAAAGTGAATCATAAAATAACTAATTACTACATAAAATTTAGAAATATGTAACTGACTTTTATAAAATGTTATATAGGTAAAATCATGCAATATGGAAGTTTTTCTTCTACTAAACATGTATTTAAGATTCTTCTACATATATACAAATAATAGAACAATCGGTGCTTCCAAGGGCTGCTGGAGAAGGAAGGTAGATAGCACCAGAGAGACTTTACAGCAGTGACACTGTTCTATATGATGCTACATAGACAAATGTCGTTACACATAGGATGCATAATACTAAGGAGGACCCATAATAGAAACCACAACTTCAGGTGATGAAGGTGCATCAATGTAGGCTCATCAGTTATAAGGAAAGAGCCACTCTGGCATAGACTGTTGATGGTGCAGGAAGCTGTGAGTGTTTTAGAAGGAGGGCAAGGATATGTATATCCAAACTTTCTGATTTTGTTGTGAATATGAAAGTATACTAAAAATAAAGCAGATGTAAAAATTGATGAAATTTTTAAAAAATGATTGTGATACTTTAATACTTATTACCAGTCTAATCATCATAGGGGTTAATCAAGGAGGATCATGCACGGTTTGATATTATATAGCCTTATGATTCTGGAGCATGTGGTTAAAACTGACAGTTTAGCTCATAAGGTAAAATTGTTTTATTGCTTTACAGATTAATGATTAAATTGTAATTTCTATATGGACATAATTCCAGGCAGCCACATTTGGGACAGATGAACTACAACTTAAGTGAAATTAACATCTTTAAATAAAAATAAACCACTCATTCTATTTGATTGTAGATTTATCGATCACAAGTGTCACGAGACATTAGTAATTATAGGAACATTTTCCTTGTTGACAAACTAAAAGAAATTTCTACTCCTGGAATTATTTACTTCAATAAATTTATGTATATTTCTAATATTGAAAAGAGATCTAACTGTGAGTTGTTGTTTTTTTATGCACGACTACAGCAAAAATACAATTTTAACTATCTGTTTTCATTTCTGTTCCTCGGCTAAGTACCTCAAACAAGTTCTGTTCTCATAAGAATCATTTGACATTATTAAAGATAAAGTGTTTGAGATCCGTGAACTACAGTGCCACATTCCCTGGCGTCTGAGCTCTTCATGAACCACTATTTGACCAGAGGCAAGACAACTGCTCTGGATAAAGAAGACCTAATCTATTATCATGGTAACACCTGATGCAAAAGACCCTGGTGAGTCACAGCACACCTCAATTCCCATATATACATCTAGTAAGTAGAAATAATCATATCTATTATAAATTTATAGTTCAGCATTCATGTATTCATTTTATAAGACCATTTAAAAGCAGCTTTATCAGCGATCTATTATATTATTTGGGTCATGGTCTAAGGTATAGGTAGGGTCTGTTTTAATATTAAGCATGCTTTAAAGTCACTTTTGACAATTGTCTCAGAAATATTGAACTGATTCTAGTAATCTAATCCTCCCAGAACCAGGGGATCTCATGTTAAACATCTTTTTGTATTAACTATTTCAAAAATTATCATGGATATAAAAGGAAAAGGAAATTTTCCTTCCACTTACCAACCCCATGAATATTGCTGATGCTCAGTTTAGATGATTACATGCTCGGAATATTCAGAATAAATTAATATTTATCCAATCTCCACCCCACTCGGTATTTGGAAAAATAATGATTTCCAAAGAGATTGAGCAACTAAAACAGTAATTTAGGCCTGTCTTATGATCTACAATAATAGTGTTTTCTGGCTGTTTTATGGAATAATTCAGGGAGGATTTGATCAGAATCTTTCAGTCATTCTTCCTTTTCCTAATACTGTGGAAAGTAGGTTACAGTAAAATAGATATTATAAGATAATGTGTTTGCTTTAAATCTATGACTTCTCCCATGTTTGGTCTGTTATTGTCTTAAAATGAAAGCTGTGTTAGTATTCTGTAAAATGTAATATGAAGCCAAAAATGGTAATATTTTGGATACATTGTCACATATAAAAATGAAAGTAGAGTGTACTTCAAGGAACTCAAAATAGTATTCAAACAAGTCATCCTCTTGTGACTGACCCTGTTATTGATGATGATAAGTAAAACACGAGACACTACAATGTGACATCATCTCTGCCAGAAATTTGTACACTATCTTATTTTAATATCTCTGAACTTATTTTTTTATAATGATAGCAATAAAATGTATTTAAAAAGTCAGTATGTGCACTATTCCTAGAGACTCAAGCAAAATATAAATAAGGATAGCTGTTTCAAGTGGAGCAGAGTAATTAAAAATATGTAAAGCAAACATTTAAAGCAAAAATTGAGCATCCAAACACCTACAATTTCATCTCTTTATTTGAATACAAATATTTGTCCTGGTTTAGATTAATCTTCCTTTAAATTACTGAATTTTACAGTTTTGTACTTAAACATTTGGCAGCACAACGTTGAAATGTCTTAGATTCAAATACTAGCTTAATTTAAGAATCTAATTTTGAAGCGTGGGAATTCAAACCGATAGTCTCTTTAAAAAGCAATATTAAAGAATAACACAGGATTTAACTTTTGGATTATAACTTAAGACTCAAAATACATGACAAAAAATGGGAAGAAAAATGTCAACATGTTCTTATCTATTCAAATTATTGTCTTTGGAGATTTGTTTTTATGTGATTCCTTGAGTTATGTGGTCAAAGATGTGAATTAATAATGCTGCAGGTTCGTCTTCTGAGTTTGAATTCTTTCTTCTCATTGTGTACATGAATTACTCACTGTGTGCCAAACTGAAAAGCAGATGCTAAGTTTACTTCACATTTTGCCATCACATTGTTATTAATGACTGAACTTGAAATACAAGCTCTAAATTGTCCAGTGAAAGTGGTATCTTTTAGCAGTCTACAATACCAAATCAGTGATTTACTATTAAGCAAACTATGGTTGTATATTACACAATTTTATGTAAAAACATGATAGTTTCGTTGCCATATTTGGTTGTAAAAATCAATAAAGATTTCTATAGATAATTCTTTAATAAACCGGTTATCTACAGGAATTTATAGCTGCATAAATTAGATATATTTATATATCTAGATCTATCTACCTATATCTCTCTATATGATATAGAGACATTAGATATATATTAGATATATTGTAGATATATATATACAAATATACATATAGATAGATCAATATAGATATTTATGTATCTATAAATACTTGTATTTATCCAATTAATTAAATTATACCTTCTTTTTAGTTTTGACTTATCTTTCTACTTTGTCTTTTGTTGTTTTTATATCTTAAGACTAAAAATATAACCAATATTAAGAAATTTAAACAATTATCCTAAATCAAGTTGGTGGCTAAGGCGCTTCATCAAGTGAACATACAGGGTCATCTAACCAAGATGAAACGTTATTGAGTAAAATGCCACCATCGACTTGGCCCATGTGAATAAATAATTTAGGGCATTTCTTAGATTAAAGATCAATTGCAGGTATCCAATATTTTAGTGTACTACCAAGAAGTAGACTAACTCTGTATAGTAAAGGAAAGTGAGCAAGCTTTGAAGAGGAGATCAGTAAAGAAACATTCCTCCACGGCCTCTCTATCAGTTCTTGCTTTGGGTTTATCTGTGACTTCTAAGTTTTGCCTTGGCATCCTCCTTGATGGACTGTAACCTGCAAGCCCAATAAACTTTCGTCTCCAAGTTGGTTTTGATTGGTGGTATTGTTTACAACAATGAAAACAGACTAGTACAGTTATTAAGATGATGTACTTGGAAGAGGCAATGCTGCATTCTAATCTTACTAATGGCTTTAAACTTCCCTTGGATTTAGGTACACCATCTTCAGCTGGACAGTTGATTAGATCAATTGACCATTGTTGTGAGCAGTGCATCAATAGATGTAAATGTGTTGTGCAAGTATTCACTTGGGTAGGTATCTCTACAAGAATGGCAACTAGGCCATAGAGTAGTCCTATTCTGTGACTTTGAGAAGTATCCACACTGACATCAATAGTGGCTTCATGTATTTACATTCCAGTACTCTTTTAGATTCATGTCTCTGCTTCAGAAGAGAGAAAAAGATCAAATTTGCACATATCTAAACCGAAGATAATAGAACTCATAGGAGGATGGGGCAAGGTGTTCATAACCATTCAGATGATTACATAGAGCCATTCCATTGGAATCCCTCTTTTATTTCAGTCTCCTTTACTACCTACCTTCTATAAAGAATGTTACACCTTCTGTCTCTGAAGCTGACCAAGTTTATTAGCTAAAGTGTAGCCATGCCTACCACTTCCTCTTTCCTGTTCACTCCATTCTACTCCTACAATAACCACCAGAGAGCATGTCTAGATGAGCTTTGAAGAAGGAAGGCCATTGATGAAGGCTTTCAGAGATCTTTGTCAGGTAATTGTGGAATACAATCTGCAGGATCCATGATGTGGGTGAAAAAAAATAATAACATCACATTTAGGTAAACCTTACACTGTTAGTGAGCACCTATGCTCAGATTTAAAAAAAAAATGAGAAGCTCAGTGAGCTACATAAGTTAAGAAATTTAAGAGTTAGTAGGGCAACTTGTCCCGCCAGGCCATCTGGAAAGATCCTTTTGTAGGCTCTTATGACCCCTAATTTGGGTATCCTTGTCATGTGACACATGCAAGTGTAAAATCTTAGTGCAATAAAAGTTGATTTCAGGAGACAGTATTTGTAACAAAACTTATACCGATAATTTGACAACTAACACATTTGATACATAGACATTGTCCTGACCTCAAGCATAGAACTCATTAAAAATAATATCAGGTCTTTTTAAGTTCTTTTCATCTACTGTTACTGATGAAATAGGGGCATGCTTGCTATAGTAACCAGGGTTTATGAGACTAGGTAGTTCATAGTATCTTCTGAATTCATGTCAACAAACCAGTCACCTAAAACCATGAATGTGCTCAAAAATCAATTTGAGGAGACACTATGCATGTCACTAGGTCTCATGAGGTTTAGATTTCCTGTGAAAGTATCTCACAGAGTTCTACAGGCATTTTGCTTAATGTGAAGCTTTCCCTTGATTATCCTTTCCCTCTTGAAGGATTCATGAAGCACAGCACAGCCAATTTCTCAGTTTGTTTGATCCAAGCACAGTCTTTTCTTTGTTGGTGCCTTTTCTTCCAGACATCTGCTTCTCTTTAAAATGGAACTTATCTGTTATCTTTACCTAACTTCCTTGGTGAAAGGACTCTTAGCTTCCTATATCTATCTGGGTACAAAATAAATATGTGTTATATGTAAGCCTTGTAATTCAACTTAAGTCAATTTTTGTTATGGCCAAATCCCAAATACCAAGGTAGTTGAAACAATTAAGCAATGTTATTTAATACCCATGTCTCAACATCATGATTTTCAGATGATATGATAAAGTTTACCTGTTTGAGCTATTGCCTTCGCAAAAGTATGAAACCATCTGATATTCATTTTAACAGTGCATAAATCAAGGCAGCTTACATAAATCAAAGTGATGTTTTCAATTTAAGACTCCAAGAGCCAAGAGAGATAAGCCCATCTTAAGATATCCAAAGAAATGAGGGAAACAGATGGTGCAGACTTTGTATTTTAGAGAGTTTTTTTTTCTTCCTTACCAAGAATTTAGTTTCTCCTGGTCATAAAGCCAAAGAGAGAGAGAGAGAGACAGAGAGAGAGAGAGAGAGAGAGAGAGAGAGAGAGAGAGAGAGAGAGAGAGAGAGAGAGGAAGCGGGGAGAGGGGAGACAGATGGGAGAGGAGAGAGAGGAAAAGATAAAAAAATGGCAGAAGAAAGAAAGAATGAGAGAAAGAAAGAAAGGAGAGAGAGAGAAAGAGAAAGAAAGAGAGAGAAAGAAAAGAGGAGGGAGGAGAGGGAGAGAAGAGGGGGAGGGGGATGAAGGAGGGAGGGAAAGGGAGGGAGGGAGGAGGGAAGGAAGGAAGGAAGGGAAGAAAGGAGGGAGGGAAGGAGGGAGGGAGGGAGGAGACCCCTTATAATCATCCCATATCTTTTCAAATTAACTGCCCTTGTCACCTGAAATTAAAGTACAAAGTAGCAGATCGAGTCAAAGCAGCAGGTTAAATGAGTGGTCAGAAACATCACGTTTCTGTGTCCCTTTAAAAATGTCAAAGAATACAGAGCTAATCAAGTCAGTTCCCTTTGAGAACTGTTTAATCAGGTGCTTTAGGAAAAGAGGAATAAACAGACCATGTGCTATAAATTACTTCCCTGTGTTGTTTCATGAATTCACTAGTGTGTACTCAACTTGAGAAAACAGTAGGAGCCTGCAGAAAAGGCCCTGGAGTGTATGTCAGCAGATGTGAACCCAAGTATTTTATTCTTCTATTATATTAGCTGTAGCCCTCAACTAAGTCACTTATCTCCTAGATACCGTTACATCTCAAATTGAAATAAGGATACATCTGCTAACTAATGAGGATACATGCTGTGAGAAGGAAAGAAGTATTTAAAAGTATTTTGATATAGGAAAACATGTGAAACAGATTTTATTCTTAATCCAAAATCCATTCTCAGTGAGAGAATGAAGCTCCTGTGTTGTGTCTTAGGTCCCCATGTGGACAGTCAGAATCATGAGGTCTGGGAATCATGATACAGATCAGAAGGAAATAAAGGTTCTCTTGTTCTGATTGTCTTTGAAGCAGTGTTTTTCACCAGAGTGGGTAAAATAACCTAAGGAAAGTATATAGGGGCAAATTATGATATGTGCCAGCAGAAAGCTATATGTTGAAAATTATATGGTCAAATAATTATCAACCCACAGGGTATTTGAGGCGCAGCACGAGAAGGGTTATATATGCATCTGTCAATTTCCACCAGTAATTACATTTGAATATATTTGCATATATATTTGGATATACAATATCAAAAGCAGGCTGTTATAATAGACATGATGGCCATTAGAATTTCTATCAGTCTATTGAGGCATGTATATCATTTAACCACCATCACAGTCAGAATACATAACAGTTCCGTCACCATGACAAGCCCTCTCATGTTTCTGCTTGACAGCCATACACTGCAGTTATTATCACCTTTGTCAGTAGGTCAATCACTCAGTGACTATATATTTCATAGGAAACCCGAGCAGCAACTTGGACATTCTTTATTTTTTCTTTTGTTTTAATTTAATATTTTCTTTATTTTCATTTCAAATGCTATCCCCTTTCCTGGTTCTACTTCCCCCAAAACCTCCTCTCCCATCCCCCCTCCCATGCTTCTATGAGGGTATTCCCCCACCTAACCAATCCCGCCTCCCTGCCCTCAAATTCCCCTACACTGGGGCATCGAGCTTTCACAGGACCAAGGCCCTCTCCTCGCATTGATGCCCAACAAGGCCATCCTCTGCTCCATATGCAGCTGGAGCCAAGGGTCCCTCCATGTGTACTTCTTGGTTAGTGGTTTAGTCCCAGGGAGCTCTGGGGGGTCTGGTTAGTTGATATTGTTGTTCTTTCTATGGGTTTGCTAACTCATTCAGCTCCTTCAGTCCTTTCTCTAACTCCTCCATTGGGTACTCCATTTGGGATCCCATGCTTAGTCCAATGGTTGGCTGTGAGCCAACCAAATTCACCTCTGTATTTGTCAGGGTCTGGCAGAGCCTCTCAGGAGACAGCTATATCAAGCTCCTGTCAGCATGCACTTCTTGGCATCCACAATAGTGTCTGGGTTTGGTGACTGTATATGGGATGGATCCCAAGGTGGGGCAGTCTTTGGGTGGTCTTTCCTTTAGTCTTTGCTCCACATTTTGTCTCCATATTTGCTTCTGTGAGTATTTTGTTCCCTCTTCTAAGAAGGACAGAAGCACCCACATTTTGATCTTCCTTTTTCTTGAGCTTCATGTGGTCTGTGAATTGTATCTTGGGTATTCCAAGCGTTTGGATTAATATCCACTTATCAGTGAGTGCATGCTATGTGTGTTCTTTTGTGATTGGGTTACCTTACTCAGGATGATATTTTCTAGTTCTATCCATTTGCCTAAGAATTTCTCGAATTCATTGTTTATAATAGCTGAATAGTACTCCATTGTGTAAATGTACCACATTTTCTGTATCCATTCCTCCATTGAAGGGCATCTAGGTTCTTTCCAGCTTCTGGCTATCATAAATAAGGTTGCTATGGACATAGTGGAGCATGTGTCCTGGTTATATATTGGAGAATCTTTTGGATATATGCCCAGGAGTGATATAGCTGGTTCCTCAGGTATTAATATGTCCAGTGTTCTGAGGAACTGCCAGATTGATTTCCAGAGTGGTTGTACCAGCTTGCAATCCCACCAACAATGGAGGAGTATTCCTCTTTCTCCACATGCTGGCCAACATCTGCTGTCACCTGAGTTTTTGATCTTACCCATTCTAACTGGTGTGAGGTGGGATCTCAGGTTCTTTTTGACTTGCATTTCCCTGATGACTAAGGATGTTGAACATTTCTTTAGGTACTTCTCAGTCATTAGATATTTCTTAGTTGAGAATTCTTTGTTTAGCTCTCTACCCCATTTTTAATAGGGTTATTTGATTCTCTGGAGTCTAACTTCTTGAGTTCTTTGTATATATTGAATATTAGCCCTCTTTCAGATGTAGGATTGGGAATGATCTTTTCCCAATCTGTTGGTTATTTTGTCCTATTGACAGTGTCCTTTGCTTTACAGAAGTTTTGCAGTTTTATGAGGTTGCAATTGTTGATTCTTGATCTTAGAGCATAAGCCATTGGCCTTCTGTTCAGGAAATTTTCCCTGTGCCCATGTGTTCCAGGTTCTTTCCCATTTTCTCCTCTATTAGTTTCCATGTATCTGGTTATATGTGGAGGTCCTTGATCCACTTGGACTTGAGCTTTGTACAAGGAGATAAGAATGGTTCGATTTGCATTCTTCTACATGCTGACTGCCAGTTGAACCAGCACGATTTGTTGAAAATGCTCTTTTTTTCCACTGCTTGATTTTAGCTCCTTTGTCAAAGATCAAGTGACCATAGGAGAGTGGGTTCATTTATCAGTCTTCAATTCTATTCCATTGATATACCTGCTTTCTCTGTACCAATATCATGCAGTTTTTCTCACTATTACTCTATAGTACAGCTTGAGGTCAGGGATGGTGTTTCCCCTAGAAGTTCTTTTATTGTTGAGAATATTTTTCGCTATTCTGGTTTTTTTAGTTTTTTTGGTTTTTTTTTATAATTAGGCTAGACCCACTTTATTGACAGTATTTTTAAAAGAGAAACAGAATATGTAATAGAGATAATTAGAAAAATGGAAGTATTAAAAAAAACTGTTTTGAATATGGAGCAAAGAGAGCAAAGGCCAAGGACTATAGAGCAGTCTTATAAGTGGAAATAGACCAGGAAGTACATGTCTGTCTAAGGACCACATAATTATCTATGGCTATGCAGACAATTTTTTATTTCTGGTATACAAATCATAAGACAATATATCAGGACTATCCAAAATCAATAGCTTTATAGTAATATAATATTAATTGACAAATAATATAGAGATTAAATACTTTTTTACATATTAATAAAGCCTTCTGTTAATAAGTGGATGCTGTGTATCTTTCTTTTATGCTCTCTCCACTTTCTTTTTGTTTCTATTTCCATTTTTAGATTCTGGATGGTCTTGTTCAATTACTTCACCTGTTTGTTTGTGTTTTCCTGTAATTCTTTAAGCGATTTTTTTGTGTTTCCCCTTTAAGGGCTTCTACCTGTTTACCTGTGTTCTCCTGTATTTTTTAAAAGAGAGTTATTTATGTCTTTCTTAAAGTCTTCTATCATCATCATGAGAAATGACTGTAGAACTGAATCTTGCTTTTCTGGTATGATGGTATATCCAGGACTTGCTATGGTGGGAAAACTGGATTCTGATGATGCCAAGTAACTTTGGTTTCTATTGCTATGTTCTTATGCTTGCCTCTTGCCATCTGGTTATCTCTAGTGTTACCTGCATTCGATATCTCTGACTGGAGCATGTCCCTCCTGTGATACTGGTTGTGTCAGTACTCCTCAGAGTCTAGCTGTCTCTGTGATCCTGTGATTCTGGGATACTGTGATCCTGAGACCTTGGGTGTGTCAGAGCTCCTGGGAGTCAAGCTGTCTCTGGGATCCTGAAATCCTGGTGTGACTAAGCTCCTGAGATCTTATGATCCTGGGCATGTTACAGCGCTTGGCAGTCGAGCTTCTTTTGGATGTTTTGGAACTGGGTGCAGAATTAGTGCCCAAGGTATACTTAGGGCACCATGCCACAGGCCAGGTGGGGGTTCCTGCATCCCTGGATTCCTGCTGGTCCCAGTTACTCCTGGTGTAGGGGTGTTGTGGCAGATGTTGTGGCCTCCTCACCTATGATCCTGGGTGTGTTAGAACGCCTGGGTATCCAGTTTCTTCTGGGTGTTGTGGGACTGGGTGCCGAACTAGTGCACAAGGTCTGCTCAGGACACCATTTCAGACTAGAAGGCATCCAACTTTGACATTCTTTTTAAAAGATGAAATTCACAGTCCATTTGCAGATCTAATATGTGTAACCCATATTGAGTTCCTAAAGTAAGACCTCAGATTCAGAAATGAAAAACAGAAGAAATTTAAAACTATAAAACTCAAGTTGACCTTATGACTAACAAGGAAAGAAGATTAAAATACACTACCCCTCCCTCTTCCTTCCCATGTATACACACACATACACATGTACACACACAGGTACACGCACATACACACAAACACACACACACACACACACACACACACACAGTCATTCACTAAAGTCAGATTTTACTATTTTACCAATCTATGGAGAGAACTGTTCATGGTAGTTCTTTTCTTAGTTTTGATATCATATCACCAGACCTGTATTTTAAAACGCTTTCCTTGAGTTATTGAAACAAAATAATAGTTGTCAAGTTTGATCAAATTTCTTGCTTTTACACAAATGCAATGTTTGGTTTCTTTACATTCTGTACTGCTAATTCTTAAAAGAAAATAGCCAGAATAATGACATGAAACCATAAATCAGATTACAACATTTGTTTACAGAGTGGCTTCCATTGTACTTCAAATAAAATCCATGTAAAAGAGTCCACTTTCGGGAATGAAGTTATTTTACTATCTTCTGGGAATAACACCAAGTCAACCATCAAATAAATATCAGATCTGCTGGTGGATTGTCTTAGCAGAAAGTATCTGCTTCTCCCAAGAGCTTCCCTTTAGAAGTAGCAATGTGATAGGAAAATTCATAGGTGCCACCACAGCTACCATGGCTGTGGCTAACACATTTGGGGAGTTAAATTAAATATCTTGCTTTTTTCCAGCCTATGTCATGTTTACTCTTCAAAGATGATCCAGAGAGTGCCCCTAATAAAAATCACAAGTGGTAATTTGTGTTCCAGAGACTGATCCCCAGGTGTTTTATTCGGGGACCATGAGCACAGACTAATGGGCTATGAATGTATTTCTAATTTACCTCTATCTCTGTCCCTATCAAATACCTAACTAGACCCAGGATCCTGTTTGGTTTCTTGAACACTTTGCATTTTTGCTTCCCTTGAGTATCCATCTGACTTCTATCTTACTTGATTTTTCAAGTTTACTCATGCACTGGATCCTCAAAAGTTTTTCGCAACAATAACACCTCAAGTGACTTCTATGGGATTCCCAAGTCCCTCTCATTTATTCTCCCTGTATGGTCTTTCCGTATGAAATTATCGACATCACCCCCTTTCATTGGAATAGATGCTTCAAGAAGCAGGGACCTTATTTACTTGGCTTGCCTCTGTATTTACAGTGTAGATTAGTCCTTAATGCACAAAAGGTAAGCAATCAATAAATATCTATCAAATGAAAGGAAATCCCAATCAAACCTCAGATGTAAATCTTTTTATGGTATCTTGGAAGACTGTTTCTGGCTTAAACTTTATAAGTTCTATAATGGTATTTGAGACACATAAAAACTATTGTTTCATTTTCTTCTATTCTTTAGCAATTACATGCACGTATATGTGAATATTGGTCATTTCCACCCTTATTACCATTTTTCATCATACAAAAAACTTTCTTTTTCAAGTAATTCCCTTCCTAATTTATTTTTTTCTTTAAATATTTTCCCTTTACTGGTTTTACTTTAGGTCGTTTATATGACTTGGTGGTTACTTAACGGACCACGGGCAAATGATCACTGGCCACACCGTGGAAGAAAATGAAACCTTCCCATCACAAACAGGGAGTCTCATGATACTCTCCTCAATTGTGATAAAATCATAACTGAGAAACCTCATGTGGGTCTTATGAAGGTAATTACACCTCTGAGCTTATGAGATTATCTTGCCTGTTGTGTCCGGAAGATGATCCGTCAATGATCCTTCCCAACCTGTTTTCACATTCTTTCTGCTCCCTCTTTCATGATGTTCCCTGAGCACAGAAGAGGAAGACACCGATATCATGTTTAAGATGAGACATTCCACAATCATTTACTACTTACTCTTTGAACAGCTATGAATCTTTTCTTTAATGGCTGCATACTATAAAAGAAAACTTCTTTAATGAAGGCTGAGAACAGTACTAATGTGTGGGTATGCTCTTCTTTAGAAAGTAATTTGACACCATCTTGATTTAACAAAGCAACAGCTGTAGGTTCTCCCCTGAAACCTAAGACCTCCTCAGTCATGTCATTTAATGAGGTGTATAGTACCAGATATGAACTAGTTCCTACAGAGTAGGCCTCCAATTCAATCCTATCAGAAGGCTACCCCATAATAGTCATGCCACTTAGTATACCAGTAAGCATATCTTACCAGGAAGGGCATTATTGTAGCTCATCAGTTCCACACTGAAAAGACCATTAATTACTTCTCTCTGCCAACAGCTTACATGATATCTTCCAGCACTGTGTGTGCAGACACACAAAGATGAAAATTCCACCTCAGAGCCAACTTGATTTCTCTATAACCTGCAACCAAATGTGTTGCCTCTTCAACAATAGGGTCTTACAATATAGTTCTAGTGGGAAAGCAAGGGCATCAACAATAGCCTTTAATGTGTTGGGGGGCATCTGAACATCTTTTAGCTGTATGGACATAGTCTTCACCTGTTACTGGGGTTTTGCCTAATAATCTATTTCTTCTGCAAGAAGCATTATCCACCCATGTAGGTTATTTCCGTTAAAATATTTTAAATTATGTCTTAAAGACTTACGAAAGAGTGAAATTTCAAAAAGCTTTTAAAGCACATTGTTAATTTAGGTTAGCCTCTGTCCCCACCTTCTCTTATCTTCTAGCCCCCCTCCCCCATTGGTGATTAATTCTGAACCCCCCATCAGTGTTTCTAAAATTCATTATAAGAACATTATTTCTCTCAATCGTGATATCAAGGAAACCATCCATCCTTAAATAAATAGTAGCCAGATGATCCCACCCACTGATGTTATGTAAGCAAATGGCAAACAAATATGACCTCTGACCTCTGAGACAATCATCTGATAATACCAGAGAGGAAGAACCCATAGTAATTCATTGCAGAATAAAACAGGCAAGGGATTCCAAGCATTTACATGTGATTTCAATTATGGAAATTACTCTTTTGATGAATAAGAGCAATCATTCTGCTACAGACATATTTCAAGTGAAAGGTAGAGCCCACCCATAAATTTACAAAATGTGCACGGTAAAGCTTTCCCTTGTCTTGGACCATATAGCAAACGCCTACCTTTTAGAAGACTACAGCCACATTTTGCTATCAGTAACCCAATATCTAAATGCACTTTGAAGATCTCGGGATCCATTTGTGTTCCCACGTTTGTGACTGTCAACATCTGTTTCTTGTAGGAAAGCAGAAATAATATTCTAAGCAATGCTGTACCATCAGTGCTTAGTACAGACCATTTTACTGGTGGAGATTTTATTTACATTATTCTAAGCATGAATTGCAAAGGACTGAATAAATCATCTAAAACTCAATATACTCCCCTCCTTCAACACAACTAATTTATTCTGCAGCAGAAGCATCTTCCTCCACAAAAAGGCCTTTCTGACACAAAATAAACTCTCCCAGGATGCATAGCTCTGGAGTGTGTACATTAATCATACTAGAACCTGAGAGAAAATATTAATATTTTTGGTAGTAGTATAATTTTACTCACAGAGGCACGCATAATTCAACTATGTCTTTATGCCAGCTTTACCTTGTTGATTAGTTTTTCTAACATAATGAGATATTTCAAAAGAAGGAACTCTGAATTAAACAAATGCTTTAAAATTAAAAAAACCCTACAATTTATTTTTAAAAATCACACTGTTATTAACAATTACGAGCAAAATATCTTACTTTGAATTGCTTTTATTTTATATACTTTATGAGATAAATACTTTATGTACATACAAAAGTGGTCCTTTTTGCTCTCTGCCTCACAGACTTATGTCCATTTATTCCTATCTGGCCACTTTCCAGAAAACATACTCATTAAAAACGGGAAGATACCGGCATACAAGTAAAGAAAACATTTTAAAAGCTCAATAGGTGATCTTGACAATGATTTTATAACCGTCAATAGTAAGCTATGATAGCATAAAAAATAAAATATAAATAAAAGTAAACATTTGCCTCTTTCACCTCTATGCTTAATAAGTGACATAGGCACTAGTCTTTTGCATACACCTCTTTCTGATATTCAACTTTATCTAAATGCTATGGAATAGTCAATACTTCCCAGAGATACAAGGCATTTAATTCCCTCTGATGTGAACAGTGTCAGAAATGATACTGAAGCATTTATTCCCATCCAGCACTCATTTCTAGTAAAAACAGTACTATAGAAACAAACAATTTAAATCAACTTCAAGAAATAAAACTTGGCAGCATGTGTGGAAAGGGGACAATGTATATAAATGGAATGTGTAACAGACCGTTATTTTCTAGTTTATGGCAAATAAATATATATTTGCATTATTATAATAGAGACCTTAGCAATCTTATATAGTGTTTATAATCCTACATACAAGCACAAAACAACCTTCCAGGGGTATTCCACACAATGTGTTTGATGATTAATGGGTAGAGTAACCAGTTTATTTATTATGCAAGCTAGAGTAAGATGGACTATTCTTGTTGGTTCCAACTAATAGCAGGTGAAACCAAGAACACTAAAATTCATGATGACATCATTGACTGGATATGACCCAGAGAATCACTACAACATTCTTAACACTTCTGAGTAATCAGACTGCCTGTAACAGCTTGCGGAAGACCTACATCATACCTCCCCATATAATAGGTAATTGTCCTTTAAAACAACGAAAAGAAAAAAAACAACAAAAAAACTACTGAGTTTTAAGTGCATGTCATTATCAGTTAAAAATACACGCTGGCTTCCCTCACTTTAAAACAATGAGAGACTTGGGACGTAGGTTGCCCAATAAAGTGGCCAAAACAGAACTACCACTGTCACTCAAGGAAAGTGAAATTTCTTTATTTCCTCTGTAATACTTCCGAAATAGACCTTCCCAGTGGACGAGTGCTGTGCATATAGTAACAAGGAGATCCAGTCTGGTAGATTATTTGGTGATGTGTTTGCCACTCAAAGAACAGAAATGCACCCTCATTTGTTGCTTTGAGAATCAGAAGGGTGATGTTGAAAATTTAAGGGAACATCACTCACAATAGGTTGCCTAGGTGAATATGGAATTCTTTAAATAACTTGCAGCATACACGAAAGCTGGGTCTGTTGTGAAATCTTAGATGACAGCTTCAATCACAACTAGGTTGTCTAGTCTGCTCTATCTGTTGAAATTGCTAAAGGCAGGATTGATCTACAGTATTTTTTTTCAAACTTCTTGGTTGAGTTTATATAATCTATCCTTTTCCCATTCATTCTTAGCTTGCAATTCCTAGCTCCAATTAGTATCTTTTTCAGCCTACTTTTCTCTCTTCTCACCCTTATTCCTGTTCTCTCAGCTCTGGATTGGAAAACTTAAAATAGCCTTCCACCTTGCTTCCTAAGAAATCCTGCTGCCTAACTACCATCCCATCAAAATGAGCTTTTCCCCAACACATGTAGGCAGCATAATATACCTGGGCATAAATCATCTCTGGCCAGTTAAATGGCATTAAACTCAATTTGCTAGTACTTTCTGAGGACTTTTGCGTCTAGTTCCTTGTGAAAATTGTTCTTTGGTTTTGTTTTGTCACTATATTCTTACACAACTTGCTTGACAGTTAATGACCTCAAGGAATGACTATGGAAGATCCCTTTCAGTTCTTTGAAATCGTTTTAGACAGGTAAGGAATACTTCATCAAAACTTGTCAGTTACTTGTCAGCAGTGTGGCTGAGCAGTCCTGAGCTTCAGAAGACTTTATTTTTCCAAAGGTTTATTGGTTTGTGCGTTTTATGTATGAGTGCTTTGCTTGCGTGTACTCTGTGCACCAGAAGAGGGCATCAGATCCTATTGTAGATGGTTGTGAGCCACCATGGGGTTGCTGAGAATTGCACACTAGAACAGCTCTTCATCTAAGCTATCTCTCCAGCCCTGGTTGGAAGACCTTTATTCATTTATTTTCATCATTGATTCAGTCTCAGTCCTTGCTTTTAGTTGATTGTTTTCCATGGTCTCATGGTTCAATTTGAATGATCTCTTGTCAAGAACTCTCCATTTCATCTAGGTTTTCCAATTGGTTGGCATGTATGTTCTTCATATTGGTTTTTAGTGATCTTTATACTCCTGTTGCCATTGGCTATAAAATGTTTTTGCTTTCTGAAGCTTCTCTCCGAAGGGTCTCTCCGAAACCCTTTCTGTATTTCCTTCCTTGGTTAGCCTAGATTCTGTGTCTCTTCAAAAATAACAACAGCAAAATTTCAACACACACACAAGTCTTTTGTTTCACTGATATTTTGTGCTTCTTATTCTCAGTTTTATTTCTTCTATGACCATTATTTAATTGAGTGAGATTGATTCTTCTCTTTGTGTTCTTGTGGTTCTAGTTGGTGGCTCTAGTGAGGATTTTTTTTTTTTCATATTCTGGTTCTTTTAAAAGATCATTATTTTGTTGTTGTGTGTGTTTGTTATTCACATTAGTGACACTGAATCCAGTGCTTCACAGAGACTCAACAATCATTTCTATCCCAGGACCCTCAGCGGGTGGTTTATAGGAACTATATGTTGATGCTTTACATCTTTGCATTCCTTCCTGTGATTTTTCCCCAAAGTTACCTTTACTGTATCTCACAAGGTTAGGCATTGTTTTCATTATTATTGATTTCAGGAACAACTCAAGTATTTTTCTTATTTCATCTGTGACCTATTCTCTTTAAAATGTGTTCTTGTTGTTGAATATATATTGTGTAATTTCTACAATTTACTGTGCTATTCATTCCTACCTTTATTATGTTGTAATCAGAAAAAGAGAGTGTGCAATTTAATTTTTTTCAAATTCTCATAAGCTTTTAGTCTAATACATGGTTCATTATGTATAAATGTCTAAGCAACTGTTGGATAAATTTGTCTGTAAATATCTCCTAAGTCTATTTGATTTACAATACATTTTAACTTTGATATCTTTTTTGTTAGTGGTAGATTGTTTGTTTGTTTGTTTGTTTGGTCTTATTGAGCTTTCTATTCATAAATATGGAACATTAAAATTAATCTTACATTGTTACCTGTATCTTATTTTACGTATAATAGTGAATGTTTTGTTAAGTTTGGAATTCCAACATTATGTGCACATAAATTTAAATCCAAGCCTGGGACTGACTGCTTATTGCTCACCAAGTATAGGCACTTGGCAACAAGCCTGAAGATCTGACTCAAGTGTAATCTCTAAGTTCCATATGGAGGGGGAGAGAGCCACCGTCTGAAGGTGGCCCTTTGGTCAGCACATGCACACAGTTACATATATCCACACAGGTATGCCTGGTCTCAATCCCTGTCCGGTCTTCACTTTCTGACTACAGACCAAATCGATCCATCAGTATCATCTCCCCTACCATGCCTGCCTGGCAAAGATGGACTGTACCCTCACATCGGGCCAAAATACACACTTTAATGGATGGAGGGAGCAAAGTTTTGAGTGAATGTGTGTTGTTTGACACAGACACAGTCATGTCAAGGATTCTACAGGAGTGTCAAAACCTTCCTCTTGTCTGAGTGAGAATATTAACAATGATAGCTTCCTAATTTTCTTTCCTGGATGTTTATAGACTGGAGACTGTCCCCTACAGAGACAGTTCCTGCTGAGACTGTCTAAGCCTGCTCCCTTGTTCAGCTATATGTAATAACCCTGCCTCCTTGTTAAGCTGTATTTAATAACCCAAACCCACTGCCCTGTTCAGCCAGCCATATGTAATATTCCTACCTCCCTGTTCAACTGTGTATAACACACAGCTGAGCTTCAGAGATGCTCTGGGTTTCCTATCCTAGAGCACAGACTACCCAACCCCAGGTCTTCTATATGTCTGTGAGTTTGTCCTATCTTCATTCTCACACTGCCCCAGTTAGGTTAGTCCCCAGAACCATGAATAGAGTCCCCAAGTTGCTCTTGTCAGGTCATAGCATTGTGAAAAGAGTCACATTAAAGCACGATTTGTCAGATGGTGAATCTGTTCATACTTCATGTTCTTTCTCATGGAGTATCATGTTCCATCTGCTTTTCTGTCTGTATGTGCCTGAGTGCATTCTGAATAGAGAGTTGTGCTTTTTTGTTTTTGTTTGGCTTCATCTTTTATTTTGACATCATAGTGCGTTTACATTAGAGGTTGCTTTTGATACTTTGGACTCACTCTTCAGCTCTTGTGCTTTGATGGTTTTCAGTACTGATGTTGAATCATTTCTGGTTCTCTTTTGTGAGACTTATGTTTCTACATGCTTTCAAGGCAATAGCTATCCTTCTTTCACTTGGGGAACAAGAACTCCCTTAAGCATCGCTTTGCACGGCTCATCTGTTAATGTGCATTACCACAACGTGTTTCTTCTTGCAGGACTTTAATTCTCTTTTGTTTTTGAAGAATAAACTTACTCGGCTATTGTTTTCGTCTTGAAGTCATGTCAGAATTTGGAACACATCCTTCTATTGCTTCTTGGCCTGTAGGTTTCTGCTAAAAAAATCTGCTGTTAGTCTTAACACCTTTAAATGTGACTTAGCACTGTTTGCATGCATATTTCCTAAGGTTTATGCTGTATTATGTTTTGGATATTTTAATGTACAATATGCTGTTATGAGAATATTTTATTGTCATATCTAATTTTAATTCAATAAGCCTTCTACAGCTTTGTGCTATCATTGTATAGAATAAGTTTTCTATGCAATTAACAACCCCACCTTTATTCATGGGTAATCAACATCCATGGATATCTGTCTGATTAATGGTGTCTAAAAGGTCTGGAGTGTTCTATTCATTTTTTTCCTTAGATTTTTTTCTCTTCAATTTGTAACATAGGCAGTTCTAAAACTCAGATCCTCTATCTTCTGCTTGATCTACTCTATCACTGAAACTTTCACAATATTTTTTGATACATCTATGCATTTTTAAATTTTTTCTCTACAAAATTTCCATTTCTGCTGAATTTCTTATTCATATCCTTTTTTGCCTGCTTAACATTTAACAATTTCCCTACTCTCTTGGATATCAGTAAGCTTATAAGATTATCATTTTTTTTCTGTTTTTTAAAATCAGGTATTCTACTCATAATATTTTTTTTATTACTAGAATGTTACATTCTCTGTACCTTGTTTGCATATTTTCAATGTTCTTGTGGTGACAGTTGTGTAGCTGATGGGTGGGGTATCTTAACGAATTTTATCCGTTATCTTTCTTATTAAGTGTCTTTCTCTAAAAGATAAGTCCTGTGTGCTTGCTTGTTTCTATTGTTAGATTTGTTTCCAGTTGGGCCTTGTGATATAATTTCTTTATAGCCTCTTTATATGTAGTTAGTGACTTAAAACAGAAGTTCGGTCTAAGACCAGAATTAGTTTAAACAGTGTTTGAGGAACCTCTCATTGCCTGATATAACCCAAATTCTAAACATAGGAAAAACTTGATACTAACTTCTGTGTGCACCACATCTGTCTGAGTTACTAGCCTGGCTCTACTTTTGTGTGGATCTTTTCAACTATGCCCTGGTACTTCTCTGTTTCAAGTCACTAACTACATACAAAGAGGCTAAATAGGGAGGGAGAAGGGAAGAGGGCCTAAGAAGGAATGCTTAATTGGCTATGCCCTCTGGCCTTTAGGTCTCATTAATATGGAAATCTCTCGAGGTCCTAAGACCTGTAGTCACATCCTCTACCTGTGGAGGTGCTGGTAGGGGTGGTGCTGAACTGCGCAGATCAATGATGTGTCTGGAGTCTGGGGTCTGGGGGCGTGGCCGAACACCTGCGGTTGTCCCATTAGGGTCCGGGTTCGCCTGTGCCTAGCCAGGAACCAAGCTATCTTTCACGGTCCCACACATCATCATCATCATCACCATCATCATCATCATCATCATCGTTTCGAAAGGCTCTTTTCAGTGAGGTCAGAACAGTGGCATACATTTCAGGATGCTCAGAGGTATTCATATGGAAGAGTTTTCTACTGATATAGTCTAAACTCAGTCATTTATTTTTCATGGTGGCTCATAGCTACAATGACCTGCATATGCAGTAGGAGGAATATCTTTTTTCCAAAGTTATAATACAGATTCCAATTGTTTAGGTAAGCAGGCATGTATCCAGTAGCTAGGATTACCAGCGCTGACACCAGTCTTTCACCTTTACCTTTGCCAGGGAGAGGTTCCCTTCCCCTATCTGTGACCTCAGTAACAGTTTCTAAAATGGTTTATGGTTCTATTGCTGTTGTTTCCAGTCTCTAGATCTCAGAAGATTCCTGTCTCTTTTGCTGGTCCACTATGATCTCCTGTAGTCAGTTCTAATGCAGCTTTAGACTTACTCCATTGTTTCTGTTTATGGAGGAAGAGATCCCATGTGGTCCCTTCCTTCTGCAATCTTAAGTGTGTGAATGACTACACCTCCATTAGTAAGTATTGTTTGGTAAAATACACAGATCAGAATGTCCCCAAAGTGAATAATTTTGCCTGCTTATTCTACAAGTGTAACTTTGAAGCATACTACTATAACAAATGGTCACATATTTCTAAGAAGAAACAGAAAAGGTGTTTTGTTTTGTTTTTCTTCCTAAAGCTCACATTAAAATGTTCTTATTCTAGAAACAAAGTAGCTACAGTAGGTTTGGTTAGAAAAATAATAAATTTGAACTAATTTCTTCCAAATTGTAATTTTTTTAACCATAAGAGTAATAATTACAGTACTAGGGGCCTAATTATAATGCCATTAATTTTAAATATATTTATTATGTTTCCATAAATTTCTATTAAGGGAGTTATTATTCTGGGATATTGAACAACAACAACAAAACCACAAGAAAATATGTCTAAGACATTATAAAAAGTACCACATTGTCCAATGAAGATTTCCAGTATCCCTGTTATTATTACACACACACACACACACACACACACACACACACACACACACAAAATCAGTCTGAGAAATGCTGAGACCAAGTGAAAACTTCCTTTCAAGTCAACTAAACCAATCCCAGAATAATAGAATGTGTTGGGAGGGTTGGCAGTGAAGCAGGAAATGGAGACAGAGGAGGTGCATTAGGGATCACTTCAAGCGACCATAAATCAAAGCAATTCAGACCAAGAAATGCCTTTTAAGCAAAGCCAGTGAGGAGTGCCAACTCCAAGCCTACCAAAAGACTTCTTTTTTTATCTTAATCCCGCCTTTTCAATAATAAAAAAAAATGACTAATGTCATTTTGTTTTAAAGTAACTTTAAAGTGACAGGAAATGTTATCCAGACTATTGACACAGCTCTACAAAGAGCCAGCAAAAAAAAAAAAGAAATAAATAAAATAAGTCTTACTGATACTATACTTAGACAGATTTTTTTTTTTTTTTTGCTTTTTTTGTTTTTCTCTCAGATGCTAATATGAAAAGGTTCCTTAGATCATTCATGTCACCCCAGCCCTCACCCAGAGGTCAGGAAATTTGGTCCACTAATTTAATTACACACTGAGTGGAGCTGTGAGCATCCTCTCTCTAAGGTGTCAACTGTCTGCAAAGTTCTTCAACCGGTGCCAGTTTTGAGGATAAAGAGAACTTCAACACTCCCCAGCCCTGCCAGCTATGCTTGAGGGATGCTATTTTGATCCTGTGTCTGCTTTTCAAGTGGAATCCAAAGGATTTCTCAAAGACTCCTGTTTTGAAGCTTTTATCCTCTAATGCAAACACCCAACTAAGGACCCAAGACAATCCTCAGACTGGAAACCAGCATTCAAATGCACAAATGCACATAAGAAAGGAGTACATCATAAAAGGAAGAAGGAAGGAGGGAAGGAAGGAAGGAAGGAGGGAGGGAGGGAGGGAAGAAGGAAGGAAGGAAGGAAGGAAGGAAGGAAGGAAGGAAGGAAGGAAGGAAGGAAGGAAAAATTCTCAGAAAAGTAAGATGGGCAGTGTGGTGAATTGCAACTCTCATTTTGGTAGGAGAGTGCCCTGATGGAATCCTGGAACGTTTTGTGAGAGCTGCCATTCACTGGAGGGTGCCTAGACAAGAATCAGGAAGTGCCCTGGTCATAAAGCCACATTCACATTTATACATAGAACATAGCATAATAAAGAAGGAGTGACATAAATAATAAAATAATATAATGGCTTGCCCTTTACAAACTGAGGAGGCAGCTCTATGGCTACAGCACTTGCCTTGCAATACAGGAGGACCTGAGGTGGAGCCTCAGAGCCCACATCAAACATTAAGTGAGCCAAAGATCTTGTGTTTGTAATGCAGCACCGGAGAAAGACATGAAATGGCTGGCCATCCCAGTGTACTCATGAGTTCCTTCCAGGTCAGTGGGAAACCCCATTTCAAATAATATGTACATGGAGTCTAAGGTATAATACCAAGGTTATCTATCTACTGGCTTCAAGTCCTACACACTCACCTACATATGTACACACACACACACTATACCTTTTACCGATTTTTTTTTTAAAAAATACAAATCAAATGAAATAGTTTTATTGTTCAATTAAATTAAAGGAAAAATGAAAGCAAATATAAAAATATGATTTTTCAACTATCCAAATAAAAGTATGTGCGCTGGGATCTTTCTTTTACATAAATAATTTTTGTGTAGTTTGACTGCAGTTATCATCTTGGTTTGTTGTTTTGTTTTTTGTTTTCTTTAGTATTTGCTGTAGTTTGAAGTTGAAATTCTTAAAGGACATCCACTAGAGAGAACCCTTCATTTAAACACAGCTTATAGCCAGTTGAAAGTCTGTATTCCAGCTGGCTGAGACAACATTCTGGTATAAGCATTCAAGTGTAGCCCCAACTGTCAGGAGCATGAGGTTTTCAGAGGCAAAATTCTCATCCTAGAATCTCAGTTGCTCTGTGACTGTAGGGGTCTTCACAGAAACAAACTGTTTAACAGAAGCCAACAGAAGTTAACTGTGCATCCTGATCTTGGGTTCCCAGAAAAGAGTTTGCTAATTTTCCATGGGATCCTCCATCAAGGAATCAGGTTCTAATTAAACTGGAAATGGCCTCAGCAGGTATTCAAGATGGAAGAACCTCTCTGCACTATCTTGCTCTGTCACAAAATGGCCCCAAAAGGCCTGTGCACAAAGGGCTTGTTTTCAATGTGATGCATTGGAAAGTAGTAGAAACTTAGAGATTTGAGGCCTATTCGAAGGTTTTAGGTCCTTAGAGATAACTTCAAGGTAGTCTGTGGAATCTGATTCCCTTGTGGGTTTTTCGTTTTCGTTTTTGTTTGTTTATTTGTTTTTTCACCCATATCCAGGAGGTAAGACAGTCCTGCATTCTTCTATTACCAACTGAAACATCACAGACCCCAGGGACCAGAGCAACAGCCTGAAAATTCTGACACTGTGAACAAAATTGACCTCACATACTTAGAGTTGTTTTCGTCTCAATATTAGTGAAAATCTGACAGTCAGATATTACTCGTATAATTTCTACTATTAATCTTGTGTTACTATTCTAATAATATTTTAAGAGCTATAACTTTCTTGGTTTGTTGTAATATAATGTGCTAATGTTCAAAAGCACAAAATTAATAGATTATTTGCCATAAATAATATAATCTTATATATTAATCACTAATTTCTTTAGATTATATGACTTCTTTGAATTTTCTCGTGCTATCAAAAAATCATTTTACAAATAATAAAGTAAATTAAGTGAAATATTAGAATTAAAATTATTATAGTTATTATAAGACCATATCTTTTCAAATACATTTATATTACATTGTGAATAAATTCACATATTATAATACTAACCTACAATTTTGAATATTAAATGATAATGTTTTTCTCTTCTGTTTTATTTAGGTCTTATTGCATCACAGAAAAAAAATTGACTTTATTTGGAAAACTTAAGTTTTCTGAATCTTAGTGTGTTGATTATGGGTTAGCTGAAACCGTTCAAAAGTTTGAAAGCAATAATGCATAAAATAAAATATGTTTCTGCATGTTAAATCTAAAAATTAAAATTCAACCCCTAAAGCAAAAGAACTCTCATAAGGAATTGCATGATAATGCATTAATTTCCCATCATCCTCTGTCACTCCATATTTCCTCCATAGCACCTATGAAGGAAAAAGACGAGGATCTTTTATTATTTATTATTTTTGTTGCTAATCATAACTGTAATTTTGCTATTGCTATGAGTTATAATACAACTAAATGTGTTTACCAAGGGTCTTAATTGACCACTGTGAAAGAAAGGGCCATTCAACCCCAAAGTCGTCCCAACCCACAAGTTGAGAACCACTATATAAAGGAAGAGTCATATTGAGAGATATTAAAATTTACTAAACATTCTTTCACTGGTACATAGCTCAGTCACAATTAACATTCTGCTTTCTTTACTGTGTGCATTAAGGTAGTTTGTAAGAAAGATGGTGTCTTAGTGCCTTGTGAGGTCATTTTCCTAGGAAAATCATGTCATGTTTACTAAAGTTTTATTAGTGACCCTTATCGATCAATATAGTTACCAGAATTGTCAAGGCAAAAAAGGTTGCAGATTACACCTTTATTGTGGCAGGAGGCAGTACATAGACTACTGTAATAGAGCGATTTTTACTGGCAACTCAGGTTTTGCTAACAGTAGTATGGATTCCAACTGACGTAGTCACTTCTCTGTTGACATGATAAAACACCTGACTGAAAGCATATTATGGAAGAAAGATTCGATTGAGTTTACAGTTCTGGAGGAGGAGGGTACCAGAGGTTGCCAGGCAGAGGCCTGCAGCAAACTGTAGCTGTAGCCGCAGGAGCAGTACAATGAAAGGTCACCCCTTCAACAGTAAATGCAAAGTACAGAAAACAACATGGGGTGAGACAATTTCTCAAAGCACATTGGCTATGACATACTTCCTAAAGGCTGAACCAACCAGAACCTCACCAAATACCACTACTTGCCAGGGAACAAATACCTGGGCCTAGGGGAGGCATTTCTCATTTAATAAAGCACCACACCTTCCTGAAATGCAATGTGCTTAAAGCTATTTCTTGAGTAGTAATAGCTTTTCTTTCAGAATTTAAGGCCATGAAATATGTTCCACCTTTCATACTGTCTGCTCCAGTCTGATCCCTTGCCTTTTTAAAATATAATTTGTGCTTGAAATTACATACTTTGTCTCACACTAGCATTTTACACTCACATAATCTAGGACCAGGAATGCTTAGAATATTCCACAAGCAAAGAAACAAGCGATTCTAGATAAGTGATTCACTGCACTGCTTTCAAGGATTTCAGATCTTAATTATCTGTTTGCATGTTTGTTTGTTTGCTTGCTTGTGTCTCTGCCTGTTCTTTGGAGGACGGCCCAATACAAACAAGGGTTAACATAAACCCCTCAATTTTTTGTAAAAGGAGCTTTCTTCCTTGGATCTGAGTAACAACATATCTGGCCTCCAAAATAAACCACTCAACTGCCTCGGATATTTGGGAATGAATGCTTATCCACTAATTGGCTTCAGCTGTTTTTTTTTTTTCCCCTCTTCATTATTTGAGCCGAGAAAGCAGCTGTTTGGCAAATGGTTAAGCCCTAAGTCACATGGCTTGTGATTTATGCACGTCAATGTGCTAATGGATGCCTTGTAGAACACAGTTTTGTTTATTTGATTGTTAAAGCCCTGAGCTAATGAATCATGACTTTGTTTAAATACACAGCAAGCCCAGTCTCATGGTGGAGCTCTTCCTTAGGGAGGTTCTTTTTCATATTTGTTTCTAATTTATTACAACATGCTTGGGTTAACCTCCTGGGTGTTATAAGAAAGCATTGAGAGTTTAGATAAAGGCTTATGCGTTTATGAAATTTGATGTGCTTACACATAAGCAGGAGTAAATATGGAACAGAGGATATGCCCTGAATTATTTGATTCATGTACAGTTGCAGCACCTTTTAACATGCCCATTTACACGGAGAATACAGCTATTCCATCATGCCTAGCTTCTTGGGATATTAATGAACTTGTAACCAGGTCGAAATATTTATTAAAGTTATGCAAAGTATTTCCCTAAAAGTTTGCTCAGATCGGTTACAAATGCTTATCTTCATCTGCAGTTAAAGCAAATTCTATCGGGTTGCTACTGACGTTCAGTTCTAAGCCAGGTATTTTCAGGTCCTAGGCATTTTACTGGTGAATGAAATAAATGTGCACACGTATTTAGAAAATACCAAGAATACTCTATTCAAAGCAGAGCAACAGTGTACAGTAGAAAGGAATAAACTGTCAAGACTGACAGGGGCACCCATGATTGAAGGGGCTCCATTATTATATAATGAGCAAGCCCTTGTTATTGCTTGGGGTTCCTTTTATGGGGTTCAAGGAGAGCAATTTGGTCATGGAGGGCATAATGTAAGTTGATCTCTAATTCAGTTGACAGACTTTTGGTTATAAAACTATTTCTCTATGGTTCCTGCCCCTCCTCATAATTCATCTGAATTTCATCATATGTACTTCCAGTAATGCAGAGACATAAATTAGTAAATATAGGATTCTTCTTGAACGTTCCCATAGAGGACAGTTTGTCTTACTGAGAATGCACTCAAAACCAGTTATAGGCCAGATCAGCCTATTGCTAGTATTGGGAATACCAATAAAAATCTTTAAAAATCTAATTTTGCTGGTCATTGGGGAGTAGAGAAACTTATTCCATTGTTTGGAGTGGGGTGTGCAGTAGTTCATTGCATACGGGGTCCTGGATTGCTAGTTGTTTTTCAGATGTGTTGTTTGGAAAGGAGGTTATGTTGACAAGGTGTGTACAGGTAAACGTCTGAGGTTGCCAAGTATACTTTTGGAAGAGAGGTCTACGTGAATCGTATGTGCAGGTAAGGGCCCCAGATTGGCAAATCCATTGTTAGAAGAAAGATATGTGTATAGAATCCCAGGAGGCTTTCAAATGTGATCACACATTCAAATAAGTATGAAGTTAAAACAATGACTAAAGCAGCCAGATGTAAGATGATGGCATGGCCTTCAGAGCCTGTAGGTTTAGGTGAGGCTCATCTTAATGCACATAAGAGATGAATGACATCTTTTAAAGACTCTCCTTATGTGTCATTTCATTCTGCTTGAGCAATTACTGCTTGTCTTTAATCTTTTACATTAGAAAATTATTTACTTAACTCAGTCATTTTTTTTAACTAATTTGAATTCTATTGAATTATAACTTATTGCTGTCTATAATGCTAGAATTCTACCAACCACTTATTTTAAAGGTTAAAAAGCAAAACCTTAAGCTATGTCCATTTTGACTGCATAAAATCATACAGATTCACACAGATGATGGTGATATTTCTGTCTACGCCGTCAACTGATTTCTCATTTTGCTAATTGTTTTGTTGTTGTAAAGACATAAGTAGATGGAATACCAATTGCCTATCTTGTTTTGTTTTATTGTATGTGTGCTTCTAGACATATAAGAAAACTATTGTCCAGAACAATCTCTGTAGTTTCCCTTCCTTTTCCTCTAGAAGTTGTAGAAGTTGAGAAAGTATTTGCCTATAAACCATGTTGAAGTAGATTTCTGGTCATGGTGTGAGATTTAAAAAAAATCCCATTTCATTCTTTTGCATGTAGACATTTTGGTTTTTGTCATACTACTTATTGAAGGGATTACCATTTCCCTGTGGTTGAAAATGATTTGACCACAAATATACAGGTTGGTTGCTGAGGTCTCTGACCTCTCCTATCAGTGTGTATGTTAATGCAAATATCATATTACTTTTGTTACAATAGGCAAATCTACAGAGAATGAAATACTTCCCAATTTAAGAAATAATAACAACAACAAAACAGGCAAATGTATTGGATTTGTATAAATGCTCCTGGAACTCCCTTAGAAACTTCTCTTGTCATGCTACACTTATCTCTATGCTTGTGACAAACCTACTTGATTTAGTAGGAGTAAAATTCAAGAACACTAGAGACAAGGACTTCATAAAAAGCATTGGTAAGTATTAAATGAGAACATGGAAGTGGCAAAAGAACCATAAGAAGAGACCTAATTATTTTGTCTGAATATTAAAGGCAAAAGTGAGTCCTGACACCTGAAAAATGGAAACTATTAAAACTAAGGCAATAGTATATGATAAATAAATAAAGATGATTTTAAAGCCTTTGAAGAATAGATTGATTTTCTTGAATTGATGGGAATGTGCCAGCATGCATTTTAGAATCTCATATGGTATATAATATAGAGTATAGAATATATATTAATAGATATTGTCAAGAACTTTTTATTCTCTTTATCTCAACCTGACTCCAGTGCAGGTCTTCACAGGCCAGAAAAAGCATAAACATAAGAAAATGACTTCTAAGTTACTTTTTTTAATTTATTTTTTTGAGAATTGCATATATGAGTGCTATATTTATATCACTTCCCCTTCTTCTGTCCTGCCAAACTCCATCTGTGCCACTGCCCCTCTCATTACCTCTCAAATTCCTAGTCTTTATACTTTAATTATTATTATTTCATAAAGCATGCTCTTCAGTTTGTTAAAGCACATTTTATCTCCTTCTATTCCTTCCTACCCATTTGATTCTGTTCTTCCATCTGTCCATCAAAATAGGATTCCAAATGTGTCACAAGGCTGAAGGAAAAACGAATGCAGGCAGATATAAGTATATGCGTGGAAATGCTTAATGAGAAGAGCAACTAAGGGGCTATGGAGAAGGCTCAGTTGATAAGGAATGCTGTACAAGGCAGTTGATCTAAGTTTAGATTCCCAGCACCCAAGCTGGGTATGATAGCATATACCTATAACCCACATCTTAGAGGTGAGGAAAAGGAGAGGAAACAGATGCATCCCTGAAGATCATTGTTTAGACAGATAAACTGAATCAACAAGCTTCAAGTTCAGTGAGAGAATCTGTCTCAAAAGATAGAAAATGATAATATCTTAACTTGAGGTACATACATACATACATACACACACAGGCAAAACACCACACACACACACAAGCACAAACATAGATAGATAGATAGATAGATAGATAGATAGATAGATAGATAGATAGATAGATAGATAGGTAGGTAGGTAGGTAGGTAGAAGATAGATAGATAGATAGATAGATAGATAGATAGATAGATAGATGTAAGAAAGACACCAGGATTTGGACTTTTGCCCACCATGCAAAATAAATATCACAGCCCCATCCAGGATCTGTCCTCATCAGAATATCATCTGCATGCTGCACTTTCCAATTTTTGTTCTGTGTACCAGAACGTTTACCTTTCTACTCTGGGATTTTTATTTCAGATGAAGATCTAATCAGTATTTCCAACTCATTTCTAAATGATTATTTTTAAGCATCTGTTCCTTCTTTTCATAACTATTGAAAGTTGTGTGCTTCCCAGTCATTTCCATTTCACTGAGTTGTACGCCGTTCCCAACTTTCAGTTCTTTAAGCCAAATCATCATCATCATCATCATCTTGGGGTTCTCTGTGGTCTTCTTTCCCCCACTCTCACTGGCAAGTTTATTCCTTCATTGGTATTTGAGCCTACATGTTCAACATTCTGATGTATACTGAAGACCAGCTGAGACACCCAGCCTCGTGGACTAAACAACTATTGGATTCCTGTACTTTCTGACAGGAGACAGCTGTTTTAAGACTAGCTGGATCACAGCCTGTAAGCCACTTTAATAAACCATATATATATATATATATATATATATATATATATATATATATATGCATATATATATATATACATATATGTGTGAATTCATTTTGTCATTACTGATTTTCTAGAGAACCTTGATTAATACACTAATGCAAATTCTTCTCATTCTAAATAGTTAGAGTGCCTGCAGTGTAAAATTTAGCAGCCTGCAAATTCATCCTAAGCAAATTCTGTTTAATTAAAAAACTCGGGCTGGAGAGATGGCTCAGCTGTTAAAGGCTAGGCTCACAACCAAAAATATAAGAGTTAAAAAACTCCTCTAACACATAAAAGGCTTCTGCTCAATATTTATCACACATATTTGATTATTTTCACATTAAATATTACATATAATATTATAAATAGCATGATTATCTATAAATGAAATACTTTGATCAATAGGGAAAAAAAAGTCTTTAAACACAAAGAAATATTAGCTTCCTGTGCTTCCTATAGTCCCAAAACTTAAGAGGGTGAAGAAGGAGGATTTTGAGTTCAAGGCCAGCTTGGGCTACAACTGAGATCTTATAGCCAAAATAAAAGTAATCAGTAAATGAGCATTAACACACACTTTTTATTAAAAACAGATTTGAAGAGAGCTTTTATATCCATAAAAAATAAAAAGAGAAAGAAGATCTATAAAACCATTCAGGGGACAGAACAGGTGACTGTTATGTGTATATATATATATGTGTGTGTATATATGTATATATATATGAATTCATATATATGTGTGTGTGTGTGTGTATGTGTGTGTGTCTGTGTCTGTGTCTGTGTGTGTGTGTGTGTGTGTGTGTATTATATAATATATATGGAGAAGAAAGAGAAGCAAGTTAACATAACATTCACCAAAACAAAACAAACAAACAAAAACCAATGAGACTAAAGTATACAAGTAACAAAACTCAGTTCAAGATCATATTTACAAGTAGGAGGCATAAGTAAATCAAGAAACAAGTAAAATGAATTTAAAAACCTTAGGAGAAAAAAGAAAAAAAAACAAAACAAAACAAACGTGTGGGCCTAAAATACAAGAGAAGTGCAGAAATTACTGAGAGAATTGAACATGAGAGAGGTAACCAGAGAGGTCTTATTCACTGGACCAGAGAAAAGTATTCACAGCGTGGAAGCCTGTAGTCTGGCATCTTCATGGTCTTGTATGTTGATTCAGCGTTGGAGCCTGTAGTCTGGCATCTTCATGGTTGTGTATGTTGATTCAACTTGGGAGCCTGTAGTTTGGCATCTTCATGGTTTTGTGGACACTCATTATGAGACATATGCTTTTTGAAGTAAGAGAAACTCTAGAGGCTGCTGTGACATATTCATGGTTCTGCTGAGGAACCATTGTCACATAAGAGAAACTCTGCCATATCAGAATAGTCCAGACCAGCACATAAATCAGTTCTTGTAAAAGTCATATTGATATTATGAGAGGAAGGGAAAATAGATGAAAAGATCTGAGTCACTTAAAGGCGAATACTTCAAGGTTTGTGTCAAGCCTGAGTTCCTAGGAAAAAGGAATAACCAAATATTGTGCTGGTAGATAGTTTTAAAATCTTATCAACATTCATGAAAGAACATACGAAACTTGTCCTAAGGGTAGGCAGTTACCCCCTAGGGGATGTAGTCTAAGCTTTACAGGGGAGGAAATACTGCTTTCTCAGACCACTGGCTTTCCACAGTCAGCTCTGACTGACTAATATGTGGTGCCCATCATGCCGGCCTGATGCCTATTGGAACCAAGGGGCAGCTTCAGCGGCAGCCACTCCAGGCTGAGAGCAGCACCTGGGCCTGAGCCAAGCTGAGCAAAGTAAGTTACCTACGTCGAGACCATCACTGGTGGGAAATTGTAAAATGTAGGGATGCAGCTTTGAGGCGTCTTCATTCATGCTAGAGTAGACCTTATGGTGATGTAGTTGTCTCTGAGTCGTTCACTTCTCTACTTACACCCTTAACTCATGCTCTGTTAAACTAACTTCAGTAAACTTACTGATCTTTCAAGTTGGACTTCTGAGGAATCATTACTTTGTTCCATCATTGCCCCCTTTCTAAGTAGAAAAGGTACTTGTTCACATCGTTCCAGGGAGAGTCACACGGCTAAGGGATAACGACAGATTATTTCTTAAATCAAATTAATAAGAGTGATATGCCAAAAGACGTTTCTTCAGAAACTGCACCAAGATACTGCTTAACAAAAGAATATCAGGCGAACAATAGTAAAAAAGGAAATTCAGGCAAGAACTTCTAGACCAAGAACAGAAAAAGAATTAAAATGGGTGTGTAGCACTTCAAAAGAGCTAGTATTTATTACCTATCCAAGAAGAAAGATGGAAATGAGGTCAATATTCCTGTACCGGCTAGGACTTGTGCATAAAGCAACCTCTCATCAGATCCTATTACTGACACACAACCGCAAACACACTAGAACAAGTCTTCACATTTTGTCCTGTCTTCGAAAGTAACAGTTTTCCTATTAGAAATCTCATTTTCATTGAATGGTAGCTATAAATCTTTAGCGTCCCTAGTTTCCATGCCCAGATATACATTGAACTAGTGCTTTGAGGTGGGCAAAAGTTCAGAATCCATCTTGTAGACCAACACTAACTCCTACAAAGAGCTAAGTTTATATGAAATTTCAAACTCACATGCCCTAGCCCAGTGTGTTACTTCTGGGCTCTCAGGAAACATTGCTAACCCCCTAGTTCCTGCTCTGTTTGCTTATGACAACACTAAGCATCCTTTAACAGTGTTCCAATTTTGTCTTTCCTTGTGCCATTCTGTTTCTCTACAGGTCACATCTCCAGCTATATCTACAGTATCCAACAGGCACTGGTACTCAGCAGCTCACACTTGGTATTCCTTTGGTTGAGTCTCTTCAGCTTTATTTGACTTGATCGTCTCTGTCTTATTTTTTTTAATTAATGCATTCATTAAATTCATTCAACAATCCTAACAGGAATAGGAATGAAAAGTAAATAATGAATACCATTGTACCATTTACAATCTGATAAACACATAAGTAGTAGTCACAGACAGTAGAAGGTGTAATGTATCCAACTGAATAAAAGATGTAAGGCTTCCAGTGGAAGTCAGGAAAAGAAAATATCCCAACAATTCGTAAGGCTTAACACAATGTTAGGAGAAACAAGCATTGCCTCTGATGACTGTGCAAAACTTCGTAGGGGAAACATAAAGTAGATTGAGTTTTGAGGGCTAAAAAAGAGTTAAAAATAAACCACAGACAAATATTTAAAGGGAATGTTTTTCTAGTGGAACAAAATGGGCTCCTGTAAGTTACAGAATGAGCTCAGCAGTCCTAATGGTAGTATCTCCAGTGAGTGTTCACCAGAAATCCAGCAAGGTAACAGCTTAGTGCCTCTATTTTATCTAGTGAACTAGTCAAGGGTGTTCTGCTGGGCAACTTGGAGTTGGGTTATCTCACATGGAGCCCCAACTTCCTACCCCCATCTCCCAGAATTCCTCGGGGTACTATATTATCCTCAAACACGATCTTTAATAAAAAAAATTGTTAGCCTATATTTCGTTTCCAGAGATTAAAAAATTTTTTGGAATTGCTAGGTATTAAAGAGACTTTTTATTCGAGCTTGTGTTTTGAGAGGCTCAAACACACCACTGCCGCGAGGGCAGTTCACCAAGTATAGTAGAGGAAGTCACTTGGAAACAGCCTTAACTTCTTTCAGGAACAAGAGAATTGAGCTTCTCTTTTGCAGCCAATTCTCTTCGGACACACACACACACACACACACACACACACACACAAACGAAGGTTTACTAACACCCCTTCTCCTGAGAACACTATCTACTGTGTTTGGTGCCAACAGCTGAAAGCGGCAAGCCTGCCCCCGCACTGTGAGAACACAGTTCTCTCCCAGGGTCCACCCAGACGTTCATTAAAATCCAATGAGTGCTCCCACCAGAAAGTGTTGTTTGGGCCAAGATCATAGCTCTGGCAAAGAAAAGAATTTCAGCTTGGTGTGGGAAGATGGACAAAGTTGGAGCGCCATAGTAACAAGGTCAAATTCACCCCTTTGAAAAAGCTACTAAGAATGAAGGGGTGCCTGCTGACCAAAGTGCCACTTGAAGCATTAATGTTGAACTTGCGTCTACCCTGAGTCACTATAACTAATCCCCACACTCCACAACATTAATTTTTCCATTCTGTATGCTAGCCATAGTTGCACCATTTTGTAAAATTTCTGTTTCCTGTAAAGTACAAAAATTCCAGTAACTGCAGTAATTTGCTTTCTTAAAGTTTCAAGTTTCTCTCAATTCTTAACTTCCTTGATCCATTGACCTCCAATAATGCCTGGTTGGAAAAGATATTTATTGATTATATAACATTCTTTGGCTACTCCCTGGTTACTACCAGCAATGGCTAATTGTGTACTAAAGAAGAAACTTTCCAATCTACTTTACACCCGTGTTTCTCTAAAATTTTTGAGAAGGAAACCCCATGCTGCTGTGCGGGGTCTGGACTCACATTTGAGCACCCACATACTGCTGCTTCTGTCTGTAGCATTCATAATGCTTTTTAATAAACATCTTACTTCCGAAGAGCCTCACTGTCCCTCTGAATCTCTCAGACCTGGAACCTTACTCTGTACTCATCAAATCTCTCACCATACATCTTCTCCATCAAATCTTCTCCACACATCTCTCCTTCTTTCCATATTTTTGAAATAATTAGTTTTTCCCTGCCACACTGGTCTATCTCGAATATCTAACAAACCTATTCACTTCTTTGTTTGCACTTTCCAGATCCATCCACTGTATTCCCTTCTTTTCAAGTTTATCCACAAAAGCCTCATGTCTGATAGTCCTGCCAAAACCCTCACATATAATCACAACACTGTCTTATTAAGCACAGTAAAAGTTAGGAGAACATTATTACAGAGAGAGGCACTAAAAATAGTTCCTATTTCTTAAGGCACTTAAAGTTGAGTTTAGCTGCCATGAGAGTACTTTTATTAAGTTTCACCGTGCAAAGAAAAATTTTATTTCTCCTAAAGAATTGGTGTGTTTTCTTTTGGTAGATATTGGAAATTATAGTATTTAGAATTGTCCCTTGTTTGCTCTTTCTGCTAGCGTGCTCATCACTAAATGTGGCATTCAAAGACTGTAATTACAAAAACTCTAATTGCATCCTTTCCTTGGGATAGCCTTGACTTTATATACTTATTTCAAATAGATATATATTATTATAATGTTAAATTTTTAAGCTTTGGAGAGTGGCATAGCGTTTAAACAATAGACAATTTTTAGACTAGATGTAAGTAACAAAACAAAAGAAATACTTATCAAATTTGAACTCAAGCAGAGGTTAGTCGAGAACACTGTAGTGTTAGGTATGATGCTAGAAATACTGGGATTCAGGCCTTGAGAATATCAGGGATCAGTTACCATTAGAACAGTAGATATAGGACGATGACATTATAGTTCCTTCATAAATGTGGGCTTTGCATGGAGTATAAAGTATTGCATGAAGGGAATTTAAGTCCTGTGGGTCAAGAATGAATTCCTAAAGATAAAGGACAAGTCTGTGAATATTTACCACGATTTCAGCATTTATGGGGGGAAGAGATCTTTTTCGTAATTATTTAAAGCCGTGGTCCTATATGCTTTCTTGGAAGCTCTTGCTGTCATACTGTTACTCATTTGAATGTCAAAAAGACTGGGACTTGCCTTTGTGTCATTAACTGCATAGATTTGGAATGCAAAAACCACTCACAGGTTTACAGTAGGTTAAAGCTGAGAGGAATATGAACAAGAAAATGCATTAAGAGTTCAGGTTCAAAATCTAGTTCCTGGTTATGGTAGATGTGTGTGTTTAGTAAAGGGTCATATATTTTTCATTACTATATTACCTGAGTATAATGTGGGCCGGATACAAGGCAAAAATTTCAAAAGGTAGCAAGTGAAACAAACAGATGGTGGTCAGGGTGAATATTTTTCATTATAAGTATAGTGACCAAATAGTAATGTGATTTGAAATTATCTTACACAAGAAATAATAAAGCAACAGTATTCTTTTTAACCTAAAGAAGAAGAAAGAAGCACACAGGGATTCTAGTATTATCATTATTTGTAAGATATATAGAAAAATCAATCTATCTCTGGGAAGGAACATGGGATTTTAATGAATGTGAACTTATTAAACCTATGATAGTGCCTCCATTTGTCACCTATCCACTACTACTGTTCAACATGTCCTAGGCCATGTGGCGCATGAGTAGCAGTTACCTTGTTCAGTAGGTGATGATTAGTAGAACTTCAACAAATACAATTTTATTTCCACCACTCAGACAGTTAGTAATCACTATGGATATACTCTTGGTCTTGACCACTTAGGTCTAAAATCAGGGTGGGCTACAGAACCCTTAAGGAAGCATGTATTGACTCATCTTAAAAATGTGAAATGTGTGCTTTGAGAAAAAAGTTGGACTTTATCTGCAGATGTTTTAGTCTTCCAGTCTCAGAACTGTCCAAACCTAATCTTTCTGATCTCAAGATGAATTAAGAAATCTCTGACCTTAGAGACAGTTCCTGTTTTGAGATTTTTGACAAACATAATTGAATAGAATTTTAAGTGGACAGAGATGAGAAAAGGTGGAAACGGGAAGGTTAAAGCAGAAACGGAGGTGCATGGCTCGACAGGTTAAGTGTTATCTGTGCAAGCCTGACAACCTAAATTTATTCTCTAGTACCCATGACGGAAGGAGAGAACCAAGTCCCAAACAGTGTCCTCTTACTTCCACATATCTACTATGGCTTGCCAGAGTGTGCACACATATAGGAACACAGACACATACACAAACAGTAATAGTAAATAAAATGAGAAAAATACACAAATGAAATAAAACCAGAGGCATGAACAGAAAAAGAAACCATATGCCTTTCTCAATCAGTTTTGTACCAAGAAAGAAACAAACACCCAAAGCCAGTTAGTTTAGAGAAGTTTCTACTTAATTTTCATTCAAAAAGTCAAGTAAGGAAGAAAACTAATCCAACAGAGAAAAAAGAAATTTCTTAAATGTATCAAATGGTATTCTGTAGGAAAGTGGGGAAATCACCATGAACAGAGAAGGTACCAGTTTTCAAGGAATTCTAACAGCTAAGAAGACCTCCAGAATAAAGCACTTTGGCCTTGCTGCTCGCCTATTGCCAGCTGGCTGGAGACTCTCATTCTGTTCCAAGGCAAGACTTGAATAGGCAAAGCACAGCAGAGTTACTGCTAGCCAGCTACTCTGAGAGTTAGGGGACAGAATCCCAGCACTCCGCAGCTAATATTAACAACTCTGTCAACCACCATTGGTAAGTTTTTAGAGCCCTTCCTACCAACAGGCCAGTCCTCTCTTGTTCTTCAGCTGTCATGACTCTTCTCTTCTGCATTTCTTTTTTTGTTGTTGTTTTGTTTTGTTTTGTTGATTTGTTTTGTTTTTCAAGACAGGGTTTCTCTGTGTAGCCCTGGCTGTCCTGGAACTCACTCTGTAGACCAGGCTGGCCTCGAACTCAGAAATCCGCCTGCCTCTGCCTCCCAAGTGGTGGGATTAAAGGCATGCACAACCACTGCCCGGCTCTTCTGCATTTCTATTTCTCTCTCCATAGCCTATTACCTCCTATGCTCTTTAATCTCTATGAAGGCCTTGCCTTTTTACCATCCAAATAGCCTCCAGTCATATTCTTTGCTCCTGGCCACCCTGAAACTCTTTAGTTACCTTTTAGCTGTTTGGTAGGGCAGGGCCTAGTAATCTAAAGAGTTGGAGTTGGCTGGCCTTCCTGTTACCAATGACCCCAACTCTATCCATGGTAAACACAAGTAGGTAATTCTATTCACAGAAACTTTATTGGAACCCAGCATCAGGGGAGACAGGGCATAAGTGGGAGTTCTACTTTTCATAAGTGAAGAAATTTAATTTTCCAAGATTTAAAAAAAAAAAAAAAAAAAAAAAAAGAAATGCTGTAATAGGCCTTTACTTCCCAATCCTATATTGCTAACCCGTCCTTCAGGTATTTGATTCCAATAGTAGGATATGTGAACCGAGCGTGATGATTGTCATATGCAGCTCTGAACTCAGGTTCTTGTCATTATCCTTGGTTTCGCTCTGACTGCTAGCATCCATAGTCTCTAGGATTAATTTACTCCAGAGGAATTTCTATCAATGTGAAATCTACAAATTATCCTTTCCCAACACAGAAAGACAATTGACAAATATTTATATACATGTATCTCTCAAATAGGTTTAGTAATCCCAAGAAACTTTTTAAATATTATTTTTGATGTATGTTTTCCTTTTCTATTAACTTCATACATTTATTTGACTTCTAAGTTTCATCGAAAGACTTATTACAAGTTCTCAGTCCTTTAAGAAGGCATTTTTCTGTAGAGCGGAGGTATATAATTTGTTTCCTATATTCCCTTACCTAAGGTTTAATTTTCCATGTGATGATTTCGTTTTAATATATATATATATATGATATTGCCAGTATTACTTTTACATTTTGCAAAGAAATCATTAGATAGACTGTTTGTATATAACATAACATCTAGAAGTTCCAGTTAGTAATAAATTTCTTTATCTGATTCCAACAGTTATTAAATTGCAAGTTAGTGCATTCAAGTATTTCTTTGACCAAAGATAAGGGTCTAGAAGGTTGAACATAGAAACGTAGGGTTTATATTCTACCGTGACTGTGAAAACAAGGATCAGAAAGTATTTACTATGTAAAAAGGAAGCATACAGAACTTTGAAAACATAGTAGTACAGATTTCAGGGAAGCAACTGCAAAAAGCCTAACTTTCACATGAGGGCTTGGAAGAGGACAGAGTGACACCTGTAATAAACTTGTTCTGTGGTTGGCTTATTAGTATTAGTTTCCCATACAGAGTAGTTGCTGTCAGCCATTGCCTGCCTGTTGTACTCCTGAACTCAGAAACTGTGATTACCAGAGCAACACCTGTATACGATGATCTGTCACCATCCTGCCATAGTCTGGAGAGGCCTCATCCATCTCTGAGTATCTATAAGTAGTTAATGGTTCCTGAGAAAGAGAGAGACACTGTTTTCAAGGAAGTAGAGAATGACAAGGTGTTCAGACTTCTGTCAACTCCTCTTATTCATGGTTCCTGTGCATGTGCTTTGAAAAAGTTGTTGGGTCCCACACCACAAACGTAGAAATGGAATTAGTTGGGATAAATGAAAAGAGGAGGAGATCAAGGGAGGGTAATGGTAATGAACACTGTCAAAAATATATTACATACATGTATAAAATCATCCTAATAAAAGGCACTATGTTCTATACATATTAGATGCTAATAATAAAAAGCATTTTAAAAAGTAGGTAAATCTAAATAGACCTGCCAATCCCCTGGACAGGAGAACACTCCTCAGGAAAGCTGGTTTATCCAAAGACTTACTAAATATAGTATAAAGGCTATATATATGCATGTATATACATATGTACATACATACATACATACATACATACATATATACATATACATACATACATACATATACATATACATATACATCATATACATATACATATACATATACATTACATATACATATACATCATATACATATATATATCAACTTGGTCTACTTTCATCCCTTTCAAGTGGTCTCCTAGCTATTACTCACTTTGATTCATGAAAGTATCTATTCTGTATAAACATTGCTTATATTCTACACAAACACACACACAAATAAGTAAAAACTAGGTAGACAAATAGCTCAGTCAATAGATGTTTTTGTGTGCATATCTAAAGATTTGAAATCCCTCTGAGTTAAATCCTTAGATGCCACATGTTGGTAGGAAATAATTGATTTCCTAGAGTTATTCTCTAACCTCTGTGTTTACACAGTCACACATACACACACACACACACACACACACACACAAAATTAAAGTAGAAACAAAACCTTGAATTAATTAATGCATTTTGTAAATCACAGTAAAGAGAACAGGCATTCATTTTTGATGTAACTGAAATGAAAACAAAGAACACGCTTAGATGTAGAAGTAGCCCAAAGGCTACATCCCTCTCTTGGCATTCCTGACTTCTGTTCTTTGTTGCCATGCCAACATCATCTGTCACATTCAATTCATATTTTGCTTGTATTGAATTTCTAGTTTACAAATGACTTTTAATTCTATAACTCTATAATCACTTTAATCACTAGAAATTCTTGATATTAATTTCTTTCACAATAATTATGGGCAAAAATATCAATAATATTCAGTGTTGTCAAAATTAGAACACGTTTTTAGTAGAAATAAATGAGAAAAGAATAAAATTTTCAAATATTGAGCAAAACAACCTGACTAGAACCTATTGAAATTCAGGCTCATGGCACATAACCCACTTTTGAAAATGTATTAATCCAAAACAAGGACAACACATAGAAAATTATGTATAAGGGCATTATTATACATTTCTGTTAATTTCTAAAATCCTAAGCCCCAAATAGTCACAGACCAATTTAACAGTCTATTGAATGAGAAGTATATCATTATCTTAGATCAGAGGCATTATCTTAGATAGAGGCATTATCTTAGATCAGAATCTCACTGTCAATTCTTTTGTCAATTTCTTTTGAAAGAAACAGTTGACTTGTCTACATCAATACAACACTGTTGTCTTATGAAATTTGTTCTTGGGGTCTGATTTTTATTTTAACATTTTTGATTTTAATTCTTAAAACACCAAAATAACGAAACAAAAATTAGACCCTGTATATTTCTCCTCTTATATAAAAATCAGTTCAAAATGGATCAAAAACCTCAAGGCCCACATTCAGTAACACACTTTCTCCAAAAAGGCTACACTTCCTAATCCTACTAGATATTAAAATATATTAGGTTCTGGAGGCCATTTCTATTCAAACTACCTCCCACAGCTGGTTAAGTTCAAATTTCTTCCATGTGCTTTTGGGTCATTTGTATTTCAATTTTGAGGTATTGTTCATTTCATTAATTCACATATCTATTGTATTATGCAATTTTTAATACCCAATTCTGTAGACAATGTCTTTGCCTAGCTTTTGTATTTTCACTGACAGACTTTCAGACATCTGCGTCTGCTTCAGTGTGTGTGACGGCCATTTTCTCAGCTTTTAACCCAACATCCTTTTTTTATTTTCTCAATAGAGTTTTTATGACCTAATAGCTACTATGTATCCTCACACTTTTTTTTTTTGCTGTGGTAGTTCTTGGCTTTGTTTGTTTGTTTTTTATTATTATTAAAACAGTTCTGGGGAATGATATTGACGTACTTTTGTAAAATGACGTTTGACTGGAATTTCTTCAATTTTTACCTCATGATTATACTAAAGTTACATGTTCTGAGAACAAAGACTATAGATATAGTTCCATTTTTGTCACATACCAGTTATATATATGTATATGTATATACTGATTTATTGTATTTAATGTTAACTGTAGTCATCTGACTGTATAGCTTCTCTCAGGTTCTCCCAATGCACAACTCCTTTCCTGGTCCTATCTGTATTTGAATGTAGTGCCTTGGAGGTGGATGTTATTGTACATAGCTAGTATATGACAGCTCTTTCACCTTGAAAGTAGAATATACATATAAGTAATTTGGAATTCTTTCTTATTTATAGGAAATTTAAGTTTGCCTCCATATAGATGCCTAATTGTTTATTCACAGTGTGACTCATATTTATTTTATACCGTAGGTAATTATTCTTTACTATTTTACATATTTGTTGCTCAAACTCCTACAATTTTGGCCACTGAGAAAACTCTATGTGCCCTTGAGATATTTCCATCAAACTTCATGGTGTGCTCAAGGGAAAGAAAGCATGGGTTACTTTATGTTTTCATTTATTACAGAATGTTGTGGTCTCACCTTATATACTTCTTGCCCAGATCTTAGAATCAGTTATGTGTTCAAAGATCCTGGTTCCTTTTCTAGAAAATAGTATTGAAAATCAAGATCTGCCTATTAGATATTTAATAATTTTAGGACCCTGAAAGAAACCTGAGACTAAAAGTTTTGAAGAATGTAACAAGTACAAATTCACCATCTACCTAAGCGATGTATTTTCACATGTTCAGTGTCATTTCCTTAACCCAGCAACACTGTGAGAAACACTCATCTCCATTTTAGAGATAAGAACATTGAGTCTAAGATGAGTTAATTTAATAAGTATAACATTCTTAACAGTGTGGCTTGATCATGTTCAGTTCTGCTTGTTGAGATTCTCCTTTAATTTTCCTGTCATGAGAACAAACAATTACTAAGGACTAAGCTTTTGACCCATCCCACAGGCCAGGGAGTTGCTGGCTGGTTCATTTTTTATGCCAGAGAGTCTCACAGAGTCAAAATGCTGTGTGGGACTTAGTGAGTACCCTGGCTAGAAGCCAGTCAGTTCTTGCCAAAGTTAAAGTGGTCTATACAAACACCCCTTTAGAGCTGAAGCAACCAAGAGAAAGTAACAACAGCAGTCATTAATTGACAAAATAACAAAAAATGTTTGGTAGTGTCTAAGACTTTTACTCTCTACCAAGCATTGTGCTAAATATTTAATATTCACCATCTCAATTCTGCATCACAACAAATTTGCAAATCTAAAATAGTCCAGTGTTCAGGTGAGAAAAGTAAGGCTTGGAGTGATTAATTTTGTTTTCCAAAGTGATGCAAATTACAAGTGGCAGAGCCAGGGTTTAAAGCCAAGGCCTCGCAATCCCAGGCCCATTTTCTTCACCATCATAGAGCAGAACAGCGGTTGCTGGCAAGTGGTGTCAGCTATGGACATTTTTCAGAACTTAGCAACAGCAGCAAGCTTCACTTCAGTTGAAAGTGGGTTGCAAATATTTGTGCAGTGCACTGAAGAATATGGCTTGACAGAGCTGCAGGAAGGTTATTGATGAAGGCCTCATAACTGAAGCTCAAAGGTAGAGTCACTATGTACAGACTGTGAGAATTTTCAGAAGTATTCAGTTGTAGACTTGAGTGTGATATCAACACAGGAAACAGGACCAGGGTCCAACAAACACACAGGATGGTTTGGTAGAAATATGGCAAAGTGTTGGCCCTTGTCTTTTCTAGAAAACAATATCTTCATTTCCATATAGAAGGAGATTGGCTACTATTTTCCCTTTTATTTGTATTTTGAATATTTGTATTTTGGTGTACTTTGTATTTTAAGACTTTATAATAGCAAACCATGTATGTTGAGTTGTGAACAGGCCATGTGAAACTCAAATATTATTAGGTCATTTTTTTTGGTGTATCTATAAAGATATATCACTATATAAATTAATTATTGAACAATTGAGATTTGTGTGGCTAGCTATATTAAATAGGAGTTCAAAGCCATTTCTAGGTGTTTATTGCTAATGTATAGGCACACTGTTGATTTTGCATGTCTGTCTTCCATGTAAAAAGGAAGAACTTTGCTACTGCAATTGTTTTATCTATGGATTCTTTATTAATATTAATACTATCTAGTCAATGGGGTACTTAAATAAATCAAAAAAGATTGCAAAGGGAAGCTCCTGTAGCATGATTGCTTTGATCTGTGTGGTGGTTTTAAGTAGCATTATTAGAAGGTGTGACCTTGTTGGAGTAGGTGTGTCCTTGTTGGAGTAGGTGTGTTACTGTGGGTGTGGGCTTTAAGACCCTCATCCTAGCTGCCTGGAAGCCAGTATTCTGCTAGCAGCCTTCAGGTGAAGGTGTAGAACTCTCAGCTTCTCCTGCACCATGCCTGCTTGGATGCCACCATGTCCCCACCTTGATGATAATGAACTGAACCTCTGAACCTGTAAGCCAGCCCCAATTAATTGTTGTTCTTTATAAGAGTTGCCTTGGTTATGGTGTCTGTTCACAGCAGTAAAACCTTAACTAAGACAATCTGGTCATTGAGCTTTTCCTATTTTTATTCAAATCGATTCAGCATCTCAATTGCTGGGCCAGTACCATTGACCCTCCTAACTCTCTGGTCTTCAAATCCAAATGAGAACATATATCACTAGCTTTCTTGTGTTTTCATATTTCTAGCAGGGACATAGGCTCTTTGCCTCTAGGATGCCGTCTACTCCACTAGGCACTTACAACTCTTCAGTGGATCGTCTTCATTGGCCCAGCAGGCAAGGTTAAATAATCAATGTAGAAAGAGAACAACTTTGCAGTTTCAGATGAAATGACACAACACCTTTCCCACCCACAACCACTATAAAGAACAGTGACTTTACCATGACAAAGCAGTACAACATGAGTCCACAAAAGTAGAAAAATATAGATTTGGGTGAATACTATGAGAAGTAGTGCCTGTCATGCCGAATGATACCTTTTTTGATTGTGTAGGTACAAATAGACAAAGTCAAAATATTGGGACATAAGTGAACTGTCTAGGTTTGTGAATTGATTTCACATATGACATCTGCTAGAACTATTTCTGATTATATGTAAAAGGTGTAATGTGTAATTATGCTAAGTACCAGAAAGCAAGTCAAAACATTAGTAACAGTTCAGGTTATTGGAGTAGAATATTTATCAGTGGGTTTTATTTTGAGTGCCATTTTAATTTATGCCTTTAATAACTTTAATAATTTGATGTTTTAATAACATAATTTTTAACTATTAATATAAGAAAAAAATAAAAGATACAGTTAAAGTAAAATAGAAATCTTAATTGGGAACTACTTTACGTCATTTCTACTGAATAGCCTCAAAATTTTAAAACAAAATAATACAATTCCTTCAAGAATTAATTATGAAGATTGTTACCCACTTGTAAACTTATTGTGAAGTAAAAGGATATTTTAAATTTACTTTTACAATTTCCATTTATTATTATATTTATAGATGATGAGTGTGTGTCCAGGTGCATGTATGCCACAATGCATATTGTGGATGTCAGGATGCTCTTGACTCTTTCCACCTTTACTGCCCCTGAGCTAAGTCACATCATCATGATTGCACATAAAATGCATTTACACACTGCTGAGCTATTTTACTAGTCTGGTATTTACAATATTAAATGTATATGGGGAATCTATTTGAAAATTATAAGCACAACACAATATTATACATTGCACAGATTTAATGTCAGCTTAGTATTGCACAGCATTTGCTCAAAAAAGTAACAGAAGTGTCATGAATTTAAGGGAAAGTACATAAAATTATTAATGAATGCAAAGTTACATTTTGAGCCATCTGCATATATCCAGTTCCTCAATATTTGAATACTCTTTTTTTCTGATGTTAGTTGAGAAGATGATCTAATAATCACTACTAACCCAAACTTCATTCAGCCAAACATTTCTCAAGTTTAAATATACAGGTTATTCTTTTAAATAGTAAGAATCAACCCTCATGTGGATACCATTAATAGATAAAGCTGATTAAAACTTTAACTGTAGTGAAAGAGGATTACTTGTTGCTGGCAAACTGAGGTCCGTGCATCATATGTAAATCCTGTACTCACAAGGAGGCAGAGCTCCCAGGAGCTCTAACCCTGGCAGTATTTTAGATAAAAGATCTGTATGACAAGTACTTCACCTCTCTGAGTGTGTTAATTTTGCCTAGTGAGATTAGGAATTTAAAGAATGCTGCTCTGTTGAGCCTTGATGCTGCAGATAATGATAATAAAATTATCCATGGTCTGAGGTCAGTATTTCCATTTTGGTCAAACCTCAGGAATGGCATATATAGCTTAATCAGACTAGCCCTTCTTGTCCTGGGAGTACTTTTATTCCTGCCCATTGTGTTAAAGCTTATCTTTAGCAATATCAACATGTTGGCAGTCAAAGTACATGGCTTGAACCTGAAAATGGACCCCCAGATACAATGCATAGGCCATATGAAGCTCAAGAAGAAGAAGGAAGACCAAAGCGTGGGTGCTTTGTTCCTTCTTAGAAGGAGTATCAAAATACTCAACCAGAGCTCCCAGGGTCTAAACCTGCAGCCTGAGAACACAAAGGGAGGGACTTATGACTCTACTTGTATAGGTAGTTAAGGGTGGCCTTGTCAGGCATCAGTGGAAGTGGAGGGCCTTGATCCCTGAAAGTTTGGATTCCCTAGTATTGGGGAATTTGAGAGCAGGGAGGCAGAAATGGGTGGGTGGTGGGAGCACACCCTCATAGAAGTAGGAGGATGGGGGATGGGATAAGGTGTTTTGGGGGGAAATGGGAGAGGGGATAACATTGAAAGGTAAATAAATAAACTATACAATAAAAAAAGATAATGGGTCTGGCAATTGTAGTTGAGCAGTCGAGACTCTTTGTCAACAATTTATTACAGGGATTTTGTATAATCCTCAAAGACAAGGTATTGTGGAAGAGGCCCATGGAACTTTAAAAAGTTTGTTGAGACATACTGTTGCTGAGACAAAGAATAAACCTGTGAAATTGCTGAGTGCCCTGACAAGGGTGACTGGGGAGCTGTATTGGACATATGTTCCTGACCCACCTTTCTTGACGATATCCCAGATGGGACAAGCTGCCTTGCCTCAAGTTTTTAGACATTGTGGGATAGATAATCAAAAAGAGAAATCATAATCTCTCTTGTATTTTTCTTAAAGGTGATCAGCTATTATGACTCAATCATGTACTGGTCTAGAAATCAATCCAATATGGGAAATAACAGTCTACTTTTGGAAGACTGGATCTGGACTTTGTCAGAGACATATTTGGAAGTTAGCTGTAGCTCACTATCATGTTACCATCGCAAGAGATAAAGTTGGGACAGGATCTGGATTTCAAACTAAGATTAGTGCATGTTTTAAGGCTCTTTTAATTATCAAGCTGAAATTGGTTTTGTCTCTTCTACAGTATTTATTGTAAGTTGCATTGACTGTATAATTTCCAATTGTGTTATTGTGTTGAAACCTGGCATGTCTGTTACAGGGGTCTATCAACCAGCTTCTGTCTTACTGCTCTGAGTATTAGAAAACCTTGACTCACTGAAAAAAAGCTTGAAAGTGCTGGAAGAAGTGAGTTAGGCTTTAAGTAGAAGCAAGAGGGTAGCAGGCTTGATTATTGCTGCTATAACAACTTTAATTCCATTAATTGCTAGCACCACTGCTTCTGCAATAGCATTGACACAAGGACTTAAGATAACTATTTTTGTTAACCATCTAGCAAAACCAAAATATTACTAATGTATTGAGTATTCAGAAGGATTTATATAGGTATCTGGAACAACAGATGATGCTCTATAACCCATTCAAATTATCTGAAGGAGGTTCAGGGTTCAACAGTTAGGAGCCATATCAAGTGTCATGACAAATATCATGGGAGTAGTGCTACTTTTGAAATCCACAATGATTGTCATTATAATCAGAAGACAGTTTAAAGACCTGTAGGATATTTGGCATAATCCTAACACCTCTCTGGGTGTGTTAATTTTGCATAGTGAGATTAGGAATTTAAAGAATGCTGCTCTGTTGAGCCTTGATGCTGCAGATAATGATAATAAAATTATCCATGGTCTGAGGTCAGTATTTCCATTTTGGTCAAACCTCAGGAATGGCATATATAGCTTAATCAAGCTAGCCCTTCTTGTCCTGGGAATATTTTTATTCCTGCCCATTGTGTTAAAGCTTATCTTTAGCAACATCAACATGTTGGCAGTCAAAGTACATGGCTTGAACCTGAAAATGAACACCCTAGACAAAGTTATTAAATTAACAGGCTGGCAAGCCAAGGAGGGGTAGGATTCTGCACAGAGCCTTACCAACCTAAGACAGAAGTGTATTGCTTTTGATAATGCATATTCCATGATGGTAAGAAAGGCATTCTTGTCAGAACAACCTAAGACAGGCTCAGTCTTGTTAACGATATTAAAAAAAAAAAAAAAAAAAAAAAAAATTGGGAGAGGTGGAGAGACATTGGGGCTGCTTGTCAAGAAGTTGACATGGGCCAAGGACAAGGAAATGGGCTTCTTGGCAGGAATATAACATTGGCCTAGGACAAAGAAGTAGGCTCCAGGCAGGAATCGAACATTAGGCTAGAACAAAGAAGTAATTTCAGGTAGGAATCTAAATCTTAGGCTACAACAAAGAAGTAATCTCAGGCAGGAATCTAAATATTAGGCTATAACAAAGAAGTAATTTCAGACAGGAATTTAAATTTTAAGCTAGTAAAAGAAAGTAGACTTCAGACATGAAAATGACCTTGGGCTAGGACAGGGAAGTAGGCTCAGATACTTTGGACATCCTGATAAGCCCTTAGAAACAGTGATCATGGGAGTGTTCACGTAATTAGGTTTAATGCCTTGCTTTTTCTTTGACTATTTGTGTTTATTGTATTGCCTGTCCCTTGACTATTTGCATCTATTGTATTGCTAGACCCTCAACCTAGAACTGACCTTAATATATGCATGTAATCAAAATGGTATAAAAGCACAGAGGAGAATGGGTATAGGATAGAGGGCTCTAGGGAGGGAAAATGGGGAAAGGGGATGATATCTGTATTGTAAATAAATAAAATATCGAATAAAAAATAGTGTTGGTGATCTTCATAATAATTTCTATTTCTGAGACCTTAAAACATCTCTTAATATTAACTTTTAATAAAATTCTTGTGAAATATTAACATAAAAAGAAAACAAAGAAATATTTGCTTTTATTAAGAAAACCCAGTGTCACTTAAAAGAAGTCATATTTTTATTTTTCTCTTTAAATATTAAATGTGAATTAACTTGAAAACAGTTTAAATGTATTTTAATAAAAGCTATCTTATCTGCAATAAATTCATGAATTGCCTGTTGGTTTTTTTTTTTTTTTTTTTTTTAAATACTTAAATTTACCTAGTTTAAAACACTAATTTCCACTCATATATTGACTAGGGAGGGTTTCGGTGTTTGGTCTGTTCTTCCTCTTATTTATTCATTCCTTGTTTTTGCTGACATCTCTCTGACCTTGGAGTCTGGGGTTGTATCCTCAAGTCCCCAGCCTCTTGTGTAGAATCAGAACCTACAAATACATCTGCAATCTTCTACCCTTGTAAACAGTAGAAAATGGAAATTCCTTTTCAGCTAGTTGGCAATCTTCCCTTCGGATTGGTGTGCTTCTATTTGCATTTTCTAGATCCCTCTTGGAACCACAGCAAATTGTTCCCACTCTCTCCCTTGTGACGCTTCCAGTGGAGAGGTTGGCTCTGGGTTCTTAGCAGGCAGATGTCCCACTCCTTCAGAGACCCTTGAAGCTTTCATAGACAAAGTCAGCCCCTGGCCCCAGATGCCTCCAGGATCAGGAGACACACTGATCTCTGTCTTTTCTTCAGCTCATTATTTTATATTTGTGCTGGATTTTAGACACTGGTGATATTTTGGACACGGATTTTCTATTTAATATCAATCATCATTGTGATACCACAACAAAGTTACATCACTGTTAACATAGATCAATTTTTTTAAAAAAGGAACCTTTGATGCTCTTCATTTGAAATATTTCACTAGGAAAGAAAGACACATGCAAACTATTTATTTAGGTATAAAGAAATCAATAGTAGGACTACCTGATTTTTGTCTGTGATAACAAGTTTTTAAATTTTGTTTTATTTTATTTTATGAATATGAGTTTTTTATGCCTGAATGTATGACTGTGTACCATGCACATGCCTGGTGCCCACAGAGGCCAAAAAAAAAAAAAAAAAAAAAGGTGCTGGATTCACCGAGCCTGGAGTTACAGACAGTTGTCAGTAGTTTTGTGGGTGGAGGGAATTGAACTTGCATCCTTTGGAAGAGGTGGTGCTCTTAACCATTGGGCAATCTCCCCAGGCCTAGGGTGAGAATTTTAAATAACATACTATCACTACTATAGCGTTGAAACGCAAATGAAATAAACTTAGTCTGAAAGTGTTTCATTGTACCCTGCCATGCTTTCAGAAGTAAGATAGAAAGAAGCATAGCTTCGAAGGTCCTCAATGCCTGCTACTCCTCTTGCTCACATAAGAAAAGGGACATCCTTACTTCAGAGAAGATTGCTTTATTATGAGCCATGCAATCATTAACACTAATAAGGTGCTGTTAATTTCCCCTCCAGGATGAAGTTCGTATGGCCTGTCGAAAATCAGTGTTCTACGATGCATGCCTACAATATATCTGCTAGAATTTTGTCTTGAAAATGAACAATAGTCCTACTAATACATGTTTTTATTTGAATATTAACAAGTTTCAAGAATAATATGATTTTCTTTTTTATTGAAAGTATTTTTCATACACTATATTCTGATCATGATGGCCCTGCCCTGTCTCCTCCTAGATCCTCTCTATCATCCCACCACCACCACTCAGGTAACTCAGCCTGCCTGCTTTCTGTCTGTCCATCTGTCTTTCCTTCCTTTCTTCTTTCCTTCCTTCCTTTCTTTTTTCTTTCGTATGAAAACAGTCTAATGAAAAAGACAAACAAAGCAGAACTAAAAAAAAAAACAAAAACAACAACAAAAAACAAAAAGAGAATACAAAACAAAAGAAAACATGTGCTTGCACACACACACACACACACACACACCATAAAAACACAAAATTGGAAACCATAACATATATAACATATAAGCAAAAGATAAATAAGATGAAACATGCCCCAAAAGCATTATGGGTCAAATAGCTCCAAAATAACCATGAAGTTCATTTTGTGTTGGCATCTACTGCTGGGAATTGGGCCTCAGATAAATGTGGTTTGTATATCTTGTGAGACTCCCTTGAAGAAAATGGATTTTATTTTCTTTGCAAATAGTTGTCAGTTGTAGATGGCTTCTGAGATAGTGATTAGGATTTGTGTCCATCCTGACCTTATACCCCATCCCAGCCCTGGGACTCTATCTGGCTCAAACTTATGCAGGCCTAGAGCATGCTGTTACAGTCTTTATGAGTTTGTATGGACATCAGCCCTGTTGTGTCTAGAAGCCCTTGCTTTCTTGGTGTTTTTCATCCCTACTGTCTGCTATAATCTTTGTACCTCCTCTTCCAAAGAGTTCCCCAGGCCCTATGTAGAAGGATTTGATGGAGATATTCCGTTTAAGAGTGAGTATGCCAAGGTCTCACTCTCTACACAGTATATAGGCATAGATCTGTGTATTGTTCACATGTATTGCAGTAGGGAGATTCCCTGATGATGACTGAGGATAACACTGTTCTATGAGTATGACAGAATGTCATTAGGAGTCATTTTATTGCTGTATTCCTTTAACAGAACAATAGTGTTTAGTTTTCTTGTAAGTTCATACCCTGTCTAGTCTCAGGCTCCTGGCTAAGAAGCAGTATCAGGAATAGGTTCTGAATCTTAGAATGAGATGTAAATCCAGCAGATAGTGGTTGGTTACTCCTATAACGTTTGGGTCACTGGTTCACCAGTGCATCATATAGTCAGGCCACCATTTTAGTCTTCCTGTCTCCCCTATCATTTTGATGACTTTATTTAGATTTCTTTCATATGCGTATATATTTTAAGAAGCTTCTACTGTAGCAGGTTGCCAAATGGCTCTTAGCTTTATCTGTTTCTTCCTATTTACTCTCCCTTATCCCCCTGTTCCCTCTTCCTCTCTACTTAATCCTACTGTTTCAATCTTTCCCATTTTTCCTTAACTATTTATTCCATTTACTCTACCTTAGGAGAGCCTTCCCTCTCTTCCAGCCCCTTACTCTATACCTAATCTCTCTGATTATATGGTAGCATTTCTATTGAAGGCTTAAAAGCTAACACCCACATATAAGAGAATGCATACCGTATTTGTCTCTGGGAGTCTGGGTTGTCTCACTAAGGATAATTTTTCCAACTCTATCCATTTACTGGCAGAGTTCCTGATTTGATTTTTTTTTCTTTAACAGTCAAGTAATATTCCATTGTGTCAATGTATCAAATTTTCATTGTCCTACTTTCTATTGATGACTGGCTAAATCCTGGCTACTATGAAACGAGCAGCAATGAACACAGAGAAGCACATATCTCTGCAGTAGGATATAGAGCTCTTTGGTTACAGGGCCCAAATAGTATAGGTGGGCAGACCAATTCTAAATCTTCTGAAATGAATCACCACACTGATGTTCATAGTGACTGAGCAAGTTTGTAAACCCAGAAGCAATAGATGAGCATTGCCCCTGTTTCACATCCTCAGCAGTGTCAGCTGCCATTGGGTTTATTGTTCTTACCCGTTCTTACTGCTGTAAATTAAACTCTCAAAGTAGTTTATTTTGTATTTCCCTGATGATTGAGAATTTTGAATATTTTTTTCACTAGTAGCTGTTCCTCAGCCATTTCTGTTTCATCCTTTGAGAACTCTGCTTAGTCTGTACCCCCATTTTAAAATGAATTATTTGTTTTCTTAACATCTATTGTTTTAGTTCATTAGCTACTAGATCCTATTAGGTACGAGTTGGTGTCTCTGTCCATTCTATAGCCTACCAATTTGCCCGAATGATAATTTCTAGAGCTTTTCAGTTTCATGAGGTCCCAATAACTAATTTTGATATTCCTAGTGCCTACCCTAATTAATGGTGTCCTGTTTGGAAAGTCTTTTCCTATGCCAGTGATTATTCCAAATTTTCTCTTCTCTCAGATTCAGAGTATCCAGTCATAAGTTAAGACCCTTGATTCATTTGAAGCTGAGGTTTGTGCAGGATGGTAAATATAGGTCTATGAGCATGCTTGTGCACATAGCTACCCAGTTTCCCTACACCATTTACTTCTAATGTCTTTTTTCCAGTGTGTTTTTCAGACTCCTATGTCAAATCAGGTGTGTATGGACTTATGATGGATTCCTCAGTATGATTTCATTGATCATTGTGTCTGTTTTCATGTCAAGACCATAGCTCTGTAGTACAACTTGAAATCTGAAATGGTAATACCTTCAGCAGTTCTTTTATTATTCAGGATTGTTTTCGCTATCCTGAAGCTGAACATTATCCTTTCAAGTACTGTGAAGAATTGTATTGGAGTTTGTTGGGGATTGCATTAAATCTGCAGATTGCTTTTTCTATGATGACCAATTTCACTATACTAATCCTACCAATCCATGAGCATGAGAGATTTTTCTATATTCTAATATCTTCTTCAATTTTTCCTTCAGTATATTCAAGTTTTTATTATACAATCTTTTCATTTGCTTGGTTAGAGTTACACCAAGATATTTTTGAGGCTATTATGAAAGGTATCGCTTCTCTGCTCTCTTTCTCAGTCTGTCATTTCTATGTAGAAAGGCTACTGATTTTTGTATGATATTGTGTAAGCTGATACTTTGCTGAAGGTGTTTATTACCTTTAGAAATTTACTGATAGAGTTTTTAGGGTCTTTTATGTATAAAATCATATCTGTAAATAAAAATAGTTTGACTTTTTTCTTTTCTGTTTATATCTCCTTGAATACCCTTAAGTTGTCTTATTGTTCTAAGATTTCAAGTACTGTATTGAATTCATTTATAGAGAATAGACTCCCTTTTCTTGTTACTGATTTTAGTGAAAGTGAATGTCTCTCTGTTTAAGTTGCTGTCGGCTATGGATTTATTATGTCAAGACCTATCACTTGTATCTTCAGGAATTTACTCATGAAGGTATGTCACATTTTGTCATGGGCCTTTTCTTCTGCATCTAATAAGATGAGTGGTCTTTGTCTTTCATCCTGTTTATGTAATGGACTACATTTATCAATTTATGTATGTTTAACCATCCCTGCATCTCTACGATGAAGCCTACTTGATCATGGTGTATAATCTTTTTGGTGTGTTCTTTAATTCATTTTACAAGTATTTTATTGAGAAGTTTTGCATCTGTGTCGTAAAGGAAATTGGTCTGTAACTGTATTTAGTGTGTGTGTGTGTGTGTGTGTGTGTGTGTGTGTGTGTGTATGTTGGTTACCAGGATAATTGGCATCTCATAAAAAGAATTAAGCAACGTTCCATCTCTTTATTTTGAGGACCAATATTGACATTAATTCTTTTTTGAAAGTCTATTAGAAAGCTGCACTGAACCCATCTGATCCTGTAAATCTTTTGGTTGCTAGACTAGCCATTTGTTGTGGATGGCCCTGGTAATTTGTATTCTGATGTTAATTCCGTTCTCCTGGGAGGGGCTACAGACAAGGAGTGAGTCATGTACTCAGGTGACTTCTTGTGAACCAATCCTCTAATGAATAAGGGAGCCAATCACTGGGTGAGGAGGAGCAACTTCCGGGGCTGGATAGCAGAGAGGAGGAGCAGAGAGAAAGGGCCTTTCTGGACAGGAAGAATGTGAGAATATGTAGTTACTCATCTCCCAGTTTCTGTGGTGGATCCACTGGGAATCGCCACCGGAGGATTAGATTTAATAGGTTTACAAGATTAAGTTTTAGTTTTTCTGCCCAGAGATGGAGTTACCATTGTTCCTAAACTCTGTGTGGTATTGCACAGACTTGACCGAATTTGAGAGAGAAAGGTACAGCAGCAAAGCCTGGGTTCGGGTGATGTGCCCCTCAAAGGCCGTGGGGTTTGTAACACGGGAATGGCGTGGTAGTGACCCGCCAGTGGGAGCTTAAGAGATCTGGATGGTGAGATTCTGGCGCTCTGGTCAGTGTTGAGCATTGGAGGGGGAACTTGGATGGCTTAGCCAGGAGCGAGCCGGGCGCCTCTTTTCTAATACCTCCCGCAACAGACTTTAATTTACTGCTTCTGTTTCACTAGGACTCAGGTTTGTTTAAATTGTTTGTCTGGTCTAAATTTAACATTGATAGCTGGTATATATCAAGAAATGTAGGCATTTCTTTCAGGTTTTCCAATTTGGTCGTGTGCAGATTTTCAAAAATATTTCCACAGGAATTACCCTAAGACCACCAGAAGACCACTAGAGAACACAGATACTGACATTATAATTCATAACAGTTGCAAAATTACAGTTATGCAGTAACAACTAAAATAACTTTACAGTTAGGCGTCACCATAACACGAGGAGCTGTCATGTCATGAGTAAAGAATCACAGCAATAAGAAGGCTGAGAACCACTGCGCTAGAAGATATACTGTCTCTTTCAACATTGTTGTTTCTAGAAGCTTCCCTGTAAAGACTACCTGGATAAAAGTAAGTGCTGTACTAACAGGGCAAATAGAAACACAGGAGTGCTGGAGATTGCCCTCCAGTCTCTGAAATCAAGCACAGCGAACCTCTGAGTTCTTTTCACAGCCCACACCATGGCTGAATCTAGCACCAACCCATAGACATGGAAGGCTGCCTTGAGGTTACGCCGCACCGGGTCTCAGATTTAACAAGCAAGGAAAGCAGCTTCCACTAAGCATTCTCAGATTACATATTTAAGAGCAAATAAAATCCAAAATGCTATGTTTCTGCACAGAGTGCTATATAATATAGTGTATAGATATTTGGCAACCAGCTCTGCTCAGTATCTACCATGGTCAAAGCTGTAAATTCTGATCACTCTTTGATTTGGAGTAGAAATTATCTACAACCCCTCTGCCTGGAAATCTGTCAGTGTGTCATTTTGAGGGAGTTGACATATATATATATATATGTTACTCTTTTAGTTTTCTAGGGTTTTGAGCGTGCTCCCTTTCATACAAATAATCTTCCAAGTTCCTTGAATGCAGTCATTTTTAAGAGCCCATATTGAATAGCGTCACTTATTTAACAGGTATACATTTATTTTATCTCCCCAGCTATGAACTGATTTGATTGGGCCATTTCTGATACAGCAAGCCTTAAAGCAGAGCATTCGTTTGCTATAAAATTCTTCCAACTTGGACCATGTACAGAGAGCACAGCTCTCCTCTGTCCTGTGGTTCACACAGCACAACGATCCTGCTGGTCTCCCTGTCTCACAATGTTTTTCTTAAAGGACTGTTGCATACTGTGCCTTAGAGGCAGATGTCTTGAAAGCTTTAAAATCTAATGTATTTCTAAGTACTATCCCTTGAAGCCATGCAATTAATCTCTGACACTGCTCAGTCTCCAGGCTCTGCTCTTTCAGTAGTATTCCATGGGCTTTAGTAAGCCATGAAGGCAAGACTACTAACCCCACAGTATCTTCACTGCTTGGTACCCTGTATCCATTTTTAAAATCTACTATGAAATTTTAGCTCATTGAACAGAGTATACAGATTCAGTTGGGAAATAGAACCTCACAGAAGTTTATTGGGACACAGTTATTCCCACTCATTTTTCTGCAGGCTACACTGCTTTTGTGCTACAGTTAAAATACTGAGTCATTATGGGATGTTGGTTGCCACAGAACCACAAATGATCATCTCCCAAGCCCTAATTGAGCAACATATACATTTAATGTGGTTTTTACCTACCTGTCCTCTGTGCCCTTGGATCAAGTCTCCCAGTTCTTCATTTTCTCTTGCTTGAGTCATAGCACTCTTTCCTTGAATGCCTGAAACTATGGCTGGAAGATACACAGAGATATTCCACCCCTCTAACTGCAATTGTCTCCATTGGCATGTGAATTTCATCTTAATGGGTAGTTACGGTAGATAAGTATCTTAATTCAGCGTGGTCTCAATTGGTTGGAAACTGGTTTGCAGTTTCTTACTAAGGTGCTCTATTTCGAGACCGTTTCAGTTAGATTTCCCAGAATCCTGCCTGGTTGCTAGGGCATTTACCAACACAATTTTGGGTTCTAGTTAGCCAATTTTGTCTTCCCGATCTGTGACGTTTCTAGCAGTGCCTCTAGCCTTCTGTATCTCCAGATGCTCCTTTTACATTGACTGCTGCTTTAAAATTGCCACGGTAAAAATGGAGTCTGGTGGTGGGTGTCTCCTGTGAGCATTCCATTCCAAAGTGCTTTTTCCTATCAGATCCTAGCCTACCTTAGCTTTCTAACAACCTCCAATAGCTTTATATGTTAACATACAAACTTTTCTATTCATTTATGGAGGTAAGGTATCATCAACAAAACAGCCATGAGTCTCAATAGATAAATTCTGATTATTTTTTAATAAGTTGTTTTTCTCAATTGCCATTTCAATGGGTTGAAAAACCTATTATGCCTCTGAGATGGGAAGACAATCAGCTAGTCAGTCAGTCTCTCTCTCTCTCTCTCTCTCTCTCTCTCTCTCTCTCTCTCTCTCTCCCCTGTGTTTGTTGCCTGTGGGCAACATCTGCTCTGGAAGGAATTCATCTCACAGAGTTTGTTGATTTGTTTCAGTTGGTAAGCAGTCCCTGTTGCACTGAATTTGTTTATTTTGGCTGCCTGCCCCACTGCCTGCCTTTGCCTTGCCAAATGAGGGGTGTTATATAGGGTTCTTCTGAGATTTCTCCATGATACCCTCCATCACTCGTTTTCACATTCTGCAGATGTGTATTCATTAGTTGTAAATGCATCTACACTGGACCATACATCCAATACTATTAAGAAATCCCTTAGAGCACATAATATGCCTATACCATCTTCTCTTATTTTCATTGTTGGTTTGGCTTTCTCAGGGACTCATGTAGCTTTCTCCTTAATGACATAAAGATCTATGCTCAAATGTCATCATCTACCCAAGTTCTCTCTGCTTATATCATTTAAAATAGACACAGAAACCCAGTGCCCTAGCATCTTTATTACAACATTTATCATTTCTGACAGATTATACATTTTATTTATAGTTTTATTTTCCTATCTTTTTCTGCTGTATCGCTAGTGCTTAGATTGTTGGGCACATAGTAGATACTAATAGAATATATTGAATAATGGAAGGAAAATAACTTTAAAAATAGTTCCTTATATTTCAGACTACTGAAGAGAAAAACATAACGAGGAAAAAATATAACCTTTCCAAAATTTATGGGCTTTCATTGCCTGGTTTTCAGTTTCTTAAAAAAATGTTATTTTAGGACTTTGTGCTCAACCAGAGATTATGTAGGCCTCCAGAAGTCCAAGTAGGTTGTCCACCTGTGGGCCTTCCCCAACTCTTGCCATGGTCTGTGGGATGGTAAACCATGCCAGGAAGCTTGGCAGGTAGAGAGAGTCTGAGACCCTGGAAACTCAGTGTGTACACACAAGAGATGGTACGTACCTCCCTGACAAATATCTGGCCTGGAGCACATGTTACACTTTCTACATTAGGAAAAGTAACCCGTGGTCATGCAGGCACAGAACAAAGTTCTCTGTGCTAATGAGGTACCTGAGGTCCTGAAGGTTTAGCCAATAAGCTTCTCTTCCCAGACATTCCTGCCTGCAACAGATATTCAATCTCAGGTCTACCCTGAGAAGTAGGTATGCATCCATTTTCCATAATGAACAACCAACAGTTTGCAACCAACGACTGTCTCTTTCATATAGAACATGGAGAGCATAGAGCAGGCCTTTGCCTACAGAGCTGCTGCCTAAATCTCCTGTAGAGGTTTGTCTGCACCCCTAGACATCTGCTGCTACCTTCGACAATGAGTTAAGCTGGAGCCCTGGCCCTGGGCTAGAAGCCGTCCTCAATCCACTGGCCCCCAACACTTCAGTCCCGACGTCTCTGTGTGGTTTTTTTTTTTTTTTTTTGGTTTTTCGAGACAGGGTTTCTCTGTGTAGTCCTGGCTATCCTGGAACTTACTCTGTAGACCAGGCTGGCCTCGAACTCAGAGATCCGCCTGCCTCTGCCTCCCAAGTGCTGGGATTAAAGGCGTGCGCCACCACCGCCCGGCTCTGTGTGGTTTTCTAGCGTTAATTAGATGCCTGGAAGTTAGGGAATACCAGCTTTGCATCCCACATCTCAGACTTCCTTTTCCCACAAAGTCAAACACCGAATGTTTCTCCTCCCAACGGTCTTGCCCTGTGGCAGGGCAGAAGGGGAACCCACAACTCGGCACCTACAACATGGGGCACACCCAGTTGAAGTGTACCACTCAGACTTACATCAGAACTCAAGATTAATCAAGGACAGTGAGTAACCTCTGACACTACATAAAAAGACCTCTCCCTTCCCCGCTTCTCTGACTCTCTTCTCTCCCTGACCCCTTCTCCCTCGCTTCAGATCCCCACTCCCCCTGCTCTAGCCACTTCAATCCTTCGCTCTCAGTTCATGGCATCCTGCCCCTTTGACTCTTAGTTACAATCTCCAGATCTTATTTTAGACTTAACTTACCCTGCTACCACCCTGCATTCCTTACAGCAGAGAATGCCCAGAGCTCTCCTCTGCCTTCCCCTGTCTGCCAGCCTGAGCCCAGCCTGCAGTCCCAGCAACATCCCTGCTGCCCAGAGCTCTTCGGTGCAGACTGAAAGGCAGATGTGAGCTCGCCCTCTCACACTGCCCAGCCAGCACTGCTGTCACTGCGGTTAGAAAGACAGATGGAGCATGGCTATAGGTTAGAAAGACAGACGGAGCATGGCTATAGGTATCGTCTTACTCTTGCCAGCCATGCCAATATAGTCCCACTAAGTTCCTATGCTTCTTCTCTTTCTGCTCTACTTTCAGGGTGTAAGCCTTCTAACAATACCAGCCAAGAAAAACAAACAGGGAAAATGGAGACCTGCCTGCTAGAACACATAGCCGTGAAGCAAAAGAATAGGGCTCTCCTCCCGCCACTTAGGTGAAAAGAGCCCTCCAAGAAAGGAAAATAGATAAGATCCTGCTGCTGAGAAACCCCTAACCCCAAGATTTTCATTCTTCTTTATTTAAATGCCTATTATTCTTTCTAGCATTCATGTCTTCTAACCTAAAATTGTCCTAAAATTTTTCAATTTGTTTAAAATTTCTCTTAAGTTTCAAAAATCATATTTAATCCACTCCCACAAGTCACACTGACTATGTTGATAACCATTATTTAATCCTTAATTAACAGCCAGTTTCCTTTACAGACAAGCTGTTATTGCCTATCCCAGCTATATAATTAAGATATCTTCTTCCTCAGCTATCCTAAGCAGATAACGTCTCAACTCTTTCCTCTGCTTTTCTTAATACAAAACAAGTAACTCCCAACTTAAAGGATATCTTGCTAAATTCCTCAACCCTCTTGCTTTTTCTAGGACCATAGCAACAGATCATGATGCACTCCCAAGCAAACTATTACAGGATGAATACACACTATCCAAGTGTGAAGACATCCCCCTGCTGAGGATCTGCTCTTCTGTTATGAGTATTCTACAGCTATATCTCTACAAAAAAAAAAAAAAAAAAAAAAAAAAAAAAGACAGCACTTCCACCACAGACCCGGATGGAGATGGACTGACATTTCCATGGACATACCTGGGGAAATGAAGTTGTCTTCATCCAGACATATCATCTGACTGAAGACTCTTGAGACAAACAGATGCTGAGACCCACAGATGACAGCTGAGACCCACAGATGATAGACTTGGGACCTTCCAGCTACAGATAAACTCTCTTGCCAAAGCTTGAACTTGGGGAAATTTACATGATAGTAAGGAAAACATGATATCTATATAGATTAATCATATGTAATTTAAAACCAATGTTAACACCCTCACAAACTGTACAGTCTACTGTACAGTTAATTGGTTCGATAATCCCTTGTCTACCTAGCCTCCACCACTTGTTACCACTCTGGTTTAGTTGTGCTACCCCTCTGGCCTATGTCATGTTTTATTTTGATGCTTCCCCCCATCCAATTTTTCACTGAAAGTAACACTAGATAGTCACTCCAATGATACCTCTCCTCTAACAAAAAGAAAAGGAGGAGCTCCCAATGTTTAACCTCCCTAAAGGCCGTGCCCTGCGTCAGGGCAGAACACGGACCCACAGTGGTCTCAACCTTATCCTCAAATTCCACCTCCTCATAATCATCATGTTCCAGTCCCAGACTTGGGTGGAGAGTCTCTGCCCTACCAGAGACCACGATGCAGGTCACCAAAAGTCCAGGACACACTGAATGGAATATCAGAAAGGAAACAGGATCCAGTGAGCAAAATCTCCATCCAACAAAAACAAGCTCAGAAATTGGCACCTAGACCTATAATTACCCCAAACCCAGATGCCCAGAGGCCAGAATAAGAGCACAATAAACAATAGTCAAGGCAATATATCACCACCAAAGCACAGCTATCTCACTATTGCAAGCCCTGGATGTTCTAACACAGCACAAGCAAAAGACCTTAAAACCAACTTCATGAAGATTATTGATGAAGAGAAAATGAATAAATCTTTTTTTCCAAAAGAGGGAAAGACAAACAAAAAATGGAGGAAATGAATAAATCCCTTAAAGAAAGCCAAGAAAGATAGGAAACAAACAAGCAAAAAATAACCTGTTGAAGGAAATGTATAAAACTGTTCAAGATCTAAAAATAGACATGGGAAAAATTAGGAAAACATAAACAAACTGAATTCTGGAAATAAAAAATTGAAGTGAGCAAATAAAGAACTATAAGCACAAGTATCACCAACAGAATATAAAAGATGGAAGATAGAATCTCAGGTGTTGAAGATACAATAAAATAAATAAATACATTGGTCAAAGAAAATGGTAAATCCAAACAAAATTCTTGAAACAAAAAATCCAGGAATTATGGGACACTACGAAAAGAGCAAATATAAAAATAATAGGAATAGAAGTTGAAGAATTCCAGCTCAAACATCCAGGAAATATTTCAACAAATTAGGTTAGAAAATTTTTCTAACCTAAAGGAGGACATACCTACAAAAGTAAAAGAAGTTTACAGAACACAAAACAGATTGATCAATAAAAGAGAATCCCCTCACCATGTAATAATTAAGATGCTAAACATACAGAACAAGGAAAGAAACATGAAAGAAAAAAAGAGCAGGTACTATGTAAAGGCAGACCTACTAGACTTACACCCAACTTCTCAATGGAAACTCTAAAAGCCAGAAAGGCCTAGACAGATGTCTTACATACTCTATGAGACCACAAATTCTAGCCCAGACTTCTATACCTAGCAAAACTTGCAATCACCAAAGAAGGGTAAAACAATATATTCCATAATAAAAACCAAATTTATATAATATCTATCCACAAATACAGCCCTACAGAAGATACTTGAAGAAAAACGCCAACCTATGAGTTTAACTATACCCATAAAAGCATAATTAATAAATAATCTCACACAAGCTATTCCAAAAGAAGGAAGTACACACCACCACCACCAGCACCACCATGTCCATCAACAACAGAATCCAGAGGAATTAACAATCATTCGTCATTGATATTAAAACTCATTTCTCCAATAAACTTAGACACAGACTAACAGAATGGATTAGAAATGAAAATACATCCTTCTGCTCCATACGAGAAACATACCTCAATACCAAAGATAGACATTACCTCAGACTAAAGGGCTAGAAAAAGATTTTTCAAGCAAATGGACTTAATAAGCAAACTGGAGTAGCCATTCTAATATCTAACCAAATAGACTTCAATCCAAAATTAATCAAAAGAGATGGGAAAGAACATTTCAAGAATAGTTCACACTCATCAAAAAAAAAAAAATCCACCAAATAATGTGTCAATTCTTAACATGTATTCCACAAACTTAATGGCACCTAAATCTGTAAAAGAAACTTTACTAAAACTTAAATCACACGTTAAACCTCACATATTGATAGTGGAGACTCCAATACCCGACTCTTATCAACTGGCAGATTGTTCACATAAAAAGCAAACAAATACTGGAAGTGTGGTAGTTTGAATGAACATGGCCCCATAGGCTCTTAGGAACTGACAATAGTAGGAAGTGTTGATTGCTAGAGTAGATGTGGCTTTGTGGCAGTCAGTGTATCACTGGAATTGGGCATTGAGGTTTCAGATGCTCAAGCCAAGCCCAGTGTATCACTGTTTCTTCCTGCTGCCTATGGATCCAGAAGAACACTCAGCCACCTCTTCAGCATGGTATCTGCCTGCATGATTCCTGCTATTATGGTAATGTACTAAACTTCTGAGTTGTAAAGCCAACCTCAAATGTTGTCCTTTATAACAGTTGTCATGGTCATGATGTCTCTCCACAGCAATAAAAACCTAACTAAGACAGAGTTTGGTACTAGGGACTCGGTTATTGCTATAATAGGCCTGACTAGGCTGTTGTTTAGAAAAATGGGGACTTTGGGACTTTGGATTAAAAAAATCAGTTGAATGCTTTAAGTGGGGCTTAGTGCAGCATCCTAGACAGTGCATGAAAGACAGTGATATGCTGAGGGTGACGTGAACCATCAGGGCCTGGTTCAAGAAGTTTCAGAGGAGGAGAATATTTTTATGTGGTCTAGAAATCATTCCTGTGGTAATTTAGCTATGAAGGTATCTTCTTTTTGCTCTTGTCCAAAAAAAAAAAAAATCTATCTGAAGCTAAAGTGAAGAGTTTTAGATTAACTGTGTTAGCAGAGGAAATCTCAAAACAGCCTAGTATTGATTCTGTTATGTGGTTATTAGTTTTCATTCTTCTGCAGATATATAATGAAAAGGAGCAAGCTGAGCAAGGAAAAATAAAAAATGTACAGATTGAGGAGAAAGGGGTCACCAGAAAATGGAATGGACTTAAGTCCTATATTCAAGGAGATAAACAGATTAAGGAAAAGCGTGATGTTAAATGGAATAAGGAGAGTAGGAACTGGGTAGGAACTCAGGGTAAGATCCTATCCAGCTAAGCTTCCAACTTGTGAAAAGGAATTGAGGAAAATTTTGGGAAGACCAGGTGTAGTGGAGGCAGAGATAAATGGATCTCTAAATTCAAGGCCAGCCTTCTTTACAGAGCAAATTCCAGGACAGACAAACTTAGGCAGTGAAGAAAACCATCAAAACCAAAAAGTTGTTGAAGATGTAATTGAATGAGAGGGTCAAGCTACAGCCAGAGAAAGCAGCAGAACGTGGCAACAATGTGGTTCTGGATTTAGAGTCAAGGATAGAAAAAAATGAGTTATGGAGTCTTCCTCCACAGCAAAGGAAAGCTACAAAGGCCACTGTGTCAGGGGTGTTGCTGCATGGAGGTCTTGAAAGGCCACTGAAAGAACCTGTGAAGGTTAAGCATGGATCGTGTCAAACTGAGAATCATGGGAAAAGAGTCAGTTCCACAATTTCGGCTAAATTTGAAGCAAACTTTGCCCAGATACATTCTCAGGCTCCCAGGAAATTGGCATGTGTCATGTTTTGCAAAGGCTTAAAAATGTAAGACCACAGGGCCTCTGTGTTTCCCATCAGGTCCAATCAAAAACAAGCAAACATCCTTATGTACTTCCTGCAAACATACCCCCTGGCCACATCCAATCTAGCACATCCAGTGCATACAAACTTGTTTAGGGGAGCTAAACAATAAACAAGCTAAACATGTGGCTTGTTATTTTCCAAGATATACCTCAGCATTCCAGAAACTAATCTGTCCTTGGACAAGTAGTGCTTATGGATTAACTTTGTTCCTTACATTCCTCATTTGAGTTGTATCCTCATCCAAATCCTTGACTTTGTGATGGATACCTATTTATATTGGGATTTAACAACCATTAGCTTAATGGCACCCAGTCAGGAATTGTCATCTACTTCAGGAATTAATGAATCCAACAGTAATTATCAGAAATAGAATTGTCAACGGCCCTGCACTGTCTGACATCCGAGTTAGGATCTAAGAGGAACCTGGAAATAATAATGGTCACCAGTCATTGATTTCATCTCTGCCCTCATCCCCACTTTTGCAATGTTTCTTTGAGTACAGCCAGATTATTTTTAATGATTGCTGACTGGTTTGTATAGAAACAACAACTTTCTCTTAAAGGTATACAGTAACTTCTATGCATCAGTCTCTGAGTGCCAGGTCCAGAAAATGATAGCTATTCCTGTGGAGGAGGAATGATCTTAATTTGTCTAGGCAAAGTGGGACTGTCAACTCTCCGGTGTCTCCCTTGTCCACAGTTCAGGCAGTACCGCAGTACAATGAGGTACTGCGGCAATCTTGCACAATGGTGAGTATTATTATCACAATCCAGGTGGAATCATCACCATGACTATATTCTTGGAGATCGTGGGGTCACTTCTTAGGAACTGGGGTTTTTGTTTATTAGAGTAAGCTTTTTTCATTATTCAGTAGATCTCTGACAAGTTTGAGGACCGTAAAATAATGATATAGTTAAGACATTAATTAAAGAAGTAATTAGGACACATGGCTACCTAAAAATAGTCACATGTTGAATATGTCCCAAAATTGGAATCATGCTACATTGTTCCTTTAACATTAACTATGCATATATTTTAACTATAAACTCTGTTTTATGTATTTTAAGTTAATTTTTTGTTACAGATATTCCAGGAAGTTATCTGTCTTTGGACAAATGGGGCTTACAATTTGGCTTTATTCTTATAATTGCTTTGGAGACCTCAAAATGTTGTAAATGTCAGAGCCATGGGATTCCAGTTGAGGAAAGCTGCTAAGAGGGAATAGGACCAGCCCAAGAGAGGTCAGCAAAGCTGAGAGGAGTTTGATACATAAAGAGAGTCTTGATATCAGACATGAAGAGTTTGGAGTTTGTTCAACTGATTTTCAGTCTTATTTTAGTCCAATATTCCTCATAGTACCACTCTTCCCTTTAGGAATGATAATATATATCCATATGTTGGAAGTATATGATAAGGTATTTTCATTTTGATTTTATAGGGAATTACAATTATGAGACTGTTTGAGTCTCAGAATAGATTTTGAACTTTGGACTTCTAAACAATATTGAGACTGTTACAGACTATGGGGATGTTTGAGGTTGGAGTGAATGTGTTTTTGCATTATCATATAATTGTAAGCCTCTGGGAAACAGAAAAGCTATCAGGTGTTAAAAAAAAAAAAAAAGAAATGGAATTTACAGATATCTACAGATCATTTCACCCAAACACAGAAGAATATACCTTGTTTTTCAGCACCTTACATAACATCATCCAAAATCGACTCAATCACAAATGAAGTCTCAGCAAATACAAAAAATTGAAATAACACCCCATATCCTTTCAGACGACCATGAGTCAAGCTGGATTTCAATAATAGAAAGCCTGAAAACTCAACGAAACTAAATAGCTCTTTACTAAATAACTACTGTGTCAAGACAGATATAAGAAATTAAAGACTTCCTAAAATTCAGTGAAAACAAATGCACAAAATGCCCAAACTTAGGGGACACAATAAAAGTACCACTAAGAAGAATGTTCATAGCACAGAGTGCTTACATAAAAACAAACAAAAACAGTGGGATGGTCTAATACTAGCAACTTAGCAACACATGTGAAATCTCTAGAACAACAACAACAACAACAAAAGTGAGTACCCTAAAGGGGGGTAGATGATAGGAAACAATCGATTTCACATTGAAAAAAGAAATAATCTTCAATAAATGGTCTAACTGGATTCTGCAAGTAGTAGAATGAAAATAGATTCATATTTATCAAACTGCAAAAAAATAAAATAAAATCAAGGCCAAGTGGATCAAAGTCTGCAGCATAAAACCAGATAGTTCTGTTGTGTTCAACGCTATTTCCTACTTTCTCAGGAGTAGTGAGCAATACCTCCAGAAAATCTTTTACTGTACAGTGTTGTTTTAGCTATCCAGGAATTTTCGGTTTTCCATATGAAGTTGAGTATTATTCTTTCAAGGTCTTTAAAGAAGTGTGTTGTTGTAGTGTTGATTGGAATTGCATTGGTTCTGTAGATTGTTTTTGATAAGATGATCATTTTTACTGTGTTAATCCTACAGGTCCATGAGCATGGAAGATCTTTACATCTTCTGGTATCTTCTTCAATTTCTTTCTTCAAAGATTTGAAGCTCTTATCATACAGGTTTTTTACTTGCTTAGTTAGAGTTACACCAAGATATTTTGTATTATTTGTGGATACTGTGAGGGTGTTGTTTTCTTGATTTCTTTCCCATACCATTTATAATTTGTATAAAGAAAGACTACTGATTTGTTTTAGTTAATTTTATATTCAGCCACTTCACTGAAGGTATTTATCAGCTGTAGGAAAATTTTTAGGGTTTCCATTTATATTATCATATCTGTGAACAAAATATTTTTACTTCTTCCTTTCAAAATTGTATCTCTTTGAACTCCTTTAGTTACCTTATTACTTTGGCAAAAACTTCAAGTATTATATTGAATAGCTAGGGATAAAGTGGGCAGCCCACTCTTGTCCCTGATTTTAGTGGAATTGCTTTAAGTTTCTCTCCATTTAGTTTGATGTTGGCTATAAGCTTACTGTATATTTACTTGTATATGCTTTGTATCCCTGGTCTCTCTAAGAATCTTATTATAGAAAAGTGTTAGATTTTTTTCAACAGCTTTTTCAGCATCTAATGAGATGATCATGTGGGTTTTTTTTCCTTTCAGTTTGTTTATATGGTGAATTACATTGACAGATTTTTGTCTATTGAACCATCCTTGCCTACTAGATCACAGTGGACAATGTTTTTGATGTGTTCTTGGATTTGATTTGTGAGTATTCATTGAACATTTTTTGCATCAATGTTCATGAGGGAAATTGGTCTGAAATTCTCTTTCTTGTTTGTGTCTGTAAGGTTTAGGTATCAGGGTGACTGTGGCTTCACAAAAGATTTAGGTATCAGGGTGGGTGACTGTGGCCTGAAGTTTCTCACCTAGTACAAGTGGTTCACAGACTATTCGCTGTCCTAAGCAGGAAAAGTCATGGTCTCTCACTTACACAGAACCATGAAATCTGGACTTTGGGAGCAAAATTCCTGGGAGCTGTGGGTGGATCTGGTAAAGGAAACCAATGGTTAGTGACTGGAGTATAATTCCTAAGTGATATAAATGGGTCTAAGCAACAGAGGCCTTGTATGGGCTGGACTACTAGTAAAGCTTATCTGTTTGTTTATCTGCACATTTATATCTACTTGAATTGAAAAGCAAGATAAATATTCTGTTTCAGGTACACAGTTTACTATTTCTTGAGATATTGATATATATGAAAGTATTTATTAAAAAGGAATAAAAATTCAAGTTCTAGGTTATACAATTTGTATAAGTCAATTAAGTGAGATCACAACTATTAAGATTTTCCATTGTATATTATCTTTTTATATGTCTTTAACCTTGTTTTCTGCATGTTTTAAATTTTTTTTGTAGATCTATACACTTTGAAATCCTATTAATGTGACAAGGCTTGACAATGAATCCAATGAAGAATTAAATCACATACATACATAAAGACATGCTTAACTTTAATATACACATAACTTTCATATGATTATATTCCTACATTACACATACTTATATTTCTACACATAGCTCTAATCTAATAAAAGAAACAATGCAGGGCTGTAACTCACACGTGAGCATAGGTCCTGTTGGGCTGTGTTGTGATTCCAGCATATCTACCACAGTTCCGGGAGACAGAAGTGCTGGGAATTTGACTGAGTTCACTCTACAGGCACTGGGTGGAGCTGGGCTGTGAGAAGCTGGGGCTCCGCTAGGGCATGGAGAGGTCTCAGTCTGAAGTCCTGTGGGGGCAGAGCTCCTGAGTGGGGGTCTCAAGGCCAAAGCAGCAGACCGGGAGACCGTGGTCTTTGTCCTTGGGCTCCCAGATGCGCTGGGAGCTGCAAAAGAACTGAGATAGAGGGCATACGGGCTGGACCAGCCTGCAGCCAAGAGGACGAGGGAGAAGCTCCAGCAAGCGCCCTGCTGGGTAGAGACTCTTGTTTACAACACTCTCTTGGCTGGGTCGTCTAGCTTGGTTGAGTTGGCGGTCTTCGTAGCTGGAATGTAGAGAAGTCCTCAGCGAGATTAACCAGTGGCTCAGTAGTCTAAGGCCCCTTCCACAGTTCTCCACAGCAGGCCCCAAAGAAACAAGGAAGTCCATGGTTTTAAAAGGTTTATTGTCATGGTGGAAAGTAGATGTGATTGTACTCCTCCCATTTCTCAGGGTGGGCCTGACTTAAATAAGGAGGAAGGAGGGTCTGGGAAGGAATGCTTAATTGGCTACACCCTCTTGCCTTCAGGTATCTCATTAATATGGAGATCTCTTGAGGCTGAGGCCTGTAGTCACACCCTCTACCTGTGCTGGGTAACACTAAACTCTCTTTGGGAGTGGCTATAGGGGCATAGCCCTATGTGACTGAAAGGCACAGATTAATGGAGGTCTTGGCCACATGTCATGAGCCTGGAGTCTGGGAGTGTGGTCAAATGTATGCTGTCACTTGTAGTAGGTATGGATACCTGTTGGGTCTCAGGCCATCCCTAGCTAGTCCTCCACCAGAAACCAAGCTATCCTTTCACGGTCCCACAAAACAAAAGTACACAAATATTTACGCATATTTTAATAGTTTCTATGTAATTGAACAGATTATGTAGGCAGTATGAGGACTTCTAAATGTCTTAGGATGTTACCATGGAAACACAATTTTTAGAGATGCTCTACAAAGTGGTATGCTGGTTATATAGTTCACACACTTCATTTTAAAATTAGTAGAAGGAGACAGCCTGGGGGCTGAGGCAGGTTGAGGAGAGGAAGCTTCACATCATGGGCTGGTTCCAAACTAGTTGGGCTGGTCTGGTCCTGGCTGGCTACTCATGCAAGATTGCTACAGCCAGCAGCTCTTATTTGAGGCCTTCTTGTGTTAGGAAGCCAGGAGAAGATCTATAACATGGCAGTTCAATGATCCTTGCCAAAGGTTAATAGTTATGAACTTCACAGTGAGAAATGTAATTATGCATTGTTTTGCATCTGGAGGGACTCAGCACAGAAGGTCTCAGTAAAGATAATAGACTAGCATTTTAACACTCTGCTGTGAATCATTAGAAACAAATGCTTGGGAGATTAATGGTGTTTGCATCTTTATTAACTTGCAATGAAATATAATAGCAATTTCATTAAAATATATTGCTAAAACTGATGGCAAGAAGAATGCAGTCTGAATGAAGGTGAATCTGTGAGAGCCCAGGGTTGCTTATCTGGTTACCATGGCAACTGTAATTAAAAAACAAAAACACACACACACACACACCATCATCACCACCACCACCATCACCAATGTTTTATGATACAGTGAAAATTCTAAATTATAAATTATCTTGCTGACTAATTTCACCCTTTTTAAAGCAAAGTGTTATTTTTAACTTTCTGTATAAAAATGAAATTTCAGATTCTTAATAGAAATAGCAATGCAAAATTCAGGACGATAGAAATTTTAGAGTAGTCGGGAGCATCTAAGTCTTCTTCTCTATAGCAGGATATCAAGGGCAATCACTCTGTTGCAGGGCAGGTACCTCTGACCATACCCTCTGAAGGATTATCTCACTTCTCAGAGCTGGGAAAATACTTGTTATCTTCATAGAAATTTAACAATTGACAACATGGAGCTTGATGCCCTTCACCCAATCAAAAATAAAATGAGAATGCTTGCCCACATTATTCTTACAGGTCTTAACCCTAAACTTACTTGAACCCTACAATCATGATTTACAGGCTAATAATGACAATAGCACAGTTTTGTTGTTGGTGGTGGTAATTTGTGATGCAGTCTTCCAGAATAGCCTAGAATTTGCTAGAGAGCTCAAGCTAACCTCAAACTTCATGTCTTCGTCATCAGTTCCCACAGTGGAATTTCAGGGATGGACCATTGCACGATGTTGACAAAGTAAACATATTATTTCCTAAATTAACTCCTTTCTATCTTTATTTCTTGTTGATTTTGTCTATTTTTTACTTGTTTTTTTCCCCTCTCTTATTCAAAATATAGATTCAGTTCTCACTGAAGTAAATATTCAATAAAAATAAGCAGGATAGCCATGAGACTGAAATCACCTAGGAGTTTATCACCCATTATGGTTCATTTTGTTGGCGAGCACCTTCTTTCAAAGTCAAGAGAAACTTGCTGAAAATTCTAGGCACTAATGGCATTTAAAGCAGAAAAGATGCAGGAAGAGAATGCAGGAAGAGAATGCCAGACCTATTTGCAAACTTTCTTGTTATTCACCTTGCATTCTATTTTGAAAGTAAAATCTTAAAGTGTGCATAACAAAACCTTACAAATAAGTTAACTCCCTTTATAGCAGAGCTCTTAGAAAGTTGAAACCTGGTTAGGCTGCTCTGTACTACCTCTAGACCTGTAAGTCTTTCACCAGCAAGTTTTGAGTGGGATGGTCACACCCCAAAAGAGTCATAGAATGACTCAAATCAAAGTATCATGTTTTCAATACAGTTCTAAATAAGTATATCTGTTGGACAGACAAAATAAACTCAGAGAAAGGCCATTTTGCTAGATCATTTAAAACTCAGGACTACATGCACATTTAAAAGATAGAATCTTGCATATGACAGGCCAGTTTCAAACTTACTATGTAGTTGAGGATGAGCTTAAACTTCTCATCCTCTGCATCCTGACTGCTGTGATTATAGTCATTCAACACACCAGGTTTATGTGCTGCTGTGAATCAAGCCTAGGGTTCACATTCTACTAACACGCCAGAACCCTAGCAGATGTGGACACTCTTTGAAGGAAGGATATTTCTAATCTGTTAGTAGCAAGACAATAAGACAGTGTCAAAGAGAAACTGTCAGTGCACCCTAACCACATGAAGACACTTTAAAAGAAAATTTTGTCTGAATTTTGATAGAAGCTTTAAAAATGAAATATATACCAAACTTATAGTTTTATCTTTGTACTAATGTAAGGTTCAAGGGAAATATGTAAGCTGAGAATAGAGACAGTTGATCCAGTTGTTCAGCCTTCTTTGATTGTTTCTCCTTGGAGCTCTTTACTAATATTATTAAAATGCTCAAAATGTTTAAATGTATTGACTAAGCCATTTTTCTACTAACCCCACAGTTACTTACACATAATTAAATGAAATAGTTAAGCATTCTGTGCTTTAAAAGAAGAATAATCTCTGTTTAATCATTTACACTTCTGATACCTGCATTTTGGTGACAGGAGCAGGATAACTGTCATAAGTTCAAGACCAAGATGGGCCAGTGAGTTCCAGGACAGTCTTGCTGCAAAGTAAGCACACCCCATCTCAGGAAACAACAGCAACAAAAGTAAGAATTACACCTCAACTGAAATTAAAAAAGGAAGAATTAAGGAAAGTATTGATGTTCTATTTCTATGGACATGCCAAGTTGAGTCCCGCATTTGTGTGCTTGCCTTGGGTATATGCTCAGCTAGGAAGCTGTTCCCCACTTCAGCTTCCTCCCATGACTGACTTTTGTCATACAGCTCTTGTGGTGTTAAATCTTTCATTGTCAACTTGACTGGACTTATAATAACCATGGAAACATACTCCTGAATTGTGTCTGTGAGGATGTTTCCAGAAAGGTTTACCTGAAGAGAAAAACCTACTCTGACACCACCTGTCTTAGTTTGGGTTTCAGTTGCTTTGATGAAACACCATGAAGAACAATCAAGTTGAAGAAGAAAGGATTTACTCAACTTACAATTCCAGATCATACTCCATCACTGAGGAAGCCAGGAGAGGAACTCAAGCAGGGCTGGAACCTGGGGCAGGAACTGATGCAGTGGGCACGTAGGAGTGTTGCTTACTGGCTTTCTTCCTATAGCTTGTTCAGCTCGCTTTTTTATAGAACCATGAACTACAAGTGCAGGGATAGTATTACCCATAATGCGCTGGGTGCCCCATATCAATCACTAAGAAAATTCCCTATAGCCAGATCTTATAGAGACAATTTTTCCCCATTGTTCCCTCCTTTCAGATAATTCTAGCTTGTGTCAAGTTGACATAAAACTAACTGGCAACCCCTGGACTGAGGTCATTTGGATAAATATGAAGGAAGTGAGCACAGCATTCGCTCACTTCATTCTTGCCTGTGACTGCAGTGTGACCAACTGCCCCAAGCTCCTGCTGTCATAGCATCCCAGCCATGATGGACAAGCATCCCCTCTGTACTGCAGCCAAAATAAAACCTTTCCTTTCTCAACTTGCTTTGCTTAAGCACTTGAGAAAAATAACCAATCCAGATCTGCACTTACATGTCATCTCCTCAGTGAAGCCTCTTTGTATTACCTAAGTCCCTTGTCATCTCTTGAAAATAGCACCTCATTTTCACCTGTTCACTTACAATTTGGTGACATGTCTTATTTATTCTTCTTTAACCATCTGTCTCTACTTCATACTTGTAAGTACCAAGAGAGTAAGACTGATTCTCTCATTCACAATTATCGAATTTATTGTTGCTGCCCTGTGGTGGCAGTGATATGTACATACGTGCCTTTTTCATGTTTTGTGAACAAAGTGTCTTACATTAAAGAACTTAAAACGGCAATGATTTTGCAGATACTCCTAGTGTACAGTCCTTGGAAATGCATGTATAGCCCACCCCACTTACCAAAATACATAGATTTTTTGTGCCCCTTCAATCCACCACATGATTCCTAAGTCTAGCCACAATGAAAATGAACTATCACATATAGTGGTGTTATGACCTGGTTCTCCATTCCAGCCCCATCCTCCCAGAAATAAGTCTCAGACTCAAAATATATTGACAAATACCTTGGTCATATATCCAGACTCTTCTCTGAATAGATCATAACTTAAAATAACCCATTTAGTTTAACCTAAATTCTACAACATGGCTAGTTACCTGTGCTCAGATACCATGTGTCAGTCTTATCACATCTTCCCAGGTGATTCATTAATGCCTTGGCTCTATCCCAGAATTCTTTCTTCCTCCTGGATGTCCAACCTTCTATTCTACCCTTTCTTATAGGCAGGCCATGTGGTCTTTATTTCATACATTAGAAAAGATATTCTCTTTACATGTATACATACATAAACACACACACACACACACACACAGAGAGAGAGAGAGAGAGAGAGAGAGAGAGAGAGAGAGAGAGAGAGAGGAAGAGGAAGAGAGATACACACAGGGAAGCAGTACTCAGATATTATCATATGTTACCTAAATCTCAGCTTATTGTCAGTCAGCTCCTTACATTATCACCTCAAGGAATTTCCTTGATGGCTCTAGAACTCTCAGCTTGCAGTTCGAAATTGATTTGGCTCTGATGATTTTAAAAAACAGGAAAGCTGCTTATGGAGCTATTTTTCATTTACCTAAAACCATTAAACAGTAAAGACAGAGACTTGCCACACATGGTAGCAGAGGCTGGTAATTGGAGCAACTGAGAGGCAGAGAGATTGTAAGATCAAGGCCAGCCTGCTCTATATAAAAGACCCTATTTTAAAAAAAAAGAATCAAGATAATAAGTAAAAGCAAATAGCATTACACCCAAAGTCATGACAGCAAAAGTGGAAATTAAAGAGAATACCAACACTCGTTTTGGGCCTTCCCTTGCCTGCCCAGGTGGTGTGGGTGTGGTTTCCATGTACTCTTTGTTTACGCCAAGCACGCATCCCTTCCAGAGACAGACAGGTCTATAAAAGACCAAGTAGCTGGAATGGTGCTCACAGGGAAGGAGGAAATGTTGACAATCATGTGAACATATTAATTGTTAACGTTATCATGAAATTTTTAGTCAATATTTTATCCACAGATAAATACATATAATATCTGGATACATTTCAAATATTGCAAATACAAGAGGGAAATATGGAGGCCAGCCTCTTTGGCAATGGAGCCATCCTATAAATGCAGACTAGAATCTCTGGGAATAATTAACATGCATTCAAATAATTGATCCATTTCAACCACAAAGCTGGAGACAGATGACTAGTAGAGAACCCTGCTGAAATGTTCTCATGGCCTGAAAAATGACTCATCAGAAACAAGGCTGGCATTAACTGTGGCATTCAGTAAGCGTGTCTAGTTCAGTTCTTAGTCTGAGTTTCTTGTTCTTTATTTGCCTTCCTGGGTACTTAGTGCAGGAGAGGATTCTGTATAAAAATTTCATATTTTCACGGGAATTAGACATTTTCAGAATAAAAGCAGCTCGTTCAATGATACAGGAGCAGCTTGTCTGAGCTAGAGCAGCTTTGCTGGAGTGTTTCATGCAGGCGCTTCCCTTCCTGTCTGTCGCCTGGCTGTGATAACCCCCACTGCTCTGTAAAGGGCATCTGAAATGGAACTTGCTGAGCTGTAGCCCCGGTGCACACCAGGGGCAAACACAGCTTGATGCCTCCGCCTTGATCCCATGGCACCAGCACTGTTACCCCAGTGCTTTGTATCCCCGGATGAGAAGGGCCAAAAACATCTTTCAAAGGAAGATGAGGCCAACATCTCTATCCTTTGCCTTTGACCACGCACAGTTCGCCCGAGAGTGTCACCCACAAAAAAGTGAAGAAGTCTACTAGCTGCATCTTGATGATTAATGTGTTTGCTTTGTTGGGTCTCAGACTCGTTTCTTTAGGAACAAGATATTAGATTAAACATAGATCTTGGAATTGCCCTTCCTTGTGATCTGGACTGCACTGGATAGCAAGAGATTAACTGTACGTAAAGGAGGAAGGGCAAACACCTGCAACACGATTTCTTTATTTCATTCTAGAGTCTTTGGGGAATGTGTTACTTTGTCATGACTATCTCCATTCAGGATGAGCTGATCTAAATAATAGATTCCTTAGCTGCATAGCTCCCTACAACGGAAACAGCTATGAGACTAGGGATATAAACAAAATGCTACGTCTAGGAAGTGGAAACACAAGAGATTCTACAATGTTCCTCCCCAACTTTATTGAAGGTGTACAACTTCTGGGGAAGATGACTAGTCAAGCTGTAGAAAGGGAGTCTGGGGAAGGGAAGGAGATGGCGGGGAGGGGGTCTCAGACAGGTAGAGCTGCAAGCTGGCTGTACAGGAAGCTCCAGGGTTCCGGGCTTTATGAACCTTCTTTCACTCTGGAGTGGACATTTTTGGTGACCCAGCTGCTTTTGAGTCATCCATTGCTCCTAGTTAGTAACCCTATACCATAAATAACCAATAAACCTCATCAGTTCCCAAGTTAGACATTGATGTAATTGTTGCTTTTGTCTGTTGTGACTGTCCCTTCCAGGATGAGTAAACTAAACATGTGTTGTGTCTCCCCAGGAAAACACTCTCACACAACATTTAGTGTATTTCTATCGCTGAATTCTTAGAAGATTATTTGAAGTGATTTATATTGTCTTAAAAACAATCAGTCCATTTAAGATCTCCTTTACAAGTAGAATTATTATTCACATATAAATAAGTATAGTATACTTCACTTTATTACATCATTCACTGCTACGATTTTGTTTTCAGTTTTAGACAATATATTGCCAATTGTTTTCATTTGATTACCTTCTTAACTGTTTTGCTTTTCAAATCATCATTTTTAGCTTTTTGATCTAAATCTTTTCATCTTAGTATCTCTAATAGGACAATTTCTGCTTTTACATTTCAAATTGAAATTTAAAATTGTTTGAAGCTTACTCATATTCTAATATCCTTATTTAGATATTTTTATTACTTTTTAGATTTGTATATTAATATAAATGGTTCCCTTTTAATAAAGACATAATTATTTTGATTTTAATTTTCCTTGAAAGAACAAAATTATTTATGAGTAGAAATGTGTGTGAGAAGGAGTATGGCAGGGGTACAATTTCTAGGTGTGTATGTGTGTGTATGTATGTATGCATGTGCATATATGGTTGTGGAAGAGTAGAAGTCAGGGGAAACTTTTGGGAGTCCATTCTTTCATTCCTAGGTGAGATTGAAAGATCCAACTCTTGTTCTTACCTTCATGTAGCAAGCACCTGCACCCTCTGAGCTATATTGCTGGCTCTATAATTTTATTTTTAAATTTTACATGTTTTGCATTATGAATTGGAAAACAAGTATATATAAATGTATTGCTTAGGAGAAAATAAAACAACTGTATTTTATTAAAGTTCTACATGTTTTTGAAAATAAGTTGCCTTCTCCATTTCAGAACACTAAGACCAGTGCACGTCAACTAGACTGAACTCAGGACCGTTATGCCTTCTAAATCTTTTTTTTTTTTTTCTTGCTAACGTCTTGACCACTCTAACTATTCCTAAGATAAGTGAATCACAGTTTCCACCAATCATGTCTGTTTCTCCAAGCAGATCCTCTTTGTTCTCCCTGGTGAAATGCTATTTAATATAGAAGCATTTATGTTATTAGATATCCACGTGACCTGAAGCTTAAGTCTGGTGATCTCTATATAAGCAATGCCTCTCTGTCTAAATGCAATCTCATGTAATATTAAAAATTATCTCTGATTTATGCTTGTATGCTTATCTCTGCAGTTACTTAATCTTCAATCTTTCCAAGTTACTAGCTTCATCCCAATAGTGGCATAAACAACATGATTTTAAGAAACGGGAAGTTGAATGACTACTGTCTTGTACCCAGGACGTAAGTGAGCTTATGTTTTCTAAGCTATTGCTTACCTATGTATGGTTTTTTTCTGAGAGTAATGGATTTAGTTTTGCTGTTAAAGTTTATGGGATGTTTTCTATTTTCTGAGCTTTGAGGCATGTGTACAGTGTTTTTGAAAATAATTTAAAAGTTTATGTTTTTGTCTAGTCACTAGTAGATTTTAACTTTTACTTTCTAATCATGAGATAATTGACTTTTTACCACAGAAAATAATGAGATTGCCATTTCCTTTCCTCTTCCTCTGGTTTCTTCACTAGATATTTTCATATATTAGATACTTATCATTCATATTTGAAATTTTTGATATTCAAAATATCAAATATCTATTTCATTACTGTTTTCAATTGTCTGTACAGATTATCTTTTTATATACAAATGGCTTTGGCTTTTCTTACTGTGCCCACTTCCATCCATCGTTCCCTTTCTTTCCAGACTTCTGCAGGTGGCCCTTATCTACTTTGTTGAGCTGTAATTCATTCAAATTCATTGCTACCACTGCAACCATCTTGGTCGTAAGCCTAGAGTTAAATATTTCCAGTGTTTGGCATTACTCCTTTTACAGATGTTGACAGTTTTCTAGACCTTTCTTCAAGAAGACTGTGAAGTCTATAAACTGTGAGCTCATGTATGTCCAAATGATTTATTTTGCCTTTTTGCCTATATATTTTCTTCTGGTGGTATTTAAGAGACTACTCGCTTTCTAAAGTTGATAATTTTGTAAAGAAACAGACTCCCTAATCATACATTTTTTTCCTACTTAAATAAAAAGCATAATCATTATATTAAGGCATACCTTGGCAATAATTGTTCTACCATTATTCACGGCATATAGATATCTGAATTCAATCTCTGTTTCTGGAACACTTTTTTGAATTATTGGAGAAAGATCATATTAAAAGCTCTCAAAAAATGGCTTTAAGAAGGATCTTGAATCTCATATCATATTTTCTTCTGTGTGCCAAGTAGATGACTCAAATAATTCTCTATTACTCCAATCATGAAAAATGTTTTTATGCTTAGTTGATACAAATTTGAAAATAAAAGCAATTTAAGTAACTTTACCTTATCCAAATTACTAACTGTATACTTAGGACAATGGCATGTGTACTTTATACAAGCTTTACATTTTAAAAAGAATATGTGTTGTTGTTTTTTTTTTTTAAACCTCTGCCCCCATTGTGTTTCCTCAACCTTTTGTAAAAGAGACTGCAAAAACATAAAATTAAAAATAAAAGTAAAAAAAAAAAATAACTACCAGGGTCATTAGTAATAATTAACAACTTAAAAACTGAACAAAAAACAGTTCAACAACAACAACTACAACAATCAATTGTGTATATATATATATATATTGCTAGGTGGATTTCTTTCCCCTTTTCAGGACCTAGGTTACGATAACTTTGCCTATTTTTGACCTGGGCTCCATATTTCTCATTTTCACAGAAATTCACTGAAGTGGCTCTACATCTTCTTTGTTCACAAATCCAAGCCTCCATACCTCTCCATGTGTTGTCTGAACCTTCTGTCTTAGGAACAATGGAAGGGTGACATTTCTGATAGTTTCCTCTTCTCTTTCACTTGTTTTAATGAGTTTCACTAAGCTGTGTAGTGAGCCTGTGCCTAGTCTCAGGACTGTGTAGTGATCCTGTGTTTCATTTCGAGACTGTGCAGTGAGCCTGTGTTTAGTCTCAGGACTGTGTAGTGAGCCTGTGCCTAGACTCCAGACTGTGTATTGAGCCTGTACCTACTATCAGGACTGTGTAGTGAGCCTGAGTTTAGTCTTAGGATTATATAGTGAGCATGTACATACTACCACAGCTATGCAGTGAGTGAGCCTGTGTCTAGTCTCACAGCTGTTCTTAGTCCCACACTTCTATAGTGATCCTGTTCATGGTCTCACAGCTCTACAGTGAGCATGTCAATGACCTCACAGCTCTACAGTGAGCCTGTCCATGACCTCACAGCTCTATAGTGAGCCTGGCCATGATGTCACAGCTCTATAGTGAGCCTGGCCATGACCTCACAGCTCTATAGTGAGCCTGGCCATGACCTCACAGCTCTATATTGAACCTGTCCATGATGTCACAGCTCTATAGTGACCCTGTCCATGGTTTCACAGCTCTATAGTGAGCCTGTCCATGATGTCACAGCTCTATAGTGACCCTATCCATGGTTTCACAGCTCTATAGTGACCCTATCCATGGTTTCACAGCTCTATAGTGAGCCTTTCCATGATATCACAGCTCTATAGTGAGCCTGTCCATGACATCACAGCTCTGTAGTGAGCCTGGCCATGATGTCACAGCTCTCTAGTGAGCCTGGACATGACCTCACAGCTCTATAGTGAGCCTGTCCATGACCTTACAGCTCTATAGTGAGTCTGGCCACGATCCCACAGTATTTACCTGATCTCCAATTACCTCTCAATATTTTTTACTTGTCATTTTAAGTGACTCTTTCTTTGCCTTAAAATCTGATGTCATAGCTGTGTGATTAGTCATACTTTTCTGGTCTCCCTGTTTGTTTTGCAGTGCTGAGGATTAAGCCCAGGTCCTCCTCCATGAAAGGCAAGCATTCTACCACCGAGCTATACTCTCAAGGCTTCTCCTCTACATCAACGTCACCAACTTGTAAAAAGTGGGTTTGTATTATCTCCCATTTATTTTCCTAGTGCTTTCTCCTTTAGAATCCACATTCTACCCTTCTTTCCTGGAGAGCAAGGAGGACTGGCATCTTCGAGCTAATCAATTTTCCTGCCAATAACATTGTATGATACTTGTTCTTCAGTTTTACTATCACTAGTCGACTGATCAGAGGAAGAACATTGCTGTGATTCTTTTTTTTTTTTCTTTACATTTATCTCTACCTTTCTGCAAAATGGATTATCAGCTTTTTCCTATTCAACTCCTATTTGGCTTTCCCTCATAACCAAGCCAGATGCAAGGAAGTGCTCAGCGGCAAACGACTCATGTGCTTCCCCATATGGTCTGGAGGATTCTGTCAGTTTTGCAGCAGGCCTGTTTTAAAACGTGGCACATGCTCACTGGTATCTTCGTCAAGTTCCAGGGACTTGGAGGTTCCCTGAAGTCTGATTCGACTTGTGGTTGCTTGATACACTATACAGAATACTGAAGGCGATGCAGTGTTACGTCCGAAGGAAAGCAAGCCAAAAGCGACTGTAGACTCTCCTGTGCTGGATAAAATATTCTTGCAAAATTCTGAACCAAAGGGAAAGAAGTGGAGCTATTCGGCTGGTTCCACAGCAGTGGAGGAGGTTCTAAGGTCACATTCCTCTCTCTCTCTCTCTCTCTCTCTCTCTCTCTCTCTCTCTCTCTCACACCACACACACACACACACACACACACACACGTGACACCAGCCATGTGAGTGACCTGTTCTGGAAGTTTTAGGCCAGTTCTCCCCTGTTAGTTACACACATAGTGAGCCCAGATGAGGCCAATGGATTAGAAGAATACATCTGTTGAACGCTATTCAGGCTCTTGATCAAAAATGCTATGACTTGCTATAACATGCTTTCAGAGCTGATAAAATGGCTGCTGAGGGGAAGCCTTAAGCGTATGCATAGCTAGCACCTTTGTGCTGCTTCCTTTTGCTTTCCTGTGCTATGTGGCTGCAGGCCCCCTTTCCTGTGCATTCTTATAATACTTAAGTTTTTGGTGTTTCTGGAAGCAAGTTTCTATTACTTAAAATAAAATGAAGTAAGGTATCCCCATTATTCCAAAAATTGCTAAGTGTTTCTTCTTAAATCGCATGTTTATTTGAGGTAATTATTAAAGAAGAAAGAAGGGGACTCTAATGTGTTGTATTGCTTTGTTCCCTTGTCTTTGGAGACAGGATCTTACCATGTAGTCTTGATTAGTCTGGAGTTCATTATATTGACCAGGCTAGACTTGAACCTGTTGCAATCCTCTGGGCCCTGGCTCCTGGAGAAATATAATGTCATACCTGGCTTTAACTAACAGTTCTGTGAGTTAAAGAGGCTTGTGACAGACTATTGTTAAACGAGTACGAACAGTGAAGATATTGAATTCTTCAATTTAAATGACTTTCTAAACACAGTCAGGGAGCAAGTGGCAGTAAAGTTCTTACACTGTCCACTCTCTTGTCCTTTGCGATTATGGTATGATTGACATCAAAGGCAACAGTGTAAGAATTCAGTGCTTTGAATGTGTAAAATAGTCTCCTAAGTCACATATGAACATTGACAATTAAAGTATACAGTATATCCATCTATTAAGTTGTGCCCCATAGAAAGAGTAAGGAAGATCTCTACATTTAACAATTCCTAGAATGGCTTCAGAAAACTCTGTATTACTTAAATGAGGTCAGATATACCACTAATCTGGACTTCCCCATATATTTAGTAGCAGTCAAGGAACAAATAACTCCCTTTATAAATCAACTGCTTTCTTTGCTATCCATTGAAGTGTTTACACATTCTCTAGTTGCACAGAAGAACAATTTTATTCATACTTTGTGAAAATAAATACTAAAAAAGAGATTTTTAGTTCCAGAAGAACCCTATATTTCATTAAATTATGCACTTTTAATATCCCAATTTCTATTTCTCATTGATAATTAACATATAATAAGAATTACTTTCAGTATAAAATTGTTAAAATGTTTAATAATGCTAAAAACCTTGATGGTACATGGCCATATTTCTTAGCTGATTATGAAAACTGTATTTGAATTACGCTCATTTTGATTAATGGAGTCATTCACTTATTAAGCTGTAAGGACTGTGCTAGTGGCCAGCACGACAAAATGAACTTTAACCCAACATTCAATTCATGCCTTAGAAAAGCTTCAAAGTTTCTAAATGTATAAACTCTGAAAATGTAGAAACAGTTTACCTTTTGAAGTTGACAGTAAATGTATGATATGGAATCGCAATTGGGATAGGGAAGTAATGACTGAGAAAAACTGACTGACCAGGCTGTATCCTGCTCTGGTTCCCCCATATTGTCTAAAATGATGGTTCTTCCGGTTGTGTCTCAGTCTAAGTGACACCATTTACAGCATCGTTGGTGCCACTTCTAGTGTGAAAGCTAGGGTGGTCTTGTGCTTGTTGGGCATATAAACCTGCCACCTGTCTAGAATCAACTATAAAATACAGGCTGAAAAAATCATTTACTCCTAAAAGTGAAAAGGTTTTACGTATGAGCTTTCCAAAGTACATTAAGACCATATGACCTATTGACCACATCAGAAATATGTTTGAAACATCAGGCCTAAGAATGTGTCAAACACAAAAGACCAAAAACGAAGAACAGTTAGCCGGGCGGTGGTGGCGCACGCCTTTAATCCCAGCACTTGGGAGGCAGAGGCAGGCGGATTTCTGAGTTCAGAGGCCAGCCTGGTCTACAGAGTGAGATTCCAGGACAGCCAGGGCTACACAGAGAAACCCTGTCTCGAAAAACCTAAAAAAAGAAAAAGAGAGAGGAGGGACGGCACTCACAACAAGGCCATATTAAGAAGTCACATAACACTGTGATGGGGATGGCCCCATTGACCTGTCATCAAGAGCTTGATGCAGCCTGCTCTAATTGCAACATATCCCAATCCACCTCTTTGTCTCTTCTGACTGGTACCTGCACTTCATTTCTATGACCTCCAAGGCCCTGAACATCACTTTATGTAGCCCAATCAGCTCCCAAACTCAGTTCAGTTCTGACCTAGGGGCTGGCCTCAGTGGAAGCCTCTCCAGCAACCCTCAAAGGAGTCATTCTTCAACCTTTTTAGTAGCCATTCAGTGTGTTTGTGTGTGTGTGTGCTATTTAGTATATATATATTGAAATTGACAATAACTGTAAGATGTCGAATCACAATTGGGATAGGGAAGTAATGACTGAGAAAAACCGACTGACCAGGTTGTATCCTGCTCTGGTTCCCCCACATTGTCTAAAATGATGGTTCTTCCGGTTGTGTCTCACTCTAAGTGACACCATTTACAGCATCGTTTGGTGCCACTTCTAGTGTGAAAGCTAGGGTGGTCATTTTCAGTTTATACATTCAGAAAATTTGAAGCTTTTCTAAGGCATGAATTGAACAACATATATAATTATATATATATATATATATATATATATATATATATATATATATATGCATATGTGTATATATATGTATGTATATATATGATAGACAGGTATAATTTAATATGATGTGTAATGTGTGGTCTGAAAGTTGGTATTAATAGATATGACCGGCAAAACCCAAAACTGTGTTTGCCAGTGAGTGGTTATTACAGGAATTGAGAGTGCTTTGAGTTGTTGGCAGTGAATCCAATACAGTTTGTAGAAAAGTATGAATCTGTTCATGTGGCATAGTGCACACATAACAGCTTTCTTCTTGGAGAATGATAACTCAGGAAACATTAAGTAAAATCATCAGGAATTTGAAAACTACTTGTCATGAGAAATCTCCTTTCTGTTAGTTTTGAATTAGTGTCTTGTGTTTCATAGACAGTTTGTGATATGAATTTCTAGTTTGATAGTAACATATTTCAAGATGGGGATAAGTTAGTGAGGTTGCTGCTGTTAAAGAGATTTTGTCCATCCTCTAAATAAGATTATAAGGGGCCAAGGATATAACAATGAAAACACAAAACATTACATGCAAATAGTACTCAATGCATATGTGCAAAGCTGTTTGCCTGTTCTAATTCATATTAAGAAGGCTGGAAGGAAAGTATCAGACTTTCCAGCCTGCTACACACGGGGTTCTGGAGCATCATCTGTGGTAACCCCTTTTGCAAATCACAAGACTTATGGAAAGGTTTAGTGACAGTGTGGTGTGAGTCACTATTGGAAAGTAGGATGCAGACAAAACAAAACAACAGAAAACACAGCTTCATCTGCCTCCAAAGCCTTTTCCCATCCTCCCTCTATCACTGTGACTTAGGCATGTGACAGAAGCACAGGGGAACAGTGGACAAGAAGATGCCACTCAAAGAAAGCTGATGTCTGAGTACAACAGATTGAGAATTGTTGAGATAATTTAGGGAGAGGAAGTAGAGATAGTAATTGGAAGAAAGCAGACCCCAGATTTGACATATGGATTTAGCATTTCTTCAGCTTTATCATGGTTTGAAATGATATGCAGTCAGCAAGACGGTACTTCAAATTTTAATATTTTCTTACACAAGTAATATTAGATAATATTTTCTAAAGATGCTCTCAATTCATGCAGTCCCCAATTTAACCACTTCTCTAGTGTGCAGTGAGTTAGTGAGATCTTAAATCTATTGCCATTTGTTCAATGCCTTTACAGATAGTAACACTATGGGTCATATTCACAGCAGTCAACTAACAGCGGAGACCCAGCATGTGTCTTGCAGTCTCCATGAAACATCACCATCACCAGGTCATTGCCTTCTATGCTAAGACCAAGATTTCATCTTTCAGCACAAGCACTATGCCCCGCTTCTCTTCATGTATTCTCTGACATGCCTGCTTGTCTCCCTTTCATTCCTTAATAGCCAGTTCATGATCATTCTCAGGTCTCTGGCTATAGAGCACAAGTCAAAATAACTTTACCGATACTCAGGATCGATTGGCAACACTCATCATGAAGCTCCTGTCTCCACTGAGCTCCCAGCCACTACTCCTCAGCACATGGCACAAGCATCCAGTACCACTGTGGGAGTTGTCACAATGAAGTTTCAGTGACTATGTTAAAATAAAGCCAGACGCGCCAAATCAACAAATATCGGTCTCTCTCAGTTACTTTTCAATTCTGTGTTAAAATACTGTGACCAATGCAACTTACAAAATAAAATGTTTAGTTTGGCTTAGAGTTTCAAAGACTTATATCTGAGTCTCCCTGGTCTCATGGAGTGTTGGTGAATAGAATCAACCAGAGCAGTGGGAACAGAGACATCAAATATGGTTCGGAAGCCCTGTGAGTGCATACAGTGAATAAACCACACCAGGACCAGTAAGCAGACAACTTTACTCAGGGTGATTAAAAGCTTATAAAGTTTTTGAGGACTGAGGGGAGAGACATCCAGGATGAGCCAATGTCATTGGCTGGGGGTTCAGGGTACCTGGAATGCCTCATTAGCATGGGGGAAGCATTTCAGGAATCTAGGGTGCTGGCTAGACAGGTTTTGTCAGGAGAAAGGAAATTGGTCCTATAAACTAACTGAAGTGAGTATGGGGCTTAGAATTCCCTAGTCAAGGGAGAAGGAGAAACTGCTAATGAAGGGATTCCTCCATTATACACCAAGTCCCAGAAGGCTATACAGTCATTGGGAAACTTCAACCTTAATTAGCAGAGTTTTCTCACACTTAGTCCATAATAACAAAGTAAAAAAAAAGGCTAATAAATCACATATTGATATGCAAGTAGGAAACACAGAGAGGGCTCACTGGAATGATATAAGTCTTTCGAAATTTCCAGACCTTCCCTAGTAACACACCTCTCCCAACAAGGCCACTAGGAACACACTGCTTAATCCTTCCTAAAAGGTTCCAGTAACAGAAGGCTAAATATTCAAATATATGCACCTATGGGAACTGTTCTCACTCAAACCAGCAGTCTCTTCTCCATTCTTAATCATCAAATGACAAGACATGCTAGGCAGGTGGGGCTAGTCTGGCAAAGAAGGAAAGGCCTGTTAATATTTCTCATACACAAAAGACTGTGCCTAAGAACTTGTGGGCTGTGTTGTTTAAGCTTTAAATGTTTATAGTAGACTGGTAGCAACTAACATTTTTAAAATACCGTGAGTATTCACAACTAATTTCAGGATAAAAGCGTCTGAAAAAATACACACACACACACACACACACACACACACACACACATGAATTTTCTTGTCTCTGCTTTTAAAAATCATCTGCTTGAACTCCAACTGTCATATTTTGTGTCTATTTAAGAATATAATTTTAAATGATTTGTTATAACTCATATTTGAGATAAATAAAAGGCATCTCCATGTTTTGGACCCAAAATATTACATTTAGCTACTTCTTCATGGACACTACTGTGGGTTTTCTATATTTCTGCTTATGCACCTTATAATCCATGTGGGAAATACTCACAGTTTGAATTGAATTCTTCACCAAAACCAAAAGCAAGTGGTGCCAAATTGAAATAGAAATAAACAATATATCTTATGTCAATAACACGTGTGAAAGCAGCAGAGTAAAAAGTAAAATTATATACTTATCATGGTTAATAACAAACTTTACAACAGGGAAAGTAACAAGACCACTAATAAACATACCACTGCACAGTGCAACTGGGAAACAGATGTTTGCCCTGAGTACGTGCTGTGGCTAAATGAACTAATAATATGTATATTCAAACACACTCAAGCTTGCAGTTGATTGCTTTTCCAGATTCTGCACAGACCCTTTCTATAGCTGTCGTTGTGACTCAGAACATAAATATTCAACAATCCCAATGTACACTAGGATACATTAGTGATGACTCTGACTGATATGGAAATGCTAGGTAGGCAATTAATAGGATGTGCTAGTAGATAAACCAATCACCAAACTTAGTATAGGCTACATTTGAAGCCATCTCTGAGCATATTGTGCAGATTTAATTTTTCTTTTCTTCCTCTTCTTTATTTGTTCTTTTTTTCAACATACTCTTGTCAGATGTTTGGGAATTCCTTAGGTCTGTTTGTTATACTGAAATTTTAGCTCACACATGGGAAACCACAAATTAAATTATTATGCTATAATTCAATTTAGAAAACACAAAGCACTTGCCAGTACATTTCTCAGTCATTGTCCTTCAGCCATTCCACAGAAAATGTCTGAAGACTGGTGTGGTTTAGGAAGAAGTGTTGTTAGCAAGCTCCCTGGAAACATCTGTTTCTGTTGTTCCACTGCATTAGGGACTCCACATCTGTACTCACTGAAGCAGCCAACTAAAGACAGATGTCCTGAGTGCTAAGACTTGACAGACTTAACCCTTAACAGACTTTTATTGAAGAACTTGCTTCTTATTTGGCAATCTCCCTATCAGAGAATGATTTTTTTATTTCATGATACTGAAAATAAGAAAATGGAGGGGAGCAGTCAGTGTCGAAGAAATTCATCAAGTAAAGAAAGTATTTACTAAAATTGTGCATTTCAACAATGTTAGTACGTTGGTCAGGATACTTGTTTGTTAATAAGTTCTAAAATGATTATGAAGAGCCTAATCCCCAGCCTATAATCATGAGGTTTGCTTAGCATTTTTCTCAGGGAAAACTAGAACCTACATGTATTACAGATGTGCCTGTGGTTTCAGGAATCTTGTTTGGGCAGCTAGGTCTCAAAGGCAGAGGTAAATCAGACTCATTGTCTGGTTTATGCACAGGCTATCTTAACTCAAAAAAAGACCAGAACAGTTCCGCTCTGTTATCATCTTGGTACCTTTGCTGTCTTACTGTTTCTTACTGACTTGGCCATCTCATGACCAGTTTAAGCAGGCTTACAAAGTTTAGGGAAACTCCTGGGATCTGTTACTTTCCTGTATTCTACTGACGATAATTTAATGTTCTATACCCCAAACTAGAGAACGGTGAACTTGAACTCAAATCTTTCCTTTCACATTTGAATTAAAAATGTTATTGGCTTTAGTTTGTATTTTAGCTATCTCTATATACTTCTGTTTATACTTTTAAATGTTTCATACTTTAAAAGTGATTCATTAGCCAGACATATTGACTAGCAACTGTAATCACAGCACTCAAGAGACGGAGGCTAGAGAATTGCTGTGATTCTGAGACAAGCCTGAACTACACAGTAGAGTTTCAGATCAGCCTAGACTACAGTGTAAGATTCCCAAGAATTAATTAAAAAAGTAAAAATGTTTGATATTGAAGTTTCAAACAAGGCCAGTAATTTTTGAGATTTGTTTTTATTTTATGACTTGAGTGTTTTATATGTATGTATGTATGTGAGTCACATGTGTTCTGGTGGCCAGGGAAAACAGAAGAGTGTACCAGGTACCATAGAATTGAAGATATAGGTACTTGTGAACTGCCATGTGGGTGCTGGGAATCAAACCCAGTTCATCTGCAAGAGCAGCAAATGCTTTTTTTTTTTTTTTAATTTATTTAGTTATTTAAATCACATCATAATTTACTTATTTACACAGGGGTTATAAACACAAAAAGGCAGGATGTGGGGAAGGGAATGACACCGGAGCATAGGTGTTCAGGGGGAGTACAGATACCTTTCAGAACAGGGTATCAGCTGGTGAAGGTTGAGGGACAGGTCACTATGACTCTGCCTATGATTCACTTGTCCTTATCTAAGTTGGTACTGTCCACCGAGGCTGCCTATTTATAGGACCTATGATTACTCGGGCTGGTAAATTTCCACAGAAGCTGCCTGTTTACAATAGCTTATAGCCTTCTGTTTCAGTGTTTTTCCACAGAGACCTAAGACTTGGTGTTAGCATGCATGTATGTCAGGACTATTGCTGACTTTAGGCCTATGGCTGATTTTATTTTCCAGCCCCTCAAACTAGGTTGTGAAAGATGATAATTCCTGCCAGTTTATAGCTTTATTGTCATTTTATATACTTTATTCTGATTGCATTTCTTACAAAAAAAGTTGCAAAGAGATAAAATGAGTAAATACCTTCAGCAATTAATGTCACATACAAACTAAACTTGATTATTTATAATTCAATATATTAATGTTTTATACAGATAGTATAAATGGAAAAGTGATTAAGTATTCATTAAATGAGCACATATTTAACCAACCAGTTTTTCTACTAATTCTCATTGATTGCTGTAGAGGTAAGATGGGTGTTAAGTGAGTAATCTTTTACTGTAATTAGTTCATCGAGTGTGTGCATATGTGCCTGTGAGTGTGCATTTGCCTGTGTGTGCATGTGTGTATGTATGTGTTCATGTACATATATGTACGCAAGTGGGCATGTGCATACATGTGAAGGTGTCTTCCTCAGTAATTCTTTAAATAATTTTTTTGAGACAAGGTCTCCCATTGAAATTTGAGTTCACCCATTCAGGTAGTATGGCTGGCCAATAACTCCAAGAATCCACATATCCCTGTCCTCTCTCCCCCAGCACTGGGGTTAGAGATGTATGCTACTTTGTCTAGTTCTCAAGTGGGTAATCAAGCTCTAGACTCATGTCTATGCTAAACAATAAACAAGTTTATTGACTGAGCCACTCCCATGGTCCCTAATACATTCCCCACAAAGAAGATTAATCATATTTCCTTTGCTTATAGAATATACTCATGAGAAAAGCAGCTTCAAGATGCATTTTATCAGTGAAAAGAAATATTGATGAATTGTAATGAGAAGAAGGAGTTTTGTTTTTAATTGTTTTAGGGAAATATTAGCATTCTGTCTTGGAAGACTAAATTTTGTCACACTGGAAAAATCATTTCTTATAACAATACTATTTAGGTTATAGGGTGACATTAGCAAAATACTACATTAATTTCCCCAAGTTTTGCACAGGGACAATTTATTCAGTTGAGTATATTTCTAGCTTGCTTGACATTTCTCCTGGTTCTCTAGTGAATATGCATTGATATTTACAGGTGATTACTTGATCAACTGATTTAGTAAAACACATTGGATAACTGTTTACATTTTAAATCAATTCACATCTTCATATTAAATATTTATTATAAAACATTATGATATTTATATATTTATAGATTCAACTTTAAAATAACTTAAAAATTCATATTTATAATTTCTGATATTGAGGGTTTTTTTTAAATAAATGCTAATAATGTTAATTTTATCAACTATCCAACTTTTCTTTATTGATTTTTATCTATTATTTTTGTTTTTAGTTTCATTATCTTCTCCCTTTTCTTTTCTCTTGTTTTATAACTAGTTCTCTTCTTTATAGTATCCTGAGCTTAAAAAGTAAATTACTCACTTCAGATTCTTCTTTTCCAATTTAATCCTTTAAATCTATGACTTTTCCTCTAGGTGTTATTTTGGTTGCATTTCCACAAATCCTGATAGTTGAAGGGTTGATTTTCATTTGATTCAAAATATACACAATCTCTTATGACTTCAAATGACCAAAAGTTTATGGTTAAATTTTTTAATTTTCATATATTTTATTCTCATAAATATTTATTGATTTATTATTTGAATTCCATAGCTAGAGAATGTTCTTAATAAGTTTATCACTTTTATTAAGTTTGCTGGCCTCAGAAAGGATCATAATCAATAATTTTTAAACGTTCTATGAATACAGAAGATATTTTGGTGACAATGAATGCTTGTCTACCTTGTCATGGACAGAATTCTCTGCCACACCTCTCTGTACCAGACTTAAGAGTATAACTTAAGAAATACCCCAGAAGCAAAAGCCAGAATAAAATATTTGCTTATTTTCATTTTTCTTCTTTGTTCTGAATCATTGTGAAACCATGCTTCAGCCAGTTTGCTGAAGATAAACAACATAGAATAATATAGCTCAGTTCTCTCAGCTGAATCCAGAATGCCAATATTCAATCAAAGAAACACAAGACCAATCATAGCCATGCTTAGCAGCAAAATCTAGTAAACTGATGAACTCATGTGGTAGTTTGAATATGCTTGACTCAGGGAGTGGCACTATTAGGAGCAAGATGTGGCCTTGTTGGAATAAATGTGGCCTTGTTGCAGGAAGTGTGTCACTGTGGGGGTGGGCGTTGAGAACTTCCTCCTAGCTGCCTGAAGATGCCAGACTTTTCCTGACTGCTTTCAGATCAAGATAGAACTCTTTTTTTTTTTTTTTGGTTTTTCGAGACAGGGTTTCTCTGTGTAGCCCTGGCTGTCCTGGAACTCACTCTGTAGACCAGGCTGGCCTCGAACTCAGAAATCCGCCTGCCTCTGCCTCCCAAGGGCTGGGATTAAAGGCGTGCGCCACCACCGCCCGGCTAAGATAGAACTCTTAGCTCCTTCTCCAACACTATGTCTGCCTGGATGCAGTCATGCTTCCTGTCATGAGGATAATGGACTGAACCTCTGGACCTGTAAGCTAGCCACAATTAAATGTTTTCTCTTATAAGAATTGCCTTGGTCAAGATGTCTCTTTTCAGCAATGCAAACCCTACCTAAGACAACTCATAAATGGCAACATATGTTTCTTTTTAAAGTATCTGCATTTTCATGGAATTTGCTTCTACTGATCTTCTTCATTCTTCAGCTTTTCTCTCTAGGTATGCTCTGTGCTAAGTTTTGCAGCAAGCTAACTTCTAAAGAATCCAAGATACAGTGCAAAGTGCACATGCCAGAGATCAGTTGTCACACATAAGTTGTATTCCATTCTTCCAAACTTACACTTGACCACAGATGTAGAAGCAAACCCAGTCTAGACTGGAAGAAGTCCCTCCCTGCCCAGGGCTTCAGTGGCTGACCTGATTCCTATGAGCTAAATAAACCGTCAATCTTTATAAGCTTTGGGGAGCTTTGCTTGAAGCATTATTGTGGCAAAATATAACTGATATACAAACTAATAATCATTTGTGCATTAACTGAGAAATAAGGAAAGTTGTAGAAAAGGTGTTTCTTGGTCAGTTTACATGACCAGCACAGCAATAGAGAAAAGAGGACACTTGGCCCACTCTGCTCAAGTCCTTCTTGCCTATGGCACAGGTTTTATTGACATGAAAATAGAAAATTAGCTGTGCCCATCTTATGAGATCTTGTAACATTGATTAATTTCTGCTGTTTGTAGTTTCTGTGAGTTCAAGATATTATCAATAACTATAATTCTTCTTAATACCTTTTTAGATATCATTTTTATTCTCCTGGCGAAGTACACACTTTCATAAAAGTACACCTGCAGTTTGATAATGAGAACTACTGGACAATCAGGCCAGGTATGCAGTAGTCTACCTGCAGGCATTTGTCCTATGATGTAGCTTAAAGAATTCAAGATAAAATGCAAAGCGAGTTCCATCCCCATGAGTGTGAAGAACGTATGATTGAGCTTTACTTCTGACTAGATTGTCAGATAAAAATTTTTCATAAAGTTTTAGTAAATGTGGTCATACATGGGGACATATTCAACTTCAGAATACAGCTACTGCCTCTTATTTTTGTATAGTGATAGTACTATAGCTTCGAGCATGTCTAATGTTTGCATAAGATAAAAACATTTGAAGAAAGTTAACTAGACTCTAGAAAAATTTTTTAGATAACAGGCTAAAAATGTGTATTGTAATCCTTTCCTTTTATTATAAATGCAAAAACATGATTATTTAAAACAGATAGTACAAGGCCACAGAAATGGCTCAGTAGTTAAGATTGCATTCACTTCTGGCAGAAGCCCTGAATTCCTTTTTCAGCACCCACATCAGGCAGCTCAAAAATCCTGGTAACTCTAGCTCCAGGGTATCTACTGTCTTCTTCTGTACACCACTGGTATCTGTACACATATACAGATACACAAACACTCATACATACATACATACATAATATATACATACATACATACACACACACACATACACACACACACACACACACACACATACATACACACATACGTAAACACAATTTCACAAATGAAATCATTCATCTATCAAATGCTAGTTTCTTGAGGGTGAAGTGCCTAGCATTTATATCAATAATGTCCTACTGATTCTATAAATTTGTAAAATGATGGTCAAATACCTGAACTATTTAAACCTTATTCCTTATGCAAGTTGACTGCTTCTTTTACAGAGGCAGGGTTTTTTTTGCAAATCCCTGACTTTTCTTTCAAAGAGAAACATTGTTTTATGTGGCTCATTGTGTTCAGAAAATTCTTTATAGATGTATGAGGTATTTGTAGCAATGAAGATCTTGAAGAGTATATCTATTGTTGATGATATTAAAGACATAGGACAGTATAGTAAAGAAGATAAAGTACAAAGACAATGGGATAAAGGTTAATTTAAGTCACAGCTCAGATGCTTATATGGGTATAATAGTTAACAGTCTTTATTAAGATTAACTAATCTTGCTGGTTAATGAGGCAACATTAAATTTTCTTTCCCAAACTGAAGATTGGTGGTTTGGCTAGTGACAAAATGCTGTCACTTGAAGGACCTGGGTAGTAGATTGCTGCACTAATTGTATGGCATGAGGAAACTAAGAAACTGAGAGTAACAGCCAAGATTAGGGACAGAAAACAGACATAGTATATAAAATAATTAAAAATAATAGTAATAGGAATAGTGGAATTTGCTAAATTATCAATGGGCTATAAACCTATTAAGTAAGTTAAATATTTTTTTCCAGTGAGAAAATTGAGCAAATATTATTGAATGATTTTGTAGTCACCAGAAGGTAGGTATGTAATTTAATGTAAGTACACCAGAGACTTGATAACTTTAACCAGTCTAGTGTCTTGCCCATCTTCAGAGGAGAACTCTGAGCTCTAAGCAATGTCAACAGCTGCAGTTTTTTAAAGTATGCAAATCAGTTTAGGAAAGAAGATTCTTTACTCTCAGTTAATTTAGATGTAACACAGATCTAGGCTAGGAATAAAATGGGGAAGAGAACAGAAGAAAACAAACAGAAAACTTCCAAGGCCTCATAGAACTATGATTTACTGGAGAAGAGAGCTGATAAAAATAGCATAGGTAATATCACTTCCGAGAAGAAAGGCATTTAAATTAAATCATTGGGGTAGAGGCATAAAAATGGACTACTTTGGAAAGACTGTCCAAAGGCAAGTCACAGGCTTTTGTGAAAGGGATGACATTTTATCCATATGAAATTGGGAGATGACGTGTGTACCTATAGAACTGGGGAAGGCTAAACAATGAGGAGTACAGTCAGGAAGAACAGAGAGGCAGGAGAATGACAAGGCAGGAAACCAATAGCCAGAAGCAGAAAGTGTGGGTTCCATGGTGCCCTGACTTTCTCAAACAGATTATTTGTGTCACTATTTAACAGAAAGTGAGGCTACTATTTTGTAATGGTCTTATGTGCAAAGTTCTACAGTGAAATGTGAGATGCTAAAGGTATTGAGAGGTTATGAAAAATGGCTTTCTTTACTTTTTAAAAAAGTTCTTCTCTGTCACAGTACATCCCGACTATAATTTTCCTCCATTTCCATTAAGAACCAAAAAAACTAAAAAAGGAAGAGTGGGACTCTCAGCAACTTCCACAAAGCATAGCTTACACATTGTAATAAGACTACTCACAAGGTACAAAGCCTCATATCAAGGCTGGATGAGGCAACCTTTGGAAAATGGCCCCAAGCACAGACAAGAGTCAAAGGCAAGCCAATTCCACCACATTTCCACTGTTGTGAGTCTCACAAGAACACCAAGCTATACAACCATAAGGTATGGGCAGAGGACCTAACTCAAACCCTTACAGGGTCCATGATTGCTGCTTTAGTCTCTGTGAGCCCCAATGAGCCCAGCTTAGTTGATTCTGTGGGCCATGTTCTCATGGTGTCCTTGACTCTCCTGTGTCCTACAGTTCTTTATCTCTCTCCACAACAATGTTCCCCTGCCTAGTGTTTGGCTGTGGGACTCTGCATCTGTTTCTATAAGTTACTGGAAGACACCTCTCTGATAATAACTAGGCTAGACACTGATCTATGAGTGTAGCAGAATAATCATTTTATTGACTTTTTTTTCTTTTTTGTCAGTCATGTTTGGTTCTATCCTAGGTCTCTGGCCTATCTTACCTCTGGTTTCTGGCCATATACACAGTGTCAGGCATAGGCCCCCTCTCCTGCTTTAGGCCTCCAGTTGAACCATTCATTGATTGGCCACTCTCACAAGTTTTACACCACCGTTACCCTAGCACATCTTGCAGGCAGGACAAACTGTAGGCCAAAGCTTTTATAGCAAAGTTGATGTCCCAGTCCCAATGCTGGGAGCCTTGTCTGGTTATAGGACATGGTCAGTTGGGCTACATATTCCCGATTACAAGGATTCTTTATTGGGGTCATTCTCATAGATTCCTGGGAGTGTTCACTATACTAAGTTCCAACATTGCTCACCCATATGTCCCCCAGTTCCAGTTGTCTCTCCCAGTACTCTCTCCCTCCATCTCTCCTGCCTGATCCCTCCCATACCCATCTCCGTCCATTCACAAAATCTACCCTACTTCCTCATCTCAGAGAGATCCATGTGTCCCCCTAACCCCCTTGAGTCCTTCTTGTTACTCATTCTTTCTGGGTCTAATTGCTTTCTTGTATGTGTTTAATTCAGACTATAACCAAAATTCACCCAGTTCTGTCTCACCAGTGTATCATTTATTTCTCAGTTTTTATGTTTGTGTGCACCTACACCTGGGTATATGATCAACCAAAGCTGGGAAAAGTAAATGTGGGCAAGAATGTGAGGGAGAGGTCAGGGGTCTTCCTCAATCTGTTTTCTATTTTTTCCTTTTGGAATATGTCTGCCATTGCCTCTGGAGCTCTCTGATTCAGCCAAACTGACTAGCCAGCACATCCCAGTTTCTACCTCGCTAGCTAGAACTACAGGTGCCCACTGGAGGCTTTACCTCCAGTTCCCATGTTTGCATGTCAAGCACTTTACTGGCTAAGCCATCCCCTCCTCTCCTTCTATACATATTTTGTTTTGGTGTACCCTAAAACATGCCCCAGTGGAAGAGCTAGAGGAAGGACTGAAGGAGCTGAAGGAGATTGAAACACCATAAGAAGGACAATATCAATTAACTGGACTGTCCAGAGCTCCCAGGGACTAAACCACCAACAAAAGGTATACATGAATGGAGCCGGGACTCCAGATACATACTGAGCTGAGGATGGCCTTATCTGGCATTAATAGGAGGGTAGGAAGAATTGATGCCCCAGCATAAAGGTATGCTAGAGGGGTGAGGTGGGAGTGGGTGAATGGGTGGAGGAGCACCCTCATAGAGTCAACGAGGACAGGAAATGAGTTGGGGGAGTGAATGGAGGGGTTACTGGGAAAAGGGTTATTTTAATACAAAGCCTATTCTCATTGTAGAAATACAGGGACATGCAAGTTCATCTTGGAGTCTGTGCTGCATTATCCATTTCTGTTCTTCCACAGTGTGATCCAGGTCTTCCAGCTAATCCCTAGTGGTTGTTTTACTTACAAACAATTTATTTGTCAATTTAGTGGTAGCAGATCTTTGGTGACCAGGAAGTTTTATCCCTAGATAGTAAATTGAACAATCTCTATCACAGGGAGTTAAATTCTCTGAATCATCACCAAATTGAGGATTAAAGAGCTTTAGAGGGTGAGTTTCCACTTAAGCATCCATGTTGTTGAAATTTTATGGCTGTAGATTTCCTGTGGTTCCAACAGAAGTTTATGTCCCAACTTAGATAGACAAAGTTTCACTGCTGGATGCAAATAAAAACTACCGAGAGAGGGAGAATCCCTCTACTTAAAGCATGAGCCTCCCGGTTTGTTATTCAATACCAATTGGTCAGGCCTAGAAACATTTATGCAACACTAAATAGGTTTGAATATGCTTGGTCCAGGGAGTGGCACTATTAGGAGGTACAGCCTTGTTGGAGGAAATGTCACTGTGGGCATGAGCTTTAAGATCATTGTCCTGGCTGCCTGGGAGCCAGTCTTCTAGAAGCTTTCAGATTAAGATATTGAACTCTCAGCTCCTGCAGCACCAAGTCTGCCTGGACACTGCCATGCTCCTACCTTGATGATACTGGATTAAACCTCTGAACCTGTAAGCCAGTCCCAATTAAATGTTGCCTTATCAGAGTTAGTTTAGTCAGTTGTCTGTTCACAGCAGTAAAACCCCAACCAAGACACACATACATACCAACAATAGCTAAAGTAAAGGAGGCTATGATGGTGTCGTTTGTCAGGAGATGAACCATTCATTTCCCATCTGTAAAGTCACATGCTACCTCTTAGTGGGTCTTCTTTTGAGTGAAATTTATTTCAGTAAGCTAACAGGTGTTTGAATTGATTGAGCCCAGCAGAAGTTCCCTCAGTATTCTGTGTAGTTGCTTAGCACTGTGGAGTGCAGTAAAGCCTGGTCCATCAGCAAATTTTCCAGTGAGAATGGATTTCATATTTTATACAGCTGAACTGTGCCACCCATTCACACCCAACATGAATGCTACTCACTTAGACAATATTGTTCAAGACTTTTTTTTATTCGGTTACATCATTTTTTTTAATCACTAAGTCTGTCACCAACAAATCAATTTTCAATGTCTTGAGACATGAAAGCCAATTTTGAAGTTTAGGTGAGTTATTTTGAAGATATCTTCCACCCTTTTGTCCCAAAACTGACCTGTCTAGCTTACCAAATATCCATCTTATTTGAATTGTGATTTTGAAAGACATACAATTTAGAAACTTAAATTATGAACTAATAGATACACATGCATGATAGCAGTGTCAGAAGCTCTACAAGCAGGACACCCTCTTTGGTCATAAAAATACCATGTTTATCAGTTTCAATGATGTTAAAAGGAAAAAGGAACTTGTGATAATTAATCTCCATTATTAGCTTCACGGGATTCGGAGTATTTGTAAGGGTGTTCCCAGGCATGATAGAGGAAGAAAGCCTGACCCTGAATGTGGCTGTCATATCCTATGGGCTAGAGGCTTAGACAGAATAGAAAGGGGGAAGTGAGGAGCCTGCTGGCTGAGTAGCATCATCTGCTTCTCTCCGCTTCCTGACTGCAGATATGAGTGAGCAGCTGTCCCAAGCCCCTGCCAACCACAGCTGCAGCCGCTCTCACTACCACATCTTTCCTGCCATGATCCTGTATCCCAAAATCATGAATCAAAACTATCCTCTTCTCTTTTAAGCTGCTTTGAAGGACACTTTGTTACAGAACAGAGAAAGGTAACTCTTCCAGTGCTATTAAAATAAGCAAAGCTGTATAAAAGGATGACAGCACATACTCCTAAATTCAGGGGTCATATAAGTGGAAAAGTCCCCATGCTTCTTGCTTTCATATCTTCTTTGCTATTTTGGGAAAACAAATTTTAGTATAAAAGCATTGCCTTGTTTCCTTAATTCTTCATTGTCTGTACATATTTAATGAAATTCCTACTCAATGCGTTCTTATAAATGACTTTTACACGCTCAACCATTACCCATGCAAATCCCTCCTACTTTCGTTCCTGTTCCCTCTTTGTCTTATGAACTCATTATTGCTGAAGCTACACAGTATTTTATTACATATTTCTTGCATCTAAATGTGCCTTGTCTAGTGATGCAAGTTATTTTTGTTGTTTCAGTAATTCTATCATTAGCTATTAAAAATACAAGACAGGAAACTGACAAAAATGCCTGACTCCAAGTAGTACTATTTTAGAATGTACATTCTCCATTAATAGTACCTAGAGTCGTGATTTCTTTTCATTTCTGTATTACTCCTGCTGATTGCCATTCAGTTTATTGCCTGTCATTAAACAAAGACTTGTGAATGAGTACTTGGGAAACATTTGGTAGACACGATGGCCTGGGTCATATACTAAGATCTATATATAGTTAAGTATAGTCATTCAGTTAACAAATGCCATATATCAAATAGAGTCTTCCAGATTTTCCAGCTGATTCATCTATTATCAACTCCAGATATTTCTAGAGTTTTAAAAACTAAACCAAAATTTAAAAATGAGAGTCAATGATCCTACCTACAAAATAAGACCTTTTTTATGCTTGTGTCTAGTTCCCATTACTAGCTTGTTCTCTAGTACCCATTAGCTAAAGTCACTGTTATCAAGGTAGAATTAGCCCTTCACACTTCTTATGACCATACATCCATATATACCCCACACACATGTATGTAATAATGCATAAATGACTGTGTGTATGTCTGAGTTCAACTGTTTAATAACATGAAGAACAACTTTTATCAATATATCATCCCCATCAACTGCTTGATTTGATAGAGTAAGTTTGATTGGCTGTATGTTTCCTTTTTTCCCTCCTTGCTTTCCATGTGCCACCCTCAAATCAATCTACTCAAAGACAATGACATTCCATGATACAATAGAACCCTGTTTCAGTCTCTACTGTGCACTTATAAAATTCATACAAGAACCTCAGTGGAAGATCATGAAGCAATATGACAAAAAAAAAGAGAAGACATTAGTGGGATGGGGAAACTGAAAGGCAACAGATCTTGCTTGAGGACAGCACATGAAATCTATTTAGTACATTTTTAACTTGGAAAATCCAAGTTTCTGGATATATATGGAAAGCTGTTTTATGGCTGAATTGGAAAATCATGGGAGATTTGAGCTATAAATTAGGGAATCACTGGATTACAAACATGGTCTTTAAAGATGAGGGACTCAGTGTTTCCAGTGTGTATGTAGAGAGAAATCTGAGTGTCAAACCATGAATGTGCTGATAGTTTTACATCTATGTGGTTGACATAAGAAATAGTTACTTCATAAATAGAAGGTAGGTGTACTCAGGGAAACAGTTGGTTAGATCAAAAGAGAAATATTCTTGAGTGAGAGAAATGTTATGACTGTTGATCGCATGAGTACATACATAAAACTATGTCCATTTAAGAGCTGTGCATTTCATAATATTTAAATTCTATCTCATTTTTTGAAAGTAAAATTAACCAAATTTTAATCCTGCTTTTCCTCCAGTTGCTACCTACTTCTTGGAACCCATTTAGGAAGGAACTCTGAGTTTTACATTTTTCTTTTACTCCAATTTCTTGTCTCCTTTATCTTGGGCACACGCTCTGATGGTACTTGCACCTTGTTCACACAGCATTTTTCCCTGAACGACAAATTAACATGAATATAATACAGTGAATATTCCATCTTATATATGGCTTGATTCTCTCAACATGCTTTTGAGATTCATACATGTTGCTGTATATCTCAACAGTTAATTTAGTTTTAATAAGTTAGTAGTATTCTATTTGATGACTAAATCACACATAAGTTGTACATCCTTTCAACCCAGCGAAGTGAGATTTTTATGCTTCCAAAAAACCTATTCTATTACTCTAAAATCCCCAAATAGTAGGTGTTAAGCTTTGGCCTAAAATTAAAATCTCTCTCTCTACAATTTCTAATTACTCATCCACTCATGTGACCTGAATGAAAATGGCAAGCGTTTTATTGAGTTTTCCCATCTAGTGTAAACTCCCTCACTCTTTCAAATGTTTCTCAGATGGCATATTCCTCAAAATACCCTGCTTAGTCTCTCAAGAGTGGGAGGATTTATGTTCCTTTAAGTGATATAATTTAAACAAATTATTTAACTACCCAGATGTTATTTTACTAACATATTGAAACTCCTACCATTTAAAAATTGTTTTTATAAATAATTAACCATATTTTAATTTTCAAATTTTCTATTTTTTACATTTTAACTATTATTTTAATTTTCCATACAATACATTTTAATTATATTCTTTCCTCTAACCAAACTTCTTCCAGATCCTCCTCAGTCCCTACCTCTATGCACTCATGATCATTTTCTCTCTTAAAACGCACACATGCACATGGTATACACCATGACACTCCACTGAGAAAACTTAAAACTTAATTTTTCCTCTCCTAGAAGCTATCAGCTGCAAATACCTTCTTGGCTACAGATGGGACTTTGTACCCACTTCTCTTTCACCAAGCTGGGATTTTTTTTTTTTTCACTTTACATCCTGATAGCTGCCCCATCATGGTCTGCCCTCCCGCAGCCCATCCCCCTCCCACCTCTCCTTCTCATCTGAGAGTTTTGAGGCCCTCATTCCCCCCTCTGCCCTATAATCCCCCACACTGGCACTTCAAGTCTCTGCAGAACAAGGCACATCCTCTACCACTGAGACCATGGCTGTTATCTGAGCGGCTCCTCCCAGCATCTGACTCAGACAGATACAGAGATCCACAGCCAAATATTGGATGGAGCATGGGTAATCTTATAGAAGGTTTGGGGAAAGGATTGAGGGCCCTAAAGAGGATTGGAACTCCACAGGAAAACAAACAGAGTCAACTAACCCAACCCTTGGGTGCTCTCAGAGACTGAACCACCAACCAAAGAGCATACACAGGCCGGAGATAGGCAGCCTCCCTCTGTCCCTACAAATATGTAGTAAATGGGCAGCTCAGTTTTCATGTGGGTCCTGTTTAACTGGAGCAAGGACAATCCCTAAAGCTGTTGCCTCTCTGTGGAATACATTATTCTGGCTGGGCTGCCTTGCCTGGCCTGCAAAGAAGCTAAAGAAGAAGGAAGATCCAAGTGAAGATGCTTGAATCCACACTGGGATTTTGTTTACAAATGGTAAAGCACATGGGAAACATTCTAACTTGAATCCCTTATCTCAATAAGATATAAAATCATTACAACTTTCAGATTGTATCAGGATCTTTCTTCCTGATGTCACAAGGCCACTTGGTATCTCTAAGAAGAGTCTCACTGACCAACAAAGACAAAGGCCAGGATGCTTCCTTCTTGCCACCACTACCTGGATGTTCACCATCTTTCAGTTGGGGTATCGGGAGCCTCTATATGCTGAAGAAGGAACCCTGTCCCTCATCACTACTTTGTGGTAAGCAGAACCCTTGATGAATTCCCCTGGCTGGTTCTTCTGCTCTTGGTGGGATATACAGAAGGCTCTACTTCCAAAGATCAACTTAACTGTTTTCTGTTGTTAGGTTGCAAACTATCAGAAAAAAAAAATTGGTGGAAAGACTTCTTTTTTTTAGAAACAGAGGTTATTATAAGATGTCGTTCCTCTAACCTCTGTCTCTAACCAGATCTCCTTTCTATTTTCAAACCTTCTTCTTTAATCATTTCTTGCATTATTTTCAAGATCTGTAATTATACCTAACACACAAAGACACATAATCCTATACTGTGTTGTCTGTATTCAGTCTATTATAAATCAAATTAGAGAATTTTGCATCATTAAAAATTTATGTGAATTTTCATAATAAACTTCAAATACTAAAAAATAATTCTATAGGAATGAAAAATATTCTGATTTGTAATAAAAAAGAAAATTCTCATATTTATGTCTCATCAGGTTCTTAAGAGCTTAAAAAGCTCTACAAGTGGATCAATTAAAATTGATCAGGATGGACTAGAGAAAAAGCTTCACAGTTAATAACTCTGGCTACTCCTTCAGAGACCCCAGTTTGATTCTCAGCACCAGATGATGGTTCGCAGCCATCTGTAACTCTAGTTTCAGGGAATCCAATGCCATATTCCAGCCTCTCTAAAGATTCCAGGCCTGCACACTCTGTACAAACATAAGTGCAGACAAAACACTCACACACATAAAATAATCAAAAACTTAACTAAATAATCCTGGCTGCACTTAACACTATGGTCATTCTTGCCATGGTGGACAGAACTCATCTCCTTTTGGTAGTCAGATGGTATGGGAGAAATGAGTTCTCAGCACTTCAATTCAGTCATCTCTCTAGACAGTTCCCTTTATTTTCCTAAACATCTAAGTTTATCTCATATCTACTTATTCAATTCTAACCTCAGCCCCAAATTCTGAATTGAAGAGCATACAAATGTTAGAATATGAATTCTGCATATTATTTTGCTTATAAAATGTAAACTAACCTAATCATTTGGAAGATTTTGCCAAAGAAAATTTCTATCACTTTTAAGTAGGAATAGATATCAATTTAGTTTTTCTTACTAAATATTTATCCTTGCTTCTCCTCGTTTGGATCATAGGAATATAACAGTGTTTTGGTCCATGGGTCAGGGACTAGCAAGAGAGAGAATGGAGATGGAGGGGCAAGAGACGTGAAGAATGGAGACAAGACAGAGGGTCTGATCAAGTCTCGTTTATTGAAAGGAAACTTGGGTATTTATACCCTTTACCATGTGTCTTGTCCTCGTGGACAAGCACAGCTGAAGGCACTATGTCTTGTGCCTTGTAGCGTGGATACCACGTGTGTCTAGCAGCGTGGAGACCTCGTGCACCTGCCAGCTGGCGGCACTTAACAGCAAAACAAGTATGGGAGAAAAACAAGATGTTTATCAGAGTGTGCTCAGCTGTTGAAAACAAGTCTCTTGTCAGGGTATATGGCTCGAGATGGCTGTAAAGATAATAGCCACTTTCTGCTTAAAAGTTGGTTCCCAACATGGCAGGTATTATCAAACTCTGTAGTATCCAATGAACCTCAGAAGTCTATGCAAGACTAAAGCAAAAACATTAACAGGTCTTCAGTGAACTCTTTTCTCCCTGTTTTCATTTTCCCTCTATGTGAAATTTATTGAAGACTGCTGCTTCTTACCTCCACCTATTATCTCGTTGTCATAGCAATGCTGCATTTGCATAATGAAAATGTGAATGTAGAGGCAGGGAACACACTGCACATCCAATTCATTGGGGAAGATTCCCAAGGCATACTGGGTGGACCTTCTTCAAACACTGTGGAGGTTTTCTTTATGAAAATAAAATTAAAACATCATTACGATGCTCACAACAGTGTGGCAAATGACAATGATGTCAAATCCAGTTGAGTAGACAGGACTTATAAGAGTTGTATATCAATATTAAATGAGAATACAAACAAAATATTCTATGTGCCTCTAACTTTAAATGATTTTTTTGATAGACAACAATTTAATGATTTTAGCATTTTTATAATTCGTAAAAGAAAAACCTACCGCAAGTTGATTCATGCAATTTTAAAAAATATCTATGAATTAACTCTCAAAAAGTCAGATTATCAAAATTCAAAATGAATAATTAAAGTAAAATAGTTTTCTATGTTATTCATGTGTTATTCTAGCACACTTTGTTTGAATGAAAAGTAAAGTCACATGTCTCTAAATGCACACTGGCAAGCTTGACCCAGCATGAAGAATTTTAATCTATAAGCATCTTATTTTTGTGAGACTTAACAGCCTTCTCTAACCCCCATTTAAAGACTGGGGAAGACAATTCCTTACTTTCCATGGGCATTATGGGTTTTGTCACCATCATACGTTTATAAGAATGGAGACAGACTTTATTCTTAAAATCCAGTCATTGTAAGTAGAAGAAATGATAGTGACTTCCTTAACCCCAAAATATCAGTATATCCCAGAGGATACAGCTTGGGGAGTTTGTGGGGAGAAATACTGCAGGGCAAACATTATTATCCAGGGGGAATTGTAAATCACATTGTTATTCTGAATTTCTGAAGGTTAAGAAAATTCCAGATTCAGGGACTATTTCCTGGGAAGATGTGGATGATAAAGAAGGACTGAACTATGCACTATATCCAGGAATCCTTTGCCTTACTGGTGCAAGTGATTGATCAGATACATCTGATTCAGTTGACATGCTTTCTATCAATATGCACTCTGGTTTCCATAGAGAACTATTAGAGGCTTAAAATATCAATCTGAACTTGAAAGAGATGATAGGACTTCCAGAATGTCATATGTGATTTTACTTTTGTAATTATATGTGGGATGCGAATGTATGTGTGTCTCACATATATGCTAATATACATGTACATGTATGCACATGTTAATAGAGGTTAACATAGAATGCTTTCCTTAATTACTTCCCTCTTTATTTACCAAGGCAAGTTATTTCATTGGAAATGGATCTCATCAGTTCTAGGAAGCTAGTCAGCTTGCCTAGCTGTTTTGTGATTGCTGGGGATTTGAACACTAGTCTTTTCACTTGTAGGCTATGCACTTTATTGGCTGAGACATCTCCTCTGCTCTATTATATGATTTTTGTTTACATATCATGCTTTATAACAATGAACTCTGTAGTAGGATTAGATTACAAAACTTCAAATTTCCATTTTCTGTTCTTGATTCCTTCATATAATAACATATTGATTCACTTAACAAAGATGGGCTTTCTATCTGTCCTCTCTCTTTGACAGTCAGGTCTCCCCAGAGGTTCGTGACAAGATAGTAGTGCTGCCATATACTTAGACTCTGTGTCAAAGTCTACTCAAGGTCACTATATCAAAATAGTAAAGATGTAATAGAAACACCAAAATAATATATAAGTTACAGGAATCTGTCTTTCATAGTTCTGGAAGCTGGAGGCTTAAGAGCAATACAGCTTCATGAAGTTCATAAGTTCATCAAGGAAGTACCTTGATGCTATCTCTCCTGGTATAGATATGAGAGAGACTCAAGGTTCCATTCATCATGAGGCAAATGCCCCTCAGACTGTGAGCCTGGAAAGCATACAAGTTCTATGCTTTCAAAATACAGTGGTAGACTATGTAAAGGATACTTATTCTCATTCCAAAAGGATGAAATAGGCAAGAAGGGAGCAATGTGCCCAGATCAGTTCAAAATATAACAGGGATGAAAGATACTAAATCTTAAGACTTTAGATGGCATAGGCAAGCTATGTTAATTCAATAAACAGGAACACGGGATCCATCAAGTCAGTTAGATCATGGACTATGTAACTGAATATTCTTGATGTCACTTGGTATGCATCACTACCATCACATGTTCATTTATTCCATTCCTATTTGATTGTTATTATTAATGTTCAGATCACGACATGATATGACACACAATGATAATCCCTAACACATGTATTCAGAAATTGTTTTAAAAGCCACAGTGTTTAAAAAGGCCTTCTATAGGCAAGAAGAGACAGTCAGTGTGTGTGAAAGGCAGTTGTTACAAGTGGTTAAATATTGTATTTAAAATATTATCAATTAGCATACACACTATTGGGCTTTATTATGCACGCTTATATAAACATTTGTTGACTCTCTTCCAGCTCCCCCTTCGAGTCAACATATGAAAAAAGAGGCAGATAGACTAAATGGAGCAAACTTTCTTTGTCAAGCACCTTTGTAAAGGGTACTCCATCCCATTTGTGAGAGGAGAGCACCCTGACTCAATTACCATCTAACACTGTTGCATTGGCAAATAAGTTTGAACACAAATTTGGGCAGAAGGACAAAAATTTTCAAGTCATGTGACTCCATATTCATAATTCACTTGTTGAGTAATCAGCCATGTTTGTTAGTAAGCCAAAAGGAGAAGGAACTGGCTGACAACCTTGGAGTTAGCAATTAGCAGCACAATACACAAAAGGCTAGGAAAGCAAAGTAAAACCATACTTTAATTAAGAGATGATTAATAATATTATACAATCCTGAGACTGTATCAAGGGCAATCCTTTTTCATCACATTCTTAAATAAGATTGCTAAAGCATATGGCAGGAATAGGTGTCTAAATACCCTCTAGTTTTCAAACACTTATTCACTGCTGGCAGGAGTGAAAAATGGTCCTGACATTATGAAAATAAGAGTGGAAAGTCCTCAAAACGCAAGAACCAAATCTACTACATGATCCAGTTATGCCAGTGATAGGCATACCTAAAAGATCCTACATCCTACTGTAAAGATATGTGTTCATCCATGTAGACTGCTTCTCTAATCACAACATTCAGAAAACGGAAACAGCTTAGATCACCAGTCCATAAATGGATAATGAAGATGTGTCACCTGCACAGAATAAAATGTCAATCAGTTGTAGAGAAAACTGAAATAATAAAATTCACAGGTAAATAGATGGAGCTGGAAATAATTATTCTGAATAAGGCAACCCATATCCATAAATACAAGACAAAATGCCACATGATCTCCCTCATAAGTGAATGCCATCTTTGAATCTTTAGATATGTGTTCGAGTTCCCATGGAAGTTACAAGCTAGTAGGGGGCCATGGGGTAGATTTAAGGGATAGGAGACAGAAGATTGGTGATATGTAGGAAAAAAGAGGAAGAATGGAACTGTGTATTAGTCAGGGTTCTCAAGAGTCACAGAAATTATGAACTGTCTCTATATATTAAAGAAATTTATTGTAATGACTTACAGTCTGCAGTTCAACTAACCCAACAGTGGGCAGCTGTGAATGGGAAACACAAGAATCTGGTAATTGCTCAATCCCATGAGGCTAGTTGTTTTAGTTGGTCTTCTGTATAAGCTGGAATCCTGAAGAACTACATTCTAAGAGATGTGCTAGCAAGTGCAAGCAGGAAAAGAAGACTCTTTCTACTTCCAATGTCCTTATGTAGGATTCCAGCCGAAGGTGTGGCCCAGATTAAAGGTGTATATCACTATGCCTGGATCTGGAACTTGGTTGTCCCAGGCTGACCTTAAACTGAAAGATCTCCTTGCCTCAGTCTCCTGGGATTAAAGGCATCTGCCTGGGCCTAAGCTTTTCATGGTCACTCTGCCTCAAAATTTCCATATCAAGATTTAGATCAGAAACCTGTGTCTTCCAGCATCAAGATCTGGATCACAGGTGTGCCCTCCATTTCTGGATTGTAGTTCATTCCAGATGTAGTCATGTTGACAACCAGGAAAAGCCATCACAAAACTGGAAGGCTTAAATGAGTAGAAATAAGGCAGGGTAGAGAATAGAATACAAGGAAAGATAACTAACAATAAAGAACATTGAAAACTGTCGCCTCCCAATCCAACCAGCGGACAGAAGACAACAGACACGGCAACTCCTTCTCAGCACCGTTTATTCAGGAACCCTTAACGTACGAAAAAGCCCGCCAACCGTTGTTCCTCGCCCTTAAATCTCTGTCTCCTCCAATCAGAAGCCATTTCGGATTGGTGTTCCACCCATACGTCACACGGCCTGATCATATGTACAAGCAATATGCACACACAGTAATGCCAGATCTACGTGCCCTGATCATGGCGCAGCAATGCCCAAGCTAGGGCTGGCAGATTGCCAGCCGTCATCTTGTGACACCAGCTCTCCACAGAAAACTCCATAGGAAATCTACTGCACGTACACAACACACACACATAGGTTAAATGCTGACACTAAATAAAAGGGAAACAGTACCTCTCCACAATATCATAAGCTATCAAATAGAACACCCAGCACAAGGAATGGGTTGCCTCTCTTAAAGCTGTAGGTCAGTGGGACTCTATAGACCCATCAAAACATCATAGGCTTTGTGGGAAATATAAAACATGAACCGCCAGGCTTCCCGCTCTACTGGCCCCAGCTCTCTGCCCTGGCATGGTCCCTTCTGTTCCCGTGCTATTGTCAGCACCGGTGGGCCACCGAGTCCCAGCGGGGTGTTCTCATCTTGGCAGACACTCTGGCCTGGAGCCCGTGAGGCCTTGGCATGGTCGCTGCCTCTGCCCGCTAACTCTGCTGCCTCCACAGCTCTAGACCTAGCCCCATGCAATGACCTCCAACCTCGTGGTTAGGCATCACAATACCCAGTAACCCGGTATATTCAAAACTCTTGAAGCTTATAGTTAACCAGCCAGATTTATATATCAGTAAATTCTCAATTCACAAAATGCCCACACGATAATTTCAAGGCCAATTGAAAATGGTACAGACTGCCCACCTAGAATAGACAAATTACCCCAATCATTCTATCCCTATATGAACATATCTACCTATGACTATTTAAAGCCATGCTGATTCAGGATCTTCTCCCTGTCCATCTTGCATCATGATTCTCTCCACTCTCCTCCTCCTCCTCCTCCTCCTCCTCCTCCTCCTCCTCCTCCTCCTCCTCCTCCTCTTCTCTCTCTCTCTCTCTCTTTTCTCTCTCTTTCTCTCTCTCTCTCTTTCTCCAACTCTTATCTCCACCTCCCTTTTCCCTCTCCAGTCACAAGCCTCCTGCTGCACTAATATTTAAATAGATTGGACAGAGAAATTCCTGTCCCAGTAGGCTATTGTCTTTGCTCTTTATTACCCGCCAGAAATTGACTGTAATAATTGGTTGTTGAAAAAAATACCATATGCTTAAGTCACAGGATAGCCAAAGATCAAGTGGAAGCTTTTTCTCTATCTGCTAGCTTTCATGGTGATAGAAGACTCTGGACATGATGCTAGGATAAAAAATAAATATCAATTGATAAAAATAATTGGCTTGGTAAAACATGCCAACTGGAGAAAAAGTAACACCAGTGCTCTGTGAGTAACTGACAACTAACTATTTTTAGTGAACTTGAAGACTTATCCACAAATGGAATCCATGCCTGGCACTGTTGATTTGGCCCAAATCTGTGGTATGATAGGTGATAAGTCCTAGAGTAGAACCTAACACTATAACTCTGCTAAATAGACATATTGAAAAACCATCTTCTAGGCTCTTATCTTCATATGCATAGATGAATGCATCTCTCAGAGACATCTTCTTTGCTGAGAGCCATACCCACAGTGTGTAGTGAATAAGAGATTATAATATAGATTTTAAATGAAACATCTATAACACACTTGTTCCTGCCCCTCCCCCTTGCTCAAAAATCATCATCCAGAGGGGGCTGGAGGATTTTAAGGGTCAGAAGTAATGGACATCTGCAGTGAAACAGTTTTTGTTGAACATGACAGAACTATTACACACATGAACTCAGAAAAGTTCTGACTGCATGCACAAGACTTATACATTATTAAGCCAGCCAAAACCCCAGTGTGGATGGGGCAGAGGCCCATTAAGTCCCACCCTTGTTGAGAACATAATGGCAATTGATGGTTGTTGAGGATCAATAGCTGCTTTATTCATAGACGAAAGCCCTAAGAGTCTAAGCATGCTCCCATAGTAATAGCTTATGCTATACCTGTACACATGCAAGTCACACTGAGTGGACTCTGCAGGTTTAACAATAAAAGAAAACAAGTATATGATATTAAGGGGAAATGTGAGAAAGAAAGAGATAGGGATGAGATGGAAGAAGGCAAATCAGTGATGGGTTCAACCAAAATATACTATATGTATGTATGAAATTATCAAACAATCTTAAAAAGAAAATTTAAGTCTTGCACTCAAGTATATCAGAACTAAATCAATGTCTATCATTCATAAAACTACAATTTACGGCAAAACAATGAGAACAATTATATTTGAAACCTCAAAAGATACACTTCCTTAACTATGTTGTGAAATTTTAAGTAAATTATATTTTTTTCTATTTAATTTTATTCAGCCAATCAGTGAAGTTAGACATTGACCTAAACTAATTAGATTTTACTATGGTTCCATTTACTCAAATTATCTAATTAGATTTACGAGAAAAAAATAACTTTCCCTGACATCTCACAAAATCTTGGCAGAAGGTAACATACAGAGACAATGATTTTAAGTTTTCCAGTTGGGCTCATGTTTAATTTAATGATATTAAAATGTGGCTTCAGTGACCCAAATCTTGTGACAGCATATATTCTTCACAATCTCAGGCAAAAACAATGGATATCATCGTTTTTCTCTTTTGAGACAAGGGTCTCATTATGTAGCCTAGGCTGGCCTTAAATTCATCTTGCTTCAGCCTCTCCTATGTTTGTATTATAGATGGGAGCCACTGTACCCATCTGTAAATATCATATTTTGAAAAAACATGACATATTTCATACTATATGTCAGATCTTACCATCCTAATTTAATTATTGATTTATCATATTTGATGTCACCCCCCCTTTTTTTTTTTTAAGAAAAATACTTTTCAGTCAATCAGAAGAAGCGGAAAAAGAATCTTGAACATAAATGACGATAGTTCATACTGACTACTTAGTTCCTGCCTAACCCTGGTTTCAAATGCTATATTTGAAGTTTCCACCTAGTTATCACTTTTCTCTTGACGCCACTTGTGATTATAAGTACTTCAAGGAGCTGGGGCAGACATGGTGCTGCCAACTTTCTCATACAGAGCATAATGAACTTCTGAGGATGAGGGCTAGTGCAAAGGTAGTGGATGTGGAGATAGGTGTCCTAAGTGCATGCCATAAAATTTTCTTTAACATTATCTGAACCACTGTGATGTGTGTGTGTGTGTGTGTGTGTGTGTGTGTTTGTGTGTATGTCTGTATCTATGTATGTCTGTGTGTGTCTGTCCTGTCTCTGTGTCTCTCTGTGTGTCTGTGTGTTTGTGTCTGTGTTAATCTCCATCCATTTGTCTGTCCATCTGTCTGTATATGTGTGTCTGTGTACTTGCACAGTCTTTTGTTGCTGGTGCTCCTTTCAATTTCAAAAGAAGCCACTGATGTCAGAAGGAGGAAACAAAGATCTCACAAAATAAATGAAGGCCAGTGTCATCTTCCTGAGGCTCTTCAGTCTTCATGAATGATTCCCTTGGATCTACCCCTAGCTTAGCTTAAAGTTTGAGATCTACACTAATGATGGAACCCTCTGGTTCATAGTGTAGAATTAGGGTTTGATTTGCTGTGTCTTTTATAGCAGAATAGGAAAGAAAAATCCTTTAATTCATTATAAAGAAATAAATTAATTAATAACCCTTAAGACTTAACAACGTCCCAAAGAGTTACGCCATCACACTGCTACATCCAGCATGGGACACCAGCACTCAGAACACATTTGATTCCCTCATGTTCCTTCGTTCTTTGTCTGTGGTGAGATGTAGACATTGAGACTGTAGGGGTGCTATCTGTGAGTATTCTGATTTTTCATAACCTGGAAACCTGTCCCCTTTTTTCAGTTTTATGAAATAGATACCTCTTACATTACAACTTTTCAATATGAAACTTCCCTTAAGATAAAATCTAGAAGCTAATTCTGTAATCTCCAAGTTTTCCTGAAGATGGAAATTTGAAATCTAAGATGCTGTGAAAGAGCAATGTGTATGGTCATGTGCTTTCTGACCTGTATCTCAGGTGCTCAGTTCCATCTTTATATTTTATGCCTTACTTATAGCTCTTCTTATATACGATCTTTCTGTATCATTCTTGATCATATAGTCAATGGAAAGAACTAAAATCAGCTTATGATAGACATACATGCACACTCATTAACTAAGTTATAGAATTAGTCTAGATACCTAGCAATTATGAATAGACAGATAAAATATATATATATATAATATATATATCTCCACCCTGTGGAGCATTATTCAACCACAAAATCATTACTTTCAAGGAATTGGATGGAACAAGGGATCATTATATTAAATAAAATAACCAGACTTAGAAAGATAAATGTCTTATGTTTTCTCTAATATGGGAAGACAGATTTTATTTTAAAGAACATCATGAAAATAGATGGTATATTATTTTGGAAGAAGATGGAACCAGTAAGATTGGGGAGGACTCTAAAGAGCAGGTATCAGTAGTGGACATGGTCAAAGTACATCATACACACACACACACACACACACACACACACATACACACGTCATAATGAAATTCATTGTTTGTACAGCTAATATTTGCTAATTAAACTGTTGTGCATTTCTGCTAGTTACAAATGGCATTACTCCTGCTTCTTCTGTTGTCTCAAGCACAGCTAACATACATTAATGTCACTTTTAAAGTGACAGGATTTGGAGGAACATTTTTTTTTTCATTATGATTCTTTTTTTTCAGTTACTTATGTTATAATATCATGATCCTTTGTGAACTTCCATTTATATTTCTCTTTTAACTGTATGTATAATTTATATTTATTCTGACAGATCAGGGTACCATTGAATTGAGTTATGTCAAAGTTACTCCATAGAAGATAAGACTTGCACAGGATGTGGCACGGACATGGCGTGCTGGAAGATGAGCGCATAAAAGTAGTGGTCTACATCAACATTCATTTTAACCACACTTCCAGAATATTTACAGGGTGTTTAGAAAAAATAACAGGTGCTTATAATGCAGTTTGTACGTGGACATGGTGGTAATAAAAGAACAGTTTTGAATTTAATAACATCTGAATAAACTCTACCGAAAACAGGAGACAATGGAAGAAATCTTAACAGATTAAATATCCATGCAGATTAAAGCCTCTACTCAAGGAGCCTCTACTCAGATTTTCAGTATGGGAACTCTAAATCTAATCTCTTTTCATTGTCGAGTAACCACTAACCAAAACACAATTAAACAATCAGGTCTTTACTTTGAAGTATTTTGAATTATGAGGCAGCATAAAATGTTCTTCTGAAAAATTAACAGTTGTATATATACCATTGTTGGGAGCCTACTCCTAGCAGAAAGCAGCTATCATCTTTGCAGTCATCTCAGGCCATATACCCTGACAAGAGACTTGTTTTCAACAGCCCACAACAGCTGAGCACACTCTGATAAACATCTTGTTTTTCTCCCATACTTGTTTTGCTGTTTAGTGCCCCCAGCTGCAAGGCGCACGTGGTAAAGTGTCTTCAGCTGTGTTCCCCTGCTTGTCCACGGCTGCAAGGCACATGGTAAAGTGTATATATACCCATGATTTCTTTTCAGTAAAAGGGACTTGATCAGACCCTCTGTCTTGTCTCCATTCTTTGCATCTCTTGCTCCTCCATCCCCACTCGCTCTCTTGCTAGGCCCTGACCCACAGACCAGAGCATCAGCTCTGGCCAGGACTTAGTGGCCCCCAAACGTGCAGCAGAACTGGCTGTTACATACCATTACACACACACTTCAACCTCTCTCTACATTTGCATAAGAAAAGAAACTTGTTGAATGTTCTAGATTTTCACCCTCCCTACAATGTTTTCTTTTCTATTGTTGACTATGCAATTAACAATGATTAACACCAAGCAATTACCTTTCTACTTAATCAATTTAGTCTGTTGACCAACACATAAATGATGAAGAGCAGATTTCTAATTTAAAATGTGGAAGCATCTCATTACTCAGGATGCTCAATGTAAATAAAATATTTTGCCTCAGCATAATGTTAATTTGCCTTTGGTGGATGTTGTTCAGTTTTAATAAATATTAAAGTATGAAAGGAACAATGAAAACTATTCATTCAATAAAAATTTTTGAACGGTTATTGTGATAGCAACTCTTGGTTGTCAACTTCACTATATCTGGGATGAACTACAATCCAGAAATTGAAGGCACAACTGTGAGAGATTTTCTGCTTGTATTGAAGTAAGGGATTCCACTTCAAGTCCAGACCTTCAAGGTTTCAGAAGCTCAAGTGTCACCTGCCAATCTGGATATAGGACTCTCAGCTAACTCTTCAGAACCATGTCTGCCTACCTAAAGCCATATTTCCTGCCAGCTGGTTATAAACTTTACTTCTGAACTGTAAGCAAGCTCTAATTAAATGTTTTTTTTTTTAAGAGTTGCACTGGTCATGGTATTCTCTTCACAGCAATAGAAACCCTAACTATGACAGTTACTCCATTTATTAGGATTTTACTTACTTCTGAAAATAAAAATAATAAAAATATATCAGTTGTTTTTCAGTTGGTAGTATACTAGGGAATGGGTGACCCGGTATCATAATAGACTGGCAAAAGAGAGTAGCACTTAACCCACACTTAAAGAAAAGTTTTTCTGAAAAAACTAAAACATATAGGAATAAGCATATCCAAAGATGTAAAAGATCATAGGATCAGCTTTTAAATATCTGAAGAAAATAAGGTAGACACTAGAAAATAAAAAGACTTCTAGTGTTCATAAATTGGTAGGGTTAATATTGTGAAAATGACCATTTTTCCAAAATCAGATTACAGACACAACACAACCCCAGTGAAAAGCCCTACTGTTGTCAGAAACAGAAAATAAGAATCCAAAAGTTCGTAGGAGCGTCAAAAGTCTCTGAAGAGCCAAAGCAATCTTGAAGATGCTAGATGGAGTTAACATGCCTGACTTCAAGTAATATCATATTAATTATCAGGATTTTGCTTACTTCTGAATATATTAATTACTATATTATAAATAATTATAAATTAAATTATAAATTATGTAATCATACATAATTATAGTTATTCTAATATAATTAAAAATAATATAATTTAAAGAATTTAAAAGAATATAATTAAATTATAAATTAGTAAATCAGCACAGTATTAGAACAAAACCAAACATGTACATCAATGGAAAAAGAAAGAGGACTCAAATAAGATTATCCACCTGGTATTTGATAAAGAAGTCAAAAATATACTTTGAGGAAAATACAGCATGCTCAGCAAATGGTGGTGGGAAATCTGGATGTCCACATATAAAAGATTGACATGAGACTCACCGCTATCCTCCTGTACAAAAACCACCTCCAAACGGATCAAAGGCCTTCATGTGAAACCAGAAACGCCAACACTGCTCGAAGAAATCAAAGGCTGGGACCTACAAGATGTAAGATGGGATTTTCTGAATGAAGCTATATTTGCTCAGGAATTAAGGCCAGCCTTGATAGACGACACCCTGTACAACTAAACTGGAAGCCATCATATATGCACAGAGGACCTGGTGCGGACGTGTGCAGGCAGGCCATGTGCATGCTGCTTCAGGTTCTGTGAGTCAGTGGGAGTTTTCCCTATATTGATTTAGGTAGCTTTGTTTTCTTCCTGTCCTTCACCCCTTCTGGCGCTTACATTCTTTCCATCTCCTCTTCTGATAGGCTCCCTGAACCCTGAGGGGCGGGATTTGATGGAGACATCCCATTTAGGGATAGGTGTTGCGAGGTCTCTCACTTCCTATGTAATATCTGGATGTGAGTTTCTGTTATTTGTCATCTAACACAGGAGGAAGCTTCTCTAAGGATGCTGAACAAGGCATTGATCTATGATTATACAGAGTATCATTTGGATACATTTTATCACTACATTTTTTTTTTTTTTTTAGATTAGTATTGTTTGGTTTTACCTTAGACCCCTGGGATATCTAGTCTCAAGTTCTTGGTTATCCAAGCAGTGTTAAATATCTGTGGAGTGAGTCTTAAGTAAAATTAGTTGTTAGATTAGTTATTAGATGGTTATTCCCACAAGTTTTTACATCACAATTTCCCTAGCACATTTTGTACGCAGAATGCCACTGTAGATAAAGATTTTGTAGCTGTCTTGGTGTTTATGTTTTTCTTTTTTTCTTTTTTTTTTTTTGTTTTTTTTTTTTTGTTTTTTTGTTTTTTTTTTTTTTGTTGTTTTGGTTTTTTTTTTGTTTTTCGAGACAGGGTTTCTCTGTGTAGCCCTGGCTGTCCTGGAACTCACTCTGTAGACCAGGCTGGCCTCACTCAGAAATCCTCCTGCCTCTGCCTCCCAAGTGCTGGGATTAAAGGCGTGGGCCACCACCGTCTGGCTATGTTTTATGTTTTTCTTTTGATAGCACATAGAGTATGTTCCTATACCAAAACACTGGAAAATAGGGATGAAGGCCCTCTGTATGCAACCAGTTTGAGATCCCCACTTTCAGTGAGTTGTGTATATGTTGACTTCAGCAAGGGGCCCTTGCTGGCATTTTGTGGAGAGCAACTTATGATCTTAGCAATGACCTGAATTGTTTACGGGAACTCTTTAGAGCCCCTTTGCTGACAATTCAATTAGATGTAACCAGTCCTGTACAGGAAGCTTCATTGAGTGACAAAAGATGGCCAGTTGTGACTCCTGTCTCCCCAATTATTTGGTGATTTCATTTATATTCCCTTCATATATATATATATATATATATATATATATATATATATATACATATATATGAATTAGATGGTTATTCCACAAGTTTTACATCACAATTTCCCTAGCACATTTTGTACGCAGAATGCCACTGTAGATAAAGATTTTGTAGCTGTCTTGGTGTTTATGTTTTTCTTTTTTTTTTTTTTTGGTTTTTTGAGACAGGGTTTCTCTGTGTAGTTCTGGCTGTCCTGGAACTCACTCTGTGTATGTATGTATATATATATATACATATATATATGTATATATATATATATATATACATATATGTTTCTAGTGTTATAGGTTTCAATACTATCATTCAAATGGCCCTTAATTTTAGCTGTCTCTCCACATGTTCCTTCCCATAAACCCCTCTCTGGCCCTGCCCCACTTGATCCTCCCATCCACATTTCCATTCATATTTATCTATTTCCCTTTCCTAACAAGGTCTATCTATTCTCTTTAGGCCCCTACTTTACAAAATATTTTTATAAAGGTGTTTAACATCCTTAGTAATCAATGAAAATTAAAACTACTTTGAGTTTTCCTCCTATCCTAGGCAGAATGGCTAAGGAAAAGAAAACAGTTGACAAAAACTGCTGGTGAGAATATGGGAAGAGGTTCAACCGTTACGGAAATCAGTGGGAATTCTCGAAAAGCTAAAAATGAATCTATTGTATGACACTGCTATTTCACTTTCACCAGTTATTTTTCTATTACTGAGACAAAACACCATGACCAAGTCAACTTATTAATCAAGGGTTTAGCTTGGCTTCTGGTTCCAGAAATATAAGAGTGCATCATGGCAGGAAGGCATGGCATCAAAAATAGGAAGCTGAAAGCTCACATAGTAAGCCCCAACCATGAAGCAGAGAGAACGAACTGGAGGTAGGTAAGGCTCTTTTATCTTAAGGCCTCTCCCTAGAGATGCAGTTCCTCCAGTAAGGCTGCACCAACTAAACTTCCCAAACAGCACCACCAACTGAGTACCAAGTGTTCAAAGACTAGAGCCTATGAGGACATTTCATTCAAATTACCACACCAATCCTTGGCATATGCCCAAAGGTCTTGACATTCTATTTCATAGATACTTACTCAACTATGTTTACTGCCTCTCCATTCACAATAGCTAGGAAATGGAAACAATTTAAATGCCTTCCAACCAATAAATGGATAATGAAAATGTGGTACACACATGTAATGATACATATATTGCAGATGAATATTATTGATCTCCAAAGAAAACTGAAACTGAAATGTGCTGCTAAATAGATGGATCTATAGTCTACTATACTGAGTGGGGTCACTTAGACCTAGAAAGACAAATACCATGTGTTGTCCCTTGTTTGTGGTTCCCAGCTCTGAATCCTTAGGTGTGAGTTCATAACCTGAAGTAACCATAGAAACCAGAAAATGAGACGGACAATGAGAGATAAGGAGCTGTAGAGAGGAGATAGTGAGACACAGGTAAAATGAGGAGTGATATGGAAAAGGGGGTGGTTTTGTCTGTGTAGGAGGGAGGGAAGATAATACAGAGGCAGAAACAGAAAGTAGAAATAAAGAACACTAAGAAAGCTCATCAACTGCCTATGGCCACATGCATACAAGTAATACTAAATAGACCCACTAGCGCGAATACATATGAGTAGTACTAAAGAGACATAGCAAGCTGTATACACATATATGCATGTACAAAAAATAATAGTTCATGAAGTTGAGAGGGAGTTGAAGGATGAGGTAGATGTTGGAAGAAGGGAAATTCTGGGGTAGAGACCGCTACAAAACAGTCTGGCACCAAAGACTCAGGGTACATTGTAGAAGAGAAAGTGGAAAGACAGTAGGAGCCAGAGGATCAGGGAGTTTGCTGTGATATTGTGTCTCTTAGTCTCATCAGAAGCCACACCTGTAGTCTTACCATCATTATGTACCACACATGAGCTAAACAAGGACAATATCAAAAACATGCTAAACTGCATAGAGAAACATCCACAGGCCTCTTCTCTACACAAACAACCACAGGCAACTAAGTAAAGCTGGACTCAGGAGAGGTGGTTCCCTCCAGGAAAAAGCTCATTTGTCTAGAGACAAATGATCAGCCATAAAAACACACGGACAGACACCATTATGTGGACTCAATAGGTTATACTTAGGAATATAAACAGGAAGTAGGGATAAAGAATCCTAAGAATGCCTGTTTAACTGCCTATAACAATATGTGTGTGTGTGTGTGTGTGCATATATATGCAATACTAAATCAACTATTACATATTTATATGTATACACATTATTTGTCTACATTTATACTAAATGTATAAATATTATACATGCAATAAATAATCAATAAGAACAGACAATGAATTTGAAGGGGAGCTGGGAAGAGTTTGGGAGAACATTCAGAGGAAAGAAAGGAAAGGAGAAACACTGTGATGAAATTATAAGCTCAAAAATAAATACAAATAGTTAAAATAAAAATATTCAGGAAAAGTAAAGAGTGCGGAATCACTGGAGGCGATATTGCTGCCGGAGCTGGCCAAGAGATTAGCACTTCATGAAAGATAAAGTCAGCCAAATTAAAGACATGTATACGGAAGACTTGACCAGGTGAATGTGAACGACATTTTTAAGTTAGTGCTAAAGAGCTAGCTGTTGGTGAAATGAAGACAGTGAAGAGATGAAGGACTCTAAGATGAAAAAAAAAAAAGCAACGTTGACCTTGCAGCCTCTGTTCACATATGAGATATAAGAGGAAGGATGGAGTAAAATAATTAGTTAAGAGTTATCCCCTCACCTTTTTCCTTTTCTCTCCTCCTCCTCCCTCTCTTTTCCTCTCTCTCTTCCTCCCTCCCTCTCTCTCTTCAGAAGTTTGAATCTCCAGTCTAAAGTTCATAATCCCTTGAAGTCATGGTCTTCTGTGAGGCCCAGAAATCATTCTGACAAGAAGATACTTTACTTTCTGTACTTAGGGTGAATCTACGGGTAAATCTGCGGGTAAAAATACCAAGAGCCTATCACCTTGCCAAGTCATGCCAACTATCCTTAACTGCGTAATCAAAGGAGACAGATGCATTTAAGGGCATTGGCCCAGAGTAGTTCTTGACCTTATTTAAAGATTGAAGATGGAGCTAGGCAAAACATTTCATACAAAATAAAGCAAAAGTAACTAACAAAAATGTCCTCCAAGGAAATTATATGCTGCTGTATAAATGTAAAAAAAATTGTCATTATGGATTTTTACTTTGGGTATTAACAATTCAAAGAAGGACTTTTATTTATGTACTATAATACAGTTCATGGTGCAGAAGAAATCTAATGTAGCAGTGCCAACTAGGAAAATAATACAATGTATTTTCTTTTCTATTGGAAATGTATTTTTAAAAGATATGACCCAGAATACTTTGGTTTTATATGTAAAATGCTTCATCTCTTATGGAAAACAATACAAATGTACCTGACAAACCTGAAAATATTGTATGATCAAACAGTTCTACACCTGGCTATGTTTCTGAAGGAGAGAAGACGAACCTTGAAGAGGTTTTGATACGCTCACATTCATTGTACGAATATTCAGAATATCCAATATCTAAAAAAACATAAATGCCCATCTGAATACTAATAGACTTTTAAAAGGATATATATATGTATATATATATATATATGTGTGTGTGTGTGTGTGTGTGTGTGTATATGTGTGTGTGTGTGTGTGTATATGCTTGCATTTCAAGAAGAGAAAGGGTATCTTGCCATTCATAATAATATTGATCTTAAAGGCATTATGATAATAAAGCAAGCCTGTCATATAAAGACAGTGCCACCTGGTTCTACTTGTCTGAGTTTCATAAAGGCCTCATCTTCTTGGTGAGTACAGTATTGTGGCTATGGGGTGAAGCATAAGTGAAAAGCCAAGTGCAATTCAGCTCTTCAGGATAATTAAATTCTAGAGATTTCTTGTTCAAACTTGTGTATCTAGTTAATAATTTTGCTGTATACACATCAAAGATGATTGACAGTAAATTTTATCTATTAGAATTTATCTCAAGGAATAACACAGAAGATAGTGTTAAATCGCATTCGAAGTAACACTCCATACAGACTGCATTCAAACAGCACTACTGGGTTTTCCTCTCTCTTCCCCTCATCTTAGCTTTGCCTCTTACAACTAAGCACTGGATCTTTCACCTATGCTGGCTTATTCCTCCACAAGAGAAGGTGACCCTAAGAGCTAACCTTCCTTTCTAGAGCCCAGTGTAGTATGAAAGAGCTACCAGTAACCACATATAAAGTTCCAGAAGATTCTAACTGGTTTAGCTTTTGTGCTAGGTAAAACAGTTGTTTATCAGCAGTAAGCAGGGTACAAGACTATGACAGCCTGACAGAGCTGCTCAGTATCTATCTGAACAAAATGAGAGCATGGTATCTGTTATACAACAAACAGGAAGCACAGTACAGGGTAGACTAGAATCCCACCATGAGTCCATTATATTTCAGCTCAATACATGAAAAGAACTTTTCCAGTTTGAGCTGTAAATGTCCAAGCCAATGAATCATGTCATTTCCATACCCTGGTGGGTTAAGTCAATCTATTCTACTAGGACAAGAAAGGCAACTAGGAAAAAAAATGCTCCTTTGAGTTGTTTAAATTATTAAATGCTATATTTTTTAAAGAAAATGGCTAAGTAGATGCATTGTAGTATATAACTTTTCTGTGGGCACTGTAAATGTTTAATCATTTGTATGTTCTGCTAGAAATTGACTTCATTCAGTTGTGTCTTTTGCCTGTTTTCAAAGCATGAGTGATCTCTGATCTTTCTCTTCATCTCTCAACATTAGCTTATCATTTTTTCATATAACAAATTTAATGGAAAAACTTTTACCCATTTCAATTAAATCTCAAGCTGGGAAAATTCTGGTTGTTCTATTGTAATCTTGCCTACCATGGGTGTGTAGGGGATCATCACTGATATAAACAAAGTTTAAGACAACTAACAGTAAATGCATTTTACTGGAGACATCACATACTTGAGTCACAGAATCTGGATAAGCCAAGCCTGTATTCACCTACAAGTTTCATCTCTACTGGATAGCTTTGCATATAGGAGAAATGTAATCATCGACGTCATTCAGCTGGGAATCCTACAAGCTACCATCATTTCCGACCTGAGGAGATATAATCTCTAATGAAGTGATAACAGGAGTGTTCTGAGAGTAATCAAACCACTTTATGATCAAAAAGTTCACTCCGTGAAATGGAAATTCAGACTTAGCACCATTAACAGGTCCAAGAACCTGGGGCTAGCTCAATCATGGGTCCTAGGGAGAACCTACTACTAATTACTCTGCTAAATAACTCTTAATGACTTATTGATATCCCCAATAAGTTCAGGGGTCTTCTTAGAAGAGGGACAGAAGATTCTAAAAGTCAGAAGTAGTAGACAGCTTCAAAGAAACTGCTTTTTTTTCCTGAACAAAAGAAGGCCATTACACACATATGAACTCACAGTGATTGTGGTTGTATCCAAAGGTTTGTACAAGGTCAAACCAGAGAAGAGCCCAGCATAGAGGGTAAGGGGTAAGCAGGAGGAGCCATTGGTATGTGATAGCTTCTGGAACATTTTACTTAATTGTGTAATCCCTAGCAAGTCAATAACACTCCAGGGCAGGCAATATGAGTGGTTTTGCAGTACAAATTGAACTCAATGTGAAAAAAATAAAAATAAATCTCAAAGTTGGGTGAGTAGGGAGGTGAGGGAGAGGAGAGTGGATCTGTGAGGAATTGGGGGAGGTGATTATAATCAAAATGGCTTATATAAAACTCTCAAAGATTTAGTGAAATGTTATCTGAACATTAGCTAACTAAAATACATGCATATTTATATTATTTTATGCTTTATTGTTGTTTCAAAATTATTTCCCTAAGGAAAAGCAGTGTTAGCAAATCATTGGAACCAAAATATTCACACCCTGCGATTTTTAAAAAAAAATTTTATCTAGATCATTTCTTATTGAATTATTCTAGCTTTTCTTAAACTTATTACTTGACAAATAGCTCCCATGTTTGTCCAATTTGCTAGCCTACTGCACATTGCCTTGACAACTCAAGGGAAGACAGTTTTATTGCTATGGAAACAAGTTGCATGTTCACAGTTTATTTATAGACTAGGTAATGAAAAGGGTACAGTGTATATTTAATATGATTTGAACAAAATGTGGTAGGTATTGCTTGGCTTTAATTAATAAGATTAATAGTGACATTGACATGCAGCCAGAAGGAATAAAGAAGCAATTGTCACTTTATCTTATGTGTTACTTTTTAACAAGTATTTTTTTTCATTATTCAAGGTTAGCTTCTAGACCCTGCACTGGAAACCTAAAGGATGACACTGATACAAAAATGGAGTTTAGGAACACTTTTATCACAGACATACAAGTCTTCAAAGCCACCTGAAGATTGATACCACAGTATTCCACTTACATGTCTTGAAATGGAAGATGGAAAAATCAATTCATTCCCTTATAGATTTCATTTTAAGATATAGAACATAAAATTTTAGCCAAATTCCAAGTAGATAAAAGATATATGGAAACCATTTCATTTGATTATATCTTCTCTATAAAATGTTTAAAAATATTTATCCAGACTACCATAAGTATTAAGAATAATGAAATGGGTAAAATGTTTAGATCAGTATCTAATTGCATGTAAACCAAACAGGAGTTACAACTGTCATTCTTCATATTTTTTAAAACATTTAAATGGTTTTCCTTTCCTATCTAGTCATCATATTTGCAATACTAATATACTTTATAGACAATGTAAGAAATTCATGGGTAAGATAGAGACAGAGAGGTAATCTGTTTAACTTTCTATTTTTTTTTTTTATCTATACATGAAATTTTTGCCTGTATGCATTTATGTGCACCACACATGTATGTGCCTGGTGCCCAAAGAGATCAGAAGACATTATATCCCTGGAACTAGAGCTACAGACGCTTGTGAGATGCCGTGTGGGTGCTGAAAACTGATACCAGGTCCTCTGAAAGAGCAGTCAGTGCTCATAACCATTAAGTGATCTCTCTAGCCCCATGGTTCCCATGGAGAGCAAAATGGAAACTGATCCACAGGAGTCTCCACAATAAAGTTCTGCTTCTAGCCTCCTGCTTCGTGTCTAGTTTTTTTTCTAGTGGAGGCTAGAGAGACAGTTCAACAGTTAAGGGCTTTTGGTGCCCTTGCAAGTGACCTGAGTTCAAGTTCCAGGACTTGTGTCAGGAGGTTAGCTCAGCTAACTATGACTCCAGCTCCAAGAGGATAGGATACCCCTGCCTCCTATAGGAACCAACACTCTTGGGAACCTACCTCCATACATAGCCATACACATATACACAATTAAAAATTAAAAATAAACATCAAAAATTCCAAGTGTAGTCTAGTCAAATTGATTCCCACAATAAAAAGGATAAATAATTTAAATTTAAACAATTATTAATCCCATTTCTTTCCATGAATGAAGTCTTCCCTCAGCTTTTGGAGATAGGGTCTTACTATGTAGTAGTCCATGTTGGGCATTGTGCTCATAATATTCCTGCCTTGATCTCCCAAGTACTGGGCTTGTAGATCTGGGACACCATGCCTGTCTTAGTCAGTGTTCTATTGCTGTGAAGAGACACCAAGACCATGGCAACTCTTATGAGGAAAGCATTTAATTGGGGCTGGCTTACAGTTTCAGGGGTTTAGTCCATTATTCTCATGGTGAGGAGGATTGTGGCACACAGGCAGACATGACAGCTGAGAATTCTGCATTTTGCCAAAAGGAAGAGACACTGGCATGTCTTGAGTATTGGAAACCCTAAAGCCCACTACCATTGACATATTTTCTCCAAAAGGCCATACCTATTCCAAGGAGGCCACACCTCCTAATCCCTATTAAGTAGTGCCACTCCCTAATGAACAAGCATTCAAATGTGTGAGCCTATGTGGCCATTCCTATTGAAATCACAATTATTAATCAATGGCATTTAAATAGAATATGTAAAAATCTTTCATGTATATTTTTCCTTTGATCTACTTACTTTATAACTTTATTTTTGGTTCAGTCTGATTCTTATATAACAAATAGTGTGCTGTTATCCTATACAAGTTCTATTTTTGTATGTTTGTATGTATGTGCATTTGGAGGGTGTGTGTGTGTGTGTGTGTGTGTGTGTGTGTGTGCATGTGTAGACCAGTGATCAGCCTTGAGAGTTATTTCTTAGGCATTGTTCTATTACTTAGTTTTCTGTAAATTATATAATGTTTTTGGGACACAGTTACTGACTGGCTTGAAACTCATCAAATAGGCTAACTTTTAAGGTCCTGAAGCCCCCAAGATCTACTTGTGTTTGCATCCCCAGGTCTGGGATTACAAGTGTACAATACCACACTTAGATTTTTGTTTATATGAGCTCTAGATGTTAAACTCAGATCTCCATGTTTGCAAAGCTACAAGATACCAATTGACTATGAATTTCTCCCCAATCCTGTCCTCCATAGCAGATTTCTTTTAAATATTGGGATAACTGATCCAATTTCATAGTTCAAATTATTGGCTATAACATCTAATGTCATGTCAGTGATCTCTTCCAATGTCACTCTGTGTCAGCGCTGGTACAGTGCCCTATGTCACCTCTGCAGTGGCAGCACGTCTCACAGCATTTGTCAGGTCATAGGCAGCAGAAAGCTTTGTTGACTATTTTCTTTTCAAGAGAATTTTATCTTACTTTTCTGATTAAAATTTTAAGAGTATTCTCTAGTGGATTTTTTTTTAATCTTTCAGGTTTTTTTTTTTTTTTTTTTTTTACTTATTTTAAAGGTTTTTAACTTTTACATTTTTATTTTTTTAGTTTTAAAATCTTAAGATTATCTTTACAATTTTAGTTTACAATGATACATAAGGGATTTGTAAAGATAAGTAAATTATAAAAACAGTAATGATTGAATAAAATAAAGTAGCACCATTTATACCCTTAAGCATGTAATAACTACTCAAATGAAAAAGTCTAGTGTAACATTGTGTTTTTTTGCTGTAACATTGTTCCTGACAGGAGCAGCCGAGAGGTGGTAGAACTTATTCTGGTTCATAGTTTCATGGAATCATCCCTGTTCATACTTTAGTGAATCTGGAAGCAGAGTGCTCTGACAGAACTAGAAACAGCCATCCTCTTCCAAGGTCACCCCTAGTTAACTGCTTCTGCTAGCTAAACTTTTATCCTATAGATTCCACCATCTCTCAAAGCAAGGCAACTACCTGGGGACTGAGATTTGAGACATATATGCCTATGGGGGGAGATTTCAGACCTAAACCACAACAGGGACTAAGATTGCAGCCAGATTAAAGAACACATGGCTCCATTAGAGTGGAAATCTTTGCTCCACTCTAAAATCTTACTTTCTTTATAGGTTGCTCATTGATATCATATCTGCCTTGCTAGCAGCTGAATCTAAAACTCATACTTTCTCTCTTTTAAACATCATTATGCTCGGTGATGATATTTTAAAAATATCTCATTAAGACCCTTACTTCCTTGCCTGATTAGGTCTCCATCACAACTCAGCTCTTATAACTGTCAAATTACTTTCTTACTGTCTCCAGTATACTTTCCTAAAATCCACTGTTCACATAATGCTAGTAATACTTTTTGAAGATTGTCCATTCCTCTATTTTATATTTAAAAACTAACTTTCAGGGGAGTCCTCATTAGAGAAAGAACAAGTATAATTGTTCACCTGGTAAGCAAGGCCTTTTGCAACCTGGCTGTAGTTTAATGAGCTTAGAGTAGTGATAACCATATGGCAAGAGCTCAATATGTTTTAGCAATTATTATCACTAATCTTTCACTTAAATGTTTATTGTTTTATAATTATGTGCTTATATAATACATCCATCAGCAACGTGGCTACCCATATGAACAGGAAGCACCTGCCATGTAGGGATAGAAAGGAAAGAGGGAAGAGGTTGGAAGTCATTCAAACCTGGAGCTCAGAAAAAATGCCTCTGGTGAGCTGGGGTGCTGCCTGGAAGGAGTGCTATGGTGCTGGATACTGGGGAAAACTGTAAACTTAATGGAAGCTGGTCTGAGAATGATCTGCTGCTGGGTTAGAGAAAATCTCCTTAAGATCCAAAGCTTAGGCAGACAAGCAGCAGTTTGCAAATGAAGCATCTGCATCCTTGTGCTTCAGTATTGTTGTGCCTTAGGCCACCTGCTTTTGGCAGAGTTTACCATTGTCCCTGGATGACAAAGTGGAAGTGGCCTTTGCAGGCTATAGTTCCAAGATAAAGCTAGGATAGATGAGTGGGCTGACAGTAAGGGGCAAACACTCCCTAATTGGCATAGTCTGATTCTTCAGCTGCACATCTACCCTCCGAGTCTCCTATACTGAATTTACACACACACACACACACACACACAAATGTGAGTGCACACACACCCAAAAGATCTGCTTGTTCCTCACAATTTGCAGCTATGATTCATACACATGAAGATGTTCTCAGCTTTTTCAGAAATAAGAGATGCATAATCCTGGTAGTCAATTGTAATCATCTCTGAGCTCTGTTAATTACTACTTAGATTCAGCTATGGGGCCATCTTATGATACTGTTACCAAACTAAGTTGTAAATTTAATCTTTCAACAAATGATATAAAACCACCAAGAACTGTATAGGAGTCACACATGACAAAAAAAAAAAAAAAAGAGTATAGCGTGTACTATTGTCTCTGCTTTTCTAACTGGTAGCTAATTATATCCCTTTTCTACGATTCATATCATATTTTCATTATTCTGAGCTGGCCTCAGTTGTCTCTCTCATGTGGTAACCAAATATTTCCTCCTTCAAGAGCTGACTAATTGAGGAATGTGACTTATTTTGCTATATTTATTTTAAATTTATCTTTGCTTTTACACACAGAAGAGCAATGAGAAGCCCTTAGAGAGAATCTTTGGGTTCCAGGTACTCTGTTCCCACCACTAGGCAGAAAGCATTTTCTTTTCCCAAACGGACTGATCATCCCAAAAAGAAGAATAACCTTATCCAGTTGTTCACTGCTACAACCTGCTGGGCTTGGTCCTGGAAACCTGCAGATGCATGAGATTGAAGAAAGGACAGACACACAGACACATGTACAGAAAAGCTGAGGTCACGAAAGTTTTCCCCACTCTTATAGAGTGGTACCAAATACCACAACAACCCAGAACTTGATCTGTTTGTTGTATATAAAATCAGGCCAAGGGTTAGCTAGTCTCAGTAGCAAGTGTCTGTAGGTATATGGGAAGAGGAAGCTGCAGCTGCTAGTTTCTGTACATATTGATTGATAAACCATCCTTGAACCCTTGGATTTGGACAGAAGAAGGCTTTGCTTGCCTAGGTTGACCCTGGGAAAAGATTTTGCCAGTTTCTCATGCATCAGAGGCTTTCGTCCTTGTCAAGGCTTCCTTAGTTCCCCACAGTTCACTGACATGAGAAAGTCAGAATTACCACATGACATCATCTGATTCCTTTTAGGAATCAAAGCCTCCACACCAGAAAAGTTTCATACCAAGGAAGCAAAAATTCTCCAAGTCAACTATGAATTTTCATGATGCGGAGGCCCATATTTTAACTCTTGATTCCTAGGCTGTTTATTAGTATTAGGGACAGTGATTTTTATTTATTTATGCAGTACATTCTACAAAACAGAATCCAACTGGGAACTGATAAGGTTATCTCACCTTTCTAACAAGCCGGCTGCTTCTGGAGAGTCAAATTAGTCTTATGATCAGATCAGACCTAACACTGTGTTTAATACCCAGAAAGTAGAAAACAAGTGCTCTATGTCTACAGATAAAGTCTCCCCTATGTTGGGGAAGGAAGTGCATTATTACCCAAAGTCTTGTCTATTTCAGTGATTTTTTTTTGACATTTTCTTGATGTCAGGAGTATATTGTGATTAGCAGGTGTTTTATTTTCACTTTTCTCCCTTTGGGACACATGTCATTTGAAATCAGCCTTGGTCTCATGGTCTCTTCTGTTTATAGGTTGGGTGTTCAGCAATAACGCTATCTATGAACTGAAATTCCCAGAAAAAGAAAGCCATACTTGTGTTGTGCAGATTATAAGACTGGTTAACTGATTAAAACTGCAGTGATTGTGAAGAGATGGAGTATTGTAGGCCAGCCTGAAATTACCTTGAACTGGTTTTGTCCCCAAATAGCCTTTTTTTTCCCCTCTGTACATGACTTGTGTAATAATATTATTGTGACTATTAGGTAAATGTAGTACTTTAGTACTTTATTTACCAAGTACATTAGAAAGTACATATAGAACTGGCTTCCACCAATCCAAAGCCTAAAGATGTCATTAAATAACACCTGAAACCAATAGCAGAGATTTACACATCTTGCTGTAACCTCTTATGCCCCATCGGTGTATTATAAAAGTAGTACGATTTATGATTTTACTTGTTTTATTACTATGTAAACTTCATAAAATTATTATCACATTGGAACATGGCATTTAGAGTAACATGAATCCATATTCCTTTTCTGGGGCTAATGATATTTGCCTTGAGAATAAACTCTCTTATATCCTCTAAGGTAGTAACTTTTGTGTTGACACAGGCTTACAAGAGCTTGTTTCCCATGAGTTCTTTCCTAAGGGACACAACACGACTTCATGATCCAGATGTGAGAACACATTCTCAAATGAGCTCCAAGAGCACACATTATCTTTCAGGAGGATCTTGTAAGTAAGTTCTGGGTGGAAAAAAAAAATCACTTTTCTGGTAGGCTCTGCAACTAGGATCTACTGTTGGATAAGATTCTCTTCCAAGCAAGACTTTAAACGCAAAAGAATATATATGTATTTACAAACACACACACATATTTACATAATTGTGTGTGTGTGTGTGTATATATATATATATATATATATATATATATTACCTCTCTTATGTACACCTAGATATAAATATCACTATAAATATACCATTACATAGTAATTGTCTATATTGAAATAGATTTCTAGTTCTAGGGTAGAGTATGTGTGTGTCCATTCAAACTGACCCTAGACTTAGTGGACCGTTGGGATTTGGGGAGCAGTAAGTGCCAGAGTCTCTCTACTGGTACAAATTGAACTCCTGATCTCAGCACTGTAACACTTGGTATCATACTATTGGAGTGGATTATTTGAAGTTTAGAAAAGTTCAAGAAACTGAGTGAGTTGATTTGGCAGAAGGCAATAAGTAATAATAAAGCATGACTCAATTTGCCTGTGTTAAATGAATGAGAGACTGAGCAAATACAATGTCTCTATGTCCATATTAGTCAAAGACCTTGAAAAAATTTAATGAATTGTTGGGAGCCAACTCTGAGCAGAAAGCTGCTATCATCTTTGCAGTCATCTCAAGCCATATACCCTGACAAGAGACTTGTTGTCAACAGCCTACAACAGATGAGCACACTCTGATAAACATCATGTTTTTCTCCCATATCTTGTTTTGTTGTTTGGTGCCCCCAGCTGCAAGGTGCACGTGGTAAAGTGTCTTCAGCTGCATTCCCCTGCTTATGCTTATATATATCCATGATTTCCTTTCAATAGAGGGAACAGGACTTGAACAGATTCTCTGTCTTGTCTCCATTCCTCACGTCTCTCGCCCTTCCATTCCCCACTCTCTCTCTTGCTAGAACCTGACCCGCAGGCCAAAGCAGCAGCTCAGGGCAGGACATAGTGGCCCCCAAACCTGGGGCAGCTCCAGGCTGGTACAATGATATATTCTATTTTGTTTTCAGCTACTTTACTGAAAGTATTTATCAGCTGTAGGAAGTTCTCTGGTGGAATTTTTAGAGTCATTTATGTATATTATCATGTCATCTGAAATAAAGAGACTTGACTTCTTCCTTTCTAAATTTTATTCCTTTGATGTCTTTTAGTTGTCTTATTTCTGTGGATAAGACTTTTAGTACTATATTGAACATATATGAAAAGAGTGGACAACTTTGTCTCATTACTGATTTTAGTAGAGTTGCTTTGAGTTTCTCTCCTTTAATGGTAATGCTGGCTATATGTTTTCTGTAATGTTCATAACGAAAATTGTTCTGCACTTCTCTTTCCTTGTTGGGTTCAATGTGGCTTGGGTATCATGGCAACTGTGAACTCTGGTTTCATAAAATGTGATGGACAATGTCCCTTCCCTTTATATTTTATGGAATAATTTGAGGGATACTTATATTAACTCTTTGAAAGTTTGGTAGAATTCTGTGCTAAAACCATCTAGCCCTGAACTTTTTTTTTCTTTGTTTGGTTGGGAAATTTTAATGACTAATTCTATTTTTCTGGGTGTTATAGGTCTATTGAAATTGCTTATCTATTCTTGACTTAATTTTGATAAGTAGTATATATCAAGAAAAGTACCCACTTCTTTTAGATTTTGCACTTTTAGATATTTCATTCTTTTAGGTTGGTGACATGTAGGTTTTTAAAGTATGTAATTATGAGTCTTCAGACTTCACTAGTGTCTGTTTTTATGTCCCAATTCTCACTTGATTTTGTTAATTTAGTTATTTTTCCCTCTCCCTTTTAGTTAGTTTAGATAAGGGGTTATCTCCCTTGTTGATTTTCTTTTTTTTTTTTTTTTTGTCTTGGTGTTTTTTTTTTTATTTTTATTTTTATGGAATAGTAAGCCATTACTATGTTGTTGAGAAAAATGGAAAATCATCTAACTCATTTTAAAAAGCAAAATCAAGACGTAAAATGTGCATGTATACATTCTTACATGTACACGTGTGCCTTTAAATGCATGTTTAGACACTGTAAAACTGAGATGTAAAGTTCACAATATAAAACACACAATTTACTTGTATTAAGTGTATTCAGAGTCCTGCAACAATCCCCACATCCATTTTAGATTCGTTCTTTCTCCTTACCAAGCAGCCTTCCTTTGACAGCCATTCAGCCTTCTTCCCTCCCACCACCTCTTGCTATTTATCCACTGCCTGCCTTTGTGGATTTGCCTGTTCTAGATATTTCACAGCAATGGAGCCATAAAATACATGGTCTTTGTTGTTGGTGTCTTATGCAGCATAGCTTTTAAGCTCTTTGTTTCATTGATTCTTTGTACTGTTCTCTTTGTTTCTATTTTGTTTCCAGTCCCATGTTTCATAGTTCAATAGAAAATATGGTTTTTAGTTTTCTGAAAATGATTGCACAATGAATAATTCCTATTAAACTGAAATGCCATCATGCACACCTTCAATATATACAACCCTAGTTGTTAATTCTACTTCAATAAAACTTAATAAATAACCTTCTGGACAAAACTATGTGAGGAGTATAGTTTTCAACTGTTACAGTTCTCTTGCCCAATTAAAGTGGATGTTGCTCCATTACAGCAGTTTGTGTGTTATAGTTATTTGGAATTCATTTCCCTACTGGGTTTCATGAAATCTACAATCCTCACTCTTCACCAAGAATATAGCCTACCCAAGCTGGGAGCAAAGCTGCTAGAGCAGCTTCATGTTTTATCTTGAATTTGAAGCAACCCAGTCACATCTCTATCCCATGCCATGGAGCCAGAGCCCTCTAGAGAGTATGGAGTGGCATTCAAACAGTGTAGATCCAAATTGAATTTACATTATAGTTTAAAATCACACTGAAAACGGAAGGTAAGAGGATACATGATGCCAGAAGTCACAGAATGTGAGGGGAGGTACATGGAAATATAGCAGCTTCCTAAGATCTGTCTCCTGGTGCATTATTGGTCTGAGATGTTGCAAATATCTAGATGTGCTCAGCTTCAAGCATAAATGCTAAATAAATCTCAAATTTAAGTAAAGTCTCACAAATCACTCACAAATCAAAGCTTCTCTTTATACTTATCTGTTTCCACATTTGTGTGACTTAGTCCCTCTGTCCCCATAGAAGAGCTTTCCCCAGATAGCCTCTGGTTTCATCTCCTGATGCTGCTCACCTCTTGTATAATTTTCAACTAGAGCTAACACCACTAACAGAAATCATACTATGCTCTGTTTGTTTGTCAGCTTCCATATGTCTCCTCCATAGGATAGGCAGGGACTGTGTGATTCATGGTTACATTCCTGGCCCCCAAAGGCATACTGTACTTGATAGGAGTCACTTGCATATTTGTTAAATAAATCAACAAATTTTTCCACAAATCAAAACCTGTGAGTTTGAGACTAATTCTAGAGAAAAAATGCTTTGTCATATGCTAAAACAAAGACAAGCCCAGAAGTAGAAAAGGCAATGCATCCTCCACCCTGTTTGGGGACCACTGCAGGGCTACAGGAGTGCGTTCCTCTTAAGATTATCTTCAAACTCAGTAAAGGTTCCGCAATTCCAACATGTGTGTACATTTTCCTCTTTGTTTATCTTTTTCCATGTTAAGCTGGACTACAGCCAGTTCTCATCTTTCTTACAGTCCCAAAACCTTATGGAAAGGACAATTGAAGGCATTAGTTAAAGCAAGAAAGTCTTTCACTTGTGATCCTCTTCTATCAGGAGAGTCATGAGGGTTTCCTAAGTTTATCAGAGAATTGATTTTTATTTTGAAAGAGATAATATTTTTTGCAGATACTAAGTATTGGTTGAAAAATTTACAAAATGTGGTATTGATCTAAAGTCAATCTCTGTATTATTATTAAAGTGTTGCACCAAATGAGTGCATTTTAACATCAAATACCACACAAATTCTTTTAGTTTTCTTGCATGATGATGAACCTTTAAAAAGAATCTACTATTGAAATCTAGTAAAGGGGGGGGATAAAGCCTAATGGGTAAGTGTCGGCCTCCGGCAAGTAAGACACGACACGGCACGCCTGGATTCTACTCTGACAGCTCTTTTATTCCAGGCACAATCTTCCAACCAACCCACCAACAGCTGAACTGCACTTCTTATATACCCTTCCAAGGGGGCCCGACCTGGCGGCCTGTTCTCTCAGGATTGGCTAGGGCCAATACCTCATTGGCATAAGCCCCAGGATTGGCTAGGGCCATGTCTCATTAGATAAACCCCATGATTGGTTAGGGCTCGAGCCTCATTAGCATAAGCCCTCTCGGGAGGGGCTCGAGGCTGACGCATGCGCAGTAGGCTTATGCAGGACGCTGCATCGGCCATGTTGGAAACCGGTGCCGTCTCTTCGGCCGCTTACAGGTAAGAATACTTGATGTCGAAGCATGAAACTCTGAGTTCCAGTTCCAAGCACTTGTGTAAAGGATGGGCATAAGAGTTCTTGCCTGTAACCCCAGTACTGTGGAGTAGAGACAGAAAGATTCCGGGAGCCTAATGGCCCTGAAGTCAGCCCAGTTAAAATGGTGAGCTGCACGTTCAGTGAGAGACCCTGGTTCAAGAGAAAGACAGATATTAATAAAGGAAGATACCCAACTTCCTCCCCTATCTTCTTGATGTAGGTGTATTCTGAGTTAGTACACACAAACATGGGTATACATGCATGTCTACATCACATACCACAACACAAACACATACACACACACACACATAAAAATATAGTTAATTATTAAATTGATTGAAATATCTATTCTATAATCAGTACTATCCTCTGAATGAATTCTCACACTAAACATTTTAGTTCAATATCTCTATACACGCTCTCCCTTGATAATCTCCTTCTCAGCTTGTCAAAAACAAAACCTGCAAATATTTCCTTGTTAGCTTCTCTCTTAGGTTTATATATATACATATATACATAATATATATATTTATATATTTGTGTGTATATATATATATATATATATTTGTGTGTGTACATATAAGTGCAAATACACACATATGTGTGTTTATGTTTGTGTGAGTAAGAGAGCAAGAGAGAGAGAGAGAGAGAGAGAGGAGAGAGAGTCTTTTCCAGCAAAATAGCACCTGACACATTTGTTATTTCTTATGCAAATTCCTGCCACAGCATCAGATGGCATCAGCCTTTGGTCTTGTTGTCCATCAGTCAAATCCCTTCTCAAGTCTATGTATGAGGGAATTTAAGTATCATTTAAATTATGAATCTTCACCTAAGAAGTGATATTGTGTGATTACCATAGAGCTCCATTTCAGAGGTGGGGAGTTCATTAAAGGACAACTGTATGCTTCTTTTTGTTCTAGAACTTTGGTGTGTGCTATTAAGTTGCTAGTGCAGAATCTCTCCAATTACTTTACGAGGGCACTAAGTGCTATGAATTTTATTCTTAGCACTGCTTGCATTGTATCCCATAAGTTTGTGTATGCTGTGTCTTCATTTTCATTGAATTCTAGAAAGTCTTTAATTTCTATCTTTCTTTCTTCCCTGACAATGGTATCATTGAGTAGAGATTTGTTCAGTTTCCATGAATATGCACACTTTCTGTTGGCTTTGTTGTTATTAAAGTCCAGCCTCAATCTATGGTACTCTGATAGAATGCATGGGATTATTTCAGTCTTCTTGTATCTATTGAGTCTTGTTTTGTGATATCTATTGGTTTGGGAGAAGGTATCCCAAAGTGCTGAGAAGAAGGTATATTCTTTTGTTTTAGGGTGAAATGCTCTGTATATATTTGTTAAATCCATTTGGTTCATAACTTCTCTTAGTTTCATTGACTCTGTTTAATTTTTGTTTCTATGATCTATCTATTGGTGAGAGTGGGGTGTTGAAGTCCCCCACTATTACAGTGTGAGGTTCAGTATGTTTCTTTGAGATTTAGTAAATTTTCTTTTATGAATGCAGATACTTTCGCATTTGGGGCATAGATGTTCAGAATTGAGACTTCATCTTGTTGGATTTTTCCTTTGATGAATATGAAGTGTTCTTCCCCATCTCTTTTGATGATTTTGGTTGAAAGTCTACTTTATTGGATACTAAAATGGCTACTCCAGCTTGTTTATTTGGACTATTTGCTTGGAAAACTTTTTCTAGACTTATACTCTGTACTCTTTGTCACTAAGATATGTTTCTAGTTTGCAGCAAAATGCTAGATCCTGCTTGTGTATCTGATCTATTAGCCTGTCTTCTTTTAACTAATAAAATTTATTTTAAAATATACAACTCAGTATTGACATTTTTAAGTCATCAAAATAATTTATAATACTTAAATGCCTCTTAAATATACATGATACCTTCTGAACCTAAAAGTAAATGCACTCAACCAGATTTTAAAATTGATTTGGTTTCCTCCTGGCCCTTCTTGCTGGAGCACATTCATAGCTGGTCTGCTCCTGGGAGGATACCATATTCAGACCCACCTCAGAGGATCTGCTGCACTCAGAGAAGTTGGTAAGAACCCTCCCCCACAACCAGAAGTTCCAGAGCTGCAGCTGGGAGACCAGCAGTGCACTAGGAACCCATCATCCACCAAAACCCTGCCCTCCCAAATACCACTCCCCTTCTGCCCCCTCCATCTGGCCCTTCTTGCTGGGACATGTTCATAGCTGTTCTGCTCCTGGGAAGACATCATATTCAGACCCATCCCAGAAAATCTGTTTCACTCAGAGCAGTTGAAGGTCCACTGCACCCAGAGAAATTGACTCCTAGCTGGTCTGCTCCTCTGAAGACAACATACCCTGACCCATTGTCACAGATTCCTTCCATTCTGAGCCAGTGCACTGAGCAGACCACAGGTGCTACCTCTGCAACCAATCTCACAATTCCCAGAGGAAGCTGGATTCCCAGAAGATCTAATATACCCAAGATCATAAAGAAATTGGACTCCCAACTCTATCACCCCCAGGATCATAGAGGGAGCTGGAATCCCAACAGCTCTAACACACCAAAAAGCATAGGTTACAGGATCCCAGAGGCAGCCTGACTCCCAGGAGCTCTGAAACCCAGAATCACTGAATCACAGAGACAGCTGGACTCGGAGGAGCTCTGACACACACAAGATAACAGGACAGACAGTCTCCAGTCAAAGACAGTGAGTGCAGATATCACTAGAGAAAACCAAATAGCCAAAGGCAAGCGCAAGAATGTAAGCAACAGAAACCGAGGTTACTTGGCATCAACAAAACCCAATTCTCCTACCATAGCAAGTCCTGGATACCTCATCACACCTAAAAGGCAAGATTCAGATTTAAAATCACTTCTTATGATGATGATAGAAGACTTTAAGGACATAAATAACTCCCTTAAAAAATAAAGGAGAACACTGGTAAAAAGCTAGAAGCTCTTAAAGAAGAAACACAAAATTTCCTTAAACAAAAAACACAACCAAATAGATGAAGGAATTGAACAAAACCATCCAGAATATAAAAATGGAAGTAGAAACAATAAAGAAATCACAAAAGGAGACTACCCTGAAGATAGACAACCTAGGAAAGAGATCAGGAGTCATAGATGCAAGCATCACCAACAGAATATAAGAGATAGAAGAGAGAATCTCAGGTGCAGAAGATATCATAGAAAACATTAACACAACTGTCAAAGAGAGTGCAAAATGCTTCTAACACAAAACATCCAGGAAATTCAGGACACAATGAGAAGACCAAACCTGTGGATAATAGCTATAGAAGAGAGTGAAGATTCCCAGCTTAAAGGGCCAGTAAATATCTTCAACAAAGTTATAGAAGAAAACTACCCTAACCTAAAGAAAGAGATACCAATGAACATACAAGAGGACTACATAACTCCAAATAGACTGGACCAGAGAAGAAATTCCTCCCATTACATAGTAGTCAAAACACCAAATGCACAAAACAAAACAGAATATTAAAAGCAGTAAAAGAAAAAGGTCAAGTAATTTATGAAGGCAGACCTATCAGAATTACACCAGACTTCTTATTGGAGACTATGAAAGCCAGAAGATCCTGGACAGATATCGAGTTTCCTCAGTTGAGAATTCTTTATTTAGCTCTGTACCCCAATTTTTAATAGGGTTATTTGATTGTCTGGAGTCTAATTTCTTGAGTTCTTTGTATACATTAGATATTAGCCCTGTAACAGATGTAGGACTGATAAAGATTTTTTTTCCCACTCTGTTGGTTGCCATTTTGTCCTAATGACAATATCCTTTGCCTTACAGAAGCTTTGCAATTTTATGAGGTCCCATTTGTCAATTGTTGATCTTAGAGCATAAGCCATTGGTGTTCTGTTCAGGAACTTTTCCCCTGTGCCCATGTGATTGAGGCTCTTTCCCACTTTCTCTTCTATTACGTTCAGTGTATCTGGTTTTATGTGGAGGTCTTTGATCCTCTTAGATTTAAGTTTTGTATAAGGAGATAAGAATGGATTGATTTGCATTCTTCTACATTGTTGAAGTAAATAATTAAAAATGGCCACTGGTCTAAGCTGCAGCGGCTCTGCCTAGCTCAGTTGCCATGTTCCATGGCCAGAGGCCATGTGCAGACTGCAGCTAGAAACCCCCAGCCAGAAACACCAGCCCTGCCACCCATGAGACTCCAGTGTAGGAGATGGCTCTGCAAGGTTGGGCATTGCCCAGACCATCCCACCATCCATGCAGGCCCAGTAATAAAATAAGACTCTAATGCTTAAAGATTAATCAAAGGCTTTATATGTTTAGTAATGCTCAATAACAATATGCCCATGAAAGAGAGTTGTTTCCCAATTAACTAACTTAAATTAAAGTTGTTACCCACGACTGTTCTCCATATCTGCATGGCTCTCCATCACTCCTACATCTCTGCTCTCCCTAGCTCCTCCTCTTCTTTTTCAGCTTCCTCTTCTAACTCCTCCCACCTTATCTCCTCCTATACTACAAGCTGACCTTTAGTGTTTCCTTGGGTGTTGATCCTTCCGGTATCCTCTGTAGGGCTGGATTATTAGATACATATTATTTAAATATGTTTTTTTCATGGACTATCTTGGATTCTCCATCTATAACAATTGAGAGTTTTGCTGGGTATAGTGTCCTGGGCTGGCATTCATATTCTCTTAGAGTCTGTGAGACATCTGTCCAGGATTTTCTGGCTCTTAGAGTTTCTGTTGAGAAGTGTTTCCTTGGACATATAGACTGGTTCCATTCTGTGATTATTATGAAATTGAAATAATAAAAACAGAGATGAAAGTATCTCCATGACATGTTGCCTTATGGTCCTTTCTCTAGGTGGTACAACAGGGAGCATAGTAGTTCTGGTTTAATTTATTTTTTAGGAACATTTACACTTATTCTTACATTGGTTGTACAAATTTATATCCATACCAACAGTGAATAAGCATTTCTCGTCCTCACAGCCTTGTCCACATCTATTTTTGTTCTTTTTCTTTTTCCATTCTGATTAAAATGAGATAAATTATCAAAGCAATTTTAATTTTAGTTTCACAAAGGCTAAAGATATTGAATGCTTTCTCAAGTACTTATTGACTATTTGTGCTGCTTCTTTTGAAAACTATTATTAGCCTACTTATGGATTGTATGATTTGTTATTTGGGCTCTTAATTTTCACAGTTCTCAGTGTATTTTATAACTTCTGATGTGTGGCTTGCAATTGTTTTTTCCATCCTGTAAGCTGTCTCTTCACTGTGGTAATTGCTTTGCTTACTATGCTGAGGTTTCTATTTTTGTCTGTTATTGGTTAAGTCTCAGGAGTGTGCTGCTTAAGAATGCTTCAGAAAATGTACATTTGAAGTGTTTTACCTACAGACAAGAAAAATGCTCAGAAAGTCAAAGATGCATAGATAGGCCTGTGTTCAACATGATTGATGAGTTTTACAACCTCACCTAGTGCTCCTAAAACTCTTTCTGAGATCATCAAGAAAGAAACATTCATCTAAACATGCAAATGACCACATAGTTGCCTGGGATCCAAACCATTTCTGAACCTTGGGAGCTAGGGAGAAATGTAACATTCTATCACTGATTCTCTGTTTTTGTTTAATGTAGCTCCAACAGATTGATGTTACTTCTAGTCAAAAGAACCACTTCTAAGATAATTAAACACTAATCTTCACATTTGCAGATGTGTGTATGCACCTAGGACAAATTAAATATATCCTGTATACACCAAGCTTTTAGGAACATTGAGATGAGGCAACAAAATCTTCACAGAGGAAACATTTTGAGACAGGCAACAAGACCCTGTCTCATCGTCATCCTAAAAGTCAAAACTAATGGGAAGGTAGAGAATGTTTTCTCCATTTTTATTGGAATTTCAGCACCGTGTTCACTGGAGAAGCAGACACAGCACCCTACATTCAGGATACCTGAAGATCTCTGCAAGGTTTCTCAAGCGACTGCTGGTAACTTTAAAAGATATTGTACACTGACTACATAAAAGTCATAAAATCAGAAGACAATTGAAAACCAGAGGCTGTGGTTTGTACACTAGACCCAGTATTTCTCCACAAACTTCAGGAAGTTCTATAACTGCTTGTGGCATCCTTCTGCCTAGCCAAGAGGATGGGATGATGGATGGGATGGGATGGGATGGGATGGGATGGGATGGGATGGGATGGGGTGGGGTGGGGTGGGGTGGGGTGGGGTGGGTGGTGGGGTGGGTAGGGTAGGGTAGGGTAGGATGGGGTGGGAGGAATGGGGTGGGGTGTTATGGGGTGGAGTGGGGTAAGTTGGGGTAGGATGATATCATATAGGCATGGTCTACAACACAACCAGGGCTGGACATGTTTTTTTTTTTTTTTTTTAGAAGCATATCATTAGTTAGTAGATATGCTCTTTGTTTTCTTTGTTTTTAAATCACAGCATATGCCCAGCTACAAGGAGGAATTTCTAAACTAATACAAAGCATTAATTAATTTCAACAAAGCCAAAGAAAACACAACTAGCATAAGGCTAGCATTATTAGCATGTATGTGCAGATATAAGTGACCCTCTTTCATTCCCAGATCTAATAATGAGGTTATATAACACTAAATAAAAGGTTCTCAAATTTCCTGCACATCTTATGTTTTTTTTTTTTTTTTATCTATATAATATAACCTGTGGTAGAAAAGGCAGTAAAATTATTTAGAAGACAGAGATGAAAGGTTATATTTTTCAGTGTGAAAAATATACTAAAATAGTAAGAGAACTGTCAAAATATAAATAAATGAAAACTCAAACATAGTGTAACTTTGTAATTAAATCCCTCTTAAACTAATCAGATTACTTTAATCTTACACTCTGATGTTTAAGCCTTACCTATTTCCATATTTACGAAATCTGAAGTGACTCTAAGCTTCCAGGTAAGACTGTGCATCTTGATAATTATCTTTATTTGGATTAATCTCTCTAAAATCTATACCCATAAGTATTACTTAAGCAAATTATGATAATCCATGGCTATGATTTTACGTTTTTTGAACCACAACAAGATGACATAGATGAAGTTATACTTGTTCCAATAGTGTGACTTTGGGCAAAGCTTAGTTTATGGATATGGAAAGGGTTTTTAGATATTGAAATACTCAATCTCTGACACTTATGCTATTGTGAAGAAGTTTCACATTTGAACACAGTAAGCCATTTCTTGCCTAGAATCCCAGGAACAGAGATGAATGGACTAAGGTTTACTTTAATCAAAAATTTACTACAGTATAAAAATAATTATATATTATAGAGTTTGGACCTGGGGGAGGTAGAGATTATAATTGCCCCATAAACAGTTTAAAGCAGTACCGAAATCTGATTTAAAAATATTTTATATTCACTGGTAATATGAAAAAGATTGTTGTTCTAGCTAATAATAAAATAAATTGGACCAATGATGTACATGTTTAAGATGCACAAAGCCTCAGAACAGTTCCCACTACCCACCCAAGAAACATTTGTAAAGCAATACTAAGAATTTGTAGACACCCTTTTTGTTTGTTTGTTTGTTTGTTTGTTTGGGTTTTTATTTTATATTTTCAGGACAATTTTACCTCAGTATCCTACCATAGCAAGGGTGTCTGAGTCACTGGGGATACTGCATATCCAAAGAGCATCCTGATTGCTGAGTTGCATCATTACATTAAATGAGAATCTTGTAGACTAGATTAATTCAATTTTATGTTCAGTACAATATTAATAGAAAATTCTAGTGCAGAAAGTATTTCTGAACTTACTGCTGTCATTCAGGTGGCCTTCTTCTGACTGTCTTAGATATGTGGATGTCTTAGAAGCTGTACACAACAGAGCCACAAAATTCTTGAAGAACTTAGTTTGTATCTATACATTATCTAAGAACAGATCCCTTGCTAGGCCCAAGACTCTAAAAGAGCCCTTAAAGCTGAAATAGGAATTGATATATTGCTACCACAATTCCATTTGTTTTATCAATTTATTTATGAAACAGTAAGCAAATGTGTTGTTACTTTTTGCTAATGGAGGAATGCAGAGATAAAGGCTAAGAGACTTACCTGTCCTTGTCATTTGAATTACATTAAAAGAACATGTTCTGTCTCAAAATAGCAATGCAGCCCAAAGGAAAGCTATCCTTTAGTCTAATTATATTTATAATTTATTAATTAATTTCTTATTATTAATTTATTATTAATTATAATTATATTTAGTCATTGCATGCAGTTGAAGTCATACTTCACAAAGGTTGGCAAACATCTCCATTAAGAAATATCAACTTGAATGATAACCTCTTTAATTCTATTTTTGACCTGAATGAGAAACTCTTTGAGTTGCCTAGATTGTGTTGGCCTTTTAACAAGATTTGAGCAAATGAAGCCAGTTCCACGTTACAAACCTTGATATGTTTTATGGGAAACTTGAGATATTAACATTTACTTCAACTATCATGTTCATTATCAACTATTCAATTTTTCTTATGAAAATGAAAGCATGGCTTTGGTTTGACTCTGGGCCATCTTCTTGGATCTAGAGTCTTAGTAGGCAGGAACTAAAAGGGTATAATTAACTCAGTCAATGAATATGTTAGAGTCAAGTGACCTTTGCTATAGTTCTATACTAAGCATTGCCAGCTGGAGATAAGTCTGTGGGATAAGTAACCTCACACTATTCCCTATATAATATAAATTATCCTCCTATAGAATGATAATGATGATTTGAACAAAGCAACTATAGTAAATAATAAATGGAAATTTTGTAATGAGTACTATAAAATTGAATTTTTAATTATTTGAAACTGATATTCTATATTTGGGCCATGTCCTTATTAGTTCAGTTATTAGCATTTCTTACTCATGATTCTTAACTGTATTTGTTGGAGATACAAATTTTCAGATGAATGTACTAGTAGGAGAACAACCAATGTTGGAATAGATTAGTGATTCTCAAATTGAAGCATATGTAAGAAACACTTGCAAGGTTTACTCAAACTATTCAATCTGAGTTTTTCCAGTGAGTCTGAGGTGCAACAAGAAAATGTATCTTTGTAAGTACCCAGGGTCCACGTCATAACACATTATTTCCAGCCCTAGTATGCAGTTGAAGCCATAGTTGACATAGGATAACACATTGTCTCCATTGGGAGAATCACTGAGGCAAATTTCAAAGACAAAAACCACAGGATCATCTCCTTAGATGCAGAAAAGGCAGTTGACCAAACCTGGTCATATGTCCTTTCACATATAAAAGTCCTAGAGAGTCTAGGAATATGGGTTACATAGCTTAACATGATAAACATAATACAATAAGGCCACAGCCAGCATCATCCTAAATGGAGAAAAACTCAAAACATTTCCATAAGATCAGGAACAAGGCAAGAGTAGTCACTAGCATCCCCTCCCTCTCCCCAGAAGAGTCTCAGCTAGAGGAATAACATAAGTGAAATAAAGGAATTGATATAAATAGTAAAGGAGACAGTGAAAGTACCTTCATTTGCAGGTAATACAACTCTATAGATAAGAGGATCCCCCCAATAAAACACACTGAACAAAGTAGAACATATAATATTAACACTTAAAAATCAGTAGGCTTCATCTATACCAAAGACAAGCTTAGTTAATAAGAAATTAGAACAATTCCATTAAAAATACTCTCAAAAAAATCTTGGGATATATCCAACCAAGAAATGAAAGTCTTAAACAATGAAATCTTTAAAACAGGAAAAAAAAATGAAGAAGAGACTAGAACATGGAACAACTTTCCATGCTTAGGGATTTGTAGGACTAATATGGTCAAATATCCATCCTAATAAAGCCACCAATAGAACTAATGTATTTCCTGCCTAAATCTCAAAACATTTTTTTTCACAGAAATAGAAAATAGAACCTTAAATTCATGTGGAAACACAAAAGGCCTTGGTTACCCAAAACAGTGCTGGAAAAAAAATCTATATTTCAGATATATAGTAATAAAATGAAATTCACAGCAAATGGCTTGAGAAAGGAACAGCACTTTGAGTATATAACCTAGACCCAGAAAGACAAACATCACATGTGTTCTCCCATTTTATATCTTAGCCTTGAATGTTTACATATATGTGTCACATTTGAAATACCCACAGAGGTGAGGAAATGTAAAAGGAGCCATGGGGTGGGAGTTTCATAAAAGGGAAGAGAGAGCATAGTGACATAAAGGAAGAGAGAGGAGTAATGGAACAGAACATGTTAAATGGGTTGGGGGCTGGAGAACTGGGTAAAAAAAAGATCTTGAGGAGGGTTAAGTAAGACTAAAGACCTTCTAAAAAGTAATATGATCTATTGCTGCCAAAGTTTTTTAAAGCATAAACATATACATATATTTAAATAGGTTAAATAGATAAAGCAACAATACCACAACTAGACACAACAGATTGACAAACAAAAACACCAGTTCTGGGAATGAGTTACCTTTTTATAGCTGTTGGCTAGTGAGGGCCCGTAGACTTCTAAGCATTACAGATTATCTCCACTGCCCTTGGTTGTCCTCCAGAACTTGACAGTATAAGGCTGTGTTGTTCAAGATACTACATAATTGAGTCATAAAGTATGCATGAATCAAGCTGGTACTGAATTAGGGGATTCATCCCTTTTGACTAGCTTTCATGGTGCTAGAACAGATAAACATTTATTTATTTATTTATTTATTTATTTATTTATTATTTATTATTTATTCATTTGTTCATTTATAGAATAAACAGTTTGCTCCAATTCATGTGAGAGGTATTGCAAGAATGCTTTAAACTATAGAATAGTTATAAACCTTGTCAATCTTGTGTAGTAAATAAGAAAATATTATAATGGTATGCTCCAGTAAATGTTATCCTAATGCATGTATCATCCCTCTTGCAATGAATGTGACATAAGACATTGCTTTTGAGATGAAACACACTGAAGGAAACAACTTAGTCCTATCATCTTCTCTCCCATGGCTTTGCGGCATGTGGCACAGTGGCAAAGCCAGTATGATTCTTTTTCTTTCTTTGCAACTTCATAGATAAAAGATCTGTTCTTGGCACCAATTCTAGCATGTTCAGGATTTTGCTCTCTAATTTCACAAAGAACTTTTCATCTTTTCTTTTAATTACTTCAATACTTATTCATATACTAAAATAATAATTCTCGAGTGTCACCGTATGCCAAGAACTACTCTTAAGGTATGTTCTACAGATTAGGAGACAAAAGGGGATCCAGGTTTTCCAGGATCACATAATCAGGGAAAATAAAGCAAATGACCTGTCTATCACACACTGTGGAAGACTTGCTTCTCTGAATGAGTTTGTATAACACTTTTGGAAAACAGCCAAGAACAGTATATGAATTCCTTAAAGTTCCTTTTAGAAAAGAAACAAAACATGAAGCTCAAGAAGAAGGAAGACCAAAGTGTGGATGTTTGGTCCTTCTTAGAATGGGGCACAAAATACTCAGGAAGGAAATACGGAGACAAAGTGTGGAGTAGAGACTGAAGGAAAGGCCATCCAGAGATGCCCCACCTGGGAATCCATCCCTTCGCTGACTCCAAACCCAGACACTACTGCTGATGTCAAGAAGTGTTTATGACAGGAACCTGGTATAGCTGTCCACTGAGAGGCTTGCCAGAGCCTGAGAAATACAGAGGCGGATGTCTTGCAGCAACCATTGGACTGAGCACTGGTCACCAATGGAGGAGTTAGAGAAAAGACGGTAGGAGCTGAAGAGGTTTGCAACTCCATAGGAAGAACAATATTAACCAACCAGATCCCTAGAGCTCCCAAGAACCAAACCACCAATCAACGAATAAAAATGGAGGGACCCATAGCTCCAACTGCATATGTAGCAGCGGATGGCCTTGTCAGACATCAATGGGAGGAGAGCCCTTGGTCCTGTGAAGGATCGATGCCCCATTATAGGGTTTTGCTAGTGTAAGGAGGAAGAAGTAGGTGGGTGGATGGGGAATACCCTCAAAGAAGCAGGGGAAAGGGGGGTGGAAACTGAGCTTTTATTACAATTCCCATATAAGAAGACTCTTAAATGTGAACTTCCCACTGTAGGGGGAAATGTTTCATAATTCATAACAAGTTTTTGTTCATTCGTAATATCGATGCCCATTCACATTGGTTTAAGAGTAGAGAATTTGTTGGCTTATGAGATTAGAAGTGGAGGGAGAAAAAAGTTTTCAGAGCTGGTTAAACTATATGAATTCTCAATTCCTTTGTGTTCTACCAACTAGGTCTTACTCTGTGTGGGTCATTCCCAGGAAGACGGAACTGTATTCCAAGTGCTATATCTAGAATGCAAACCAGAAGAGAAGAAAGCCCCTCTTCCAGTGCTTCTCTTTTAGGTTGAAGTTAACATACTTCCAAGAAACCCCTCAAACTTCTCCCTTCTTCCAGTAGACCTAACCTGAGTCACATGCTTGGTTATAAATCTCTTTTTGATTATATATTTATTTTTGTTGCTGTTGTTCAGAACATGTATTTTCTGAATTTCCAAAGTTTCTCTTTTTGAATTACTGATGTGAGAAATGCCAGCTTTAAACTAAAATTAGTTCACCTAAAAAGTCAGAGGAGGAATCCAATTCCCCGAGCTCCTGTGCTATGTAGGCAAGGCTTACATTTCTGGCGAGCATGAAATACTGCTATAAATGGAGCTAAGGGAATGAATTGTTGAGAGGCAAATGTCTGCTACAGAAAACCTCACAGCTACAGAGATGGCTCCAGTGTAAGAACAGTGGAGGAGCCTTTCAGCATCCTGCCACTGCATTTGTCCTCAGAGATATTCTCCATCCTTTGACTGTAAGTGTACACACCATAGGTTCAAAGTGTCTGCTTCGCACTGCAATTGTATTCATGTGGTTCAGTGGCCTGTTTGCTACCTGCTTTCCAATGACAACTAGGAAATAGAGTTGAAGGTAGCATTCCACCCTCTCCATTTCCTGGCAGGAAAGAGCACACTAGGATTATGCAGTACATTAATAACTTTTCTGAGGAATAAAATATATCAGCCTTGGGCCTGGGAAATAGTTGGTCAAAGGTACCTGCCATCAAGCCTAATGATATGAGTTCTATGCCCAGGACCCACACAGAGGAGAGAACTGGCTCCCATAAGCTTTCCTCTGACCATACCTCACACCATGGCACATGCCACAACACACACACACACACACACACACACACACATACACACACACACACACATAATTAAATTAATATACCAGTTATATTTCAAGTGACTTTCTAGTGTCATTCTCTGCTCCTAAAATTTTCCCCTTCTCCCCTGTTCAGAAAAGCCACTCATTAAATTAAGGGAAAATCATTCTGAACACATGCTCAAGTGACACAAGATTTGCAGATAAAACACCCATAAATTCTATTCACAATTTATGCTTTCAGGTTGTCTGAAATTCCATGTTGTTTGTTTCCCTGTAGTTGTTTTGTACAGGATTATATATCATACTCTTGAGGTAAATATTTCCCTAAAAACTGATTTGCTGGTATGAATTACCATGGGTTATAGAGGCGATTGGCAATTCTGTTATATGAGATGTTTTTTCTTTAAGTATCGACTTTACAAGAATTGAGAATGGATTCTGGGGCCTGAGTTATCTCCTTTTAGGATATATTATTCATAAATTTAAGAATTAAAATACTATGCCATTTGTATTTTATTATACTGAGTGAGGATACCCAGGCTAAGAAGACAAATGCTGTATGTTCCCTCTCATATGTAGATTCTATCTTTGCATTGTTAAATTTCTGTGCTTATGTATAATATCTGTGCTCTAGGAGTAAATAAAGGAGCCATGGGAAAGCAGGGCTATGGTAGAGAGTAAAATGCATGTTATATAAAGGCAGAGGGGAGAAATACAATATAGGGGTTCGAAAGTTTACACTGGGAAGTCCAGGGTTAGAGAAAAGGCTGGAAAGAAAAAAAACTAAGGATATATAAAAAGCCTTATAGAAAATAAAAGAATTACTCATGCCTAAATTAAAAATATGCTTTTAAAAATTGTTTGACTAGAGGTCTGAATTGATGAGTAATGATAATCCCAAAATTCAAAGGATTTTGTTTTGTGTTGTTGTTTTTGTTTGAAACAAAACCTCACTATAGCACAAGTAACTTGGAACTCACCAGTAGACCAGGTTGGCCTCAAACTCACAGAGATTCCACCTGCCTCTGCCTCCTAAGTGCTGGGATTAAAGGTGCATACCACTATGCCCAGTAGTCACAAGTTTCTAAATGAAAACGCCAATACTACAACATGTATCTCCCTATGAGCTGTTGATCAGATAGCCCCCAGAGGTTCCCAAATAATATTGTTCTGTTCTTAGCCCCATGCCAAACTAGATGATAACATCCTATGACTAAAGACACTATACTCTTTGGGTCAAGACATAGGTAAGTCAAGCTTGAAATGGGCTGGAAGTTCCTCCTCACTGGCAGCGATTCATAATGCTAGATGGTGGTATGCAGACTGTTAGGGGAGAAAAGCTATCAAAGGTGTTGGATTATCAAAGAATAACCCAAATTTGTCAATGGTTCTACCATGTAAGTGAGCCTGCATGCTACATTGTGGGTCTACCAGGCAAGATGTAGCCAGTAGTGTAGGGGGTATGACTGCTTTGTGAGGGGTGGAATAACCAACCAATTTCTGATTACATTTGGCCTTGCTCTGTAGGAAAGAATACATACTAAATCTTATAGTTGATATGGTCAAGGTTCTAGTTGCATACTTATTAGTAATATTATATTACATAGACATGTAGCCAAACTGCTTCCCAAATATTCATGGTTTGTCCTTAAAATAGTTCTTCCCTCAGCCTTAGTCAAAACAGCTTGATTTCACAGTAAGTAATGGTTAATACAGAGAATTATAACTAATCAAAATGCCAAGAAAACTGACTTTCGAATGCTCAGCCATATACTCCCCCCCCCACACCCTGTAAAGCCCGAGGAACATAATGAAAGAAGAGACAAGAATGTAAGAGCCAGAGGACAGGGACAATGTTATGGAACACTGTCTTCTGGGAATGCCACAGCCACTGTAATCAGAACACACAGCTACAGCTACCCGCACAGTAGCTGCACAAAAGAAAGAGACATGAAAGGAGGAGATGACCTAGTTGTGAAGAAGAAGGGATCATCGGGAGTGGAAAGGGGATAAGAAGGAAGAACGGGACAAATATGATCACTAATTGTACACATGCATGAAACTTTTGAAAAACACACTAAAATGTATTTTCTTATTCAACAGGATTCCAAAACATCCAAATCACAATATTCCAATTGACTATGCAAATAGAAAAAAAAATTGAGGGAAGTCAAGTAGCTATTGATTGACTCCTTTTTTTCTTATTTAGCCAATCTCTAATTTTGAGAAATCGCTGCTTAGTTTCAGTGGGCCTTTCCTCATGAGTAATTTCACAAATTCCAAAATAGTTCTCCTTTTATTTATATATATTTTGAAATATATAACATATATAGCTAAATATAAAGACCAACGTATTCAAGGAACAAACACAATTCCTGTTCTTTACTCTCATTAAATGCAACCGTTGGTAAGTTGTCTTTGATTTCCTTACTCAGCGTAGGGTTTGTGGCAACTAATCAGCTGTTGTTTTCAGACCTTTTAGCAATCTGAAGGAAGGAGTATTTTACCCATGTCGCTGACAAAAGAAAAAACTCTGGTTAATACTACGTAGGCCCCAAGCAACAAGTAGACTTGATTTCCAGGCACGTCATTGCATCAAGAATAAGATGCAGAGAGTTACCAACCTTGACTGTTTTAAAAATAGCAGTTTTCAGTCAAAAGTAACAAAGCATGCACTAAAACACAGTAACGAAATCCATCACTTTGTATACTCACTTTAAAATAAATGAAAATAACATTTGATAAAAGTAATTATGGGATACCATGGAGAGGAGAAAGAAAGAAGGTCTTGCAGCAGAAGTTCACAGCCATGCTTGGAGAACCATAGAAAAATGTAGGAATTTTCAAGAAAAGTAATAAACTATAAATATGGTCCCCCATGTCTAAACATATACAGTGATGCTTAAGATTTTGGTAACAACCTTTATCCCACTTGAAATAACTGTTTGTTATTATGTTTCACATGTCTTTTTTTAATTTTCCTGAATGTTACAAAACAACATACGCTAACGGCCTTTCTATAAAAATGCAATTTTGTTTTTATTTTTAAGTATAATTAAGAACTCTTAGGAAAAGACACAAAGTTACTAGGATAAAGTCATTAGAAACTCAATCACGTGCCTTTATCCTCCTCTTAATTTAATTTCCTCTTTCAATTTATCTGACATTCAAGGATTTTTTGCCTTACTACAAAGATAATGATTTTGATATCAATCTTATAACATCCAGCAGTATGCATGTAATCCCCTTAGTCTTCCATTAAAACAATACTGGTTAGTTTCAAACAGCCTTTTACACTAATAGATGTGTTCCTTGATCTGTTTTTCCCCTCAGATGTATAACATTGTCTAGAGTAGCTGATTCTGCCCTTTCCCAGCTAAATACAGTCCTTTTCTTTCAGAAGTGATATGCCTCCCTCAGCAGGAAGAAGACATTAGCCTAAGACCCTTCAGCTTCTAATCCTCTAGAGGTCTTGGTTTCAATTTTTACTTCTGATTTTATTTCCACTAAGACCACATATGCACCTCCAGTATGTGTCACCTGATTCAAAGCTGTAAAATCTCCATGGTGAATCCAGGCCTAGTGCTACTGTTGAGGAGGGAAAAAAGAAATGCTTTGCACATATTTCTAGTTAGATCAAACATCACTTTCTCAATATTTCATATCCTTTTCTTTCATTCACACTTTTTAATTAGGTGTTAGAAGCATCAGCTATACCACTTGTTTTCATGTGCCTGACAAGACAGAGCAGATTAGCTCTGTAGAGCCAAATTACACCCTGTAACACACAGCTCAGTTGATCCAGCTGATTGTCCCAACATCCCCAAGACAACTGAAATCCAGAACCCTCGTCCTATTAATCATTTCTTTTGGCTCAACCTGCTTTGTGTCTAAAAATAAAACAAACAAGCAAACAAACAACAACAAAAACAAAATAACAAAAAACCCAAAAAATAAAACTACTATGCTTGCTTTTCAGCACAAATACTAGAAAAAACAAAAATAAGCTTACTTTGGCCTATAAGGATAGTGAGAACAAAGTTTGTAGCAATGTCCTTTTGGCCAATTAGAACTTAATTCTTGTGAAAAGGATATTGGATTTATCTCTTACTTGAAATTTGTAGCCATTAGATACAAAATTCAATGCCTGAGAAATTGTGGAACCTTGTAATTTCTATTTGAATAGAACATACTAAGGAAGTCTTTTTGCTTTTATTGGGAAATTTGCCGCTCTGTAAGTCTCGACTGCCTGGAAATCACTCTGGTGGACCAGGACCTGGCTCGCCACAAATCGCCTTCTCTCCTCAGTCTGGTTGAAAGAGGGCACCAGACTAAGGAACTCTTTTAAAGGAAAGCTTTTAATCAGAGGTTTCCTTAAAATTTCAAAGATGTGGTCCATTATCATCATGGCAAGAAGCATAGTGGCAGGCAGGCATGGGGCTGAGAACTTACATTCTGATCCTTAGGCAGACAGACATAGGGAGGAGCAACTGGGCCTGGCTTTGACTTTTCAAACCTTCAATCTCATTCCTCATGACACACTTCCTTATCCTCCCTAAATAGTTCCACTAACTGAGGACCCAGCACTCAAGCATATAAGCCTAAGAGTGGCATTATCATTCAAACCACCACACCTTGTGATTCTTCTCAAAGAAATAATTTTTAAGGTACTTTGTCCTTAAAAACATCACCCATCTGCTTTTCTCCCCCTCTCCTTCCTCCTCCTCCTCCTCCTCCTCCCTCCTCTTCCTCTCTCTTTTTTTTGTCATGTTCCTGGGCATCTCCTTACCAAAGGACCATTCACAAACTAAAAGTGGCCTCACTAAATTATCTGAACTAAGTTATTTCCCATTTACATTACATTCCCTTTTCATATGCTCAAATATGGTTGTATCAAAAAGGCCTATCCTTTGTAACGACCTAAGCACCCATGGAACCCCTACATATGATATTCTTGAGGACCAGAAAGCAATAACAATCCCTCAATACAATAATTTTCAACACAGTGAATGATTTGATATAGATTCAAAAGCTTTGAAACCACTCTTGCTCCTCTCACTGCAAGCTTAAGGGGAAATGGCAATTTCCTTTTCTATGCTCAGAGCAAATGCATCAAGAACATCACAGCCCTTCATTCCAACCTTCAGAAAAGTAGGCTAAAGAACATAACAAGGATGGCAGGAGTTTCCATTGCAGAATAATGTCTGTCCCCAGGGCTCATTCAAATAGCTAAAAGAATGCATCCGAGACCATTCTGGGAATGATCATGTAACCCATCAAAACTGTTGACAATCCCCATTCTCACCCTATGCATTTGAACAAGGGCATATATGTTTCCACCTAATGTCAAACAGATGGATAATAGCATTGCTATAATTTTTCTTCATATTGCGTGCACTGGCTGGTTTTATGCATCAACTTGACACAAGTTAGACTCATCAGAGAGGAAAGAGCCTCAGTTGAGAAAATACCTCCATGAGATCCAGCTATAAGGCGTTTTTTCAATCAGTGATCAATAGATGTGGGCCCAGCTCATGGTGGGTGGTGCCATCCCTGGGCTAGTGGTCCTGGGTTCTATAAGAAATCAGGCTTAGAAAGCCATGTGAAGCTAGCCAGTAAGTAGCACCCCTCCATGGCCTCTGCATCAGCTTCTGTCTCCAGGTTCCATCCCTGCTTGGGTTCTTGTCCTGACTTTCCAATGAGAAATATAAGTTAAATAAACCCTTTCCTCCCCAACTTACTTTTGGGTTATGGTGTTTGTTGCAGCAATAGAAACCCTAACAAAGACATTTTGTTTTCTCCTTTCTACATGTTAATAAATGTGTCTTCCTTTTTACCTATTTAGTCAAACTCGTATATTTAGTCAAACTCCAGAGGACAGAGAAAAATTTCACTTTACCCCAACAGTGCCAGTGCTAGAGACAGGTCTATCCTTACTCACATGCCATGTGGAACCCCTTGGTTGTCATCACAACATTTAGAAAGATAAGTAAAAGCCAGCTATGACCAGCACAGAAGTCATATCATTGGATGGTCCACCTACTTTTAGATCACAAAGTTAGGGCAAATACTTCCTTGTTCCCCACTAGCTCAGCCTTCAACCTGTAGATAACCAGTTTTACAAAAGCATCAAAAATCCTTTCATCCCCAAGTGTTTGTACTTCTGTCCCTTGAGCCTGTTTTGACACACACAACCCCTACCCGACACAACACCTTCAGATTTCATGGAAGGAGAAGGGCAGATCCATTGAACTGTTCATTCAGTCAGAGGTAGCATATGTAGCATTGGCTCCTTCAGGTATGAGTACCTACAAGATGAATAAATATATGCTTGTGTTTATTCAAAGTGTGACAAGTTGTTAATTTGAGTAAAGCCATTGTCTCTGATTCTCTTGCACTACAGCTTATCCATGGAAAGAAACAAAAGAACAATAAATCAACAGAGCTGAGAAGGAAAACAGGCAGGATGGCATAATGTGAGGTAAAACGTGAGGAGGCAGGGTTCTCACTGCCTCTACCCTCCACCTCATTGTAAAAAACTGTACCCTGATAGCACCCACAAATGCTCTCTCTTCTCATACTGCACTGCCTTGTCTTGGTAACAGAAATGAGTGAGTAGTAACTAAAAGTGGCTCCCAGCAAGTTTGCAAAGGCTACTCACTAGTGTTACTGCTGCTACTACTGACCTATGAAAAGCCGGATGCTGAGTTATCGTAACCCGCTACTCAGGTGTACAGCTCAGATTAGAACTCTCTCTCAGCTATACAGCACTGAGAATTCGTTCAATCTTTCTCATGTTTGATGTTCTTGTCCCTAAAGGAAGGATAATACATGTTCCTGGCACTGAGGTGTTTTAAGCGCCTAATATATAGAAAGTGATGACTGTCACACTCAGTGCTAGGTACTATCAGGAGTCATTATGGTGTGGGAAGAATGAATTTAGAAAAGAAATCCCTTTTAATCCAGAACTCATGGATTTTATAGGCACCATCACTCAGCCGTGTAACCATGGCGACGGCAGGTGCCTGCTGGATATGTCAGCTCACTTATCAGAGTGACTTTGCTTCTGATTTTCCTGCCTTAAATAAAAGTAAGCATGCTTTCTTTCCAACTTGACCATCTCCCTGGTTAGGACAGACAAATTTCCTTCTGTTAGTATGTATCCAGGCACTGACAGAGAACTGAGTTGTCACAGGGTGTCTCTTTTTTTCTAGAGTGAAGCTGCTGGTTGTATCATATATTAAGTGACTGTATAGACAAGTCTACATCCAACCAGCACCTTCATTGTGACCATAATAGTTCAAGTCCAGTGTCCCTGTAATTCACATTGAAACCGTGTTACTATCTGGGGGCCATGGCTAGATCGTCAATGTTGTGGATAGCCCAGCCTTGTATTTTGATCCTAGTTCCACCCTCTGGGAGGGGCTGCAAGGATATTGAATCTGTACACAGGGACATCTTGTAACCTTCTGTCAATTAAAACCTGTAAAATAAAGGTTAAAGCCAGTGATTGGCAGTAGAAGGGGAGGCGGAGAAAAAGGCTTAGGGGAGGAGAGAGTGAGAGGAATTGCAATATAAAAGGCAGAGCAGAAGAGAAGGAGAAGTCACAGCGCGAGGTAGAGCAATAGAGCAGAAGAGAGGCAGCAGCAGGAGGAGGAAGCAGAAGGAAGCTGGCGGTAGAAGGAAGCTGATGACGGAAGAGCCAGAGCTCAGAAGGAGAACCACGTGGCCTGGATTAAACGCAAGTTATAAGGGACCTCATAGCCGGGATTAGATACTGCAGTGGTAAATCTGCCCAATCTAGAGTGGCTATTTATACCATAATTATTGAGTTGTGTCTTCCTTTACTGGTCGCCGCCGGTAGGAGAACCTACGGCGGCAAATTTGGGGTTTAAATAATCTCATCTACTACATCCAACTGTCAGTTATCTTTCAGATAGAATAGCAACTACAAATTGAAGTTTACCCCACAACCCTTTAGGTAGAATGTATTGTGAAATTGGGTTTTCTCAGATTTCAGGAAGGGGAATCAGGAATCTACTAGTGCTATAAAACACTATAGCCAGAATTCCCAGCAGTGCACATGATAAGGCTTCAACAAATACAGAATTTTTTTTTCAGTAAATTGAAATAATATGAATTATGAGCAGCTTTTCAGCAATTATTTCAAGCAAAGTCGGATTCTGCTTCCAGATGATTCTTCAAAACTAAAATAAAACATCGTTTTTAGTGAGTTTGTTTGTGTTTGAGATTTAGTAGTGTAGGAGTGTAGACATGGACCAGGCAGCCCTGTATATTAATGCCTGTGCTCACGTACTTGGGTAACATCAGGCAGGTTATCCGAGCCATCTCCCCACAATAGAGGCCATAATCTTTGAGATTATGAATGTTTGCAGCTCAGGACCACTCACAGCTGTAGAAACAAGTGTGGCAGATTTTTGGATACAGCAAATTCTCATGAAATTGTCTTTTTCCATCTCCTCCTATAGCATAATTCCTTTGACATCTCATTCTTTTTACTGTGTGTAAATTGCTTGACTCTTCAATAAAATCACTCCCTTGTGTTCTCCAAGCACATTTGCCCTTCCTTTCACCAGCCAAAAGCTCAGTTCTAATTAAATCCTATCTCCCTCCTCTTTTTTTCCCCCTTTGGCTTTCATTGACACAGCTGAGCATTTCCCAAGTAAGAAACACGGTCACACTGAGGGCCCCACGTTGGATGAATGTCCTTAAATTCAATCATGCTCAACGTTTTGCCGGTTACATCACTCTAGTTTCGTCATCTTCTCAGTCAATCCTCTTTCCTTCAAGTCTCCTCAAACCTACGCTACTACCTCATCTCCTTTATCAGACACCGGAAACAGGGCTTGGAGGGAAGCTCTCAGAATCTACTAACCTGTTATGCAGTGTGCGTCTAGGCATAAGTAATCTCTTCTAATTAAGAATGAAATGCAACATGATTGAGCTTTCTTGAGACATTCGTTTTCTACATCTATTCTGTTGTCGTCCAATCTTAATGCAAATGACTCCTCAATCTCTCTGCTGGGATATTTAATGGGGATTTTAAACTCAAGCTAATCAAAACCTAGAGCCTTCATCCCCTGCCTACAGCAAATCTGCTCCTTCCACAGTCTTCTTCACCAAACAAACAGCACCTTCATTTTTACAACCGCTCAAATCTTAAAACCCTACATCATCTTCAATTTTTCTTCTCTCCCCACTATGCATCACAATCCATCAGCAAATTCTATCGGTTCTACCTACAACACAAATTCAGACAGTAAATGTTTGCTACAAACTCCATATAGCACCCTAATCTAAGATAGCGTCTCACGCTGTTGCTATAGCTACCTAGCTCTTGGGCACGACTTCTTTCTTGCCCTTACTGATTACTTCTAAACAGCTTTCAATGCGTCTCAACCCATAGTCTCTTCTGCTCAATGCCAAAAGAAAAAGACAAAGATCTGGCGAAGTCCAGAGAATCGAGACCATGGTCCCCTCTGAGCCTGCTGCTATGACTCTGTTCTACTATCGTGCCGCCATATTTGTCTCCTTGCCATTCCACAGTGAAGTTCCTGTTTTCAACAGAAACCCCATTTTCAGGATCCCAATGTGCATTGCTCCTGTGTCTCCAACAAATCTCAGTAGAGTCCTGCTTTGACCCTCCTGATTAACGTCTTCCCATGGAATCGCTCACTCCTGTCTGTTTGATTTTTCCCCTCCACTTCCCACTCTCAAGGACAGCATGTATTTTACCTATTCGGCAGTGTATAATAAAGGTTAAGATATAAGGTGGTTCATAGAGGGTGGTATTCAAGCAATTTTGCACATGTTTTTCTATAAGCTAAACTGTATTGGATAAATTTTGACAGTCAGAACCACACTGATTTTTTAATACATGTATGAAATTATAAGACATTTTCTATGTGGGAGGCATCTAGATGTCTCTCTCCTTACGTTCTTAGCTTGTATCCATTGCCTGCCGGCAACAGGATTCCTTACTGGACAGACTTAAGGCAGTTTTGTGTGATGCATTAAGCCACAAAGATCATCCTGACTGAGTGTCCAGTCCCTTTGCTCCTTCACAGTTAAGGATTAGCATAGGAGTAGATGTTGACATACTGCCTTAATAGGCTCACAGTGCAAAGCAGTCCACTTCATCTGAGAAGCAATTACTTAGGACTAACACAGAGCCAGTGAATGCTCACTTTACCCTCACCTGTGGCATGCTTCTATCAGGGCACATATAACTGCAGACACACCAGTGATGAGAAAGAAACTGTCAACATTTTAATTTATTCCTCTTATGAACAGACTATCCAAAACGATCCCTAAACAGACCACTAAGGCAAAGTAAAAAGAATGAAGGCCCATTGTTTCCATTTATTTTTACTGAAATTAAGCTCACTAGATTCTTTGATGGTTTCAAAACCCAAACTTTGAAGGCTTTTTAAAATTGTTTTATTTATTTACATTCCAAATGTTGCCCCCTGTGGGATCACGCGCATGGGCGGGGCCCCAGCCACTGGCCTGGGCCCCCTGCGGTGGAGGGCTCTGCCCGCAGGCCAATGTGGCAGCGGAGGCGGAGTCCCTGGGCCCGAGGTGGTAGAGTCTCCAGCCTGGGCTTTTCTCACAGGCGGTGGGTCCCACATAGATGAGAAGGTCCGGAGTCGCAGATAATGGAAGCAGGCCCGAGAAGACACGTGGACTGAGTTTCTAAGGAGTAGCTTTATTATCTGTGATGGAAAGTTGGGGATGAGCTCCCTTATATTTAAGATTGAAAAGGGGCAGGCTAGGGAGGAGAAAATTTAATTAGCTATGTCCCCCAGCCTTATTAATATGGAAATCTCAAGGCAGAGCGCTCTTAGTCATGCCCCTTACCTGTGTCTTATTGACTGAATGTTGTAAATTAAAATGGGGCAGGGCCCCGGGTTTTGGGGGCGTGGCCAAACAACCTGCTAATCTCAGGGTTCAGGCCACTGGCAACCCTTCCACTGCCCGACAGCCCTGCCACTTCCTGGTCCCCTGTCCAAGAGTTCTTCACCTTATGCCCCCTCCCCTTTGCCTCTGAGAGGGTGCTCCCCACCCTACCCAGCCAACAAGCCCCTTCCCTAAGGCATCAAGTCTCCACAGAACTAGGCACATCCTCTCCCACTGAGGCCAGACAAGACAGTCCTCTGCTACACATGTGCTGAGGGTCTCAGGCAAGCTTGTAGACATTGGTAGCTTAGTCTCTGGGAGCTCCAAGGGGTCCTGATTATTTGATACTTTTGGTCTTCCTATGGGGTTGCCATCTCCTTCAGCTCCTGTAATCCTCCCTTAATCTTCCTTAGGAATCCCAGATCTCAATCCCATAGTTGGCTGTCAGTATCTGCATCTGTCTCAGTAAGCTGCTGGTAGAGCCTCTCAGAGGACACCATGCTAGGCTCCTGTCTGCAAGCACAACATGGTATCAGTAATAGTGTCAGGATTTGGTGTCTGCCCATGGGACAGATCCCAAATTGGGCTAGTCACTGGTTGGCCTTTCTTTCAATCTCTATTCCATTTCTGTCCCTGAATTTCTTCTACATAGGAACAATTCTGGGTAAAAATTTTTGAAGATGGGTGAGTGGCCTCATGCCATCAACTAGTGGTCCTGTCTATCTACTGGAGGTCATCTCTTCAGGTTTCATCTCCCCACTGTTGGGTATTTCCCATTGAGTCTTGGGAGCCTCTTACATCCTTGTTGGGACTTTCTAGAGGTCACCCCCCACCCCCACCCTACACTGCTCCATATTTTCATTTATTCTCCTGACCCTCTAGGCCTCTCCCCTATTTCATCCATATCTGATCCCCCCTTTTCTCTCCCCCTCCCTTTTCCCACCCAAGTCCCTCCCTGTCTCTGCCTCTGGTGATTATTTTCTTCTCCCTTCTAAGTGGGATTGAAATACCCTCACTTGGGCCTTCCTTCTTGTTAAACTTATTATGGTCTGTAGGTTGTGTCGTGTACTCGGTACTTTCTGGATAATATCTACTTATCAGTGAGTACATACCATGCATGTTCTTTTGGGTCTGAGTTACCTCACTCAGAATATATTTTCTAGTTCCATCCATTTGCCTGCAAAATTCATGACTTCCTCATCTTTAATAGCTGAATAGTATTCCATTGTGTAAATGAACCACATTTTCTGTGTCCACTTTTCAGTTGAGGGACATCTGTGTTGTTTCCAGCTTCTGGTTATTATAAATAAGGCTGCCATGAACATAATGGAGCATGTGTCCTTGAGGTAAGATGGAGCATCTTTTGCATGTCTGCACAAGAATGTAACTTTAAAGACTTTTAAAAATTTGCTTTATTCAGATAAAATTCCTATAAAGGCAGGAGAAGTGGCTCAGTGGGTAAATCAAATATTGAGCAAGTATGAGGATTGAGACCAAAATCCTAGAACCCACATAAAGCCAAGAGTGGTAGTAAGCCTCCGTCGTCTTGTGTAAGGCAGAGGGTGGGGATCCTGGGATGCTTCAGAGCTGGCCCAGAACACTCAGACAAAACTAAGGTATCCTGTCTCAATCGAAGTGAATAACAAGAGGCCACATGGTGTTTTGTCCTCTGACCTCCATATGTATGTCACATGCATGTTACATGTGTGTGCCTACACTCCCACCCCAAATGAGTGAACACACACACACTATACACACACACATATAACATATACTTTCTAATCTGACCACTTAAAATAGGCAATTCATGGGGCTATAATATATTCCAAAGCATACAGTTATTTAGCATTCCCAACAGTCACCCCCCCCACACACAAATCATAGCCATTTTGAATGAATAGAGCAAAATTGGTAAAACATCAGTGAATCTAATAAAGAAAAAAGAAATTTAAATTACTTAAATGGTTTAAATTATCAAAATGAGACTAGAAAGGATGCCACAGAAACAAAAGAATCCCAAAGCAGTCTTATGGGCAACTCACTCCAAGCCAACAAACTAGATAGCTTAGAAGAGCTGGATGCATTCCTAAAACTTGTACTCTAATAACAGTAATGAGAGAGAAGCAGAGCACATAAACAAAAATAATGAATGAGGAATTTAATCAGTAATAAAATTTCTCCCTTAAGGGAGCAGTTCAGGTTCAGATGGGCTTCTGTTGTTCTCCACGCCTTTTCATAATCAATCCACATAAAAGCATATCTCAGTGTTGCTAGGAAGTAGTATATCATGTTGCTAAGGAAGAAAGTTTGTGACAGTACTCAATTTTCAATGGATATTTAAAGAATTCAGACTTAGGACACTAACTGTGGTCTCTGATGGCATTCCTCACTGAAGAGAAATGGAACATTTTAGTAAATGAAGCAATTCTGATATTTGTGATGGCATCTTCAGAATTTTCTATATAGATACACGTAGCAAAGTCTGCACAAAGAAAAATTCTACTTCTTTCTTTATTTCTGATATGGAAGCCATTTCTCCTTTGATTGTTTAATTGCCCTGACTAGGAGTTCTAGTATGTGGACTAGAAGTGGGGCAGTGGCATTTAAGGTTTAAACCTCTGAGAGGGTTAGCCCTGAGCTTCTCATGTATGGCTGTTTTATGCTGAAGTTCATGTCTGTTGTATATGTTTCTTGCATTTTAAAAGCATAATAGATGTCCAATTTAATAAATTATTTTTCAGCATCTATTGAAATGGTCATATAGTTTATGTCCTTCATTTGGTAAAAATGGTGTTTCATATTTATTGACTTTTGTAGGTGAACCATCCTTGCATCCCTGAGACAAAATCCACTGTATCATAGCAAATGATCTCAATAATCCTTTGAATTCAGTTGCTAGTATTTCTGTTGTGTGATTCAGCATCTTTACTGATCAAGGATACTGTTCTATAGATACATTTGTATTTTACTTGTAGCATTATTGTATTGATTTGGTACAAAAGTAACCTTGGCTTGTCACATGAGTTTGAAACACTCCATTTTAATCATTACTCTTTAAGACTTTGGGGATTGGTATCAATTCTTCCAAAAAGGGTATCATATGATTCAGGAGTAAAGCTGCCTGATCCTCAACTGCTCTTTGAAGGGAGACATTTTATTACTGATCAAACTCCTTTTCATGATTTTTTCCCCAGGTTTTCTGTGTCTTTCTCATTTATTTTTACTAGAAAGCACGTTTTAGGAATGTATTCAACTCATCTAAACTATCTTGCTCATTGGCATGTGGTTAGCTTCTCATAAGATACCCTTAGGATCCTTAGGTCCCTGTGGAATCATTTCTAAGTCTAATTTTGCTGATTTAAATCTATTTTCTATGTTTTCATTGTGAGTTTAACTGATGTTTCATCAATTTGAAAAAAACAACTTCAAGTTCATTAGTCCTGTGTATTATTCTTATGCTCTCTCTCTTGGTCACTTTGCCTATGTTTGACTTTTGAAGGAGTTTCATTTAAAGAGAATTAGTAATGTTTAGATTTATAAAATTAAGATATACGAATTACTAGTATCTTTATACTAAACATAGTTATTCAAAACAGAAAACAGTCCCATTGTAATAGTGTAAAGTAATAGGACTAAATTATCAAGGTAAAAAAAATCTAAATGAACAATATCAAATGTCAAAATAAATTAAAGAAAATATTTTTAAAATTTACATCCTAAGATTTTAATAACTAATATAATTAAACTACATACATTACACAAAGCTGATTTGCATACTAATATAATTTCTATCAAAATTCCAGCATCATTTCTCACAATAAGTAAAGATCCTGAGTAGATCTGAGTAGTAGTGAGTAGATGAAGTAGTCTTGAACAAAATAAACAACTCTGAAAGACTCATACTACCTGATTTAAAAGCATTTCATAAAGCTATTGTATCAAGTTGACAAAAACTAACAGGCACAAATTATTTAACTCTAAGTACATACATGTATTTCAGTATAAGTTAAATAAATAGTAATACTGATACAGAGAGAGAGAGACTAAAAGACATGAAAGCCTAAAACTTCAAGTGACCATGAAAACTGACTCGTGAAATGGCCTGAATAGTAATAAAAATAATAGTAATTTTGCTAATCTGAATGGTCTTAAACACCCAAGCAGAAGAGTGTAACCAAAGGTTAATATGATTGGCTTGATTCTTTGACAATCCAAGGGATCATACTTCTTAGCATTAAACTTTAATCCTTTGAGATGTTATTTATACATGTATTTCTCACCGATGATTCTCTTCTTGATAAGAAAAATGTTGCCAGACGTAAGATTCCCAGTATTGGCTCGACTGAACCCTGCAGTGCCTGTGTCAACAAGGGAGAAAAAAACCTACTGACCTTTACACCAAAAAACTGAAGGACGGTTACACTTCTTCTTCTTCTTCTTCTTCTTCTTCTTTCTTCTTCTTCTTCTTCTTCTTCTTCTTCTTCTTCTTCTTCTTCTTCTTCTTCTTCTTCTCTCTCTCTCTCTCTCTCTCTCTCTCTCAATCCCTCCTTCCCTCCCTCCCTCCCTCCCTTTCAAGAAACCACCTGGAAAAGACCTCACAGGGAGATCCCTCACAGGAATCAAAGAGCCTTGAGTCAGATCCTGGGTTTATTACCCTCTAGTCCAGCCTTAGAAGCCAAAGGAAAACTGAGCAGCCCAGTGGACAGATGCTCCTGTGATCTCATCAAGAGATCATAACAGATTTTGATTTAAATATTTTTAATATACTCTGTTTTCTCCTAGCTTCCTACCTTGTGCTTCCAATACTAATAACCCTGGCTATTGTGTCTCACTCCCCTGACAATTTAGCAGCTACTCAAGGACTCACTCCATTTCCTCCCTCCTCCTGGCAGCCACACAAATAAAACCACCAGTGAACTTCAGGGGTCCTTTAGATTAGGCCAACTGGAGAGGTACCTTTACTTCCACTTGATTTCTCATTCAGCTTGAAGAAGCCAGATCATTCCTCATCCCAGTTCCCTAATGGCAGTTATGTTTACCTCATCAGAAGGGTCAATTTTGATAACAGGAGATGCTTACAATTGAGATAAAAAAGGACTTGAGAGATGGCTTCAGAGGTTACGAGCACTGGCTGCTCTTCCATAGGACCCAGGTAGGCCACAATATGTGGCTAACTTCCATGAGAGAGACATAGATGTTTCTCGATCTCTCTTCAATTCTCCTTTGCGCAGCTGTTGAGAGTCACACCTTGCCTGTCCTGGGGTGTTTTTGTAAAACAAATCATTTGTGCCAAGACTTGGATATAAAAACTCTGCAGGTTTGCATCCCACCCCAGCTACCACAAGAGATCCACTCTCACTAGTCTAGAACTGGTAAGCCCCTTCCATCCCCCACTGGTCAGAGTAACTGTCCACATGGTCCTAGGGAAGATTTCTTGAGCTCAGGAGCTAACCCTGTGCTGCCCTGACCCTGGTTCTAGGACTCCTTCCCTTGGGTGAGACTCCCCTCTCCTTTTGAGACAGTTTCTTTCTCGCTGCTGAGAATTCAATGCTGGGCCTGGACAAACTGCTTTCGGAGCACTGGCTATAAGGCTAATCCTCAGTCCCCACATGTCTCGCCCATGGGTCGGTCTTTTACACTGCCTGCTATCAACCTTAGTGTAGGCTTCTTCCCCTCTCCCTCTCTCATTTGCGGCCTGCCGCAGCCACATAGTTCAGCTGGTTTGCCTGAAAAGCACGTCTGGGAAGCTGCTTGCTCCCCTCCCACCTCTGTTCCTTAGCTCTGCTCTGGGTCTGACCCCGCTCCTTGCGGAGTTCTGCCAGAGATCCTGTTTGAGACTTTCTTTCCCACACAGGTGTGACCACCGCATGAAGCGCTTGGCTGCCCTTACTGGGTATAGCCTCTAGGTGGCCTTAGTGACGACTTAGGCCTCTAACCTGGCTGGAATTTTTGGTTATGGACTTATTCTCAGGATGCCAGTACCAATAATCCAAAAATCCTCCAATGGGACTGCAGTGACTTTGAACATATATTTTAAGAGATCTTCACACACGATACCAGCAGTCTGGTAAATGGAAAAAGATTCCCCAGTACTTACCTATCCACACTCCCACACCTCTGGCCTGTTCCCATGGCCTGCATGCTTAGTTTGTGTCACAGGCCTGAACGTGCCTGAACAAACTCATTTTCTGTCACCACTTATGCCACTGCTGCCAGCCTTTTTATTCTGGTCCTAGCCAAATGTTTCTTTGCTGTAGGCGGCCAAAGAGACGGGCCGGTTACCAACATGGCCAGCGCCGCCTACTGCACATGCGTCAGGCTCAAGCCCCTCCCGAGAGGGCTTATGCAAATGAGGTATTGGCCCTAACCAATCCTGAGAGAACAGGCCGCCAGGTCCGCCCCCTTGGAAGGGTATATAACAACAGCAGTTCAGCTGCTGAGAGTCAGTGGAAGAAGATTCTTCAAAATAAAGGAGCTGTGAAGAAAGAAGCGTAGTGTCTTATTTACCTGCGGAGAAGAAGACGCCACTCTTTGCTAAGACAAAAATGTGCTTTTCTCTACCTGCACAACCTGTCAAAGTTACTTAAGGTTTTCTTCCTATCCTGTCTACTACCGCCATTAAATTATTCATTTGTAACCAATCGATACAGCCCTCAATCTTGCCAAAAGTCTGCTAAAAATATTATAAAGATTATGAGAGAAAGAATTCTCAAAGCCTTTAACAAACCCCAGGAAGTCTCAGAAGATGTGGACATACCTACAAGATACTGCCTAGATTGTGATATGATAATCAGTAAAAAATGCAGTGGACAAAATGGGATACCTAAGTCAAATGACATGGCTAAACCAAGGTAAGTCATTTCTCATGTCATGCGTACCCATTCCACAGAGAAAAAGCCCTGCGTCTTCTGCACTTGAAAGCCAGACTGAATCCACCCAAGAGGCCATGGACACCATGGGAACTGTTGGCTAGTGGACTCTGTCATTTTTTAAAATAATATATAACTGGTAGATTATTGTTTATTCTTTCTCAGACTTCTGACTATATTGATAGCTAAACTTTCACAGATGTAATCTGTTACCTCATTACCTAAACTCAGTTTCCATCAGTTAAATGCTTCATATTTCCTCTTCTTGCTATGCAACTGTCCTAATATTATCTGAGTCTAATAAAACATTCCACTATACAATCCAACAAAGGTTCATCTTAAAGACGGCTCATGTTGTAAACTTATAAGCTACAGGAAATCCACTCAGATCTACCTTTCATGGACTCCATCCAGATAAGTACATCTGCATAAAGTTCCCACTTAACTACCTATTCCAGAGGGTGGGATTCCTCTGGGTTTCAAATGTATATCTTAAGAAAAAAATTTTCTTTCTCCCAAATGTACTTAATCTTATTCCCTACATCTTGTCAAGTCCAAGTGCATCCAGAACAGCTCCAGAAAAGCAACCTCCAAATCTCTGTCACAGACACAGATGCTTCTACTGGACCTGTTCCTTCTGACCTGTCCTCAGATGGCTTCACAGACCCTGGACAGCAGGAAACAACCAACTCTCCTAAGACTGGACAAACATCCCCCATAGCCATTCTTCTAGGTTCCCTAGAAACACATCATCCCCAATGCCAGCAGGAAGTAACCAGATATCATGACAATGCTATTCCCGCTTAGCCATCACCTCCTTCTAAATTTTTTTTTCTAATTAAACCAAAATGGGAGAATGTTAGCATTCTGTCTAAACTCCACCCCACCATTTCCTGGCAACAGCCAGGTATGCTCCTCCCCACAGTTACCTGGCAACAGCCAAGTAGGCTTGGCCCACTATAAAAGAGGCTGCTTGCCCCTTCCTCCCTCTCTTGATCTCCTGTTCTCTTGCTTTCTTGTTTCCCCTCTGTTCCCTCGGCCCTTCCCCCTTCCCTTCCCATTCTCTCCACATGCTCATGGCCAGACTCCTCTTTTCGCTCTCTCTTTCTCTCTCTCTCTCTCTCTCTCTCTCTCTCTCTCTCTCTCTCTCTCTCTGTCTTTCTCTGCCTCTATTACCCTCTTAACTCCCCTCCCCATGCCCTGAATAAACTCTACTCTATATTATACCATCGTGTAGCTGGTCCCTCAGGGGGAAGAGATGCCTCAGCATAGGCCTGCTGAGACATTCCCTTCCCCTATACCTCACCACACACCCCATAGAACATATCCCCCATCTCTTTATCTTTTTATAAACACATCAGTTTTCTTTAAACTCTAATAAAATAGTCTTGAGAGAACAGCAGTTCTCAGCCTGTCAGTCAGGACCCCTACTGAGGTCATATATCAGATGTCATACATATTAGATATTTATATTACAGTTCATAACAGTAGCAAATTTACAGTTATGAAGTAGCAACAAAATAATTTTATGGTTGGGGGTCACCACAAAATGAGGAACTGTATTAAATTAGGGATACAGCATTAGGAAGGTTGAGATCCAGTGAGCTAGAAGAATAAGAAAGAGGAGGAAAAGGAGAAGGAAGAAGAGGAGGAAGAGGAGGAAGAAGAGAAGGATGAAGAAGGCATTGACAGAGTTCAAGAAACAAAGCCCAAGCTGAAGGTGAGAGCACATGGTTTTAATCTCAGTATTCAGGAAGCTGAAGGAGGATACTTGATGTAAGTTTGAAACTAACCTGGACTACATACTGAATACCAGCCTAGCCTAGACTACATGAAGAGACTCTTCCCAGAAAATTTAAAAATACCAAACTCTTTATTGTCACAAGAAACTCACTTTAAATACAAACACAGGAAGATTCCAGGAGAAGGGGAGTCATGTTCTCCAGTGCTACCGACCCATGAATCCATCAGAGTCCAGTAGTCAGTTACCCACCCATGAATCCATCAGAGTCCAGTAGTCAGTTACCCACCATGAATCCATCAGAGTCCAATAGTCAGTTACCCACCCATGAATCCATCAGAGTCCAGTGGTCAGTTACCCACCCATGAATCCATCAGACTCCAGTAGTCAGTTACCCACCATGAGACCACCAGACTCCAGCAGTTGGTTTCAAATCCATGACCCACTGAAACTTAGTAGGTCATAAAGTAAAACAAAAGAGAAATGAAAGGAAAGAAATTTGTAGGGAAAGGGGGAATTAACAGGATGAGAGAGAGACAAGAGAGAGAGAGAGAGAGAGAGAGAGAGAGAGAGAGAGACAGAGAGAGGAAAAAAGGTGAGGAACAGCAATCAGAACCATATTGTATATATAACTAAGATTGTCAAAGAATGAATTTAAGTAAAAAAAAAAAAAAAAAAAAAAAAGAAGCAAAAGGTACAGAAATGTACACAGTAGATCAAATTAAAGGTCTGATAAAGATATACCAGGCCAATACTAATGAAAAGAAAGCAGGGATAGCTGTACTTGTTTCAGACAGAGAGGCCTGCTGCCAAGGAAATGGATCAAAGATAGACAAGGGCAATACTTCATCATGAAGGGTCAGTTTTCCAGGGACACAATATTTAATGTGCCTATACTCAACAAGAGACATTAAAGAACATGATCAAATACTGATAGAATTTTAAGGAGATTATTAACTAACAACTGTAGGTTTCTGCACCTATCTACACCAAATAGGATGATCTGGCAAGTAAAAAAGTCAGAAAGGCCACCAGGGAACTCAGCAACATCACACCAACATCTTTAAACTACTTTATCCAACGGGCACGCAAACCCCAATTTTCTCAAATTCACCTGTAACATCACCAAGAAACCATACTTCAAGTCAGAAAATATACCTGAGCAAACTGAAAATACTAGAAATGATACTTGTTTAAGTGGTACTTATACATAACAGAATGTAAATATAAATTACTGGAAAAGTAATGTCTACAAAATGCCACAATGCTAGAAGATTAGGCAAAGCACTTATAAACGACAAACATGAGGACTGTCAAGAGAAATCTAACAGTCGTTCTGAAGGGCTAAGGATGTGTTTTAGTGATGGCATGTTTGTCTAACATGTATGAGGACCTATGTTTGGTGTCTAACATTGATAAATGATAATCGACTAATTAAATGACATTGTGAATGAAGTTAAAGTAAAAGCAAGTCAATTATCATTTAAAATGGAAAGTCTCAAACATTTAAAAAGTACTTTAAAGGACATTAAGATATATTAATATACACTATAGTGTTTTAAATAAAAGCAGTATATGATAGAATGAATTCTAATTCTGTGAGAAAAATACATCCAAACATAAAAAATCTGATAGTCTTTAATTTAAGAATGAAAGTTTAAACTAAATTTATAACCTGAAGAGTTCAACATTAAAGATTATCTGTTATACTCCAATCTTCAACTATTTACAAAACACTGTAATATAATGAATGGATCTTCCATATATATATTATATATAATATTATATTATATATTATATATTATATATTATATATTATATATTATATATTATATATTATATATTATATATTATATTATATTATATTATTATATTATATATATAATATATATAATATATATAATTACATATATATATATATATATATATATATGTATGTATATAAAACCCAAGTTCTAATTACCATTTTCTTATCATTTGACATTAGACCATTAGTAGAAATTAGGATCTATTTATTTATCTTTATCTATTTGTGTGTACAAATGTGTCATGAGTATGTGGTGTGTGCATATGTAACGTGTGCTGGAACATGCACTGGGCAGGCACAGTGTCCAAAGTGTCAGCTGCCCTTCCCTATCACTCTGTACATATCCCTTTGAGACAGGGACTCCCCCTTTCAAGTAGAAGCCAGCCATCCCCATTGATCCCACTGTCTTCACCTTCTTAGAAGCTAAGGTCACAGGCACACATTGGGTTCTTGCCTTGCTCCCTGGGTGCTATCAGAATCGGAACCATTGTCTTGTGCATGAATAGTTATCGCTCTTGACCCCTCTTCCATCTTCCCAGCACCTTCTAACAGACTCTCGATTTCCCCCAGCTATGAAATGAATGTAAACATGTGTCTCATACATCTCATTGCAATAGTACTGTGAAACCGTATTCATTGGCTGTATGCATATTTGCCAGAGCACAAATTTCATGTATTAATTTTTAAAAACTAAAGCAATCAGGTTTATGGATCTCTTGAGTTTGAAGGAAATGATGCTAAAACTCTCATCAAACTGTCTGAAGTGCATATTCAATAAAATACTAATTAAATAAGTAATAATTATAATGATTTGATACTAATAATCACAAATATAAGCTAAAATTTTAATCTCGTTACAGGGCTTAAAAAGTTAACATACCCTACTGTTTCATTCATTTATAGTAAATTTACAATAAGAACATGTCCCAGTATAAGCCTTTATATATACTTTAGCAACTTAATGTCACTTACTAAACAACTGAAGAAGGGCTTTTTATTTCAACTCAAGGACATTTAAATAAATCAAGAAAAAATCATGATAAATGCTGATATTTTGTACCTATACTATGTTAAAAATTATAAACTTTTGGTTCAGAATAAAAAAAAACAAACAAAGGCAAATTCAGGTGAATTTAGGAGGTTGTATTACTGTACAATTCATCTTACAAATCAGTGTAATGCTTCTGATGGTTGCTTTTTAATCTAAAAAATATTAAAAGAATTGATTTGGGCGTTAAGCTCTGTCTCCAATATGCTATAGTTCCTGGTCAGGTGTGTGTGTATGTGTGTGTGTGTGTGTGTGTGTGTGTGTGTGTGTGTGTATGTGTGTGTGTATAAAATGGCGGTCCCACCTGGCTTACAGTACAATTCAGGATCAGGTTTTGTGGAGCAGGATTCTCTTTTATATTAAGGAATCTCTTTCCCCCAGGGCCCTGTTTTGGGTGGAGGAGGAGCAAAAGATCCTTAGAGATAAAAATCAAATGACCTTCTTCAAGGGTCATTTGGAATTGGGGCCAATGTAACAGTTCTTGCTGATGGATTTCCACACGCAGTTACTGGAGCCTCAAAGGTTATGGTAAATAGAGTCTAGGGAAACACAAGCCTGCATCTGTCTGCCAACTTGTTATTAATAGGTGTGTGGCCTGAACCTCTGACCTTTGTGGTGAAGGTTCCCTCTTTGTCCTGTGTTCTCTGTGGCACTGTGGTGGCCATTGGCTTTGCTTTCTTTCTCCCATCCTGTCCCAAGTCACCCTACTCCAACATCAAATCATACTTCTTTTGTTTTCCACATCTGGTCTTTGCTCAGTTGATACTTCCTGGCAGGATGAACCAGGGAAGGAAAATAAACAAGCCATATTGCTGGGACTGCAAGTGATGCTCTCTTCCTCTGAAGTCCCAAAGCACGTTTCTCTCACAGAGCTGCCCCTAAGCGCACCATAAAAACATTGACGTCATACTGCCGTGATGAGCTTGCGCGAGTTGCATACGCAAGCACATAAGCAAATCAAATTCTGTGACGTATTAAAGTCAAGACTGGAGATGAAGGGAAATGTCCTGCTGATGAGTATCTGCTAGGAAAAGCCAATCACCAAGGAGAGCAAACCCAATGTTTTCTGAATTCCCTGCTGCCTTTGCAATGTCAGAACCTGGAGGACTGAATTTTAGTGATCCTTCATGTCTGCAAACTCAGTAATCTGCTAAATCAGCTAAATATTATAGCAACATACATGTGTTTACATGTGCCGTGTGGTCAGTTCATAACCCTTTGAGGAGCTTAACTATAAAATCTGAAAAATTCCTATTTACATTTTTTTCTAAAAGAATTAACAAAAGTTCTGAGCATTTAAACATATGCATAAGGATGGTTTTAATTTTATAATGCATCCTTTTAATTTAAGAAAATTAATAATAATAATTAATAATAATAATAGTAAATGATTGGCCTCAAGGAGGTTATACATTTTTTTAAGTTTATTATATAATTGTTAGGCCAGACAGTACCATTCCTTTTCTGTATCTCCTCTCAAAAACTCTAGAAATGGATCCACAGTTGTGAGTGTGGAAAAAAATTGTGTATTGCTCCCACAAGTGCTAACTGTGAGCTGGGAGAAAATTAGTCCATTTGCAGGCACTGGAAAACCAGGGAATCGTTCCATTGTCAAGACAAGAACCAGCAGCTGCTTTCGATTCCATGTATTTCAAGGACAAATCATTCAATGACTCCTTTGACACCCAAAGTATGCCAATAATTCAATGTATTAGTTGGATGCAAATCTCATACAATAAGGTATGGAAAGCAAACTGTAATTGGGAGTGCTTGTGTGAATGGGGCTCTGTCCTTTGACAGTGCCCATTGATGAACAGCAGCCTGAACCCCCGACCCTTTACTTTGCAAGGATACAATAGCCTTTGATATGAGGTGGTGGGAAAAAGACTTAGACACTCATTTCACATTCAGTTGCAATTCATCAGTTTGGCGGGGACTTTTAGCAGCTTTAATGACCACAGCAATTGATGGTTAAATCAATTTGTGCCGGTGACAGCATGGCTGGCCTCTAGACTGTAACAATCCAGGATTGCGCCAGGCAGAAAAGACCCTGTTATTCAGATGTGCGCGGTTCCTACTCTGCCCCGAAAGAGAACAATGAGAGAGAGAGAGTCTCTCGCTCAGGCAAGTCTGAAAACGTTCACATTCACTCTACTGCCTGCGCAATGCCGTGGCTTCTCTGTAAAGAGCTGCAGTGCATTTCATTCCCGTAAGTATTGTTGCAAGTAAAAATATACAGTAGAAGACAAGGCTTTCTAAGGTTTAACTATATCCTGAGAGATAGTAACAAACCAGAAAGAATTTAACCTCTGATTCCTTGATCGAACTGGGTGGTCCTACTCCCGCCATGACTGCGCACCCCTCCTCCACCACCCCTCAAAAAAATTTAGAAAAGAGGGAGAGAAAAGCAGCAGCAGAGATTATGACAGAGGAGGCTTATGTTTAGGAGGGAAAGGTGAGAAAACAACCCCACAGTATTTTGTGTCAAAAAGGAGGGAACATTGCTCCCTCTACTGTTGACCAGAGGTATTTTTTTTTCCTAGTAACAATTTTAAAATACATGTGTTTACAATGAAAATATGTAAATGTCAGCATAGTGGGACAACCAGTTCACTGAGTTGAACTGACCTGTTCAACTTTCTTAAAATAAAAAGGCAAAGTAAGTATTTTTTAAGCTAAACCTACGTTTAACATTTAGGAATTCCACAAGCATAAGTGGCAATTTTTCAATGGGGAGAAGGAGAAGATGTCATTCCAGCAACATTAATTTTGGTTTAGTTTCATCAGTGAATTGTATCATTAAATAAATATAGGAATCAAGAATTAAACCATAAACAAGACTTTAAAACTCTACAGAAAATGTTCAGCCTAAAACATACCTGTAAGCTTATGCAATGTGATGCCAACATACTATTTATATATCAGAATACTAATGTCTAGCATAACATAAGATCCACGGATGGACTGCAACAAACATGATACCAGAGATACTTAAAGGGAAAGTTACTTGTTTCTAAACATGTGTTAACACTGCATTTTTAAACAATTTTTTTAAATAAAAAGATCTAGTATACAAAGTATTAAATTCTACTCTGGACTGGATAAAATTGACCATAAAGGTGGACTCTGTCACCCTGAGTTGCCTTTTATGTCCTATTACAAATCAAACCAAATGATATAATTTTATTTTAGAGCTATAGGGGGGAAAAGGAAAAGAAACCATGTCCAGAATATGAGTAGATTCATGGAAATGGATGGTCCCGACTCGAAGCTGTGGTGTTGTGGGAAAAATGTAAACAAGGTTTTCCAACAGATTTGTCTAAACATTGAAAGAATATTGAGTCTGTACAGAGGAGGTCTTGGCACTGAGTCCAGAGCTGTGCTTGGTAACTGAGGAGGGAAGAGAAAAGGAGGAGAGTTTCCATGGCAACGCTGGTGCCGAGCATAAATGGAACAGGCGTGCATCTTCCCAAGGAGGACTGGAGGGTGGAAAGTGGAAACGAGGGGGAAGGGCGGCACGGCCCCGTGAAGATACTTTATGCTGAATAAGTGTTTTGTGTAAATGTGTGACATCCTGCACATCACTGTGTGCATTCTGAGAGATCTGAGACCCTCTCAAAAACACTGCTGCAGTGATCCAAGACAGTTCTAGGTGGAAATAGATATTTGTCTTGCCGTTTCCAGGGTGCACAGGAATACACTCATCTTGTTTCCTACGTTGTTATCTCCCATCAACGTAGGATAGTGGAACGAGACATGAGTAGAGCTCATGTCGCAGATTATTTTTTTTTATTCTTGGGAGTCATATGGAAATAACCCTATTTCCTTCTCTTAGCTGCAAGGGCAGGAAGATTTGATTTCTCATTATTTCAAATGTGAAACTCTGATTCACAGCTCTGACACTGTTTCACCTCTCCCAAGACAGCATGTTAGTTCAAGGAACAAGATGAAATGAAAATGAACATTATTTACCTGACTAAATTATCACTATTAATAACTTTATCTCATTATAAATGCCGCAGTGTCAAGATTAAATTAGAATGACATCAAGAAGAGGTAATAGGTTACAGGCTAAATGCTACTGGTTGCTGCAGTAAAGTCAGCTTATGACCATCCTTCCATTAGAAATGAGATTGTGGTACCAACTTGCACAGAGCACAATGCCACAGTACCATACAGGCTTTAAATGTGCATGCGTTACATTTGAACCTAATGAATTCATTAACCAAAGCTCTGAACTGTGCTAGACATTAGTCTATGAACTTACTGAGAGAGGTGTCCTCCTCCAATTGCAGAGCCTACATGCATGTATCAGATGCTCAGTGCATGCTTGTCAACTTACGAGAAAATCAGATGAATCATTTTCTGAACAAAACTTTGAGATAACACATCAACGCACCAAAGTGGGCATTTATTTACTATCATCAGTACAGGAGCCAGCGTACGTAGGTGTCTTACTAGTGCTCACAGATTTCTCGGTATGTCACAAGTGTGGTTCTCATCTTACAAGTAAGAATGGAGAGCCCCTCAAAGTTTAAATTATGTTAAATTTATATCTGAAGAAGCTGGAATTCCAACCCAGTCCTACCTAACTCATGTATCTTATGACCCTTCAGATTTCTCATATTTCTTTATACCAAAGAGTACTCTGATATAAATGAAAGTACCTTGTGCTCATCAGAACTGAAGTGCAAAGGGTTCACTCATCATACTAACTCTGCTCCTTAGAGTCCTTCAAAAGCTCAAAGAATACATCTTATCTCCCATTGCTCCTGAGATTTTGGAAGCCAGTAAAAGCCAGGAACTAGAATTCAAAGTTGAACTATCCAAGTGCACAACTAAGATTTTGACATGTAACAAGTGTTAAAACACTACAAACACTTCCTGACTATGGTGAGCAGAATAGCAATGAATATGAATGGGCAAGTTTCTCTTCAGTCCGATGTATAGTCTTTGATATAAGCCTAGGAGTGCTCTATAACTGGATGATGCAGTAGATATATTTCTGGCTTTTCCCAGAATCTCTGATTTCCATAGTGGTTGCACCAGTTCATGTTCTCACCAGTAGTGCATAAGTGTTTCTTTTTCTATACATCTACATCAACATCCATTGATCTTGGTTTTGTGATTTGTTTGTTTTGTGTTAAACTTAACCATTCGAACTGGGGAAAAATTAAATCTCAATGTGGTTTTAATTTGTTCTTCCTGACAGATAATGATTGTTAAGTGGTTGGTTTTTGTTGTTGTTCGTTTGTTTTTATAAAACCAGATTTATTTATTTTATGTGTATGAAAGGTTTGCTTGTATATGTGTCTGGGTACAATGTGCATACAGTGTCTGAGGAGAGCAGAAGAAGGCATTGGATCAACTGGAGTCATGGGTTTGTGTCTTAGTTAGGGTTTCATTGTTGTGAAGAGACACCATGACCAAGGCAACTCTTACAATTAAGGCTGGCTTACAGTGGAGGAGGTCTGGTTCATTATCAGCATGGCAAGAAGTATGGCATGCTGTAGGCAGACATGGTGCTGGAGGAGTCAAGAGTTCTGCATCGTGATCAGTATATAGCAAGGAAAGAACCAGCTTCGGCTTCAGAGACCTCCTCAGTGACACACTTCCTCCAACAAAGCCATCCCTCCTAATAATGCCACTCTCATGGGCCACACATTCAAACATATGAATCTATGGGGGAATTACCTATTCAAACCACAACAAGATGTAAGCCATTTTGTGAGTTTTGGCAACCTAAACCAGGTTGTCTGCAAAAGCAACAAGTGCTCTTAAACTCTGAAATGTCTCTCTAAACCCCTGAACATTTTTAAAAAATGTTTCTCAGCCATTTATATTTCAACTTTTAACAATTCTGCTCAGCTTCATGTTGCATTTTTAGTTTGACTGTTAGTTTTCTTGTTTTTTTTTTCTTTGTTGTCCTTGTTATTCTTTGTATATTCTAGATATCAGTCCTCCACCAAATGGAAGCAGCCTATATGTCAATCAGCTGGTCAATGAATAATGAAAATAGGGCATATTTACACAATGGAATGTTATTTAGCAGTTAAGAAAATCAAAATTCAGAAGTAAGTGGGCAGAACTGGAAACAACCATTCTATGTGAGGTAATCCAGACCCAGAAAAACAAATAACTCATAATTTCTCTCATGTGAATATTAGCTTTGATTGTTTATATATGCATGTTTCACTTTAAATACTCGCAGATTTTAGAAAACTAGTGAAAGACTATGAGGGTAAAGGAGGAGAGAATCATCCAAGGAATAGGAGATAGAATCCAGTGACATAATGCAAAAAAAAGGGAATGATGGACCAGGAAGGATTAAATGAGTGAGGATAGTAAGAGTAGAGCAGGGGATATAGAGAGGAATAAATACCACTAAAGACCTTTTGAAAAGCCATCTGGAAGCCTAGTACTGTAAATATATGTATACATATATGCATATAAAAGTATTTTAATTTGGCATACCCTCCAACAGGAGAACAATACCCAAGCTAGATACCATATGGTAGCAAATAAAAATCCAGTATCAGAAATGGGTTACATCATTTTGAGTTGTTGGGCAAAGGTGTTCCATAAACCTTTATACATTTACAGGCTATTTCCAGTGTTCTTGGGTCCCCTCCAGGACTCTCCTGGAAGATACTATTGATGAAGATACAAAAATTGTGTGAAGTCACACAATATGAAAAATCAGAGAGGTACTGAACTGGAGGCTTCATCCTTACAAGGTAGCTTTCAGAATATCGTTAAGTGCCATGCACACTACTGGAGGAGAAAAATAATTATCTATCTCACACAGCTATCTCATCAGGAAAGCAACAGTAGCATCTGGCCTAGCAAGCAAGCTATGGTCATTGGTTCAGTAATAACATGAATGTTATGAGAATACCAATCATTTTCTGAGTGGATCTAAAAGGACAGAATCTATACATAGCACTGATATCAGGGGTACAAGAGCACGTGGCTAGACGGGTCATAGGTTATCCCTAGAGGACAGCCAATTACTATTATTTTGCTAAGTGGATACAAAATTACAATTACTCCTAATGGCTATTGCTCTAGCTAAAGGTTAGTCCATTACTCAATCATCATCAGAGAAGCTTCTCTTGCATTAAACAGTAACAAACACAGAGACCCACAATTGATCATTGTAAAGAGAACAAGAGACTGGGGGACATTCATCCCCAAATTCGATATCTATACCACATCCCTCCTGTCTGAGTGCAAGGATATTTATGGAAGAAAGATTGCGAGAATCAGAAGTGGTGAATGACTGAAGAAAAATTATTTTTTTCTGACACAACAAGCAGTGGCACATATGAACTAACAGCAGATGTAAAAGCATGCACAAGGCCCACACAGCCTCAAGTCAGACAGAATCCCAGCATGATGGCATAGAGAGATGGCATGAAGTCTCACCACTAGCTTACAAGCTATTGTAATTTCATAACTGCTAGACGGGGAGTCATCTTTTGATTTTAATGATGTGATCACTGGTTGGTAGGTCGATCATACTACAGAGCAGTCCTCAGCCTCAAGAATAGCTGAACAGCATGATCTGAGCTCAATGGATGAGAGAGTAGATACTGAGGTGGGGTAGACCTGAGAGTTGGGGGTGATAATGAACATTGTAAATTTCTTTATATAAATTTCTCAAAGAACTCCAGCCTTCTCACCCCTCACCACTTATGACAGTTGGGAGAGCTGGCCCTGCCACTCACCAGGTTCAATGTTCTAGAAAGGGTTCTACACTTCCCCTGGACAACACAGTAGGGATGACCCTGGTGGACAGAGTGTGGGTGAGCCAGTCCTAAGGGTAAAACCAAGGGAGAGTTGACCCTGCCAGTTGTCTGCCATGTGGTGGCCTGGGTGGGAGGTGAGGGAATGGCCTCCCATCCCCTCATCCCTCACTACCTGAGGCAGTTGGGAGAGCTGACCCTGAGGTCCTGAGAGCAGGTGAGCTACCCCTGACTGTCTCCAGCTGCATCACTCAGTGAGCAGTCCCTGGACCTTGATTGGATGACACAGTAGAGCTGGCCATGATGGCAAAGGCTCCCGTAAGCCAGCCCCAAAATGTTAGAGCAGGACACCTGGCTGTAGCACCTACAAGAGTGGGTTCTCCACCTTGACTGGGCTGTAGAATGAAAGTGACTCTGAAGAAGTTGGTGAAGATGAGCTGGCCTGAGGGCATAAGAGCAGACAAGTTGGCCTTGCCTCCTGCTGATGGTGGCATCAGGTGGCATAGCTGAAGCAGTGCTGGAGAGCTTGGTCTGGAGGTGCAGCTAGGGGAGTGCAGACAGACTGACCAGCTCAGCTACCATCCAAGCCCAGATCCAGGGCTCTGAGGTAGCCCACCCCAACATCTATATTATCTGCAAATGGTTGAGATGTGTGAAAGGGCCAGTCCTGCTGATCCAAAGCTGCAGGATCTCCATGATGCAAGGCAACAACGGGATAACTGAGAGGAGTCACAATGAGGGTCAAATATTGATAGTGTAGCAGAAGCCAGAGATCTCGAACCAGACCAGTGACTCATTGCAATGAACATTTGCAAGTGAAGATGTGTGGACAGAGGGACAGGCTGTGGGACACACTATGACATACGACAACTTCCACGATGAGATATTTTCTATGCTTTGGTTATCTGTTTGCATGCTTTTTATTTGCAGGGGATGGGTTGCAAGAGCAAAGAGTGGCTATGAGGAAACAGGGTGATGTGTGGGACTGGGGTGCATGATGGGAAACTCACAAAAGGTTAATGGAAAGTTAAAGAAAAAAGAAAAACATTTGCAAAAATGAAAACTACTTTGTAAATGCTGTACAGGTAAAATCTGTTTGTATTTTAGACTTCTGACCCAGCCCATGCTTCTTCTGTCTTCTCTGAGTGTCACTTCTGAGTCTTTGATTCAGTGTGAGCCAAGCCTAAGATGCCTTTATCCAGATGCACTTAACCTCTTTCCTGCATCTCGATCCATTTATCCCTCTTTCGAAATTCAACTCCCACTAGCCCAATGTAACAGCCACTCAAATGTCCATGCATTTTGCTATAAACTCTGTGTGTTCACTGAACAATGTCTCCAGTACATCATCAAGATCTTTAGATCTTTCCCTTCCTCTGAAGTAAGGTAAAGTTTAGTTATCTTCTTATATTTCAAGAAGGAGTCTTGTATTTCAAGTAGAAATATATATATATAAATTTTATATATATATATATTTTAATTTCAAGAAGAATTATAACACTGCCAAATTCCCACCAACATATTTAGAGGATTTTTCTTTCTCTCTTTAAATGCTAGATGTTCATTTATTACAAGCAGACAGCGGTATGACAGGCACTGTCTGGGGTATTATTTCAAAAGTGCTTATACCAATTACATGATTTTGTATCTACCAGACTTCTCTTTTCCGAGATAAGAGGGGAGGTGGTAGAGAGAGACTGAGGGTAGGAGGAGGAGAGAAAAACTGCAGTCAAGATATAAGCTATAAATTAAAAATAAAAATAAAAGAACGTAAATTTTCAGCAGCCTAATAACTGATTTTTAACTCAAATAGAAAATGAACTTTCATATTATTTTTCTTCATAGCTCATGGTTTTTTAATCCAGCTAAAATAATATTTTTATACTTACATTCCTGATGTCTACTAGCTTCCACATAACATCCTAAATTTACTGACATCTCTTGATTGAATTACTCCTCTCTGTTGTCAACATTGTAGGTCATGTGAATGCCCACACAGAGCCTACATTTTTACTACATCACTAACCTCTGACACAATAATCATTTTCTATAGGATCAAGTATCCATAAGCAGAGATAGAGATAGAAATGGAGATAGGTAGGTAGATAGATAGATAGATAGATAGATAGATAGATAGATAGATAATACATACATACATACATACATACATACATACATACATACACAGATACATAGATGTAGGAGGAGCTAAGGTGGGAGGAATTAGGAGAGGAAGAGGAAAAGGAAGAGGAGGAGTTAAGAGAGGAAGAGATAAAAGGAAGAGGAGAACAAGAGAGAGGCAGAGATGTAGGAGCGATGGAGACTGCTACGTGCCTGTAGCAGTCAAAGGTAGTTGGTATACCTAGGTTGGGTATCGGGTTACACTTCTGATTGTATGGGTATCTTGTTACTGATCATTGCCAAATATATAAGCTTTGATTAATCTATAAGAATTAGAGTCTCATTCTCTTACTGGGCCCACATGGATGGTGGAATGGTCTGGGCAATGCCCTGCCTTGCGGAGACAGTTTAGAAGATTGGCAGAGCCATCTCTCACGCTGGCATCTGGTGGGTGGCAGGGCTGGTGTTTCTGGCAGCCGGTTCTAGCTGCAGCGTGCACTCGGCCTCTGGGCAAGAAACATGGTGGCTGGGCTAGGCAAAGCATCTTAGATAGTCGGCCTGAGCCAGAGGCCAATTTAAATAATTACCACAAGACATAGATATATAGACAGACTGTTTAATTCACAGAATGTTACATAAAGAAGAAAACTTGGAAATGACTTGAGTGGCTAAGTTCAGACTGGGATGAAAACAAGTGTTGAAGATGATAGGAAAGGTATTGGCACTGGATATGCCAAGACCAAGTTCTCAGTCCAAGGGGGATTTATTTGACCCAGAGTGACAAAGACCAGGGAATAAGAAACAAAGACAGGAGATAAAGGACCTGTGAGAAGGGGGAGGGAACAACAAAGGAGGGGAAGGGATATTAGCCAGTGGGGGACAAAGGGCTGCCTCTGGACAGAAAGGAGACAGATGTGACCCATAGGCAAATGGCAGTTTATAAATGCAAAAGGAAAACCAGTGTTACAATGAGGGGTTTAATTTTGATTAGACATCTTAATTAAGGCAACCATTGGGGAGATTTTGATTTTGAGAATTAAGTACTTTGATAGCTGGACCTTGTTGGTCAGCCTCAGGGGGAAGAAATGGTCAAATAAGGGAGTAGACTTTAGTGGCTAGCTTTAGGAATGTGACTTACAGCTTTTAGCAGATAGAGAAACTGGGAAAAAGGCAAGGCCTGCCAGAGTCATGTTTGTCATGCTTGGGCCCTCTAGAGCCGCTTCAGAAGTGAGAGAGAAGGTTTGAGGAAAGAAGAGATTACAAATACAGTACTGAGAGAAGAGCCTTCAAAACAGATAAGAAGGTCCTGAGAAGATTCTAGCTGGCGACACACCAACTCTGCAAGCACAGGAACCCAATTGTACCTCCATAGGTCACTTATCAACAGCTTGGTATGGAGGCACACGCCTGTAATCCCAGTGTTGGGAAGATCCCAGAGTATCTGTGGGTTTGCTGTCCAACCAGTGGAGCCAAATCTGTGAACTCCCAATACACTGAGAATACCTGCCTCAAAATCAAGATGGAACGTTGTAAAAAGATACACAGATACATGATATTGACCTTTGTCTTCCACACACGTACTTCCACATAAGACTTGGGAGCTGAAGAAGAAGTGAAACACATTTGATTATGATCTTAACCACTGTCTCATGACTGAAGGGCTCACATGAACTATAATGCTAAACCACTTAAAGACATTGTATTTAGCATTGAAGCTAAGAGTCATCTCAGTCAATATACTGTTTTAGGATCAATTCCTGTTGTTTATAGCTGTTATTTTACATACCAAAAAGATGAGAAAATGGATCAAGGCTTCCATAGCATTTATTAAAATATAAATGTAGCAAAATTTGTCAAATCAACAAACTACTAAAACCAGGATTTGTAGATGATGAAGGAAACCCTGTGATGAGACCCTCTGTGTAGACCTCGTAAATCTGTAGATGAAATTATGGATATAACTAGAGTATGAGAAAATGAAAATGGTTCCAAAATAACAACTATCTGAGAACTGAAAATTGTTGAACGTGTGGTCAGTTCTTCTCAGTGCATTTTCTGTCGAAACCATTAACAAACTCTGGGCCAGAGCCATAAAAGCTTTCACTGTTTTCAAAATGCACAGGCTCCTCTCTTGTAAACCGGTTATACATTTTTCCAGCATGGGAGCCTAATGATATTTTTCCAGGGAATAATTGACAACTTTCTTGCAAAGAAGAAACTAAAATAACTAAGCCAACACTAAGTCAATCACCCAAATAGGTATACAACATGTTGCTATTGAATGGTTTATGAAACAACCAGTGGAGTTACTATTAAAGTGTGTGTGTATGCTAGAAAGAAAGCAATTTAGTAGGATTTATAAATATACTAGTGTATCCTGTATCATATTAGTGGTGTGTAAATTATAAGGGAAATTGCTATTATATTTGCTGATACAGTTTTGCTTTATATGCGTCTGCAAATGTCAGTTACACATACACCATCAGTTATGTTCCTCTGTGTGGGATATGTATGAGTCAGAAGCACTAGGTGTTTGTTTGTTCTGTTTGTCCCTGTAATTTTCCACTGAAGGAGGTGTGACTTGAGGACATAATGGCTGCTTTGCAAGCTGGATTTAGGCTGCCAAATTTAACTTGGATCAATAATGACAAATTTACACATGTGTCCAGAAACAGAATATGTTGCTACAGATAAAACTAATTGCAGCCACATATCAATCAATACACGTTTTGAATCACAAATAACTATTGATAATGAGCACCATCTGCTGTTGTTCATATTGTACAGGATGAAACATAAAAGTTTGTGAACATAATTGAGATCAATAAATATGATTTTTTAATACCCAGGGGAGATGTAGGTTGGAGGTAATTATAAAAACTTAACTGTGTTTTCAGAAAAGACTTGAACGAAGAGATAAGATATTAAACAACTCTTAAAGATACTAATATGGGTTATTTCTACTACAAGTGGTATCCTTAATATTCCATCTTGAATAACCCAAATTGTCATATAAACAAAAAACAGTCACTTTGGGGCCTAGAGAGATTGCACAGTGCATAGAGTGATTGCCACACACAGTGTGTAGAGTGCTTGCCATGAAGGCATAAGGTTCGAATCCCCAGAACCCACATAATGCTAGACATGACAGTACAGAAAAACTGCTGTAATCCCAAGGATTTTATAAGATAGGAGGTGGAGCTAAGAGAATTCTTAGAAGGTCATTGGCCAAATGTGGTGAATGCAATGGTCAACAAGAAATGAGAGAGGGGGAGGGGGAGGGGAGGGGGAAGGGAGGGGGAGGGGAGGGGAGGGGGAGGGAGACAGGGAGAATTTAAGCCACATTTTAATACTACAACTCATTTGGGAAAGACTGAGGTTTCTTATCTAGAAAAACTGCTGTGCTAACAGGTCAGTTGCTAAATGCTTCACGTGCAACCAACACTTGATGGCCTTTTTTCCTATCCCAGGAGAAGTTGATACGGTATTCTCAGGTTTTTTCTCTGCTACTGTAGTCAGATAAAATAGCATTAGATAAATTAAAACAATTTACTATGTTAATTGTTTTTTTACAAATGCTGTTTAATAGTCTTTATTACATATTGAACAATGTTACCCAGTAGATCTTTGGGGCTTTCTAAACTTGAAAAACCCAAACTCTAGACTCACCAAATATCACCTCTGCCTTATCCACTCTTCTTTAGACTTTGTACGACAACCACAATTCCACTTCGATTCTTTAAGTTCACCTATTTCATAAACATCATATACATGGGATTATGTAGTATTCAGCTTTTACAAATATCTTGTTTTCCTTATTATAATGTACCACACATCTATCTTGAAGCATGTAACAGGATCTCATTTTAAGGCAGAATAATAGCTCATTATGTAGATATATCTCTTTATCCACTAAGCCAGCAGCAGAATGTTTCTCTCTGTTGGCTATTCTTGACATTATAATAAACATAAGTATACAAATATCTCTTAGATTTTTTTCCCATTTGTTTGAGGACATACACAACAGTGAGACTGCTGAATGTATGTGTGTGTGTGTGTGTGTGTGTGTGTGTGTGTGTGTGTGTCTTAAACCCTGGGATACATTTCCTCTTGTAGTACATTTCAGTTTGTAGTATCAAAATGTGAGTAATGATTTCTGTATTGAACAGCAAGATCCAATATCATTTCCTTTTCTCATTTCTGTGGCAATTTTTTAAGAAGAAAATATTTAAATATGCAAGGGTTTACTCTTGTTCATAGTTTCAGGGATATACATTCCATCATAGCGAGGAAGGCACGGTGGCAGGAGCAGAAAGCCAGCTGACCGTGTCATCACTTCAGTCAGAGAGCCGCGAGGAAATCGGAGAAGAGCTGACCTATGAAATTTCCAGACCCATTTCCAGTGACTCCCTTCTCCTAGTAGCTATCACCTCCTAAAGTTCCTACAACCCCCCCCCCCAATACTGTGGCTGGTATAAAAAGCACATGAGCCTATAGGGGGTGTCTCACATCCAACCACAACAGACTTGCTGTTTCAATTATTGTCCGGAAACTTGAACATGACTGAAGAAAGTATGTACTCATGCTGGCTGGTCCATCTCACATTCATCTCATTCACCTCCAGCTGGTTTGAGCTGGTTTTCTATTGCATATTAAAATGACTGTATTCGTTCTTAGTAACATTCATTTCCTATGCCCTCGACAAGCAGTCTGAGCACAAGCCATGCTCCTGAGCCCCATGGACTTTCATTTCCTCTGAGGCTGGAAGAAGACAGCAAAGCTCCTGGTTAAGCAAAAATAGATGTGATGAGCATCCTCAACCGCTGTTACCTTGCCTGTTCAGGACAAGTCTCAGAACTCTGAGTTCTTCATTCTTTCCCGCATTGAAATTCCCCATTGGTTTTCATATAAAACATATACAACACCCAAGCTAAACAATGGTGAAAGTTTCAACTTTGTAAAGACACACACAATTCTCACTTTGCTATGCTATGTAATTTTTAAGCAAACCTTTCCAGATGTCAGTTTACAGATTTTTTAAAATCAAACTACATGATTTCTGCTAAGTCTTTTAACTTTAGAGATGTAAATTGTACAGTTTCGAGCACAATTCAAGCCTAGACACAGAGAAAGGAAAGAGTGCAGACAGGGCCAGGTGGCATCTGGTCCAGTCTGGCTTTGCAATCTCAGATACAAACCAGAACCTCTCAGATTCTATCTCCTCTTCGAAGTGGAGTTACTTGCCCTCAGAGTTGCTCTGAAATTTTAAAGCGACAGCACCTGCATACAGTCTTCTTTGAGAACGGTGTCTAGGCCGAAGTGGTAGCTCCATTTCCATCTGCTATCTCAGGCATGGGCAGAGACATCTTATTGTCTGTGCTTGCTTGCTAGAACATCCTTCCATGGTCTATTCCTCCAAGCTAGGTTTTCCAGGTTCCCTTGTTTTCTGACATAACTGACTAGCCAGAAGTACTGGAAGAAATGGAATGAGTATTTTTGGAGATGGGACTAGGGGTAGGTAGAGTATTTCCTCAATCTTTTCCATGCCTTGGACAACATTTTGTATAATTCCCATTCTATGCCAGATAGCATTTATCTTAATGGTCCCTAGTCACTAATCACTAGACAATCCTTAGTGTGAGGCTCTGCAAACCACTCCTCTCTCTGTCATGCTGCTCCTACGCAGAGTGGTCTTTCGAGTCTCTTCCCTGTGTTTATAATTTAGTGACTGGTTTTTCAGCTACCTCTGAAAGGGAAGATGAAGATTACAATCCAAAACATGAGAATTAACCTTAGTAAGTGTACTTTGTTCAAACGACCAAGTTCCTATTCTTGGTTAAATACAGTATTCACTATACTAAAGTTATGTGCTAACATCACAAAACCTTCAGTTTCTTAAAGGATTGCTAAATTTATAAAATGAGTAACACGGAGAATGTAAAATTTGATGAGTCCAATGCACCACAGCTGGACTTAACAGTAAAGCCAGGGGTGGGAATCAAATACAAAGAACTACACACCAGAGCAACTTCATTTTATGATCCCGGGTCCAATTTTCCCTCAGCTAATGGGTTACATTACTAGCATGCCTCCCCCACTTGCTACAGGCATCGTTGTGTTGGGATGTTGAGGTCTCTGAAGCTAATCTTAACCACATTCTCTCCCTCTGTGCCTGATTGTAATAGTTCAGAGCAGATGCACACATTAAAAAAATAACATTTTCAAGAAATAAAATGCACACTTTGGGGGGCCTTTTTACTGAATAGAAATCTATTTCTTCTGCATCATTTTATTTCTCAGAATTGTTCTCTGTCTCGAGCTATTAGTGAATCACCTTGCAGGATTCAAGTCTCCTGGAAACACCTGTTAGCAACTTCCCCTGATCTCCCTTAACTCCTCTGCTTTCCATCAATAATGCCTGACAGAGCACCATTGCATCTATTTGCTTCTTCATTGGTAATAGCTCACATATATATGTATGTAACTGGACTGCTATATATGTATATGTATTTGTATATATATATGAAGATATATGTGTTTACAACTAGATATAGGATATATCTAGAGAATCAATAATATGGCAGTGCAAGCTAATACTCTAATATAAAACAATTATCACTGTAAAAATAACTTCCAAAATTTATGAAACCTAGCATTTTCCCAAGCACTTGATTTACATTATTTCATCCAGTATTCAAAATAAAATGGAAAGGGAGGATGAAGTGCAAGTTTCTGGTTGTGTCATGTGATGCAGAGTCGTATGATGTTTTGCTGAAGCAAGACCCGTGAGAGGACACATGATGAGAGTACAATCAGGACCCAATAGACAATGATGGGGCACTTGCACAGCAAGCCATGCAACACGTCATTGGTCTCACATTTTGCTAATCGCTACTTCGTTAAGAGAGGCACCGTGAAGAACTTTTCCTAGCTTTCCAGCTGGTTCTGTTGCTCTCACTGACTTGTGCTGATTTGGTGGAGGCCTAGCAGTTTCTGCTGGATCATGATTGCCACTGCATGGAGCTTGGTGACACTTTTGAACTGCACTCTTGGTATCCTGACACTACTGAACTGGACTGCTGTGTCCTAATGACAGAGATTGGAATTGCCCCCAAAGAACTGCTCCTAAACTGGTCCACATCCCCTTGTCCGATTTACCACCTTTCTCCCCTAACTTTGGATGGTGGGCTAGAAAGGGGATCAATGCATTTGAGAACTCTTATTTAAGTGGGTCGTAAAAAGAAAAAAAAAATTAAGCCTGCAGGAGGAAGCATTATTTTCTCCCCTTTACAGAGAAAATTGAAACACATTTAACAATTCTTTTAAAAAGTTATCCTGCTAGCAGGTAAGTAATGGAGTTGAGACTCAAACTTTTGTTGGCACAAACTCAAATTCTCAACCATCACCCATTCTAATATATAAGTGAGTTCAATACAAAGTATCTATAACTTTTTAACTTTAACTTTTAAACAATTCCAAGGGCAAAATAGGTTTAAAAAAAATAGTACAAACAATTTCCTTACTTCCTTCCTCCAAATTCCTCATAGAAAAATAGTCAAAATCAAGAGATTAACAGCAAGGCCAAACTGGCATCAGATCTACAGCTTGTAGGCACATTTTATTAATTGTCACACAATGTTCTTCTCCTGATCTAGATTCAGTCCAGTCCAAACACTACATTTAGTTCCCACGTCTCCTTAATCTCATAAATCTGAGACAGTTCTTCAACTTTTCTTTCCCATGACCTTGACACTTTGATCCTGTTATTTTGTGGACCATCTATTGGAGTACGGACATTTCTCTTGAGGCTACAGAAGGTGAAGATTAGGCAGTGCAGTCATCCATAGAGTACAAGCAGCAGAGATGTGCGTGTACCACATGGGGCTCAGGGCCTGCCTGATCAGGAGAATGCATAGATAGGTAGCAGCACTGTGGTGATAGGGAGAAGGGTTGCCCTCCCCCCACTCCAAAGTCTCTTTGTTTCATAAGGAGTTAAAGAAGTACTTCATTCTGTTGTATAATCTGTGTGGATGCAAGATGTCATGCATTCTTCCCCGAAACAATTGAGAGGCATACAAACGAATTTAGTTTGCTTCCTTATGCATATTTTGCCTGTGCATTCCGAGCTAATTGGCAACAGATGAATTTCCTGCATGGATAAAACCCATAAATGTTATGCTTCTATTGTGATATGGTATGATACGCTGTGACTCCATCTTTTATGTTCCAAGTTAAACACAGTTATTTTCCAAGCTCAAGTTGTTACCCAGTTTGTTTACTGGATGATCAAGGCAACCATGTAAAGCAGTTGAAGTTCTCTGTGCTAAATTCTGAGTCAGATATGATTATCAAACTGGAATACATTCCCAGGGGTCAGTTTGCAACAACCCAAGATGGGCTTTTGTTAAGTATTTTGTTAAATTATGACTCTCAAATAGGCATGTTTAAAATTGGTGGATGCTGGAGGGTAAGTAATTTCTCAGAGTTAACTAAAAGAAAAAAATAATAATAACAAAATCCTTGGTTTTATCACCAGGCTCACTCACTCACAGGTCACACTGTGCCTTCTTAGACCTTCTCTATTGTGCGTTTATCCAGCTTTAGAGAGCCCCATAGGGCTTACCCTCACGGATGAGTAAGCGTACATTCATAGTTTGTAAACATCACCAGTTCTCAAATCTCTTGGTCTTGAGATCCTTACTAGTTTGGGATTTTTGTTTGTTTGTTTGTTTGTTTGTTTAATTATTTGCTTTTGGTTTTTGATTGTTTGTTGATTTTTTTTATCACTGAGAACCCAAAAAGATTTTATTCTGTGGATTATGCCCATCACTCTTTACCAACATAAACTGAAACTCCAAATATTTTAAGCATTTCCTTATTGACATCCTTAAATATAATATCAGTGAACCTAAGCAAATAATGCCTTCTGTTATTAAAAAAAAAAATGACATTTCACATGGTAGAATCCCTGAGACCATCTTATTTCTCCAAGTAAAAGGAAACAAAACAAACATAAAAATAAATAAATAAAACAGGATTTGGTGCTTTACAAAGAAAATAAAACAAATCAACTACAGACAATTTTTTTTCCTTATTACAAAATGGTGACTTTTTAAAGTTATCACCTGATTACTTACACAGCCTTATCATTTTTTAAAATACTCATGTCGTTTCTTTACCCTCCATTCCATGTGCCCCAACACTGACTCATGAACGTCCTCACAGAACGTAATATCCTCATCCAGTTTCCTAAAACACTTCTTTTACACATGTCCTGTCTGATCAAGCAGGGCCCAAGAATCTCTCTTTCTGATGACTGCCTTAGCTCTTGCAGTTCTCGTGGGCTATAAAGTCTTTGTCTCACCAACATTCTTTTCAACCTGGAACAATTCCTGAGTGTTCTACATATTATGTATTCCATCCCCACCCAATTAGTTATAAGTAGCTCACTCAGCGCTTGCTAGCATAGTTGACAGCATATGACTGAAATCTTGATGCGATTACTGTGTGTTAGACTTGTGTGTATGCTCTAGTTTAGATATTTTCTTAATTCAGATACCAAAGGTATCTTCCTAGTCTGTTGTCCTTCGAGTGTTTGCTGTTTCTGAGTTTACACTTGTTATTTTCTTGGATTTTCTATCTTCCTCATCTATTTCATTCTTCCTGCTCATATCACCTACCATGCTGTTTCAGATGAAATATTCATTGATCGATGAGTACGTTTTTGGTTTGCATATAGCAGTGTGTTACCAAATTTCCTTACTGAGGAGGCTGGAGCGATGTCTTAGTGGTTAAGAATACCTACTTCTGCAGAGCATCAGGATCCAGTTCCTGCGATATATACGGCAATGCACATAAACTCCAGTTCCAGGGGATCCAATGCCATCTTATGGATTTCCCAGGCACCCGAATGCATTTTGTATACATACAGATAGGCGGGTGCCTATCTTGAAAAAAAAACGCATCACTGAAACATCAACTCTAATTTAATAAATGATTAATTACAACAACAATATTTAATAAGAAACCTGATATACCTAATAAACAAAGAATTAAATAAAAATCTGTGATCGTGGAATCTTTCTGTGTAGACAGGGGCTTATTTCAGACCTATTAATAGAAGGGAAATTTAGTTAACTGCCAAATGCAAGCTATCATTGTTGTAAGGTAAGAATGAACATGAGGAAGACAAAAGAGCTTCCAATAAAAAAACAAAACAATAAAAACCCTTGTAAGTCAGTGCTCATGCTTTAATTTCTGGAATATAGAAGATTTGAGATATAAAAACCTATTAACTTTCCTTTTTAGAACAGTCTTGAACCTCAGCATCATTTATGAATATTATATTTAAAGATGAATAAATAACCGAAGCTACACTAAATGTATGTGATAGTATGAGCTGTGAAGACAACATCCCAGATGACGACTGCTGTTCAGTCAGCACCGTACTAGTGACGTACCTAGTGATTCCCACTGTGAGGATATCCTCTGTGACCATGATGTACGGATACCCACAGTCCTCCTTTGGATATGTGTGAATATATTATATATTGCCTCTTCAAAACTAGAGTCTCCTTAGCACCCAAGTAAGCCTACCAGATAATCTTTCTCTTTCTCATCAGCTATCATTTTAAGTTAACACTTTATTAGTATCCCAAAACTTGTTTTATTTTCTATAATTATTCACCTTTTTACTACAGAAATCAGTAAGTCTATAATCATAGTGAATTTATAAATTGTACTACATTATTCAGAGCTGTATAGCAGCTATATGCCATTTAGACCACTTAAACTTAGTTCTTGTCCAGGATACCCCTGAAAAGAAGTACATCTCTAGAGAGAATTCCTTTGGGAGAAATATATATATATATAACATATGGGAGAAACATATATATAATATATATATATATATAATATTATATATTTCATATAATATATGTATATTTATTATTTATTATTATATATATTTCATATATATAACATAATATATGCATATGTACATATATGTATACATATGTTCACATATGTATCATATTCACATGTTATATACACATATAAATATAATGTATGTGATACATATATGTGCACACATGTACATATATGTAAATGTATGTATATGTGTAATTACATACATGTGTTACATATGTGTTTGTTTTACATATTATAATTATGAATTCATATTTATATACTATATGTGTTTTAAGGGTTTAAACAACTCTTAACTCTGTGAGTAAATTTGAAATAGAGCAAAGGATCTGTTTTCATGAAATATCTTAAAAATGATAGAATCTTCTTGTTTCTGGTGAAATGGTCTGTAATGTAGTTAGAGATTTAGGAAAAATATAATTACAGTGAAGGCAATATAGAAAGCTCTGTGGTATAACTATGTTATGTGCCTTTAAATGTTTTAATGGATACTGTTCTCACTGCTACATTTAACTACTCTGCTTCCAGTGGAAGGAAAAATAGAAAGAAAAAAAAATGCCTGAAACTGGTTGCTATGGCAGCAAGTGCAAAGAGTAAGTCTGAATCTTGTGTTAAAGTAATGAATTTAGCATCTACAGGAAAAGAAATGGATTTCCTGTCACACTCTGTATATCTGCCACAGGAAAGGAACACATGGTGAACATTTTAGGATACTTAAAATACATTTAAGATGTGCAACAATGGAAGAGGAACCTCCTCAGGTCACCTCAAAAAGTTTATCCCCTCTCCACAGTGTGTTTCCATCCCTATTTGCTACAGATTCTGGAAAATGAACCCTTAGTATGAATCTAACCATTTGTATTCAGCAGGTCCTAAGGTGATAATGATCATACTATTTTTTCCTTTCAGTATCCAGGTTATTCTCATTGCTGGAAGTCTTTTTAGAGAACATTTTGACAGGTCATTTCAATCCTTCCTTGAACCTTGACAATTCTCTGGTTCTTATGCATGACATCCTTCAGTGAGGTTTCTGGAGCCCACTTCTGGGCTACCTCTTACTTCTCACAAAGATAGTGCTATTTGTTGTTGTTGTTGCTGCTGTCACTGTTATTAAACTCAGCTGGTAAGTTGAGTTGAACAACCCTTTCTAGCATACAGCTTCATATATACATATATGTATACAGCTATAAATGCTTCAATTTACTGAATGTAGAACTAGACATAATGTGAAGTTGAAACCATGCCAAAGAATCACAATAATCCTTTCTAAAGGATGCTCACTTTCACAGACATAGGGGATCTCTGTAACTAGAAACATATGTGTTTTGTATAATCTGTTTAGTAGATAGTGTTGGGATGGTTTAATATGATTGTTGTACCATATGTAAGCCTGAAAAATTTTATACACACACACTCACACACTCACACATACCCTCACACACATACTTTCTCACACTCTCTCTCATGCATACTCACATACAAACACATACTCGCATACACACATACAAACACACACATTATCACACACTAACACACTCACATGCATCACACACTCACACATGCACACCCACACACACATCCTTATATACTCACACACTCACACACACGGTCATATGCACAAACACAAACACTCCCACAATCACATACACACTCATTCACACTCACACACTTGTACACACATTCACATAGTCTGTCACACACATACATACACGGTGAAGCAGAGTCTATGTCTTCTAGCTTTTCCATCTGAAGCTCACTATGGGGCGTCCTGAGTGAGAAGAAACTTGGAAGTGGGAAGCATCACCTTGTTTTGTGCCTAACACACAACTCCAGACTGGAGGAATCCAGGAAAACATGGACCGATTCTGCAGCCAGGTTTTCTAATGGAAACATAGACTGGGTACTATTCTCTAACCTAGACTCAGAGAGGCAAATATGGCATATTCCCTGTTTTTGCCTCTTATGCATCATTAGATTTAAAATGTATGTGTTTGTATGGAGTGGCAAGAAGCATAGTAGGAGTGGAGAGGAAGAGGTCTGAAAAGGGATGAAGGGTTACCAAGAATCTGAGAAGCCAAGAGGAGGGTATCAGCAAGAGAGGGAGGAAGAAGGCCATGGAGGAGAGGTGATTGTAAAGTATAATTTCACGCATGTGGAGAACACGCGTCACAACAAAACATATTAAGATTAGTGGAAATAAAAATAAAAAATAATTGTGAATTGGAGTGCCAAGCATTACTGATCGAGAAACATTAACTAAATCCTGGTAAATGACAGTATAGCTTCAAGGTCTGCGTGATATGCTTGTGGCCTCACAGTCTTTTACACTAACTTCTGTCCAGCGGCACTGTTCAATCCCTGGTATTTCCTTCCACTTTATCTGTTTCCTCTGAAGCATAAGGCCACAGAGAATGACCTCAAGACTTTACACCAGAGATGTATCACAGCAAAAAAAGATAATACCGATAATGATAGTCATTTGGGTTGCTTTCAGACAAAATTAAAAGCTTTGTGTACTCCTAGATGCTTTCCACCTTTCAAAAACCTTATGCTTAGTCTTCAAAGAAATCTACATTAAAGTGCTTTTGTCAAAAAAAAAAAAAGAAAGAAAGAAAGAAAAAAAGAAAGAAATCTACCAGCACTTAGCAGTCAGTAAGAGCATCCTGATGTCAGTAGAATCTAAAAGAAGCACCTTCTACCCATCACATTTCTTATCTCGGAGGAAAGTTAATGTATCAAGAATACAATAAAACATCAAATCAAATACTATTCTAATTCTCTTATTATTAGGCAATAAGAGGAAGTAAAATGAAGCAAAAAGGCATGGGCAGTTTAAAGTCACTCAGATAGAAAGAAAGCAAAGAAAGAAAATTCCCAAGCACAAACTTGGCTTATCCCTTTTGGAAACACAACTTGCTTATTGCTTTAGAAATTAATTGACTGCAGATGTTACTATATTTTAAGAGCATATTTTACCCAGATCAGAGACTATGCATGATCCCAGTAGGGCAGATGTTTCGTGCAGTCAGTGGAAAATTCATCAAATAAGCTGTAATGGCAAAAGTAATTAAAGTTCATTACTTACGGTAAACACACTCAGAAAACTTCAATAGCTAAGGAAAAACAACTCTCCCCCCACCCCAACTTAGACCATCACATCAGACCAAGTTCTTTAAAAAGAAAGAATCTTGATCACCGCAAAAGCAAAGGATTCAGAGACAGGCAAATATTTCCCAAGAAGTAATGCAGATTAAAACATCAAGGGATACTCTTGAAAATTCTCTTCAGTTGACAAGTAATTGTAAAAGCAGAATATCACCAAACACAATTGATGGCCAACTCGAACATATAATAATCCCCAAAACAGTTATATACTTTTAAAATCTTAACACTGGGAATATTACATAAGCAGTTTGAAATGTGGAAGATATTTTTGGCAAACACCAAGCCCTATAGCTAATTTTTAGGATGGCTTTGAGTATCCCCATAAGGTTTAGAGGGACATCACAAAATATAGACTCTACTCTCATATTAAAATGGCTAAATTGTATTAACTTCCAATGTATCTAGCACTGTACTAGAAATGTTCCCCAACAATCCAGTTTGATGCCTTCTGAAAGTTTTTCCATTTTGTTAAGTTTAGAGACAATCAGTAATATTTGAACATCACACGGAAGTGAAGTTTGTGATCACAAAGGAGGCATTTAAACTTCAGTGGTTGCTCTTTTCTGTTCATCCCTGCACTGCCTCAAAAAGCTAAGATCCTTATTGATTTTTTAAATTGATCCCTATCCCATAGTTGCAACATTGTTACCCAGAAGTATCTTAAAGTCTATCTTGAACTATGTTGCATTTATTAGTCCCTATTTTCTTGTAACAATAGAAAAGTGCTTTGACCACTTTGCCAAATTGTTACTCTTCTTCAAATTGTTCTCTTGGTTTTGATACTTCCCTTATTCCTTAAGACCTAGCAAAGCAGAGCTATAAAAACTCTGACCCTGAAGAAAGCCAGGGTTTATTTCTTTCCAACAATTTCTTTTAATCACAGTGGCACATTAAACTGAGAAGAAACAGTTACATGCAACACTCGTTTTTAATTATCGCTTGCATTTTAGGCATCTCCTTTAACAACATGTAAAAGTCTAAATATCTCGGGCACCATTCCCTTGAATTTGTAAAACTGTGTTAATGAAGAAGCTTGCTTTTGACATGACAGTCTTGTCTTAGATTCATTTCACCACATGATGGCTTAAACAGGGCATTAAAATGCCTGTTTTCAATCACATTTTGCTAGAAATAAGTTTTTACACTAGAGAAAATGTACAAAACCAACAAGAAGAAAAATGTCAATTCAGTAAACTATCTGGAAAAAAATAGCTTCTAAAACCATTCGTATTTAAAAGCCTGGCTAAACCACTGTGGGCTTAATTTATGGCTGTTAGAAGCTTTGTTTTGTCACAGGAATCCAAGCAGGCCTCTTACTAGGTAACACAGTAATTAACCCAGTTTCTTTCCCTGAGGCCACAGTTGAAAAAATTACACAACAGAGCATAGTAAATTGTTAAGAAAAAGCATTCTAACGAAACTGTATCACACACTGTTTGAGCCCTGTGACACTGTTGTCTATGAAATGACTCTCAATTGTAATGATGGGCATGGAGAGGCGATCAATGAGTTACATAAACTGACATTATATATTAGAGGGAGTTCTACTTGTGAATGGTCCGCTAGTGGAGGTGTGGGGTGACTGCAATCTCAAGACATAGAAATGATAGGAGAGACACAGAAGGGCAGTAGGAAACACACATGACTAATTATCAATATTCTCTCAACACCACTGAGGCCTAACTGTTCATCTGCTCTCACACTTCCATCCTCTAATAAACATTTGAGGTCACCAGACCCTTCTGCTCACTGAGACATCTTCTGTTATATGTGTTGAACATGTCTAAGTAGGACTCAGGCCACTTCCCTTCTATTATTTGTCAAATCACCATGTGTAATACTATTGGTGGCACAAGAGAAAAAAATGGTGCCGTTTTTAGTTAAAAAATGAATTAACTGCTCAATCATTGGCCACAAAATGAAACAACTCAAAATATTAGAGATCTTTTTCGATACAAGTGCCACTAGCAGCTTTTCCTTTATAGAACTATTCCAAGACCACAAGTAATGCAAGATAAAATGTATTGTGTGTACTATGAAGATTTATCTTCAACAAATACTCTGAATTAGTCTTAACAAATTTAATGTGCCTTCTTTAAAATTATAGAGCATGATATAGCACACCTTTAATTTTGGCAGACCAGAGACAGTGGCAGAGGCAAGAGGGCTCTCTATGAGTTCAAGACCAGTCTGGTCTATAGCGTGAAGCCCTGGGGAAAGATGATGATGATGATGAGAGATGATGAGAGAAGAAGAGAGAGAGAGAGTTGATAGATGATTGATAAATATACATGCATGCATACACACACCTAACATATATCCATACATGTATAGATGATACAGATTAATCTGACCTTCAGAGGAGTTTGGAAGAGTTTCTAAGCAGTACCAATGAAACTACATTTCACACTATTATCTATTCCTTTACTTTTATAAATAGCAACACTTTTTCCAAATATTGAAGAATAGTGGTGCCCCAAAGTCCTATAATATGTTCTACTAAAATACAAATATACTATGATAGAAGAGACATCAGATGATGGACATCAGCTAACACTAAGACTCTGCCTAGGAAGATTGAGGGGACAGAGACGAGAAGGAGGAATGAAGGTAGATGTAATAATGCTGTCACCTTGACCAGACTGGGAATCACCTAGGAAATAAGGTTCCAGGCACAGCTGTGAGAGAACTATTTATCCTCTGGAGTGTCCGGGAGAGATTGTGTTAGTTAGGTTCATTGAAATGGGAAGACTCATTCTAAAAGTGGGCAGCACCATTCCCTAGGCTTGGTCCTGAACTACATAAAAAGGAAAAGCAAGCTGAGCACAAACATTCATTGCTCTCTACAAGTGCAATGCAACCAGCTCTGTTGAGCTCCTGACACTAACTTCCCAACTGTGATGAACTCTACCCTTCAACTGTGGGCCAAATTAACCCTTTCTCTCTGAACTTGCCTTGGTCAGATTAATTTTACCACAGCAACAGGAAAACAAAAAAGAGTTGGGAAGTGGCAAGTAGTTAAGAGCACCTTCATCTCCTGGGAAGTTGCCCTTCCCAAGAGCACAGGAATTTTCCACATACAGAACAATCAGAGGTAATCAAGATCACAAGGTGATGTAAGGAAATAGATAGGGAGAAACAGGGAGTCTTGGGGAATTAAAGATGATTCACTTGTAAAAAGGAAAATATGTGTCTATAAGGAATAAAAAAAAACATTTTAGTTAATTTCTTAAAATGATTATATTTTTACACAGAATGAAGACATTCCATGGTTGACAGTAGATCAATTCCTGTGGGGAAAAAAAAAATCACATGCTAAGGTAGAAGAGACAGCAGCATAGGAACTTCTGCATAGGCCTCTCCCTCAGATCAAGGTCCCAGAATCTCACTTTACATAGAGACCCAAGGCATTCACAGCTAACTTCTTTCACAGCCAGCAAAGTGTGTTCACATAGCATAGAGCCTGAGTATTTAACATACACTGGTTCACAGTTAAGGCTGTTAAGTCTCTGCAGGAGGCTGAACAAGATCTATAACTGAATTATCTTATTTAGACTTTGACCTATCATGTGCTGACACTATCCCTTGCTTTGGTACTTAGATGTGAAATCCATTCCCTTCTAAGAAACATCAAAATATATTCCCATTCAAAACTGTTCAACTTAACCCTGAAAAGCAATGAAGTTTATCTTTCTTTAAAGACCATTTAGAGCAATTTTAGTTCACAGCAAAACAATAAGAACAGAAAAAAATCCCATTTTTGTCCTGTGTGTTAAACTGCACATGAAAGAGGTCACAGTGGCAAGAAATTTATCTTTTTTTACTTGGAAATGAAGTACAAAAGGCACCCAATTTTACAGTAGACTATTCATCCAAATTATTTTAAATAAATCAATACTTTAGTCTGAGTTCCTTTTGTAGTTTCCTAACATATACTAAATTTAAAAACTAAACATAGACAAAAATTATCCTTACATACAATCAAATCCTGCTTAAACTTTGCTTACATCAAATGTTTGTTACATAAAATGTTCCTTTGTTGATCTGGACATTTTTAGTTTCTGTGTAAAATTTCTAGAAGAAAACTAAAAGAAAAGGGTCACACCAACAATTTCATTTATGTGTCAGACTCCCAAATCAGGGGTAGATGATTCTAGTGTCCAATACTATCAGGTTTATATCTCACTCGCTTGTGTTTGTGTGTCTCATTGAGTCACAGGTAAAGTGTGAGAGAGGCTGAAGGGCTTGGAGCATACTCTCATCTCACTTTTGATTCTCTCTAAAATCTGCATTGACTTGAAGCTCTGCAAGTTGTTGTTGTGTGTGTGAGTTGTTGCCTGAGAGCTTGACCTGTGGAGGGCACACTAGCTCCTCTGCCCCATCCCTGACCAACCTCCTAACTGGTCTCCTTTCCTATGCTGCTGCCCATGCCTTCTTCCCACACCAAGTTGTATTCTAAGCACAGCAATGGAACAATCCAGTTAAGATGTAATCCAGATTGCTGACGTGCTCAAAACCATCCAATGGCTCTCCATGGCACAATAAGTAACTTCAAGTAGTACCATGTCTTTTAATGTCCTGCAGGATTCCCCATGAGATACTAGATGACTGCTCAAAAGAAGACATAAGGAAACATTTGGGTAAAGAAATGGGGAAGGGAGGGCTAAACAACTGAGACATAACATCCACTTAGCCACAGGATGTTCATTGTCACCCTTATGATCAGACCAGACTGAGAAGCATGTAAACAATATGCAGAGGGACATCTCAAAGGCTTAGACACCAAACCATGAAATGAACTCTCCCCCTCCCCTCCTGGTTTCTCAGATTGTTCGAGCCAGAGGTAAGTGTATGTTTGTGGGAAAAGGCAGGAGACTTAAAATTTGAAAGTGCAGTATCCACAAGGAAAGCTACTGTTCTCATTACTCTCCTGAGGACTTCAATGTCAGAAATTACCAGGTAAATATAGACTATAGAAAGCAAAAACTTTGAAAGGTTTTATTCCCTCTTGGAGATTCCCTTATTCCTGCTGAGTATTTGCTTGACCATATATAATTACTGTGTGCATTTTACAACCAGACCTCTCGAAACCATAACCTATGAATATCTCAATACAAACCATTAATTGTGAGATATTTATAACCACCTTATTACTTTACTGATAGTAATAAAGTGCTAAGCTCTCTATTTGTTGACTTTTTATAAGGTAGAATGATGCTGGAATTCCACTCTGTACCTTTCAGTGTGCTTTCTAGAACAGGTAAGGAAAAGGGAACCTTGAATGGGCCTGAAGGAAAGTGCAAGGTGAACAGCACTGATTCTTTGTGTTGTAGTTGACTAAGAACTGATACTGCACTGAGCCACCGTTTAGTGTAGGGTATGGAGACTGCCCATCACTGTTCAAAGTATGCTAGTCACAAGGCGATGAATTAGGAGAGTGTTTATGCAACAGAAGTTCAAAGGTATTCAGAGTATCATCTGAGGCCTCACAAAACTGATCATTTTATAACAAGCTGAGTGACTGGGAAGCTGAGTATTTTGTAGGTAGACACATGGCAAGAAAATCAACTTTATCATGGATCTGGACTGGATGTTTTCAGGTTCTTGGCCTCTTATTAAAAAACATTGAAAGATAGGCTCACACCGGTTGTGGGGTATTGAAGAAATTCCCATAAAAAGTGACAAATAGCATGGGTCAGAAAAAAGACGATCCTGAAAGTTCAGCAGGAGCTAGAGGACCACCTCGATGTCTAAAAAGGGCTCAGGAGCTCTAGGACCAGGCTTCCAATCCCCAGAGTCTACGACATAAATAATGCCTGACTCCCCAAAGGCGAAGATTCCAGAAAAAATGAGTCCCCAAAGAAGCAAGATCGGTGAGTTCCAGGTTCAGCAAGAGACCTTGCCTCAGTAAGTAAAATGAAGAGAGGCTGAAGAAGACATAAATGTCAACTTCAGGCCTACACACATGGTCATGCACATACATGTGTATCCACACACGTGTGTGTCCACACATACTCATTCATGCATGGAAACACAATATACATAGACATAAGTGCACACCATAGACACACAAAATGACTGTGGATCACATAAAGGATGGCACTCAATGTCCCCAATATTGATTGAGCTTTTTTTTCTAGGGTTGAAGAATAAGAAGACTATGGTTGCTAAAGGATTCCCTGTGCTTGCTCTCTTGTTGAAACTCGATGACTTAAGACACAGGAATCTGGCCTCAGAACTCTCTAGGAGAAACTTTAGATGAAAGAATTATATTTAAGACCAAACTATAAAATATTATGACCTTTGTAATACATGCCTTAGAACAATGCCTGACATGTAGTAGACACTCAGAATCGAGTATTGAATTACCACTATGGGTCACCATTCCTTCTGGCCTTCCCTTTGAAGCTCCTTAGGTCTGTCACCTGCCTTTTTCAAATACTGACTCTTTATTGCAGCTGTACTATGCTTATTGAAGCCCTTCCAAGCTCAGTCTACTTCTCTAGTTTTATGTCTTTGTTGAAGATATAAAGAGACACATGGCAAGAATGACTGTTCTCTTTTAAGCCTGGCCAACTCTTACTTTCTTCTGGCAGCATAGCCAAAGCATCCTGTGGCCCAGGATGTCTTCACCGACACACTTTGATCTGATGTTGCCCTTGCCACTGTGCCTTACACACCCATGACTGACTATGTGTGCTCCATCATAGGAAGCTGCTGCCTTCACAGCACTTGCTGGGTACTTGTTTGTTTTCCATTGTGCTTGATCACTGTCAAGGTGATGTGTGTTGGGAATGATGGGGCATCCCTACTTATCCATCTAAAGCAAGCAACAATGTCTGTCATTACATAAGGAGTGCTCAGTAAATGTCTGCTTAAAAATTTAGAAATGCTTTCTTGTTTTTAATTTATTTTATTGTGTGGTATTTATTTGGTTTTGATATGACCTATTACTGCTTAGGCTAGTCTTGAACTCCTCCTTGTGCTTCACCCATGAGCATGATGATTACATACTTTAAAAGAAGAAAGGAAGGAAAGGAATTGTTCCCCTTTGGACTTTCCCTTTCAAATTGCTTTCTGCAATCATGTCATGACTTCCTCAACTTCCACTTAGTCTAGTGTCTAAAACTAGGTCTCACGTCTAACAGCAACTACAGAGGAAGCCAAGAAAGTGAGCTTTTTTGGCTGAGCACCCTTCTGTCCTGTGAGAAATTCATGCTCGGTAGTAGGCTGGAAGTGACACATAAATAAACAGACGGATGGACGGACAGACCGACAGATAGATAAGAAGATAGAGATAGATAATAAACAGACAGATGAGAGACTGCGAATTACAATGTCTTCTACACAATTCCTATCTATAAATTCGAAAGAAATTGCTATTAGAAAAGGAACCAAGGCCTGAATAGTGCAGGCCAACCAAGACAACTCTCACTCTTTCCCAAACAAGTGTTTCAAGAAAAATCTAGATTTTTTGTCTAAACCAACTTCAAGTTCCACATAGTAAGAGAAAATAAGGAAAAGTACAATTTTCTTATAGGAAAAAAAAAAAAAAAAAAAAACTCAAAGAAAACACCTCTGAGTTAGAAGGTGACATTGATCACTAAAGTAATATCAACAGAAGCAATTAGTAACATACTATCAAAATATCAGTATAACAAATACGTGACAGTGAGAAATGCGAGAAGTTTTAAAGATGATATCATCAATCTACAAATGACCCACATTATTGTTAAAATACTCAAGAATAAGCTCACTTGCTCCGTTTTAACCCTCCAGAGTTAATGATTTTATTATATTATGCATATATATATGTATATCTGTACATACATATATATAAAGACTAATATTTGTTTTGTGTTTTCTTGTCATGTTGGAAAACTGTGTGTTATGTGTGTGTGTGTGTGTGTGTGTGTGTGTGTGTGGTGTGTGTGTGAAAATATCAGATAAAAGCACTACACCCATGGATTCATATAAAGTTCTGACCAAATTTACTTTCCTATTTATTTTCCCCATTAAATTAAATAAAATAGTATAATTTAAGCTTTTTCCACACGCTGCTTTTTCTGCCACACTTCCTCACAAAAATTAACTATCTTCCTGTTGGAGTAGAGTAAGCAGGTAGGTGTAATTCCAGGCATTTAAAAAAGTAGTCATACCATGCTCACATGCATCCATATATTGATAATTACTCCTTTATGTAAGTGTATCATTGCTAAATGTTTTTATGAATAATCTTTTTAAAATAATGCTTTAATATCATTATTTCTGTTTATCTAGACCTAGATTGTTCTTATTAACTGCAGTAGAAGATGCAAATTCAATTTTCAATATTCTGTATCTTAGAGAATATCAGTTTTCGAAATATTTATATGAAATTTTCCCTGCTTCTGCATCTTTGTCTTTTTCAAGTCTTATTCAAAGATACACACACACATGGTGGGGGGGGGGACAGAAAGAGACAGACAGACAGACAGAGACAGCACAGAGAGAGCTTCATTTTGGTACTCTAAATTCTTCTGGCGAATTTTCCAGAGCTCTGCTTTCTAATCCCAAGTGTACAACAGAAGAAGATGCACAGAGGTGAAGCTCTCAACTTGTCTTCCCCTGCTTCAGTTATATTACTTACATATAACTCAGAAAGCGTTTGCCACTGCGCTGCATCTGAGACTTCGCATTCCTCTTCCTAAGTCACAAGAGTTAACACAGCCCCGTGGGAACAGAACCAAAAAGTTGGGTGTGTGAGTTGCTCAATTCCCTTAGTGGGTCTACTGACAATGCTTTTCAGAAGTGCAATTTGGAAGGAAAATGGAAGAAAGAAGTGAGACCCTGTGCCTGCCCGGAAATAACACTCAGGTTTGCTTTCAGAGCTCTTGTGTCAAGGAGTGGTGGAGTTTCCCTGCCCTTGGTTCCTATTTCCTCCCATGTCTGGATTAGTTTTATGTATTTCCCTTTTACACACACACACACACACACACACACACACACACACTAATATACATATATATTATACACGTCTCCAGGACACAAGCCAGCATATTCATAACTATATTTTATGACTAAAACTGTATTTGCCCCACATGTTGTGACAATCTGTTCCTGCTTCCTCATTTATGCTTCAAACCAAATGTCAATCAATTCAAACTAATTAAATATATCAAAATAAAAGACGTTCATGCTAATTTTCTTCCATTCCTCTCAGAATGTATTATAATTACCTGCATAACAATAATTACATTTGTGTTACTCTGTGGGTAACAAAGATTTGTGTTGCACACGGCAAGGCTGAGCCATGTACTCCCTTCAGTAAACAAAAGAAACCCAAAGTGATATTGTTCTCAGGGTGTTTACATCGTAATAAGTAAAACAGCACTGGCAGGAATAAAAGTAGCTTTGACTGGGAGATGCACCAATAGTGAAGAAGGGAGACCATGACCCAGGAGGAAGAACACGTCGCTGGGAGCTAAACTATGACCTATCAGGGAGGAGGCAGCATGGGACTGGACAGGTAAGGGGCTGTGATTTTCACGGCCCATCCCCCATCCTGCTTGGCTGACAGTATCATGCCTGTCATGTACTAGCACTATAAAAATGTGATGCTTCACTATACAATCCTGTGAATATTAAAACTCTGTTCCTTTTCCACAAAAATAAAGGGAGTAAGAAATCATTCACAGGCTTTTTGGGGAAAGAGATGAAAACATGTGAAGATATTTATAACAAACACAAAGAAACCAGAAAAATGCTGAATGCTTTTATCCTAGAGGAATTTTAAATCATAAGTCACAGAATATTTACAACCTGTGAATTATAATAGGAAAGTTACTACTTCCTGGGGGTAGGGGGGGATAAGCTCCTGTTTGGGAGTGAGAAAGGAGAACTTGGCTTGCTCTCACCTCCTTCCTTTGTCATCTACTAGTGCCCAGCTCAGAACCTCCCTCCTAGTTGTGTGGAAGCCAGCTTACCTTAAGAACTCTCTAGTCATCTGGGAAATGCAAATCAAAACAACCCTGAGATTCCACCTCACACCAGTCAGAATGGCTAAGATCAAACACTCAGGTGATAGGGGGATAACCTCTGTAATGTAAATAAATAAAATATTCAATTTAAAAAAGAAAAAAAAGAACTCCCTCTATGACTCATGGGACTTTTCTCCATGGTCAACATCAGCTCCTAGAAAATAATCAGTGTTTTCTCAGCGAGACCACAGCACAGAGCTTCATGGTGGAAGACTTAGCGACTATGTTTTATGAAGCTGTGAGGTTTTCTCTTATTTCATATCTGCCTATCTTGGATCCCTTCCTGGGTATAGTAGAATAGCTAGGTATAAATTAGATATTATGTGCAATTTCCACGTTCCCTGAAAAATTAAGGAAAGATGCCCAGACAGAGAGATAATAAAACACAGTTTGCAATGGCAGTGACCAAGAAGAAATGAAAGACCTGCCTTCAATTTAGATTCAGGATCACACTCTCAGATACTACCTTTATAGTCCTAGAAGAGAGGCATTCTAAGCACATAACAATGATCAGCCTTCTACAGGAAGCCTGAATAAGTGTGTGTTAGTATATCAGTGTAACATATTTCTCCATAAGCTACAGTCTACATTAGTCCCAGGATGTGTATAGAGAAAAAGTGTAAATAAGTTGACCATGGTAATGGGAACTATAAGGCCCATACAGGAATAAAATGGATCTGAGGTCTTCCTCAGATCTTTGCTTTCAAAATAAGAAAGAGGATCAGAAAGAAGGAAAAGAAGAAGAGGAAGAGGAAGAGGAGGAAGGGACATGGAGGAGGAAGACTTCTAATAAAGGCCATGGTCATATGTAGCATGACAGCTCCTCCCAGCAGATCCTCCAGGACAAAGCCATTACAGCTTCACTGTTTCAAACAGTGGAATCCCTGACCATCAAGAGCAATCTGAAGCTCTGAAGCAAATAGCTTTGATGCCTGTGCACTCTGCCTTTGCTAAAACACCACATGACCTGCGCAGTACAAAGCAAGATGGTCAGGAACTCGTCTGTGAAGCTGAGAGAACAAAAGCTACAGAGATTTCTTCTGTCACAGCTGCTAGTGGTACCAACAACCCCACAGAAGCTCACGCAGAGAACTTAGTTCTTAAAAACCAGTGAACACTATGGCTATTATACATTTTACTGTTAAAAAATGGAGGAGATTATTTAAAGTTTCATTATATTTTATTTATTTTGTGTGATGATGATAGTGTATGGTGGTGGTGTGGTGGTAGTCGTGGTGTGTGTGTGTGTGTGTGTGTGTGTGTAGTGTAGAAGTCAGGGGATAAATTGAATACTTTGGTTCTCTCCTTCCACCAAATGGGTCTCAGAATTAGACATAGCAAAAAGCACCTTCAGCCACTGAGCCCTTTCTCTAGCCTGACATTATTTAAATGTTTCATGTCTTTTTCGAGACAGGGTTTCTCTGTATAGCCCTGGCTGTCCTGGAACTCACTCTGTAGACCAGGCTGGCCTCGAACTCAGAAATCCGCCTGCCTCTGCCTCCCAAGTGCTGGGATTAAAGGCGTGCGCCACCACTGCCCAGCTTCATGTCTTTTTAAAAGCTAAGTCATGAAGCTTTCTTTGGCCTGTTTACAAAAATGATGAGGTAGTAAGAATGTGTTTACCACTTACTATGTATCTTAAAACATCAGGACAACATTTGACCTTAAGAGAAAGCTATAGATAATCAAGAAGACTATCAAAATTCTCAGCGTATTGTGTGTGAGCTGGCTTCCATCACTGTGGCAAAGAACTTGAGATAACCAACTTAAAGGACAAAGCCATGATTAATTTATGATTCTAGTCCATGGTGACTCATCTCCTATCAAGTTTTGATCTGGAATAGTCCCCGAAAGTCTCATATGTGCAGGGCTTGGTTCCCAGATTAAAGTGCTCCTGCAAATCAATGAAATCTTTAAGAGGTGGGGCAGAGGTGACTGAAGTGGGGGAGTAGGGGAGAGGTGCCCTTAAGAGCACAGTGGGACCCTCACTCTCCAGACTGTCTCTCTCCCTCTTCCTCTTCATTCAGTGAGAAGAGATGCTTTCTGCCTCCCTTTTACTAAGAATCCAAAAGAAGGATGACCATAGACCAGTATTTCTAAAACAGCAAGCACAAATGAATTTTCCTTAAGTTGATTTCTCAAATGTTTTTTCATGGCAATAGAAAAAAAAAACCTCATGCAGAAAATTGGCACCAGGAGCAGGGTATGAGAGGGCTGATAATGTAGTTCAGAAGCCTTTGAAAATGGTTTACAGAAGCAATTTGGAAACATTTGGAGAAGTCTAAAGGAAGCCTGGAATGCTGAAACCGTAGCTCGATGGGCTGTTCTCGTGGAATCTTAGAACATAATACTAATCAGAATGTACTCAGTAAATAGTGCTAATGAGATTCCCAAGGAAATCAGTGACTCTGTTAGGAACTGTACTAGAGGCCAACGTGGTTAAAACTGGAAAACACTCTGTCTATGTTTTGTTCATGTCCTAAGAGGCTACATTTCAACCTGATGAACTAATTAGCTTCACAGAAATAATTTGAGTGCTGTGTATCACACAGGTCAGGACATGTGTATGACTGCTTTTAGCCATATTGAAATACTATAAGCAAAACATAGTATAAAACATTTGAATTTTTATTCCTTAATTAACAAAAAAGAAGAAGAAGAAGGAGGAGGAGGAGGATACGATGAAGAAGAAATGTATTTGAAGTAGCAGCCGAAGGGAGAGAGAGTTAGTTATAAGCTGCTTTATAACTAATCACTTGGCTTTAAAAGCCAAGTGATTCTCATTGGGACATAAAAGATTCTTTAATGGAATCTCAGGAATCAGGATGACCCGTCCTTCACAGGCTCTGAGGCATAAGCATATAATATTATTTGAAAGACTGTGTCTTTAGAAGACAGCCCAGCATGCTCTTGTTCTACAGAGACACCTAAGAAGTTGTTTCATCAGGACCACATCACTGTATTAAGCAATTGAGTAATTAGATGTTACTTCAACCATGGCCCAAAGGACCTGGTTACTGCTCAAATCATGCCAGACCTTGACACTGTCCATGTGATGTTGGTTTTCCAGATCTACAGAATAGAAGAGTTGTAGTGCCAGCGTGGAAGTCTGGGTGATTTGTTGTGTGGTCAGAGTGTTCACATAGCCTGGAAAGAATGCTATTTGAAATGAAAACATTTTCCCAGAGAAGAAAGTAATGGGACATCTACCAAGGAAGGCCTTGAGCAAAAATCAGGGCCAACTTACTAGGTAGTCTGTGTGGGCAGAGAGGAGGAAATACAGGCCCTTTGGAGGTTATATCATGTTACTATATGATCAAAATGCCAATGTAATAGCATGAATAAATGTTTTTCCTGCTGAGTTTCAGTCTTGGTTTAGCCTAGATCTTCTTCAATACTGTCCTATTCCTACATTTAGGGATGGAAATACCTACCCTGGGCCCCTGTATCTTAAGGGTGTGTGACTTAACAAGAGAATTGGGGAGTTTGCTGGGAGACATATCTCCTAGTGGTGTCAGAAACTATATCATGGAGTCCACCAACATGACTGCCTAAACATGAGCCAACCAAGGACAAAAGCAGTAGATGTGCCAAAGTTGATGGTGAGAAACCCACGAGTACTCAGCCTTACACAAAGGGCCATAGGGAACTAAAGAACACTGAGAGTAGGAGAAATAGTCCTCGTCAGGGAAGAGCACACCAACTGGGTATCCAATACCAAATGCTCAGCCCTGAAAACTTCATACAAGGAACACTCTATGGACTGAGCAGGTTATATTTAAGAATATTTATGTATATACATGAACAACAACTAATGAAAGATGAGATTATGACTTTAAAAGAGATGAAGATATGAGAGAGTTTGGAAAGAGAAAAGTAAGGGAGAGCTGATACAATTTTATTTTAATCTCAGCAGTAAAAGAAATGAATTAAAAATTGTTACAAGGTCTTACAGCTGAGGGCTTGCACTGTCTCAGATGAAACTTGGATTTGAAAGTGCTGGAGCTGTCGAGACATTGAGGACCCTTGCATATGGGATACATACATTTTGTATTCTGAAAGGGATATGGGTCTTTGAAGATTGAAAGGAAATGGTATATTTGAAATCTGAAATGTCTGTGAAATGATTCTGTAGTAAAGAATTAGACTAGTCACATGAAGTAAGGCACAGAATGTGCTCCTCTGAAGGATGTAATGGTCTCTCTCCTCTTCTCCTCTTCTCTCCTCTTTCTCCTCTTCTCTCCTCTTCTCTCCTCTCCTCCCCTCCCCAGCCCTGTCTTACCTTCCCTCACCTTCCTTCCTCCTCCATTCACTCTGTCTCTGTCTCTATCTTTGTCTCTGTCTTGTCTATATATATTACATATATATTATATATCATATATATGTACATATACATACACACACAAATGTGTGTGTGTGTGTTGTGTATATGAGAGAGAATGAGAGGGAGATAAAGAGACTTTTTCAGCTGTTCTGAGATAAGTAGGTTTGCCCCTCCACACATCGTGCTACCCCTCGCCATAGCCCAGAATAATGGAGAAATATCTAACACTGTACAGTAAAATAAATATTCCCTCCTTCAAGTTGATTTTTTTTTTTACATATTTTATCACAGTAGTGAAAACTAGTTTGACAAAACTCCCTGCCTCCAGGCTTTTATCAAAGCAGAACGTCATGGTAGGAATTCAGAGCAAAGAAAGAACCAAAGTCAGGATCTCAACATGTCCTTCACACACATGCTCGCAGTTCTCAGTCCTTCTTCCATAAGACTCCAAAACCCAAATTTTCCACCACTAATCAATAGGGCCCCAAGCTGTCAGTTAAGCCTTCAGAACATGGACCGTGATTGACATTGCAATTCCGAACTCCAACAGTAAGTAAGGGTAACTATTTCCTACTAACACTATCCTGAAATTAGTGCCTTATGTATCATTAGTTTAAATGTTATTCTACTGGATACCACTGGACATGAGAAAACCAACACAGATTGAGCTAAGAACTTTCAACCTAAGTCACATAGCAATTCATGAAGCCTCCATGTTGTTTCATGCATTATATATGATTGCAGATACATAGATTCAAATCAATTAACTGAAAATCAAAAAGACACAAATTTCTACATATTTTCAAAACCTCAAAGTCACTCTCCATTACATAATTTTTCTTGAAGAGAAGTAAATAATTTAATTATCTTAAATAGGGACCTGTTGACATACTAAAGAAATGGTTCCAGCTCTGTCTAGCTTGGTGAACCAGTGAATTTAATTGAATTTCGTTTCACAGAAGTATGAGCAACTTACAGAGCGCAACTTGACTGAGAGTTTCCTACCACCGGCAGCTGACACCCACTGATACGTCCTCTATGCTCTATGACCTTGTGAATCCTTCCCCACTTACACAAAGGGATATTTGTTGACCTAATATTATGAGAATGCTTCATGTTTGTGTTCAAAGATGCTCTGATTTCAAGATTCCAAGGACTGTGTGAAGCCTAGAAGAGCAGCGTTCCATAGCATTCCCTTCCTCTTCCAGTTTATTACATTCTTTCTGCCGGCACTTGACAATATTCCCTGAGCCTTGGAGTCTGATGCAGATGTACGTCCCATGTAAGAGGTTTTGTCCCTAAACATATGGGTCACTATGTCACAGTGAGAGTCACAAATACTTTGACCAGTTGATTCCGTAAAGCAACTGTTGATAAAGGCAAAAACGAACTTTACCAATGAGACTGACAACAGCAACAGGTTTAAAACAAATATTTAGAACTTTACCAGGCACGTCAAAATCCTCTAAAATGCTAACAGTGCCTCCTCCTTGGGGCCTATGTCCTTCCCAGCCATTGGCCCTTCTATTATCTTATAGCACCATGTGTGTTCTTTCCTTTGAAATCAGTTTTACATCCAGCCATAGAATTATAACATGATTATACCAGTATCCACACCTTGTACTATAACCCAGAGTCCATAAGTGAACAAGGCTGTCGGTTACAGTTTTCTTCATCAGCCGGCATATCTGTCTCCTCCCACTATGAAAGCTTCTAGCTCAACCCTATGTTTATTTTTTCATACCCTAGCCCCAAGACATATAATGTCTTCAACAGTAGGATCTTGTCGTTTAATTCTGGCATGCGATGAATAGCACTGACAGTAACTTGTATTGCTTGAGGATTCTGATTAATAAGTTGGGAGGTAGTAGATTTGTGTCACTTACATTTTCATTTCAGCATCCTTTAAGCTTTTCCATGTCTGAGCAGTTCTTCACTTAAATTCTTTACATGCTGCGTAGCAACCTATTCTTTCCTTCTATTAATGGAGCACCTCTAAGATTGTAGAGTAAACGAAATGCCATCGCTCACTGCTTAGAAGAATCGTGTCCAGTACCCACACTGGAGCACATATTTGAACACACCTCTGATGATAATGACCCTGTGTAGTATACCTGACAATTTAGTACAGACCAGATACATTTCTCTACTTGTTCCATGATACAATCCATCTTCATTGCCTGTAATTAAGAATAGGTCATGTTTGAAGAGTCATGTAAAATATCGGAACGTTTCCACCCTGTGATGTATCTTCTGTGTTATGTATTACATGAACTGAGTGAGTTGGCACCAGGGGTACCTAAGAGCAAGTTATTTATATTTAGTAAGGTCATGTGCTTCTTTGTTTCTAAGAGTAATAAATGGAACATACGCTATCACATAGAAAACCAGGGACACCATGTGTGTTGGGTGCAGGATATGACGCAATAGAACAAACACTGTTAGAAGCTTATATCTCACAGATATCTTTCATGATGCCAGAAGAACCTATGCTGGGCGTGCTGAGGGAGGATTCTCCCCAACAGTCCTGTTGAACTCTATTTTATAACTCTATTTCTGTACTTATTGTGAGCAATGGCTGATCCATTGCTTGTGAGATCTCCATTTACTATGAAATCTTTTCAAAGTCATTGCTCTAATTCATTCATTCATTCATTTGTTTGTTTGTTTATTCACTTTACATCCCAATTGTGAATCCCCTCTCTTCTCTCCTACCATGCTCATACTCATAAGTCCCTCTCCCCATTACCATCTCCCCTTCTCCTCAGAAAAGTATAAGCCTCCCTTGGGTACCACCTTGTAACAGCCTGTTCTGCCCCACGTATGGGGGCCACTTTGTCCCGGCCTGAGCTGCTGCTTCGGTCTGTGGGTCAGGGTCTAACAAGAGAGAGAGTGGGGATGGAAGGGCAAGAGACGCGAGGAATGGAGACAAGACAGAGAGTCTGTTCAAGTCCCCTTTATTGAAAGGAAATCATGGGTATATATAAACACAAGCAGGGGAATGCAGCTGAAGACACTTTACCATGTGTGCCTTGCAGCTGGGGGCATTAAACAACAAAACAAGATATGGGAGAAAAACAAGATGTTTCTCAGAGTGTGCTCAGCTGTTGTGTGCTGTTGAAAAAAAGTCTCTTGTCAGGGTATATGGCCTAAGATGGCTGCAAAGATGATAGCCACTTTCTGCTAGGAGATGGCTTCCAACACCACCTCACCCTGGGACATCAAGTTGCAGCAAGATTAAGCTGCTACATGACATCCTTTCCCACTGAGGCCCAACCAGACAGTCCAGCTAGGGTAAGGGGATCCAATGGCAGTCAACAGACTCATAGACAGCCTCCAATTAATAGGGAACTCACATGAAGACCAACTGCACATCTGCGACAAATATTTAGGGGGACCTACATCCAGCCCCTGCGTGCTCTTTGGTTGTTGATTCAGGCTCTTTAAGCCCCATGGGCCCAGGTTAGTTGACTTTGAAAATCTTCTTGTAGTGTCCTTGACTCCTTCAGCTCTCTCGGTCCTTTCCCCAACTCTTCTATAAGGTTCCTGGAGCTCCACCTGATGTTCGGCTGTGGGTTTCTGCATCTGTTTCTATGTGCTGATGGATGAAGCTTCTCAAAGACAGTTATGCTAGGTTCCTGTCTGCAAGCATAGCAGATTATCATTAATAGTGTCAGAGGTTGACTCTCTCCAATAGGCTGGATTTTAAGTTGGCCAGTCATTGGTTGGCCATTTCCTCAATTTCCTCTCCATCTTTATACCTGTGCATCTTATAGGCAGGTCAAATTTTGGTTTAGAGGTTTTGTGAGTGGGTTGATGTTCCCCTCCCTCCACTGAAAGTCTGCCTACAGAAGGTAGCAAGGATATTCAGTGTTAATATCCCCTGCCCACCATTGCTAGAAGTCTCAGCTAGGTCACCCCCATAGACTCCCAGGAGCTTCCCTCATTCCAGGTTTCTGGCTAGTCCCAGAGATACCTCCTCCAATTTCCATTCTCTCTCCCAGCCTTCTCCTGCAGCCTCTCTCCCCACACTTGATTCTCATCCCTGTTCCCTCTTCACCCTTTCTCCCACCTAGCTCCTTCCCTTCATCCTCCTCTAATGTCTATTTTATTTCCCCTGCTGAGTGAGAGCCACATATCCTCCGTTGGACCCTCTATGTTACTTGGTTTCTTTGAGTCTGTGGATGATAGCACGGATATCATGTACTTTATGGCTAATGTCCACTTATACATGAGTACTTACCATGCTTGCCTTTCTGAGTCTGAGTAACCTCACTTGGGCAATTTTTCTAGTCCCATCCATTTGCCTGCAAATTTCACAATGTCCTTGCTTTTAATAGCTGAGTACTATTCCATTGTATAGATGTATCAAATTTTCTTTATCCATTCTTCAGTTGAGGGACATCTAGGCACAACCCCATTTTTCAATGTGTCATCAGAGGTGATGTCCCTGAGTTACTATTATCCTTATAGCTTTTAAGTGAAGTCACCAACAATTCTTTTCTTCTTTTTTCAAAAACATGATGCTTTTGTTTATTTTTATTGCTGTAGCCACTCATTCCTCCTGTATGGTGCCTTGACTAGAGTCATGAGTGTACCAGGTGTCTACAAGGATAAGATGCATCACTTTCAGTATCTTGTCTGGTTTGATTATTGTTTCAGTAACTGGTGGAGGCATAGCAGCTTAAAAGAAACACCCAAGCATAGACAGCATGATATTGGTGTCAAAGGTTAAGAACAACATACTTCACTGCTGTAAATATACATGCCAATTTTATAGTTTTATTATTTGCCATCCCAGAAAGAAAGTTGCCCAGAAGATATTTACCCCACCATTAATTGGATAAGCTGCTTTTACTACTACTAATGTGAAACCTGTGGTGGGTGTTTTAGATAGAACTAGCTGACACCATTCTAGTGCTGTATACCAAACTTATGATTCTTTCTATGACTGGGACCCAAATCCTATGGTACTGCTTTCTCAAGTTGTTTTATCTACAGTCACAGTTATAGCACTCTGAGATTCCAGTCATCTCTAACAACAATGACAATGAGGTATTAGAGAAAGTGTGGATAGCTTTATGTCTACTTTACATAAGCTGGAGTGATATGAGAGAAAGGAGCCTCAATTAAGAAAGTGGCTCCATAATATCAGATGGTAGGTAGGCTATACGTATTTTCTTAATTAGTGATTAATGGCAGAGGACTAAGCCTATTGTGGATAGTACCATCCCTGGGCCAGTGGTCCTGAGTTCTTAAAAAGCATGCTGAGAAGCCAATAAGCAGCACCTCTCCTTGGCCTCTCCATCAGCTTCTGCCTCTAAATTCCTACCGTTTGAGTTCCTGTCCTGAGTTTCTTTGATGATAAACAGTGATATGGAAGTGTAAGCCAAATAAACCCTTTCCTTCCCCAACTTAGTTTTTGGCCATGCTTTTTCATCACAGCAACAAAAACTCTAAGACACACAGCATAGCTGTTTAGCCTGTCATATAAGAATCCTAGTTTGTTAAATCACCTTCCAGCCCCATATTTAATTCTGTATCAAGCTCTGTAAAGGATGGACAACTTAAGCAAATGGGATGTAAATGTTTTCCAGTACCACAGGAGTGGCTCAAACAGCTACAATTGTTATGTTCATAGGCAAAAACTGTTATAGAATATTTTCGATAACCTTATCACGCACACACCGTACATGTCATAACTATCCAAAATACACCCAAGTGTTTTACAGCCTTGACTGGTCCTTACAACTTTCATGAATTGATTCCACACCTTAATTCCCCTTTAGGTGAACTTATATATCTTCCCATTGTCTTCTAAATCTATAGAACACTCAGAGGTTAGCGTTATATCATCTTCGTAATACAACCTATCACAGAGAGGTAGAAAACAAGATAAGGTACCAAACCACCATCCTATAATTAGGTCAGGGTATGAAAAGAATGTAGGAGAGTGATCAGAAGATTAAATACTGTCGTTACAAGTGAATTGGGATTCAGAAGCCAAAGGAATACTAGAGAAGACATTTGCAAAGTCAAAGGTGGCATGAAAAGATCCTGTCAGATTCTTAATTGTTTGAGAAAAGCGCTGTTGAGTATAGCAGTATAAATGGGGACTTGACTCTATTTGTTTCTCTAGAACCCACTGTCCTAAGCCAAAATCTACACTGACCCTCTTATTAACCCCAATGGGCTGTTATAGGGAATTAGTCTTGATAATAACCTCTGCCTGTTTTATTCTCTTGGGTCTACAAGTTCATCATGTCTGCCCTGTCTCCTAAACTGCTGATGATCACTGCCCTACAAAATGAGACAATTTCCAGGGTTGTACTTCACCCAGCCATATATTAAAGCCTTTAAATTTTGCACTTTCAGGCTGAACTCTCCAACCTTGTATGAATGTGTTTGTACAGCACTACAACCCCTCAGGATATTGTGTGGCAGAGGAGACACGTACACAATATGCTTCCATGAAATGGATGTAATTGACACCCCTGGGACACGCTTAGCCTTTGCCACCTGTACTATTTTATCTGCATGGCCATCTACCTCTGCCTCCCGTGCCTGATCCAGTGGCTCTTATGAGATAAATGTGCTCAGTTCCAGTTTCCTCTAAAACTCAGCTGTTTTGCACATTAACAAGGTGCATGCAGCATTTAGTTTCTGGTTGTTCTGTATCGTTCTCACTTGTAGAGGAGCAGCTGGTGTGGATGCCACCATGAAAGATGTCATCCCTTCAGAGGAGGAAGCACAGTAGGAGTCATCTGTATGTTCCTATGTTTTCACTCCTTTAACTCCTTCAGTGAGTTTTTATTCAGTGTCTGAAATCCTGTTACAAGGGGCCATAAGTACAAGTTTTTGTTCCCATCAGTTTCTTCCCTAGGACTCCGACTTGATACAACCACACTCACCTTGAGGCAATCCAAATTGATTTCTTTATCTGTTACTCCCACATTCTCATCTCCCTGTTAGTGCTTTAGCTTAGATTCCATATTGATCTAAACCATCCAGATACCACAGAGTCTCTTATACCCCATAAAGGTCATGACCCATTATGGAATCAACACGACCATCATGAGTGCCCAAGTTAGTACCTGTTGGCCTTCTTCTTTTCCGCTCTCTCCCGGACCACTCTCCCGGACCACTCTCCCTCGGCAGCTGAGCTGCCTTTGTTATATACCCTTCCAAGGGGGCGGAACTGGCTGCCTGTTCTCTCAGGATTGGTTAGGGCCAATACCTCATTAGCATAAGCCCTCTCGGGAGGGGCTTGAGCCTGACGCATGCGCAGTAGGCGGCGCCGGCCAAGTTGGAAACCGGCGCCGTCTCTTTGGCCACCTACATCTCCCCCTTATTTATTTTATAAATTTGAAATAGGTTACTTCTGGACCCTTAAGATTCATCCTAGGCCTCCCACACCCAAGCATGCATTTGATTGTCAAAAGGCTTTGGAAGGCACTCCTTGAAAGAGCCACTGCTGTGGCAAAAGTCAGCAGGGGAAAGCAGAGGTCTGAGCCCTTGTGCAAGTGTTGAAGGCATTGTAATGGGGGTGCCACCCCATACCCGCCTTTGTGCCTTTTTTCAGGGAGAGGTATTTGACACAAAACCTCTATGCACTCAGACATACTTTCAGAGAATCTATCTCAGGATTGAGAACATCTCTAGTCGAGGCACTCCTCGTACTCCCCGCTTCTGAAAAATTGAAATGGTGCCTTAGGAGCCTTATACCATTGGCATTGGTCAAGATGGTCAGGATCTAGGGAAAATGCCTGGACGGCCAATATCGGGTCCAGAAGGTTTCCCACTAGGTCTCCCTAAGGGAGGCCAGCCAAATACTTGGGGAAGCACCTTCCTTCATGGCATTCAGCGCCTGATAAACTACAGCCTTATGTCTTGCATGGTCATGGCGTAAGCGACATAGAAACCAAAGGCAGAAACCATATCCTAAGAGAACAACAGCTCCCCATACAAATACTCCCGCCCATAAGTCTTTTTAGAGTAACGGGATCTAGGCAAGTGCCGTTCAGGGTGGCAGTCTTGCGACAGGAGCTTCAACATCAGGATCTGCAGTTTCATCATCCCTCCTTTCGTCTGGGATCGCCGGACTAGAGATCTTCCGAGTCAGTCTCTCAGGGATCCAGATAGGGTTTTCTTGATCCTGTGGGAAAACACAAACAGAACCTCGTGCTCTTATGAGCACGGGATCGGCCCTTGCCATGCGTTAGTTATGATATCTTTCCATTTTACCTTTTCTGGCAGAGGGCGTAAGTGATTATGATGTCTGTCAGCAGCAGACTGACCCTGAGCATCCAAATTTAGAAAATTTAAAGTAAATAGTGCTAAGGATAGTCTATGCTTGGGGGTAAGGCCATGGCCTATTCCCTCTTTTTGTTTTTTGAAGACATTCCTTGAGCGTTTGATGTGCTCGTTCTACAATACCCTGCCCCTGAGTGTTGTAGGGCAGTCCATGAGTGAGTGAGACTTCCATACGTTGGCAAAAGGAAGAAAAAGCTTGAGCCGTATAGGCTGGGCCATTGTCTGTAAATATAAATCTAAACAGGACTGTTATAAAACAGCCAACAACTAATTAATTTACATATCTATTAATAATAGTTTCTTATATTTTTTATAAAATTATTTTTCTATCAGCCAAAAAAAATTAAGGTTTGTATCTCTCTTGAGGCTTAAATTCTTTTGTGGAGAGCTTAAAAAAAAAAGATCTTAGCCAATTAGCATCTCCTAGAAACCTTTGAATCTTATGTCACAATTTATTTAGGAATATAGCTGATGTCTCAAATATTAAAAGATATTGTCTTTGGATGTTTTTGGAGCAACAAGCATTTTCCAAAATGTTAAAGCTCTTTCATACATCTGGTTTTGAGTGACTCTAACTTTGAATTATCAGTTTTAATCTAGTTTTTTATACCAAAATTATAAATTTGCAATCATATCCAATAACATATAACCAGAACATATAGAGCATACTTATATATAAATGTACATCTAAACAAATTTTTCTTACTTTTTTAACTGTAATTTAAGAGAAAAGTACTTATCAGACTGGGAGATACCCTTACTACAGAAACTGTTGGCCTCCTTCTAAGAGCTGCTTATGAAAACAGTTAACTCTTTTTAAGGTTGCTTTGCTAGTGCTCTTCTCCCAGCCACAGAGCAGGGTAAATTATCAGTTTTTGTTGCATAAATTGAGATTCCCTTTTAAGCAAGTTTTAAGCTAAATTAAGTGGTGGATGGCCATCCGTTTTAATCATTTTTACATAGAACAAAAATAGACAACAAAATAAAGACAGATAAATGACACACATGGACAAATTGGTATACCAATGACAGACAATAAACATGGAAAGCAGAACTGAGAATCTCTCCTAGAGCGAGCCAGAGAGATTAGGGCGTCCCCCAATCATCTCTTGCTTCTCCAGAGGGCTCTGTAATAAGCTTTTTTGTTTTTCTTTTGTTAACACACCAGAGAGTGGGCAACTTCTTTCTCTTTTACTTTTCCTCTCTCTCTCATTTTCAAGGTTCAACTTCTTATCTCTTTCTTAGGAAGTATAGGCTCTTGGAGCTGTGTCATAAAGAGTGATTGCTTAGAAAATATTTGCCTCCAGGATCAAAAACTGGGAAGGCCATACGCGCTTCCTTCCAAGTCTGTGGGCAGAATGAGCGTTGTGTCTCTGGGGACAGACTGGCCCAAGGAACCTCCACATAGGGAGGCGGGCCTAGGGACGGAGCTGTGGGTGTCTCCCAAGCATGCGGTTTGAGCTTTTTCACCATTTTGTCTTTCTTTTTCCTTGAGAGGACCATGGACTTTATTTTAGCTAACATGTCCTCTAGGTCCTCCTCCATCTTTTTTAAGCTCTTTCTTTCTTCTATCTTTTTTAAGCTATCAGAGCTAGAAGAGCTCTCTGTATCTATATCTTTTAGACTAGAGTAAATGTTGGTTATCTTTTTTTGGTCCCTTGTTTCTTTTACTAGAGCCTGCCTCAGAGCCTTCTGACCGAGCCTCTTTCACTTGCTCAAAAACTTTCTGTTCCTTTCGGACAGCGGATTCACATTCACAATGAGAATTTAGGTACAAGCTAAGACCATACGTCAGAAAAATCATATTATGATATCCAAGCCAACCACTCCGGTCGACAACAGATATCATAGCTTAGAAAATCTGCGGACCTTTTATTGCCTCTTTCCTTATACTCGTCCCTAAACCTTAACTTGTCCCAAATCTAGGGAATCTCTACTCGTCCCAAACCAGGGAACTTCAAACCAGGGATCCTTAATTCGTCCCAACCCAGGGATTCTCCACTCGTCCCTGACTCGTCCCAAAGCAGGGATCCTTAACTCGTCCCAACCCAGGATCTTCCACTCGTTCCTGACTTGTCCCAAAGCAGGGATCCTTAATTCGTCCCAACCCAGGGATCTCACTCTTCTGACTCGTTCCCAAAGCAGGGATCCTAATTCGTCCCAACCCAGGGATCTTACTCGTTCTGACTTGTCCCAAAGCAGGGATCCTTAATTCGTCCCAACCCAGGATCTCACTCGTTCTGACTGTCCAAAGCAGGATCCTTAATCGTCCAACAGGATCTTTACTCGTTCCTGACTCGTCCCAGAGCAGGGATCCTTAATTCGTCCCAACCCAGGGATCTTTCACTCGTTCCTGACTCGTCCCAGACCAGGGATCCTTAACTCGAACCTCTACTCGTCCCAAACCAGGGAGCCTCTACTTGTCCTCGACTCGTCCCAACCCAGGGAACCTTGACTAATAAATATACCTTTTTACCTCAGTTTCTGAATTTATGAGGTTGTTGTCCTCAGTTTCCCCATTGTCCTCGGCTCGTTGTCGTTGGTCTTTAGCTGCCACGTCTCTCGTTGTCTCCGCCGCGTCTCTCGTGTCTCTCGCCGCGTCTCTCGCGCTCTCGGTCTCTCGCCGCGTCTCTCGCGTCTCCCCGCTCCGTCTCTCGCGCTCTCTCGCGTCTCTCGCGTCTCTCGCGTCTCTCGCTCTCTTCTCTACCGGCGCGTCTCTCGCGTCTCTCGCGTCTCTTCTCTACCGGCGCCGGGTGTTTCTGCTGGTGCCGGGTGTCTCTGCCAGGGCCTCTGCGTCTCTTCACTGCCGGCGTCGGGTGACTTCACTGCCGGCGTCGGGTGACTCCGCCGGCGTCGGGTGACTCCGCCGGCGTCAAGTGACTCCGCCGGGGCTGGGTCGCCGCCGCCCGCCGGGTCGCCGCCGCCCGTCCGGGACGCGGCCGCCGCCCCCGGGATGCCGCCGCCCGCCGCCGCTGGGTCCTTCTCCGCCGGTGGGTCGCTTCTCCGCTGGGCCACCAGTTGTTGCGCCTTCTTCTTTTCCGCTCTCTCCGGACGACTCTCACGGACCACTCTCCCGCACCACTCTCCGGACCACTCTCCCTCGGCAGCTGAGCTGCCTTTGTTATATACCCTTCCAAGGGGGCGGAACTGGCTGCCTGTTCTCTCAGGATTGGTTAGGGCCAATACCTCATTAGCATAAGCCCTCTCGGGAGGGGCTTGAGCCTGACGCATGCGCAGTAGGCGGCGCCGGCCAAGTTGGAAACCGGCGCCGTCTCTTTGGCCACCTACAAGTACCAATGACTCTTCCAAATGAATTCCTTTCTTAGCTCTTATGTGAGCACAGTCCTAGCCATCAGAGTGAATTAGGCATCAAACACCACCTTTTCTATACCCAAATCCCTTAGCAGTACCTGTCCTTCTTCTGATGTCTACAAGTCACTGCTGGTGCATATTAATCACTCCATTAGATACTAATTTTTCTCACAATGTCTTTGTCTTTAGATTAGATAAATGTTGCATTACTTACTCTCCTTGTTTCCTTTGCACTCTGACTGATCTCACTCACCTTTGTTTCCCATAGCCTCATACACTGTGCTGTGCAAAGCTTCTTCAATTTCACATTTAAAAATATCCCCCAAGTCAAGAAGTTCAAGTCCAAACAGAATATGCCTTGATTCAGTTTCCTCTCCTAAGCCGTTATGAAGGCCCCTGTTTACACTCTAAATAATGGATTTCCCCCTTCCTCCTTATTACTGGTCAGTCCTGGGGTGTCTTTTCTCTCAGCTCTGCCTGGCCCTTTCCCTTTTAATCATCTGGTTCTGCCCATGAGCTGCAAGTTTTTAGATCCCAGGGAAGTCTTTAGCACGTATATAATTTCTTATTAACCCTTCCAGTTGTAGGAAAGAGCAAGCCAATACTTGAATCTCTTTCTCCCGTTTTCTTATCTCTCCTACCATGTTAGAAACTAACAAAGAGATTAGCATCCACATTTCGATTTTTCTAATTGTAATTTCTCCCTCAGAAGGACAAATTCTTTCTGGCAAGACTGCTGAGCCTCGGTAGCATGCTTCACTATCCACAAAAGGTCTCACAATAGCTGCTACAGTCTGCTTGTGATGCTGTCCCACACACACTACAGGATACATAATATTCTTCATTGCATCACCATTGGTGGGACATCACTATACTCTTATGGTAGAGCCTGTCCATCAAGGAAAAATTCTACCCAATTCCAGAGAGAGGAAAGTGGCCACACTGCAATTCCTCTTAAGAAGGCACCATTCTCTGGTGGATCAGCATTGGTTGTATACCTTATCACCCAGAACAGGGACAATGAAACTGCCCCTACAAGAAAAAGGCACAGTCCACACCACGTGGGGAAAGGTAGCCACACAGATGCTCTACCTTCAGACAGGTGATCCTTAGATAGATGCCCCATTACTCATCACAGAGACCCCATTATGTCTTACCCCAATTCATCGTTGGTTTCCTTGGTCACTGTACAGGCACAAAGTGTTCACATTTTGAAAGGAACATGAAGAAAATGCCCCATATGGGACACTAATGAGAGACTGAAGAAATAATTTCACTCATCTAGCTTTGTGAACTAATGAGTTTACGGGAGTTACTTAATTAGTATGAATGGCTGTCATGAGGCCTCATCAATTAAAATGCCTCACCCAACATGGATGAAAAACCTTTAAACTTGCATCTCTGGAGCATTCAACTTGAATGCACCCTTACCCGTGATCCTTCTCTCCCCCACCAATTACTGTTTATATAATCTTAGAAATGGATCTCATGAGTTTCTTACAAGTTTAGTGAGCCTCTCAAGACTTAGAAATCTCCTTCTCCGTGACAGACTTTATTAGAAGAAAATAGCTACACAATAACCCTAGTTGGACACCAATAACAGACAGAGAAATGATGATCCCATATAAGTATAGTTTGATAAAACAATGTATTAACTAGGGTTACTTATAAGGTGGATATGGAATTACTTACCACAGTATGGACAATTTATAGATAGATACCTCATCAAAAATTAGTCTCTCTGCATTATCCCCAAGATGCAAGCCTTAAGAAAGGGTAGACCTCTTGCACCTGCTTCATCCACCCACCTTGTGCTGTGCCACCTCCTGAGTCCTTCTTTACACTTGTAAGGCTACATCAGTAGACCCAGGCTTGTCAGGCTCTCATTTGGGTAATAAGATTTCAAGATGGCAACAGCCACCTCCTGTGTGAAGAACAGAGGACAACAGCACTCTTTAGTTCATAGTATGAGCCCTTAGTGTCTTTACAGTCATTATAAGGGTAAGCATCTCTGATGAGTTACAATGCAAGAAAGGAATTTATATGTATATGCTTGTGTGTGTGTGTGTGTGTGTCTGTGTGTGTGTGTGTGTGTGTGTGTGTGTTCCACATATGATTTTTTTTCCTTTAGTCTTAAAATCCATGCAGTTAGCATTTGATACTTGGATGTTAGTAAGAATTCCTTGAAGATAATAATAGAAAAGCAATATTCCCCAGAGATCCAAACAACTATGCTTGTGTAGATTAAAGATAATACTCTGAGGTGGCATTTTTCAAAATACACTGTGGGCAGGAGACAGATAGTACTTCTTTTTATTAGAAAACTGCACAAGAGGACAGACACACATGTTGTCTCTTTTCTGAATTATTCAAATATGCCTTCTATAGTAAAGCACTTATATATGCTACTTTTTTCAAATTAGCAAAATGTATATGGATTGTTCTTGTTTTCAAAAGATCCAGGTCCTGAAATCACTGCACATCTCAGAGCATATTACTCTGCAGAAGTCCTGGTTTATCACAGAACAGTTATGCAATAGAATAAGTATGCCAGTAAAGCTCATTTTGAATTGATGGACTCCTTATAAATTAAAACCCATAGCAGGCTCTAGTGACAAAATGACAACATATAGGAGGAAATGACAGCATTGGGTAATTTTTTCACAGATAAAGAACCAAAAGGTAAAACTCTAATGTATTTTTCCATCCCACCAACATTAGGACTACCAACAACATATATCTCCTTATATGGTGAACACAGAAGGACATAGCACCAGTGGTGACCTGAGAGGGGCTCAGCACCCCCTCAGTGGTATGCTAGAGCAAATAATTTCTGAATCTGATCCTGAGATATATGTATGTAGATATATATGTCTACAATCTAAATTGAGGAGCCATCAACATAATAACAGAACTATACTTTCAAAAATAGCAGGGACAAGAAAAACAGAAAAAGGAGAAGAAAAAACATTGTGGATTCTAAAAGACTGAGACAATAATATAGTAAAATACATGACCTTAGGTGAAATTTGAAACTATGAAATAAAGCCACCAAGGATATCATTATATTTAAGTATATAAGGTGGATTAGATACATTTTTTTAAACATTTGGTAGTAATAATTCTACTTAGAATAATATGTGGTTACAGAAAAGACTGTATCTGACCTTAAGAAGTAGCCATTGACTTATTGGAGGGCATCTTCTACCTTCCTTCAAGAGTTTTACTCAAAATGCATCAGTAAACATAGATACAAGAGATGGGAGAGAGGAGCTAAGCAATTCTTGCTCATTTTATGATTTCGAATTCCCAAGCATCCATTTGATCAGGACAATGGAATTTCCTTAGACTAAAATTCTTACCGTTATGACAAGCATAGTGTGAGTCCGTAGTAGGCTTCCACAAATCCCAAGGTAAATCGATGTCCTTGATATTTTGCTTCAATGGTAAGAATCATTTATGCATTTATAAATGCCTAAGACCAACATAAAGGAGAGACGAAGAAATGGCTCAACAGTTAAGAGCACTTGCTGCTCTTGCAGAGAACCCAGATTCAGTTATATAGAGAGGTTAACAACTGTCTGAAACTCCAGTTTCAGGGCATCTCACACCTTCTGGACTCCTCAGGCACCAGCACACACATGGGGCACACACGTCCATGCAGGTAAAATAATAAAAAATAAGGATATCTTTTTAGAAATCTACATAAAGGAATGATACCATTAGGATGAGTAGAAGAGGGTATGAATTGTGCTGTTGTAGTACTTAATGTGCAAGAGTAGTAATTTGTGATGGGTTATTACAAAGACAGATGTTCACTATGCACAGACAATATCGTTTAGCCCACAAACATGTAAGTTCATCATCAGAAAAGTATCAATCAATAGGCAAAAATCTTTACTTGCCTATAAAAAGATTCCCTCCTTATGAAGAAGATTAAAGGAAACCAATTTCCTTCAAGTTGCTGCCCAATATCTGATGAGAGACTTCAATTTATCTCTGTTAAGATTACATCTAGGCATCCCATCCAAGGCACATTACAATAGCTGGCATGGACTATATGCACTGGTTCTAAATGGAAAATCGATGAATAGAATAGTTGTATTTCAGAACTTTAAATAGCTGTGACACTAGGAAAGTCGTGTCATGTTTTCCCCACAAGTAATACCACTGTTATTTTGATTTTAAAAGATGCAGGCTTAAAATCAGCCTTTCAAGTATGGATTTACCCTGGAAAATTTTAAGATAATAAAGCCAAATTGCCATTTGAGTACAGCTGTGAGCTCAGTCTAAACCACCTTACAAGTGTGCGTCAAGATGATGCTTTTTCAAGGATATCTCAATTGTTCATCCTGAAACGCTCCTTTAAAAGATTTTAGGAAATAAACTGGCATTTTTCCTGCACACACTCACATAAACAGCTTTTTCCTAATGCACTAATAGTCTTTTTAATAACAAATTTTTGCTTTTTGCATGGCTTTATTACATTTTTCCTAGCTACAGGATAATTACCTAATAGTAAAGATTACATTGTGGGGGATAAGAAGACCTCACATGCACATACATGCACATTAACCTCCACAAATACATGCATATGAACACGTGTACACTGCACACACATATATATACACAAAACCATACACACATACACATGCAAAGGTTGTTATAGAACACATGCACACTATATCACATGTATACACACACATACACACACGCACACACACACATGAGTTCTTAGGCGATTACTTAGAAAAGATCAGCATGAGAACTTGAATTCAGACCTCCAGCATCCATGTAAACAACTGGGCCTAGCAGCACACATCTGTCATCCCAGTGCTATGGACATAGAGACAAGAGAATTGCAAGAATGTGCAAGATAGAGAGTCTACATAAATAGATGAGATGCAGGATCACTGGAAATCCATCTTGCAGTAAAGAACAACTGAGGGAAATATTTGATATCATTGTTTGGTCTTCACATGCACATATGTGGAGACACATGCACACATCCTATATCCCTATACGCATACACACAACCATGTACACTACACAAGAAAAGAAAGACTAGATTGTATAAGCACACATCCATATGCCTCTATGTCACTATCTTGTACTTTATTTCTTCAACAAATGTATTCTATGTTTTATACTATGTTGTTTTCCCAAACAATATTTGATATTAGAGATATGTTTTGTAAGAGTGATGATACTTGTGAACTTATAAATTGGTGCTATAGGTTAGTTCATAATGAGAAGAGTATGGTGAAATACTCTTTAGAGACATGCCCCAATGTTAGGAAGAATGGATGGCAAACACATGAAGCATCTAACTCTATATGTACAGACTTAAACATACATGTATATTTAATTATATAGGCTCTGTTTTTAGAAATCTAATACAAATTTCATTATTATTATTTAGTCCCATCACTCTAATCAAGTAACAGATCTTCACAGTGACCAGAACCCATCCTAAAGCTATCTACCAAAGGAACTACAGTTGCATAATAAAGGTTTCTCATCACTTAGGAAATTCCTAGCTTCTAAAAAGCATTATACAGAAAGTGAAAATAAAGATCAAGTATAATGTATATTATGCCACAATCCTTTAAGAAAATAAACACCAATGAAGACAGAGCATAGCCAGCAAGATAAATAATATAAAATTGGATATTGGATATGGTTACACATTGGAATAAAGTAACAAATTGTGTCTATATAAGGCCACTCAACCAAAGGGAATCATACCTAGTACTAGAATCCCCTTCTGAGCCAAGTGGGGAAATGGACTTTAGAAAAGAACCAACTCCTGATACTTTGCTAGTCTGGCCTAATTCCTCGCTTCATTTAAGCTTTATCCTTATAACCACAGATAGGTATAGTTGTCACCCCTCATTAAAGAAGCCTCTTTTACAGAAAAATGGAGAGCATTACAGAAAACCAGGACAGGGAACAATACAGAGATCCATGGATCCAGACTGTTGGGAGCCAAGGCACAGAGGATACATCAGAATTATATTTCCTGCATCTGTGACTCAGAGAGCATTGAAGAAGAGGTGCTGGGAAGATTGGGAGAGTCAGAATATCAGGAAGTCTGCTGGGAAACAATCTCTTCTAGAGATGGCAGCATAAGCAGGACTGGAACAATGGCAAAACCAAGAGACACGCTAACGTGGTAGGAGGGAGGTTTGCAGGGTTCCACCCTTAACAAAGAACTACAGGAAGCTAATGGCTGCTAGGGGAAGGAGAGTTACAAGAAGGGTGTACCTTCTTGTTGGTTATCCAAAGCAAAGTAGTGCATTTGAAACCATATACATACCAACAGCATAAATAAACTTAGTAAAAAAAATAAAAATAAAAAAATAATAAATAAATAAATAAATAAACTTAGTAAATTGTACTTATATAAGCCTGAGTACATGCACACACATATACAGATAAGTGTGACAATGATAAAGGGAAATAAAGACTATCAACTTAACAGGGTAGAACAGGAGGAGTGTGGGGGAGGATAGATGGGAAGGCTGGAGGGAGGAAAGGCAAAAGTGATGTAATGCCATTTCAATCAAATATATATTTTAAGAATTGCCTCCAAAGACTACCTTCAGAAACCCTAAAATAAATTTACAAAGTGTGGCCCAGACATTAGGTGTGTGTGTGTGTGTGTGTGTGTGTGTGTGTGTGTGTGTGTGTGCATACATGCATGCATTGCACATTTTTATGTGTGATGGTGTGCATACATTAGGGATATGTGTGTGTGTATACATGCATACATTGCACATTTATGTGTGAATGATAGTATGCATGTGTTCTAGGAAAGGACAACCTCTGTGGTTGATCCGCACATTTCAGCTTGTTTGAGGCAAGATCTCTTTGCTATTTTTCCCCTGCATATTCCAAGCTAAGTGGCACAAGAGCGTCTGTGAATTCTCCTGCCTCTGCCTTCCATCTCCCTGGGATTATAGACACACGTATCTGCCTCAAATGTGGGCTCTGGGAAACTCAGGTGCTCACACTCATACACCAAGCACTTGGCCTCACTGAGCGGTTTACCCAGTCCTCCTGTGCCAGATTTTTAAAAGAGAAACTATATGCCTTTTAAGTAGAAAATATTTGGAAATCATTACTACTAAGCAGTTTTAGAAATGTAAACCAAATTTCACATAGAATCTCTTGTGCTAAAATAAACATGTTTTAATCTTTTTCTGTAAGCAATGAAAATCCAACTATCAAGAAGAAAGCTGATTTCGTGTATTGTTAAATGCTCTGGCTCCTGTCTGACTCCTATGAGCTAGGAAAGAAAAGCATGTGAGAATATTAACCATGTATGAAGGCTCTAGGAGGACCAATCAGATACCTTGATTTACATTTTTGTTTTTAATCAACATATAAAATCGTGCTTACTTTTTGATAGTATGCCATTTCCTTAAACATACATCATATCTTTATAGGAAAAGACTTAAAATATGTTCTTTTCCTTTTCACAGATAAAATAACTTACCGTTTTCTGTAGCCAGCTTGCTTAATGTATGTATTTTGAAGCTTGGAATGTAAAAGACAGGTGTCTGGTGCAAGTATGGAGATGTTTTTCCAAAAATTATTTAATTTTGTGTATTTGAGCATTTTGCCTGAATATACGCCTTGAGCAGAAACCAAAAGAATATGTCAGATCCTTTGGAACTGGTGTTACAATTGCCTACGAGACTCCCACAAGAGTACTGAGCTCTCTGTAAGAACAGCATTGCTCTTAACCACTAAGACAGCTATCCAACCCCCAGACTGAAGAACTTAAAATTTTAAAGTTGGAACTGGAGAGGTGGCTCATTGGTCAAGTGTAAAGTTTGCTGCTCTTCCAGAGGACCCAAGTACAACTCCCAGAACCCATGATGAACAGCACACGACAGCCTATAACGTCCACTCCATGAAATTCTATGCCTTCTGGCCTCTGAGGGCACGTGTACTCAGCTGCGTGTGCATAGGTGCAGGTGAAACACTCAGAAACATAATTTAAAATCGAAAACTTAAAATCTTATGTTCAAGCTTAAGAGTGAGTATGGTGAGAAGTGGCATCACAAAGGTAGCTTCCATGGAGACATAATTTATTGTATTGCCAGGTTAAATGTGTGTTTCCTCTGAATTACAGAAGCAGTGAGTTTGTATCAGGCCTCAGTCATCTAAAGTTCATTGTCAGGAAGACTGGTAGAAACATAGGTGAACGTGCCAACCAGGAGCCATAAATATGTACTATAGAATGAGTAAGAACTGTCAGTGAGCAGTCCGCCAGTCACAGAGAAATACCAAAGTCTATACACAGCACACTACAGAAAGAGCCCATTCCAAATAGTGAGCTATGTCAGGAAACATCCTGTCAGTTCACGATAAGTACAGTGAACTACTGTTGCCTCTGCCCCTCATCTTTCTTATTCTTCCCCATTCAAAGTAGATTAAAGGAGCAATGGCAGCTTATCTGCCTTGCCATTGGGATGCCAGAGTGCTGCCAGCATGTCCCTTAGGGAAGGCAGAAAGCAGTCCAAGAGAGGGGGTCCTAGCCCATACTTCCCATTTCCCCGGGTAAGAAACAGTGGACTTGGGAGAGGGCTGGGACAGATGCTGCGGTTCTCAATCTCCTCTATACCCAGACACTGCTGGGGACCTCAAGGAGTTAAGAAGGGCAAGAAGGAGACGACTGAGCCCTGAACAGAGTAGAATCCAGTTTGGTTCCGAGTGACTGCCAAGAATACTGAGGGGTTGAAAGAGAGAAGCCCTTCTCTGGGAGATTTAGACAGGGCTCTCATGACTAAGGTCTCCTCTTACTGTGACACCTGATGAAGGTGCAAGTCTTGGTCCTTGCTTGTCCAAACTACTTTATTCATAGTGGATGTGAAGGCATATGTCTTACTCATGGTAAACTAGGGATTGAATACTTTTTGCAGGGATGCCCAGGAAGGGAATCTCATTGGCTAAATCCTCAGAGCCTATCTAGATACCTCATTAGCATGAGAACTCTGGGTTTTTATGCTACATGTACAGTTGCCATGGCCTTCTCAATGGGATGTTATGGTTAAGTGGTTACGTGTTCTAGGACAGATAGAATCTGGCCAGGAGCTGGGTCTAATGCCTGCAGTTCTCAATTATGAGAATTCCTTGGGGGTTGAATCTGCTTCAGTCTTATTAGGTTTTCTGTTTGGTTGTATGATCCACTTGTCATACAACTTACGCTGGTTTTTAGACCTCTCAGAAGAAGGATAGAAACAGAAACATAAGAAAAATCAATCAATAATCAATCACTCAATTATGTGGGGGGTGTGAATGAAATTGACTATATCTCCCATCCTTGTCAAGCATACACTGTGAAATAGTGACATTTATTAATGACAAAACTCACCAGTACCTTTACATTTCCTCTTTCAGTTTATAAAGATGTGTTTTCCAGTCACTTTTCAGTTTAGTGAGGCATGCAGCCTCTTATATTCAATAACATGTAATGTAAATGAACTGTACTACATCCAGGTTGTCACCATGAGGCATCCATAAACAACTCTTCATTCTTCCATTCAAGAAGGAAGAGCCCCAAGGGCAATGTGACTTTGATTGCTCAGTTACTATAGTGGGGAGTTACCGCCTTAGAGAATATTCAGTTTTTCAGGGGACTCAGGTCAACTAGACAAATAAAGAAAAAGTCAAGAGGTATTGTAATGAATACCTGGGAGAAATAACTTGGTGGGGGATGGATTTGTTCGGACCTATAGTTTGAGAGGTTCCTACACATCATGTCAGGAAGAGTGAGAAGCTGAATTGTTCAACTAACAACTGTCTGTAATTCCACCTGTAAGGGATCTAACAGCGTCTTCTGGGCATTTACATATGTAAACACACGCGCACGCGCGCACACACACACACACACACCATCACACAGACACACACAGGCATATAATTTTTTAAAATACAATAAATTCTGTCTTTAAACCTTAAAGATCAGTACGGAAAGTACAGCAGAGAATATGGCTTTAACTTGGGAGCGTCATCCATTGTGCCAACAACTCAAATGTATGTTTCCTATGAAATTGGGGAGGAATAAGTTTGAATATGGCTTTTGCATGAAAAAGTAGCATAAAGGAGTCAGACCAACATGTAGCCCCCAAGGACCTGTTCCTAATGATATAACGCCAACCATCAATCTTCACCTCGCCCAGTTCTTCTACCTCCCAGCAGTGTGCACCAACTGTGAATCCACTGATAGATCATTGTGCTCTTCGGGTCAGAGCCAGAGTGATCTAATCACACTAAAAACACTCTCAGAAGTGAATGGTACCAATATTTTATGTATTTCTCAATCCAATCAAAGTACCAACCAGAATTCACTGTCGCACTGCCTGGCTTAATACAAAAAAGAGAATGGTTGGCCTAGAATAACATGTGGAGCTTTTATTAGTACTAAGAACTGAATATATTAATTATTGAATTGAAAATTGTCTGAGGGTTTGAATCCTGTAGGACCTCTATTATCTAGGGAGCTCCTTTGAAATTTTAACAAAGGGAAGAAATAACCACTTGAAAACAATTTCTATAGCAGTTGGAGTAAAAAATTTTGTTGCTTTATCAATTCAACCACAAAATCTGTTCCTTTTATGCTACTTATGGGAGGATTCTGAAAATGCTCACCATCCTAGACAGCCTGCTTCAGAAAAGATTGCTTAAGAAACAACTTATACTACCCTCCCTACCCCAAAGAAGTTCATTAGCTCTGGGTGCAGACAGAGATGATTAGCACAGGAATAGAAAGAGATACCCTCTTCCAGTAGTTAAAAGCTTATGTCTCTGGAAAGATTTTATAATGTGGATTGTCTGTGATACTATCAACTACTTAAGGAACTCGTTTTCATTGCCTTGGGTTGCTATTGGTTAACTCTCCCATGATGCTAAGGTCAGAGCACTGGCAAGGCTACACAAACACAGCTTTGCTATTTGAGTGGTTTGTTGAACTGGCTCACATCCATAAATTGCAAAAATGGTCACAATGCATTGCTTCTTTCTCCAGTGAAAAGAAAAATGTTCCTCTGCCCCATTAATCTTGCCTGGTCTTTTCATTTCTTTGACCAAAATTAAATAAAGAGTTAGATAGATGATAGATAGTTAGATAGATAGATAGATAGATAGATAGATAGATAGATAGATAGATAGATATAGATAGATGATAGATAGATAGATAGATAGATAGATAGATAGATAGATAGATAGATAGATAGATAGATAGATAGATAGTGATAGATAGATAGATAGATAGATAGATGATAGATAGATAGATAGATAGATCATAGGACAGAGTACAACCTCTGAGACGGGACATGGACTGATGTATTTATTATGTTGATAGGTCCCATCTCATTAATTAGATGGTGAGAGAATGGCACCTTAATCTTCTTGGTTATCCTAGATGATGATCAGACACCCTCCAGAGACAGATCTTCTAAGCCAGATTTCTGCTGATCACCATCCTTGAAAGGGAAACTAGATAAGACCAGATTCTGCAACCCAAATCAACATGCTGACCCATGGAATTATGAGCTGCATAAATGGATATTGTCTAATTAACTTTGATGGAAGTTGGTTAAATAAGAACAGGTAATTAGTCGGGCATTGGTGGTGCATGCCTTTAATCCCAGCACTTGGGAGACAGAGGCAGGTGGATTTCTGAGTTCGAGGCAAGCCTGTTCTACAGAGTGAGTTCCAGGACAGCCAGGACTACACAGAGAAACTCTGTCTCAAAAGACCAAAACAAAAAACAAACAAACAAACAAACAAAAAAAAAAAACCAAAAAAAAACAACAAAAAAAAAAGAACTGGTAATTAATAAGATAATGATAAAATAAACATGAAATGCTGTTTCTAAATTATGCTAATGATATTTCTGATGAGGTAGAAAAGGCTATTACAAAGGAACAGGTGCTATTGTTACAGTCTGCATTTGACCAGTTTCTGAGCTATGTATTTTTAACTTGTCTATTATTCAGTTGGGCAGCTATCACACACACATATACAGACACACACACAAGCACATGCACACATGCACACATGTACAAGCACATACAACACATAGAGACAGCTTAAATGATGGAAACAATAAAAAGTTTCTTTCTCATAATTCTGGAGGCTAGCAGGAAGAATAAGGTCAAGGGATTGACCAACTTAGCTCCAGATGAAGGGTCTCCTTCTGACTTGCACACAGCTGCCTTCTCAATTTTCGTCACATGGCAGAGAGACAGACAGACAGATGGATGGATAGACAGATGGAGAGAAGAGGGAAATGAAGAGGGAGGAGGGAGAAGGAGAAAGAGAGAGAGAGATGAGGAGAGAGAGAGAGACACACAGAGAGAGAGAGAGAGAGAGAGATTGATTACCCAGCTAGTGCTTCTTTTGATAAAACACCAGCTCCACTGGATTCAGGCCTTACCCTCACTCTCCGCAGACATAGTTTCAGTCTTGCAGTCACCTGGAAGCTCAGGGCTCAACAAATGAGTTTAAGGAAAACATAAATGTGTCCATAATGGTGTTAAAAAGTACCACTACTGTTGAATGCGTATGGTAAAACTCACTGTTATTCCAAGATCAAGATGGACTCTCTCATCTCCACTGTCCCTTTCCAGGTGCTTTGGATCAGCACTGTATGAAAAGAAAAGTATTACACTTGAAGAAGTAACTAGAACTTTTGTAGTGATTTCAGAAATGAATGGAGTGTTGGAATAAAAGGAAAATTTGATGTCTTACTCCTTAGAAAAATAATTCTTAAAGGTATACAAACATATCTTATTTGCCATTTTTACTATGCCTTTTTTTCTCCACATATTTTAGAAATAAAATGTCAATGTGTGGCATTTTTGAATAATGAAATAGAAAGCATTACATGAGGTAAAAGCAAAAATTTCTCAAAGGCCGAGATATTTGTGTGCATAAACATTTTACATGTCTCATTGGACAATGCTAAGAAAATACTGGCACTATTTTATTTTACATTTGAAGTGCATTATATTTTTTTTTCAAGGAACACTGAAGTGTATAGCATAGTGGCTGTACCCAAGACATTAGAGAATGACATATTCAATTCATTAACTTTTGTTAGACATCTAGTGTATATATTTTCATTTCTTACAGTCAATAAATACATATTATTCTCTCTCCTGGCATCTGAAAGCTATTTTCTTTCTATATAATTGCTAATTTCGCCTTTTACATTTAGGCCTTTATATATGTATAAAGTAAGGTAAGACTTCGGTTTGCTTTTCATGCAAACACATATGGGAATTGTACTCAGAAAAGGGAATGTTGACCCCTCCCCCAACATTCCACGCCACCTTTTTCATATACAGCCATATGTTTCATTGGGTGATTCTATTATTGTAAAGCCATCATAAAGTATAACTGTAAAAAAACATGCACACTTTAGGTCAAACCATTAATAAAACTTCATGGTAAAATTAAAAGACGTAGTAAACATGAGAAGCCCAAGGTTGCTGCTTCTATGATCTAGCAGTGTTTTTTGTACAGCAAACATCTCTAGTAACTGTAAAGGATTTTAGTCTAAAATAGTGATAAATATTATAGCACAGTAAAAAGAGTAGTCATAATTATTATCATTATCAACCTTTCTATACTGCATATAATTATATACACTATATTCTCATACAATGGGCAGTATGGGTTTATTTTTTACATCGTTGTTGTGATTTGAATGTGGAATGTTTCTCTTAGGCTCATGTGTTTGAACATGATGACATGAACATGTCTCCAGATGGTAATGTTATTCAGAAAATTTACATAACTTTTAGGAGGGGGAGCCTTGCAGGAGGAAGTATTGCCACTAAGGGTATGCTTTGAGGTTTTATATCAGCAGGCTCCACTGACTGTGGACTCGCCACTTTCTGACTGGCTGGCTGGCCTCATGTTCCTGCTGTCATGACTTCTGTCCAATGGTGGGCTGTAATCCGAAACTGTGGGCCAAAACAAATCCTTCTTTGCTTAAGTTACTTTGTCAGCATATTTTAATCATGGCAACAGAAAGGAAATCGATGAAGTTATCATAACCACATGTTATCCTTTGATGTTATGATGGTTCTGATGGTGTCGGTGTGTTAGGGCAAAAATCACAAGTCTATCCCAAAGGCCTATGTGTTAAAATCTTAGTCCTTAATCTGAGGCTTCAGTTGAAAGACCCCTGAGAAGGCCCCCACTCAAACCACTGGAGATCACGGCCACCCAATGACTCACGAGACTCCAATCTTGATGTAATCAGCAAGAGGTATATTTCAATCAGGGCGCTGAGGTCGAGTCCCGTAATCCAGGCAGGGGCAGAGAAGCTCGACCCCTAGCTAGGGGAGTGTAGGATATTTGAAGGAAAAAACCACAACCCAGAGAGTGAGGGTGGTCACTGGAAAATTCCAGCAGACATTACAATGGAAAGTCCCAACCCATTATTCAACGTATACAATTGAACGTATGACAGGTGTAACGGGTTCAAGAAACGGTCATAGCAGGGGGGAAATGTGCTGTTCATAAAAACTCAATCTTATACAACCATATCATCCACCATGTGGTCAGCCAAGTTCCTGGAGCACAAAGCCTCAGAGCTAGCTGACCTGCTCCCCTGGCTCTATTTTACTGCTAGTCTGTAAGAAGCAAAAATTCTATTAACCCTTCAGGTAAAGATAATGGAGCCTTCACAATGTGGGAACCAGGTGAAGGAAGTTAGGTTATAGGGGACATGGTCTTGAATGGGATATGGGATTCTGGCACTTTCCTTTTTCATCCACTGTTTTTTAGTCTGTATGACATAAATTTACATCCTCATATGATCTTATAATTATACATTGTGCTACCACAGGCCCTACCCAATGTACTAGCAAACAGGAACTGAAAACATGACCCCCAAATAGAGCTTTTTTCTTCTGAATTAATTACATTAGGGTGTGTGTGTGTGTGTGTGTGTGTGTGTGTGTGTGTGTGTATGTTGATAAAAAGCTAGTAAACATGCTAGATACAGGATTTTTTTTCAACTCCATTTGAAATCCAATTGGACCATTTATTTGTGGTCCATCATGACCTGAAATGTTATACAATCCATTGCTATACGTGTAGATACTAACTGCTGACCTCTCCCTTTATTGTATCAATCTATCTTAGTGCCCACTCCACACTACATAAATTATTAGAATATTAAATATCATATATCCGGTAAAACAAGTCTTTGCAACAAGTTCTTTTTGAAGACTGTCCTTAGTTGTTGTACATGTCTTAGTCAATGTTCTATGGTGGTGTGGAGACACCATGACCAAAACAACTTACATAAAAGAAAGCATTTAACTGTGGCTTATATACAATTCAGAGGTTTAATCCATTATCATCATGGTGAGGCGTATGGCAGCACACAGGCAAACATGGTATTGAAGATGTAGCTGAGACTACTTCACATAGATACACAGGCAGCAAAAAGGAAGAGATACCTGCCTTGGCTTGGGCCTTCGAAACTTCAAAGCCCACCTCCAGTATACACTTCCCTCAATAAAGTCACACCTACTTCAACAAGGCTACACCTCCTATTCCTTCTCAAGTAGTGCCATTCCTTGATTACTAAGCATTCAATTATATGAGTCTATGAAGGTCATTCTTATTCAAACAACAACAGTACCCTACTGTGTTTACACACAAATTTGGAATTATATTATCAAATTCTATAAAGAAGATCTTGCTGTGATTTTGACTGTGACCACATTAAATGTGGAAATAATTTTGAAGTAAAATTATTCATAAAATCTTTACATTTGTTTAGGTATTAGTTGATAGTTTTCAATTACTATGTTTCTGGTGTATTTGCAGAATCCTTGACCTGACCTGTTGGTTCTATTACTAGGTAATTTGTATACTTTGTGTTAGTATAAATAGAATTTTTATTTTTTACTTATATTCTGCCTATTATTATTAGAGAAAGATACGTTTTACTATGCATTTGTTATCAAGAAAAATTTTCTTATTCTTTTCAGCATTTGAATAGCTTATTTGTAAGTGCTTTTGACTATTTTTAATCACAAGAAAGCAATACAGTTTACATTTTTGTTCTTCTCATACTTAATATCCACATTTTTCCTTATCACATTGTACTGGCTAAAACTCTACATAAAATCTGAATACATAATGTGGAATTTGGTATTCGTCTTTTACCAAATAAAGAGGTCAAGTCTTAAGTGTATTTTTCCCTATATGCCACCTGTTCTGCTTCTAATTTGCTGAGAACATCAATTGTTAAAGAAACACATACTCATTGACACAGAGTAGACAAAGAAAGGCTTCATAAAGAACCGTCTTATAGGTAAGAGATCACTGCAAAGAAATCTTGAAATAGAGCAGAATTTGGGATTGAGTTTAAATGCCTCATGGACACGTAGGCAATTACAGTGATTAAGCTATATAGAGAGTTAAAGACAGAATCACCAGGATTCCGAATAAACACACCTAATATAATACTTATTGCAAATAAGATCCAGTGATTGAGCATCACCTTGAGGGTAGGGAAGACTGAGGACTCTGATCACATATCGAGGGGGAGATTCTGGTTATACTGATTTATCAGAGTTCCCTAGTTAGCACTGTCTTACGTGGAAGTGCATAGATGTGCATAGGAGAAGGCTGAGAATATTGACTAAAGTTTGGTAAATTAAAGAATCTTTGTCACAATGAATATCATGTTTTCTCAAGTGTTTCTCTTATATAGCTGAAGTAATTATATTTCACTGGGTCTCATAATATGACAAGTTGCATTAATATATCTTTTAATATTAATATTCACATAAATTAAATACAATCTAATCTACTTAGCATAAATTCTACTTTGTCATAGAGGATTAAACTGTTATCATTTATGTATTCTAAATTTGTCTTGCTGTCATAACACATACAGCTTTTGCATTTGTATTTCACAAATGAAACTGTCCAAGATTTGAAAAACTTGAAGCTTCACTAGAAAATGAATATATTTAAAGTCACAGCAAAGGAGGTATAGTGTCTCAAAAAAATACATGCCTTTGCATCAGAATAATATGGGAGATGCCTTTAAGCATCTCAGAAATTGGTCATATTCCCATAATAGATTTAAAGATTTTAAGAGAAAAGTCCTTCAATTTCCTGCTTTCACGTAGGAGCCATTGGGATTAGTTCCCTGAATCTTTCCCATGAGCTCAGGAAGTGTGGCACTCAGAGACTGCAACAGCTGAGTGGACCTTACCTAGCCCTGAGCTTTGCATTAGCTGTGTGGTGCTTATTTTGTAGGAATGTTGAATACAAGAGCTCTGGAGCAAAAGAGGCTTCCTTCCACCCATGTTTCAGGGCAAAGTCCACAAGGCCAATCTATGGCAAGGTCAGAGTCTTTGTAAGCAGCAACTGGGAGTACAATGTTTAAAACTCTCACTTTAAGGCTCAATTGAGAGCCCTGGAAGTAAGACACACCACGAGCAGGAAGTGAAATGACTACCAGTGGAAGTCAGAAGCCCAAGTTGGAACCAATAGAATAGCAATGTAGGCTATAGCCACTAAAGATACAGCAGTGGACTGTCCAAATCAGTAAGGGAGTATATCCTACCATTGAATACACAAGTTGTCATATGTGGGACTAAAAGATTTAATGTTTACCCTGTTATTTTTAAGTCTTGCTTTGGTCAAATTCCTCTTTGCTGTTTTCCTACTCCTCCCTTTTGAAATGTTCCTGTGTATTTTGGGTATATAAAAAGATATGAGTCTTTTTCAAACAGGTTCACAGTTAAGAGTTGTCTTCAGTCTCAAACTTTAAACTTAGACTTCTCATCATTATTTCAGCAGTTAAGCGTTTAGGGACTCCTGGAGATGAGATTTTAAGAGACAGATGTAGAATGTTATTGTTTGGATACATCATGCTACGCCAAAGATCATGTTAAAGGGTCATTAACAGACTACAGGACTTCGGGAGATGATAAAAATTAATATTTGAAGCCTAGTCAAAGTTACATCAGTTCACGTTACCCCATCCAGCAGGGCAGTTAACAGGGTACGGGGAACCACCTGAAAGAGAGAATGGGGGAACAGACAAATGCAAAGAACCGTGGCTTGTCTATAGTCTGATCAAATTGCTGTTTTAATTTTTTTCACACAGGGGTTATATACACCTAGAGGCAGGATGTGGGGAAGGAGATGACGCAGGAGCATAGGTGTTCTCAGGGGAAGTGCAGATATCTTCCAGAACAGGGTATCGGCTGGGTGAAGAAACAGGGAATAGGTTGCTATGACTCTAATAATGATTCATTTGATTTTATCTAAGCTGGTGATTTCCACCAAGACTACCTATCCACAAGGTCTATGACTATTTGTTCTTATCCAGGCTGGTAGTTTTCCACCAAGGTTGCCTGTTTACAAGATTTATAGCTATCTGTTCTAGGGTCAGTGTTTTCCCACAGAGACCAAGACTTTGTGTTAACAGGCATGTATGTCTGACTTAGGCCTATGGCTGATTTAGGCCTTCAGTCTATAAGCAAGGTTGCTCCCGACATCAGGTGTGTTCTAGGAAGAAATACTAGTAATACTAGGCCCTTCCTCTTTTTTGCTTCAGTTCTTATAAAGTGCTTCCATCATGATACACTATCTCAGTGCAGAGCCAAAACCAACATGGGATAGGTGACTTAACTTGAGTCTAAATTTCCTCATATTAACCTGTGTTTCTCACCTAATTTGTCACACTGAGAGAAAGATGGCTAGCCCAAGTGGACACCATCCCTTTCATTTTACAAGAAGAACAAAGATTTGAATTTTCAATAATGGCCTTTAGGAACAGTCTATTCAAGCCCTTAATGGAGAATAATAATGGTCCACATAGGCTCATATATTTAAGTACTTGGTCACCAGGGAGTGGAACTACGTGAAAGGATTACAAGTATTAGGAGGTGTAGCCTTGTGGGAGAAGGTGTGACCTTGTTGAAGGAACTGTGTCACTGGGGGTGGGCTTTGAGGTTTCAAAGTTCTTTCTCTTCCCGCTGTCAAATATCAGGATGTAGCTTTCAGTTACTGTTCCTTTGTCTGCCATGCCTGCTGTTATGCTTCCCTGCAAGATGATAATAAACTAAACCTCTGAAACTGTAAGCAAGCCCCATCTCACTAAATGCTTTATAAGAGTTGCCTTAGTCATAGTTTCTCACACAGTAATAGAACAGTAACTAAGACACTCAGTGTCCTTCTTCTCTGAGCTCTGTGGTTGATCATCGTGCACTTCTCTTTTAATCAGTGCTTGTCCTGTGAAAGAGGCTTCATTATGTGCTATTATTAATCACCTTTCTGTGGCAAATGGCTCTCATGCACTATTATAAACCTGCTTAAAATATTTATCATTGAAATTAAATTAGTGTTTTAGAGACAGACCACTCACAAAAGATGAAATCAACCCTATTTAATAATCAATGATGCTTTAAAGATTAGGTGCATATTAAAGTCATTGTTCTAATATCTGTAATTCTGTAGGTGAAATAAACTATGGACAGTAATAGATTTATTGATGATATAATTGGTCAGGGCATCATAAATTCAGCAATTTTTACTTCAGCTTAAATTAGGCAAGCATTGTTTAGATTCTTAAATCTAAAAGGGAGAATTAACTTATTATTAACCTTTGATACACCATAAAGTTTGTATGGATATGTGTATATGTTTAGAAAGAAAAAGTTTTCTTGAACATGATATTCAAGAAATAGTCTCAAAACTACGTAAGCCAATGGCATCTTCATGCCACTTTAAAAGCATTTATCAGTATTGAGAATAATAAAATATTACCAGGGAAGAAAAGCAATAAATAATCCTCCCAGCTGTAACATCAGCAAACCACAATAATAACCAGCATGACAAGATTTGACAGTAACCAATAGCCACCTAATTGGACTTAAGTCTTTTTCAATACAACAGAATGCATGCCAGGTATTATAAAACTAGACAACTACTCATGTCTGATAAGACCAGGGGTACCTACAGGAGAGCCTACTACCATCAATGTCCTAAACCAGTATAATTCCTAACTGCATTCTAAATACTTATTCTTATATCCATAGATGGGTACAATTCTCTCCCCTTACCAAAATTTCTTTTTGCAAAAGACACAAATCTTTGCAGAGAGCCACAACTGGTCAAAATCATCTGGCCATGGGTGCCTAACTCTAATTAGTACATTTACAATCCAACCTATATACTTAAGGCTGAAGAAACATGACAAAACAGAGATACAAAAAGCATTAAACATAGATTTTCCCCTCTTCCTCCTCTCCTCCAAATCCACTGCCCCAGTCTATCCCAGAGTGTGTAGCAGACCACCAGTTGCAGCTCCCTTCCTCTCTGCCCCCGCTCCAAAATATCATATAGACCTCTACAAACTTTCCTTCCCCCCACTTATTGCTTCTACTAGCACCCAACTCCTGCAGACCTTTCCTGGTAACCCACAGCCAACTCCAGCCAATGAAATAGGTAGCCTAAATACAGATCTTCACCATTTTGTTCTCTCCTCTAAATCCAATCCCCAAATCTCAGCCAAATCTGTGGCAGATTATTTGCTCTGGCCACTCCCTCCTCTCTACCCTCACCTCCATTGACTCACCCAGATTTTCTCCTCCAACCTTCCTCCCAACTTGCCTCAGCTCTGTAGCAGACTACTCAGTGTGGCATCTCTTCTGTCTCTGCCCCATTGTCTGGGGACTAAACAAATCCTGGTGGAATATCTTGCTTTCTTCCCTCCTGTGGACCTTCTCAGCCCTCCCAGCCCATCTCCATTCCTAAGTGTGAGACCTCAATACATGCACACATACTTTACCTGGAAATACTAGCAGTCTCATCTGGCAGGATCCCAGAAAAATTCCCTACTAGGTAACATATAGCCACCACACCCTCCTAAGACCAAGAAGGGCAACATAGCCCAAGGAAGAAAACTCCCCCAACAAAAATACGACATGGTATCAGCACCTAGAATTACAATCTTCCCAAACCCAGATACCTAGATACCAGCATATAAACAATCAATATGTCTCCACTAGAGAGAACATATGAATATAAGAACAAACAACATGTCTTCACTAGATCTCAACAACACTCCCACAACAGATCCTGAATATTTCAACATAACTGAAGCACAAGACAAAGACCTTAAAATAGCTTTATGGACATGTTAGAAGTCCTTAAATGGGAAATAAATAAATCTCTTAAAAATGTAGGAAAATGCCCAGAGCAGAACTAGCACTCCAGACCCCCACACACACCCAGAGACGGTGTGACTCCCAGGAGGTCCACCATAACTAGACTCACAGGTGAGACACACACGCCTGCCCCAGTACCTGGACTAACTGGGACCCCCACAGGGCCCAGCAGAGGCAGGACCTATCCACCCTGATGGAGATACACCATCATTTTGTCCCATAACTCTGCCTGAAGCAGAGCCACGGCTCCAGACCCACTTCCCAGAGACAGTGACTCCCAGGAGGTGCCTTAGAACTAGGCTCATAGAGGGGATAGGCTCCATTCAGAGACAGCAATGTCAGTAAATGCCAGAGATGACCAGATGGCAAGAGGCAAGTGCAAGAACATAAACAGCAGAAACCAATGTCACTTATCACAACCAGAACCCAGTTCTCCCACCACAGCAAGCCCTAGATTGCCTAGCACACCTGAAAGGCAAGATCCTGACCTAAAATTCCATGTAATGAAGATATAGAGGACCTTAATGAGGACATAAATAACTCCTTTAAAGAAATACAGGAGAACACAAGTAAAAAGGTAGAAGCCCTTACAGAGGAAATGTCTGCCTCGACCAGCAAGTAAGACACAACACGGTTGGATTCTTCTCAGACAGCTTTATTCCAAGAACATTCTTCATTCATCGATGGGGAACGGGCAACTCCAAGCAGCAGAAATGAGCTGCTTACATATCCACCCAAGGAGGCGGGGCTAGGTGGTGTGTTCTCTCAGGATTGGTTAAACTGCCAATACCTCATTAGCATAAGCCCTAGGATAGGTTAGGGCCAATACTTCATTAGCATAAGCCCTATTGGGAGAGGCTCGAGGCCTACACATACGTAACAGGCTTGTTATACAGGAAGCTGAGCTGGCCATGTCAGAAACCAGCGCCATCTTAAATCGGCTGCCTACAAGGAAACATATAAATGCCTTAAAGAAATATAGGAAAACACAATCAAACAGGTGAAGTAATTGAACAAAAGTGTCCAGGATCTTAAAATGAAAGTAGAAACAATAAAAAAAAAAAATACAAACGGGGGAAACCATGGAGATGGCAACCTAGAAAAGCAATCAGAAGTTATAAATGCAAGCATCACCAACCAAATACAAGAGACAGAAGAGAGAATCTCAGGCATAGAGAATACCATAGAGTAGAAGATATTCACACAACAGTCAAAGAAAATGCAAAATGCAAAAAGCTCCTGACTCAAAATACAATGACAAGACCAAACCTAAGAACAATAGGAATAGAAAAGAATGAAGATTCCCAATTCATGGGCCAGAAAACATATTCAATAAGATCATAGAAGAAAACTTCACTAACCTAAAGAAAGAGATGACAATAAATATACAAGAAGCTTACAAATCGCCAAATAGATGGGACCAAAAATAAATAACTCCTGACACATAATAATCAAAACACTAAATACACAGATAAAGAAAGAATATTAAAAGCTGTAAGAGAAAAAGGACAAATAACATATAAAGGCAGACCTATCAAAATGATACCAGACTTCTGAACAGAGACCATAACACCCAGAAGATCTTGAACAGATGTCATACAAACCCTAAGAGAACATAAATGCCAGCCAATGCTACTATACCCAGCAAAACTCTCAATCACCATATATGGAGAAACCAATGACAAAAACAAATGTAGATAATACCTTTTTACTAATCCAGCCCTACTGAGGATACTAGAAGGAAAACTCCAACACAAGGAGGGAAACTACACCCAAGGAAAACTAAGAAATTAATAATTTCACAACAAACCCAAAAGGCTAGAACCATACAAACATAATACCACCTCTAACAACAAAAATATCAGGAACCAATAATCTTTGATCTTTAATATCTCTCAACAACAATGGATTCAATTCCCTAATAAAAAGACATAGGCTAACAGTCTGGATATATAAATGGGATCCAACATTTTGCAGCATACAGGAAACACAGTGACAAAGACAGATGTTACCTCAGACTAAAAGACTGGAAAAACATTTCCAAGCACATAGTTCTGGGAAACAAGCTAGAGTAGTCATTCTTATATGCAATAAAATAGGCATTCAACAAAAGTTAACAAAAGAAATGGAGAAGGACATTTCATTCTCATCAAAGGAAAAATACAGTAGATGAATTCTCAATTCTTAACATCTATGCCCCAGATTCAAGGGCACCCACATTTGTAAAAAAGATATGTTACTAAGGCTCAAAACACACATTGAACTTCACATAATAACAGTAAGAGACTTCACCACCCCACTCTCACCAATGGACAGATCATAGAAAAAGAAACTAAACAGAGACACAGTGAAATTAACAGAAGGTATGTACCAAATGGATTTAACAGATATATAAGGAACATCTTACACTAAAAGAAAATAATATGCCTTCTTCTCAGCACTTTATGGCCCTTCTCCAAAACTGACCATATAATCAGACACAAAACAAACTTCAACAGATACAAGATTGAAATAACCCCATGCACTCTATCAGATCACCACAGACTAGAGCTGGTCTTCAACAACAACGAAACTGACAGGAAGCCCACATACTAATGGTAACTGAATAACTCTCTACTCAGTGATAACTTTGTCAGAGACAAAATAAAGATATTAAAGGCTTTTTAGAATTTAATGAAAATGAAGGCAAAACATACCCAAACTTGTGGGACACAATGAAATCAGTGCTAAGAGGAAAACTCATAGCTATTAGTGCCTCCAAAAAGAAACTGGAGAGATCCTACACTAGCAACTTAACAATATGTCTGAGAGCTCTAGAACATATAGAAGCAAACAAACACAAGAGGAGTAGATGGCAGGAAATAATCAAACTCACGGCTGAAATCAACCAAATGGAAACAAAAAGAACTATACAAAGAATCAATAAAACAAGAAGCTGTTTTTTTGAGAAAATCAACAAGATAGATAAACCCTTAGCCAAACTAACTAAAGGGCACAGAGACAGTATCCAAATTAACAAAGTCAGAACTGAAAAGAAAGACATAACAACAGAAACTGAGGAAATTTTAAAAATCATCAGATTGTATTACAAAAGCCTATGCTTAACAAAACTAGAAAATCTAGATGAAATGGATGATTTTCTAGACAGATATAGGTACCAAAGCTAAGTCAGGATGAGACAAACTATCTAAACAGTTCCATAACCCTTATGGAAACAGAAGAAGTCATTAAAAGTCTCCCCCCCCCAAAAAAAAACCCAAAAGAACAAAAAACCAAAACAAAAAACCATACCCCACTTCTCAGGGTGGGCCTGAAGCTAAATACCTTTTGCAGGGAGGAGTGTCTGGAAAGACAAGCTTATTGGCTACGCCTCCAGGCCTTTAAGTATCTCATTAAAACGGAGATCTGTCTTGAGTTTACATGACCACAGGTCACATCCTCTACCTGTGAAGGGGTTTGTGGCATTGCCCTTACTTGACTGATGGCCACAAATCTATAGAGGGCTGTGGCTAGTGACAGGGGCCTGGTGGCCAGGAATTAGGCGAAACATCTACCATCCCTTCAGGGTCACCAGGGTTTCCAGCCTTAGCTCAACTGGAAACAAGGCTACCTTTTACGGTCCCACCCCCACTCTCCCTATTTATTCAATATAGTACTCAAAATTCTAGCTAGAGCAATTAGACAACAAAAGGAGGTCAAAGAGATAGGAAAAGAAGACAAGGTATCAGTATTTGCAGTTGAAATGATAGTGTACATAAGATACCCCAAAAATTCTACCAGAAAACTCCTAAACCTGATAAACAACTTCAGCAAAGTGGCTGGATATAAAATTAACTCAAACAAATCAGTAGCCTACGCTAAGGATAAATGGTCTGAGAAGGTAATTAGGTAAACAGCAACCTTCATGATAGTTACAAATAATACAAAATATCTCTGACCAACCAAGTGAAAGATCTGTATGATCATTTCTAAAGAAAGAAATTGAAGACCTCACAAGATGGAAAGATCTCCCAAGCTCATGGGTTCGTAGGATTAACTTTGGGAAAATGGTCATCTTGCCAAAAGCAATCTAGAGATAGAGATTCAAACTCAAATTCCAACTCAATTCTTCACAGAGATAGAGAGCAATTCTCAAATTTATCTGGAATAACAAAAAACTCAGAATAGTGAAAACAATTCTAATCAATAAAAGAACTTCAGAGGAAATCACCATCCATGACCTCAAGCAGAATGTACTACAGAACAATAGTGATTAAAAAAAAAAAAAAAAGATGGTATTGGTACAGACAGGTAGATCAATGGAATAGAATTGAAGACTGAAATAAAACCACACACCTATGGTCATTTGATCTTTGACAAACAAGCCGAAACTATCCACTGGAAAAAAGGTAGCATATTCAACAAATGGTGTTGATTCAACTGACAGTCTGTATATAGAACAATGCAAATTAATCCATTCTTATCTGCTTGTACAAAACTCAAGTCCAAGTGGATCAAGCACCTCCACATAAAACCAGATACACTGAATCTAATAGAAGAGGAAGTGTGAAAGAGCCTAGAACATATCGACACAGGGGAAAATTTGCTCAACAGAACACCAATGGCTGAGGCTTTAAGATCAACAATTGACAAAATGGGACCTCATGAAACATTTAGGCTTTCAAGAAGGAATCTCAGAGACAAGCTTTACCAACAGAATTCAACATGTGAAAGAGAGACTTTCAGGCACCGAAAACAAAGTAGAAGAAATGGATACCTCAATCAAAGAACATATTAAATCGACAAACAGCCTGGCACAAAGCATCCAAAAAATCTGGGACATTATGAAAGACCAAATCTAAGAATAGTGGAAATAAGAGGGGTTTTGTTTTTGTTTTTGTTTTTTTGTTTGTTTGTTTTGTTTTGTTTTTTAAAAAAGGAATCCCAGATAAAAGGCACAGAAAATATTTTCAACAAAATCAAAGAAGAAAAATTTCCTAAACTAAAAAAGGAATGGCTACCAAATTTTAAAAAAAAAGAATACTAAATAGATTGGACCCAGAAAAGGTATTTCATTCAGCACATAATAATCAAGTGTTAAATGTACATATTAAAAGATACAAGGGAAAAGGACCATGTAGCATATAAAGGCAGACCTGTTAGAATAACAGTCAACTTCTCAATGGAGACTCTAAAAGCCCAAAGGGAATGGACAGATGGGCTGTAGACTCCAAGAGACTACAGATGCCAGACTCAGCAAAACTTCCAATCACAATAGTTGAAGAAAATAAGACATTCCATAATAAAGTAAAATTTAAGCAATATCCATCTACAAATTGAGCCCTAAAGAACATACTTGAAAGAAAGTTCCATGTCAAAGAGGTTAGCCATACCAAAGAACACACAAGGAATAAATAATTGCAGACTAGCAAATTAAAAGACCACAACAAAATAAATAACAGGAACCAACAAACCCTAATAATATCCAAAATATGAAGAACTCTGAAAACTAGATATCAAGAAAACAAAGGATCCAATTTTAAAATGTGGTACAGATTTGAAGAGAAAATTATCAAAAGAGGAAACTCAAATGTTTGAGAAATACTTAAAGAAATATTAAACATTCTTAGTCACCTAGGAAATCTAAATCCAGCCTACTTTGATATTGCATCTTATATCCATCAGAATAGTTAAGATCAATTTCTTTTAAAAAAAAAAATGGCAGCTCATGCTGGTGAGGATGTGGAGTACAGGAACACTAATCCATTGTTAGTGAAACTGGAAGCTTGTACAGTCACTATGGAAATCAGTGGGGTAGTTCCTCAGGAAGACAGGATCAATCCACCTCAAAATCCAACTATACCACTCTTGGACATATACCCAAGGGATGTTTCATCCTATCACAGAGACACATGCTTGACCTTTTTCATTACTGTTCTATTAATAACAGCTAGAAATTTTAAATAATCTAGATGTCCTTTAACAGACAGATAAAGAAAATGGAATGCATTTATGCAATCAAATATTACTCAGCCATTAAAAATGAAATCATTAAATTCACAGGCAAATGGATAGAACTAAGAAGAGTCAATCTGACTCAGAAAGACAAATATGGTATTTATTCACATATATGTGGGTATTAGCTGTTAAGTTGGTGATATCCAAGCTACAATCCATAAAACCATGGAGGTTTGTTAGAAAGTAAGGGACTGGGAGGTTCAGATAGATCTCCCTAGAAAAGTGAAATATAATAACAGTCATGGATGGATTAAAGGGGTGGGGACACTGGGATGGAAGAATCAACTGAGAAGGAAGAGGAAAGAGAAAAGGAATATGGGGTAAGTCAGCTAAAATTCAGGGCCATGTAAAAGGTAGTATGAAAACCTAATATGATAGGAGCTTTGTAAAATATATACATTTATTAAAGGGATCTAAAATATCATGAAATAACAGGGGAGAGAACCCCAGCTGAACAACTCTTGTCATCAAATGAAGTTTACAGTATTAGGATTGGGTTACAGCTAATTAAGTTGTTGTCCAAAGGGGACCTATGGGAAACTCCAAACAACCCACTCTGTTTCCAAGACTATAGGTTGCTCTCCATAAACCGACAGCAAGGCCCCACTGCTGAAGATAGCACCTATACAGCTCATGAGCTGCTACCTACATAAAACATTCACTCCTAGGTGTTAGCATCTTTGTGGCAGGAAGGTACTCTGCATGTTACCAAAGGAGAAAAGTAAACATTAACGCAGGCACAAGCCCTTAGATCTACAATGGTATCCTGCCTGCAAGATGTGCCAGCCCAATGGTGGCACAAAGCTTGTGGGTGACAATGGCATCCTGCCTGCAAGATATACTAGTCCAATGGTAGCACAAAGCTGTGTGGCAGTAACCAATCAATATCTGATTTGATTTACAGTCCACTCCAAGACATGAAGCCCATACCTATCACTGTTTAGGTGTCAAGAGCCTGACACTAGACACCTGGGGACCTAGGATAAAAAAAAATATATTATCTTTTTTAAAATCCATAAAATGACTCTGCTATATTCATAAATCAATACCCTGCTAAGCCATAAGCAGGGATGGTTTCACCTGGAGCAGATGAGAACCAATATAGAGGTTCACAGCTGGATAATATGCAGAGAGTGAGACCTTGGAACACTCAACCCTAAACAGGATGTCTCCATCCAATCCCTCCCACCAGGACTCAGGAAACCCTGTGGAAAAGGAGGCAGAGAGAGTTTATAAGAGCCAGAGGGAATGGAGTACACCAAGAAAACGTGCCCCTCTAGATCAACAGTATTAAGGTACACATGACTCACAGAGACTGAGGCAGCATCCATAGGACCTGCGTGGTCTGCACCAGACCGGATCTTAGAGCTGAAAGTAGAGGTAGACAGATGCCACCATCCCTAACCCCAAAACCACCTCCAACGGATAACAATTTGAAAATGAAAATGCAGTTTTCTGCAAGTGACACAGATCCTCTTAAGCAGAGGCTGCAGGCCCAGCAGTAGATGACCAACAGAAAACGAATTTAATGCCATCTTTGAAGGTTCTTGTTGTCTCAGTATTATGTCAGGGCTTTTCCTATTTTTTTTAAAATTCTATCTTATTTATTTTAATTTTTATTTTACTTTATTTTATTTATACATACATATATTCTGTCTCTCTCTTTTTGTTACCCTAAGTCTTTGCATATATTATGACTTTAGTATTTTTATGGGGTTCCTAATTTTGCAAACAAGTTTCTGAGTTTATATCTGGTTTTTGTGCCTTTTTGAGGGGGTTCTTTTCCTTCTATTATTATTTTTTTCCTATTCCAATGTGTTGATTTTATTTTATTCTATGATATCCTTAGAAGCCAGTTTGTTTTCTAATGAGAAACAGAACTTGGGTGGGCTCGGATGGAGAGGAGGATTAGACGGAGGGAAAACTATAATCAGAATATACTATGTGAGAAAAATTCTACTTTCAATAAAAGAAAAAATAATAAAATAAATAATAATAAAAATAATAAAATCTAAAAATTGTAGGACCTTGAATGGCAGCCTGGTTTCTAGCCAAGCACAGGCTAGAGACCCCAATGACCCCAGGTGATCCTGAGGGACCCCAGGTGACCCTAAGGGACTGCAGGCATTTTTCCAGGCCCCCAGACTCCAGGCTCCTGACACTAGGCCGCAGCCCTCCATAGATTTGTGTTTTTCAGTCACATAGGACAACCCCCCCCCAGCCCCTCCAAAGGTAGAGGACGTGACCTGTGGCCACATAGCCTCAAGACAGATCTCTATTTTAATGAGGTACCTAAAGGCCAGAAGGCTTTAATCAATTAAACTTTCCTTCCCAGACCCTCCTCTTTGCAAAAGGTATTTAACCCCAGGCCCACCCTGAGAAACTGGGGTATGGTTTTTCATCTACTTTCCACCATGACAATAAACAACTTAAAACCATGGACTGTCTCTGTTTATCAGGATCCACCCTGGGGAGCCAAGGAGAAGGCCTTCGCCTACAGAGCCGCCATCTAATCTTCCACAGAAGACCTCTCTGAGTTCCAGTCACAGTGACCACCAACCTAAGCAGGCCGGCCGGGACAAGCCAAAAATTCTCATCCCCTGGGGACCTAGCCAGAGCACTCTCCCCCTCTCCCCTTCTGCCATGGGCCAGTCCAGCCCATGGGTCCCCACTTTGTTCTGAGCTCTTCCGCAGGTTCCAGTGATGCCTGGGTGCTCAAGTGCCTGAGAACCAGAAAGTCCCAGACTGCCCTACAGGCCCTGGGACCCTCAAGTCGGCTCTGGCTGTCCCCGGACCTAGGGCTGCATTCTCCCACTCCAAGTGGTGTCCACACGCGGCTTCACATAGCCCGACTCCCTCCGAGAGCGCAAACTTCTAACGTCTTGCCTACCTGAGCAGTGGCCCTAGGCCCGTGGCGGGGCACATGCAGGACCCCCACTTAACCCAACAAAAATGACAAAATATATGCTATCTAATAATGAAATGTATTCTGCATATATTCCTCCATATATTATCTAGCTTACACATGCATACGTTTCTTCAGAAAACTCATTAAGGATGAGATGGAGACTAGGTAGTAGAGTGCTTACCTCATATGCACGAGGGCCTACGTTCCAGCACTGTAAGAAAAAGGGATTGGGAATAAAATTATATACACATTTATCAACAAACTGACTATTCACCAGTCTAGATACAGTTACATATAAATTGGGCATGGGGTAAGAACTAGGTGCCACACCATATTTATCAAATATGCTTCTTCAAGTTAGGATGCCTGGGTAATGAGAGGTTGGGGGGGGTCACCCACCCGTTTAATAGACAAGAGCAATGGCGTCCTCTGTGCCTTACTGGTTGTCTCTCTTGGTGTGTTGAACATCTAAAGCAAAGAGGGCAGAATGCTGTACCAGTTGCATCTAAAGGCGTCTGTGGCAGAAAAACCAAGTAAAGAACAAATTATGCTGTGGTTGCCTAAAGGTGTTTATTAGAGACTTCCCTGAGAGGCGTTACAGGTGTGGCTGCCATGTCACATGTGCCTCGGTAGGTAACAGAGAGGAGAGAGGCTATGTCTACACTATGTTCTGATGTGTGAACATCTGAATGGTTAGTAGCCTAAAATTCCCTGAAAAAAAAAAAAAAAAAAAAAAACAAATTGAGCCTGAGACAACCAACAGTCTAATACCAAGCAGATCCAGACAAGGAGCTAGCCTAAGAAAACCTTGAGCCAGAGACAAGATGAACCTGTCTTTGGCTGCGCAGCCCAGCGGAAGTAAGCTGGAGACAGATGACCCTAACATAGGGCCACGAACACAAGTGAGGGTGAGGAAGAAGACCAGGATAACCACTAGTCTGGTGCCAGGGTACCCATACAAGAAGCTAGCCTGAGCTAATGACTAGTTTGGTGATGCTCGGGCCTGGAGGTGTGACAGATCAGACCTGAGATGACCCCTGCCTGGCTGATTCCACAATGTATGGGCGATCAAGCATTGCACTCCTGAGACGATTCCTCAGATGCTTACAAACACTCAGAGATCCAAAGTGCCACTAAGAGGAGGAAGTAAGTGGTAGAGAAATAGAAGAGAAACAGACACAGAAGGTTATGGGCAAATAAAAAGAGGTAGAACTGGAGAATCAGGGGTAGTGAGGAACAGCCTGATGTGAGAAGCATGTGATGCCACCTAGAGACTATGGTGAGGCCCTGGCCTGTGCTGTCACTGGGGTCACATCTGTGTCTATGGCCCTGCAGCACCAGGAGTCTGTTATTTCCAAAGGCCAGGCAGACATCTTTGGTCTGGGCTGTCTCCCAGGGACATGTTGATGTCTGAGGACTATGTAGAACTAACCCTACCCCTTGACTCAGTATCATGGGAGAGCTGGCACTGGGATCATGGTAACAGGAGAGCTAACCTGCTGCAGTGACCCACACATTACCCAGGAAGCACAGTAGAGCTGGCCCTGGTGGTAAGAGTTAGGGTGATCCAATCCCTAGGGTATAAGTGTGGGAGAACTGGCCCTGCCACTTGTCTCCCATGCAGAGGCATGGATAAGGGACAGATATCCTCCTTTCCCCTTACCCCCTGCCACCTGTGGCAGGCAGGAGACCTGGCCCTGGGTTCATTAGAACAGAAGAGCTGACCCTACCCCTCACCAGCTGCAGCACTCAGAAAAGTGGGCCCTATACTTCACCGGGGCAGCACAGTAGAGCACATCTTGGTAGCATAGGGCAAGCCAGCCCAAGAGTCTGAGCATGGAAGAGCTAACCCTACCACTTGTCTGCCATGCAACGGCATGGGCAAGGGAGAGATGCCCCTCACCCCTTGCCACCTATGGCAGGCATGAGAACTGCCCTTGAGGTGATCAAAGCAGGAGAGATGTCCCTTTTCACCTACTGCAGCACTTGGGAGAGTGGGCCTCACCTGGTTGCCCTGGTTACAGGTGCTGCAGGTGAGCCACCTCAAAGGCATGAGAGCAGGAGAGTTGACTCTGCCCCTTGCTGGCTGTGGCATTGGATGGGCCAGCCAAGACAACAGAAAACCTTGGCCAGGTGGTGTGGGTGTAGCTGATGGAATGATCCGCTCAGACACCTCTTAGGCTCAGATCTAGGTCTTTGGATTATCCCACCCTAAAATCTATCCCACCAATGAACTCCTGGAGTGTGTGAATGAGCTGGTCCTACAAATTCACTACTACAGGATCTCCATAACACAGGACAACAACAGGCTACCCAAGAGGAAGCCCAGTGAGGTTCTGGCATTAATAGTGTAACAGAAGCCAGAGGCTTCATACCAGACCAATGAGTCATTGCAATGAACATTTGGACAAAGGGGAATACTTGAGTATATACCCACCGTAACACACTACAGCTTCCACAATGACATTTTTTCCTCTGTTGGCAGGGGGTGGGAGAGGATGTTGCAAAGGCGGAGGGTAGGTATTGGGGTAGAAGAAATACCTGAGATTGGGATGCATGATACGAAATTTATAAAAAGTCAACAAAAAGCTTTTATAAAGGATGTTCATTAGAGAGACTGAAAAAAAATATGGTCTTCACATCTTGATTAAGAAAAATATGGGCTGGTTCTTACTAAGATAAACTGTAAAATGAACTAATCCATGATAGATACCTAGAATAACCCATAAGAAATCCAAAAGGCTGTTGTAAAGGTCAATATTACTTTAAATATTTCTCTAGAAAGAGAATTTCTCTATAAGAGTTGGGAACTTTACAGTGTTCCATGTATGATATAATAACAAGCCATTTACTTTATTTTTAATGACCACAAATGTTTGCAATGCTCTTTTCTGTTGGACCGTGTGTGTGTGTATGTGTGTGTGTGTGTGTGTGTGTGTGTGTGTATGTGTATACACATGCATATGTGTGTTCCAGCCTGTGTGCATGTGTGCATGCATGTGTGTGTGTATGTGTCTTTAATATATATAGATATTGTCAAAAAAACATCATTGCTTTTATTTGTATCTTAGGTTTTATTTTTTTTTCCAAAATTAGAACATATAATTTTTATAATGACACTTGTGTGTGAAAATTTAAAAGATGATTTAAAAGAATCTTTTAAAAATATGTCAGAGATTAGATGTAGTAGACTCTACTCCAGAAAACTTGAGAGTATTTTTTTTTATTAGTGGTCTTAATTTTATCTCCATGTTCCCCGTTTCTCGGTTGTTACATTTCCTAAGTTCTGAAATAAAATATGTCCTACCCTAAGTAATGGGCACTGTACGAGAAGAAAAATTATACATGAATGCACTTAATGTTCCGGACTTGATAATATCTTTTATGCATAATGGAGAAAAATAGCTAAATATACATGGCTATATGAAAATAATAGCTACTGATTTCAAGGGGCTGATTACCATATTTTATCTGGCATATATCCAAAAGTAGTGAGAGTTTCTTTTTATGGTACAAATCTAAATTTATTTTATACATGAAAACTGGAAAACTTTTGGACAAGATGGAATTACTTATTAGTCATATGGGGCTGATTCTAGGTTTGTAGATAAGGAAGCCAGGAGGATTCAGGGTAGTGGGGTATTGGGAGAAGTAGAGAACCATGACTCTAACACAAAGAACAGGCAAGCTCTGCATGTTCTAAACCTATCTCTGTCCTCTATATAATTAGGAAAAAGACTGTCCAGAAAACATCAGAGTAATTGTCTTAATTTTATTTTCAATGTTACTGATTTTACTTTTCTCTAAACCTTTTTAGATGCTTTTTTCCAGAAGGATGACTAAAGTTTAAATTCAAACACATTACAAAAAAATTAATAAACTGTGTTCTTGAAAAGCACAAAATTCTAACTGAAATAATGAAATAATTACTTAAACTTAAAATAATAGAAACATCAATGTACCAGGTCTCAACTCTGGTCTTTCAAAAGATAATGCTGAAGCTTAAAATAGTTATTTGATCATAATAGTCCAATCTGGCTGCCTCGTCTGGATGATTCCCCTGTTAAAATCACCTGGGAGTCTTCACACAACTCCCACCAATGAGGTTTCCGTTAGTAATAGATGGTCCATAGTGTTTTGACTCCTGTTTTGGGTGGTTATTCAGAACAACTGGGATTTCTCAGTTATCCTGTTCAACATGGCATAGCCCTAGTTCCCTATAAGGTAAAACCCAATGACCAGGTTTCCAAGGCTTAGGCTTCCAAATGATGCAAGGTCACTTCCCACTCTCTTTTGGTCAAGTCAATGAACAGGGACATCTGCTCCAAGAAGTCTGAAGATACATTCCACCTTTTGATTGGGATAAGAAACCAATGTTGCAAAAGGATATAGACCCAAGAGGTATGACTAACTAGAATCCTTATTGCAATCATCAGTGAATCCAGATAAGGGCTATTCCTTCTGAAGAATGGTTGTAGCATCTAATGTGCACTGAAACAGATACATGATTTAGCAATTTTTTTGAATACTAAACATACATTAACCTATAAATGTTATAGTAATTCACTGCTGCCCAAGTGGATAGACTTAATAAGGACAAAATGAAGAACTCAGAATTGCTTCTGATTACATGTATAAATTGAATCTGTCACAAAGCAAAAGTATATTATGAAATAAATTATTAAATTATTAAAATACATTATAGCAAAATAACAAAGTATTCAAAAACATAACACATATTCACTTTACAAAATAAAATCCAAATAAAGAAAACCATAGATAGTAATACAAGAGAAATACTGGAATAAAGTTTGTAGGTTTGTACTGAAAATTTTAGAGTAACCAAGTACATAGTGTCTAAATTCTTAGTATAAAGATGGTATAAAAGCCAGGAACTTTGAAAAAATATATTTTGTTGTAACCATAATAGCCAAAATATATTAAGAATCATATAACATTATTCTAAATATGCTATATATAACAAGCAATATGCATATATGATGTACATCTTATGAACAATTCCCAGGAGGTAAATGCTGTTATGATGAAAAGTTTACATCTGAGACACTGAGATGTATTATCTATAGTGGCACAACTTGGGAGGCACCAAGCAAGATTGAAATGTCAGAATTCTGGCTCCAGATGCTGTACTCCAAAAGGTGGGTATGTTAAAGGTGTCTGCTGCTTAAATCTAAGGAACTGAGTTCAAGCCCAAGAACTAATATTGGAAAGAGAGATTAACTTTCTCTGTTGTCCTATGACATCCACATATGAGCTGTGGAATACATCTGCCCCCATTTAAAAGACACATCATACCATAATAATAAGTAAAATAGAGGCTTTAAAGACAAATAAAATGAAAATATTATTATGAAATAGAAATAACAATTGGAAAGAAATTTATAACAGCAAAGCAGACAAAATATTAAGATGACAAATGACAAAGGATTCTAAAAACAAAGAAAAAGCAGTGGGCAAAGAATAGAAATGGAGAATTTACACAGAAATACAAATACTTGATAAACATCAAAGAAATAGAAAATAAGTGACCAGATGAATGGAAACATAAAAAATAAATTGGGCCAGTTATTTCAGAATCAATAAAATAGTGAATTATCCCCAAAGTGTCTGAAAATATGAGGAAATAGCGATGAAGAATTCTAAATTAGAGAAAATTTAAATTGTTTTCAAAGTTCACATGCTCATTCTCTGAACCTTGTGATACAGTCTGTAGGTATCTTTTGATACCTCAAACGGAATACCTCCACTCATACATGGTGAACACAGGTTCAAAGGGTTGCTTAAAAACTGAAGGAAAAACACCAAAGCCATCTTAAAACTCCCTGATAAGGACTGGGTAATGAATTTTAAAAGAACCATGTCATACAATGGAATTCTCTGTTCTCATCAAAATAGACAATAGAAATCTGTTCATATTGACTTTGAACATTTTACCCCACTATAGTGCTGAGCAGAATTGGCAGACAATCAAACACTTTACTATGTGTGTTTCCTCAATATAAAACTGTATGGCCCTATATTAAGAGAATTTGGAAGAATATTCATATGTGGTCTAGCAGTTATAGCTGGTACTAAGGGAGTGAAGAGTGAATTCTTACTCTGTTTCTCTGTGTTACTTAACTTCTTAATAAAGACTCTAAAGCAGAGAGCCTAGCTCTTTTGATAAGGCAGCATGAAGACACGGGAGAATCTCCTCCCAGCCAAAGACTAAGCACATAACAGGAAAAAATTACTAAGAACAAACATTTTGGGGCTGTGAAGAATTGACAGATTGAAAAAAGAATAAGAAGTATTGAATTGTAAACAAAAAAATCATGTTTTCTATAAAGATAGTGCTATGTCTGTGGCCTCCTTTACCCAGCTTCAGAGATGGAGGGAGGGAGAGAGGCAGGGGGAGAGAGAAAGGGAGGAGGGAGGAAGGGAGAGGGAGGAAGGAAAGAGGGCTAAGCTTACACAGAGAAAGACCATGAGGACAGAGAGAGAGAGAGAGAGAGAGAGAGAGAGAGAGAGAGAGAGAGAGAGAGAGGACTGAGTTTACATGGGACAACCAGGGCTGTTACCAGCTTTATTCAGAGAGACTGAGCTTAATCATCAGCATAGGACCATACCTCCTAGATGGTACTGTCTTCAGAAAAAACACCAAAATACATTAAAATATAAATCTTGGTTGGTCTAAGACTCCAGTTACAGTTGAGCAGAGCCTTAGGATAGGAGGATAATAAAAACAATATATAACATAAAGTACAACCCTGTATTCTGTTGGTAACATTTTAGAAGGAGAATGCATGGTGATCGTAATATTAAGTAGAGGGTAGAGTTATTAAATCTTAACTGACTTTAGTATATTTTAAAACACAAAATTCTAACTGAAATAATGAAATAATTACTTAAACTTAAAATAATAGAAACATTAATGTACCAGTTCTCAACTCTGATATTTCAAAAGATAAAGTTGAAGCTTAAAATAGTTATTTGATCATAAAGTGCAATCTGCGGTGCCTCATCTGGATGATTCCCCTGTTAAAATCACCTGGGAGTCTTCACACAACTCCCACCAATGAGGTTTCCGTTAGTAATAGGTGGTCCATAGTGTTTTGACTCCTGTTTTTGGTGGTTATTCAGAACCTATATTAAGACAGCTAAGACATAAAAGCTAGAGTTCTATCCACTCAGCATTAGGAAGCATGTGCAGAGACCTAAATCTGACACTGAAAGAGCAGTCCCCAACCACAGACAACACACAGTGTGCCTAGGAATAGCTACCAAAAGAGAACAAACATACCACATCTTCACATGAAAGAGGAGAGAAGCTACCTATCAACCTCACGAAATAAAAAGGGTTATAAAGGAGTACCATAAGTTCCAGGCCAACAAGGCACATAACTTAGACAAACTTCAAAGAGGACATAGAACGAAAAGGCAGAGATGAATTCAGAAGAAACAGGCAACATGAGAGGTAAGAACACAAGCTGGATATATAATGAGTAATCTCAGAGAGAAGCCCAGGTCCAGACGGCTTCCCGGGTACATTCTAGCAAACACTTAAAATACTAATTCTTCACCAACTTTTCAAAAACAGGAAAAGAAAGAAATAGGTTCTAGTTTGTTCTACACAAAACCCGTCTCATCTTTGTGCTTAAATCAGTAACAGATATCAGAAAGAATGAAAGCCATATACCAATAAATGCCACTTATGGATATACATGAAAACATTCTCAAGAAAGTATTACAAACTGAATTTTAAAAGATAATTATTATCATCATTATCATTAATAAATAATATGAAATAAAAAAGAATAATACAGCTGTTAATTACCAGTCCAGAATTGGACATATGTTCAAGAACACAAACGTTAGCATCCCAAATCAATTAGTGTAATGCATCAAGCAGTCGATTGAAAAATAAGTCACATGAACAATAGATTCAAGGGATACTGTTAATAAAGCTCAACCCTTCCTGATTCAAGAAATTCAGTAATTTCAGAACAAATAGAAAATTCCTCAATGTGATTAAAGGCATCTATGCAAAAAACCACACCCAGCACCATAATTAACAGCGACAGATTAAACTCTGCAGTCACTGAAACAGTGTGATTTGTGCAACAGAAAGTGAATTAGCAGTTCCCAATCTGAAACAAAGAAGTTCAGTAAGAGATGGGATGTCTGAAAATGAGCCCAGGGGACCTCTTTGCCCAACTCTCTGACTACACTAAAACTACTAGGTGTCACATTTTAAATGAGCAAATTGTACTGCATGTGAGTTTTTTTTTTTAAGTAAGGTTGATACTTTTAAAAGGGAGACAAAAAAAAAAAAAAAACAACTTTATTTTAACACTTGGAAGGAGCTTCTTGAATCTCATAAAGGACACCTAAGGAAAGCATGAAACAGTAGGCTTAAGAATGCAAAGCAGAATGCATCTCACTAAGACCAGAACCAAACTCAAGGTAAGTTTGTCACTACCTCTGGTCAGTCCTGTGTTAGAGGTTTATACACCATATTCAAGCAAATTATATACATAGACACATACAACACACACACATACACACACACACACACACACACACACACACACACACACAGAGAGAGAGAGAGAGAGAGAGAGAGAGAGAGAGAGAGAGAGAGACAGAGAGAGACAGGGGACAGAGAGACAGAGAGACAGAGAGACAGAGAGAAGGCATAGATGTTGAAAACTGGTGTTATTTATAGCCACATGACTATGTACAGAAAATCTTTAGAAAATGTCAACAAGAAACAGGCTGACTGTGGCAGCACAGGTCTCTTATCCACCTTTAGGTAGCTGAGTTAGGAAGGTTACACAGTGAGGAGGGAAGGAGAGAGGGAGAGAAGAAGGGAGGAAGAGAAGAGGAGGGAGGGAGGGAGGGAGGGGAGGGAGGGAGGGAGGGAGGGAGGGAGGAGGAGGGAGGGAGGAAGGGAGGGACAAAGCAAATCACACACCTGGAATTAATTTTTTAGATTACATCTGAAACATTGTCATGTAGAATATGAAACCAAAACACAAAATCTAAAACTCCATTTCCATTTTGTTCTTAGTATTAGCCACAACAATCAAAACTGAAGTCAAGGCTAGGGAGATGGTTCTCTGCTAAAAACACTACCAGTGTGACCCTGATGACTGAACTCCAACCCTGGAGAGAGAACCACCTCCACAAAATTGTCTTCTGACCTCCTCAGATGCACCTGTGTGCTTGCACACACACACACACAACACACACACACATGCACACACACAGCCACCACACACTCACACCACACACACACAACATACACACACATACACATGCGCACACACACACACACTCATACAGACTCACGCACACACACACAATTATTTTCTAAACTAACTTAATGAAGCATTTTTCCTTGTAAAAGCATTTTGAAACTTGAACAAGAAAGGGAAACCTCTATACACAGAAGCCTATTGCAGATAAGTGGGAGAAATTAAAAGTCTCTAACAGATACTTTTAAGATGTCAGTCAATCTTCCCAAATTTGTTATTTCATTGAATCTAAAGTCTATTATGAGCTTTGTAGAGTTCTAGAGTTTTTGTTTGGTTGGTTTGGTTTGGTTTGGTTAAAAAATAAATGGTAAATACAAACAACAACAACAACAACAAAGTCCTGAAATTTGAACATAACAAAGTTGGGAGAACTATTACGAATTTCAAAATACATTATGTTAGAAAATCCACCAAATTCATATAAATCCACTCCTAACACATATTGCCAGTCGTTTTGCTTTGGGTCTTGGAGGTTTATGTAAATGCCCGGTGTCCTTGGCCTTAGCCCCTAAAAGGCTTTTAAAAGATAAGCATCTTAATTTACAATAAATTTATATATGCAGTTTATCTTGCCTCTATTATAGCATTCTACATGTCTATGGTCTGGCTGTCAGAAGTGATAATCCAGTCTCAACACACTGTTCTTGGCAAGATTCCACAGTAGGTTTGTATTTCTTCAGTGGATACTTTGTGTGCATCTTCTGCTCCGTTAGCTCACCCAGGACGCCATATCACGTTCGGTCGTCACATCTTCTCTAACTGCCCTAGCCAGAATCAGATTGCCGCCCAGCAGTGGTGGCGCACACCTTTGATCCCAGCGCTTGGGAGGCAGAGGCAGGTGGATTTCTGAGTTCGAGGCCAACCTGGTCTACAGCATGAGTTCCAGGACAGCCAGGGCTACACAGAGAAACCCTGTCTCGAAAAAACAAGCAAACAAACAGAGTCAGATTGTCTATGTTTCCATGCTTCTTATGACTCCCATTGGTTTGAGGATTAAAGATTATGCCTTTTAGGAATGTCTTCACATTTGGCTTTTTCTCATTTCTTTTTTCTCATGGTTATACTATGGCAATGCTTTTTGTAGATTAGAGGACATAAGCTCCTCACACCAAGGACCTATGCTATCAAGATGTTATCACCAAGGATTTAGAACTCAACCACTGTGAAGACTATTAGTTGGTGACATGAACCCTGTGAACACCTGTGAGGGATTTTTAGTTAATTGGTTCATTTGCAATAGGAAGACTCGCTTTAATCTGGACTCACCTCAAAGCCAAATCATTTGAGATCAGAAGACGAACCTTAAATTCAGGTCAGCCTTCCTCTGTTAGCCTGTTTAAAAGAAAAGAAGAAAGATGCTTTGCCTCTTTTTTTTTTTTTTTTTAATTTTTTAATTGACATTCCAGTCATTGCCCGACCCCTACCCCACACCATGCTGTCTCCCACCCACTGTTCTTCATCCTATTCTCCCTCCCCCTTGCCTCTGAAAGGATGCTCCCCCCAGCACGCCTCCCCCTTTCCTGGGGCCCAAAGTCTCTTGAGAATTAAGCTCATCTTCACCCACTGAGGCTTGACCAGGCAGACCTTTGCTATATTTATGCCAGGAGCCTCAGATGAGCCCATGTATGCTCCTGATTGGTGGCTCAGTCTCTGGGAGTTCCATGGGGTTTGGGTTAGTTGAGACTCCTGGTCTTCCTATGGGGTCGCTCTCCAGTTCTCTTTCTTTAATCCTTCCCCTAATTCAACTATAGAGGACCCCGACTTCAGTCCAATGGTTGGGTATAAGTATCTGCTTCTGTCTCAGTCAGCTGCTGGTAGGACCTCTCAGAGGACAGCCATGACAGGTTCCTGTCTGTAAGCACATCATAGCATCAGTAATAGTGTCAGGTCTTGGTGCCCTCCCAGGAGATGGATCTCAAGTTGGGCCAGACATTAGACCACCTTTCCTTCAGTCTCTTCTCCATTTTTTTGCCCCTGCAGTTCTTTTAGACAGGAATTTCTTCTGGGTCAGAAATTTTGACTGTAGTTTAAGAACCCTGTCCCTCTACTTGAGGCCTTGTCTATCTACTGCAAGTGGACTCTTCGAGTTCCCTCTTCCCAGTGTTGGGCATTTTGGCTAAGGTCACCCCCATTGAATCCCTAGAGTCTCTCACCTCCCAGGTCTCTGGTACTTTCTAGAGGGTCACCCCACATCCCAAACCCCAATGCTGCTTATTTCCATTCATTCTCTTGGCCCTCTGGGCTTCTCTTTGGTTCCTCCCCTAACCTCCACACCTGATTCTGTTCTCCTTTTCCCCTCCCCATTCCTCTCCCTCCCAGGTCCCTCCCTCCCTCTGCCTCTCCTGATTATTTCCTTCCCTCTTCTAAGTGGGATTGAAGCATTCTTGCTTGGGCCTTTCTGCTTGTTACACTTCTTAAGGTCTGTGGGTTGTATTTAAGGTATTCTGTACTTTTTGGCTAGTATCCACTAATCATCGAATACATACCTTGCATGTCCTTTTGGGTCTGAGTTACCTCACTCAGGACAATATTTTCTAGTTTCATCCATTTGCCTGAAAAATTCATGATGTCCTTGTTTTTAATACCTGAATAGTATTCCATTGTGTAAATGAGTCACATTTTCTGTATCCATTCTTTGGTTGAACAATGTCTGGATTGTTTCCAGCTTCTGGATATTACAAATAAGACTACTATAAAAATAGGGGAGCATGTGTCCTGGTGGTATGGGACATATAGATATGCCTAAGAGCAATATAGCTGCGTCTTCAGGTAGATCTATTTCCTGTTTTCTGAGGAGCCACCAGATTGTTTTCCAGAGTGGTTGTATCAGTTTCCAATCCCAACAGCAACGGAGGAGTTTCCACCTTTCTTCACATCCTGGCTAGCATGGGCTGTCACTTGAGTTTTTTATCTTAGCCATTCTGATTAGTATAAGGCGAAATCTCAGGGACATTTGATTTGCATTTATCTGAGGACTAAGGACGTAAGTACTTCTCTGCCATTCGAGATTCTTCTGTTGTGAATTCTCTAGCACTGTACCCCAGTTTTTGATTGGGTTGTTTGGTTTTTTGAAGGTTAACTTCTTGAGTTCTTTATATATTTTGGATATTAGCCCTCTGTAAGATGTAGGGTTAGTGAAGGTTTTTTTTTCCCAATCTGTAGGTTGTTGATTTGTCCTATTCATGGTAGCTTTTGTCTTATAGAAGCTTTTCAGTTTCATGAGGTCCCACTTATCAGTTACTGATCTTAGAGTATACATAATCGAACTCCAAAATTCCACTAGAGAACTCCTACAACTGATAAATACCTTCAGCAAAGTGGCAGGATATAAAATTAACTAAAATAAATCAGTAGCCTTCCTTTATACAAATGATAAACAGGCTGAGAAAGAAATTAATGAAACAACACCCTTCACAATAACCACGAATACTATAAAATGTCTTGGTGTAACTCTTACCAAGCAAGTGAAAGATATTTATGACAAGAACTTCAAATCCCTGAAAAAAGAACTTGAAAAAGACCTCAGAAAATGGAAAGATCTCCCATACTCATGGATTGGTAGGATTAACATAGTGAAAATGACCATCTTACCAAAAGCAATCTACAGATTCAATGTGATCCCCATCAAAATTCCAACACAATTCTTCACAGACATGGAAAGCGCAATTCTCAACTTCATAGGGAAAAAAAGAGAAGCCAAAACAATTCTCAATGATAAAAAAACTTCTGGGAGAATCACTGTCCCTGATCTCAAAACAATAGTGATAAAAACTGTTGGTATTGGTACAAATACAGACAGGTTGATCAATGGAATTGAATCAAAGAACCAGAAATAAACCCACACACCTCTGGACACTTCAACTTTGACAAAGAAGCCAAAACCATACAATGCAAAACAAGAGAAGCATCTTCAGTAAACAGTGCTGGTCTAACTGGCTATCTATATGTAGAAAAAATAAACATAGATTCATATTTATCACTTTGCACAAAGCTCAATTCCGAGTGGATCAAGGACTGCTACATAAAACTAGATACACTGAATCTAATAGAAGAGAAAGTGGGAAAGAGTCTTGAACTCATTAACACAGAGAGAACATTCCTGAATAGAACACCAGTGGCTTTGGCTGTTTGTCTACTTGCCCTTGCTCTCACTGGCAAGTCCATTGGCATTAAAGCTTACTTCTTCAGGATTCTGAACAATTACCGGATTACTGGACCTTCTATCGGGAGACAGCCACTGTGGTACTAGCTGGACCACAGCCAGTAGGCCACTCTAATAACTCTCCTTTATATATAACTCGTTTTTATCAGTACTGTTCCTCTAGAGAAGCATTTTTCACCCTGTGGGCATGACCCTTATGGGAACGTCTAAGTACCCTTCCTAGGTGTTTGGATAGCCACAGCCTTGTATTTTGATGCTAGTTCCACTTTCCTGGGAGGGGCTGCAGAGGAGGAGTGAGTCTGTACACAGGTGACTTCTTGTGAACCTTCTGTCCAATTAAATTTGTAAAATAAAGGCTAGAGCCAGTGATTGGGCAGTAGAAGGGGAGGTGGAGAAAAAGGCTTAGGGGAGGAGAAAGGAAGAGGAAGTCAGACGGAGGAGGAAGGTGAAGGAGTAGGAAGTCGATGAAGGAGCAGGAGATGGAAGGACAATGGAGGAGAAGCACGTGGCCTGGAAAAACCTCAAGTTATAAGGGATCTCATAGCTGGGGAATAGAGTAGTGTAATGGTAAATTGCCCAATCTAGGCGTGCAGTTTATATCCATAATTATTGAGTTGTGTTTTATTTGACTGGTCTTATTTGGGTCGGAGATTTACCACAACACCTAGGGGTAGCATATCAGATGTTCTGCATTTCAGATATTTACATTACTATTCATAACAGTAGCAAAATCACAGTTACAAAGTAGTAATAAAAATAGTTTTATGTTTGGGTAGGGTCACCATAACATGTGGACTCTATTAAAGGGCCACAGCATTAGGAAGGTTGAGAACCACTGAAGCAGAGAATCCTAACGAACACAATTACCTAGCTGTGTCATTGGTTTTCATATTTCTCTACTGTAAAGTCATTCTTTCAACCCCAGTACTACTCAACTTATCCCTTTGTAAGAAAATCTCTATGCATATCCTTCATGTAAGAGTCTGAAAATTGTGCTATTTCATATTTTATCCTCAAAGTGTGTATAATACCTAAAAAGTACAGTTTTCGTTCTAGAGGTTCATCTCTTCTTCCTTGTGTATTTATTTATTTGACTATTTATATTAGTATGAATTCATCTGTATTTATTTTATATTCTGAGTTACAATCCAATACTACATTATTTATTTCATTCTTCATATTGTCCCACTTTGGCTATTGGGAGCTTTTCAAATTGGCTTCTGTTTTACTGTGACACATTGTCTGGAGCATTTCCATGGTTTTTAATCCTGCAAGATGTCTACTTTATTCTTTTATCTCCCTGACCTGCCTTCAATTCAGCCATTTCTTCAGAGATCTGTGTTTTCATTAGAGAAGAGAATTAGACCCCACTGTCTAGAGTAATGATGTTTCTGGAAATGCAGTGTTTCTTGGCCCTTTCAAAAGGCAGAGATAGAAAACTTGTGTGTGTCAACTTACCTCTTACATGTTCATTTACCTGTGACTGCACATATCTGTGAAGTGTTGCCTTGTAGGTTGTAATTTTAAAATGAACCCACACTAAATCTGGCTATTGTGCTGGCAACGGTGGTCTCCCCCAACTAAGAGATTCATAGCAACCTGATGTCAAGTTGAGAATTAAAATCTAGTGGGGTCTTTTAAAAACATCTATGGAACCAGATACAGCAATTTTGATCAGTTCCACATAATCATCAAAAGTAGCATTTGTGTTTGCCACAGCTTTAGTTTATCACCCTTTTTAAATCATCTGCTTTTATTTTGTTTTAATAAAGTAATAGTCCACGACAGCTCGAAAAGATACTTAGTGAAAAGCTTTTTTTCCAAAGATGGAAAAGCAATGGCCTATTAACTAGATGACTAGGCAAAAACAAATCCAAACATGAAGTAGAAATGTGTGGTGTCTGTCTGTCTGTCTCTCTCTCTCTCTCTCTCTCTCTCTCTCTCTCTCTCTGTGTGTGTTGTGTGTGTGTGTGTGTGTGTGTGTGTGTGTGTGTGTAAAATAAATAGCATAAATTCATACTGGTGAGCCAATATGTAAGGTGTTACATACCACCTGTGACCTATGCCCCCACTAAGAAAGGAACAGCCAGCATAAGGAGGAGTAGACATTTTAATTGCCTGCAAGCATTTACTTCATTTTCAAAAGTTATGATAAAAAGTAAAAAGTGAAATAAATCTTATTTTTCTGCAGCTAAATATTATCAATTTAAATATTGTTTAAAGTCATCAAACTATAGGACATAATAGATGACTTGGCAGTCAAGAGCACTTGGTTCACTTCCAAGCACATGACAAGAACTCATCTCCTGAGAAGTAACCCCATTTGTAAAATTGTCTCTACTAGATTGGCTTGTGGGCATTTTCTTGATTAAGGATAAACATACATGGGCCCAGCCCACTGTGAGTAGTGCCATCTTAGACAGGTGGTCCTGAGTTGTATCAGAAAACAGGCTAAGTAAACCAGAAGACAATGTTCCTTCCTAGTCTCTGCTTAGTTCTTGCCTTTAGACTCCTGAACTGAGCTCCTGCTCTGCCTTCCCTGGATAACAGAATAATGAAGTATATAATATAAGTCCACTGAAACACACACACACACACACACACAAGGTATCTTTACAAAGACAGTTGAAAGTTGAAGTTTTAAAGATTTTCTGTGGTCATGTGGGTAGTCTTTATAATTTTGTCTATCTCCTTTTATGTTTTAATATTTCATAATGGAAGACATAAAAGTACAGTTTGCTTCCAAATTCTACGTAAACTGCAGATTCTTGGAAATTTTCCATAAAGAAAAACGAGGATCTGGGAGGATATCAAAGCTTTTCCAAATCACCAGACATATTGTAACTGATTAGACATCTTTCAAAAGTCATTTACTGAATCAACTGTGTTTGAGGTGCCGTGTGAGACTGGGAGTACAGAAAGCTATTTATTGAGGATATAGAAAAACTATTTGGAAGGAACCTGACACTAAGCTGAGAGCCTGTTCACCCAGATGTCTTGATACATACCCAAATCACCCCCTAAACTCAGTATCTTAGACAGTATTTCCTCCTAGAGAGACAAGGTTTCCATTCTTATTACCTAATTCCCCCCACATTAGCATTATCTAAACTGTATGCCAGTTTTAGCTGTTCAAAGTGACACTTCAAGAAATAGAGTCTGAGGTTCATGAGAGAGATAACGTTTCTTGCAACAGATGCTGGGCAGATGTTCTCCGTCCTCTTCCATTATTCCTTTCTTTCATTTCTTAAAGCTCAGAAGTTGGTTAAGCGTGGTCCTTATGCTATTGCTTAACTCTGCAGGCCAGCTACCCTACAGCTGCCTCAGAATGCATGGGCTTCTTTGTGTCTGAAATCATCCAACACCAGGTGTCAGCCTGGAGGTTTCCATCACTCAATAGTGCTGCTCTGCCATGTTAGCCAGAGTAGAGAATGACGGCAGAAATGGCATTGTCCATCTTGTTTCGTTAAACTGAATGTAAATTTAAAGGGAGTTTGACATCTCTGAGAGGATGTGTTCTTTGAGTTAGTAGACATTTGCTGCATAAAATGGAAATGTAATCGTGGGAGCAATCTAAAAGACAAACCTGAGCTGTTCACCTGGTAGATCACTTAATAGCAATTTAATAGAAAAGGGTCAAGATTTCCAGAGAAAGTGACTGTGGCTGATTATATGATATAAGATGTAGAGAAGGTTTTTTGTGTATCACTGGAAAATGAGGACATCAGAATTGCAATAAAGATTCCTAATTATGACTCTGGGCCTTTGGGCTGTGGTCACTTCAAATCTTCTTCAGTAGAACCCTGAGCAGTTCAGATGGCTGACTTCTCAGGGAGAAAGCTTTGTGTTAGCTAGGCATGGCTAAGCACACATGAATGAGCACAAATGCTTCAAAGACGGTCTTAAGATAGCCAGCTCTGCATAAGGACCTGAGATTTCTCTTGTCTTAATACACAGCTTGAAATAAAATGAACTGTTTTTCAAAATCAAACATCAACTTTTAAATTAATCTGAAAATAATAAAAATTTGTTTTCTATTCTTTTGCATATTTTTAGAAACTTGCCTAGCCAATTATTTTAAAGGATCATTTGCAGTGGTTTTTCAGAACTGGAAAACTTAGAGCAATTTTACCAAACAAGAAAATAAATAAATAACAATGAAATCTTTCTCAGTTAAAAAGAAAACTTAGATATTTGTGAAATTTTCTCTTTTCTCCATCTTGACTAAAACTCAGCTTGAGATATACACATAGGTTAACTGTTAATAAGTTAACTGATCAACTACACATTCCAATAAGTCTGAAAATTTCTCAATGTCCCTCAGTTCGAAGTTCATGTTAGAACAGAAATGCAAGAGTAAAGGGTAATTTTAGGAAATTCTTCCCACAGACATCTACTCTCCCATTGTATCATGTCTGTCCTCCATGGCTATTTACAGACACCACCTGCAGAGCTGGATTTTGATTTTTCCTACATGGCAGTTGGAGAAATCTCTCAAATCCTGTATACTTGTATTTCTTCACAAATAAAATGTCAAATAATGCATAGTGATTCTTGGGTCTCCTTAGGAACTTCAGTATCCCTTTCCCTTCTGAGTCTCTTATTTCAAATGTTATAGTAGTTCTATTTAACTCAGGCATCTTCCTGGGTGCTTTAATTAAAGGTGTGCACTACCATGCCCAGCATGAAAAAGCAAAACGCTTAAATTTTTATTTATCTTCAGAGCAATCCAGATCTTTTTCAAACACTCTTCAATATTTTTAGTCAGAAACTCTGGAAAAGGAAGAAGAAATAATGCAGAAGTATTTTAATATGCAAAGTGGGACTAGCAATTGGATGGTTTTATACTTATGTAATAGTTAACCAGTTAGGTTCCAGGAAGTTCTCAGAAAACAATAGGGTATAGCTCTACTTTGTATCATGCATGTTATATACTGTGTTATGCATATGCTGTATCTGGAAAGACTGATTATTTTGATGGGCTTATGGATCAACATTGCCAGTTTGTTATCACCTTGAATAGCCTAGAATTTTCAAAATTTCTCATAGGCAAAAGTAATAACCCTACCTAAAATGCCTAAGTTCCCTTATTGACCTTGAGATAGATGAGTGTGGTAAATCCTTCACAATTTCCCTGTCCCCTTCCAGGAAGAGAAGTGCAGAGTTCATTGGCAAACACTGTATTTTTGACTCTGCAATTGGCCTAATTGTCATGTAGAAGGCATTTAGGAAATGGTTTGTGGAAACTGACTCTAATTAGGGCTAGGCTTCATGTTGGTGGGAATGCATAAGTGTTTAATATGTGTGTATCAATTATTTCTATAACCTTCCCACAAAACTGTGGCATTAAAGTGCTATAAAACCATGTCTGCCTTTTGGACTAATACATTTTTTTCTGCCTCCTTTTCCACAATGATCTCTGAGCCTTAGATACAGGGATTGTATTGTTTTGATGCTGTAGCCATTGGTAGTGGACTCAGCAACTCTGAGTTTTGATTCGTTATGGTTGCCTATATTGGTCTCTGTTGCAAAGAGAAGTTTCCTTGCCGAGCATGAGAACGACTCTTACTGTGTGTAATTAGGGATAGTGCTGGTTTTAGTACAGCTGTAACTGGGGGTTCTCCTCCGATATATAACTATCCCCAGGTTGTTGGCTAGGTTCCAGTACCATGTATGATTTCCCTCTTGATGAACAGGTCTTAAGTGTAATTATAAGCTGTTGTTTACTGCTATGGAATGCATGCTACCACTGCACCCTTACTGATATCGTGCAATGCTGAGTTCTGTGGTTCACAGGCATCAGAGCTAGGTAGAATAATTGGTTGTTTCCCTCCTCTGGAGGCTGGAATGGCACCTTCTGGCCTTCAACGAATGAGTGAAGAATGAAAATGTGGTACTATAATAAACTATGGAATAGTATTCATCTGTGAAGAAAAGTGAAGTCATAAAAAGTTCAGGTAAGTATATGGAGCTAGGAAAGATCATACAGAGTGAGGTAACCAGACGCAGGAAGGCAGATATCACATGTTCTCTCTCATTGGAGCCTCCTAGTTTCACACTTAGTACATAACCTAGAGCAACTGAAGGAAACAGGAAAGTAAAGGGAGCAAGAGCAAGAGCTGGGAAGAAGAGGTGTGGAAACAATAGAGAATGGAAGCACAGGGTACGGAACTGTGAAAGAAGAAATGGAGGGAAGTAGGGGTCTCTAATTAGGGAGGAGAGAGCAATACTAAAGAAGAAAGTGAAATAAAGACATATCTGAAAAAGTTTTAGGAATCATAGTATTACCTGCCTAAAATACCTATAATACCTGTAAGTCTGTACATAGATACACATATATACTTTAAATGAAAATTTCCATCCAGGCTGACAATTATCCCCAAGAGCCAACAACCATCTAACAAAAACCCAACTCTAAGAATAAGAAACCCTTCTTTGAGTTCTTGACCAGGGTTTTAAGAGACTCCCAAAACATTATAGACACTTGCTATTTGCCTTTGGTTCTGACCGCACCCTACCCCTCCCCCAGCTCTGATCCCCAGACCCTCACAGTAAAAGGTAAGTCTCTGTTACTGAAGACACTGTGCAATTCAGTTACAGGACCCATAGACCTCTGACCTGGAACTCACTCAAATGCCTCCTCCCGAAGGACTCATTTTCATGGTACCAGAACAAAAAACATGGTTTTTAATTAAAACCAAACCATGACATAAAAGAGAAGGCTTTTTCTATAGGCTGCTCAGAGCAGGAAAGATTATTCTATGTCAATAATCTGGTAAAGGAAGGGTGCAAAAGACCTCTGAACCAACAGATACTGCACCTTGAAGGACATCCTCCTTGGGAACTCTCCAGAGTCCCAGACCCTCTGCAGAAGCAATGGAGTAGATTGCACTTCCTTTTCAAATCACACCATCAGAGTTGGAGGACCATAAGACTCTAACAGCTTCAAGGGGAAGCAGGGAAAGAACAGAGCAAAGCAAGGGATTGATTTCTTCCCTTAATTGAAAAAGCCAAAAAAGCTGGTACTTTTCAAAGTTGCCAGAACCAATGACCTCTTGTATTCCAACATATTTAGTATTCTTTTTAATACTATATATCAGAGTTCTTTCCTCCCAGCAAAATTCAAGGGAGAAAAAAAAACCATATTTAATTAACCAGTCAAATGAATGAAAATTTTATTTGAAGTAAAATATTTTTGAAATGTTTGGCTTAGGGCCCCATAATGTAATGCCCAAAGTATCTTCCGATTTTTATTCTTAAGTGGGTTTTCATATTCAATTAAATTCCCTGGCTTCAAAGTTAACTTAAAGAATATTCTGAGCCAAAGATATTTTAGTTACCTTTGAGCCCTCTAGGGAATGCTGCTCCAAAAAAAAAAAAAAAAAAAACCTCAGGCCATTTATTCTAGGAACTCATAAATGTTGATGCAAACATACCCAGAAGGTTCATTTATCACATATAGGCTGAGGAGAGCCATGATTGAGAGCAGAGTGGATAGTAATAAATTCTGAATAGGTTCCATATTTTTGCAACTCAGTAGTCTCCAGTTTCAGTTTTCTGTCGCTACTCCAGAGCTGGAGTTTATTAAAGTATATTAAGGAGATGACTGGGCTTCATATTTCAAATATTTCTGCCAGTCTCCCATGCAAAAACAAAAAAATAAGTGTTCCCATACTGATAATTCCCACCACTGCTGACAAGTACCACTTCTCCCTCCTTTTCCCAGTGGAGAAAATATTTTCTGCTGAACATCTGGCTGAGGAATGTTAAAAGTCCAGAGAAGTCTAGGACATCATATGAAGTAGACATTGGAAGAAAGGTCACACCAGACATTAGGCAGTCCCCCCCAAAAAAAATGCATTTATAGATAAAATGCACAATGCCATTTTGGGAGGGTAAGAGCATCCTAAATGGAAAACTAGGCGTAAATACTTGGATTGGTATCACAAGTGTATTGTCATGTGAACACTGAAATGTGACATCATAGCAGCCGTGAGTTAGAGCAACAGAACTCCATGACAGCTGCCCAGACAGGTCTAGAAGTGAATGAACTCAGTGGTACTCTGAATGATAATGCTGTCCCCAAACTGGGTCTGCCTTCTCTGTGACAAACAAGAGAAAAGGACATCAGCATCAAGTATTTGGTTTTGGGTGGGGTTTTTTGTTTGTTTTTGTTTTGTTTGTTTTGCTTTTTTTTTTTTTGGTTTTGGGGTTTTGTTTCTTTGTTTGTTTGTTTTTTACTGGACCAATTGGTCAAGCACCGAATCATTAATTAAATTCAATAAATGTTTGTCCTGATAATATGTATGGGGTCGAAAAGTGTTTCTACAAATGAGCATTGAGAAATTTAATGGCAAGCTAATGAATGATTTTTGTCCAAACACATATAACTGAGCCTCCACAAATGAATATTGTATCTAAAAAGTTACATTAATAATCTATATATGCCTACAAATAAACTGAAACCAAAGAAACATACAGAGGGAATGACTATGAAAATAGCAAGCTGAATGCTGGGAAAGGGGCATGTCATTGGTTTCCGGGGAGTGAAAGGTTACGCCCACCTCGTACAATTGGTTGGATGTTACACTGGGCTTGGATTCGACCCAAGACCTCACAAAGCCTGGGTAAGTACTTGACCACCGAGTTTAAATCTCCAACCCAAAAATTTTCAACTTGCCAAACCCAGACACTATTGCAGATGCCAAGAAGTGCTTGCTAACAGGATCCTGACACAGCTGTCTCCTGAGAGGCTCTGCCAGAGCATGACCAATACAGGTACGGATGCTTGCTCGCAGTCAACCATTGAATTGAGCACAGGGACCCCAACTGAGGAGTTAGAGAAAGGACTGACAGGAGCTAAAGGGGCCTTATCTGGCATCAATGGGAAAAAAATTCATAATAGGACAAAAGAAATGATGCCTGTGAGGCACTGAGGCAGCATTCAACTGCAGGCCTTGAGTCCTCCTCAGATTAGAAAAATCACCCGGCTCTCATATAGTGTGTCCCTTACATCAGAGGTAATTCTAACGGATATAGAGTACTAACCACAACTGATCCTTCTACTAGTTGGAAACTGTGACAAATAATTCTGTAAACTGTTTTCACGAAAACATAGAGTCAATGCAGAACTCATGTGCATAAATGAATGTATAGGTAAATATGTATATGTAAATGTAATGTATATGTAAATGACTGTTTAGTATGAAACAACACATTGTTATTTGTTAATTAAAAAAAAAAAAAAGAAAATATAGATCTATCTCTGCAGAACATAACTGAGAAAAGCAATTGGTACAGCCACTTCTTTTCCAGAAATAAAGGAAAAGGCAGAGAGGGCTTGAGTAACTTCATGAATCCCTGTGCAATCCTGAGATAACTAAATTCTGCAGGAAAAGAAAAGGTTCCGAAAGGACCATAACTTTCCAGAAAATGGCCATAGTCATGAGGAATCACATAAGGGTTAGGTAGATTACCAAAATCTAGGGCCATGGTTCTCAACCTGTGGGGCACGACCCCTTTGGAGGTCAAATGACCCTGTTTCATGCATCACCTAAGGCCCTGTATTATTTATATTATGATTCATAACAGTAGCAAATTACAGTTATGAAGTAGCAATGAAAATATGTTTATTGTTGGGAGTCACACAGCATGGGGATCTGCATTACGGGTACAGCCTTAAGACGGTTAAGAAGCACTGATCTAGAGGAAGCTGGCCTGTCAGTTCACTAGGGTTCTTCTCCAAGACTTTCCATCTTACCTCCTGAGGGAACAGATCTACCTGCAGCCTGACCAGGAGCATCTCAGTTTAAACAACTGGAAAGCAAATTCCAAAGGTGCACACATCAGTCCATAATCTAATGGGTACCTGGACCGGCCCATTAGCCACCTTCCTGCCATCAAAAAAAATGTCCTCCAAGAATCAGAATATTTTTAAAGCAAACAATCAACATCCTATATCTACAGTTTTTACACCCATGGGTCAGGATGTTTTAAAAAGTTTGTATCTGTATCATATATTGTATAGACTTTTCTTCTGGTCATTATTCTCTAAATAATATAACTGTTTCAATCATTTACCTTATGTTGTTGTTAAAGCAGCCTAGAGAGGCAACAAGTAAAAGTGCTGGCTTACCAGCCTGACCAGATGAATTCTGGTAAAGGAGAGACTTGTCTTCCACAAGCTATGCTCTGACACTGTGGCACATGCATACACACATGTATGCACATACAAAATAGGTAAGTAAAAATGTAATTTAAAAATGTTAAAGGAATCTAGTGATGATTTTAAATATTTGGGAAAGATGGGTGTATGTAAATATTTTCCCATTTTATATCATGGACTTGGGTATCCATGCATTAAGTATCCAACAGGATTATAGATTCAATATCCATAGATATGCTGAGAACTTAACTATATCAAGAAGAAAAATTCAATTGCCATTGTTATTGATGTATTTAATGAAATTTCAAACACAATTCCAACAAGGAATTTTGCAAAGAAATACTTTTTTGTTCCAAATCATCAAACCAGATTTGAAAGCATTGACTAAATATCCTGACCTTCCGTGTTCTCTCTGCAACTTCTTCTAAATTGTGTTAGTTTCCATAGGAGTAAATGTTGATTTAACACTTTAGTATCACTCTTGGCATGTATTTAACAGCTTTACAAAATAAAAACTCATTTGTCTTCCTGAAAATGTCTTTCTCCTTGGCACATTTGAGGCCCAGAGCTCAATTCCAGAACCAAAGAGGAGAGAAATCATTAAAATAATAATAATAATAATAATAATAATAAACTACTTTAGATGATACAGAGTTTATAACAAACTGTGTTTGTGACTTTAAAAGCTACCGTGGAATGGTCCTTTTATTTTCTTTTATATGTATCCGTATAAACCTGTGTGTATGCTGTGTCTCTTCTGAAGCCACCAGAGGCTAGGAGAGGGAGTCAGATCCCCTGGAAATGGAGTTACAGGCAGTTCTGAGCTACCTTGTGAGTGGTGGGAACCTCGGTTCTCTACCCTCAAAGATTTAGCTTTCATGTGCTGTGTGAATGTCTGTGTGTATGACAGAAGCGAGAATCACATTCTCTGAAGCTGAAGGCAGTTGTAAGCATCCTTACATGGGTGTTCAAACCAAATTCAGAACTTACAGAAGAACAGAACCCTAACCAGTAAGTATTCTCTTTAGGCCAACATTGTTCCTATTTTTCATTGCTTTGTTTTAATTGAGACATAATTATAACACTCCCACCTCCCTTTGCTTTCTCAAATCCCTTCCATATCCCCTCCCTCCAACTCTTCCCACACTCCCACCACCTCTCAAATGCTGACCTCTTTCTCTTTGATTATTATTGCTGCATATATAAATATATAAACTACCTGGTATATCCATTTAGTGTTGCTTGTGTGTACATAACTTCAGAGCTGAGCATGGATGGGATAATCAATCAATTAGGGGCTCATCCCTGTCCTTAGTTGCTAATAGTTCTTTGTCTAAGGGTACGGCCCTGTGAGATATTCCCCTCCATGTTAACATATCTATTGGTGATGTACTTTTTCAGATGCTATCTAGGGCATAAAGATTGTTGAGGTATCCTATGTGTAACTTCCCTGTCATTTCTAGAAGACACATGTTCACAACAGACTTCCTGGTCCCTGTCTCTCACAATCTTTACATCCCGTCTGTGATGTTCCCTGAGCCTGGGATGCAGGCATTGTGTGTTGTAGATGGGCGGGGCACTGCATGTTCACTTGATCTCTATTTTGTGATCAGTTAAGGTTTGCTGTCTCCACTTGCTTTGAAGAGAAGCTTCTTTATATGAGGTAAGAGCTTCATTTATCTATGAACATAAGGATACGTTTTAGAATACAGTTAGGACTTACACTGATTTAGAAAAGAGGCAGTAGTAGGCTCTCTTCTAAGATTAATGGCCTCATTAGCCCTAGGTAGTTGGCTAGGTTTCTGGTACTAGGAATGATTTATTTATGAACTTGAGTCCAATTAGACAGCTATTAGCTGTAAATGCTGCTGAGCTATTAGTGCTACTCTTGCAGATTTAGGGATATCTTTCTATGCTGGACATTGATGTGGTTTCTAAGCGTCACATGTGTTTTCCTCCTTTGGCAACTTTCATATTTCCTCTGGTACTATGAAAGCTAGGCCTCAGGAAAGAGACTTTCAGGTTAGCTTGAGATCCAGTCTTCTAAGTTCTGTGTCTGATATGTGTGTCATTTTCAATATGGACTTGCCCTCAGTCTCTGAGTTGTAACCAAGGGAAACAGCACTATCCAATACTGGTTTTGGAGTCATTGAACTATTCTATTCAATATTCAATCTCATATCTAGTACAGGAGTTCTGGTTAGTTTGTGACTCCTGTGGGGAAGTGTTGTCTGCTCAAGTGGCATGCATAACTTCATTAAGATAAATATAGGTATGATATATACTTTAGGTCATTATAAAATAATGATTCTTTCAGGTTTTATCAAACATCCTTAATATTTCCTTCTTCTTAGGATGTCTTAATCTAATAGATAAAAGGTGAAACATTGGTTCTACTTTATAGTTTTATAATTAAATATGTGCAATTTTATTCATCTATTAACTATTTGCCTTGAGAAAACAATTATTCAAATTATTTGCTCATTTGTAACCAGGGACATTTGTAACTTATTGCTTAAATGTTTGGATATTAATTCTTATGTAATTCCTGAACTGAAAATATTTTTCCACAGGTTGGGTTGCGAGTTTGCTTTACTATTTCCTTTGCTGTGTAAATTTTAATTCTCCGTGAACCTCACATGCTTGTTTCTCTCTCATGGCTTGTGTTTGACAGATTGGATCTGAGAAATCTCTGCTCAGACCAGTGTCATGGAATTTTCTACTTGTGGTCTCTTGTATCGGATTGATAGTTTGCAGTCTTGTTTAAGGTGAGCCTGTTTGACTTGACTTTGGTTTGATTCTTGTGTGTTTGTGCTTTGCATAGCAGGTTCCCACATAGGCCAGAGACATCTATGTTTCTGGAACTGGAGTTCCTCAGGCATTGTGAGCCGCCCTGTCTGGGTTCTAGGACCAAACACAGAGCCTCTTTTGAGCAGCAAGTGCTCTTAACTACTAACCCATCTCTCCAAATCTTCCAAGGCATTTCTTACCCTGATAGTTAGAGGCCAGTTTTTAATTTAGGTTTTCAGTTGATTTCTGCAATTAAATTCTTAGAATGCCTGCTTAAGCTCAGAAGTGTTGACACGGAGATCAGGGCAGTGTGTTAGAAAACTGAGGTAAAAGGGGGAGCCAGGACTGATATAGTACAGTACGTTACCCCTGAACATGAAAACACGGCACCCAAACCAAGCTCATTTGTGTTTTTCTTTCTTTCCTCTTTCATTTTCTTTTTTCCTTCTGTTTTTCTACTTTTACTTTCTTTATAATATGTTGACAGGTAAAGTCATTATCATGATAATGGGAGAAAAACTTTTTCCAGAAACATATATGCCCTTTGTTGAGGTAAATCTCCAACCCAAATAAGCCCATGTGATGAAAACACAACTCACTCAATTGATGACAAGCTGTGCTCTTAGATTGGGCAGATCTACCACTACACCACCATATTCCCCATCTATAAAATCCCTTGCAACTTGCGGTTTCTTTAGGCCACATGCTTCTGATCCGTTTTCCTTCCACCTCCTCTTCATCTGTCTTTCTTTCTCTCCTTTGTCTCTTCCTCTCCTCTCTTCCTCTCTCTTTAAAACTTTTTAGCTCTACCTTTCCTTCCACTACCCAATCACCGCTCTAGCCTTTATTTTACATGTTAAAACGGGAAGAAGGTTCACATGAAGTCACCTGAGTGCATGATTCACTCCTTGTCACAGGCAGCCCCTCTTGAGGAAGCAGAATTAGCATCAAAATACAAACAGCACCAGGGCTATCCACAACAGCTCATAACAACAACAACAAAAACTTATTTTTTTAACACCTTCTCCTGAAAACAAGCCATGTGTGAATTGTTGGGAAAGACAACACATACCATTCATAGCAATGACAATCTTCCCTTTTGGTTCTGGGTGCATTGCATTTCTATCCAAGTGACATTTTTTTCATTACTCTTTTTAAAAGCAGAAAGTAAGAGTTCTGTCCTGCCTAGTGGTCTGGGCCAAAGGTTGGGTTTGGGTTTTTATTGTGAATTCTTCGGAGAGATTGCCCAGGCATAAATTCTTGCCTAATTTTGGTTGTTACTTCTCTGAGGATGCTGGACTTTCATATTCGGGCAACACAATCTCAGTGCTCTGGTTACTTCCAGTTTTGCTCATAACTTTGACTCCTAGAGTCAATTTTCCCTGGTGACTCCACCTCAAAGCCCAGAATTCCTACATAGTGCTTGCGTTCCTCATTTTCGAAGTGGACAAGGAATGAACTATTATTACTAGAACCAAACTACTGAGAATAATGTTAGGCTCAGTTGTGTATTAAAACAGAAAATAACAAAACAGAAATCCTGATCCCTAACGAAAGAAGCTCCACACACTCCACTAGGTGATGGTGTTCTACTCCCCAGTGGTTCCTTAAAAAAATAAATAAATAAATAAATAAATAAATAAATAAATAAATAAATATAAAAGATTCCTTAATCTATCCCAAATTATCTTGACAAATTATTCCTCTCACCACACTTAGCCATTATCAAGCTTTCTGAGAGGGCTTTAGAGAAGAAGATTGTTTTCCAGTGACAAAGATATCTGTCTAACAGATTTACTTCTTTCAGTATCTATGGAGTTTCATTCATCAGAGTATAACATGGGGTATGCTGAGCTCTGGGCTCTAATGGAGTTCACAGCCCATTTGTCACTGTTAATCTCTCTGTGACATCTCTGACCCATCCTTCTCCTACCTTCTGGGGTCCCCATCTCTGCTCTCAGAAGCATGGCTCAGCCCATGTCCTACCTGCTTTATAAACCACATACCTGCTATTCAATATATTGTGATATTTTTTTCTTTATTTTGGAGAATTCTCTTCCTTAAAGACCATAAAATCAAAGTCAATACTTTCTAATCAATAAATCTATCACCATATGCTTATTTCCCCCTCTGCACAGTCATCAAAGATTTATTTTCCCATCTCTACAAATATTTGAAAATTAGATCCACCTGCCTATTTCCAGCCTTACTCTTTCCAGCCCTTTCTTTACACTACAACTGTAGTTTCCTTCTAGTGGAAGGCTGGGCATAGAGCAGACCCTTGCTCAAGTCCCTGAATAAGTCACCACATCTCTCATTCATGAGGTCCAACATCCTTTGTGGTTTTCTCTGCCTTCAACTCTAAAGCCATCTTTGATTGTGCCACTTGCCTCTCTTGCATCCTATATGATGACCATCAAGTGCCCATAGTCTACCTAAATGTGAGTAATGTACAGTGATGTTCCCCTTCTCTCTCTGTTACCTCCGATGATTTATAAATGCAGACAATTCTACTTGCAGGTTGTTTCCCCTGATTCTCTTAAAGAGGCTCAGGCTTTCTGTGGCTCCTATCTTTTGCCAGTGCAGAAGGGATCCCTTGACCTTCAAGACTAGACTGATTTCCCATAGTCCTGATACTTCTGTCAAGGAATCAGTCAGTTCAAATGTAATGACCTAGTTTCTTTTTCACTTTTTGTTCTCTGCAGTAAATATCTTCAGAGTTAGAGCTGAATCTAGTACATCACTATAGTTTAAGCATCTAGTACAAAAACTTCAAAATACTTGATTTGCTAACCTTAAGCATGGCACTGTGAATAAGAACTTTACTTAACAATTTTCTAGCCCTGGAGGTGATTATAGGCCCATTCTAAAGGATCTTGCAATGTTGATGAACTGACTACAGTTTTTTTTAATTTCATTAATAAAAGAAATAAAATAATCAGAATTGGATACAATGCTATATTAGCAGATACATAGTTACTATAGTGATGGGTTAGGAAAGGGCACCATAGACTGCATTCATAATGAGAAGGAATAATGAAGGGGTATAATTAGGTCTAGAATCTAGACCAGTGGTTCTTAACCTTCCTAAGGGGTCACAACCCACAGGTTGAGAACCACTGGCCTAGACTACAAACGATTTAGCTAATGAAAATAAAATTAAATATAGGACAGAATTTAATGATCCAGGAAAGGCAAACCCCAGATGGAAACATTTATATACAAGGAATAATAACTAGTCCATTAAGTATGGAAGGAAAGAAAGGAAGAGTTACATGACAAATTTATTCAATCTAGTAACCATGGAACATTCACCATGTGCCAGGCACTGCCTGACCTCAGACATGAAACATGGCAAGCTAAGAATCTCTAATTCTGCCTTCGTGTAGTTTATCTTCAATTGAGTTAACAAATATGACATATAATTAAATATTCAAGCAGAAGTATGTTTGAATACAAGACTTGCTGATATATAATACATAATATAAGTATTCTTTACTAAAATCTAAAGATCCTGAGTTCAGAAATATTCATGATCTCAAGGGTTTTAAGGGACAGACAACCTAAAGTATTGTTATAAGCTGTACCCTGTTCGGGATGAGATAAAATCATAGAAATACAAGAGGAACTGGTATGATACCATATAGGGTAGTCAAGTGAGCCTCAAAATACAGATGGGGATTATGTATCTTTACCTACAAAGGTAAAAGAGAAGCCAAACAAATAAGAAATAAAAGACAGTTTCAGTCAACAGCAAAGGAAGGTGGGAAAATTCTGTAGACAGCCATGACCGAGGCAAGCAACAATAGACGGAGGCAGTCAGATTATACAGATCTCTAAGCCACTTCAAAGGTAGAAACAGGACATGATCCAGCCTACAACCATTCCAAACGCTGTGCTGAAAAGACAGTAAAGTAGGACCACTACTATGCCTAGAAATAAAACTGTCCCCAAAGCTCGTGTGACTGAATGAGAATCCCTCTTCTGACCTCCGAGGGTAATGGGAAAGCATGTAGCATACAAAAAGTAATCACACATAAAATGAAAATATTATTTTTTAAAAAAAATTAGAAGTGGTAAGATGGAGTTAGTCTAGAGTTCATAAACTAAATCAAGCCTAGGAAGAAATTTGAGAATTATTATCAAAATGGAAGAGAAATTTAAATCCAGGTGACCTGAATATAACTAAGGAAATAAGCTTGGACACAGAAGCGATTATTGAAGACTGCACACTTCAGCAGAAGACAAATACTATGTAGGAAGAGAATGCCAGGAAGGTACTTATATGTCTGTATATTTAATCACAATCCCTGTGACAAGCCCTCTCAACTTGTATGAAATGCAGCATAGCGTGAATGCCTCCAGTAAGTCCAGCACACATGCGGGTTGAGGGGTTACCTTCAAAAGTGCATCCCAGATCTTTAAGGCATTAGCTAGAAATAGAAATAAGAATTCACTTGAGTGCCCCAGCTCTCCAGCACCTAATGCATTTCTGGCAGGATCCAAATCAACAGTAAAAGCATGACATTCAAAACTAATTCTTGTTCCCACAGAGCAGGAATAAATGTAATAAATCCTTGCCATTTCTATTCTAATAAGCGTCAATTATGTCAACAATGGTATTTGATGCTGTAGTTAGGCAGCCTTTAAAAGCTGCCAGGCCCTGTTCCAAATCTTTTATGCTTGTTAACTCATTAATCTCCACAAATCTATGAAGTAAGTAACAAATGAGTTAAGGATTTTACCTAGTTCATATATTTGTACTATGTCCTTGGTTTAAACTTAAGCATTTTGAAGCCAGATTCTACATATTTATCATTTTGAGATCTTCTTGAAATACAGAGTCATTATTTGTTATGGATTTGCTGTAATAAATTCTAAATATGAATCTACTTCTTTAGGGTAATAATAAAATTAGCTAAAACTTATAAGGATTGGACAGACTAGGATTGGTCAGAGGACACAGACTCAAGTTATACTGCTCGTCTAACATGTATCTGTCTCGACAACTTTAAACGTTATCTTTTGCTCATAAATAGTAAATTAAACAGAATTTGAGATTAGTTGTTCACTGCATAACTCTACGAGTGACAATCTGGTTTTAGCAATAAAGGCACATAGACACACAACTTAGAGAAAATGTCTGTCAGCTGGAGTGCACTCTACTGGGAGTTGCTTGTTGAGTTGGAAGTGACCTGAGGTTGGGATTTCTAAATGCTCAAGCCATGTCCAGCGATCTGAACTCTTTGGCATGGCTTGTTGAGCGACATGTGACCACAGGCTTTTCTAGAGGTTCACTAATTGCCAGTTTGATTAATCTCTCTGACCGCAGCTAGTCCCTAGTAAAAGCCTTTACTAAAGTTCTGACTCATGCTGTCTGCTACAAAGGTAACAACTCACACGCCCAGTTGTATCCATAAATAAGTATTGTGTCCGGCTACCATAGCTTTTGTTTGGACGCACTAGGACTTGAGGTTGGTCATAAAGTCAAGTAATTGATGTAGTGATAACTATGCATATTTTAATGAGATACTTGGATGGGATGGAAAGCATTGAAGTATTAATAACTGTTTGAGCCATCATAGAGGAGAAGACAGTGGTTATGTGATCTAAACATTGTTTGTAACATTCATAGGAAGAATGTAGTGTCTTTCTGGACCATTGTTAAAATTTTGGTCAAACTTGAGGCTATTTGCAAGCCTTTAAGAGAATTACAGTCTTAGATAGAGATTTGTAGTAAAACCTGTATTGATGAGGTATTTTCTTGTAAACTATTATGGCGAGTTTTTGTAGTTAGACCCGATATGCAAGAAGTAATCTGAGAAGAGAAAACAATCTGAAGTAAGTTAATAAAGCAAAGGATGTTCCAGGGAGAAAGGAGCACCTGTGGCTCATGGAGTAAATGTTAACAGAGAATAAAATGTTAAGGAAACTGATGGAGAATAGGAGATACTAGGGCAAGACCCCATTCAGCTAGGCTTCCAACTTATGAAAAGGAATTAAAGAAAAGCATAGGATTAGGTGTGGTGGTTCACACCTTAAATTTCAACACTTGGGAGGCAGAGGCAAGTGGATTTCAAAGTTCAAACCCAGCCTGGTCAACAGAGTGAGTTCCAGGACATCCATGCTTAGGCAATGAAAGAACCCATCAAAAACAACTGGTCAAAAGAACAAGGAGTCCATGTTCCAGGGCTGCAAACAGAGTATGGAACAAGCTCAAAAGAAATAAGTGTATGGCAGTCAATGAAGTTGAAAGGAGATAGAGATCTGAAGAGCGCTTTGACATTAGACATGTAGATGAAGAGTTTGAAGTTTGCCCTGCTGGCTCTCAGTCTTGCTTTGATCCAACGTTTCCTCACTATGTCCCATTTCCTTGTTTTTGGAATGGGTATGTGCATCCAAATACATGTGCCATTGTATGTTGGAGGGATGAGATCTGATTTTTCATTTTAATTTTACAGAGGATTACACTTAAGAGATTGTCATGAGTATCAGAAGAGACTTTGGACTTTCAAACAGGATTGATAGACTTTGGACACTTTTGAAGTTGGACCAAATGCATTTCTGTATTATGATATGGCTACAAACCTATGGTGACCAGGGCGTGAAATGTGGTGGTTAAATAAGAATAACCCCCATTGTGGTGGCTATTCCTGGTTGTCAACTTGACTATATCTGGAATGAACTACAATCCAGAATTGGAAGGCTCATCTGTGATCCTGATCTTGAGGCATAATGGCTATGAAAAACTTCGGCCCAGGCAAGGCAGTATACACCCTTAATCTGGGCCACACCTTCTGCTGGAGACCTACATAAGGACGTTGGAAGAAGGAAGACTTGCTCTTATTTCTCTGCTTGCCTTGTGGGACTGAGAAACTGCTAGATCCTTGGACTTCCATTCACAGCTGCTGCTGACCATTGTTGGGGAGTTGGACTACAGACTGTAAGTCATCCATCAATGAATTCCCTTATTATATAGAGACTACCCATAAGTTCTGTGACTCTAGAGAACCCTGACTAATATACCCATAGAGTCATATTCAAGTGCTTGATCACTAGGGAGTGGTACTATTAGGAAGTGTGACCTTGTTGGAGGAAGTGTGTCACTGAGGGTGAGCATTGAGATTTCAAATTCTCAAGCCTAGCCCAAGGCATCTCTCTCTCTCTCTCTCTCTCTCTCTCTCTCTCTCTCTCTCTCTCTTCCTGCTGCCTGCCAATCCTGATATCCTGATATAGAACTCTTGGCTCCTTCTCCAGCACCATGCCAGTCTAGGAACTGCCATGCTTCCTACCATGGCAATAATGGACTGAACCTCTGAAACTGTAAGCCAACCTCAATTAAACGTGTTCTTTTTAAAGAGTTGTTATGGTCATGGTGTCTCTTCACAGCAATAGAAAACCCTAACAGACAAGTTGTTATACCCAGTGCTAGATTAGAACTTTACCTTGGTAGTTTATCCAAGAGGCCAGACATTAGTCCCTCGCCTGATCTTCTTCCTCTCGCAATACTCAGTTATCGTGCATAGCTTTGATCTGCATTAGCACAGTAAGGCTAGCTACTCTGTATGACTACTTAGCCCTTCACCCTACTGGAGACTTGGAAGATGGGTTCAGTTACAAGTCTCTGAATTGGAACACATGCAAGCCTCCATGTTAAGCTCCTTGCCTGGATTGTATGTCTGAAAGCCTCCTCATGTTGAAGAAGCACAATTATTTTTGAGAATTTGGAAAGAGATTTTTCACATATGACTAATCTTTATCAGACTGATTTGATGCATCAAAAAAAAAAATTCTCTTACTTGACAATTCCTTCTGAAGGTACTTCCCTATGCATGCTAGTTAAGAAGTCACCAAAGAAGCTAGATGGACGTCATTGCTTCACTGTAGGATCTGGGAGTGGTGACTTCTTCCCATTGAGAGTTGAGCTCTTTAATAAGGAGTCGTAAGAAGTCTGCCTTCTGGTTGAAAAGCTGTGAGCCTGATTCAGGCTTATAACCTGCAACTCAACTCTTCTCATATCATTTCTATAAGATTAACAAGAATCGACACTCCTGAGATGAATGTGCACTGTAACCCACCAAGCTTTAGCTATTAACACACCTATCAGCCCCACAGTCTGTCTTAGTGGTATCCTTATTCCTTATCTTATTCTATGGGCTGGAGCACTGCATTATTTTTCTATATGGAATTCTAGTGGAAAAACTCTCTGGTCAAAACATAAGGATACAAGATGTCTTCTCTGAAGCCACCATTGCTATTTTCCAAGCCGTACCCACACAAAATAAAAGGGCCACCATCTTTGCCATGAGCACCTGTCTTAGTCAGTGTTCTATTGCTGTAAAGAGACACCATGGCCACAGCAACTCCTATAAAGGAAAGCATTTAATTGTTGCTGGCTTATAATTCAGAGATTTAGACCATTGTCATTATGGCAGGGAACATGGCAGCATGTTGCTGGAAAATTAGCTGAGAGTTCTACATGTAGATCAACAAATAACACACACACAGAGAGAGAGAGAGAGAGAGAGAGAGAGAGAGAGAGAGAGAGAGAGAGAGACTGGGCATGGTTTCAGTTTCTGAAATCACAAAGCCCAGTTACACACTTCCTCCAACAAAGCCATACCTACTCCAACAAGGCCTCATCTCCTAATTCCCTAATTCTTCTAAGTAGCTAGCCACTCCCTGACAACTAAGCCTTCAATCACATGAGCCTATTGGGGACCATTCTTATTCACACCATACTACCTTTCAGATTTAAATGACTTGGCACTTTCATTCCTCAGAAATGTTACCTAAAAAAAGATAGAGATGACATAGGAAAGAAACAGACCTTTTTTTTTTTTTTAACCTCCTAAAAGTATTGGAAAATAGTTTTTTTTTAATAAAAAGAACTCATTGGGGATGCTGGTGGTGCTTTAAAACAGGCTAATATGTTGAGGGTCTCTTCTTTCAACAAAAATTTCAAATATTATGCTTGAGAAAAGCAAGTGAGGCACTTACCCCAACCAAAGCTTTATCGACCATTTGGCTCAGTTGGTGGTAGGACATTAGCTGAAAAAAAAAAAAGCCATGTGTGATACAGTGTAACCTATGAGGAGAAGAGAGGGCACCTAGAAGTTCACAACCTCACTTTCTGTATATTTGAAAATTAAAAAACTTGAATCAAGGATAATCTTCAAGAAATCCTTCAGTGAACCCCTTCAGCCAACTGTGAACCCCACTAGTAGCTAAACTACCAAACATGTCAGCCCTCTCATACAAATTCAGAATGCATCCTTGATTGTTAATTATTTGCTAATATGTAAAGCCCTCTTGGTATTTACCTAAAGGTATACAGTAAGATCAGGAGTTTGATGAAAATAATGGGGGATTTATCATAAACTAATCCATTCATTCACTCTTTTGTTTCCCTAACATGAAGACACTTAGATCTTAAAACTTAGATGGAAAGTATTCTGCCACTTTCCTTGCTACCTTTCGATTGTAAAATTGCAGAAAAGTGTGTGCCTGTTCACTTATCAACATTCAAAGAATCAAGCTCCCTCTTAAATTCTGCTCTCTTCTTGTTATTTTAAATGGTTCTATATAGATATAGCTGACCTATATTGAACTGAATATAAAATATACAATTTGATGTTTTATATATGTGTGTGTGTATATTAATGAAAAGACCGCCAATTCAAGACAATGAGATTTTTTATTACTCCCCCAAATTCCCTTGTGTATCTTTTAAGTCCTCCCTTTTTCTTTTCTTTCCTGTTTCCATCCTCAAGGATTTCCATCCTCTAAATTTACAGATGTTTGCCTTTCAGTTACCAGCTTTAGGAAAGTTGAGGAGATACACTCTAAAGCTCCTTGGACACTAGATGGAGAGACATATCCAGGGGCGTAGGGGGATACCTGTCTCTACTGGAGCAGAATCCGCCTGGAGAAAAGTACCAGCATGAAGAACCAAATACATCTATATACTTCTTAAATAGTTTTACTTAGTTTATGATATATTACAAACTAATTTCTATACACTTCATTTATTTGTTGTTCTGTGTCCTAGACACAAAACCTGGGCTTGTCATAACTATAGCATAAAAATCATGGAAACAATTTTAATATCTCCTGGATGGACATGTCACTGCCAGTTGCCAAAGTTTTACTGACACCAATTTGATAGTAAAGAGAAGTATTACTTAAAGGCATTCTTTTCCTCTATTTTGCTTTAGTAAGACTGGCTGATTGTGACACTCAAACCCAAGAAAACAAAAAGGGAACACTATAAGTGGCTTAGCCTTTGGGCCTTCAGTTGAGAAAGAAGGCCACGTATACATGTGAAGGAGTGGAGGGTCACAAGACAGCCCACTAGTTCCCTGGTCAGTTCAGTTAAAAAGAAGACTTGTTTGCATTTGCATCTCTGAACACTGAGTCCAACAGAAGAGGCACTCAAGGAAAAGCTTGTTGAACTGAGTTGAATCACTGACTTAATCTTGGCAGAAGGAAGATATTAATTGGAATACCATCTTCTAGGCCTGCTAGCTCTCTGTTATATAAAAACTCAAAAAAAATTGGAAGGGACAAGGGGTGGGGAGATAACGAAGAAGAGAGGGAGGGAGAGAGGGGGGTGCACAGCAATGAGGAGCACAGAGGCACAAAGGTAAACTCACAAAGCACAAACTGGGAATGCATCCCCCTGTAAAGGGAATCTGTAAGGGGCAGTGCCCACTTTCACAGCTATGCATACCCACCACAGATCTGTGTTCTCGTGTGCTCTTTTTCATGGTCATCTTCACACATGTGAATCAGTGCACACATCCCAAATCTGCACATATGACTGGAGACTCTCTGAGCCAAAAGAAAGTCAGCATAGAAAGGAACTGGGGGAAGAGAGACTAGAGCAATGGCTCCACAGTTAAGAGCACTACTCTTGCAGAGACCTGGGCCCCACATGGTAGCCCACAACTGTCCATAACTCCAGGGGTGCACGTGGCACACAGGCACACAAACAGGCAAACCACTAACACATGCAAAGTAAAATTAAGTCAATCTTTTAAAAAGAAAATACGGTGTTGTTCTTCATCTGAGCCCTGGTTTGGTTGTAGTTTCTTTATCCTTGGGAAATGTCTTGCTCTCTTATTCCATGTGCTTGTAAACTGTTGCTAATGCCAGTTGTTTATTTAATTAAGTATGCTTTCACTTCAGGGCTAATATTGACTTGCCATTGTCTCAGTTAATAGGTTTTTAATATTTTAAATTCTTGGTGAGGTTTGTTTTCTTTGGCCTTGTTCCACTAAAATTAATCTTTCCTAGTGTTGTGTTTGCAGTTGTGGGGAAAGCCAAGACAAGACTCAGATCACTGCAGAGATATGTGCTGGCCCCCACATGTGGGCGCCGGCCAAAGGAGTCCAGGTGTTTCAAATTAAAATTGGAATGTACTATGTTCCTGGTGTGGCATTTGCAGATGGAAATGAACTTTGGGCTAATGAAGTGAGACATAGCTAGATCCAGCAAGGCTAACGGAGCAATTTCTACCACTGAGATAACCAGACCTGGCTAAAGCCTCCTTGACATCACACGGCTAATAATCTAATGATTGCTGGTTCCCACGAATGTGGTTGGTGGAGTTGCCCCTCAGCCCCTTCCTTAGTTCTTAGCTCACATAAGTTAAAGGTGCACTAGGAAGTCCCCCAGTCTCTAAACATCTCATTTTGGCCAGAAAGCTCTTTGGACACACAAAGTGCACCAGATAGTCGCGAAGGTAAGAACACATTGCGGTGGAGCACATTATTTTTTCTCTCTAGGGTGTGTTGATGCCTATTTGATGACTAAGAGAGCTGATAATCAAGGGGTTAGTTAATGCCCTCTAAAGTTACATAGCTAATCAATGACCTACTCTGACGGAAAATGTTTGCTATCTCTAAGATTGCATTTTCTCTATATCTTTTTCCATCTATCCTGTCTCAAGTTTTTAATTTCTCTATTTTTAAATTCCAAACAACACTATGAAAGGTATTGACTTTAAATCACTTATAGATAATATTTTTATCGTATCTCTCTGGGTATGAACCACTGCAAAAAGCCATTACTCCATGTAGCTAGCATAGCATAATGAAGTACCTTTACCCAGCTCACAGGATTTTGAAAGTCACTGAAAGGCTTCTCTGTGACAGGCACTGCCATGAGGGCTTATGGGATAGCTGCTGATACTGGTCTGATGTGTCAAATGGGACCACTGGTGAACGATGGCGCTGGAATTTGAGTCCAAACCAGCTTGACTCCAAGTTCAAATATTAAGTCTTCCAGTTATGGAGATTCTTTATAGCTAGTGAATTAACATGGATATCTACATCCTCTCCCTATTCTTCACTCTCCACGTGATTTATAAAAGCTAGTTGGTGGGGCTAGAGAGATGGATCAGAAGTGATGAGCCCTAGCACCTTCTCCAGAAGATGGGAGTTCATTCCTCAGCACCACACAGTGGCTCACAACCACTGTCACTCCAGTTCTAGGGGATCAGTTGTCCTCTCCTGGCTTCCTCAAGCATTAGGCATGCGCCTGGTCCACATTCATGCACAACGGCAAATGTCCACATCATACATAGAGGCCAAACACTTATACATGCAAAATAAAAAACAACATTTTAGAAGTAGTAAAATCATTAAAGCGAGATGTATGGCAGTCTTTCTGAGCCCCTACCACTAAAATTCTACCTTCAATTGTCTCCAAACACACTTTCAAGTGATATAAATATTGATCCTGAATCCTGGCTATGACCAACTCTCACTAAAATCAGTAATTACACTTGTGCTGGATTCCTGGGGTGAAATTAAAAAGACTGCAGTAGAGTCGGCAGTAACATGTCATTAGTACTTAACAAGTATTTCCAAAATTTTTCTCACCCTTTGTCAACTGATCCTCAGCCTGTGAAACAACATGCAGGGTTCCCTGTAGCCGTCATTGTCATTTAGACCTTCCACACTGCTTTCTCCAGTCGTTCTTATGACTCAAATAGGCTAGGAAATACAAACATCAGGAGTTTGCTCTATTTTTTTAAAATAGGTAATTTTATTGAGAGGGTAAGTTATTTAACTATAAAACTAGTCAATAAGACTTTCCTTTAAACCATTGAAAATTAAGAAAAATAAAATCTACCCTATTTAGAAGAACTAAATCATAATTGTATCTCGTGTTTATGGACTATGTTTCCAGTGTTTAAGGGAAAATCCTTTGCGTCTAACGGAATCTGTAAAAATGAGATTAGTGTTCCATTGCCCTTACAGAAGGCAAGCATTTCATTTTTACTCTGTTTACCGGTGCCAGTTGACTAATATACATAATGAGGAAAACAGCCATTGACTTAAAATATATTTTAAAAACCAAATAATTTTTCTGTTAAACAATCTGAAACCATTTTTAAACTGTGAAAATGGAACTAAGGGGATGACTCTCAGAGAATAAAGGGCCTGCTATGTAAACACGAGGACCTGATTTCAGATCCCCAGAACCCATGTTAAAAATAAAAGAAAAAGAAAGAAAAAAGCTGGCATAGTAGCATGTGCTGTTAACCACAGTACTAGGAGAAGGAGGTCCATGAATCCCCAAAGCTTATAGACTAGCCATCCTAGCAAATTAATGGCTCAATGGGAGACTCTACCTCAAAATAAAGGCAGAGCATAAGGAAAGAAACCCAAAAACGACCTGAGGTTCTACATACACAGTCTCTCACATACACACACGGGCACATGCACATAGACACATACATGCACACATACATGTGCCCAACATTACATAAATACTCAAACATGTATACACAAACAGAAGATTAAATTAGACTCCTCTTATTAGTCAGAAACTCAACGAATGAACGATGATTGCCAGAGATGTTGTGCTGAAACTTTAACCTCAATTTTAATTTTTATATTATTTATTCATCTGTTGTACCTGCACCACATGCATGCCTGGTGTGCACAGAGGTCAGAAGAGGGCATCAGATGCCCCGGAACTGGAGTGGTGAATGGTTGTAAGTCAGTATGTAAGTGCGAGGAATTAAACCCAGTCTTCTGCAAGAAGTGCCTTAACCACTGAGCCATCTCTCCAGTCCCAAACCTCATTTTAACAATGACATTTTCAGTAAATAGAAATCAAGCATACGACGAAATTATTAATCTATTCCTCGGCATTTTGGTCTTATTTAAAGCATAGTCAGTTTACCTTCTCCTTGTCAGTACCAAGTGTAACTGACTAGCGTGACAACAGACTTCCATATCATTTTCTTTTTATAGCATTTTTACTGAACAAACAGAGCCTGTTAGAAATTGTAGAACTGTCTAAGTTTCTATTGCAAAATGCAGCAACTAGAAGTAGGAATTGTATTATCACTACCTCTTCATCTTAATAATATTCATACATGATTATAGTGTATGTTATTATGCATAATAATAATAATATGAATTATGCAGCAGTTGACATAATAGAAATAGGAAGACTTTTTGAGAGTTAAACCTGAGTTCCAGTCTGGGCTGTACAATATCTTGGCTGTGTGACTTCTGACAAGGTGCCTAGGCTCTCTGAGCTCTGGTTCTCCCTATATGTGCCTTTCATACAACTCTGTATCAGGAAACTGAGAGGTAATATCATTTGATAGTCCAGTGGTTTCCATTCGGGTCCGGTTCTGAGACTACCTGAAGATGAGAAGAAAAGTGGGATGAAGTCTATTCCCTCTGTGCAACTTTACCTCTGTCTACCCCTTCCACTCTCAAGGAATCTTTCCCTATAGCCTCCACTGGAGTCCTGGGACACCCATTCTCCCCTTCTCATCTGAGCTGAGGTACTTCTGCAACTCTACAATTAACCTTTAGAGGCCTGTGTGTCCATACACTAAGGTCATCTTTAGAGACTCCCTTGACTCAGCCTTCCTTATCCTACCTAGGTCAGAGCTGCCAACCATTTCCTGCTGAGTTCCTGGCTGGCATAGTTCTCTAGGTTGTGCAGGGGCACAGCTAACTCGACTCATCAGGCTATTGTGAGGGGGGAAAAACATAAGCAGGGTCAAGCATTTCCCTGCTAAGCATTTCCTGATGTTAATGTGTATTTGTCTCATCAAAACCTCTTACTACATCTGTAAAGTTTCATTGCATGCAGAAGTGAACTTGGTATGTGCTGTCTCACAAACCCTTGGATTCTTAGTTTTAAAATTTCATGTGATATCTGTATATCAACGGCATGAGTAATAAGGTGTTGAAAACTCAAGAGAAATCCTACTTTATCAATAGTCAAGATTTTGTTTTCTAGTCCACAATTCCCTAGCCTGTTGGTTATATATTATACTTAGACATAGACATGTGCATAACTATACATATATATTATTTAGACAGAAACTCTGAACAGGGACATGAAAGGCAGAAAATTATTCTATGAGATAGAATATCTAGGTACTGATATCTTACTATAAATAATATTTTAAATAAAGAACTCTGATCATGAAATATTATGAGAATTTTAGAGACTGCATTCTGACTTTGGACTGTTAACCAGGCTACTCATATTTTATTTCAAGCCAAGTTAAACATGGATATATCAATATGCCATTTATAACAAACTAAATCTAGAATTTCCCCTTCATATATAATATTGTCTGTCGCATTAGCTTGGAATTTTGAAGTACCCCTGCCCACATATATGTCTTTTTATTGATGCCACATACAAAAAAGAATATCATTCATACATTTAAATTCACCTAGCATATCTGATACTCAGTCACTCACACTGCTTTACAAATCATCTGACTGTTATTATCAAGCAATTATTATCAAGCTCAGTTGCATTTATTCAGGAAACCTACTTGGCACCCTTATTTCAAGTATGGACTCGAGTATGATTATAATTGCAAGAAATTATGTTTAAACAGGCAAGATATTTTAAGAACTCCACATTGATTTGTTGTCCTCCACTGAAAAACATTTATTTTAAAGAAGAATTACGAAAGAGAGGAAAGCATCTCTTCTCCTTCTAAGCCACTGGGAGAGTACATTCCTCCTTTGCACTGTGCTGATACAATGCCAGGTAAACACTCATCAGGGTTATTGTGTGCATGAAGAATTGCACTTCACGTGCATTCAAAATTCAGTCTTTGATGAGGGGTGGGAGCAACACTTGTCTGTTAGGATAAGTTCTACAGTGCACTCAGGAACTACACGGGTTTAGGAAAATGACTGTAGTACACAGATTCCTAGAACTAGTATTTATTTTTTTTTCTTCCTTGGCAGATCTCATAGCACCTTTAAATACTAAGAACTGATCCTCAAAGAGAAGACTTTCCCATCAATCCCAGCTTAATTCTTCCAAATTCTATGTCTGAAATGTGTGGTGTCTTCAGCTGTAGAGATGTAACCTTCAAGTTCTGTGAAGTACAATAGCAATCGCCTACATTGTTTTAGGAGGATCGTCAACTCCCTGACCGACATCTGAAAGGGAGGTTTCCCACGCCTGGCACTGTGATTTGAGTGGATAGTCTATTGTTCTTGGAGGGATCATTATTGCCCAAAGTGGCATAAGTACACTCTAAACCGTGTGTGTGTGTGTGTTGTGTGTGTGTGTGTGTGTGTGTGTGTGTGTGTTTGCATGTATTCATATTCTTAAATACACATAAAATGTTTCCCTATGGCCTTTTCAATCAGCCTTAGTGTTATTTGTCCCTCCTCCCTTCTTCTTCTTTATTGTTACCCTGCTTTTCTTTGTGCAGCATATAGAGACCGTTATAGAGATCTACAACTGCCCAAACTGCAAGAACAACTAACTGATGGATACCCAACCCCACCTGATATATCAGTAACATTGTCCTATACATCAGCCTCAAGGAACTTTGCAGAAGGGAGGACAGAAAAATTGTTCAGAGTCAGAAGACCAGGGCGTCTTCTGTGAGATAGTGTCTTCTATATACTACCAAGAGATTGCACTCATGAAATCTCAAAAATATGGTCAACCTAAACAAGACAACCATCAATATCAGTTGACATCACAACATGGATGTGGGAAATCTCACAAACCTCATCCACGGATGAAGAGCTACAGGCAACAATGGCTGCTGAGAATGGAATACTCTCTCTTCTTCCTGATGGTTTTTTCAACCCCCAAAATACTCTTCTCCCTGATAATTTTTTCAATCCCAAGAGTTCAGCCCTACACACATAAGAACAATACTAAATGAATTTAACAGACTGTGTTTATATATCCGCATGTGTTTATGCATGTATGTATATTTACAATAATAGTTAAGAAAAAGGAAGTCATAAATTTTATAGGCAGTGAGGAGGATACGGGAAGAGTTGGAGGTAGGAGAGGGAGGGGTGAAAATGATGTAAATGCCCATAAATTAAATTCTCAAAATAAATTAAAAAATTTTTTTAAAAAAATCAAAATTCTAACTATAACAGCAATAGTTCATTAAGTTCTTATCAGATGCAAATATGTACTGCAAATTTTATGTGCATGACCTCATTTGAACTCTAACACTCCATGAGGAAACTAATGACACACAGGAATGAGAAATTAAGAAATAATTTGGCCAAAGTGCAGAATTTGAAATCAGTCCTCAAGCTGTCACAGAATGAGGGAGCTTCTTGTCTCTAATTATATTTTCTCTGCAAATAAATTTTCATATTATTTTAATGATTTTTTTTTTTCAATATTGAGACTAATGAGAAGACTGAACAGGTAAAGTATTTGCTGTGCAATTGTGAGAAGCAGAATTCTGAGATTCCCATTATGCACATAAATGACTGCTGGGCTTGGCAGATTGCCTGTTACCGAAGGATGTGGGAGGCAGAAACAGGGATCCACAGTTGGCCATATGGCTAGCCTGTACCTGCTGCCCGTCGAAGGCTGAGCTATGGCTGAATGCCTGTCAGCGGTAAGTGAGGTGGTAAAGGAAATACAGATCACATGCCATATGGAACACATCTGTACAGGTGACTAGGCTTGTAGATTGCATGTACAAGGTTGGCAATAATTGAAGACTCCAGGGATTGGATATGTCCCACTAAGGCTGATTTATTAGTCAATACTGCCTCAGCGGGAAGTAAGTGTAAAATATACACACTTGCACTCCTAAATATGAACACAAACATATACAATATAAACTTTAGAAATAATTAAAAGTTATAATTGATACTCCAAAAGCATGGTATTCACTGGACTAATGATTTGATTGCACTCTTGTACTATATTTACAAGATGTTTTATGAGTATCATAGATAGCAAAAGAAAACCAAAAGTATCCAAAGGCCTAGCCTCAGAAGAAGTGTTGCACTTGATTACAAGATGTAGAAGTCACTTAGAAGAAAAGGAAACAAAGGAAAGGGAGAGGGGGAAGGAAGGGAGGGAAGGAAGGGAGGAGGAGGAGGAAAAGAGGGAGGGAGGAAAGGGGAGGGAAGGGAGGGGAAGGGAGGGGAAGTGAAGGGAGGGGAAGGGAGGGAAGGGAGGGGGAAAGGGAGAGGAGAGGGGGAAGGGAAGGGAGGGAGGGAGGAGGAGGGAGAGGGAAGGAGGAGAGAAGAAGGGAAGGGAAAGGGAGGGAAGGGAGGGGAAGGGGAAGGGAAGGGAGAGAAGGGGAAGGGGAGGGGGGGGAAGGGGAAGGGAGGGGAGGGGAGGGGAGGGGGAAGGGGAGGTAAGGGAGGGGGAGGTAAGGGGAGGGGGAGGTAAGGGGAGGGGAAGGGAAGGGGAGGGGGAAGGGAAGGGGAGGGGGAAGGGGAGGGAGAAGGGGGAAGGGGAAGGGGAGGGGAGGGGAAGGGGAAGGGAGGGGATGGAAGGGAAGGGAAGGGACAAGGTAAAAAGGTACCAGTCATCCAAATGGACCACTTATCAAAGCCCTAATTCAACCACTTTGATTTATGTCTTGGGCAAAGACACTGACACTTCAACTATTTCACAAAGCAGTTATCCAGGCAAGCACAGAGACAAAGATTTGAGATGAGTAACTCCATAATATGATAGAAGGGGAAGATAAATATTGACTAGGCAGCTGTTCTGGTAAGTGCTATTTTTATAATTAGACAGTTTATGTGGCTTGTGCTTGGAAGTGTTACTAATACTTCTAAGGCTAGAACCCTTCTTGGCCGTACTATCAAACCCATTACTTTAAAAAAAAAAACAACAAATTATCATGTTTGCCGTAAAAAACAAAAAAAAATATTGGATTTTTTAATTCTCTCCCAATAAGCATTGAGATGTAAAATGTTCCACAGTTTTATGTAAAACATTTATTATTTTAAATGTACAGACTGTATAGGGAGTTATACGATGCCACACAAAGAATGCTTAATCCCTTCTTCAGTATCTTAGCTAGGGTTACTATTGCTGTGAAGAAACACCGTGATCAAAAACAAGATCAAAAACAAAAAGGGTTTACTTTTTGCTTCTTTACTACTTCTGCTTCTACATCATTGTTAACCAGGGAAGAAAGTCAGGACAGGAACTAAACAGGACAGGAACCTGGCAAGCCTTGTGCATGCTGCCACAGTCTCTGAGTTTATATGAGTATCAGCCCTGTTGTGTCTGGAAAACATGGTTTCCTTGGTGTCATCCATCTGCCTTGTCTCTCAGGATTTTTCGGCCTCCTCTTCTACATCATTTCCTGAGCCTGAGAGGAGAGGTTGATGAAGACAGCTCATTTAGGACTGAGTATTCCAACATCTCTTATTCTCTGAACTCTCCAGTTGTGAGTCTCTGTATTGCATTCCATCAACTGCAGAAGGAATCTAGCTTATAGGTATAGCAGAAGGTTGTTAGGAGTAATTGTATTGCTATCCTCCTTTACCAAAACAGTAGTGCTTGTGTTTCCTTAGGTCTATGGCCCACCTAGTCTCATATTTTAGCCCACCCAAGTAGTATCAGGTATGGGTTCCATCTATGGAATGGGCCACAAATCCAAACAGTGCTTGGTTACTCCCACAAGGATTGTGGCACTATTGTGCCAGTATATCATGCAGGCAAGTTACCATTGTATATCAAAAGGTTTGTAGCTGGGTTATTGTTTATCTTTTTCCTTTTGGTATTATGCAGAATACTTTCCAGTAGCATAAACAATAGTCAGTAGGGTTAAAACGCTCTAGTTAAGGTTCAATGAGATATGTAAGTATTGTCTTCATGGGACTTTACCACAAGGGGTTGAGTTTATGGAAAGCAACCAATAGTCTGCATTGTTTGAGGGTTTCCGCAGGATCCCTTTGGCCAACAACTCAATTAGATGTAATCCATTTCCTCCATTAGAAGTTGGTGGTAAGAGACGTATAGTCAGGGCTTTGACTCTCTCATTCTTTAGTGATTCTTTTAGTGACCATTTAGATATTTTTATATATGTATGTATTTTAAGAAGCTTCTACTATAGTGAGTTTCCATATGACCCTTCAAATAGCCCTTAGTATTAGCTGTCCCACACTTCATTTTCACCCTTACCCTCTATTTGCCTCCACATCTCTGTGCATAACCCCTATCTGTCATGTGTGTGTGTGTGTGTGTGTGTGTGTGTGTGTGTACATATACATGTGGGGGAATGGTGTGTGTATGTATGTATGTGATAGATGATATTTTTATATGTTCTCGTATTTGGTTTGTAAGTATTTTATTAAGAATTTTTGCATCTATGTTTAAAAAGGAAATTGGTCTGTAATCCTTTCTTTGTTGGGTCATTGTGTGTTTTGGTGTCAGGGTAGTTGGGCCCTCATAAGAAGAATTAGGCAATATTCTATTTCTAGTTTGCAGAATACATACTCACATATACACACACATATATATACATATACATATGATTATATATGCATATATGTGTGTATGATATGTATGAGAATGTATATGTACTTGATGTGTATGTATACTCTACTTCCCCTTCATCAAGAGATACTCCCCTGCCACTTAATCCCTTACTCTACTATAAGGATTGTAGACTCCCTGTGTAAGGCTTAAAAGCTAACATTTTATATATTTATAATATATAAAAGGTTATATATAGTATTTCTCTTTGTGGGTTTGGGTTACTTGAGAATGATCTTTTTTAAAGTTCCATTCATTTATTCTGAATTTCACAATTTTGTTTAATTTTAGAAGATCAGTAATATTCCTTTATGTAAGTATACCACATTTTCTTTATCCATTCATCTGTTGAGGGACATCTAAGCTATATTCAATTCCTGGCTATTATGAATAGAGCAGTAATGAACATGCTTTAGCAAGTGTCTTTATGATAAGATGAAGTGTCCTTTGGTTATATGCCCAAAAGTGGTATAGTTGTATCCTGGATTTATTTAAGAGATTTATTTATTTCCTACTTAAGACCTTCTATCATTCCCATAGGGTTGACTTTAAGGTTTTGGGGTTTGTGTGTGTGTGTGTGTGTGTGTGTGTGTGTGTGTGTGTGTGTGTTTCACCTATGTTCAAATATTCAGAGCCTTCTGTGGTAGGATAGCTGGGCTCTAGTGGAGAATATTGTCCTGGCTGTTAATTGTGTTTTTACAATGGCATGTAAGCATCTGAGCTTGAGATGACTATAGGTCTACGTGCTGATTTCTGCATTTGTTTCTGTGCCTTTCTTGGTTTCTTTTCCATCCTCCATTTCTCTTATTTTTGTATTTGTTTTCTTTATCTTGTCCTAGATTTCCTGGATGTTTTGTGCCAGAATGTTTTTAGATTTCACATTTTCTTTGACCAAGGTATCCAATTTTTCTACCTTAACTTCAAACATGTAAGATTCTCTCCTTTGTGTTCTATATTCTTTTGGAGGAGCTTACCTCCGAGGTTTTTGTTTAACTTCCTAAATTTTTCATTTTTAGATTTACCTCAATTTGTGTTTCCTTTAATGATTCTATTTCTACTTTCATGTCTTGTACTGTTTTCATTATTCCACTTCACCCTTTGTGTTTTTATGAACTTGTTAAGGATTTATTCATATCTTCTTTAAGTCCTTGAACATAGGCATAACTGTTTAAAAAAATAACCTCAATTGGTAGTTTTTTGTTCCACTTTTGATCATTCAGTTCCCAGATAAAAGAGACATAACTTTTATTATTATAATAAGCTTTAATCAGCAGTAGTATTAGAATCTAGTTCCCCATCAATAACTCCAAGTTATAATTTGTCATGTTTCATCTGGGCAGCTCTTAACTCCAATTGGCTAGCCCTCATGGCTATTTTCATGATTCACTACCCCATGGTAGCTTCCTTCTCTCCCCATCTTCTTCTCTTCTCACCTTCCTTCTCAGACCCCAAGCCTGGGAATTCCAACCCCCTCCCCCATGTTTCTTCTGCCCAGCTATTAGCTGGCATCATCTTTATTTAACCAATAGTCTTAAATTAAGGAGCAATGTCACATTGTACATGGAGATTCTCTCATTCTTGTGGGCAACCAGGCCTTGGGGGCCAGTATTTAGCAGTATAATACATAGCAAAAGACCAACCTCAACACATAATAGTTATTTTGAAATACTTCTCTGTGTTTCAGCTATATTACATTTCTCAGAGCTTACTGGGTTTTTGTGAAGGCATATTTTCTAGACCATTAATGTAATGATTTTGATTTTGTACTGGTGTCTAGGCATCTAGAGTTGGATGATTGAGGTGACTCTAAGTGTTGATATTTGATGTTGTCTTTGTTAGATGGATTCTTTGGTTTCTGTTACCTTGTCTGGAACTTTAGGAAAATGGTGGTAGTGAGTTTCCTGGTAGGGAGTGCTTCTGTAGGTCAGTGGGTAACAGAGGCATAAAAAGACTAAGGAAAAAGGTTGAATCCAATTCAGAATAGAGCCAAGGGAGTCCTATTTATACCTAGAACTGCAGGCATCTCAAAAGAGTTGGATATGGTGGAAAAGGAGATCCCATATGTAGCTTGCATTAGAGGAGAAAGATGGTCTGGAGAAGCCAGGATAAAAGCAATAGGGCAAATTTGGAGTTGGAGTCTATAGAAAATGAAGTTGAAGATGGAGGAGAGGCACCTTTAAGCAGGGCTTTACTGAGTTGAGGTTGAGAATGAAAAGAAAAGACAATAGAAGACAGGAAGTATGGTGTGGCTCATCTCCTTTTGAGTCTTTACCAAGTGTAACCACTGAGGGATCCCAGGTAAAGTGTTGCTATGTGTTGGAGGGCTGAGAGGAAGGAATGAGGGTAGAAGAGGAGGCTGAGAGGGTCCCCAGGAAAAAGTAAATCTGATCTACACCAAGGTTTGTCAGAGTCTCTCAGGAATGGAAGTAGGATGAGAGAACAGTCACCAGCAAGCAGGTCACTATGGAGTTGGGGATGAGACTGTAATGGAGGACAAGAGGGAGAGTGAAATTTACCTACCTAAACTCCAGCCTGGTGTGACCAATGGAGGTTCTAGGTAGAAAATGTTTCTAGGTATGAGTGCCTGACACAAAAGGATGGGAGGAAGAAACAAGGCTGGATCCATGGACTGCAATGTACAGGGAACTGAGGGAGGGATGGAGAAAAGGATGAAGGGAAAGAAGGAAGGAGGACAGAGAAGGTGAACAGAGAGGGAGGGAGGACAGAGATGGAGGGAGGAGAGAGGGAGGACAGGAACAGAGAGAGGGAGACCATGAAGGCAGTCTGCTACAAAGCCAGGATGAGACTGGAACTGGATTATAATCTCTATTAAAAGCTATTTGTTCCTAACTCATATCAATGTTAATTTCAGTATATTAAAAAATTTACTAGAAAGTACTATGTCACAGAAGATTTTTCAAGAAGATACCTTTTTCCTTTCAAGATAAAAGAATATACCAAATGCATAATAGTTAAGAAGTGAATTGCCCCACTGCAAGACATTGTGCATAAAGTGAGCAAGCTTGGAACACACAGCAAACATCCTAAGTAGAATGTCTCAATCAAACCCCTCCCCTTGGGGCTCAGGGAACCCTGTAACACAGAAGTTGAAAAAGTGTAAGAGGAAGAGAATGTGGAAGACACCATGAAAACAAGACCATCTAAATCATCATGGTCAATTCACATATGAACACATAGAGACTGGATCTGGATGGGAAGGAGCTGAGAGGGTAAAGGGAGGGTAGGCCATAATCAGGATAATATTATGTGAGAAAAAATATCTATCTTCAATAAAATAGAAAATAGGTATAATTGTTGGATTAATTCTTCCGTGAGAACTTAGAAAAGTAACCAAGTAACATCATTCAACACTTTTTGAGTGTTATCATATGCTCCATATGCTGTATATTATTTCTATATAGATTTTGCTGCTGTTGTTGTTGTTACTGTTGTTCATTTGCTTTATGAGTTTTATTGATTCATTGTTTCTTGTTTTTTTTTTTTTTAATTTTTTTGTTTGTTTTTGATCCAGGTCCTTGAACACAAGCTACTAAGTGAGGATGACCTTGAATGATCCTCTGGTCTCCATCTCTAGACTTCTGGTATTACAGTGTATGTGATCACATATGAAGTATATTCCTAGATACCCTTTGATTGCCATCTTGAATAACTCCTTCACTTTGTGTTTATATTTATAGCAAGTGAGATCATTAATTTTACTATAAGCACCACAGTGAAAATTAAAGGCCAGATCATTAATACAAGTGTAGTGAGAGAAAGAACAATGAAGACTATGATGAATACTACATTATATGTCATGCTTAAATGTGTTCACATTTAAAGTTATAGAACAGCATACACACAAAATGCACCCATGGCGTACATCTATCTCAAAGCAGGATGCCAGTGCCTCCTTTCTCATTTCTACCCTCTTTTATCACCTCACTGATGGGTTTGCTTGAACACATAGGAGTCTTCTGTGATTTTGAATGTTTAACTGGCCCCTGTCTTTAATATAAAAGATTCTTCGACCTATACGACCAGAAATTATTTCTCATTTTCTCTTGTTTTACAGATTTGTTTGCCTCCCCTGAGGTTAGTTGTTCTGCATATTCACCCAAGTCTTCTCTTCCATGCCATTGGTTTTCCTTTCATTACTGCTATACTTGGATGGTTTCTGTATTTTAAAAATAAAGGGTTTCATTAATTAATAACTGTATTTGCTTCTTCAGGATATAATAGCAGTGTATCACAGATTGAAGTGTTTAATAAGCAGGAACTTATTTCTCCATAATTCTGGAGTTTGAGTTAAGATCAATCAATAAATCAACAGCAGGGGCAGTATTTTCTGCTCTCTCTTAGTTTGTAGGTGGCCAACCTGTCCTGTGCTGCAAAAGAACTTCTATAGTGTTTGCCTCCAGGCTTCCTCTTGTTCCAGTCATATCAGATAAATATTATATGTGACCTCATTTAATAACCTTTTTAACTACTCTGTCTCCAAGCATAGTTATATCTATGGATATTAGACATTAGAACTATAATGTATGAACTTGGGGGACAGAATTCAATCTACAATAATAAAAGAAAAGCAGAAAAAATCCTCATGAGTTTATTTGATTTTCTACCATAGATCCATCTTCAATAAAATGTCAACCCTCAGTGGATGGATGTCAACAACACAGCTGCCACTGCAGTTAGAAAGAAGATATGGAAAGCTTTATTCTGAGGAATTTATTTGGGTTACTCATTTCTGTTTACAGCTAATTTCCTTATATCCTTTTTACTCTTTTCTATTTAGAGTGGATTTTTAAAGTTTCTGAAAGTTCTCTCTTCCATATGATTCAAATTCAGTAAAGTTTTCACATGCATACAGACATATATATATATATTATATATATATATATATATATATATATATATATATATATAACTTAGGGATACTAATCTCTCTCAGGGTTCTCTTAGAAAGTAAATAACTAGTCTTCCCTTTGTGTACATAAATCAATGAATGACTAGGATTTATTTAATAAACTTTCTCTTTTTTTTTTTCAGAGTTTTTCAACAGTTTTATTTTATGATCATCAATGTTAAAAAAACGTCATTGAACAAAATAGTAGAGGTATGTTTACCAGGAACATGTTAGAAATTGTTGCAAATCCTGCCCCAATCTTATGCCAAAATATATATAGTTGACTTTTTTTTAAAATCTGATATATTTATTAAAACAATCTAGTTATAATAAGTATCACATATTTTAAACTTTAATTTCTTTTTTTTAAATCAAATCATAATTTACTTATTCACACAGGGGTTATAAACACAAAAAGGCAGGATGTGGGGAAGGGAATGGCACTGGAGCATAGGTTTCAGGGGGGGCACAGATACCTTTCAGAACAGGGTATCAGCTGGTTGAAGGTTAAGGGGACAGGTCACTATGACTCTGCCCATGATTCACTTGTCCTTATCTAAGTTGGTACTGTCCGCCGAGGCTACCTATTTACAAGATCTATGACTACTCAGGCTGGGAAATTTCCACAAAAGCTGCCTGTTTACAATAGCTTATAGCCATCTGTTTCAGTGTTTTTTCCACAGAGACCCAAGACTTTGTGTTAGCATGTATGTATGTCAGGCCTATTGCTGATTTTAGGCCTATGGCTGATTGTAGGCCTTCAGTGTAAGCAGGGTTGCCCCTGACATCTCCTCCCTTCTCTAAGTATAGAAGGGCCATGACCATGGCGATTCTTATCTTGCGAAGGCGGGGATAGTGGCCTGACCTCCAATAATTGAAGGGGACCTTGTAATGGCTCTGGTCCTCCTGTCATTGTCCAGTGAGGCATGAGGGCCATACCCATCCTAATGTCTTTTTCCTGGAGAGGGGATACTTTGACATCAACCCCTATGCAGTCAGGATTGTCCCTCAAGGAACCCAGAGAGATATTTTTACCTTTTATTAATAAAGTTTCTTAATGTTATGTTGTCTAAATCTTGTCACCAACCTGCAATGACTTCACCTGTTCCCTCTGACTACAGCACTGAAAACGTCAGATTTCTATCTTTATAGCCAGCTTTTCTCTGTCATTTCCTTAATCTACATTTTCCAAACTCTCAGACAATTTCCCTTTAATATTCTTCTGGTCAGATGAGTTGAAAAGGAGGAGAAGTTATCTCCCTTAAGATGGAATCATAGACACTCAAATCATATATGTTGAGGCTTTTGGATAGATTTCAGAGACCATTATCAAGCCCTACTACAAGAAACAGTAAATTATTCCTTGTATGCAGAAAGTATTCCTCACAGTTTTTATGACATAAAAGTAAGATCTGAGATCCAGTTCATGATCCCTTTCAGTGTCCCAGGACCTATTTCACCTTGAATGTTACCAGCTATTGTATCTTAACCTCCTCATATTTTACATTCACTCCCTTCCACCCAAGACTTTAGACTCACTGGGTAAGCAATGTATTTTGGCAAAGAAGTAGGCCATCTTTATTTTCATAGCATAACTTGATTCCATCTCAAGCTGTGAGAGACAAACACTCCTAAGCTTATGTTTCAGAGGAGAACACCAATATTCACAAACACAAGAATCAAGAGACAGAACTGGTGATGGGATCAGAGAACATTTTCTCTGACTTAAAACATCTTAAGCATTAAGCATATGTGACTAAGGCTTCTGAAGAATTTAAGTGGAAAGACTCACTTAAAAGATCACATTGCACACTATAACATAATTCTATTTGTTGATGACTGCTTTATAAAATTATCCCCTATAATTCTCTTAAAACAAAAACAGAGAACCTTTTGCTATGCATGCACATTTGAGTTCCTGTAAGTTGAATCTAATTACATCAATGGCTGTGGTGGGTTTCACAAAAAAACACACATTGTGGTGGTTAATATTGTCAACTTAGCAGAATCCAAAATCACCTAGGAGCCGAGCCTTTGGAGAAACATGTAAGGGACAATCTAGACTTGGTTAGCCTACGGACATACCTCTGAGATGTTATCTAGTTTAGGCTAATAGGCAAGAGAAGTCCACCTTCACTATGAGTAGCAACATTCACTGGGCTAGGGTCAAGGATTGAATCAAAAGGAGAGAGATAATAAGGAACATTTATCTGTCCAGGTCTCCTATCAGCACAATGTGCCCAACTGAGCCATTGAACTATGAGCTAAAATAAACCTTTTTTTTCTTTTAATGTGTTTTTGTCAAGATATTTTACCACATTAACAGTAAATGTTACCAATACTAATATAATCTAGAATTCTTAAGATTGAAAAATGTACCTTTGCTGGTAAGTAAGAGTGAAGCATAGTTATCCCCATGAGAGATCAAGATCTCAGTGATGCCCGGTGAGTTCTTTAAATAATTAACAGCAGGGATAAGTTATGTACTTCTCAAAGACAGACTAACCATGGGGCATGAAACAGTCTTCTTTTAAAGGTCCTATAGACTTTTCATATACTTTCAAATGTTCAAGAAAAAACATAAGGTTAAACATGGTACTGTGGCATATAACATAAGAACTCAAAATCCAAAGGTTTTATCCCTGTAACAAAAAGAATATCAGTAATAATAACAATGTACCAGTGTAACAGCAGGCTATCATGACAAAATTATCTTTCTGAATGTGACAAAACCTGCTAATTGTCACCCAGTACCCAGAGCCCCTTGAGTTTTAGGTCAGATAGAACTATATCGTCTCGACTTCTCATGCAGGTTGACACATTATGTAACTCTTTGATGCCAATGCTTAGGAATTCCTCACTAGCCTAGGTTAAACAATAGGGCTTCCTGGCATGAAAATGAATAAAACTAACACATGTGGTAAATGAATAAAAAGGAAAATTAATTTTAAAACCTAAAAATATTAAATAAGTAAAGGAAACAAAAAGGAAGAAAAAAAATCATAGGAAGAAAAAATCGTATCTAGTGCCCTACACCTGTCATCCTATGACTGGGGAGGCAGAGACAGAAGGAATATGGACAGTTTGTGGCCATACAGCAGATCCTCCCTGAGAGAAGAATGCTAGTAACTAAATACTTATCCACACAAGTATATGTCTGAAAAGTAAAGAATCAAAATACTCTTAAATAAAAAGTGAAAGGTATTTCTTTCTCTCTTCTTTGTCTCTGTTTGTAGATAAAGAACTGCCTTTGGAGACAGAACTATTTAAGTTCTGTTCACCAATATGCTCTATGGTCATGATAACATCGAATACTATTGCCACATGTGTATAACTAAAACCCTCACTTGTCTTCTTCTCCCTGCTCTAGATAGATCCCTTCCTCCTCCCCAGTCATTTCCTTCTGCTTTTATATCACATACTTGTGTCATCTCAGCTATTAGAATTAATAGTCATTGGTCTTAGAAGTTCCCTGCTTTATTTCAAATTTCAATCTACAGGTTCTTGGAATCTCACCTCAACTGTTCTTGAGAACATCTTTCTGCTCCTGGAAACATTGCATGGAGTCTATCTTACCTCTTGGTCTGTATCAGCAGTAAGAATATAATGCCAACCATTGACAGTACAAACTATAAACACAAGTTTGAAGTATTCAATTTGTACACATTTTAAAAGTTAAAATGAAACACCTGAGAGTAACTAATAATAAATCTTATTTAATTACATGAGTCTAGATGTTATCATTTTAATATATAACCAATATATAACCAATAATGAGCAGAATTGATGGCAGATGCCTTTAATACCAGCATGTGGGAGGCAGAGGCAGATAAATTCCAGGGAGTTTGAGGCCTGGTTTGTGCAGCAAAGTTCAGGCCACTGGATACTACATAGTGAGACCTTGTCTCAAGAACGATAACAATATGAGGTCATTTTACACTCTGGTTTGGGAACTCATTCTTCAACACTTAGTTAGAGCATTTGTAACTTACAGTGCAATTTGAACTAGCCACATTACAGAAGGTAAAGAGCTACATGAAGAGTTTAAATAAAGATAGGCCATGCAAGTGTTCTATTTCAATCAGCGGTTGAAACAGGCACTCGGAATGGACAGTGATGGGACCCTGAATCTGATGTTCTCACAGGTCCTAAACCCATATGGAACTTCTATACCTCTGCCTTCAACCACTGCCAAAGGCAGCCTATATTTGGGAGGCATAAAATCCTTTTCTCAAAGACCTTGTACCATTTTGTTTTGTATGCACGCTTTCCCTGAGATAAACATGGCACCAAGGGAAAGGGCACAAGATAACAAAGCAAACCCCTTCGTTTTACAAAACATTTACTTAGCTCCTTCTCTAAGCAGAACCTACATTAATATATCACAGACTCAGCCCCAAAGAGAATCTACCGACCATGACTGACTACCCTAGTATGCAGCAGTAAACACTAATTTCTGTCTTTCTTCCTGGCATTATTTATTAGGAGCTCCTCCTTTCACTTTTAAAACTGTCTTGGTTTGGATAAGAGATGAAGCAGTCAAATAATTATAGCCTCAGCATGTTATTCATTATTCCTCGTGTAATTCTATAAACAGTCCAGGTTTATAAATACAAATACTAATCATCCAGGGGAATTGTGCACCTAATCACAGTCTCAAGAACAAGTCAGTCTGTAGTGATTTGAATAAAAAATGGCCTCTTTAGACCTATAAGGAGTGGCACTATTAGGAGGTGTGGTCTTATTGAAATAGGTATGGCTTTGTTGGAGGAAGTGTGCCATTGGAGGTGGCCTTTGAGGTTTCAGAACCATTGTCACTCTCTCTTCTGATGCCTGCCAATCCACATGTAGAATTCTCAGCTCCTTCTCTAACACCATGTCTGCCTGCCCATCACCATGCTTCCCGCCATGATGATAATGGACTAAACCTCTGAACCAGTATGGCAGCCCCAATTAAATGTTTTCCTTTATAAGGTTGCTGTGGTTTGCAACCCCATAGGAAGAACAATATCAGCCAACCAGACTCCCCACCCCCGGAGCTCCCAGGGACTAAACCACCAACCAAAGAGTACACATGGAAGGACCCATGGCTCCAGCCACATAAGTAGCAGAGGATGATATTGTCTGGCAAGAATAGAAGGAGAGGCTCTTGGTCCTGTGAAGGCTCAATTCCTCAGTGTAGGGGAGTGCCAGAGCTATGAGGTGGGAGTGGAGTGGGTGGCGGGTGGGTGAGCACCCTCATAGAAGCAGAGGGAGGATGATGGAAGAGGGCACTTCCAGAGGGAAAGCAGAAAAGGGGATAACATTTCGAAATGTAAATACATAAAATATCCAATAAAAAAATTTTAAATAAAAAAAAAGGAGTTGCTTTGGGTTCAAGATGGTGGTGGTTGCCTCCAGTGCCCTACAAGGCTGAGGAGTGCTCCAAGGAGTCTTACAGACCCTCAGAAGCTTCTCCAGATGATGCAGAGTTGAAGAATGAGCCTGTAGAGTGCACAATATCTCCAGAAAAACTAAGGGGAGAGAGAGAGAGAGAGAGAGAGAGAGAGAGAGAGAGAGAGAGAGAGAGAATGAAAATGAAAACCAAGTCTTATGGGAAGATTCTGTTTTAAAAATACGGTTTCATGGAGTTGAAAAAAAAAATAGCTGAACTGAGTTACTGAGTTTCATAGGGTGGAGAGAAGCAGAACTAGAATTGTGGCAGCCGTAGCAGTGACAGGGATGGGAGCATGGCTGAAGCAGACAGTGGAGCATGTCAATTCCAGTATGGCCCATCCTTGGGCCACCAGGAGGCTCAGGCACTACCCATTAGGCCAGCACTGTTGCTGTTTGCCCTGCTGGGGAGAGAACAGTGTGAGACCACACCACTGGCTGAACTGAGGGAATGCTGTTATATAGCAGCCTGAAGCTGGCTCAGGTCCTAGCCCTGGACATACTGCACAATTACCCTGACTCTATAACAAGATATCCAAGATGAACAATGATTCACTTTCTGGATTAATTCTACTTACAAGACTTCTATGGTCCAAGCTGCTGCTAGACACCATGTTGGTTTCTGTTGTCTGCGCTGCTGCTGGAAGCTGCATTTATGCCTGTGCTCTGTACTGGAGAAAAAAATCATGTTGATGTCCCTCATCCATGCTTTGTGCTGTAGCTGGAAGCCATATTGATATCTGTGCTGCAGCCGAAAACCATGTGGAAGTCCATGATCTGTGCTGATGCCATTGGTATGAGCAAGAAAGTTTCTTTACAGTGGTATCGATGCCTTTAGATTCATAACTGAAAATAAGTGGCATTGAAGACTTCTGTGACAACCTCCCTCACCCCCAAAAAATAGTCTAGACAAGAAACTATTGAACGTTCTTTTAAACTCTGATAAAGATGTTAAAGTATTGCTTTTCATAATTGATGACCTCTGGTAGGGAGAAGAGAGGAGGGCTCAGTTTTCTTTAAGGAGCTGGCCACTGGAAGTTTGACCATGCTTTAGGGCAACATAAATTGAACTTGATAGGTTCTGGGAGGAAGGAGGGACATGAAAGGGGAGATCTAAGAGGAATGAGAAGAGAGTGTGCTTGGGATGCATTGTACAAAATTGGGCTGCATTGTATAAAAATATTATGTTGGGAGAGAAAAAAAAAAGAGTTTTCATGGTCACAGTGTCTCTTCACAGTGATAGAACAATGACAAAGACATACTCCAAAGCCCAAATTCATTCATTATGTCTAACTGTAGACTGTCTTCTTTCTGTCTCACCATGTACAGCAGTATGTTGTCCTGGGCCTGCAAGGTTGGAATATCTTCCTTGGTAATTTTCTACCTTATCTTTCACTTCAGTCTCTCAGCCATTAGCTGGTAGGAACCTCAGTCCCTGAAATATTAAAATTATGTCTAATCTGTCCAGACAAATGTAGCTAGACCATAGAAACACAACTCAGTAGTTTATAAGACAACCAATAATAACTAAAACTTTCCATAGTCAGGTTCACTCATGGAGAAAATTAAGAAAATTTTGATGATTGCAGACATCATTGATCTTTTGGAATGTGGAAACAACAAGCTATAAACCCTTTTTTAATAAAGTGCCTACACTTAGCCTCAGAAGGGTGGGGGTGGTCTTATGCACTGTGTATTCAGATGTTGATTTTTTTTTTTTTTGCCCAGAGATCTGGTTACATTCTGGAAGCTAGCATCATCATGATCATTGAACCATCTCTTATATCAATGTATAAATATGTTTCCCCAATTATTTCTGATTGGGTAATAAAGATCTGGTCAATATATGGCTGGGCAGAGAAGACAGGAGGACCTCTGATCCCAGGAAGAGAGTTTCAAAGCAGGAGAGGAAGGAAGAGAAAAGGTGGTGCTGAGGCAGAGGGTCTAAGAGAAGTTGTGAAGAGCAGGTTGCCATGGATTCGCATGAGGACATACATCATGGAGCACAGCAAGTCAGGGTGAAACTCAAACTGCAAGTAACACAGGACTGTACAGTAGATAGCTAAGAGGGTTACAATAGATGGATATCTGCCCAGCACAGTGCTTAGAGCTTGTTAATACATTTAATGTGTCTTTATGTCATTATCAGGAGCTATAATGGGGTGGTGGGGAAGAGCCTGAAGCTTGGGAGCAAAAGGGGGCATAAAAACCCCTCCCACCCACAATAAATAGTTTACTCAGAGGGCAGAAAGTTCCTTCTCAAACAGGCATGTCTGTTTAGTAGCCGAGGTGTGCAGCTCAGGGGGTCAGAGAGAGATGACACATCACATGGTACTCTGCATTTCAATACCTAGAAGCATCCCTCAATAAGAGACTCTGAAACAAAATATACTTTTATAATTGTAAAGGCAAAGAAAGGAAGTGAAGAAATAGAAAAGGAGTGAAATGTAAAAGAAGGAGAAAAACATAGATTGTTGAAACTTTCATGCAATAGTACTTAAGAGAGAAAGGTTTTTAAAAGTCAGCATCACCACCTTCTGGTGAAATAAACGAGGAAGGGAATGGCTACCTACCCTAATGAAGGCAAGTGAGTTTGGTTCATGTCTCAGTGCCCAGCTGGACACATGAAACACATTCTGTCCCATAAGGACAGGTAGAATTTAAAATACCACATAGCCATGGAAGATCCTCCTGTCATAGTTCGGAAGACAGATGGGGGGAGATGGACTAGATAGCTACTAGACACTGCAGGGATCTGGCTAGCAGAAAGGGGGTGTCCATAAATATTATTATAACATGTGTGCTCCATTTCTTCCAGTTATATTAAAAACAGCTGCTATCAAGGAACAAACATTTAGGCCATTCTGAGACTGCGATATTTCTGTTCCAGAATGTGCCAATAAATATGGCATTAAAACATTTCTTTCAAAGCATTGAACAAAATGTTTAAAATAAGAGAGGATTTCATTGTCCCAGTTTGCCTCTCCATCCGGCAACACCTCTGACCCTGGTTATGTTCCCTCAGGTCAGAGTTGAGAAACGTGAATTCGGTGGAGATTCTCTCCTGCCTCAGCCCTTTAGTCTCCTCCCTGGAGCCCTGTAGATGGAAGGAGCAGAAATACGCTTTCAACCACAAGCTGGCAAATCAGACTGGCACCAGGGAGCTCTGATTTGTAGTGTTTCCTGCTTTTCACAAAGGATGCCCATCCCAGAATGGCTGCGCTGAGGACAGCTGTGTTTAAAGATAGCTTGAGAAATATCTAAAGATGTCACATTGAGCTGATGTGGACAGATGCAATGCAACACAGGCAAGGGAAATCTAATCCAATTATCTGCCCCGGCCACCAAATAGACTAAGCCCCTGAGCAGTCATATATGAAAAATGGTAAAAATAACTGCTATCTGTAAGTAATCACTGTTTTTGTACTCTGTATGGAAGTCCTTTAGAGTAGTATTGTTATTTCCCAAAGAATGAAAGGAAGTCATTGTTACTGTGTTTAGGAATATATAATTTCATACTAGAAATCACAGAAGCCACAAACCCCTTCAGCTTCTTCAGTCTTCTCTCTAACTTCCCATGGGGAGAGCAACAATACCAATCAACCAGAGCTCCCAGGGTCTAAACTGCCAGCCTGGGAGGACATAGGGAGGGACCTATGGCTCCAGCTGTATATGTAGGGGAGGGCGGCCCTGTTGAGCATAAGTGGGAGAGGAGGTCCTTGGTCCCATGAAGGGTGGATGCTCCAGTGTGGGGGAATTAGATGGCAGAGAGGTGGGAGTGGGTGGGTGAGTGGGGGCACAGCGTCCTAGAAGCAGAAGGAAGAAAGATGGGATAGGGGTTTCTGGGTGGTAGTAGGGAAATGGGGAAAGGGGATAATATCTTAAATGTAAATAAAATATCCAATAAAAAATAATTTAAACAGAAAAAGAAATTACAGAAGCGAAGATCAAACCCAGATCCACTTGATTACATAATCCAAGGCTTAACTCTGCCCTTTTCATCTTCCTTTACAGTGAGTCTACCTACCTGGACTTCCAGAAGTTCTGGCCACCTTTGTATGTTCCTGTCATTTATTGCTGACTTTCACTGTAGTCTGCCCCTCTTTCTCTTATCACATAAAAAGTCATTGTTTGCTACAAGAGGACCAAAGGAGGTCCCAAGCATCTTACATGGAAATGTCAGCCTACGAATGCTTATTAAGTTAGATAGGTGGCTGGATGGATTGACTGGTTCAGACAAAATCTGTGTCATCTCTATTCCTCTTGTTCGGAATGCTCGGCATGTCACATGATTACATCGAAGCCTCAAGATTAAAGACAAGTCTGTACTAAACTGCTATTCAGCTTTCAGGTGAAGTCCAGTCTTTAGTCACTGGGGCTAAGTCAGTCAGTAAAGTTGTTGCCACACAAGGGGCTGAATGTAACCACCCAGAGAACACATTTTCTAAAAAGGGGACACAGCATTGTGTGTTTGTAATCCGAGCACTGGGAAGGTACAAGCAAGGGGATCCTTGGCACTTGCTAGCCAGTTGGTCTAGCCAAATCATTGGGCTCCAGACTCAGAGAGACCCTGAATTTAAAAATAAAGTGGAATCAATTGTAGTGGTCCACACCTATAATCCTAGAACTCAAGAGATGTAGACAAGGAGATCTCCTTGAGTTCCAGGCTCAACTGGTCCACACAGTGCACTCCCATCCAACCAGAGCTATGAATCTTTGTCTCAAGAAGAAATAAAGGGAACAATGATTGAATGTTTACATCCAATGTTCACAGCCATACACCTACATAGACGTGTGGTATACATTACAAAAAAGCATGCATACAAACACACAAAGACATTGTTACTACTTCCTTTTAAAATTAAGTTACTTTTGTTCTTTTTGTTTATTTAATTATGTGTAAGGGTATGTGTGCACATGTGTCTGTGAGAGTTTGTGTGAATGTATATGAGTGTGCATGTGTGTGAATGTGTGTGCATGTATGTATGTGTATAACCATGTAAGCATGTATGTGAGCATGTGTGTATGGGGGGAAATATGTGTGTGTTTGTGAGTGTATGTGTATACAAGTGTGTGGAGGTTAAAGAACAGCTTGCTGAAATCAGCCTCCATCTTCCACCATATGCGTCCTGGAAATCAAACTCAAGTTGACAGGCTTGGAGGCAAGTGCCTTTATCTCCTGAGCCATCATATTAACCTAAATTTAATTTCTCAAAAAGTAAGGAAAAAGTTGGGCATGATGGTACACGCCTTTATTCCCAGCCTTTAGGAGGCACAGGCGATTGGCTCACTATGAGTTTAAGACTAGCCTGTTCTACATTGCAAAGTTCTAGGCAAACCAGGGTTACATAGTGAGACCCAGTTTCAAAACTAACACTGAATTAATTAAAAAGTAAGAAGAAATAAAAGACATGAGTCAATATTACCAGTTCATAGGTGAGCAGAGTCTGTTGTTACTTATGTTGGCATCTCATACACCCCAAAGTATAAGACTGTTTTTAAACTTTTACTTTATTTAATGTGCATGAATATTTTGCCTGCTTGCATGTATGTGTACCACATGTATGCCTAGTGCCTGCAGAAGCCAGAAGGGGGCACCTCGATCTCCTAAAACACCCATTGTAACTGCCATATATGTTCTAGGGATTAAGTTGGGGCCCTGTGCAGAAGCAGCCAGTGCTCATAATGATTGTTTGGTTCCCTACCCACTAAATGACCAAGGACTACCCTTCCAGAGTGGAGGCCATAACTAACCACCCTGACTCCAAGCTCTTTGGCCTATGAAATAAGCTCATTAAATCTTGTAGCCTGGAAAGCAACATCTGTAGCAATCTGCAGGCACAGCTGGAAAAATCATTTTATAAATTCATAAAAACTTAGGAGAATTTTCAATTGAATAATAATCACCCTTCAAAAGACTCTCAGCAAGTATCTTTAAAAATGAGCCATGTCAGGGGGATTTAAGCATTGACGTGTAATTGAGCATTTCCATGCTTAGCTTCACTGTACAAATTAGAAAAGAATCTTCCACTTTTAAGTCCTGTGACACACGTCAGATCCAAGTATGCTAACATCCATATTGGCTAGGATGTAGAAATCAAACCCAGATATGAATCCATCAATTCATTCTTTAATTACTATTTATGTGAATTATATATATAACATATACATGAATATATATCACATGTTGACATAGCATTTATTTCCATGATAAAACTTTCATGAATATACCAGTTTGCATTCCTGTGACATATGCAGGAATAACTCCTAAATTAATCAGAAGACTACTTCTGTGTATACCCTTTTTCAATATATGGCAAAGAATTTTCAAGTTGGACAGGCTATTTTTTATATGCTTTCCTGAAATATCCATGGTAATTTGCACACAGAAGGCCCTCAGCAGTGCTGTCTGAGTGACTTACTGACCTTTAGTTCAAGTAAGCCATCTAGAGGAGGGAGAGAGGGCAGAGGTCCGGTTTTTGTTACTGTAAATGTCTTTGCTACCAGCAGTGAATTAACAATTCATCCTCAAATGCAAAAGATGGTCCATTATTTTGTAGCTTATAACTCACATCAGATAGGAGATTCAAGTTTGATAGTATTTCAATATTTCTTGTCTGTATTCACAGATATTTAAAACAGAATTTCTGCCTTTAAAATAATTTATAAAAATTACAGCTATCAGAGATAAGTATTCTCACACAATGCATACCCTGTGTCTTCAAATAGGTCATGGCTTTAGAATTCTATTTCTACTCTTAAAGAACAATTTTGAACACATATGGAAAGCCTATTTGATCAGAATGCTCTTTATTCATTCTCCTCATAAGTTTTAGTCATAAAATGTCAGCAATTTTTTTTAAATTAAAAGTATTTACAAAAAATAAAAATTATTATGAATGATCATCTTGTACTTTCAAGAGAATTGTATAAAGTATTTTACCTCCCTACGAAATGTCAAGCGGAATATCCCACCCCTCAATTAAACATAGTCTAAGACATAATATCTAAGAACAGTGTCACACATTGCAGATATTTGAAATTCTGCTTGTGGTTTTTATAATGATCAATCTTATATTCATGAAAATATAATAAAACAGAACTCATTTTCCTATTCAGTAATTCCTTCTGTCCAGGAAAGAGTTAGCTAATGGGCAGGTGATGGAAAAACTATGCCATGGTCTAAAAGTATCCTGGTAGTTCTCAGGCTGCTGCATGTGGAAAGCCAGATGAGCCTTCCCAGAAAATACCTACCTTAAGTCCATTACAGCTGAAGATCAGCTTAAGGATTAGCATCAATTGACCTCAAAGTAGGGGCAATCCCAGGTTATCTGTATGAGTTCAAGGTCCATCCAAGTAAAGGATGAAAGTAAAGGAGAAACATCAGTGAGCAAGAGTGACGATGAAAGCTGTGTTATTGGCCTAATAAAAGCAAGGAGGAAAAGTACACGTCGAGAACTGGGGTGACTTTCTCAAAGCTGAAAAAAGCAAAGAAGTTATTTTTCCTGGGGTCTCGAAAAAGGAATACACTCACTTGTATAAGTATCGTGATGTTACCCAATAAAAACTAATAACTAAACTTAACACCATAACCTATGAAACTCAAGACAAAGGAGAGAAAGACAAGAAAGAGGGATGCTAAAGAAAAAAAAAAAAAAAAAAAAAAAAACAAGAAAAAAAAGAAGAGAAGAAAAAGAGAATACAAGCTCTAAGTATACTGTATCATGATTATAGCCAGTGAGGTGTCTACCTCCAACGATAGAAGATACTAATTTTTTGTTTTAATTATAAACTTATATGAACTATTCTAGGCCCAAATGACTTAACACCGTAAGAAAGAAAGAAGAAAGAAAGAAAGAAAGAAAGAAAGAAAGAAAGAAAGAAAGAAAGAAAGAAAGAAGAGGGGGGAGGGAGGGAGGGAGGAGGGAGGGAGGGAGGGAGGGAGGGAGGGAGGGAGGGAGGAGGAGGGAGGGAGAGGAAGGAGGAATAAAAAGAAAGAAAAGAAGGAAGGAAGAAGAAGGAAGAGGAAAAGGAAGAAGAAGAAAGAAGTCAGCTTTTGAGATGGTCACAGAGTATAAGTATTAATGCTACTGAACTACACATTTGAAAATGTTAAAGTAGCCAGGCATGAACCCCAGTGAGGTGATAGAGGCACCAACCCACCCACAAAACTTTCAACCTCAAATTTATCCTGTCTACAAGAAATACATGCACAGGGGATGGAGCTCAGACTAAGGGAATGACCAACCAATAACTGGCCCAACTTGAGACCCATCCCATGAACAAGTACCAGTCCCTGACACTGATTAATGATACTCTGTTATGCTTACAGACAGTTGTCTCTCTGAAAGGCTCGACCAGCAACTGACTAAGACAGATGCATACACCCACAGCCAAACTTCTTAGGGAGACTCTTAGGAAAGAATAGGAGGAAGGATTGTGGGCTCAGAAGAGGATAGGAACTCTATAGGAAGACCAACATAGTTAACTAACCTAGACCCTTGGGGCTTTCAGTCTGAACCACCAGCCAAAGAACATACATGGCTGGACCTAGGCCTCCCCACATATATGTAGCAGATGTGCAGTTTGGTCTTCATTGGGTGTAAAACAACTGGAAAGGGGGCTATTCCAAAAACTGTTGCCTGTATGTGGGATATGTTCTTCTAGCTGGGCTGCTTTGTCTGGCCTCAGTGAGAGAGGAAGTACCTAGCCACAAAGAGACCTGAAATGCCTGGGTGGGAGGAGTACCCCCAAGAGGCCCCTACCTACTCAGGGGAGAAATGGGGGGGCATGGGAGAATTGTGGGAATGGGTGACCAAGAGTGGGACAGTGAGAGGGATATAAAGTGAAAGAGTAAAAAATTAAATTAGCCGGGCGGTGGTGGCGCACGCCTTTAAATCCCAGCACTTGGGAGGCAGAGGCAGTGGATTTCTGAGTTCGAGGCCAGCCTGGTCTACTGAGCGAGTCCAGACAGCCCAGACTACACAGAGAAACCCTGTCTCGAAAAAAACAAAAAAAAAATTAAATTAAAAAAATGTTAAGATGCTAAATGTGTATGTAATGTTTGTGTGTGTACATATATATGCACACAAGTAGTCATAATTTAAAAACAAGTAAAAAGCCACACTCAGATAAGTCACACTAATAGAAGAAAACCCTCTCTCTTATATAAGGCCTAGACAGTCATTCGTTTGAAAAAGAAAGAAAGAAAGAAAGAAAGAAAGAAAGAGAAGAAGAGAAGAGAAGAGAAGGAAGGAAGGAAGGAAGGAAGGAGGAGGAAGGAAGGAAGGAAGGAAGAGGAAAAGAAAAGAAAACTGTTCTATTTGGTGTCTTATTTTTGGCAAGGAAAACTTGCCTGTAAGCCCTGCTCACATAGACCATGGCACTAGAACATCCACTCACTGCTTGACCATTCGGAACAGCAAACACAAAACACAGGACACCATTTATTGCCTGCTCAAAGCCAGAAGTCAGAAGGCCTTTCTACCCCAGTTTCTTAAACCATGGGTCATGATCCCACATGACAAACCATAACTGAAGAGGATCTACAGAAACAACCAAAGGAAAATGTTGCTAAATGGACAACAACCAAAAATTAACTGACGACTCTGCATAGAGTAAACCCAAACTGCTCAGACAGCACTTGGTTATGATGCATGATGGGACTTCCCTGCAGCCTTGGTTCTGAGCACAAAGCAAGTGCCTACTGCATACGTACTACTTCACACCACACAGCCCATGAGGATGGAAACTCCTCACCTCAAGTTCAAAATTATCATGTCATAAACTGAAATTTTGTACAGGCATGGCCCTGCTCACATGGAAGCATAATGATTCAATCACAGAAAACAAGGATTTTTTTTTCATATTTTCTGATCATCATTTTCACCATACATCAAATTTTCATACATACTAAAATATGCATGATTCTGCTCTATAACATTTGGTTTTAAATTTCTTTGAGTTGATAACTTGAGTTTCATAAGAACATTTTTCAATGAATTTTTATTTAGAAAAAAAAAAAGAACAAAATTTCCAACAGTTTTGAAATGACTCTAAATAATACTGAAAGGACTGAGTTAGCCAGAGCCAGGCTGTCAGACAACACACTGGAAGTTTGGAAGAGTAGGCAATAAGTTTCTGTTTCCCAGAAATGAGAGAGCCCAGATCCAGAAACCTGTGATCAGCCCACCACAGCTGCGGGCAGCCAATCCAAGGACATGTAGTCATCTGGCCTAAAGTAAGAATAGGTAGCTAGAATGAGTAAGAAACCCCCTGAGAAGTCTCCAGAGCCTAACCAATTGTAGAATCAGCTGACCTCTAGAGATAGAATTAACCAATCAAGGTAAAAGGGTACATATCTCTCCCTGGAATTTTCCTAACTACAATAAAAGCTGGGCCTGCATATTTTGGATATTAGCCCTCTATCGGATGTAGAGTTGGTAACAATCTTTTCCCAATCTATAGTTGCTGTTTTGTCCTACTGACAGTGTCTTGTGCCTTACAGAACTTTTCAGTTTCATGAGGTCCCATTTGTCCATTGTTGATCTTAGAGACTGAGCCATTGGCATTCGGTTCAGGAAATTTTCCCCTGTGCCGATGTGTTCAAGGCTCTTCACCACTTTCTCTTTTATTAGACTCAGCATATCTGGTTTTACGTGGAGGTCCTCGATCCACTTGGACTTGAGCTTTGTAGAAGGAAATAAAAAAACAGATCAATTTGCATTCTACATGCAGACACTCAGTTGAACCAGCACCATTTGTTGAAAATGCTGTCTTTTTTCCACTGGATGATTTTGGTTTCTTTGTCAAAGATCAAGTAACCATAAGTGTGTGGTTTTATTTCTGGGCCTACAATTTTATTCCATTGATCTACCTGTCTGTCTCTGTACCAATACCATGTAGTTTTTATCACTATTGCTCTGTAGTACAGCTTGAGATCAGGAATTGTGATTCCCCCAGAAGTTCTTTTATTGTTTAGAATGTTTTTGTTATCCTGTGTTTTTGTTATTCCAGATGAAGGTGAGAATTGGTCTTTCTATCCCTGTGAAGAATTGAGTTGGAATTTTATGAGGATTGCATTGAATCTGTAGATTGCTTTTGGTAAGATGGCCATTTTTACTATGTTAATCCTACTGAGCCATGAGCAAGGGAGATCTTTCATCTTCTGAGGTCTCCTTTGATGGGAGGGGAGGAACTTGGTCCTCTGGCTTGATGCCCCAGAGAAGGGGTTGCTAGAGAGGTGATGCAGGAGTAGGTGGGTGGGAGAGCACCCTCTTAGAAGCAAAGGGGAGGGGAATGGAGTGGGAGTTCATGGGAGTCAGCAAAGTTGCACTCTTCGTACCTTGAATCCATATCCTCAATGCCCTTTCCTAGTTCTGACTGGTAGGAAAAGGGTTTTGGCACTGGCTCCGTTAGCTGTATGTGCTTGTTGCCCACGGTACTGCTTCCTCAGAGAAAGAAAAGCCTGTAGGAACCAATCTCCAGGTATTGTATGAGCTCCAAAACAATGGGTCTTAGAGGGGTAACTCAGTCAGGGTCTAAATGTGCATATACACATACTTAATAGCACTTGTGTTATACATACATACAAGAATGTTATGTACACACATACACATGCACACACACACACAAACATATGCACACACATATTGTAGTGGCTATTCCTGGTTGTCAACTTGACTATATCTGGAATGAACTACAATCTAGAAATGGAAGGCTCACATGTGATCTTGATCTTGAGACTGAGAGAGATACAAGTTTCTGACCTGGATCTTGGCATGGAGATCTTGAGGCTTATTGCCTATGAATCCCAGGAGATCAAGGCAAGGAGATCTCTGAGTTCAAGGTCATCTAGGACAAAGCAAGTCCCAGATCCAGGAGTGGTGGTACACACCTTTAATCTGGGCCACACCTTCTACTGGAGACCCACATAAGGACACTGGAAGAAGGAAGACTTGCTCTTCTTCTCCTGCTTACCTTGTGGGACTGAGCAATTGCTAGATCCTTGGACTTCCATTCACAGCTGCTGCTGACATTGTTGGGGACTTGGACTACAGACTGTAAGTCATCAACAAATTCCCTTACTATATAGAGACTATTCATAAGTTCTGTGACTCTAGAGAACCCTGACTAACACATCCATGCACACACACACACACACACACAAACCCCTGGTACCCAAAGGAAATCTCATAGATACCAAAATCTACCTAAACTTTTCCTTAAACTTATTATATTTTCACATAACCTATGTGTATCCTCCCATATACCCTACATTATTCATAATACTTAATACAATCCTAGCATCATATACTACAAAGTTCATGCTGTAAGACAAGGAAAAAGTAAACTTTCAAGAAGAACAAACATGGTTTTTAGATATCTTCAATCCATAGTTGTCTAAATCACAGATATGAAGCCTGCAGGTAAAAGCTTCCATATATAGGTAGGTAGACAGAGAGACAGATACTAAAAAAGATTTCTTTATTATTATTAAGTAATTATTTACATCCTAAATGCTGTTCCCCCTCCCAGTCTCCTCTCATAGAATTTCTCCCCGCATCCTTCTTCCCCTTCACCTCTCTGTATCCCCCAATCTGGTGTATCAAGTCTCTGCAGGATTAGGCACATCCTCTCTAACTGAGGTCAGACAAGGCACCCCTCTACTACATATGCTCTGGAGGCTTTGAACCAGCCCACTATGCTCTTTGGTTGGTGCCTCAGTTTCTGGGAGCTCCTAACATCCAGATTAATTGATAATGTTGGTCCTTCTATGGGGTTGCCATCCCCTTCAGGGTCTTCAATCCTTCCCCCAACTCTTCCACAGGGGATCCTGACCTCTGTCCAGTGTTTGGCTGTAAGTATCTGCATCTCTCTCAGTCCGTTGCTGGTAGATCCTCTCAAGACAGCTATGCTAAGCTCCTGTCTACAAGGATAATAATAACATCACTAATAGTGTCAGGGATTTATGCTTCCCCATGGGATGGGGCTCAAGTTGGGCTGGTCACTAGTTGGTCATTCCTTCAGTCCTTCTTCTTTGTTTCTGCATTTCTTTTAGACAGGACCAATTTTGGATCAAATAGGACAAAACTGAAGCCTACAGATTGGAAAAGATCTTCACTAACTTTACATCCAACAGAGGGCTATAAAGAACTCAAGAAGTTAGTCTCCAAAAAACCAAATAACCCAATTTAAAAATGGGTACAGAGCTAAACAGAGAATTCTCAACAGAGGAATATCAAATGACAGAGAAGCACTTAAAGAAATGTTCAACATTCAAAATGACCCTGAGATTTCACCTTATACCAATCAGAATGGCTAAGATAAAAAAATTCAAGTGCTAGCACATCTGGCAATAATGTGAAGAAAGGAGAACACTCTTCCATTGCTGCTGGGATTGCAAACTTGTACAACAAATCTGGAAATCAATCTAGTGGTTTCTCAGAAAATTGGAAATAGTTCTATCTGAAGACCCAGCTATACTGCTCCTGGACGTATACCCAAAAGATGCTCCACCATCCCACAGGGACACTTGCTCAACCATGTTCATAGCATCTTTATTCATATAGCCAGAAACTGGAAACAACCAAGATGTCCCTCAACAAAAGAATGGGTACAGAAAATGTGGTTCATTTACACAATGGAATATTATTCAGCTATTAAAAACAAGGACATCATGAACTTTGCAGGCAAATGGATAAAACTAGAAAATATCACCCTGAGTGATGTAACCAGACCCCAAAGGACATGCATGCATGATATGTTCCCACTGATAAGTGGATATCACCCCCAAAATGCAGAATATCCATGATGTACCTAAAGACCCAAAGAAGTTAAACAAGAAGGAGAGGATGCTTGAGTCCCAATTAGAAGGGGGAACAAAATAGTCATGAGAGGCAGAGGGAAGGAGGGCCCTGAGCAGGAAACTTCTACTGGGATGTAGCCTACAACCTGGGGTCCTTGCTGTCTCATAAGCCAGGCTCTTCCTATATCTCCCAGAATTTATGTTTCCCTTTCCTTTCTTTCTAACTCTTTTCCCTCCAAAGCCTTGAGTATTACTTCTAGTCCATAAAACCCTATCCTTATATGAGATTTACATCAGTCATTTTCCCTAGACGCCTTGTCATGAACATTGTTTCTAAGTCAGCAAGAACCCATATTATGAATGGAGCCATATGTACTGTGTAAAGAGCTTCAATGTAAACATGTCTTAAGCCTTGTTGTAATCATGGGTCTGAGTTCATTGTTTTCTGATTTTTTTTTTTTCAAAATTGTGCTATACTTAGATATGGCCAAAAAAATAAAATAAAACAAATGAGCTCATGTCAACCTCCAAGAAATATTGGCCCAACACTAGTTACCAATATAGGGCTAAACCCAGTTGCATTTTTCCCTCATCAGGATTGTTTTCCCGGGAAGACCTGCAGGGACCTCCCACAACCCAGTTATTTAAATCATAATGCAGGAAGCTATTCTAAAATTCATCTTCTTCTGCATTGCTCACCCTGCTCGTAATCCCTAACCACAATGATAGAGAGAGAGAGAGACAGAGAGAGAATAACAAATACAGACAGAGAAGGAGACAGAGTTGGTTCTGCTAACTCTATGAATATTTTTGCAATTTATCGTCTCCTTTAAATGCAATTTCAGTCACTTTCGTTTGGGTTTATTCTTTCTAACATGAAATTTTCCAAGTGTTCTTTTGTCTCAGGCCAAGATGCATAAGAGCAATCACAGAAACAGATTTCTATACAGGAAATTCATTAGGGAATGAGTAAGACAGGACCTGAGAGAAATTGAGGAAGGACAGTAGAAGCAAAGTTGGACTTCTATATAAGTAGAAGAAAACATCAGCTCTCCCACAGGAGTGAAGAAACCAACACAGCTCCCTAGAGTTTGTCCAGAGTACAAAATGGGGACTGGCCACTATTGGAGAATGTTGTTCAATACAGGCCATCCTCATCCAAAATAGCAATTCAGACAGTATATCAAAATATGCAATGTAGCTTCTTCCTCTGTTGAAATGTTTTTCTACATCCAATCACAACACTGTTGCCAATAATAGTATTTTAGTTTTATTAGCATATGTTCATTATACACATAAAAGCTTAAATTATGATGTTTCCATGCATATATATTATGTGAGTGACTTTTTTAGACATTCTCATAATTATCTTCCACCCTCTCTTTTCTTCCTGCAAATTCGCCTCCTTTCACTTCCCTGGTAGTCCCCTCTTTGTTTCTGAGTCATTTTTTTGGTCTGTAAAAGCAGTTCTTAACCTGTGGGTCATGACCCTTTGGGAGTGTCAAATGACCTTTCACGGGGGTTGCATATCTGATATCCTGCATATCAGATATTTACATTACAATTCTTAACAGTATCAAAATTATATTTACGAAGTAGCAACAAAAAATAATTTAATGGTTGACATCACTATAACATGAGTAACTGTATTAAAGGGTTGTAGTATTAGGAAGGTTTAGAACTACTAGCCTAGATGTTTGCCTGGATATTTCATTTATAATTTCATTTTGCTCAATGGCTCAATAGTATTTCATTCAGTGTAAATCACACACTTTCCTCTTCCACCCATCTGCTGATGGACACCTAGGATGCTTCTGCAACTTGACTACTGTGAATAGTCCCATATCAATTTGTTCATGGCATGATCTATTTCAAAATATTTCAACTCTTGGCTACAATTCTCAGAGACATCCCAACTCTCTGATCTTGCTTAAAAAAAAAGTCAAGCTTTGAGATCTAGTCATGAAATGTATATATTCTATACCTCACATCCATGCATGTCTCATTCTCTTCCAAACATTGAGATCAATTATAGCTCTCAGTTTTATCATGATAAGTAACATCTTCAAACTGTAAAAATATATTTTTCATTTTTCTAAAGAAAACAGATTAGGCAATTTCCAAAATGGGAATAGGGGATGATACTGAACCAAGTTATACTCTCTTGGTTAAAAAAAAAATAAAAAAATAAAAAATAAATCAGAATAAATTCTGGTTCAAAAATACTAATGAGTAAAAAATGCCTAACTCTATATGGAATTTTTGAGTTTTTTAAAGAACCTTTAAAAAAAAGAATTATTTATTAGTATATGAATACACTGTAGCTGTCTTCAGAGACACCAGGAGAGGATATCAGATCCCATTACACCACCATGTGGTTGCTAGGAATTAAACTCTGGACCTCTAGAAGGGCAGTCAGTGCTCTTAACTGCTGAGCCACCCCTCTACCCCTGGAATTTATTGTTATCAGGTAAGGTCATAGAGAGTTGTAGCTCAACAACAATAACAGTCATCTGGTACATCTTCACCAGCATGTATTTACATCATTATTCACTAAACAACAATAAGCATAAGCTGAGACTCAAAGAAGCTAAATGACTGTCCATCCTAATAGATATGGGGCATCATTGAAATCAGAGCCCAAGTTGATCAAACCCAATTCCCAGTTCACCCTGTTTCATTAATTTAGTTCATTGCCATTGAGGTTTGAGCTAAGAAACAAAATAAATAAATTCTAACTTTGTCCTAGCTATGTCATGAAATATTTTTGTCAACTTGAAATGTGATGGTTATCCAAAATGACAGGCCAGAGAGCATTCACTTTAGATGATCGCATGCTGTGATGCAGGAGCCACAAAGCATGAAGAAAAGGCCAACGGGGGGGGGGGGGGGGGGCAGGGAGGGGAAAAACAAGCTCTCAGATGAAGAAAGTCAAGTGCAAACAGGAAGCAAGTTGGAACTGGATCATAACACCCAACTATTAAACTATTAAAACTAGTAAGCACATCAGAAATACCATAGCCTCTTGTGACATACCTGTGTGTATTAGACAATTCAACGGTCAAGAGCTCAGATAAGAGCCTTTGACTATAATGTTGCCTTCATCTAAAGGCAACTGAAGCTATCCTGTACCCAAAAATGTCCAGGCAAGAACAATTTAATCATTGATGAGAAAAACAAGGAACCTGAATTCTTCCCAAAGCAAGAGAAGAGTAAGGTGACAAGGTTGTCTCATTCTGTAGACTCTTTTGGGAGTACCACAGAAAATGGGATTCATTCATTCATAAAATAAATTTACTGAATGCTTACTGTAGTGTGTGTGTCAGGTACTGTAATAACCACGGGGAAAGCCATGGTAAGTACAAAATTCCCTTGGAATTTTTTAACTTGTATTATAGTGAGGGACAATAGAAAATGTGCTGACAAACAAATAGTGTGAGTATTTTAAGTAAAAATACGAAGGAATTATGTAGTGAGGAGAGGGGTTTGGTAGGTCTTTAGGTGGTCTGCAAGGGCTTGAATCACAAAATCAAGCTGGTCTGAGAAGATGAAGGAAGAAAGCAAGTGTCCCAGGAAGAGAGAAAAGCCAAGTCTCAATCATAGTCAAACACAGAGAGAAGCTGGGTATATTGAAAGTAAGACTCGTTATGCTAAGAATAAGGAAAAGAGTGACAGATCATGCCATGGGAAGCTTGAACAAATGAAAGCCTTCAGATTTTGAATTGGAAGCTTTATTCTACGCAACAGGACACCAATGAACAACTTTCATCAGCAAAGTGGTGGAAGGTGCCTGCTAGATAAGCCCTGTGAAGAAATAAGAGATGGTGACAGCTTGGACCAAATTGGAAGCACAGTAAGTGATGCATGAGCTCAGAGCAGAGCCCTTCCTGGAGGCGTGGCTACACATTAGATGACAAGTGAGGACAATTACTGGGCTTTTGGTCGAAGTGACTGGGTGAGATGCAATATTGCTTAACTACAAAGAGAGTAGTCTGAGGGAAGAGGGGGAATAGAGAAGAGAAGTTTGGGTAAGGTAAAGTGACTAATTGTTTTACTTTGGATGTGTCAAGAGTCTAGTACCTGTTGGACATCAAAGTGGGGGATTCTAAGAAAATAATAAGACGTGGGAACCTGAAATTCAGGACAGGAGTTAGAGACAAATTTTAGGAGCTTTGGTATAACTGGATTTCAAGTAAAAAGACTCAAAGAAATCACTCATACGGTGTGAACAGGAAAAAAAATAATCAAGTAAAATACATAGGACATAGAATGAGCATGGTGGCACACACCTGAAACCTCCAAGGTGCGTTGAATGGCAGCTGGTGTCCAGATAGATAGACCACACCAGGCCAAAGCAGTTACATGTGGCAGAGGTTTTATTAGGAAAGAACGGGGGGGGGGGGGAGAAGAAAGAGAGAGAGAGAGAGAGAGAGAGAGAGAAGAGAGAGAGAGAGAGAGAGAGAGAGAGAGAGAGAGAGAGAGAAGAGAAAAGGGGTCAAAGGTGGGGAAAAGTCTGCTTTTTATTTAGGCTGTGATAGAGGTGAGTGTAAGAAGCAGGTTCTGGGAAGGTATGCAGGGTTGTCATGGCAACAGATGACACCTACATGTGACATTCCTGAGTTTGGAGCTGATTTGCCAAGCTGGTTCTGGATACCAACACAAGGTGGAGGCAGAATAATCTGGAGTTCAAGGATTTCCCACAATACATAGTAAATTTGAGGCCAATCTGGGCTACATGAGACCCTATCTCGAAAAAGAATAACTTAGGACACTGTAATACTAAATAAAAGTTAGCAGCACATTTACCAACTCACATCAGTCACTCTTATAAAAAACGTTTCTCTGAGGACTTGGCCTGATTCAATTTTAAGTCATCCAAACCACCTTAAGATAAAAAATTTCTTTCATATTTACAAATGAGAAAACTGAGAAGTGAATCCACTAAGAAACTGGCAAGTGAGGGCAGAGCTTGAGACAGGAAGCTCTGGGAAGGAGGCAGTTGGGGATCTACGAGCCAAACTGGCAGAGCGACATCATGTAACATCTGAGCATAGGAAAGAGTTGTCACTCGGAAGCCAACGGTGATTGTCACAAGAGTTTGTGAAAGAACCAAAACGAGAAGAAATGACCAAAGGAGAAATGTGAGGTGAAGATGTGGAGACACTAGGAGACAATGCATTGCTATTGACACGATTCCAGAAGGTTTTGTTAATATAGACTATGGGGGTAATGTGCATCTTCTAAAACTGTGCCATGTGGTAGCACTGAAAGTGTATGTATTCAGATTCTATTAGATTTTGTGGGAGGAAAACTGAGTTCTCTCTTTTTCTTGGTGAAACAAGCAACACATGTATGTATGTATGTTTGTTTGGATGTTTGGAGGTATGTATGTATGTATATGTATAGAATAATGGCAATAGGATGATGTTGAGGAGAAATGAGAAAGAATGAAATAATGGCTGAGAGTAGGAGAGCAACATAACAAAGAGAGCGTGGATGGTCTAGGCGCAGAGTGGAAGGCACACTTGATACATATGCAAAATGTTCCCATTGTTTTGTGCTTTCCTTCAGCCTCATGCAGTGTTCACTGCTGCAGATGCTGAGTTCTGAGGCTGCTCAACATGAAGTGCACGGGGGTTGGAAAATATGCTAGCAGTTGTCACCACACTGACAGTGATGGAACCCCTTAATCAAGAATGGAAGGAGGTTGAAAACACTGCAGTTCTTCAGCCAGGTGATTTCTAAGGACTTGAAACAGGCCCAGCAGGAAGGGAGCTCTGAACAGGACAGACACACGCCAGTTTTCTGGAGGCAGTCCTATTCTTTACACATAGTCCTCACCTACTAACAGCACCAGCTCTCATACTCAGACTTGTGTCTTCAGGGCTGTACGTTAAATGGTCTCATTAGTGAGAAGTGGAGACCACACCAGGCATATGTAACATAGAGTCAGAGCACAATGGACAAAGGGGAAAGACCTATGACAAAACAATGATATTCATATTCAATATCCCTTTAAATTTGTTTTAGAAAACCCAGAGAGGTTGGTGAGATTGGCAGGGAAGGTTACAGGGAGGGTTACGAGGATTAAAGGAAGATATGGAAGGAGTGGAAAATGAGTGAGATTGGGGTACTTGATGTGAGATTTCCAAAGAATAAAAAAAAATATGTTTAAAAGAAAAAGCTGTCCTTGAGTCCTTATACCAAGAGAACTTAGCATTAGCATTTAAGAAGGGATTTAAAATGTTCTCTGAGAAGTATGTAAAGAGGAAGACTCTGAAACTATACAACATGCTCATCCACACACTCACGCACACACTCACACATACAAGCACACACACATATACACATGCAAACACACATACATGTACACTTTCATGCAAAAATACAGATAGACCCAGGCATACATTTATATATATGTACCTGTGATTTAGGAATGCAATTTAATATTTAACTTAATCATCATGATGAGCAAATAAAAGTAGCTTGATATTTACTAGAATAGATTATTTTAAAGGTTTATAACTATTTTATCTTAAAATACAACTGTGTCAAAATAGCACAACAATGAATACAACTATTCAATAGATGCAATTTCTAAAAAAGACTGAAGGTAACACACACACACACACACACAAACACACACACGCACGCACAAGCTCTATGCAAATATTTGCCCTGATTTTACAAATAAAGATACAGATGGTTAGCCCAATATCCTGCCCAAGTCATAAATTTAGTAGACAAGATATTTGTAATTTCAACTCAGGCCTGACAGATTCCAGTGAAAAACAGCAAATTAGTATGTAGTATATAGTTTAGACCTAAGAAAGACAAGTTTTGTTTCACACATATTAAATTTTGTTGGTGAGACATATTTTAAATGAAGTCCCCTTGACATGCCTTGGAAACTATAAAATAGACCACAGCCCACCACAAATCCATTATCATATAATTAATTAGGAGCTAAAAGTTCTGGAAGCCTGGAATTAGAAACTTTATAGAACTTAGCTCCCGTCTGCCAGCTCGTGGTTGTTATGAGTATGTAGAAAATGATTATTGCCCCGGACCCTGGTCCTTTGGCCTGCAGCGGGCCCCTTGCTGGTCTGCTCCTGTGGAAACACAGGATTCTGAGTCATCCTAGGGGACCCACTGCACACAGAGCGGAGGGTAAGTCACCTTGCCCACTAGTCCAAGGCCCGGAGTTACAGCCGGGAGCCAGGTGGGGTTTAGGGAACTAGCAGGCACCCAAAGCCCGCCCCTCCGGACTATAACTTCCCGTGCGCCCGGACCCTGGTCCTTTGGCCTGCGGCGGGCCCCTTGCTGGTCTGCTCCCGTGGAAACACCAGATCCTGAGACATCCTAGGGGGACCCACTGCACACAGAGCGGAGGGTAAGTCACCTTGCAAACTAGTTCAAGGCCCGGAGTTACAGCCGGGAGCCAGGTCGGGTTTAGGGAACTAGCAGGCACCCAAAGCCCGCCCCTCCGGACTATAACTTCCCGTGCACCCGGACCCTGGTCCTTTGGCCTGCGGCGGGCCCCTTGCTGGTCTGCTCCTGTGGAAACACAGGATTCTGAGTCATCCTAGGGGGACCCACTGCACACAGAGAGGAGGGTAAGTCACCTTGCCCACTAGTCCAAGGCCCAGATTTACTGCCGGGAGCCAGGTGGGTTTAGGGAACTAGCAGGCACCCAAAGCCGCCCCCCCGGACTATAACTTCCCGTGCGCCCGGACCCTGGTCCTTTGGCCTGCGGCGGGCCCCTTGCTGGTCTGCTCCCATGGAAACACCAGATCCTGAGACATCCTAGGGGGACCCACGGCCCACAGAGCGGAGGGTAAGTCACCTTGCCCACTAGCCCAAGGCCCGGAGTTACAGCTGGGAGCCAGGTGGGGTTTAGGGAACTAGCAGGCACCCAAAGCCCGCCCCTCCGACTATAACTTCCCGTGCACCCGGACCCTGGTCCTTTGGCCTGCGGCGGGCCCCTTGCTGGTCTGCTCCTGTGAAACACAGGATTCTGAGTCATCCTAGGGGGACCCACTGCACACAGAGCGGAGGGTAAGTCACCTTGCCCACTAGCCCAAGGCCCAGAGTTACAGCCGGGAGCCAGGTGGGGTTTAGGGAACTAGCAGCACCCAAAGCCCGCCCCTCCAGACTATAAACTTCCCGTGCGCCCGGACCCTGGTCCTTTGGCCTGCGGCGGGCCCCTTGCTGGTCTGCTCCTGTGGAAACACAGGATTCTGAGTCATCCTAGGGGGACCCACTGCACACAGAGCGGAGGGTAAGTCACCTTGCCCACTAGCCCAAGGCCCGAGTTACAGCCGGGAGCCAGGTGGGGTTTAGGGAACTAGCAGGCACCCAAAGCCCGCCCCTCCGGACTATAACTTCCCGTGCGCCCGGACCCTGGTCCTTTGGCCTGCGGCGGGCCCCTTGCTGGTCTGCTCCCGTGGAAACACCAGATCCTGAGACATCCTAGGGGGACCCACGCACACAGAGCAGAGGGTAAGTCACCTTGCCCCCTAGCCCAAAACTCAGAGTTAGAACCGGGAGCCAGGTGGGGTTTAAGGAACTAGCAGGCACCCAAAGCCCGCCCCTCCGGACTATAACTTCCCGTGCGCCCGGACCCTGGTCCTTTGGCCTGCGGCGGGCCCCTTGCTGGTCTGCTCCCGTGGAAACACCAGATCCTGAGACATCCTAGGGGGACCCACGGCACACAGAGCAGAGGGTAAGTCACCTTGCCCCCTAGCCCAAAACTCCAGAGTTAGAACCGGGAGCCAGGTGGGGTTTAAGGAACTAGCAGGCACCCAAAGCCCAGCCCCTCCGGACTATAACTTCCCGTGCGCCCGGACCCTGGTCCTTTGGCCTGCGGCGGGCCCCTTGCTGGTCTGCTCCCGTGGAAACACCAGATCCTGAGACATCCTAGGGGGACCCACGGCACACAGAGCAGAGGGTAAGTCACCTTGCCCCCTAGCCCAAAACTCAGAGTTAGAACCGGGAGCCAGGTGGGGTTTAAGGAACTAGCAGGCACCCAAAGCCAGCCCCTCCGGACTATAACTTCCCGTGCACCCGGACCCTGGTCCTTGGACCTGGGGCGGCCCGTTGCTGGTCTGCTCCTGTGGAAACACAGGATCCTGAGATATCCTAGAGGGACCCACTGCACACAGAGCAGAGGGTAAGTCACCTTGCCCACTAGCCCAAAACCCAGAGTTAAACCGGGAGCCAGGTGGGATTTAAGAAATAGCAGGCACCCC